>OZ007588.1:103859768-105350768 GCA_963931845.1 Maratus michaelseni | reverse complement strand
AATGCGCATTAGCAGCTGTTAACATAGTATATATATAAAAAAAAATAGTAGTTTTTCTGAGCCAAAATCGATTTGTATAAACGATAACCCATATTTAAGTTATTATTATGGAATAAGTATAACTTATTCTATTCACACTAATCTCAAATTATAGGAAGAATTTTTTGTAGACTAAATGTTAAAAGTGATGAAGAAATACTATTAAAAGTATTATTTATACCATAGATAAAGATATCCCCCTTAACGCTCTTTTAAAATTGGCATCTCATTCATAGTGATTTATTATATAGTTAGAGTAGAAATCTTTTATTTTACATATGAGATCCATTTGTTCTACATACATTGTTCATCTGTCAACGGAATTTCTTTTACACCCACAAGAAATATTCCTCATCTTTTAATAGAAAAAAATATATCTAAGAGTTGAAATATAGTTATTGCATAAATTTTGAAATATTAGTGCCTTATTTTCTGAAGTGTAGTTTTGTTATACGAAAATAATAATATATTTTAATAAATACCAATTCAAGCTTCGATGTATTTTCCTCCAATATTTATAGATATTTATGTTACATTAAATAAATGTTTATGTTAACATTTTATTTGTGTTGTATAATATTATAAGAAATGGGGGATAATCTGTTTTGAAGATTAATTAATTAATTAGAACATAACAAAATTCAGGTGGGTGCATAAATTACTTTACACAATTTAATGCACATCACAACACAAGTACACACACATAACACATAACAGAACTACATCTACATTCTATGAGTACTGCAGTGAAACAACAACATGTAATTGATAGGTGGCAGTAGTTACGGGAGAGAATTATTCCTGTGGTGCCGCCATCTAGAGTTTATTATTAAAAGTAAAACACCATAAGGGAAAAATGACTGTAGTCCCATATTAGTTAGTCATTGTTCTTTCCCTTATGTTCATGGACTTTCAATGTTCTTCCCCTATTATACTTATCTTCGTGCATGTTTTTTTCTTAAGACTCTCTTTATTTCTGCTTTTGCCCAATGTTACCAAATGACAGTTCGTCTCTCAAGATTATATATAAAACTGTCACTTGAAATGGCGCAAAAAGTGACTATCATTATTTTTTTGCCTGGCTTGTCCTTTCTTTTTGATCTTGATGCAAGTGAGTTACTGGAAATATTTTTCAGTTAAGCATTTTATAATGAATTGATTAGGACTTCGATATATTTTGTCCCCCATATGATCTCGTTTTGCACCTAAAAGTATTCAATGAATTGACCGAATAAATAAACAATTTTCTTTCAGTCTACTCAAACTAATCTTGTTTTCCAAGAAGAATTTTCATACTTTGACACGAAATAATAAAAAAAAAAATTAAGAATAATTAAGGGGAGATTCTACTTCTTTGGATTAAAATTTACACGATTTTTTCGTTGGTTACAAAAAAAAAGTTATATCACCTTCGGACTTCTTGCATTAAACTTATTGACATTTGACTTATACATTAAAATTTTTCACGTAAAAAACAAAATTAATAATACGTCTTGTTGGACGAGAAATACCTGCAGATTCGGGTCGTGAACTTCCAATCGGGCGACCGTTTTTCTCCGGTCACAAGCATCTAAAACAAATTGGGTCGCCAAATTATGAAAGGACATTAAATCCCTGAAGTTTATACCAACATTTAGTTTAAAAAGTTGTTTTTCGACAAAATGGCGGTTATTCGAGCAAACAAAAAGTAATATTATTCACCCCTTTATTTGTTAAATTTTGTGAGCTCGAAAAAACAATCAATAAAAATTGTATTTTTCGGTAGAGCGTCAGTAAGAACGATTAAATTTTTTTTTTTTAAATGACGGAGATCGACCGAGTAGTTTTCGAGAAAAATGGTCACTCACTTTGAAAAACAGGGTTTCAAGAAAAATGGTTTTGAGACGGTTTCGAGACTGAAATTACTTGGAAAGTAGAACTGAGCATAGCAGTCCGTTTTTTGGCTGTTACGGTCGGCACGGCGGCGTTACGTTCAACGAGCTAAAACGATTGTAAAGAATTGAAGTATCACGAAATCATTTTAGGACAACGATCTACACACTTACAAAATGCAAAAAATGAAAAAAATGAAAAAAAAAAAGACTCAAAGAAGTGTAGAATATATTTGTTGCATGAATTTTAAATATTTACGTAGTATTTTCTTTAAAATAGTCTAGTTTTGTTATAAGAAAATTGTAATGCCGGTTAATAAATACTAATTCAAGCTTCAATATATTTTTATTCATTATTTATAAATATTTATTTAAAATAATAACAACAACAAAAAACTCGCCAGATTTCATTTTATTTCTGTATGATAACGATTCAGTTTATTTGTGTATGATATGTATTTATGTGAAATAGTTCGGAAAAACAAAAAAAATACGCATTTTAATATGCATTAATTAAACAGACTTCAATATACAGTTTACTCATCCTATTTCCACTTGAAACTATCGAATTAATTATCCGTTAACTGATAATAGGTAAAAAATAATAACAATTTATATAAATGTTATTTATAACATAAATAAATATATTTCTCTTAACGATATATTTTGCTCCTTTATTTATAGATATTTATTTAAAAGTAATAAATTCTAATGACATTTTAACCATGTCAGATAACATTTATGTTTGTTCATTCATGAGCTGGTACATGTAATTTCTATTTAAGACACCCACATATTATGTCACTTATCAGATCCCATTTAGCACATGAAAGTACTAAATGATTTGGCCATTAACTAGCATTAAGCGTATCATTTCCATTGGTTAAATTAAAATTTAACTTAAATCATTTGATTCAGAATTACCTTAATTGGGACATTTTAAACATTATTTTAATTATTAAAAATTTTAATTGCTTAAATGGCGTATAGTATAGTGAAAATGGTTTTCACTATGTTGGCTATACGAGTTTTTAAGCTATTAAAATTTGAAATATTATGAATGCAAAGCGTGAGAAATTTTCTATGGAAAAATTTTCAAGTATTAAAATAGATTTATTCAATCATCGATGCTTTTTCGTGTTTGCCCCAGGGTTGGTGGCTCACGGAAAAATATTCAATCTTGTTCTGAGATTGTAGCCTTGCCAACATGTGATAGTGTGAACGCTGGGTATCCTTCCAAGTGGTTCAGTTGGTAGAATATCAGTACCCTATACTGATGACCCGGGTTCGAGTCCCGACTTGGATACTTTTTCACTATGTTATCTATACGCCTTTTAAGCAATTAAAATTTGAAGTATTATGATTGCAAAGCGTGAAAAATTTCCCAACGTATTAAAATAGTTTTTAATTAGTTTAATTAAATTTAAGTGCATGACCGTTTAAATGAAATATTTTTAAAAATTCATTTACTGTCAATTTACCAGTTTGTTCATAATGATAAATTGACTAAATAGTAAAAGTTTTAAATAAAAATGATTAACACCCTTAGTATCATCGGGGTCTTTTTTGACCCCATTATTTTTCGTTTTAAAGATTTTCGTGTTTCAAACAAGAGAAAAATTATAAATTAAACTTAATAAATAACATCATATCGACACCTCATTAGAAGAAGCTCTATTTAATATAATTAAATTTCTGGTTAAAATAATGCAAAAATAAGAATGCTCATAAAAAATTAAAACCTGGTACTAGGAGAGTTAAACATAATATTTAAAATATAGATAAATCCTTTTCTTTTAACGCTGTTTTATATTTGCCATCTCATTTATACTGATTTATTGTATAGTTAGACTAGAAATACTTTTTATAACATGAGATGCTTTTGATCTCATATATTATTTTATAATATTATTATTATTATAAACTTATATCATTATTAATTGATAGCTGGGAGCTAACTTATTGATGTGTAATCAGTGATGCTGAAAATAAAATAATTAATGATTTGAATTAAGATGATATTATATCTGATTTTGTGAAGTTGAATTGAACGTAAGTTTAAAGAATATTAAGTTATTCAAAAGATTCGTGTAATTATATAACAATATAATTTGGAACAAATGTGAAATGTAAAAAGAAGTATCTAATATCCAAAACAAAAATATTGTTGTCAAGAAAATAATAATATACATTAATCAATATCAATTTAAGCTTTTATATATTTTAATACGCCATTTCTAAATATTTATTTAAAAGTTAATAAGTTTTCATTTTGTAATAACATTTTAATTACATATTCAAAATTTTTTTCCCATTTATGAACTAGTGAAAGTATTTTTTATTTCAGCATTTTGTAATGAATTAATTAAACAGGTGCCAATAGATTATGAGACTTGCCACATCTTATCTTACTTTTAAAAGTATTGAAAGAACTGACCTTTTAACTAACATTAAACGTGTCACTTCCATTCGTTAAATTAAAATTTAACTTAATCGTTTGCTTTAGTAATATCTTGAATGAAACTTTTTAAACATTCCTTTAATTAGTTTAATTAAATTGGAGTGTTTGGTCGTTTAAAGAAAAACTCTTTTAAAATTAGTTTACTGTCAATTACTATCAATTTGTCCGTAATGTAATCTCAAATTTTATTAATTTATAGATGAGACCTTACTTCATTAGTATGTAATTAGTGTTTCTGAAAATTTAATTATTTTAACTAAGTTGATATTATATTTCATTTGGAAAATTGAATTGAATGGCATTGAAAAGATTGATATTTAATAATCTATCAGTGTAATTTGGTGCAAATAAAAAAGATAAAATTCAATAAGAAATATCTAATATACAAAACAAATATAGCTTTGCCATGCAAATAATAACATCAGTTAATCAATATTAAAACAAAATTTAATATATTTTCCCCCACTATTCCTGAATATTTATTTAAAAGTTAATAAGTTTTCATTTTTGCAGTAACATTTTAATGATGTGTAATACAATTTATTTTTGACCATCTAAAAGCTAGTGAAAGTATTTTCTATTTAAGCATTTTGTAATGAATTAATTATGCAGGCTCCAACATATAATGGTACTTATCACATCTCATTTTCACTTAAGAGTATTGAATGAATTGACCATTAACTACCATTAAATGTATAGTAATCATTGGTTTAATTAAAATTTAACTTAAACTATTTGCATCAGTAATATCTTGAATGAGATTTTTGAAACATGCTTTTAATTAGTTTAATTAAATTGAAGTGCTTAATCGTTTAATGAAAATATAATTTAAAATTCGTTTGCTGTCAATTTATCATTTTGTTTGCTATGTAATGTCAACTTTTATAAACGTTTATCTGGAAACTTACTAAATTGATGTGTAATAAATGATATGAAGTATAAAATAATTAATGATTTTAATTAAGCTCATATTATATCTGATTTTGTGAAATTGAATTGAATGACATTTTAAAGAATATTAATTTATTCAAACAAGTCATGTTGTTGATCTAATCAATAGAATTTTTAGCTAATAGAAAGCATAAAACACACGGTATTCTTAAATAGCTTGACATATTAAGAGTTAATATAATATTTATCAAAACGAATATTTTTAAACTTCCCAGTATATTAAAATAAATGATCAACGTAAAATATAGCACAAATAAAAAATATGTAAAATAGCAAACGGCTGTTGCGGAGTCTCTAAAGCTCCATCATCAGTGCCAAAGTTAAAAAGATAAATAACCGATTTAAAAGTTTAGGCCATATAAGTATACTTGCGTCTCCGTTTGCAGCCAAGCTGGAATGGCAGGGATATAGCCAATATAGTTGAAAAGTGTTAATGAATTACGTTTGTCTGGCCGTCTGTCCATGCTCTGAGCTCTGACTCGCGTATAGTTACCAAGTTACCCAGATTGCCATGTAATTTATATATGATAAAGAAGTAAACTGTATAATGTTCGATATTAGAAATGAATTTATATTTCGTTTATACGGAAGCACAAAAAATTCCGTTAGATTATGGTCTATGGGGAAAAATCGTTTGCCGTGAATTTTATTTATTTTTTCTTTTGGTGTCTCATTTTATTGTATGAAAAAATTAAATTTTAATAATATTCAGTTAGTGTTGGAAAGTGTTTCATAATCTATACATGATTTTTAGTTCTTGGTTGTATGAGAAATCAGGGTCATAGTACACATATTCAGTCAAAAATACAGGGTGTCTGATTTCATGCTGAATCTGGAAAAAATTTAAATATTTTAGTGAAATTTTTAACAGATATTTTTTGGCATGTGTGAAATGTGATGGCGCCATAGGAACAGTTGGAATTGTACTGGCGTTTGATTAGTGACATAGTAAGTGTGTCGAATTACATTAAAATTATCTAGCACATTGTCGTTTGGTTGCGAAAGGTTGCTATTTCTAGGACTTTTCGTGATGTAATCACAATTCACAACATGCTAAGTAAGTCTGCGAAAAATGTCACTAAAATGTCTTTATTATTTTTTAAATTATAAACAAAAATTCAGTTCGGATTGGAGTGAGACATTCTGTATTTTTTACTGAGAAAGAAATTTACGCCCCTGGTTTCATTAGCGAAAATTGATTGCCTTGAAGAGTAGTACTATCAGTGCTCTTATTTTTAAAGTGAAAGTGCTTCCTTAAAAACCTATCCTAAGGAAAAGATGAACTTTAACACAAACCATATACACGATAAGAGTTTTCATGTAATACCAATGTGAAAGTGGTGTTATAATCCTTTTACAATGTAAATAAAAATGTGTTGTTGTTGTGGCTTATCCTCCAACTGTCTGACGAAGTCAGACAAGATCCAATATTCCGTTAATCCTTAGAAAGTCCAGAACCAGAAAGGGGGAAGCATATAAGTCTTCTCTGGAAAGACCTAAGCAGTCCAGGATGTGTTCAGCAGAGGCCTGTTGAGCTTGACATTTAGTGCAGATTTTAAAGATCTTTCTGCCCTCAAAGTGTGTTTAATAATAAGTGTGTGTTATAAAAATGTGTTTACTAATGAACGTATTTAAAAAATACAGATTAAAATTCAATGCGATTTATCTCATTGTTTTGTACCAACGGAAAAGTCTGTGAAGGTATTGAAACTTTTTAAATTTGAGCCTGAAGCCGTTTTCGACACAAAATTTTATGAAACAAAGTTAATTTCACAATGTTATTTATCTATATCCTTTTACGATATTTTGCTTTAAAGTTGTAACATTTTGCTTTCAGTATACAGAGTGTCTACAGTTTATTGTCGTGGAGTCCTTACATCATAACTTTTGATTTAAGAACATGACGAAAAATATTATTACATACTCGTAAAGTATCACTCGATAATGTTCTTTATCAAGACAAACAAAGTTAACTATTCTCTGAAATTCAGCGGCGTCGCATTGTCGAAGGCTGAGACGTGAGAATTCAAAATAGCAAGTGCACAAGAGAAAACAATGTGCGTATTATAGTTGTTCTTCGAAACAAAATCCTTCACCACTACGAAACATCGTTATTCAGTTAATAACCTTTGGATAAATTTGATTAAATTTTAATATTTCTTATTAAATGATTATAATTGTTATTTTATAAATAACGTTCTGAGTTTCAAATTTATGCAAATGTAATTTTTTTGCGTTATTAAAAAACTTCTTGAGTTATACTTTACGAATATGTAATAATATTTTTCTTCATGTTCTTAAATCAAAAGTTATGACGTAAGGACACACCGACAATAATTTATGGACACCCTGTAATATTGTAACAGATAAATAAAAATATACATTTTTGAAGATGTGACCAATCGTTCCGCGACCCCCCCCCCCCTCTTCCCCAAGTGGGTCGTAACCTATAGTTTGGACACCGCTGCATGATAAGAGTATATACACTGTATTCAAAACTAATATTCCGAAAAATATATTTTTAGAAAAAAAAAATTGCCGTCCGTCTGTCTGTGTGTCTGTAAACGTTCTATCCCCCGAACAAATTGAGATTGAGACTTGAAATTTGGTATTTACTTAGTATGTAATAATGGGAAGAAGCTTATTGAATTTCAGTAACCTCGATTATCCGGAACTATATTTTTCGGACTCTCGAAATATTCGTTCGGTAAAAGGTACATAAATTTTTTCTAAATTGTTTATTTTTAGGTGTGAATATAAAAGACAATTAAAAAACATAAATTTTGCATAAAGAATGAAGTCAATCAGATAATTTGTTGCCGCGATATTTGTAATCATATTTTCAACATTCTTCGATTTTTCCTGACCCTGTATTTAATTCAAATTTCAATTCAAAGATATATTTTAATTGGAAATAAGACGCTTAATCCGACTCAGTAAACCGTTAGTTAACAGAATTATCAATTTTGGAGTTATAAGAATGTTTCTTTTACACCTCAGTAATAGAGCATTTAAAGTTTATGACGTAGCCACGATTTTATTCAAATTGCAATGTATTTTATAAATAGTTTACACTCATATTTTATATTCATATTTTATATTAGGCATATCCATGATGGGTAAGTATTACGGTGGCCCCCAACAACTAGTTTCTTTTGTAAAGGTTGTCGATATAGGTTTTTAACTGAAATCTATTGAATGTTTCCGCTTTTTCACACACTAACACATTAACTAAAAGAATGAATGATTCAAACTAACTTCAAACTCACAGCGATATAAAATTCGAATAAAAATGTACTTATCAGTGAATCAAACACACATGTTTAATATATATAACTATTAGCCATATGCAAAACTAATATACTGCTATCACGGAAATCATCTGATGTTAAGTATATTTATGAGAATCTCCTATAACTGGGATTGCTATTATATTTTTATATAAAAATTTAATAGCGATACAAAGGGTAGAATGTTGGATATTTGTTAGTGTCAGTGTACTGGTGAGAGAACAGAGGTTATGAAAGAGAATTGAAATCCCTAATGATATTAAAAATTTCTACACTAAATCGTGAATTTTCCTTTCCGTGAAGGTTACAAATATATGTTTTTAATTGAAATCTACTAAAGCTTTCCGCTTTTTCACACACTAACACATTATCTAAAAAGAATGAATCATTCAAATTAACTTCAAAATCACATTAATATAAAATTTAAATAAAAGTATTGTATCTGTGATTTAAACAGACATGTTTCATTTATACTAATTAATGGAATAATAAATTAGACAAAGTTGTTCAATTTCACAATTTAACGCTAGCAAAATAACTTCTCTCACCCATGAATAAATTTACGAATACCCTCCTTTATAAGGAATAATTATGGCAAACTTACACTTACATATAAATTTAAAGTAATTTCAGTAAACATTTATAATCTACGGAGAAATTTATGAAATGGTTGGATTTATATAATATAAATTGCAAGCCAAAAGTAACTTCAAAACCAAATTTACTGTCATATGATTTAATTGTTATTAGAAACTGTCTGACGTTTCTAAATAAAGGAATCGGAAATTTACCAATACAATCTCATTTATTAATCCTTTATTAAATTATTTTATAATCGTTATGAAATGGGAAAAATTGTGTTTGAAAGTGTGAATGTGCTGAAATAGTAGTGAAACATTAAAAACTAGTCGTTGGGGGCCACCGAAATACTTACCCATCATGGATATACATACTATAAAATATAAAAATAAAACATGTGTAAACTATTTATAAAATGCATTGCAATTCGAATAAAATGGTGGCTTGATGACGTCACAAACTTAACCTCGCTTTAAATGCTCTATTACTGAATTGCGTAAAAGAAACATCCTTATAACTCTAAAAATGATAGTCATATTAACTAACGGTTCACTGCGTCGGATTAAGCGTCTCATTTCCAATTAAAATATATCTTTGAATTGAAATTTGGATGAAATACAGGGTCATGAAAAATCGAAGAGAGTGGAAAATAGGATTTCAAATATCTCGGCAACTCATTATATGATCGACTTCATTCTTTATGCAAAATTTATGTATTTTTATTGCCTTTTATATTCACTCGTTAAAATAAACAATTTCGAAAAACATTATATACCTTTTATAAGAACGAATATTTCGAGAGTCCGAAGAAAATAGTTCCGGATAATCGAGGTTACTGAAATTCAATAAGCTTCTTCCTATTATTATATATTAAGTATATACCAAATTTCAAGTCTCTCTCTCAATTTCTTCGGGAGATAGAGCGTTTACAGACACAGAGACAGACAGACGGCAATTTTTTTTTCTTTCTAAAAATATGTTTTTCGGAATCTCCCGTGTCTGAAACGTGTAAATCCGTCATTTTTTTTTTCGATTTTCAAAACGATTACAAGACTTACCCTATACTAAGTATGATGGGTAAGTAATGTCAGTTATATCAAAAAGTATTTTAAACAATAATTTAAAATAGATTTTAAAACTTTGTGATAATGAAAATAGAAATGAAAAAAAAAACAGTTTGTTTAAAAGTATCCTATTGAGAAAAGCATTACACGTATATTATTTTAAATGAAAACTATTAAAACGATGTGTCGTTCCGTCGTTTTGTGGTATTGAAAATCAATTTTATATATCAAAAAAACCTTTAAAAGAAAGTCCCATTCATCTACAGCTGATCGAAATGAGAGAACTTGTCAATAAAGTTCAAGATGGTAGTAATAGTCGATCGATAAAAGCCAAAGACGTATCGATCGAATGATATGGATAAATTATGCATAATGAAAATGCTTTATCTGCGTGATAGTTATTTCTAAGTTTGTAGAATTTAAAATTTAGAAGAAATGTCTAATAAACAAAGATTTAATTACTAAGTATCTGATTTTTGAAGTCATATCACAAATATATAACAAATTATAACACCCTATAATAATATGCTACTTCTTAATTGCTAAAAGGTATAAAATAAAAACTTTAAAAACAGTAAAAAATGTTTTATTAGACTGTTTGCATGTTTCGACTCCATCGAAGTCATTTTCAAAATAAATAAGAATATTCTAAAATTGGACAACCCATGATGTAATGATTTGAAACACCGTTATTTAATTTTTCACGTACTTTTTCAGATTACGCACGTTATTATTATACATTTTTTTATAATTTGGATGTTTATTTCCATATTATACTTTATGGTTACGAATAGGAAATAAACATCCAAGACAAAATAAAAAATAACATGCGTAACCTAAAAGAGTACGTGAAAAATTGAATGATGACTTTTGAAATCATTACATCATTGATCGTGCAATTTTAGAATATCCTTATTTGTTTTGATAATGGCTTCGATGGAATCGAAACATGTGAACAGTCTAATAAAACCCTTTTTTACTGTTTTTTTTTTTATATTTTACACATTTTAGCAATGAACAGTAGTATGTCATATCACAATATACGAGGCTAACGAAAAAGAAAGGCTACCGCGGTGCTTTACGCATATCTTTTTTTACAGGCCGCGGGAGTCACGTGATGCTCGAGTGCACTAATGACGGTGTACGAAAAGAAAATCACGTCACTCTAGCGGTCTGTAAAAAAAGATAAGTGGAATGCACAGCGGTAGCCTGTCTTTTTCGTTAGTCTGGACAATATACTAAATTCGCATAAAACATTTTCTCAAACAAGGTAAATAAAAAAAAATGTTCCATAAAGACTGTTTTTAAAAGAAATATTTATCTTTACGCTTTTCACAATAGTTTGCAGAAATAAGTCTGAATTAATAATTATGTATACAAACTGAGAAAAAGCAATTGCATTTCACCTGTTAAAATAATAATTTAAATTTAGGAAGTTTTTAAAATATAATTTAAAATTTTTATTGTTATATCTTGAAATTAAGTTTTCAATACACATTTTTTAAATTACTTTAAACCAAAATTATACATATTTAAGAAATAATATATCCATTTGTGAAGTTAATTAAAATACAATACATATAAAAACGATTATTATTCTACAAAAACTTAATACAGCCTTTGGAAACTATCTGAAAAAAAAAGTAGAATTTTCAATTAATCCATAAACCGTAAAAACGTTTGTATTTCAATATTTTCAATTTGATTTTAAGTTTGCGAAGTTTTAGAATTATAATTAAAAAAATTTATTTATTTTGAAAAGAAAAAAATATTGAAAAAATATTTTACAAATTCGTATGAAATCAAAATTATACTTTAATTAGGAAACATATTCCAATGCTAAACTGGGTTGTGTAATATTGTGAATTAAATTGATTTTTCTTCTTCCCTTTTTAATACCAAAAAATATATACTTTTCTGTCAAACTACACTTGATTATTGTAAATTCGTATAAAATACTTTTTCTCAAACATGATATTATTAAAATAATTACAGAAAGTTTATTTTAAAAGAAAATACCTATTGCCTTCTTTTATTTTTTCTCTTTAGTTATGGAAATAGGACTGAATTAACTGTAAAATTTTCAATGAATACATATTTCGTAAAACGATTTTATTTATGTATCTACTTATAATAAAATCCGAAGGCAAGAAAGTGTCTGTAACCATTCCGAGCGGGACCACTGTGGTCTGCGAATCGACCATAGTTCAACGCCATGTTAGGCTTAATGAAAAATCTATGCTAACATGTGATAGCTAAATGATAATATCTTCTACTTGAAATCATGTCTGTTCAGCATATTTTCCTATAAAACATGTATATCATATCCTATTA
Organism: Maratus michaelseni; assembly: GCA_963931845.1. NCBI lineage: Eukaryota > Metazoa > Arthropoda > Arachnida > Araneae > Salticidae > Maratus > Maratus michaelseni. Next base: position 105,338,179 of record OZ007588.1, on the reverse strand, counting down.
TAATGTTTTAAGTTCTTAATTAAAAATCTAGGTTAAACATCGGAGTCCCAGATATAAACAAACGAACACTGTTGCGAACAATATTGTTTTGGCGCCATCTAGTGGCTTTAAAATGTACTTTTCTACAATACAAATCTTTCAATAATAAAATCTTCATGCTGTTTGTCTGTATGAAGTCTTATGTAAATGGAACGCAGATCAACAATCCGTCATTTTTGACGGGGGTTATATACTAGTTTCCAAATAAAATGTAAGTTTAGGGAGTTTTAAAACATAATTTAAAATGTTTAATTATAGTATAGTAAAATTAAGTTTTTAATACACGTTTTTAGACAATTACTTTACTCCAAAGGATAGATATTCAAAAACAATATTTTCAATATTAAACTTAAATAAAATATAATAGTAAAACCTTTTATTATAGGCACTGAAACTTAAAAACCCTCTGATATTATCTGAATCAACAGAAAATTTTCCCATAAATACATACTTCGTAAAAACGATTAGTATGTGACTCTTTTATTATACACATTTAATTTCAGAAATCCATTAAAATTTAATTGAAAATATTTATTATTTCTACCTAGAACTTAAAATTTTAATAAAATTTTTAGAAAATTGCTTGAATCCAAATGAATATTTAGTCAAGGAAAAATATTTGCATTTGTGAAATAATAAATATAGTACTTATATTTAACAAAATCTCCTGTTTATAAACAAATATGGAACTGACATTTAAAATTATTACCCTTCTCCAAAATGTCATATCTTTATTTTAGGCAATGTAACATTTTAAACAAATCTTTTTTTTTTTTTTTTTTTTTTTTTTTTTTTTTTTTTTTCTGGTAATGCAAAATATCTACTTTTCTCTCACATTATATCTCATTACAGCAAAATCATCTAAAAGCATTTTTCTCAAACAAGATAACATGAAAATCATTCTGTAAAAGTTATTTTAAAAGGAAAATACCATTTACTTCCTCTTTTTCATCTTTTCCTAATAATTATGAAAATAGGTCTGTCAGAAAACAATATTGAATATCTGATGGAAAGTATAAGAACAAATCCAATTTGAGCTACATTCATGAAATAAGCTATTGATTTCCAATAATGTAAAACCTGAAAACATGAATCTTTGACAAATATAGACATGATTATTCTTTTTATATATATATTGGCATTTTCTAGTTAAATTTGAAGTGATACAGTAAAAGTAACTATTTGAATTTAGAAAGAAAAAAAATAGGAGATATTTGGAAAGTTGTACATTCACGATAAAAATTGCATCTGATAGGCCTGCTGTAGATTATATTTTTGTTAGTTTGCGTAAAATTATTCGATTTTTTTTAAAATTATTATAGTGTTGAATTTTGTTTTAGTTAATATTTTTAAAAAGTGCATTATACTTAGACAATTGTGAAAAGCTATGATTTGTAACGTTTATATTCAGAACAACTAATGCTTGCAATCAATCTATCTATCTATAAATATACCGGGTGCGTTATAAATTCGTGCAAACTTTAAAAATTCATAATAAAAGAAGTAATGTTCGGAAAATTTTTCGGTTTGCGTGAGTATGATCAGAAGGATTTTGGATTTTTTTTCCATGTATAATAAAAAATGATTCCAAAAGTAACCGATAGAAGGCGCTCACACGTCACACTGGGGCGTTTTATGCAAATGAGGCAAACACAAACAGACAATGAAACAAATCACAATAACATGACACTGTGCATTTATTTTAAGGTAAAAGATGCTCAACATGACCACCACCACTAGTTATTAGGCAAGTGAGGCACGTCAATACGCCTGTTACGGCTGAGTGTAGCATGTCGGTATCGATGGCCACCGACGGTCCTTCGAATGGCATCTTTCAGTTCCACGTATACCATTCAATAAAATAGGGCTTTTTTGCGCCTTAAATCCTTTGCAATACTTAAAAAACTTTAGCAATGCAATAGTTGTGGATTCACCATTCTTGTAGAAAAGTTTAACCACCAGCGCTCGATCTGGTTACGATAGCATGCTGCCGAGATCGAATGACGAATCCATTTCCAGCCAGGTGTTTTATTGCAAGCTTGATTTGCATAAAACGCCTCAGTATGACTTGTGAGCGCCCTCTATCGGTTACTTTTGGAATCATTTTTTATTATACATGGAAAAAAATCCAAAATCCTTCTGATCATACTCGCGTAAATCGGAAATTTTTTCGAGCATTACTTCTTTTATTAGGAATTTTTAAAGTTTGCACGAATTTATGACGCACCCGGTATATATATATATTGAATATTTTATCGAAATATTTTATTTACGTGCTTGAGTGGCAATATTCAGAAATACATTTTTTAATTACTTCCATTCTCAATCCTTCATACATTATGTCCTTACAATTCACTTAAATGTTATTATATCTATAGTCGCGTGTATCCTTTTCTTAGTTATATACTTATATACATACATCTTTCATACTTGTTATGATTATTCCCTTTACCAGGAATGTTTTTTATAAATATTAATTCCATTAATCCATCCAGCAAAAAAAAAAAAAAAAAAAAAAAAAGAAGTTTCACCAGCAAAAAGTATTGAAAATCCAAATCTCTGCATTCAGTCAATCGTTTACATATTTTTTTCATAAAGTATTATATTTATTTGAAAAGTGAACTATCTTATCAATGCTCATATTTAACCAATCTTAGTATAGAACTGAATTTGATTTTTTTTTTTTACTCATGAATGCAAGCTTTTTAAAACAACTGTGTAATAATTCTGAAGAACAAAAAAGTAATCTCAGATAATTTTGACGAAACACATTGTTAAATATTAACATTATTTCTTTCTATTTCAGGTAAGAAACTTTGAATTGTATCTTTTGTCTCAAATAAAATATTTCAATCGTAAGTATTGAACATTTTTTACATACACATGTATATAGTAAAATAAATCTTGAATAAATTCTAACATTAAATCATTTCATCAGTTTTATGAGGGTTACTTATGTATATACGGTTTACATACTGCATACTTTCATTCATCTTATAGTATATATATGTATTAACTTTCAATACATACAACAATTATAATATCATTTTATTAACACATGAAAGATATATTGGCTGATGAGAAATCTTTAATAATCCTAAATAAACTAAAATTTAATATATGTATTAAGTTGGTGTAAACGTAGATTGAATTTGATTTTTATTTCAGACTGTTACTGTTTATTTGTAGCATCGTTTGGGGGAGATTTCGTGAAACAGTTAAGCAACAAATCCCCCCCCCATCCTCTCCCCAATAATTAAGAAGACTGAAACATCAGTTTTGAAACAAAAGGGAAAAATGCCTGCAGTGTCAAATATTTGCTATCATGATATTTATCAGTTATCCTGGCTGTGTGAAACGTAGTGGATAAGTGCCGAAAATCCTTTAAAAAAAACCTCTATGTACATTTTAGAGGTTTTCTCCGTCTCCCTGGCCTCATGGGAATATCTTCTATAATCCTAATATACAACACAACAAACGTTACAACAATTGATTTTCTTTCATGATCGGTATGCTTTTATCATAAATAACACGACTTTTTGTTGTTGTTGTTTTGAAGCAAAAAGCAGCTTTGTCTCTGACATATAAGTGCTACTGCTTAAGTAAAATTTAACAAACAGTTATATTTCTACCAATTATTGTATTTACTAACAAACCTATCAGATTTTTATTCCATTTTATATCAATCTTCTTATCAGTTTTAATGTAAAATTATTTCAAAATGAAACTCATTTAAAACACTAATCTTAAATAAAATTTATAATGCAATTTGCAATAACGAGAATTTGGACTACTTTTCCTTCTAACGTTATCACTGAAAGCATTCTTATCGTGTAAATAGGCACGCACGCAGGTAAATATGCACGCATACACTGTTTAACCCATTTGTTCCGAGAATTATTTTTTGCGACTCTTTACAATTTAAACATACAGCTCTTTTCTTCCTCATTGATTTATTCATTCCTGGGGATACATTTCGTACATATTGTTGAATTATTGGTTGTTTTTGTCTAGCAGAAATACTTGCTAGTGAGAAGAAATACAGTCACATGAAGTGAAAGCTCACGGGAGAAGACCAAATATAACAAGTTGGAAATTGTACGTTAAACGTGACATAGGAGGTGCGTTCGTTTTATAACTAGTTTTACAATGTAAAAATATCATCTTTATTATTTTAGTGAAATGAATTATATCGTCTGTATGAGCGAAATGTATATGGCTTTTTTAAATTATTATTACGTATGCCACGTTTACAAATGCGAATTTTTTTTTCGACAGCAGACAGCAACATGAAGATCTTGCTTTGCGAATGATTACGTCCATGGTTTAATATTTTTATTACTGATAATGAACGAGTCTCCTGTGTTTATTTACTCTAATGGATTGCGATATTCGGCTGTTAACGTAATTTCCACTGAAGTTATCTCATAATCTATACATTTTTTAATGTAACTCATCTTTCAAACACACAATTTTTTTCAACGATCTTTCGAAAAATGTAACTTTTTTGCAATTTTATTCGAAAAAATAATTTGGAATAAAAATGGCCACCTGGCATATGAAAAAAGAAGTGGTTTACCCGTATTTGTTTTCCTCAGTCACATGACTTGCGCTTTTATTATATAGATTGCGTACGACAGGATTTAATAGAATAAAGAAAATTTTTAATAATATCTTTTTAAGTTTTGATTCGATTTTCATAAAATTTGAAATGATTCGACAAAATTCTGCAACGATAATACATATTAAATTTCAAACCATTCGGTTGGGTAGTTTTTTGCGCTGTTATATGCGGACTGATGGACAGACGGACGGACCAGACGACGACTATAGGTGCTTCGTATTTATATAATTAAAAAACCCACCTAATAATAAGGGAGAGTGTAATAGAGAATAGTTACAAATAAGTGCCTAAGTGAATTATTGTTGCTTTTGCATTCTACGTATTTGACATAGGTGCAAAAAAGCAGAGTTCGTATCTTTGAATCTTTTGAATACCACTATTTCCAAAATGTAAGAAAAATATAAGCTTTATTTTATTTTAAATTTCAGTTATTAAATGAAGTAAGTGTTAGTGTAACTGGGAAAAGGCGGTACAAAACCTAAAAGTTTAAATTGCTATGAAATTCTGCCAAGCTAATTAAATGAGTTTAAAAAGGGCCACACGAGCCATTATTTAGTTTACAGGCTAGAAAATGAAGAGTTGGGGCCGATGTTTTCTGTTTTGACACCAGCTCGGTTTATGCTGGGTTTCTGGGAATTTTTTTTTCTGGTTTTCTCTTGAGAACAATAATGCTATTCATTTTAAAAGTCCCTACGTTGAAGGATTTTTCATTTTGTTCCCAAAATCTCAGGGCACTGTAGAATCTATAGTTAATCCTTCGTCGAATACTTCAAGTATAGTGATTAAAAACATAGGAAAGTAGTATATTGTTTTAATTTAATTATCAACGCAAACATAATGCTTTATCACAGCGAAAAACATTGCAAAACAATGTAAAATTGTTTATAAGAAAAACATAATGAATAAAATTTTTGCAAACACATTTTTTTATGTTTTCAAGATACGCATAGGTATATTTTGTTCTGTTAAATCGGCAAATGAATTCTTCAAAATTTTCGTACAATAAATCGAGAGTCTTGTTCAATAACAGATTTATCCATGTTACATCTTTTTGATAGTTCAAATACTTCAAATTCCATTTTCTATTTTGATAAACTATCTTTCCAGAGCAAGGGTTTCCTTTAATGGCAATAATTTTATCTTTAATTGTGAGAATATAATCGTTATTTACCAGCATCTTTTTATTAAATGTGTTCAAAAATTTAAATAAATCTGTAGGAAATGAAACTTTATTGCACTAAACTTTATCCAAAGTAAATTGCGTAATTTAAATTATTGTATTTTTAAAGATATTTTTCCTCGTAGAATCTTGATAGAACTCGACTAAATTTTTAACGGCACAATGCTGTTTTTCAGGAGTTTTGTCAAGGTAACTTTTGAAAAAGATAACGGATTTACATGCTTCTTTTTTTCTAAATAAAGGAAATTAAATTTTTCATGTCATAAAAATACATGTCAAGACAAACAAATTTTGCACAGAAAACCGGGGTCGCAATGCGCTTATTCAGCCAAAAATACAGGGTGTTTGTACTACTACAGTATCACTTCAAATATTAGTTCACAACTTTCACAAGAAGAAGGATATTTTAATAAGATTTTGATCAGATTAACGATGCCTTGTATGACACGAGACGGCATCATAGAAACGCTGGAAATGCGCTGTAATTTGATCAGTGACACCGTAAGCATTGTTATCTGCGTTCCAAACTATAGAGCATGAGGCTCAATGCTGTTTAAACGCAATTGAGGCCATTTCCAACGCTTCTTGCTGTTCATCAAAATTTCATCGAAAGCTAAGTAAAGTTGATAAAAATATTGTTAGTATATATTCGTTATTGTTACAATTATAAACGAAAATTTGAGTTCCACTTGGACCGAGATACTTTGTATTTTTGACTGAATTAGTTTATTGCTACCCTGGTTTCCTCCGCATAAATTGCTGATTTTGATGGATATTATCACCCCTGACAATTTGTTCCATTAGTTTAGAAACTTCCTGTATAAAATATATACTATATCTCTCAAACTATTTTCAGTGCAAAGATAAAGAAAACTTATGAAACAACAGGGGGTAATTCATAATTATTAAATGTATTGTTATAATAATTCACTTTTACACTTTATAAAAATACACTTTCAATTTCATAAGCATTTCGCTATAAATAATTTATGTGTGTTTACTCTAAGACTGATGAGAGCTCTTTGAACTGTATATTTGACACTAGAGTAAGAAAACATTTATTAAAAGCACAAAACATGTGTTATCTATTGTTACTCTACTGCAGCTGAACTCTCCATTATTTCTGACACATATGATGAATGGAACATCACCTCTCAGAACAATAAGAGTTGACTTATTAAAAGCAGATGTTTTCGCTTTTTGTTTCTAAATAAAGGATGCAATAATTGTTTGTTATTAAATGTTTATTACTTTGTTTTTTACCCCACTTAAGGCCTGGTGCATGCACAAGTAATTAATTATTTATTTAATTTATGTAATGGATTGGAAAAAAACATTGTTTTGAAAGATGGGTCTCTTCTTTTAAATAATGAGTTAATGTTTAAAATAGTATGCAAAATTATGTAATGGAAAGGTGTTTTCCATGCTGCTGTTCATGTTTTGATAAACGGTGAAGGTATAGCATAAGTATATATAAAATAAAATAAGTATAATGAAATGTAAATGATTCTTCGAAGCGAAATATACCGAAGATGTATTTTCCTTTAATTAATAGGTTCAAAATAATGTACAACATTTTGTAATGAGCAATAATTCATGATGTTTTAATAAATGTTGGAGAATATATATATATATATATATATATATATATAAACGGAAAAAAAGAAAAAAAACAAATAATTCGTTAGATTTATGACAAAAACTGTAATATTCCCCTTCTCTTCCATAAAAAAAGTGCAGTGAAGTAATATATTAAAATTTTATAAACTTTAAAAATGAACTTACAAATTTGTACAAAAATATTTGGAAAATTCAATATTTTCAATAAAATAGGGGGTGTTTTCCTCTTTTTTTGCAGAAAGAGTCAATAGAATACAATATTTGTTTTTATTAAGTGTATGTTACTTTCCTTGTACCCCATTTTAATGCTGGTGATTGTGAATGCACAAAAAAAATCATTATTTATTCAATTTGTGTAATGGATAGCAAAAAGCATAGTTTTGAAACATGGATTCTCTTTTAATAATTTATATTTAAAATAGGACTCAAAATTATGTAATAAGTTCTTCATCTTTTGATAGACATTGAAAGAAAGAGCGCAAAATAATAAAAAATAATAATGCAATGAAATAAAATTCAAAACAATATTATGGGATCCATCACATATAAAAACACCGAAGATGGGTTTTCTTTTAATTAATTGGGTTAACGTTCAAAATATTATGTAACACTATATAATAAATGAATTTATAATGCTTTGATAAATGTCGAAGAAGTGATGCAAGTGTAAACCAAAATAAAATCCCTAGTTTGGTGTCAAAACCTTTTAATAGTTCCCTTTCCTTACCAAATATGAAAATTATGCAATAAGTAATAGTTCATAAAATTTCGATTACCATTAAAAACAGTACAAATTTATGCAACAATGTTTGTAAATTAAATAAGCTTCAACAGAAAAGCAGATGTTTTCTCGTTTTGTTTCTAACAAAGGAGGGCAATAATTGTTTACTATTAAATAATTATTACTTTTTTTTTTATTTCCTATTCTATGATCTTAAATGTATAAGCAACTACTTATTTAATTATTTTACGTAATGGATTGCAAAGAAAAAAGCATTGTTTTCATGGATGAATCATCCAGTTATATAAAAGGTTAATAATTAAAATACTGCGCAAGATTATGTAACGAAAAACAACTCTAAATATTTTAATGAACTGTGCTAAAATATTACACGTACATACAATATATATATATATATACAAGTACATACAAAATAGTTTGCAACATTATATAATGGACAACAATTCGTGATGATTTCATAAAGTCATACATGTGCAATTTTTCTGGGAAAAGTCATACAAATGTTGTGAGCCAATAATAAAATAATTAGATTCGTGAAAGAAAATTTTAATAGGGCCATTCTTTTTCGATAAAGAAATATACAGTAAGGAATAGTTCATTAATTTTCGCAAACTTTTAAAAATTTATGCAAAATATTTGGAAAATTCAATAACTTCATTAAAATACAGCTGTTTCCCTCTTTTGCTTATGACTAAAGGATGTGATAAGTGTCTATTATGAAATAATTATTTTTATACTTATACAGTGCTGGTAAATGTGCGTGTAATTAATTGTTTATTGAATATGTGTAACGGATTGCAGAAGAAAAAAAAACATTGTTCTTCAATATGAATCTCCAGTTGAATAATGGGTTAATATTCAAAGCATTGGGTTGTTTGGAAAAGTGGATTCGTACCGGAAAATTTTATCATTTAACTATTAGACATTAATTTGGATATCTAATGTCTAATAATTGACTGGCAGAATTTTCCAGCACGAATTGTTTTTTCCCAAACAGAAGGAACTTTCCGAGCGACCCAATAGTATTCGACATTAATGAACAACTATTTATAATATTTTTGTAAACGTTTTAGGGCTACTATAAAATGTACAAAAAACAATTCATGAAAATTTATTAGATTTAATGACAAAATCTTTAATAGCCCCTTTCTTTTAATGAAAAAATATGGAATGAACTTTCGGTAAACTTTAAAAAAAAACAGCACAAATGTGTACGAATTGTTTTTCCCAAACAGAATGAACTTTCCGATCGACCCAATAGCATGCGACATTAATGAACAACTATTTATAATATTTTTGTAAACATTTTAGGGCTACTATCAAATGTACAAAAAACAATTCGTGAAAATTTATTAGATTTAATGATAAAATCTTTAATAGCCCCTTTCTTTTAATGAAAAAATATGGAATGAACTTTCGGTAAACTGTAAAAAAAAAACAGCACAAATGTATACGAAAATATTTGAAAAATTCAATAGTTTTAACAAAAAATCTGATTTTTTTTAAGTTAAAGAATGCAATAATTTCGTAATTGCTTATTACTTTGTTTTTACTCTTCTTTAGTTCTCACAAATCTGCATGTAGATAATTAATTTATGTAAAGGATTTCAGAAAGAATTGTTTGAAAAAATTAATATTTTTTCTTTTGAATAATTGGTAAATGTTTGAAATAATTTTCATAATTTTGTAATGAATAACTATTATTGCTGTTTAGAGAAACGTTAAAAAATAACAAAGTTATATGCAAAATAAATAGATAATTTAAGAAAATAATTAGATTTATGAGGAAAATTCTCAATTGTCCTCCAAATTAAAACATACAGTATTTCTTTATTATTAAATGTTCATTACGTTGCTTGTACACCTCTTTAGCGCTGATAAATGCACAATCAATTAGTTATTTATTTAACTTATGTAATGGATTGTATAGAAAATTATACTTTGGAAAACCATATCTTCTTTAAAATAATGGCTTAATGTTCAAAATAGTTTGAAAAGATGTGTAGTCACCATGAAACATAAAAGAAACAAAGACATTAGATTCACGACAAAAATTTCAATAGTATTCTAAATCAAGGATGGAATAGCTGTTTGTTATTAAATATTTATTGTTATTATTTATTGTTATTAATTATTGTTATTATTTATTATTATTATTTATTACTAGTTATTATTTTTGGTAATATTGTTATCGTTATTATTTATTGTTATTAATCATCATTATTATTTATTTTTATTATTTTTAATTTTTATTGTTATTATATATTGTTATTATTTATTATTATTATTTATTTTATTACTGTTATTATTTATTGTTATTGATTCGTTTTAACCTTCTTCAGTGCTGGTAAATGCGCACGTTAGTTTTTCTTTATGTACTCTACAAATGAATTGCAATTTTTTTTTTTTTTTTTAAGATAGATTCTTTTTAAAATAACGGGATTATGTTTAGTATAGTGCGCATTATTTTTCAAAAAAAAAGTTCTTAATGTTTCAATATATAGCGCAAGTACACGAAACAATGAATTTTAAAAAATGCCCTGTATTATTAGGTAAATTTTGTTTACGTACCAGAATATATATATTTTTTTCAATTTTAAATTACCTCTATACTCATTACTCGATATGTACACAGATTAATTTTATGTTTACATATATGTTATGTTAAATTTATATTATGTTATGTTAACATCTTATTATGCATCTATACATCTATATGCTTACTTACATACAATAATTTTCCAAGCATGCAATAAGTATATCATCTCTTTCTATAGAAAATGGAAATAAGTGACTAATGAAGAATTTTCTATAATCTCCATTGCACATATGTTTAATAAATCACGCTAATTCAAAAAATTATATCGTTTTAAATTTATTTGAAAAGATATAATTAAGGTAATAGCATGCAGTAATAGATTCTATTCAAAATACAACAATGCTAACTTCCCATTATCGTGGTGATTTTATCATAAGAGGTATAATGTTTACCAGCGACTAAAAACAATAAGATTTTATTTCGCTTAAAAATATAGTAGATTTACGAAAAAGGTATAATAGTTCTTTTCTGCTCCTTAAAAGGATATTGTGCAATGAGATTTTTCAATAAATTTTCGATAAACTTAAAAAAAGAAAAAAACAGCTCAAATTTATGCATAAAATTTTGGAAAATTCAATGCTTTCAACGAAAACATAACTCCTGAGTCTTTTCACGAAATAAAAATGGTACACTTCCCTTATGTAAAAAATGTAACATTTGGAACATAAACAACAACAAAAAAAAAGATTAATAAATAATTTAAATTTTAAATTTCACCCTTTTAAGATTATCTTTTTTTTTTTTCAAATAAATGTATAAGAATTCTTCTAAATGCATATTAAAATTTTGTAGAAATTCGTACATTTTTATAAAAGCTAAAGTGCGAACGTCATTCAAAATGAATAAAACGTTTCTCATTATTTCGGCTGTATTTCTTTCAGTTTCTTTTTTTTTTTCTAAAGCAAAGAGAGGTGAACGTAAATAATTCATGTAAGAATCTGTTGAATTTTACCAGAAAGCAAAAATGTCGTATGCACATTGCATATAAATCTTAAGATGTAAAGAGAAGATACTTAGCATAATTTTCTTTATTGTTTTTTTTTTTTTTTTTTTTTTTTTTTTTACTAAAATGATGTAAAAAAACTTTTGAAAAACAATCACATTATTAATTATTATTATTATTATTTAAAAATACTTATGAAAACATCTTATCCTAAATTTTTAGACTCATTATATTTGAAAAAATTGATGTCTTTAATCGAAATGTATATAATACAATTAAAATATATGTAAAATCTAAAGCATGTATACAAAACAGGTGATGAGAGACAAATAAGTCTAAGCTAAGTAAAGAGAGGTTTAAAGAAGTCGTAGGTGATCGCAGTTTTGATGAATCAGTGTACATTAATCCTGATTTTATTGTATGTAAATCGCACATACAGAGAGCATCAAAGGCTAATAACAGACGAGAAGTCTAGTTTACTTCTGAATTCTCCATTATGCCGTACTGAACTTCTTGTTATCTAATATACATGTTAAACTACTCTCAGCACCACATACAAAGATCAGAACGTTGTTCCTCATTTTTTAACCTTTTCTTTATTAAAGAAATACTGGTACTTTTCATTTGGTCAAATAAAATAATAAATAAATAAATAAATAATCTAGTTTTCAATTTTTTTGTTAAAATGTAATTAGGCCTCCCTATTGCATTCTGGCGAAGTTTCTTAAAACTAAACATAGGGGGAATTTTTATAAAAATTATTTCACACTAGAAATTTTTTTTAAAATTATTTAACTTTTTCTGTGTAATTCATATTTATTAGGTGCGTTCGTAGTTATATAATTACGTAGCACCTATAGTGGTGGTCTGGTTCGTCCATCTGTAAATCTGTCTTTCCGGCTATCCGCATATAACAGAATAAAAACTAAACCAACCGAATGGTTTGGAATTTAATATATATAATCGTCGCAGGATTTTGTCGAGTCATTTGAAATTTTATGAAAATCAAATCAAAACTTAAAACGATATTAATAAAATATTTATTACATAATTTGAATTTTTTAAAAATTGGTACTTCCTTGTTATAGCAGCTGCCGATGCTTAATCGTCAAGCGACCGAGATGTACCGTCAAGTTATCTGACATGTATGACGTTATAATCATGCATGACGTATATGACATTTTAAAACCTCTATGACATGTTATAGTTGCATTCTTTATTCTATTAAATCCTATCATGCATAATTAATTCAATGATAACCCATGATAAGCAATGATTCTAGGTTGCCATGGTGATTATGTCATTTAAGATGGCGTCATATTACTTCCGTATGACCGAATTTAAAAATTGAATTTATGTACTAAAATTGCTTAATTATAGCAATCTTGTAATCTACCGACAGTTTTTTCGATAGATGTTTCCGGATAAATAGATATTAAATGGAAAAATAGTCTAAATATGGATTTCAAATTCTGAAATTTTCAAAGCTGAAATTTTTAATAAATGTCAACAAAAGATAGAATGTTGCCAACTTAAAATGTACTTATTTTATTATGGAAATTAATTACAATAACAGACGATATAATTAATTTCACTGAAACTAGTTACAGTACGAACGCACTTCTTTTTTCACGTATGACGTACAATTTCCAACTTGTTATAATCAATCTTATTATTGTGTAATATACATTTTATGTATTTTATGAAGAATTTTCTGATTCAAATCGACATATTTTCATTTGGTACCTGCCAAGTGACCGGTTGTAGGTATATTTAGTGTTCAAAATGTGAGCAATATGTATATGCAAAAACAAGGATTTGTGTTGCAAGCATGTCGTTTTAAAAGAGTAAGAATTAAAATGTGTGTATTTAATTCTTCTCAGTTTGTAATTTTTCAACATATCAATATATTCAAAATGCTAAAACTCCAATACATATCTCTCAAGTGACTAGATATCCTTTTACAAAAGTTCTTTAAATTGCGTTTTATAAAATTATGGATCTGAATTAACTCTTTTATAAAAAGTTTATGTTCCTAAAATAAAAATGTTAAATAAATAGTTTTATTGTGTTTTTACATATATTACAGCGGTATATTATTTCTTCTATTAAATTGACTATTTCTAAATCTGTGCTTTAAAGTTATAGAAAACATCTGTTAGGATAGTACAAAATATTTTTATAAAATATAAATATCTGTAGGAAAAAAGGGCTTTATATATTTGTTTAAGAAATTATTATATGCTTCAAATTAAACCATCAAAACAATCTCTTTTCTAGATTAAAAAAAATTATTTCGTAAAATAGCTTATTAATATATAAAATATTTATTGTAGAATACTTAAATATACAAAAAAAAAGTTTAGACTATGACGCGTTCATTTAATGCCAGATTTTCACACAGCACAGTAGATAAAATAACTAACTCTGTATCAGTTTTTTGTGGTAATTGCGAGTGTAACAGATTTATGTATTTGGTAATTTATGAAGTTATGGGGTTATGACACGAGCTACGAAAAAACACTAAAATTTAATACAAGTTAATTATAGAAACATTGAGACTGTTTATTTGTATTAATATTGTATCATTCATAAATGTTGTTAGTTGACTTATTTTTTTTGTTATTATTTCATATGGGTGTACTAGCTTTTATCTTAAATGGTCAGGTATGTTTAAATTATCAAATATTATGAAAGTGTTGAAGCTTGTTACCTTAAAATTATTAGGCTTGCCAACTTAAAATGTTAAAAGGAGTAAAACAATTCGCTTGATTTATACTGTTTTAAAAATAAAGTATACTTAATTTTTATAAATTTTAAGTCAAAATGCCATGCATACATTCTCTACAAGGCTTAATATAATGCTCAGCAAAATGAACTGCATGAGCTATTTTTTTATGCTTATACTGATAGTACACAGTAAAAATGACCTTCTATTGGAACAAAATTTGCATTCTTCAAATAATACAAAAATAAGTATCCCATAAGCATACAAAATTAGAAAACACTCTAAAAACATATATTTTTAAAAATATTAACTGAAAGATCAAAAGTTTAGGTTATTTCATATACATTGATTTACTATACAAAATGTTCAAATATGACTCTAAATAGGAACATTCACTATTTGCCGACCATTGGTCTACGGAGCCTTTTTCATGCGCTCACGAAGCCTCGATTAATCTATATGTTTAAATACATATTTTGAATTCATGGATAGTAAATACAAGTTTAGATCGGAACAAGTACAATGCTCTCAGCCTGTACAGTTTTCTTCAAAAACGTATGCTATGATGACGCTTCAAAAATGTATTACAAAATATAGAAAGCTTTATTCCCACTGAAAAGTTGCAGGCTAATTGGATATTGATACCATTATTTATATTTTTTGCAGTAGTGAAAATGTTTTGTTCCTGTTTGAAAATTATTTGTTTTCCATAAAAATACATCTTTATGGATTCCATTATCCTATATGTATGAGATTATGGATGATTATGCAGTCACGCCTCCCTCCCGCGACTCACACACATACATTTAAATAAATGTGTGTAATGTGTATGGAGGTGCACCGACGAAGATGGTTATTAATTTTAAATGTGCGATCACTATTGAATATGGTGGTAGCAGCTGAAGTTCGTTATAGCAAAACTTTTGTTTTAATACGAAATATTGAAAGCGGATTTGATTAAAATATTAATAATTAATGAAATTTTAATTAATGAATAAACGGTTTTTGATTTTCAGGACGACTTAAAAATACGTAACTCTAAACGTATGTAAGGACGATTTTAAAGTTACGATAAAATTCCATAAAATATATCCTGGAACTTTCTTGATCCTCTAATGTTTATATACAGAAAACATATATTCTAATACTTCTGAGTTCAGAATAAGTATCAATGTGCATGGGTTTCATTTTATTCTTTTTTGCAGTCTTCTCATACGAAAAATTCTAAGTACGAGTAGAGTACTTAAGTAAGAAAATGTAAAAATATGTATTTAACGATAAATGTTGTCATGAATTTAAAATTCATTGAATAGCATAAATTCACTGGATAAATTGTAAAAATTAAAAGAAATTTTAACATTGTTAAATTACCAATTTTATATAAAGAGTTAATTTTTTACTATGTGAATTATAAAACAACAGCAGCAAAGTATTGGGGGGTATACGATTGTATACGCCGCATACCTTATGGATTTTTTTAAAAGAAATTCCGTATATTCTACATAGCTATAGGGTATATACCCTCTACTGTATACTTCTAGCTATAGCATATACTCTCTGTACTTTTACTTTTTTTTTGTGCGACTAGTCTACTGAATATTAGCATGTGTTACTCAATATGTGTATTAAACATACCATCCTTAAAATTTGAAAGATCTCAATATCATTTTAATATAGAGAATATGATATGAGAATTTTTTTTTTCACGACTGTATTTAAAAAAAAAACATTAAAAATGAATTCCGAACACAGCAGTGGCATTTTAAAGGAAGTACCTTAATTATCGTGCTTAATTTATACAGTTGGCCTCTGAAATATATCTTCATATTTTTGTCATTCTGAATGACTGCAATTTAGACGGAGCTTAAACGTGTTTAAAAGGTGATGATTTTTTCAGTCTATGTGATTTACGAATTATTTACAAATAAAAAATAGATGATTGATTATTGTAGTTATACTATAAGTTTCTAATTAGAATATTAAATTCAATTTCAAAAATTACATTCATAATGTAATAAATAAATTATTCATAATGTGTGTTATAAAAATATAAAGATATTTTTTAATACATGATTATGATTCAGAAAATAATATTAAGCAATCACATCGCAAAATACTTCTGTAAAATATATTTTTTAACGTTCTTTTATACTTTATACCTTTTTATTTGTTTTTCTAATTTCTTAGCCAAATATTTTTGTCCTCATTAAATTTTGAAATCACAATTGAAGTTACATTCGAGTATCAGATGGAAAATTTAAATATAATTACTTATTTTGATAAATAAAAATTAAGTATTTAATTTATTCAGATCAATTAAATTAAAAATCTATCTTATACTGAATATTCTCTAAAAATATCCTTGATATCTGACATATGTTATTGCTATTATTCTGGTTTTGTTCTCATTAATTTTAGCACATAGGCGCTTTGAATTAATTTCTTAGGACGTTCGGTAAATTAATTTTTGAAAATCATATTTAAATTATATGCACTGCTCCACTTGATTTTCATCTAGAATTTTAACTTTAAATTACATGACATCATTAAATTATAGTTTTATGGGAAGTTATAAAATGATTATATTTCAGGCAAGTTTGATAATTCAGTAAATTACAATAAAAGTAAAAGGATAAATTTCTGTTTTATGGGTTCACCAATGCGTGAAATTGTCGATACAGTAATAAAATGCGTGTGATTTGCTTAATTTTTACCCACGATTTGCCCTCTAAAAATTAATTTTTAAACTTAAAATGTTCTATTATAAAAACATTTAGGCACAAGACCACCGCTAATGTTTTTCAATTTAACATATAACTTTACAATCACAAAAGAATAAAATTTCTTGGTTTTAATAATAAGACAAACACTAGTAAAAAAATTAAAAGAAAATTATAAAACTTCATGATGTTTATTTTTCAATAAATTAATAACTTTTCCAAACTGTATATTTATTACATGCTAGAATTTCAGGTCTTAAAAATAATTAACAAAACAACTCAGATTTGTATCAGCATAAATTTAATATACTATAAAATTGTATGAGCACTATTTTTTTTAATGTGTATGTTATTATACATTGAAATGTTAAAAAGTCATATTATTAAGTATACCATATTAATTTAATTTTTTATAAAATATATTAATTTTTATATTGTTAGGTCTGTGTGTTACTACATAGTCGCCTTAAATTATAGATTAAAGTTGCTCAATTAACCTAACAAATAAAATATATAATGGCATTCTACTGCCATATCGATTGAACTGATATAATGTATAGTGCGTGCATCTATATACATAGTAATGTGTTTTCGATTTTTTTAATAATCTATCTGTATCGTTGTATGCCAATATTGTATATATTGACTGATACAATAGTAAATATCGATAGTACATTTGATAATGGTTACTAGAGTATGGAATATAAATAACTACGCAGTTAATAGACTATTCAAAATAATAATATATAACAAATACACAAGTAAGTAAGGGATACATTGATAATGTTCTATGTATTTTATTTTTAAATAATGTTTTATATATATATATACTACATTACTACATGTATGTATGTATATATATATATATATATATATAATATCTTTGAATTTTAAAAAACATATCAAGTTTTTGTAACAATCTAATTAAATCTCCAAAGAGATAATTAAATAAATAATATATATATATATATATATATATATATATATATATATATGATTGAACCTTTAATTCGGTTTTATATCACTATTAAGCAACACCATTCTACATTTATGTGCTAGTATAAAGAAGTGTTCTACCGTGGATATTTTAAAGAGAAATTTGTAGTGTGAAAATTTTGAGAAAACATAAAATTTTGAGAAAACATTTGTTTTATATATTCATCGATACTTGATATTTTTTAAGCATTAATATGTAGAAAATTGTTTTTGGGAATTTATCTTAGAATAAGGTTTTTATTTTAATTTTAAATACATGTTACTATAAGCAAGTTATTATTTTACTAAGCTGTTGATTTGGTTTTATATCAACACTCTGTCCTGTTGAGATGTTGTTAGCCAAATTTAAAAAAAAAAAATTTTTTTTTTCGTCTAAAATTAAATAATGTTTTTTGTCAAATTTTTCTACACAGCTACAAAGCTAATCTTATTTATGATTCTTACAATCTCAAATTCTGCACATTTCAATAATTCTTACTTGAATTTTCCTTTAGTAAGCTACGTTAAAAGAAAAATGCTTTATTTTAAATGAAGAACGGAATAAATTTCTATGATAATTTAATGAATATTATAATAATTGGAAGATACTTTTAATATCCAAAGGAAAAAATATGTAAAAAATTAAAAGTATACGTTCTTAATTAAAACGATCATATTTCTCCCTTTCTATTATCAGTGATAACTTTGGATTTAAGAAGTTTAATCGTATCTATAATTACTCATTCCTTACATTAAATTCTTAATAAAAAAATTAATTTAATAGCTTTCAAGAAAATGTATATTTACTGAATCGGAAAATACTTCATTGATTGAATTTAATTAAAATTTAGTATTTAATAGAGATTTGTGTAATAAAACTAGATTCTTTAATTCTTCATAATTTCATGAGTATTATTTTTAATTAATTTTTATTCCAACATTTATTTATTGATATATGTATATTATTTCTCTATACAGTTTGAAGTTGCAGGTAAACACACATACAATAAGATAAATTAGACAGTGTAATGTAGTATAAAAATGTTTAGGAAATACATACGTGCGTTTTTTGTTAAACCTCTATACATCATGATAGATTATAAAACTTTTATCGTTAAAAATATTTCCTCAAAATGCTAATCTGAATTTTTTTTTCAGAAATTAATTATAGTATTTAGTATGTAGAAAGCGAACGTCACAAAAGCATGAAATTAATGCGAATATAAATATTTCTTAATGTTCCTACATTAAAAGATTGTACTATAGAGAAAAACTTAATGTTTTAATTTTTAATATTTTATTGTTTATTTTTTTTTTCGGAAAGTAGGTACGATGTAAGTTGTAAATATGCAACGAATTATCCTTCATATGGTTCATCTTATAAAAATCGCTATTTTAATTATTTCAGAAACATACATTAAATAAAGACAGTGAACAAAATTTTTTAAATGAGTAATTGTTTTTTTAAATATAATACATTCAGATGATTTGTATATAGTATTAAATGAAATCATAAACTAAAATTAAGTAAGATGGCACAAATCTGTTATGTTAATGAAAAAAATCATCATAAAGTAATTCAAAACAATTAATTCTACATAATTTTCTTCTAACGAAGTTTTGTTTCCTGAAATTCGCAAGATCCATGTTAGAATAAGTATAACATCTGTAAATACGGCTTTTAAAACGGAACTATATTAAAATAAATTACCATTTAAAAATATTTTTACGTGTACTTAAACTAATTAATGTACATGTAAAAAATAAAATTTTAGTTTCATCTGTTCAACGTCTTATATTATAATTCTTTTTTAGCATTTGCTGATACGGATACAACAAAACTGATTTCTGAAATTTGTACTGTAATATGTTTTAGGATTAACATTTTTTGCATTGAAAAGTACTTTTTTTATTTTTATGTTGCATTTTTTATACGGTATACTGTTATTGGAATTACGATACTTTAAAATATTAAAAAGAAAACAATTTACCATATTCCTTTGAATTTACGTGAAGGGGAAAATACGCTTTTAATTAAAAAAAATAATTTTCAAAATGTATTTTATTTTGAAAACCAATTATTTAGTACTAAAGACAGCGTAATTTTTTGAATAAATACTATGACCTTCAAAAGTATTTAATAAATAAACATTGAAATGTTTCGCAATTTGTTTTCTTAAAATGTTGCATTTCTAGCCCCAATGCATTTAATTAATTAGAATATTCTTCAGTAAAATTTTTAATGCCTGTATGTTTTAAATATTATTATCTAAAATAGTTTGTTATAACTGTTCATGTTGATCATGTATCAACTTAAAAAAGTTGAGTATCCCTCTCAAAAATCATGTTAATAATAATAATTTTTTTTCTCGTATAAATACATAATTAGAAGAATTAATTAGAAGGTATGCAATGTCAAGGGATGTGGTATGAAATAAAATATATGCATTGTATATAATTTTTGCTCATGTGAAATTCGGTTTAATGTCGTAATTTTTTTTCTCGGATACGAATTGCAGATTTTCTAAATAAATGGTATAACATTTGGAAAATTTTGAAAATATCATTAAGCGTAAAATATCTCTATTTTGAACTCATTGGACATTTTTCACTTGGAATAATTTGTTTTCTTGTCTTTAACAAACTAATTTAAAAAAAAGCGACACTTTTAAAAAACTGTTAAACTATATTTATAAAACATAATTTGTTGAAATAAGTGTTATTTTTCGTCCTCATGTGTAATAGACCTTTATGTAAAATTATTTAATTATTAAGATGTCAGAAATATTACCGAGATTCTGGTATGCGCGGTATATATATATTTAACTAAAAAAAGGGGGGGGGGAATGTAATTTTTTGAGTTTTAATAAATCCCTCAAAATATACGTCACAAAAGCACAAATAATTTATCAAAAAAACAAAAATAGTTTATCAAAAATTCACAAAAAAAAAATAATGCAAAATATGTATTCAATATTCAAAATAAATAAATTTTCTTACTATTTTCACAGTTATGACATTAGCGATTTTCTGTCAACACCAGTTCACTAAAACGCAAATTTATCCTCACCATCAATCTTCTCCATGAAACTGACAATATCTTCTCATCAATCAGTCTATCTATATCCAAGATTTGTGCAAAACACGCATATCAAGTAGATGGGTCATAAAACCGGCATCGTTACCCGGAGAAGAAAAAAATATTTATATATATTCAATACTTTCTCTACTGACACTTCTTTAATTTTGTTTATTTCTGGAAGATGCAATAATTTATTTTTCTAAAGTCTCATTATGAAAAAAATAATAATAGTGAGTAATTTTAACTCACCCCCTTGTGGCTAGAATAAGGAATTATTCCAGAGCGGGTTAGCGGTGCGGTCATGTCATCACCTGAAAACAATTCACCGCTTCTCCGCCTCCTCTGACTGAGCGAGGCATCCCCGGGGGTTGCTGTAAGGAAGACGATCAACACGCCAAATGTTTGCACTTCGCCAAATGAAGAAGTTAAAGGCGCCAATGCGACAGTTTTCGTTATTCTGGGTCGCCTTGTACTGCGTTTGATTATATCGTTATATAAACAGAATGCACAAATAATGGATATTTAAAACGTTTTTCCATATAACACTTTACAGTCTTACATATATGCTGGATCCCCAAAATATTCGTGGATTTATTTTAGATTAATTTTAAGACGTGCGAACAGTTTTAAGGATTTACTGATGTTTTCTCCCTTTGCTCGCATCCCGCTAAGTACAGGCGCACTTGCAGCGCTTAATTGGATTATATTAGCTTGTTTGTCGAATGCTTTGAATATTTTATTTGTTTAATGTAAATGATTTGAATACATCTGAAAAAAACCTCTACAGCAGACTTATCTTTTCTAAGGTTAATTTATGAATTATACAGTAGCATACGTGTTGTCTAGGAATTATGGAAATTTTCAAACAAGCAAAACACTGTTGTTAATCACTTCAGATCACGTTTGAAGTACAGTAATACAACACTGTACTGGATATACCATATTTTTTTCGTTTATTGAGCGCGATTCCGCAGCCCGTAAAATTAACTATCAAAGTACGCGTGATATATGAGTTTTCGAAGTTGACTGGCCTCATTATACATGACCATTGGTCACTGCATAAAATCGATGGACTGCAATTTTGTTTTTTAATTTACTAAAACTTTGAACAATACATTGGAATACTGTGCAGTTTTAGCACTGTTCGATTTTTGTAGAATAAAATCTGTTTCAAATATTTTTCTTCTGTATTTTTTTTATCCGATTTTCTTTTCTAATGAGGTATTAAAAATATCAGGGTGCGCGTGTTACCCGAAGGTATGGCATTCAACACAAAATGCAGTATTTATTTATGTTTTTATTGTAAATAGTTTAAATACAGCTGAAAAAGCTTTTACATCGAACATATTTATTCTAAGTCTATTTTTAAAATTATACAGTACCCGATTTAGCATTCATGTTGCCTATGAACTATGGAAAATTTTAATTAAGCAAATATTGTCACATTCGAAGAACAATAATACTTCACGCACAGTGCAGGAAATCCTCATTTATTTGAAAAGTATTTATTTAGTTTAGATAATGTGAATACTTTTGAAAGAAACTATATACCACACATATATTTCTAAGATTGTTTAATTAATTTTACAATAATGTATGTAGCGTATACGTTGAAAGGCTATTTATAAATTATTCAGTACCAGCTTTAATTGTCTACGAACTGTGGACATTTTCTATTAGGTAAACAATGTTGTGAATCACTTTATATCGCATTTGAAAAGCAGTAATATTTCGAGCACAACACAGGAAAATCTTATTTATTTTTTATAAATAATTTTAATACAGCTGAAAGAATGTGCACAACGGAACTTTCATTTCCAAGGTTATTTTATTAATTAAACAATTTTACTTTAGCGTGCATCTTTTTTAAAGACCAGGGAAAAATGTAAAACGGCAAAACCTTTCTGTCAATCAATTTCTATATTTCAAGTGCGCTATAACTTCGAGCACGGTACGGTATATATTTATAAACTTGATGTAAAATATTTTGAATAACACTGGAAAGTAAAAACTCTACGCCAGATATATCTCTTAGAAGGGTATTTTATCAATAAACAGTACAAGTTTTAGCATACACGTTTTCAGGGAAATGTGGAAATTTTCAAATAAGTAAAACATTTTTAAAATATAAGAACACACACTTTATCAGACAATTAAATACACTAAACCAACATGGAGTGAAAAATTGACCTGGGCCAGGATTTGAACCTGGGACCTTCAGCATACCGTGCTGATGCTATGCCACCAAGCCCCCCAGATCGATATCCTAGCTCGGCAATTTTCCTCTTTTATCCATGTTGGAAGCAGTCATCGGCCAGCAGTTTTGCAGCTTCAGTTGACAATAATACGATGAATAACTATTCTTATTACGCTGAATTATTATGCTGAAGGTCCCATGTTTGAGTCCTGGCCTAGGTCAATTTTTCACTCCATGTTGGTTTAGTGCATTTAATTGTCTCATAAAATGTGTGTTCTTATATTGTAAAAATAAAGTAATCAGACGTAGTGTTTATGCTTTAATATATATAATTAATTACGGACCGAGAATAGTTAATCATCGTATTATTGTCATCTGAAGCTGCAAAACTGCTGGCCGATGACTCGTTTCCACCATGAATAAATGTGGGAAATTGCCGGGCTAGGATATCGATCTGGGAGGATTAGTGGCAGAGCATCAGCACGGTACGCTGAAGGTGCCACGTTCGAGTCCTGGCCCAGGTCAATTTTTCATTCCATGTTGGTTTAGTGTGTTTAATTGTCTGATAAAATATGTGTTCTTATATTGTAAAAATAAAGTAATCAGACGTAGTGTTTATGCTTTAAAACATATAAGTAAAACATTATTGTCCATTTTCTTACATCACGCTCGAAATACAACATTATTTCAAATACGATACAATACACACAGTGTAGATGACGTTTTGAAACACTTAGCATTTGTGAGAGTTTATAATAATTCTTTGAATATGTTTCTCTTTTATACAGACTTTATGCTAGGAATAATCTTTATAATTTTTACAAAATCAAATTTCAAATTATTTTTTCTTCCAAAATTTAATGAATTGCGTAACAAAATTTTGAAATTCATGTTCGATTTTTCCAATGCATAAGATAAACTAGTCGTTGGAGACCACCGTAATACTTATCCATTATAGATATGCATATTATAAAATATGAAAGTAAAACATTTGTAAACTATTTATAAAATGCATTGCATTTCGAATAAAATCCTGGCTTGATGACGTCAAATGATAATCCTATTAACTAAAGGTTTATTGAGCCGGATGAAGCGTCTCATTTCCAACTAAAATATATTTTTGAATTGAAATTTGAATAAAATACAGGGTCACGAAAAATCGAAGAGTGTGGAAAATATAATTACAAATATCTCGGCAACTCATTATCCGATCGGCTTCATTCTTTATGCAAATTATGGTTTTTTTATTGTCTTTTATATTCACTCCTTTAAATAAACAATTTCGAAAATTTTTATATACCTTTTATCAGAACGAATATTTCGAGAGTCCGAAAAAAATAGTTCTGGATAGTCGAGGTTACTGAAATTCAATAGGCTTCTTCCCATTATTACATACTAAGTGCAAACAAAATTAAAGTCTCTATTTCAATTTGTTCGGGAGATAGAGAGTTTACACACAGAGACACGCACACGGACACACACACAGACACACTAACAGACGGACGGCAATTTTTTTTTTCTAAAAATATGTTTTTCGGAATCTTCAGTGTCTGAAACGTGTAAATCCGTCATTTTTTTTTTTTCGATTTTCAAAACGATTACAAGACTTACCCTATACTACGTATGACCCATACCCTATACTTTTGTATTTTTTTATTGTGTACGGTGAATGATTAAATTATTAGAGACACATTATGAAAAAAAAAAGAAAGAAAAAAAAACATTTTGAATTTTAGAGAGAAATAGAAGAATATTAAAAAAAAAAAAAAAAAAATCCATTACAATACGTTATTTTGTAGTGGGTCCCGATTTTTGAAAATTCACTGTTTTGATTTTTGCTTAAACGATAGAAAGCGCGAGCTCGTGAATTTATTTAAAAAATTATAATTTTTGTTTTGTTTCCTTTTTGTTTAATATTGCAAGAGGAAAAAAACGAAACCATTATTTAAAATATTTATTCAGGATTTCTAAAGTGTTTTCGTGATGCAAAATCATAATTTAATTAATTTTAAACTATTAAATTGTAAAAGAGTATCTCTCTACATTAATAAAAAGTAACCACCGCCGACGCCGCCACTGTCAATGAAGTTTTTGTGCTTTCAGTTTTTTCTGGACTAATATTCAGAAAAATATTACATATAGAAATATGAAAATAGGTAGCTTTATAGAGAAATATTCGATACATACGCTGAAACAGACAGTTATAAATCGAAAAATTATTTTAAGATATATTTAATATTAAATTCGGTCAAAATAGTTCTCTAAAAAAGTTTTATAAGAACAAATACTATGCATAGGAATTTAACAATATTTTGAAAGGATATACTTGATAAGCTTGCAGAGTGCAATTTATTTTTTATTTTACTAATTTTTGAAGGGTTTTTTTTCAAATTTGTATTTAAAATTTTATCATTTTAATTGAGATTTATTTCATATTTAGAAAAATTCCATTGTTTAAGTTGTTGCCAATTTCTATATTAGCATACATAAAAATATTCCTTTCAATTGCATAATGTACACGTGACTATTAAAACAGAAATAAAACTTTAAAATAATAATTAAATGATCATGTGTTAAAAGCAGTAATTGGAGAAATTTACGTCATAAAATATGTAATTGCACGTGAATATTAAAAAGAAAAAAAAAACTTCAAAATAATAATTAAATTATTACGCGTTCAAAGCATTAAATGCGGAAAATTACCCCATATTTAAAATGCTCAAATAACAATGTTTCCAAACATTTTCAATTTAAAAACAAATGTACACGAGAGATTCATTTATTTCGACAAAACCTTTTGCCTACTGTTGCAAATTTTAAAACAGCGTATATAATAATATTTCCCTTCAATTAAAAACTATATTTTTGCATTTAAAACTTTGGTGAAAATTACACCACATTGGAAACTATACAATTTAAAACGTCTTACTGAAAACAATTTTCGGTACTTCTCCATTATACTGTTTTCAAATTTCTATTAAAAAAACTATCGCCAAACTATTCACCAAACTCTAACGCCCAAAATACAAATGGAAGAATGTTAGCATTGGAATCCTAAAAAAAAGAAGAAAAATTCAAGAAATTAGAGAAATCTCCACTGATTAAAGTGTCAGTAACTTTAAACGATAAAATTTATAATACATAATGAAAAGAGAAAAAGTAATCTTAAATATTTATTTATTTAAAATACTTTTTCTTAATTTTCCCTTTCGGCTGGTGCGTAAGTGTTTAGACGTCAGTTTGAACAGATCTGTTGTGCGTAACTATATGCATAGCGACAAATTTTTAAATCTTTTTCTCTTTTAATATCATGGTGCAACCGTTTACGATCTTAATTGTTATTTAAATTAACGAAATAACTAATAAATTGATAAAATATCATTAAAAATACTGATAAACGTCGAATTAAAAATCACTTGATGACATAACAAGCACGTGTAACTCAACTGATCTCAATTGAATGTAACGTCACGGTCATGCAATTTTGGCGTTAAATCCTATATTTTGGTGAATTTTTCTTTTTTCTTTTTTTTAATGGAATGTGGATGACGGGATAATGGAAAAGTACACAGTTTTCTTATAGCATCGTTATGAAATTCCCCGATACAGCAACATTATTTACTTAGCCATTTTACACAAGTTTATTTTCAAATGTTTAATTATCTTATTTAATCAATCACGAAAACAGTTGTTGGCTAATTCGACAGCAGTTGATTCGGCCTTAAAATCCCTCAGTCAAAGGAAAATAAATGGAAACCCGATTACAGCACATCACCACTGGTCGTTTCATTATAATTGAATCTTCCGTAATCCTTTTAGAGTTGATCAAATAGGGTGTTTTTAGAGGTTGCGATGAAAGAATGGGGGGTGGCGAGCGTAGCTCGTAGGGGGCAGAGCCCCTAAGTAATAATAATAATAATAAAACTTATAATTTCCATTTTTGCGATCGTATTCCTTTTAATTGTGCCAGTGGAACTTTGAATAATCTTCGAAAAGTGTTTAAAAAAAAATGATTTTCAAAGTTTAAGAGTATTGTCAGACATAGAAAACTATATATGTATGTATTACGTACGAAATAAAAACAAACTGATGTTACTGCATTTTTTGAACAACAACAACAACAACAATTTAATAATAAATAAATAAAGATAAATAAATAATTACGCATTTTTAAAAGGAAGAAAATATATATTTATTCATCATTTCTTATCTTTTTTGTGGTTTTGTCTGATTTTATAGTATTTTTTAAACATTTAATGTATTTTCTAAATAGTAATATATATTTAATAATTACAAAATAAAATAATGAAGGTACGAAATAAATTTGATATAATAGGACGATATCTCATTTTATACGACACTCTCAATTGCACTTCATTTTTCTTCAGTCCCTTAAGCGTCTCAGAGGTGAGAAATTAAAGCATTATAACGTAGTTGCCAACCTCCCAATTTTTTTAATACCAGTGAAATCTTACAAAAATTTTCGCCTTATTAAATAGCAGAAATTGTATGATTAAATAAAAGAAATAGTTTTTCATAAAAATACTGGTATGAAAAAAATAGGGAGGTTGGCAACTATGATTATAATATGATTCTCATGCTTTTTCTTGAATTAAGACTTTCTCTGAATGCCTGTGTGTTTTATTTAAGAACATTTTATGTTTTATATTCTACTTATATTGCTATACTACTAATTTCTACTACTAACTAGTATAATAAACTATAATAGTATAATAAACTACTATTATACTACTAATATTGCACTTGTCTTGATCCTTTCGGGCCCGAATTATTTTAATTTTCGGAAAAAATTACTTTTAAGTTGTCGAAATCAATATTTCTAAAATAAATAATTTTTAAAAAGTATGTGTAAAATTGAATGCTAGCGTTTCAAATAACTTCATCGACCTGCAATTATAGAATATTCTTATTTGTTTTGATAATGGCTCAGATTGACCTGAAACATATGTCAACAGTCTAATAAAACTTATTTTACTGTTTATAATCTTTTTATTTTACATCTTTTAGCAATTAAAATAAGTATATTATATAACTCGATTGTTGCTGAAGTTTAACGAATATGGCATTTACTAAATTCTTGATTACTATTATATATATATATATATATATATATATATATATATATATATTGTTAGAGAATGAACAGACATTTATGGACACGTGTTTAAAATTAATTCTGTAAGAAAATTATAAAATTATAATAACTTATCACGATAAGTTTAAATCAAGGTTTCTAGTTTTCGTAACAAAATAAGAAATATATTTAGTCACTTCTGATATTAAATTATATCAAAATTATATCATTTTAAAAAGGCTTACCTGGACGTTTTACCTCCATCATGATCCAAAAATTTCTCGTTGAAAATTCTTTTTAAAAATTTTCCCTCGTGTATTGATTTCATTACTAAATATTTCTGCGTTTGATAAAGAAATGATTAAAAATGCAGACACATTTTTAATTCTTTTAAATTAAATTAAATGTTTTTAATTAAAATTCCAAAAAATAAAGCAAAAGGCTTTATCAAGGACGCCAGTAGCAAAAACGTTAATAGGCTAAAGCAAAATGGAAAATATCGTATTACAATAGGTTTAACCAGACATAGCTATTTTCTAGTATTTTTTTATTTTTCTATCATAAATTATTCGTCTGGAAATGTAGACATTATTTTTAATTTAAATAATGAAACATATGTTTGAAATAAAAGAATCCCCTGCAGTGTAAAGAAAATGTAGTGATAATAGTGAATGTAAACACATACACTAGCATTATACTACATTCAGATAATAAAAGAAATAGTGTTTAGGATAAAATAATAGTGAATGTAAAGACATATTCTATCTTTATATTACATTCAGATAATAAAGAAATAAGTGGTTAAGATAAAATAATAGTGAATGTAAAGACATACACTAGCATTATAGTCCAGTAGAAAAAGCGCAAAAAAAGGCCTTGCCTTAGAAAAATTCGGGTAACTCTGATTTTTGGATATGTTGTATACCTTGACCCTCTAATAAAAAAAACAATTTTTCGACCTTCTAGACCTTGTGCGTTTTTCACAATATCGGAAAAACCAATATTTTTCGGACCTTTTTTCGATTTTTCTTAAATAACTCAGTTTTAGTGCATTTTACAGAAAAAGCACTTTCATCCTTTTGTAGAGGATAAAATTCTCCACAACATGCACTATTAATGTTTGTAAATTGTCCACATAGGAGGTGAGATACGGAGCCGGGAAAATAAGGTAAAATTTGCAAAAAGTGCAAAAACCCACAAATGACGCTAGTTTTTGCTTAATAAGCCACTTTTAGTGCGTTATAGAGGCAAAAGTGTCATAATAAAAATTTTGTAAAACATGAGGTAGTCTATAAGTTTCATTTATGAGATTATTAATTACCTATAATAGACTCTAAAAATCAGAACAACACGATTTATGGTTAAAACAGGAAAATAACGCCTGACATGTCACTAATTTAAAAACGAGTTTTTATTTTTTATATTGATTAAACGATGTGGTTAATTAATTACAGTATGTACAATAAAAGGTAACTGTTGAGTTTTTTTTTTTTTTTTTGGGGGGGGAAGTTAACTAAAAAAACCTAGTCGGTAGATATAGGCGCGGCAAAGAGGTTGGGCCAAGAATTCAAAGTCGAAAGTAAAATTAATAGCTGGAAAACATGTAAAAAAATACTTTAAAGATAAATTAGTTATAATTTAGAAATTTTAAAAGGAAAAAGGAGTATCTAAAGCCGAAACTAAGGGAGGTTGGGAGCAAAAGAAGCATGTGGCCCGGGCGCTATAATGGAAGGAGAAGAGGGAACACAATAAAAATTTGGTTTGTCATGTTTGTATTAATTTGTCCCACATATTTTTGTTAGTTACTCAAAGTTTACATTGATGGTAAATGTATCTCATGTTGCGAATTTTAGTCCCAACAGAAAGAATACCAACAATTATACTTGATAAGACGAAAATCTGTATAAAGGGGAATTGTTTTCCGGGGTTTTGAATTCAGTTTTAAGTTTTAAAATAAAGAAAATACAGTCGAACCTCGTTAACGCGAACACTCAAGGGGAAACTTCTTTTGTTCGTGTTAAAAGTACTTCATGTTATCCGAAATTAAATACATTATATACAACTGGACAGGGCAATCGGAAACAGTTCGTGCTAAAAGTAAATCGCCTTAAACGTGTTCATGTTAACGAGGTTTGACTGTAGTAGAAACTAATAAAATTTTCTGTGTAAATTTAATTTACAGACGATTGTGGGGGGTGAAAAATACTTGTTTGTCCTGTGTGAAAAAAAAGCAAGTATCATCCCTAGAAGTGTCGAATAAGAATAACTGTTAAAAGTGAAGGGAGGTTTGCGCAAAGGCACCAAGTCCATGTTTTACTTTGCTTTTATCCCCCCCCCCCCTAACAAGTGACATAATATTGGGAACGAAAAGAGTGCAGGTAGTTGTTGGAGGATATATTATGCACAAAGTTCGTTGGGATTGCAACGAATGTTTCTGTGCCATTTTCTCAAAATATGTGAGGAAGTTCAGCATCATCACAGTGAAAATGCTGTCGTTGTATTTGATGGTTATCCTGAACATAATAAAAAAAAAGTATTAAAGGTGCAGTAAGAGCTCATCGCTGGAAGATTCATACATCTTCTGAGGTTAAGTTCAATGAGACCATGTTTTCATAAATGCCACAAGAGAAATTGTTGGGGAATGAAAAAAAAAAGAACTTTTCATTTCTGTGCTTCGAAATGAATTTTAGAAAGCACAAATGATCACCACTAAGCAGGCCACTTAAGATGCAGATGTGCTAATAGTGAAGACAGCTATATCCTTAACCCGTGAGTACGATGTTGTCATTGTCAACGGTGAAGTCATTGACCTTCTTGTTCTTGTGGCTTCTCTAGCTCCAGACAATGTTTATTTCCAAAGGGACGGAAGAGGGAAACTGTTTGATGCTCTCTACTCCAACAAGTGTTTCAAGTTTAGGGAAGTTGCACAAAATATTTTTTTTTATGCAATAAGTGGTTGCGACACCACTACTGCGCTCTACAGCCATGGGAAAATGAAATATTGCAGAATTCTTCAGAACCCATCCCTGAACAAAAAAGTTCAAATATTTGCAGAGAGGCACATACTTGTTGAAGCCACAGAAGCTATACTTCTTGGCTTACTGTATGGAGGTGATCCCAGCCAAAATTTGAATGTATTGCGGTATATCAGCTTTGCTAAAGCAGCTAACAATATTAAATTAAATTTAGCGAGACTACCACCTACTCGCAATGCTACTGAATATCATGCGTTCCGAACATACCTATAAGTTCAGACATGGCTAGGAAACGATAAGGATCCTCTCGAATGGGGCTGGAAGTGGGGTGGTCATGGGCTCATTCAACTCAACATGATGAATGAACCAGCCCCTCAAACTTTACTCGATTTCATATCTTACCATTGCAAAAAAGGTTGCAGCACGAAGTGTAGTTGTAGAAAGGCAGGCTTGATATGTCCTCAGTTATCTGTGTGAAGTGCCACAACCAGCTATGTGGCAACGCTCCTGATATTATACTGGACCTTGAGGACTTTGATGACCTAGAACAACCAATCGAGTAAAGTACAGAGACGGACGATGAAGTATCCGAAACGATGATATCATTACTAGGGTCAAGCAGCAGAAAAAGGAAACATGTATGACAAAGTCACTATACTTACTATATATTTGTTGATTAATTTCTTGTACATTCTATAATTAATTAACCACATCGTGTTTTCAATATAAAAAATAAAAGCTCGTTTTTTAAATTAATAACTTGTCAGGCGGTATTTTCATGTTTTAACCATAAATCGTGTTGTTCTGATTTTTAGAGTCTATTATAGATACTTAATAATCTCATAAATGAAACTTATAGACTACCTCATGCTTTACAAATTTTTTTATTATAACACTTTTGTCTCTAAAACGCACTAAAAGTAGGTTATTAAGCAAAAACTAGCATCATTTGTGGATTTTTGCACTGTTTGGAAATTTTACCCTATTTTCCCGGCTCCGTATCGCACACCTATTTGGACAATTTACAAACATGAATGATGTATGTTGTAGAGAATTTTATCCTCTACAAAATGATGAAAATGCTTTTTTTGTAAAATGCACTAAGACTGAGTTATTTAAGAAAAATCGAAAAAAGGGCCGAAAAATATTTTTTTTTCGATATTGTGAAAAACGCACAAGGTGTAGAAGGTCGAAAACTTGTTTTTTTTTTTATTAGAGGGTCAACCTTTACAACATACCCAAAAATTTGAGTTACCCGAATTTTTGCAAGGTAAAATGCTATTTCTACTGGACTATTATACTACATTCAGATAATAAAGAAAATAGTAGTTAAGATAAAATAGTAGTGAATGTAAACACATATGATAGCATTATACTACATTCAGATAATAAAGAAAATAGTTGTTAAGATAAAATAATAGCGAATGTAAACATATACACTAGCATTATACTACATTCAGATTATAAAGAAAATAGTGGTTAAGATAAAATAAT
Source organism: Maratus michaelseni (assembly GCA_963931845.1). Lineage (NCBI taxonomy): Eukaryota > Metazoa > Arthropoda > Arachnida > Araneae > Salticidae > Maratus > Maratus michaelseni. Next base: position 105,305,166 of record OZ007588.1, on the reverse strand, counting down.
AGTGAATGTAAACACATATGATAGCATTATACTACATTCAGATAATAAAGAAAATAGTGGTTAAGATAAAATAATAGCGAATGTAAACACATATGATAGTATTATACTACATTCAGATAATAAATAAAATAGTGGTTAAAGTAAAATAATAGTGAATGTAAAGACATGTCCTATTAATAAAACGCCAAAGTCGAATGGGTTAAGAAAACTTTATGTTTTATACTGTCTACATTATGGCAGATGTCTTAGTTTAAATTTTAAGAAATGAACTATCCAGGATATTCTCCTTTCAGAAAAGCCGTATTAATTTAAGATATTTTCATCGACAATAAATTTTTAAATAAAGAGGATTTTACATTAAATATATATATAGATTAAAAGTATAGTATTGTAATTTGTAATAAGGAAATTTTTTTATGAAGATAGCATACTACAAATTAATAATTTTAGGATTTAAAAAAATTCAAAGTGTATGAGAATTTCTCAAAACAAAATAATTTGCTTATTAAACAAGTGAGTTAAATGATTGCATATTTTTATTTCTGTTCATAATTATTTACTTACTGATTATCTTTAATTGTTTTTATTAAATTTTTTAACACTTCCCAACATAATTGAAAAGTGCTTATAAAATCAATTTATTTGTCTGTCTTCTGTTTGCTTGTCCGCGCTCTAATTCTTTTAAATATAACTTCAATTTATACATTATTACTTTCTTCTATCTTTACAAGAAGGTATTGCATTCATAAAAATTTTCGACTTCCGGTTTTCGACGGTTTTATACGTTTTAGAAGGTCCTGAACACGATTTGACTGTTTTTATAAAATGTCTGTCTGTGAGTCTGTGACTCTGTCTGTCTGTATGTGACAAAAATTTTGTGGGCGCTCTATCTCAAAAACTAATGCACGAAATTTAATAAAACTTTATATTCAGTTAGTACCTGATGTAAATTGGTGCTGATTAGTTATTGGTAAAAATCGCCCAACAGGTGGCGCTGCTATGCTGCATGTTTCGCGATTTACGCAATAGCTCTATCTCAAGAACTAATGCACTTATTTTAATCAAACTTCAGATTCAGTTAGACCTTGACATTACGTTTTTGTGTCGATATCCCAACAGGTGGCGTTGCTACACCACTTTTTTCATGATTTTTACGATAGCTATATCTCAAGAACAAATGCACAGAATTTCATCGAACTTCAGATTTTGATAGACCTTGACATAAATAGATACTGCTTCCGTTTTGGTGTAAATAGCCCAGCAGGTGCTACTATGCTACTTTTTTCATTATTATCACGATAACTATATCTCAAGAATTGATGCACAGATTTTCATCAAACTTCAGATTCAGTTAGACGTTGACATAAGTTGTTCTTGATTAGGTTTTGATCTAAATCTCCCAACAGGTGGCGCTTCTATGCTACTTTTTTTTATTATTAAAACGATAACTATATCTCAAGAACTAATGAACGGATTTTCATCAAACTTAAAGATCTCATTAGACGTTGACATAGCTGTTGATTAGGTTTGGTCTAAATCTCCCAACAGGTGCTGCTATGCTGCATTTTGCAAGATTTACATGATTTTAGAAATAGTCATATCTCAAGAACTAATCCACCGAATTTAATAAAACTTTAAATTCAGTTAGACTTTGTTATAAATTGGAGCTGATTCTTTTTAGAGTATGCGAAACCGGTGTGAGATAGGAGAAATTTTTGGGATTGGCACATCCGACTAGTTGATATATATTATTGAGTTTGGCCATGGCATGTTCCCTATTAAATAAGAAGTATGTATCATTTATAGCTCGTTTACAGAGATATCCAAAAGAAATCTGTGACATTATGGTCTATGGGGAAATATTGTTTGCAACACATTTTAAAGATGTCACATTATTTAAACATAATGAAATTGATATGCATTACTGAGATGCACTGCAAGATGCTTACTGTTGGACGTGGAGAGTATATTATCATTTATTTGTTCATTTGCAGAGACACACAAAATAAACAATCTATGTAGAATAATTGCTGGTAGTCCATTTTGAACTTTGGTTTGCGTTTTTAAGTTTAATTAAATTTTTGCATATTGCATGGTATGTATAAATTGTATATATCATATACAGGACTACACATAAAAATTCGAAAATATTATTGTCTACAGGTGTGAATTGCATGATGGTGGTTTTTAATTGTGTAATGCATATTTCAGTTGAATTTTACAAAGATATTTGTAAAATATAAATAAACTGCATACATTGCCGTCTATGGATGGTAAATTTCTGGGAGTGAATTTTTAGTTGTATTATGCCTTTTTTTTCAATTGAATAAAATTTTAGCTTAATATGTGGTGCGTATAAAAATCTGTAGATATACAGGTTTGTAAAAAAAAAAATCGAGTCAATTAGCGGAAATTGCTGAAGGTGGATGAATTATGCAATATATATACAAATCTTTTGACATAGCTACACACAAAAAAAAAATAAAATAAATAAACAAATAAAAAAATCGAGTACGTTTTTTGAAATTGGATTTTCAAATATCTTATATGTTTTCTAAATTGTTTACATAAGATATCTTCTTTCACCTTATTAAACGGTGAAGTTTCTTTACCAGTTTCTGTAAGTGTTGAAAAGTGTTTCATAATCTTTAATAAAATTTAATTAAAAATAGCTAAAAAGAATATTTTAAGAAAACTGCAATTTGCTTTAATAAAATTGAGCTAAAAATAGCTACTTTTAATAATTTGTTTAATAAATGTATAATATGAGGTATTTTTTCTTTCTAACACCAAGACGTGAGCTTTTTTTATGGAATAAAATGTTTGCTTAAAACTTGTATAAGTAATTTTACAGATTTCAAAGATTATTTTAAGGTAATATGTACTCGATAAAGATGATTTTAGGGAAATTTTCAGCAACTGTAAAATATTACTTACTTAATATGTAATGGTTGATTATTTAATGATTAGTGCATTGATTGATTAGTGTACTACTATGCACTTATCATAAAAGTTTGGTATTAAATTTTCACGTTATGAGTTGCGTTGTCGAATATACGTGACTACGTAATATTTTCTTGTCTCTTTCTTTACAGTTAAGAAAGGGGCTGTGCTGTGCATGTATAACGTTATCACTTTAGGGGGAAGCGCGGTCTGGCGCTTGATATCGTAAGATATCTCTAGGGTGAGGGGGGGATATGTTTTTTGATATTGTTATCATTTTTGATAACAACAATTTTTTTGGTTACTTTTTCTCTACATCAAAATAGCCTGTTATCTTTTTTTTTGTCTTATCTATTGTTAGATGTTATTTGATATAAAGGTATTTCATATATAATAGTGATATTTTATTGACTTCTTGTTTTCATTTGAATCCATAAAGTATACGAGTAAGAAATGTACAACCATATATCTATGTCACTGCAAAGTATAAAAAGGAAACAATTGTATAAATAGAAATACTGTTTTTTGACATTCATAACGATGTCATTAACATGAGGGGCGGGGGGGTCGAGGAATGATAACGTATGATATCGTAAGGGGGGGATAAAATCCAAAATTACCAAAATCTTGATAACGTTATATATTTACAGCCCCAAAAATTATGGCCACTTCTCTCTTCAAACTTCTATCGTATGTATCGCTAGTAAGGATAGACGGTTAAAATTGGCTTTTTACGCACTTTTATTTAATTAAACTTTGTTCATGTTTGTATAGATGCAATTTTGTAATCAATCATTCATTCACTGCCTTCATTGAAGCTTAATTTCATTTGCGTATTCTTTACAGTGACTCATGACATTACTATTTTGTTTTGATGACCAGGTTTGTTGTCCTTAGTGTTGGCCTTCTATAATTTACGCACAGTTTACGACCATACAATGTATTAATATTTTCAGAAATTAATTATGAATAATTAGATTATTTTTAATTAGATTTTGATTCTGCGTGAAAAAGCACTTTTTCGAGAGTTCTACATAGAACGGCAGGCAACAACCAAGCAAGGATATTCTCTTCCAGATAGCTCAGTTTATAGAGCATTAGTTATTTATCTTAACGGTATAAGGTTCGAATTCATGTTCGGGCGAACATTTTTTTATAATGAAAAATTCGATAATATTCGATGCTTTTATTGATGCAAAAGGAAGTACTGCCATATTCACTTTTACCTGCCATTTGTCGATGTTTCTGAAATAATCTACTTTTCCAGAAAGCTCAGTTCATAGGGCACTAGTTATTTAACCTAACAATATAGGAAGGTGTTCGAATTCATGTTCGGGCGAATATTTATTATAATGAAAAATTCGATAAGATTCTGGGATTTTATTAATGCAAAAGTAGGTATTGCCGTATTCACTTTTAACTTCTATTTGTATTTTTCTTAAATAACAATAAACCATCAGAAATAAAATAGAAATAGAAAATAAACACGCTTTATTAGAATACTTAAAAGTAGAAAATATTTTTTAAATAAGAAAAACCTGGTCATCAAAACAAAATAGTAATGTCATGAGCCACTGTAAAAAATACGCAACTGAAATTAAACTTCAATTCTTTTCTTCAATACTTTTATTGATATTTACTTTTTTAGTGCCTCTTTAAGCTGGCAGTTTTTCGTATTAAATATTTCATAAAAAGGCAAAACCACAATCTTGAAAAATCCAGTTGCTCTATGCTCTTAGTATCTGGAAGATTTAGAGTAAAAATAATGTGGATTATGAGATGGGCGTTAGAAAAGAATTGCTCTTTAAAATTTTCATTAACTCCGTAAGTTAATAAAAAATATAGCTTCATTGCAACAACTTTTTATTGAAGCTATCGTTACCAATTTAGCAAAAACTAGAATAGCAAAAATTTCATCATTTTTTAACACTTTCCAATATAGGTGAAAAGTGTTTGACTTCAGTTTGTCTGGCCGTTTGTCTGCCTGTACGTGATCGAATTCGCGTAAATATACATGGATTACAATGAGCTTCGTATATGATATACAAGCTTGCAGTACGGATTTCCTATAGAAATGAGCGTGTAGCACTTACAATTTGTTTATAAGAAAACACAAAAGACTTCCGTGACATTATAGTCTAGGGGGGAAATGCTACTATTTCAAACAGAATGAAATTGTTATGCTTTATTGAGGTGCAATACAACAATATTCCTGTTGAATACAGAGTGCTTAGCATCTGTCATTCATTTACAGGGGGACATGAAATAATTCTGTTACAATATGACCTATTATATTAAAGAATGCTCAAATATGGCTAGAAAATTATTAAGAGTATATTTTCAAAATAATACACTATTTGAAACATATTGCACTTCATATGTATTGCTGAGGTGCATTGCAAAAAATGTAAAATATGGAGTGCATAGCTTTTATTTGTTCATTTACATAGATAGAAAAACAAATTCGGTTGCAGTACTGCCTATGAGCGATAATTACTGGAAGTACGTTTACATATATGATATGCGTCTTTAAGGTTTAACAAATATTATTACATTACGTGGTTTGTACAAATTCTGTAGCTCTTATATGTAGTTGCTCAAACTAATTCGTAAGCATTACTGGCTATGCGCGTGAATTCTTAGAGGTTTTCTTTTTTTATTATTATGATATGCATTTTCCCACTTAACTATATTTGGATAAGTTGATAGAAGAGTTGTGTATAATAGCTCTCAGTTAGCTAAAATATGTTTGTAGATCGTAAATAAATTCACATATTGGGTTACGTAAAAGAATTAATATATTGTCGTCTGTGGATGTAATTGCTGGAAGTGCGATTTTAGTTCCGCTATGCTTTTGCATGCTGAATTAAATGTTAGCTTAATATGTGGTATGTATAAAAATCTTTAGATCAAATTCAGAGGTGCAAACAATTTTCGTTGTCTTATGGGCGGTAAATGCTGAAAATAAATTTTGAAATGTGTTTTGCATTTTACAGCTAAATTAAATTTTAGAAAACCATGTGGTATGTGTATGAATCTGTAGATCATATACAGGGCTACTCAAAATAATCCGAATATCATATTAATTATGGGTGCTAATTATTGAAATTGAGGGTTTAACTATGCAATGCATTTTCTAAATTGTTTATTTTGATTTTTTTTTATTACCTTGTTAAATACTGAGATTTCTTTACTGTACTCCGGAAGTGTTGGAAAGTTTTTCATAATCTATGCGGGACGTATGAATTTTCCTTTTTGTTTAAAACGTTCTTTATATCTGGCAGTTTTTAGCTGTTTCGTTAAATAACAAAAATACATCATGTGTTTACACATTTTTAGAACGATTTGGATGAAGGAATAATAAAATGAAAAACTTTAGGGAAACTTTTATGGCAACAGCTCATTATTTGGATTAAAAAATGTCGTCTTATACTTTCAAATTTATTCTTCTTTGAAAAATATTATTATTCCGTAATTTAAAAATATATAAAGCGCATTATATACAAATTTCTAATTACAGAATAAACAACATTATTAACCGGAAAGAGAAATCTTGCCAATCAGTATTTTAACATGGAAAAAAAAATCTCCAAATGAATACCCTGAAAAGGTTTTCACTTTATCTAAAGTGAAATCGCTAGTAACAAGAGAAAATAGACCTACACAAAAATCAGCTGCAAAGGCTTTAAATATATCTTTAATAACGATAAGCAGTATTAAACCAAGATTTACAGCTTAATAAAACAAATTAAAAAAATACACAATCTTTACCGTCTTTTGCCCAGGCATGTGGTAAGAAATTAAAGCTCTGTATGAAAATCACTTAGCAGACAATAAATGGAAATACATTGCAACCCTTGATGTAGTATGAGTTTACGTAAAAGACTGCACCACCAACGACAAAATTGTCGATTGGAAACGTAGAGAAAAGGTGTCCAAACCGGTTCCGAGATTGCAAAGAAAGTTTCAGTAAAGACGATTGTCTCAAGTTTCTCTTACAATGGGAAATTAAAAATAAGAAGACTAGAAATAAATGTTAAATTCAACTCAGCATACTATCCGGGAATGCGTTACGTTCGTTATTTACGAAAGAAATTCCATTTATTTATCCCAACGACTTTCAAAGAGTAAGTCTGCAAGAAGACATAGCCACCGGCCGTACTTCAAAACTATGCTGCTGTATTCGTTGAAAAAATAAAACCTACGTAAATATTGCATTTTTACGTTTTCAACGTATTCCTGTGATGCCACCTGATGTTTCATCTACGTATTATTCTGCCTTTGGTCTGCTGAAAGGAGCTCTTTCAAAGCTCAAATCCACCACAATTGATGGAATCCGGAAGGTAGTGATCGAGTAATGGCAAGCAATACCCCTGGAAATTTTACGAAAAGCTCTTCTATTTTTGACGCAGATTTACAAGGTTATCAGATGGAACATTTAAAAAATTAGTCTTTACATTTTAAACTTTAAAAAATGACCCTAAATCGTTGTAAAAATGTGTAAACAGATACCTTGCTTTTTTAAATACTTTGTCTGCTGCAAAAGTTATTTTAATCAATATAATATCGCAGAATTTATTTTTTCGTGATTAAGTTTAGATCATTTTACCTTCAGAGACAATTTTAGCTTGTACATAGATGATCTGTTGCTTCATTACCAATAAAAGCTACCATAAAATAGCTATCTGAGGTATTACTAAACGCATACATACATAGATGTGTGTGTATGAGTAGTATAAGATCTAATCTTTCACATAATCCATTTGATTCAGACTTAACATTTTTTGTTGATATGGATCGGAACTTTCCCATTATAATAAGGATAAGTAATTGTAAGTTCATATGTATACTGTGCTCATATATATACTAGCATACATAAAGAGGTGTGTGTCTATGTGTAGTAAAATATTTTATCTATCACATAATCCGTTTCATCGTGGATAAAATGTTTTTGTTAAATATGCATTGAACCTTTCACATTTATTCTGCTAATTTTGAAATATTTCATTTAAACTATCTTTTATCCGTAAAATTGACTTTTTATAAAAAATAAATTTTTGATATTAAGTTTTATTATTATTATTATTATTATTATTATTATTTTATTGTTTTGTAACATTAATCTTTATGTGTTGATCTGTCTGATCAATCACTACTAAAACGTACGATCATGTCTTTGAATTTAGATATATTTTTGAAAAAGTTCCAGGATTAAAATTTCCTTTCACGAAAAACTGTATCCGAAATCTTTACGGACCGCATCGTTCAAAATTCGACCAAAAAAAGAGCATAAGATAAAAATGAATCAGATTTTCGTTTCCCATCAGCATTTATTTGTTTCTCCTCTATCTTAAAAAATGTCTAAAATCTAGCGGTTTGAAATTCCAGTGAGCCTGCCATTTTCAAACAAGGCAGTATATTAAAAATAAGGAATTTTTAATAATCGAGGTTACTTTACGAGTTTTAGCAAAAGTGGTTTCTCGCAAATTTATTTTCATTGTTTTAACCATTTGTGTTGCTAACCTCATACACTTAAAATTACATAGTGATATGATTATATGACGTCATATTTAAAAAATATATTGGCAGTCTTCTTTGTAATGATAATTCTTTGTATCTGAAAAGAGAAATTATCGTTAAATACTTTTACCAAATGAACTTGACTCTTATCATCATCGTTTTCAAAAATATTTTCGAAGACACAACGCATTGGCTGCAATGAATTGACGCCACGACGAATTGACGCCATGACGAATTGACGCCTCCATGAATTGACGCTAGGACGAATTACTCCGCGACGAATCGACGCGACACCGAAGACGAGTATTCCGACATGATATAAAAAACTAAATCAGTTATATGAAGATAAAATTTGAAAGTTTATCTATTCCGGAAAGCTTAAATTTGAGCAATAAATCTGTATGATAATATAAATTTAAATAATACATTTGTTGCAGTAAAAAAAAAAAAAAAAAAAAAAAAAACCTCACTTAACGCGTGCACACCAGCAGTGGCTAAACTAGTGAAATTAAATCTTAAATTTCAGAAATACTCGTATACATTATATGAGTATATTTTTTGCTTTTATACAAATTCGCTATTGTATGAAATCGTTTTTACGAAGGAGTCCATGATGAACCACTTTTCCACAAGAAATGTAAGACACGTGCAATCCACATTGATTTGTAGTGTTTTCAGATCCACGGTACAGGGAGATTAAAAAAGATGGAACAGCGGTTTGTGAATCGGACATGAAAATATAGTAAATCCTATAGTACACGTATAATGGGATTATATCTTAAACGTAAAACATCCAACGTCCTCTACAATAACAAGGCAAGTGGAGTTACCTTGATTCCTGGGAAACCATGTAAAAAGAAGGCTTGTTGGCCTATCTTGCTCTTGCTTAGATTCTATTTCGTATTCAAACTGTCATAACTTCTAAAAACTCTTTCAACTTTCATAAGTCTCATTTTAAAAATTCTGATAACAGGCCTGGGGGCAGTATTATGGCTTTTTAAAAGAAAAAAACGCTCATATTGTGTAAACTCTTGTGTTGCACTCTATAACAGTTGTAAAACACAACTCATTATGTGTTCCAAATGTACTTTTTCTTTCACCCCAAAACATAATATATGAAATAATAAGGTAGGTGTTCAATTTTCATTTTTATATAATGTATTATTCAGCATATAAGTAAATATAAATTTTACGGTCACAAGCAAAGAAAAGATGCTAGAAAACTCTTCTTAATAGGAATCTATAAAAAGAAGTTATATAAATAAAAGAGCTGAAAGTATAGTAAAAATCCTTTCATCTGAAAACTCCATTTTTCACTTGCCTTGTTATTGCAGAGGGTCCCTCAATTATACCTGCTAAGACGGAGACCTACGTATAACAGAAATTTTCTCCGATCAATTGCGATTCTGTGTTAGCAGATTTTACTGAATTAAATAAGCACAATAACAATGTACAGTAAAATCTGTGAAAACGGAATCTAAAGAGATGGAAATAAAATTCCGTTTTGGAGAGTTTCCGATTGAGTGGTTATAATTGTTGGTATTTCTTCCATGGCGTATATGAACTTTTTACGATTAAAACAGACTCTGTTATAAACAGACTCCGTTTTTACAGCTTTTAATAAACAAAGTGCAATAAAACCTGTAAAAACAGAATTGCTATGAACCCGAAAAAAATACGTCTTAGCAGATAGATTTGTGCACTATTCCATACATACCGTATTACCATACCATTGATACCATAAAAAATTCTGTTATAGACAGGTTATGTTTCACAGGTTTTACTGCATTAAATCCCACTTGATACAGACTAACGAATAGCGTGTTACTAAAAAGAATTTAAGAAAATTTTTGTGTATCATGAGTTTTTGTCAATGAGTTGTTGAGTTTGTCAATGGTTTCGCGCGACAGGTCTTGGAACTTCTAAAACTCGGGACATCCCGCGTAAATCGGGACACTATACAAAACTACTTAATAGTACGTCAACAGTCATATATAGTCATATATTGCGTTTGAAGTATGAGACTTTTATCCTTCTAAATACTGCAAAAATATTTCCAAATTGTACTTGCTAAATTTATTAAACATTTTTCTAAATCTCTAATATATTAAATGGAAAAATACGAGATTATATTTGTATTTATTGACAGTTTAAGTACAGTAACTTATAAATGAAATCATATATAAAAGAAACCATGCAGATAAGGAATGAAAAATTATGAATTAATAATAAAAGATTTCTATAGCGTAATTTAATGGTGATATGCTATAGTAACTGTCACAGGTTTAAAAAAAATATCGTGAAATCGCAACATATATTTCGGAATCTGAAGATAGTATTAAAATTCATAGTAATATTTATTAGCCGCTTATAAAAACAATTTTTTCATTCTCATTCAAACATAATATCCTTGAAATCCCAGTTCTCAAATCACATTAGATTATACGGAAATTCATGGTAAAAATTATGCATGAATCAGTACTTTGAATATTTTTAAAGCATGGATATATAAGAATAGGAGTTGGCTGAAATCCAAGTTGTCATGATAAATATGTATGCAGATGAATCTCTCTTCAGAGACTTTGATCAAACGCAGATTCTTCATTTACAAATACTCTCTGTATGTGTTTCGTCTTTGAAATTGATATAATTACTTTTATTATGAACTGTTAAAATACGATTCAAATATGAATACTTAAATTAGAAAATAAATAATTAAGTAAAAAAAAGCATAACACAACATACAGTAATTAAAAACTTGAGTTATGATAAAGCATACTCTTTGAATCTATATTCACCTTGTACTATAAATACTAATTAAAAACAACATAACTGTCCAAAAACATATACGTACGATTTCATAAAATATTTTACTGAAAGTGTTTTGACTTCATATACAAAACTGTATTTTACATAGACAACCGAGCGCTTTGGTGCAAACGTTTGCTCATTTTCAGGGTTACAAAACAAAACACAAGCACACAAATGACAAAAAAAAAAAAAAAAAAAAATGTTTTGTTATTTGTGTGCTTGCGTTTTGTTATGTAACCTTGAAGATGGACAAAAGTTTGCTCGAAAGTGCTCGGTTGGCTAATAATAAAATACAGTTTTGTATATGAAGCCAAAACACCTTCAGTAAAATATTTTATGAAACGGTACGTATATGTTTTTGGACATTTATGTTGTTTTTTATTAGTATTTAACAACGCACAGTGTTGTCTGTTAGATATTTAAATCCAAAATTGGTCCGAAATATCTTATTTTTAATTATTTATTTGAGATATGAAATATACTGCATTTAAACCCATTAGACTGATAGAGCTATAACGTTCAAGGAAAAAAGCAAAGCATAGCAACACTCCTTGTTGAACGATCAGCAACAAAATCTAATCATCATAGTTTCTTAGTATAATCATCTTAGAATATTCAGCTTGATGAATTTTATTTCATAGATGCTGAAATACAATATTTAAATAAAATCCCGAGCAAATGATTTCATGCATGTGTTAGAAAGTAGCGAGCATGGCTTTAAGAGAATCCATGACAGATAATAGTGCTAAAGTCTAGTTAATTTGTTATATTCGCTAAGACATTGGATTTTGTTTTTGAATTTTTAAACTCTAGTAAATAAATTCCGAGCATATTCCGGAATTTTACGGATTTATTTTCTTTTGGTGTGTGATAATGAAAATAAATCCCACAACTTTAGAGAAAATGAAAATTTAGCATTAACCCCTTGGGGACGAGCGACCCGTATACGTGACGCATAAGATGATCAGAATCCTCGATTTTTCCCACCAGTTAATTTTTATTGTAAAGCATAAGTGTTGCATCTTATTTAATGACAGCATTTCTGCGATTCAATTAGGCAAAAAATTCAGTTTTGAAAAACCGGTGGTCAAAGAATAAAAATTCTGTAAAGGACGCCCGTCACGAAGGGGTTAACTCTCAATTCTACTCTGTAATGCTTTTTGGCTCATTAGCAAAATCATTATCATTAAAAAAAATCCGTAAAAATCCGAAAATTGTTCAGGCAATCAACGGATTTTTTTTCGCAGTGTATAGCTATGACGTAAATGGTGAGAATTACGGTATAGGAGAGTCACCTGACAGATGATATTTCATGAAATTCCGTACATTACTTCATGAGTTACAGAACCCACAAAATTTGTAAAACCCTTAAAGAAAACGCCAGACAGGTTAGCAGACTGACAGAAATCGGTATAAAAATAGTAAAAACGTATTCAAAGCATCCAAAAAATATTTATACCTGCCAAATGACATCAAAAATTTTCACAAAAAATACTTTCTTCTTATGAATATAGTACCAATGCACTGTTGAATTCAAAGTATTCAAACCGAACTATTGAAGTAAAAGTTTGCTAACTGTTAAAAATTTTGTTTTATGTGAAACACCTTTTTCGTCTAGACGTAGGATTTTTTTAGATTTAGAAGATAATGTCCAAATGTCTGCTTCATTCACTGAATCCTTTTTAACTTAAAGGTAACTTTTAGATAGTTTCTTGAAATGCTTGAAATGTAGCTTTAGCTGTAAATTCCCATCACTTTTAAAATTTATCAGTATTTGAAATATAATTTTATCTTATAATGTTCCGTAGTACTAATTTCATTTTCTTTGAATGAAAACTGTACCTGTGAGAAAACCTTAGTTATTCAGTATATTTTCATAATAACATCTAATACCTTAAATGTTTTTTTGAAAATGTAAAGAACAATTTAAAATTAAGATAATTTTATTTCTGTATCTTCTTGTTTTCTGAAAACAGTTTTATTTTTGGATTTATTTTTCTGCTTAAGATTAGACTTCAAAACTTGAGTCATTTGATGTATTTTAATAAAATACTTTTAGAAATATAATTGATGAAGCAATGTTGCGGCAGATAAATGTTGACCGTTCCATTTAACAGTTTTATAAAGCTAAAAACTTAATTGTTAAAATTAATAAATTTTAAAAGGAATAAATGGATTTACGAACATAACTTCAAATTTACGAAAAGATTTGTTTACCTTATTTCTCGTTATATTCGTTCACTTTTTACTTTCTTCTATCTTTACAAGAAGAAAATATTGGATTCATGAAAATTTTCGACTTCCGGTTTTCGACGGATTTATACGGTTTAGAAGGTCCTGAACACGACTTGACTGTTTTTAGAAAATGTCTGTCTGTGAGTCTGTGAGTCTGTCTGTCTGTCTGTCTGTATGTGACACAAATTTTGTGGGCGCTCTATCTCAAGAACTAATGCTCGGAATTTAATAAAACTTTACATTCAGTTAGTCCTTGATATAAATTGGTGCTGATTACATTTTGGTAAAAATCGCCCGACAGGTGGCGCTGCTATGCAGCATTTTTCGCGATTTCCGCAATAGCTCTATCTCAAGAACTAATGCTCGGAATTTAAGAAAACTTTAGATTCCGTTCGTCCCTGATATAAATTGATGCTGATTAATTTTTGGTAAAAATCGCCCGGCAGGTGGCGCTGCAATGCAGCATTTTTCGCGATTTTTGCAATAGCTCTATCTCAAGAACTAATGCTCGGAATTTAATAAAATTTTAGATTCCGTTAGTCCCTGATATAAATTGGTGCTGATTAGTTTTTGGTAAAAATCGCCCGGCAGGTGGCGCTGCTATGCAGCATTTTTCGCGATTTCCGCAATAGCTCTATCTCAAGAACTAATGCTCGGAATTTAATAAAACTTTATATTCAGTTAGTCTCTGATATAAATTGGTGCTGATTAGTTTTTTGTAAAAATCTCCCAGCAGGTGGCGCTGCTATGCAGCATTTTCCGCGATTTCCGCAATAGCTCTATCTCAAGAACTAATGCTGGGAATTTAATAAAACTTTATATTCTGTTAGTCTCTGATATAAATTGGTGTTGATTAGTTTTTGGTAAAAATTGCCCAGCAAGTGACACTGCTATGCAACATTTTGCAGGATTTACACGATTTTAGCGATAGTCCTATCTCAAAAAATATTGCACGGAATTTAATAAAATTTGAGTTTCAGTTAAACCTTGATATAGATTGGTGCTGATTCTTTTTAATGTATGTGAAACCTGTGTGAGATAGAAGAAAGTTTTCGGATTGACACATCCGACTAGTTTCTTATCGGTGTCATTTAAAATTTTTTATTATAATATATTTTTACGTTTAAACATATGAATAGAATTTCCAGTACACACATACATATAATAGTACAAAGAAAATAGAGTTAATTGGCTTAATTATTAAAATAATAACAAAATGATAATGGTAAACAAAATAAATACATAATGATAAAAATATTGTAATTTGTATTAAATAATATAATAATTTTTTAACTTTTTGGGGTTTTCCTATTGCTTTATTGCAGTTTCTTATTTAATGAGATAGATGAGCTAGATATTTTTTATTTGAATTTTATATTTTTGACCTTCTTTATAAATCTGAATTTTTGGAACAGCATATGCCTAAATCTGTTTCTGAAATTTCTATTCGGGTTTTGTTTTGTGTTTGACATTTTTATTGCAAGAAAGTGCATTCCATGTTAGTATGACAGGAAAAATAAAACACGAACATTCTATCACATTTACATTATTAGAAATTCGTACTTAAAAATAGGAAAATCGACTGATTTTTGAGTATTTCTTTGACTTATTACAGCTTCGGGTTTTTTCTCTATTTAGAAAATCACCTGTACTTATATCCAGTTTATACGTCGTATTTATACGACTTTGTTTTTACTAATGCGTCCACGATAAATCAACGTTTTTCACAAAATTTGAATAAAACACGTTAATCACACATGAATTCAATGCACCCCGTAGAACAAACAGTTTCCATGTACAGCGACCGTTTTAAAAAACGATATAAATCGACGTATTTGAGTTTTCAATGTCTTAAAAACATTCTATGCTACTAATGCCCATCATAATTCGTTAAGTTTGAACAGTATAGTTTTTATTCTTTAATGAATTTTCGAAATAAAGATTTCCGGTATGTATAGTCTGTGACTCCCTACCAAAATAATAATAATAATAATAATAATAATAAATAAATAAATAATAAAAAAGAAATAAAAAAAATTAAAAGGCACATTCGATTCGGAATGTGCCTGTGTTCTTTCCAATAACTATACATAAGATTTATAGATTAATAGAATTTGTAGATTAAAATGTATGGGATGTATCTTTTTTCTTTTTTTTCTTTTTCTTTCCAATAACTATACATACGATTTATAAATTCTTGTTGTAAAATATGTAAAATTTCGTAATATGCAATTCCATTTATCGACAATGTTATTTTTATGTACCATCGGCAGAAAGAAATTGAGAGCGAACACTCTATAGATTTTACTTTTCAGATTGTCACAGGAGAAAATGAAAATGACCATTCTACTGGAAATTAAGTCTCCTTTCAATTTAGTCTTCTTTCAATTTATGGTTTAAAATTTTGTATATATATATTACAAAATAAGTGGAAAAATAAGAATAATAATTAAAGTAGAAATTGTAAGACCCTTTGATATTTTCAATACAATTCAATTTCATTCAAGTCAATTTCATATTCACAATTTTAACAGAATATTTGAATTATTCAATAAAATTTAATTACGGATACCAAGCAAGAAGTCATTTGGTCAAGTAGTTTAGAAATTATAAAAAATTTAAATTTGAAACTCCTAATGCTACATTCCTTTAACATGGTTACAAAATCAGCTCGAATGGGAGTGGTCTTTTAAGCAAAACTCTATAATTCCTTAGCGGAATGAGTTCTAATTTTCAATTCGTAAATTTAAATTATCTAGACATCTAATTCTGTTATTTTTTTATATGTTACAATATATTTTATTTAAAAATCAATTTGAAAATATATAAATTATGACATTACTATTTGATAAAAATAAGTATTTGTAACCAATAAAACTTTTGTCAGAAAACGCTTTCTAGAAATTTTAAATCTGCGAATCCAAAGTTACATTTCATTTTGCCAAGTAGTTTTTGAGTTTTACTTAAAAACTACCCCCTTCCTTCTCCACCATTCCAGTTTGTTTTGAAACTATTAAGAATAAATTTAACATTACGGACTTCTAAGTTTGAAATCTTCAGAATTCCTAAATTATTTGACCGATTGACTTAACTTTTGGTACACTGCAAAAAATAATGTTGATTTTACAGTACTGGTATCCAAGCTGCCAGTATTATACCGTAAAATTAACAGTAATAAAAGCGGCATTGTATTACTGGCGGCAGTATTTTACTGTTAATTTTGCGGTATAATACTGGCAGCTGGGATGCCAGTATTCTACTGTAAAATCAACTTTTTTTTTTTTTTTGTAGTGTACGTAAAAGCAAATTTTAGACGAATCCAAATATGCTGTCCAAATTGGGTGTTATAATTTCAAATGTTTATTACCTTTCAATACATATTATTTCAACATAACTGGAAAGAAGATATAATTCCCAGTCGAATGGTGGTTTTCGTTCTCTCTGAGGTAATTTGTAGATTAAAATGTATGGGATGTATCTTTTTAGGTGCGTTCGTAATTATATAAATACGTAGCACCTATTGTAGTCGTCTGGTCCGTCCGTCTGTCTGTCCGTCCGTCCGCATATAACAACGCAAAAACTACCCAACCGAATGGTTTGAAATTTAAGATATATCATCTTTGCAGAATTTTGTCGCGACATTTCAAATTTTATGAAAATCCAATCAAAACATTAGAAAATATTAATTAAAAATATTTAATAAATATTAAAAATATTTATTAAGAAATTTAAACATTTTTTTAAAAAAATCGGTGCTTTCTTGTTATAGGAGCTTCCGAGGTTGAATCGTCAAGCGACCGAGATACTTATTTAATTACAGAAATTAATCTGCAGACGATATAATTCATTTCACAGAATTAAAAATCATCAAGATCGGAATATTTATATAATTAGCTGTAGTACGAACGCACCTCATTTGTCACGTTTGACGTACAATTTCCAACTTGTTTTCTTCTTTTTTTCGTTTTTTTCTTTTTCTTTCCAAAAACTGTACATACGATTTATACATTCTTATACTTAATATGAAATTATATTTATCGACAATGTTATTTTTATGTACCATTGGCAGAAAGAAATTGAGAGAGAACACTCTATAGATTTTACTTTTCAGATTGTCACAGGAGAAAATGAAAATGACCATTCTACTGCAAATTAAGTCTTCTTTCAATTTATGGTTTAAAAAAATATCTTCATAATAAAATTTAACCAAAATCTGAAATGTACAATACGAATACCTAATTTAGACATCTTATTTGGCTTTTTCAGTAAATTTTAACTTGGGATAACAAGATGGAAGTCATTTGATGAAGTAGTTTCGGAAGTATGAAGATTTAAAGTTTAGATATCCTAATGTTAAATTCGTTGCAAAACAGATTGCAATGCGGATAGTTATTAAGCATAACTCAAAAATTACATGGCAGAATGAGCTTTAAATTTGGATTAGCATGTTTCCAGCATCTAAAAACCGATTTTTCTAAAAAAAGTCATAGCTTAGAATTAAAAAATGTTTTGAAAATTATTTTCAAGAAATATACTTTTTCGAAATACATTTTTGGAACAAGTTTGAATTATAACCTATGAATGTTTTAACAGAAATACATTTATAGAAGCTTAAAATGTGAACATCCAAAATTACAGATCATTCCGCTAAGAATTTTTGAGTTATTCTTAAAAAACTACGAAATGATTACAAATTAATGTACCATTAGGAGTCCTCAAGTTTAAACCATAATTCCTAAAGTACTTTACCACATGACTTCCCGTTTGATACACTAACGTAAAATCTTTCAAAAAAGCCATTTATAATGTTAAAATTAGGTGCTCGCATGGAAAACTTAAACATTTGGTAGAATTTTGTATTATGATGACCACCTAACCACTTCTTATCATAACAAAAATTTAAATAATGTTACATTTTCAGTCGAATTTCTATTTTCGTTTATTCAGTGACAATTTGAAAATTAAAATGTCAAGGGTTGTTTTATGTTTTTGTTCTTGACAAATGTACATATAGTATAACTGAGAATATCATGCATTTGACACAACTGCCCTTAAAAAAGCTTATATATTTTCATGTTTTCCTTTTAAAGTAGAATATATATATTTTTTAAATTTAAAATCCAGTAAAATCTATAAAAACGCAACATCTATATAACTGAATCTTTCCTAAAGCTAAATATTTACATGGTCCTGATGAAACGAATACAGTGCAATACCTGCGTACCTGATAAATAGGATTTTTTTTTTCGTCCCTAGCAATTCTTTCATACCAGGTATAACTGTATTTTCAAATGCACCCTTGAGACATAACCAGAAATTTATTTAATTAAGGGATATCCAGTTTCTCCTCGACATACAAATATCTTCTCACGTCACATCAATGTGCGATGCAAATTGTTTCATCTTTTCATGTTAAAGTTGAATTTTTAAAGAGTGTATTTTTTAAAATATTTAAAATCTAGTAAAACCTGTAAAAACGTAACTTGTATATAACTGAATTTTAAAAAATTTTATGGTTCTCATGAAAATAATACAATACAATACCTGCGTAAGTAGGAAATTTTTGTGGTTCCTAACGACTCTTTCAAAACGGGTTTTACTGCATTTAGAAATGCCTTCTTGAACAATAACCAGAAGGTAATTTAATAAAGGGTATCTTCAATTTATCCTCGGCATACGAAGATCTTTTCACGTCACGTCAATGTGCGGCGACACAGCGGTTGAAAATCGCTGCTTTAATAGATTCATCTTAATTTCGCCAAATGGCGAGTAAGGAAGTCTGCAAGTTACCCTATTCTCTTTGGAGCTTGAGTGGAAAAGTGGAGCGCAGGCGCAGCCTTGTCTGTTCTCAGCTGTGTTCTTGAGCTCCGATGAACATTGGTTCTGAGTTCGACATGTATGTATTAAGTAAGAGAATAACAAACATTGAAGTAGAGTTTCCCTTTCTTTCTTAATGGCGATTATCTTTACAGATTATTTGTCTTTTAAAGGTGAACATCTTAGTGTCGGGATTGAGAATATTTTGAAGAGTCTGTTTTTGAATTTTTTCAAAAGTTATTTAACTCCTGCTAAGAAGCTAGAAAATGTGATTACATTATTAGAAACGTCTTTAAAAATATTTTGATTAATATATTTCATTTTTTTAATTAAAAAAATATTATTATTATTTTTTTTTTGTACAATTTTCCACTTGAAACGTTTTACAGTGTTCTATGAAATAATTTGTAATAAAAGAACTTCAATTGAAAAGCTTTTTTAGTTCAATAAAAATTTAAGAAAGAATATCTATATATATATTTTTGCAATAAGAAAAAGTAACACACGACATGAATTAGCAAAAGCAGAAATTCCTTTTCTTTTTTAGGAAAAATGAAATAAATACTTAAAAAAAAGATAATTTTTTTTATAAGAATTTGCATTTTAATTACTATTATTGTACTATTTAAATCTATATTATGCTTAGCTATTTTCCAATTAATTTTAAATTTTTCACCTACGCTCTCTGTTCTACAGAAATAGGCCAGGATAATCTAATTAAATTACAGTAAATTGTATCAGAGTTTTCTACTATCATATATAATTCGTGTCTTCAAAGTTACGAAAACGAGAAAAGTTAAATAATGATTAAATAACTTTTACTACACAATTCTCATTAATGTGCTTTAAATTTAGAAAACAATGAAATAAAAAAAGACTGGGGATTAATATTAATTAAATTACAAAATGAACCACTCGTCGATGAACCACAAACTGTGCTTGCAATTTAAAAATTTTAATTGATTTTTTTTTTTAAATAAAAGATAATTATAAATTTCTATATTATATATGCATTTAAATCAAGTTGAGCACAGTGATCTTCTGTTTGATTGCGCAACTAAAAACTTAAGTAGCATTATAAAAGCCAATTTCTCATTTTTACAGCTAGGTAATATGTTAAATATATCTTACTCATTTAAAATTTTTATACGTAAATATTAAGCTGTAATATGCACGCTTTCTTTTTAGTTATCTCAAGAAAGTATTAAACTTTATATAACTTTATCATGGTATTTTACTGTTAACTTAAAAAAATATTCAAGACTATTTTAATTGTATAGAATAGATCATTTGTATCCATAAAGAGCTGTAATTGAAAAAAAAAAAAAAAAAAAGATATAATCTTTAAGCAGAGAGTATATGTTAGAGAGTATACGTTTGACAGTATCCGTTAAACATTTACATGAGAAACAGAGGGTATACGGAGCTTCTTAAAAAATCTAGAAGTTATACGGCATGTACTACTTTATCCCCTTCATTGCTGTTCTGTATCCATATGAAATTTGATAAGCTATTAGTATTATTCTTAAACATTAGAAAACAGTTATTACATGTGTTTCTCTATATATAATTACCACGATCGCATTTAAATCAATGCTGATTATACTTTACAGTTAAATAAAATTAAAAAAATATATGTTAGAGTCATTTTTACTGTATATGTCATTTATATAAAATATTATCAATTATCTTTGTATATTAAAAAAAAAGTAACCCCCTCTGTCACCGACAACAAGGAATTTCTTGTGTCTGGAGGTCTTTCTAGGCTAATATGAAGAAACTAATGAGATATTTAATATTAAAGTCGGTCAAAATAGTTCTCTTTAAAAAGTTTTATCGGAAAAAAAACTATACATAGGAATTAACCAAATTTTGAAGGGTTATCGTTGACAAGTTTGTGCAGTGTGTAATTATTATTTTTTTTTAATTTGACTAATCTTTTGAGTGTTTTTTCAATTGTTTATTCAAAATTTCATTATTTTAATTGAGATTTATTTTATATTTCATAAAGGCAATTTATTTGTATTGTTGCTAATTTGTAAAACATCCCAAATAATAACATCCCCTTTCAATTAAACAATGTATTTACACGGGACTATTAAAAACAGAAATAAAACTTTAACGTAATAATTAAATGATCACGTGTTAAGAGCAGTAAATGGAGAAACTTACGTCATAAAAATGTGTTTATACATGAATATTAAAAAGAGAAATGAAACCTTAAAATAATAATTAAATTATTACGCGTTAAAAGCAATAAATGGTGAAAATTATGCCATATTTTAAATGCTCAAATAATATTTCCAATCAGTTTTAATTTAAAAATATATTTACACGAGCGATTTATCTCATATTTTGAGATGGTCTTGTAAATTAATAAATAAAACGTATTTTCACGTGAATACTAAAAGAGAAACAAAAACTTTGGTGAAAATTACGTCATATTTAAAACGAAACATTTAAAATGTGTTATTTAAAATTATATAGAGTAGTTAAAAAATTACGGGGGGTAGCGATATTGTTTACTTCGTCATTTTATACATGCTGATTTTTCAAATGTTTAATTGGTTTTATTTAATCAATCACGAAAACAGTTGTTAGCTGCCTCGACAGCAGTTGATTCGACCTTCAAATTCATCAATCAATGGTAACCCGATTAGAGAAGATCGCCACTGGTCATTTAATTATAATTCAATCTTCTGTAATCGTTTTAAAACATTAAAATTAGGTCAAATGACTCAATGGAGTAAAAACTCCTTCCTCGAAGTAATAATTTTAGCTTCGAGAACAGGAAAAAGGTTACGCGTTGCGTTTCAGGTTAAGACTTGTTTCACAAAGATAGCTTTGTTCGATAGTGCATTATCGTATTGTGCGATAGTGCACCGCAGAAAATTTCAGATATATTCAAGATGCGAAATTTCTTTTGAAACACGAATATAATTTAAGTCTAACCCATTGTTCAACTAATTTTTCCATTGTCAAAAATATCATAGCACTCAAAAATATGACTAAATAAAGCAACTGCTGACAACACACTAATAGACGCTCAAACTTCACGCTGTTGTAACTAGGTACAGCGACATATCACAGTCTTGCAGTCTTGCTCCGGCCTTCAAAGTGGTTGCTCGTTTTCTTTACGCCTGACGAAGAAAGACAAAGTTCTTTCGAAAGGCCTAGCTCATTTCTTATTTTTATGGTGTTATTAAGAAGTTTTTTTTTTTTTTTTTACTTTTATAGGTACAGTGGGACCAACTTCCAGAAAAAAATCGTGATATCTTTTATGCGCGTCTTTTAAATGATAAATTCTAGGTACTTTTTACATAGAATGTATGTATATGATATGAAAAACACTTTATTATTAAATTACATTATGATGTTATAGGGAAATAGTTGGAATTTTATATAAATATTTCCAACACTCCGTTTTAGAATAATTTAATATTACACTCTCATGCTTATTTCCAAAAATGATTTTACATTATTCTAAATTCAAGTATAGAAAATAGCACTTGCCCGAGGATATGATTCAAGGAATACTCTCAGCGATGCAATAAATAAATGTAAAAAGGCTTTTGTTCGGCGAAAACTATATTGTCTCACATTTAAAAAAAAATAACTATAAAATATGGTATACGTTTTTAAAATATCAATCTTAAAGCAATTGTAAAACGTAGACAATGCGAAACTTTGAGTATGATTGTATTGTTATGAATTTTGAATCTTAACTATCGGTTTTAAGGTAATGACTGGTTCCAGACTATTATATTATAAACAATATCTTTCCGGCGTAATATTTAAAAACTAGTTGAAGCTGAAATTCGTGATTTTGTTCCGTGTTAATTCCTCATTCAATGTCGGAATTTATTGTCGTCTACTTCAGAGAGATATTAAAAATAAAAATTTCGGAAATTTGTATTGTCATACCTGACTGCATTTACTCACACGATAAGTTTTTTATTACTCTTGTTACTTCGAATAATGTTAATTAGAAAATAAAATTTCGAAATACAGCCAAGATAATGATTTCCGACATGATTTTGAGCTGGAACAGAAGACAAAGGTTACTTATCATAAAACACAAGAATGACTGTAATGTTAATTGCATAATAAAATTTCATATAGCTAGCACAGCGATGAGTTCTGTCATGACTTTGAACTAGCTAAAAGACAATGCGTAATTCTTTTTGTCGATAATTTATTGTTATCTAATAAAAAAAAATCGTTATAGTAAATATTTATATATAAAAAAGAAAATCGGTATAAAATTTTTGGTACACTTTCTCCGCGTCTTTGACAACTTTTATTTTATTTTATGTTTATTTTTAGGAATCAATTTTAATTATTTTAAACTATTTTTTAATAGTTTAACATACTGTTTTTAGTGTTATGAAGCATTCATAATATCAAAGCTCGGAAATACATATAAATATTTATTTAACTACCTAAAATTTACCTAACTTGCAAATTCCAGTATAAAACTGTACATAAATTTTGATTTTGTCATTGATTAATAAACTTGAAATGACAAATTTTTGTGAAAATACATGGTTTTTGTTGTACACTGGAATTATTTTCATGCGTTTTTGAATTTTTCTAATAAGTCACTGTAGAAAACCAATGTTGTGACAATATTGATGAATTCTTGCTGCAAAGATTGGTATTATTATATGTGGTTACATTCTTTTATACAGCGAATGTTTATTAGTGCGATATGCCATAATGTTAGCTAGATAATAAAATCTCG
Organism: Maratus michaelseni; assembly: GCA_963931845.1. Lineage (NCBI taxonomy): Eukaryota > Metazoa > Arthropoda > Arachnida > Araneae > Salticidae > Maratus > Maratus michaelseni. The sequence continues at coordinate 105,281,096 of OZ007588.1, read as the reverse complement.
AAATACCACTCAAATGATTAAATTGCAACCTCTAGCCTGACTTTGAACTAGCAGGAATACGAAGCGTAAAACCTAAGAATTTCCATAATATTAATTGTAAAATAAAAGTTTGAATTATAGATTGAATAGCAACAATTTGTAGAAGGATTTTGAAACAGTTAAATATCAAAGACTTCTTTGTGTGTTTGATACATATTTGTATTCCAGCAGAAGTGGATAGTATTAATTAGTTAAAACATTAAACAATATATTTATGTTTATTAGTGCGATATGCCGTAATGTTAGCTAGATAATAAAATCTCGAAATACCACTCAAATTGTTAAATTGCAACATATAGCCTGACTTTGAATTAGCAGGAATTCGAAGCGTCAAAAATTTGTAGAAGGATTTTGAAATAGTTAAATGTCAAAGCCTTATTTTTGTGTTTGATATATAATTTCGTATACATTTTCTTAGCACCATTCACCAGTTTATACGTTCAATTTGAAAGAGTTATTTTGTGAGAAAGGACTTCAAACAGACTATTGTGATTCGAATAATGATCATGTTCTAGTTGCTGCAGCAAACATAAACAGTTCGGATATAAGATAAATATAAAGCATCTTTTTATAGTCAAAAACAAGCAACCAGCTGCATGTTGAAACACATTATTATGAAGATATCATCCACCAAATGAAACATGAATATATGTACAAATTTATTATGAATAATTTGAAAGTGTATTTTTTTTTTACAAAACTGTAATAATATATTAAATTTAATTGTGAATATTTCATCGTGATTAGATTCTTAAATTATTTTAGTCTATATTATGTATAAAAGAATTGTTGTTATATACTGTCTTATTGCATTGATTTTTGTTACATCTATAAACTCTTAAGGATATGAAAACATTTGTATACATAAAATACGCTAAATTAAATGTATATGTACATTATAAAATACATTGTTAATAGAATCTTATAAGCACTACAATGTTCTTTCAAATTAATTTTAATAATATTTTTTTATACATATACTTAGGTTTGACAGAGAGGTTATAATCTTCGCAACACAGATTAACCTAACACTAATAGAAAACTATTTACAATACTCAAGTAAACATTCCATACACTCCATGCTTAAATTTTTTTTTATGTAAATTGCCACTATAAAATATAATTTTACGATAACATATGAAACATTATTCTAATGACCAAATGAAACATTATTCTTATGCAATCGTAAATGCACATTTAAAACAACTTTTTTTGTAGTAATGAACATTTTATCAAACATTTTATGTGCAATCATTTATTGTTAAATCCCTCTGCTATTATACTCTTACTTTTGCACGACTGAAATATTGTGAAAGATAAGTTGAATGGAAAACCACATTCAGAATTAAAGAAATTTTATCAAAGTTGAGATATTTAGATATTTAGACACCCAATTGTGATGCTTATTTTTGCCATTTTTCGCCCAATAAGATAATGGGGATATTTAACGAGGTGCTGTATTTCAGGATATTTTATATTTAATACAAGTACCCTATTAGATAGTTTGATGGTAATTTACTTATAAATCCTCCTGCGTTAGCGATAATTTTATGAACATTATCTTGCTCTCTTCTCATAGTTTAACGAAGTGTCTCGCAACATACGGAAGCTGTAAAATATTACTCAGAATACGCATCGACATTGGAACATCGTTTAAACATAATGATAAGTTTTATGTAGTATCCATGTTCGTATTTAGACTTGCGTTATATATTATTAAAATGCGAAACTGTTGCTAGATAAGCGTGAGAGTTGTAATCCAGTTTATTGCTTAGAGGGATATGTAAACTGTATTGCCATATTTACATCAAGTGTGTTTTAACAGCTACAATAACATTACTTGAGTAAAAGTTATTAACTTTTGACCTTAATAATTGAATCCTCAGTTTCAGTTAAGGAAAAATAAATATAAACTAGATATAATTTTTACGAATAATTAACAGCATATATTCAAGAACAGCTTTTGTATGTGGGAATCATAAGTGTTACACGGTATGTCGAATATCTACTTAAATTCTTGACAAATTGTCCTTGAAATTCGAGGATGTACAGCATATGTTTGACACCAAGAACAGTAGAAACAATATACTATGGACATTTGTATGAAATAATATTTAACTGCGCATGCACGTAACATACGGAAGATTCTTTTTTTAATGATTTGGCAGTCAATTCTATACAGAAACTCATACAAAAAGATCAGTGAAATATCGTGAAAAAAAAATACAGGCATTACAGTGAGCTAATTGACAAATTGGAGAAAATATCCCGTTTGATTACAAGAGATTTCCTCCAAATTTATCAATTAGCTCACTGTATTGCCTGTATCTTTTTGAGTTTTATGATATTTGACTGATCTAGTTATATGAGTTGCTTTATAGAATTGACTACCAAATCATGAAAAAAAATCTTTCGTATAGTTTGCACTTGGTTAACAATTATTCTATACAAATGCTCAGATCTTATCAAATATTCAATATATTAATTTTTTTAATTGCAGTATACAGTTTCTACTGTCCTTAAAGTTAATTATGTGCTTAACATCTTCGAAGTTCAATGTCGATTTGTCAAGAATTTTAGTAGATATTCCAAAAACCCTGTAAAAAGCGAAAGCGTGCGGTCACTGCCCCTTAATTTTTGGACAGCAGTGTATGTGTAGAACGTAAATTAAAACAAAGAAGTTTGTAGCCTAATTCCTAAAAACACGATGGCTGTTGTTTGTTTCAGAGACTTCACTGTACAATCACAACAAAATGAGAATTATAAACTTGAAACTCTGAGACGGAATTTACAGGATTGAAATAAGATTTACAAATGTGAGTTTGTTAAATGAATATAATAAAAAGAACGAATTAAATTTAAAAAATCAAAAAACCCGACTGCGTAAAAAGCGAACTAAAAACGGAGCTGCTGACTGTAAAATAGTTTAGGAAACATTGTCTTCATTTTGAAAGACCTATCCAATGATATGCCACGCAATATGGTGCGTAAAAGTTTTTTTCGTCTCTACCGCCATTTTGTATTTTACATCCACCATTTTGAATTTATAAAAACAAAAGCTAGGCTATAAGTCTCCATTTTGAAAGACCTATCCAATGATATGCCACTCAATATGGTGCGTAATTTTTTTTTCGTCTCTACCGCCATTTGTATTTTACGGACGCCAAATTGAATTTATGAAAATAAAACCTTTCCTATAAATCTTCATTTTGAAAGACCTATCCAATGATATGCCACTCAATCTGGTGCGTAATTTTGATTTCCTCTCTACTGCAATTTTCAATTTATAAAAACAAAACCTAGCCTATAACCATTGGACGGTTAAGACGAATTGATAGAGACCTCATTCATTAAAAATCATCCAGCAGTTGGGATGTTTCGAGGGTATAAAGAAATCCACCTACCCAGATACGTGTCAAACACATAACCCTTCTTGGCAGTCGGGTAATTAAATGTGAGGTTGTTTGTTGCATAGTTTAAAACCCAGTAGTTTGCTACTTAGTAATAGGGTAGCTGAATATTGAGTAAATCAACCAAATAACAACTGTTTTCTTTATATTGGGTTGTCCGGAATATTCGTGCCGGTTGGTAAAATCAATTCGTACTGGAAAATCCTATCATTTAATTATTAGAGATTGATTCCGATATCTAATGACTAAGAATTAACGGGTAGAACTTTCAGGAACAAATTAATTTTCCCAACTGGCACGAACTTGCCAGACAACCCAATATTATTTAAAAACTAGCAAAACCCACGGCTTTATAGTTATTGAAATATGCCAAAATATATTTATGTACCTACTAACATTATGAGTGAATAGTATTTCTGCAGATAGTTTAAATGTTACTAATTAAAACCCAATTTGTTAAAACTTCATTCTAGTACTGCATTAGGTGACTGTGAGATTTGAAATAATGAGAAAATCTTCATTCCAACCCATTTGATGGCCCGCCCTTCCAAAAAACATATACAATGCAGTCTACTTGGGAACGCTGTTCATCAATTAGCGTACAGTAAAATAATTTTGGTACTTCTCCATTATCCCGTCGACCCCTTTTCATAACAAAAAACTATCGCCAAACTGTACGATTTAACGCCAACACATGTTTGTTATGTCATCAAGTGATTTTTGGTTCGACATTTATCTGTATTTTTCATTGTGTTTACTGATTTATTTGTTATTTCGTTAATTAAAATAACAATTGCGTCATTAAACGGCAGTGCCATGATATTAAAAGAGAAAAAGCATTAGAAAAATGTTGTGTTGCATAATTACTGCAGTAGATCAGTTTCAAGTGAAAACGTCACAAACATTTTATTCACCAGCTGAGAGGGATAATTAAGAAAAGTAATGTACATAAATTAAATATCTAAGATTATTGTTTTCTGTTTTCATTAAGATAGTGTAATTGTTTTTTTGTTCAAACTTACTGACAGTTGACACTTTGGTGAGTGTCGCTTTTCCGAATTTCTTGTATTTTATATATTTATTTTGATATTCCAATGGCAATATTTTACCATTTCTGTACTTGGCGTTACAGTTTAGCGATAGTGTTGGTCGACGGGATGCTGGAGAAGTACCATAATTTTTAAAATAGGTCAACAGTTTCAAAATGTATTTCCTGCAAGCAAACATTTTTTTACAGTTTTTTTTTTAACTTCGTTCATCATAAAAATCAAAAAACTGTTAAGTAATAAGTTGGAAAGCATTGGTTTACCATAATTTACCGCCATTTGTATGCAGCTAAAGGATGAATATGAAGTACAACATCCTTACCTAGTTGGAAATTACGTTTGTTCATTGCAATCCATTTAATTATATTATAGCAGATACTGGTATCTGTGTTTTATTCCATTCTTCTGAGAAGTTATACACTGGTATGACAAATAATTGATTTTTCTTCTCTTTTAATTTTTTTTTAAATTTAAATTAAAAAATATATATAGTTTCTGTGAATCTACGTCTTAACTTATCTCCATGCCAAATTTATAGTTTCTAGTCTGAGATTTTGAGAGAAATCATAGTACCGTAATTCCACGCGTATGCGCCGCGCGGCTTAGTTAAGTCTTTTTCAAACCGGAAATTTTATTGAAAATAAGAAGTCAAATAAGTTCTAAGCAGAGATAAGTCACATTTTATTTATAATAAATTCTGGTAGGAAATCGAATTGTCTGAGGTGCGGCGTATACGCGCGAAATTACGGTAATAAAGTAGAACATTTGCCTCCTATTTCAGCAACTTCAAATTCGATTTTTTTAATAGAGGCATCTTTAAGAACATCACTTTCTATAGAAATCTGGATGTCAAATTTAAAATTTCTAGTTCCGAAAGTTTTAGAGTCAACCTGATTATAGAGCGTTTTCTAATAATTTTATCTTTTGAAAAGTTGAATATTTTAAAAAACGTTCTTAAGGAGCATTTACGTCTAAAAATAAACCCCATATACTATTTAAGGCTTTTAGCCTCAACATATTAATATAAATCGGAACTTTACAACCTTTGTTTGCTCTTGCACCCGTTTCAGATCAGTTTGTACATAGAAAAATATACCCTATTTTCAAGTACAAATTGTCATCATTATTAGCCTGAGAAAATAGTTGAAGTCGTTTTAATAGTTCTAAAGTAATCGTGATTTAGAATGTATTGCAATCATTTCACTCATTTCACAAAATTTTGAATAACTTAAAAGAACCTGTTCTGTGGGAGGGTTGACGTCTTAAATTAAAAATCCTGTCAAATTCAAGTTTCTAGCAATACTCCAAACAATTCCAAATAAATCATTATTTAGAACATTTAAAGTACGCTTTCTGCACTTTTCCCCCTTTTTAAATTTCTATTTTTTTTTTAACTGTTCTACACAAGCATTTATGGTTTAAAAGTAACATCCATGTCAAATTTCATGTTTCTATCCCTAACAAGTTCATATAAATCGTAATTAGCTTATCTTTTTGCTTATTTCATCCTTTTAAATTTCGATGTTGTTAAAACTATACTGTTCAAGTATGTAGTCTTAAATAAGAGACATGTCAAATTTCACGTTTTTATCCTTAACAATTCCATATAAATCGTAATTTATAACGTTTTCCACTCAATTCTCCCTTTTACATTGGTTTGTTTTTTAGAAACCGTTTTTAGAGAGGATTTACATTTTGAAAGGAACTTCCATGCCGAATTTCAAGTTTCTAGCGCTTTCAGTATTGCAAAAAGCGATATTTTAAACCGCGTTTTGCACTTGCAGCCTGTTGGGATTAGCGGTACCGATATAAAATATAGCCTATGCTAGAGCAGAGACTGTCGCGTCGCCCCAATTTTCTCACTTTTACTTTTGAAATTGATTCGATGGTTCGAGAGATTACTCTACAAAGAAAAAAACAACAGCTTCTTCTTTATAATATAAATATAACGGTATACATAAAACTCAAATTACGAAAATTAAATTAAGAAGAAAATTATATTAGGAAAAATACACTCAAAAATGTCAAATGGGCTTTTATCCAGTAGCCTTTATTTATCCTATTAATTGTTGAGTCTCATAATTTTACAAAATAATAAAAAATAAATTAATACTTACCGTTTAAAATGTTTAGCATCAGTTAACTAAAATATAGGAAAAATCATTTACTGAACTCAACCAGATAACAAGTGGCTGATTACTAATGCAAAATAAATACACACAATTCTTTGGTCGTGACTTATGCGTTATGAATTTCAGGATGTTTCTTTAATTTTAATAGTAAATGTCAATATTTTCAACACACAAATCACTACGAAGTTCAGACTCAAAATACTTATGATGAAATTATGGTACATAGCACCATATATCCCAGTTTTTTATTTTTTCTGTATCAATGCCTCTAGATATTAAATCAACTGGATTATCGTTTGATCTGATATGTCTCCAGAATTTTAATTCCGTGAGATACTTACAGGTTTTTTCACAATCAATTTTAAGTTATAGTCGTTTTACAATCCATGTTAGTACTATTTTTCATTATGTCCGCAAATAAACTTAATTTATAGAAATTTTTCGATAATCAATAACATGTTTTAATAGTTTTACTAAGAGAACAGCGCTATGCATTTTGAGGCGACGAATTCTTGCTTCTTTTATTAGCGAAATTTAAAATTTACTGCCAAGACTAATTTTAATTTCTCTACTGCTGTTAATGCAGCGAAGGTTAACAACAGTCCCAGCTTCTCTATCTCTATGAAGTTAAAATTTTTGACATAGACAATTAATACGAAGCGCAGTGTAATAATATTTTTTTTTTTTTTTCTAACAAATTTTTAGATCTTTTATAGAAAATTTCTTTCTTTTGAAGTTTTAAATCATAAATCCTATCAATAGTAATGGGTTTCTTAAAATACTTTTCTTCTAGCTGACTGTTATGTCTAGTTTCCATTTAGTGGATGTCATTCTTTATTTAACCCACATGTATCTAAATATGTTTTTATCATATTATTTAGCATATAAAAAGATTTAAAAAGTTCTTGTTCGCAGGATTTAGAATCCTTTTTCGATGTTCTTACAATGTCCTTTGGATTAGATAATTTCGGTATGTTATTTGTGTGTATCTTACGCAAGTTTTGTCATTTGTTTCAAAATCATGTCTCTCTAAATTACTATTTATATTAGAAAATGATAAACGAATTGAGTAGCATTTTCAATGATATCATTGACTGTACTTTGCTTTTTAAAATAATTTTTATAACAGAAATAATCAGGACTATCTCATGCAAACATTTTGTCAGTAGATTCACTATTAACATTTTTTTTTACAACAGTCAATCAGCAATTGTGAATTCTTATTATCCTTCTGCTTTATACTATTATTATTGGTATATCCATTCTTCGATTTTTCGTCTGATCTTTGCTCATTAAGGTGAATAGTTTTATTCTTTGAAACTCTATTGCTTTTATTCTGTGAATTTTTTATATTTGTTTTCTTTGAATGAGAAATTATATCTTCGTGTATCTTTTTACATTATTCATTATGATTGAAAATGTCATCATGAAATTTTAAATCTGCAGCAGCCCTGATGAAGATTCTTCACATTTGTTATCACCAACATCATTGCAAGTTTGAAAGAACTTTTTTTTTAAATATTTGTCATATTATTTTCCATATCTTTTAAACTTATCATATCATCGAGATTTTTTGTCTTTCAAAAATTTTGAACAATTTCATGAAACCCATTCGCTTGCGAAATAAACGCACAATAATTTATGTTTTGATCTCTTTTTATAGTTCCCGAAACAATATATACAAATAGTTTCTTTTAAAATTAACTATTAATTGTGTAATCTGTTATTTACCTAAACAAAAATACAGCTCTAGTCAATAAATCCATTTTTCCTCGTTTATGAAAATTTGGGTGAGAATAATTTTATTGGCATTATATTGTAAATATATATATAATATAATATATCTTCTCAACTTAATATTAAATCATTAAATATTATCAACTTCTTCTCAACTTAAATACTTACTTTGTAACGAAATTATTGCGTTGGTCGTAGCTGAGTTGTTATGGCGTCTGCTCGTTGATCCGAGGGTCCGGGTTCGAAAAAGGGACAAGCTATGTTTGTTTTTTCTCATTTTTTGTTTATAAATATACTTGTAATTATAATTTAATAATCTCAATTAAAAATTTTAATATCGTACATTAATTATAATGTTAACATATTTAAATTGAAATTTAATTTATTTCATTTTAAGATTCATGATTTTAAGATATTAAATATTTCTCACCATTTAAAGAGTTTTCTTTTTTTTGGATCCATTATTGACTTGTAAAAATTACAAAATCGTTACCAAAATCATACCTTATTTTATTAATTATAAATTAATTCAAAGCGCAATCATACATATTACAAATATAGAAATCTTTAATATGCAAAAAAATATCTTGTAATCTAATTCTTGTGCTAAATTTTAATATAATTATGCTTCTTACTTTAAAAACAGAGTTGTATTATTATCGCATTGACTTCCTTTGTTAAGGCAATATATAAATGATGTTTCTTTAAAATCACGAATTGACACAATTGTTCAATATCATTGCATTGATAAAGCATATATGAAATACATTTTAAAAGTTATTAAAAAAAATAACAGTTTAATGAAGTTTTTATTTGTAACTAAATACAACGATTTCGTTACAAATAAAAAATAAATAGGTTGACATTATAATTAATGCACAATATTATAATTTTTAATTAGGATTATTAAATAATAATTACAAGTATATTCATAAAACAAAAAATGAGAAAAACAAACGTAGCTCGACTCGGTTTCGAACCCGGGCTCTCGGATCAACGAGCAGACGCCATAAAAGGGTTGGGTTGATTATTGATGGCCAATTATCTACACTTGGGATATAGGCCCGTGGGGAGTGCCCTTCGTGGGGGTCTTTCTAAGGGAACCTAACCCGTATTTACGCATGGATAAATCCACGGCTCGGAGAAAACCAGGAAAACTCCGAACGATTAGGCCGACGGGCGCGATTGGGATCGAACCCAGCACATCCCGTCTACCAGCTTCGAGAGCAGAACCTCTCAGCCACTGGTGGGGCTAGACACCATAAAAACTGAGCTACAACCAACACAGTAATTTCGTTATAAATTAAGTAATTAAGTTGTGTTAAAATATTAGACCCCCCATTTCTTGAGAACTAAGGAGCGTTGTATAAAATCCGTTAAACCTAAGAGTAAGGGGCTTCTACACTACAACATATATAAAAATAATAAAAATCTGTGATTACCAAGCTTGGTCCTCTCCTTGTAAGTATTCCACAATATACTAAATCAATAAAATATTACTCCAAATACGCATCGGCATAGGAGCAATGTTAAAATTAAATATAAGTTTTATGAGTTATCCTTCGGCGTATTTATACACATGTTATTTATTATTAAAACGCACGAATGTTTCTAACTAAATGGGATAATGATAATCAAGTTTATTGCGAATAATTATGTGAAAACTATATTCCCATAATTACATTATTTGTGTTTTAATAGCTATAATAGATTTATTTGAATAAACGTTATTAATATTGACCTTAATAATTGAAGCCTTAGTATTTATTTATGAAATAGAAATACCACATTTATGTGCTACGAATATATTAACGGTGCATATTTATGTTAACCCAAGAGCTAGCGGTGTTTTTATTTATGTTATTTCAACAAGGTTGAAAATGGATTGAGATATGCTAAAAAATGTGGTAAATATAAAATCAGATGTCTGGCAGTCAGAAGTAGCGGCGTTAAGGAGTCCTTCAGTCCTTAACGACCTACGAAGTTAAGGTATTTAAACAAAGTAGATTTTTTAAATTTATTATTCAGCGATATTAGATGCTAGTAGCAAAACTGCAGACCAAACACACGTGGCATTCTCCGGACAGACCGTCTTATACAGGGTGAAAACGTTTTAATGAACATGTTCCGTTCGCTGTGAAATTTGGATATTATTAAAGAGAATAATAGTGCAGGGAGATATTAGGAAGACAAACATATTACGCATTCTATATGCTGATTATACTTGCAATAATAAGGCACATATTAACGTTAAATAATGTATTTTTATGACAAAGTATAAAACATTATTTACTGGTCAAAGCATTGCATGTGTTAAGCAGTAAGGCATGATAATTTAATGCACTTTTGTGAACATTAATGCTAATGAATACTAAGCATTGAAGCAGTGTTAAAAATTAATGACAGTTTTATGTAGTATCCTTGGATGTATTTAGACTCAGGTTATTTATTATTGAAATGCATGAGTGTTTCTAGCTAAATAGGATAGTTATAATCGAGTTAATTGCGAATAGGGAGATGTAAACTGTATTGCCGTAATTGCTTTAGGTGTGTTTTGATAGCTATAATACATTTACTTGAATAAACATTTTAAGTTTAATCTTTAATAATTGAATTGGTAGTTTACGTTCAAGAAACAGAGATATTATATCCATGTGTTACAAGCATATTAATGGCGGATATTGTTTTGTGGAATTAAATAGCATTTTTTATGACAATCAATATTCATACACTATTAAATCTGAAGAATATCTTTATCTGAACTTGTAACCAATTGCGTGTCAAAACATGTAAATTTCAAACTAAAAGAAAACATTTTACAACATTTGATTAAAAATTACGCATAATACTTATTATACTTACAAAATAAGACACAGGTCGACGTCCTAGAATAAACTTTTATAACAAACAATATTCATACACTATTAAATCTAAAGCATATCTTTATTGGAACTTGTAACCAATTGCGTATCAAAACATACAAATTTCAAACTAAAAGAAAACATTTTACAACATTTGAATAAAAATTACGCATAATACTTATTATACTTACAAAATAAGACATAGGTTGACGTCCTAGAATAAACTTTTATGACAGAATATAAAGCATTACTCTCACAACGAAACTATTTTATAGCTTATGCAGTCATACATGGCCATTTAATTCTTCTGATGGTAATAGACAGTTTATCAAGCATAGATTAGGATGTATCCATTTGCTATTATACCGAACAGCTATTATACTCTTACTTTTAAACAAATGAAAAAATATCGAATATATATAAAAAGAAAAACCATTGTCATAATTTATTAAAATTTATCTATGTTGAAATGTAAGATATTAATGACAACTCATTGTGATGTTTATTATTGCCTTTTTACCGTTAATAAGAGCACGAGGTGATTTATTGAGGTACTGCACTTGAGGGGCTTTTCTATTTAAGTCAAGTACTATTAGGTAATTCAATGATAATTATTTATAAATGCTCTTGTGTTGGAAATAATTTTATGGACATTATCTTGTTTTACATGTAGCATCTCTACTCATAGTTTAACTAAATATCTCATAAGATACTAAAATTGTAAAATATTACTCAGAATACGCATCAACACTGAAGCAGATTTTTAACATTATGATAAATTTTATGTAGTATTCCTTGTCGTATTTAGATCCACATTATTTATTATTAAAATTCATGAGAGTTCCTTGCTTAACGGGATTGTTATAATCATGTTAGGTATAATAAATATTGTTATAGTAAAGCTTATAGGGATATATAAACTGTATTGACATATTTACGTAAGTTGCATGTTAATAGCTATGATATGATTACTTGAATAAATTTTATTATTTTGACCTTAATAATTAAATTTCTTTTAAATATACAGATTCTTAGTTTCTCTTAAAAGAATAGAAATACCCGATATAAGGTAACTTTAGGGTAGATAGCGATACTTTTTAAAGATTGAAATAAAAATTCTTAGAATGCAAACACAATAAATATTTATGCATATTTAAAATCCTTTACATATACTACACATCATATTTTGGGCAAAAAATAATTAAATATTGTGAACAAAAAATGGGAAACAAAATTGAAATTAAAATAGCAGATGGCGATCTCTCCTTCAAGCCGAGGAAAGATGGCCATTCAATACAAGAAAGTTAAATTGAAGTTAAAATAGCAAGAAATAACACATTTCTTATAGTTAATCATTAAAAACATACAGCAATTTCTAAAGTACCTTAAATCCGTATAATAAAATAAAATGTAACTTACGTACGTCAAAATATTCAGACACCTAACTCAGCAAAAATATTCAGCCACTACATTATATAAACATTAAAATTTCACTTACTTTTTATAATCACAGCTGCACGTCGCAATGAATGAACTCGTTGAACAATTTTCTACGAACAAAGTTTATGCTGCGATCTATGATCCAGTTTTGGAAATATTTAGACGCCATCTCTCCTCTATAGCAATATATCCTAGAGTTACCCTAATTGTTACGAATACACTAACAGAGTACATTTATGAACAGCTTTTGTATTTGAAAATTACAAGTGCTTCTTTTATTACAGTATATGTGGAAAGTAAAATAAATCAAATAAATTACTGTCGTGTTGTCTCCAAAAACACGATGGCTGTTGTGTGTTTCACACACCACACTGAACTGTTGCAGTGTACTGAGAAATCTTAGCTGGACAATATAAGCTGGAATTTACATCATTGAAATAATGTTCATAAATATATTTATCCTTAGACATATGGAACTAATTTATAGAATCGCTTATTATTACTGAAATAATGTAATCAATTGTTTTAAACAGTGTTCTCTGCTATTTTCCCCGCGTACGAAGGAGACATTTTCCGAAACTTTTATAAGATTCTAAATTTATGTATATTTTCATATCGTAGTGCAGGAAATATGCCGATAATAAGTCACACTGACGTCACATATTGATCACCAGTATCACACTCACAACTTATCTGAAGAAATACATGACACTTTAATACCGATAATCAAACAGTTTTCAATGCAGATAAGATACGTTTTTTCAATACCTACTTGCTTTTAAATTCTTAATTTTACACGGCTGAAAAAATTTGAATCTCTTAAATTCGAAATAATTTACGCAATTTATTTAAATTATTCCAAGTGAATTATACGATACTAATGACAACTGATTGTGATGTTTAATATTTCAGTTTTTCCTCAAATGAGAGCACGGTGATATTTAACGAGGTTTCGCATTTCATAGTGAAGGGAATATGTCGATAATAAGTCACACTGACATCACATATTGATCACCAGTATCACAGTCACAACTTATCTGAAGAAATACATGACACTTTAATACCGATAATCAAACAGTTTTCAATGCACATCAGATCCGTTTTTTCAATACCTACTTGCTTTTAAATTCTTAATTTTACACGGCTGAAAAAATTTGAATCTTAAGTTAAATTGGAAATAATTTACCCAATTTATTTAAATTATTCCAAGTGAATTATACGATACTAATGACAACTGATTGTGATGTTTAATATTTCAGTTTTTCCTCAAATGAGAGCACGGTGATATTTAACGAGGTTCCGCATTTCAAGAGCTATTCTATTTAATTAAAGTACCCTAGTTGATAAATCATTATCATTGATAATTTATTTATAAATGCTTTTGCGCCGGAGATAATTTTATGGGCATTATCTTGCTATGCACACAGCGCCTCTTCTGATCGTTTAACTAAATGTCTCGCAACATACTAAAATTATAAAATATTGCATAAAATAGGCATCAGCATTGAAGCAGAGCTTAAAATTAATCATGGTTTTATGTAGTGTTCTTGGACAGATTTGGACTCTTGTTATGTATTATTAAAGTTCACGAGTGTTTCTAGCTGAATGGGATGGTTATAATTGAGTTTATTGCGTATAGGGAGATGAAAACAATAATGCATAATTGCGTAAGGTGTGTTTTGATAGTTATAATAAGCTTTCTCGAAATTATGTTAAATATTTTGACCTTAATAATGGAAGCCTTAGTCTCAGTTCAAGAATTATAGATATATTTAAATGCTACGAACATATTAACACCGCATACTTGAGAAGTACTTTGGCTATGCGTAGCAGTTTTAAACTTTTAATATTACTTTATATAAAGGAATAGATTTCCTCGATTGTCCCATGTATATTTTGTAACGATTCGAGGTTGGCTTTTGTGTACTTCTCTAAACAAGCTTTACTTATAAGAAACTTACGAAAACTTATGAAAACTTACGAATACTAACATATATGTAACCAAAGAATGTTTTAAGTGTATTTATATGTTGTTATATCTAACTGCTATTACACGCTTACTTTTAAATGACTGAAAAATAAATTGCATGTAAAATTATTTTCAAAATTTAATAAATTTTATCCAAATTGAAATATAAAATATTAATGACACCCCTTTGTAATGCTTATTATTACCAATTTTCTTGGATGAGACTTAACTATGTCTATATTTCAAGAGCTATTATATTTACTTCAAGTACCTATTAGACAGCTTAATGATAATTTATTCATAAATGCTCTTGCGTTCTTATGAGCTTTATCTTGCTTACGCAAAATACGCATCGTCATTGAAGTAGCGTTTAAAATCAATGAGAGTTTTATGTAATATGATTTGGTCATTTTTATAATCATGTGATTTTTTTTATTAAAATTCGCGAATGTTTCTAGCTGAATGGGTTAGTTATAACCGAGTTTGTTGTGTAAAGAAAGATGTAAGCTGTATTTTTATACATTCTGCAAAAGTGTTTTAATATATGCAAAAGGTTTTTGAGTAGACATAGTAATTTTGATCTTTTAATAAAGGAATGCTTAGTTTTTATTCTAGAAATATAAATTATTTGCATTTAATTTTGAAAAAATATATATATATAATATTTATTTTTCATATCACCAATTTTACACTCAGACATTATCTAAAAAAACACGGTTAAATGTTCCATTAAAACAGTCCTTCATTATTAAAAAATGTTAAAAAGTTTCACATAAAACTGTCACCATTACACAAAAGCGCTTTCACTCCTGCTATAGCATCATTAATTGTAACTCTCAAGCATTCGACTCTTCAGATATGTAGCGAAGAGTCGGATGCTTGAGAGTTACAACTGATGATGCTCTAGCCGGAGTGAAAGCGCTTTCATGTAATGATGACAGTTTTATGTGAAACTTTTTAACATTTTTAATAATGAAGGACTGTTTTAATGGAACTTTTAACCATGTTTTTTTAGATAATGTCTGAGTGTAAAATTGGTAATATGCAGAATAAATATTAAATATTAAATATACATGAATACCTGTTTTAAAAAATATATATATTGAAATTAATTTTCGATAATGATATGAATTGTACCTATGATTTGTTTTAAAGACAAATCCAATTCTAAAAGCTTTAAATAAGTGAATAAAAAATTACAGCTTATTTCACCAAGTGGATTTTGAGTTATGCATAAAACATTACCCGGATTGAAATCTGTATTGCAATGATTAAAAATGAATTTAACATTAGAAGTTCCAAATTTTAAACATCCATTATCCCTAATCTACTTAGCTGAATGACTTCCCGCATAGTACACGAAGGTAAAATTTAACGAAGAATCTAAATATGACATCATTATTAGGTTATTGAAAACTTTTCAATTTATGTATGTAGACGACCTTTTAAGCAAAATTTAAGCATAGCAATAGTTATTAAACGTTATTATTAATCGATTTGTACCAGTCATATTTTTGTCAGATGATTCACGATAGAGATAGTAGAAGGTGAGGGAGGTATCCTTATATTTTCCATGACTACAAATGTTTTCGTACTATCGGGAACATTTATAAATTTGTGTATATTTGCATGTTGCATTGAAGACTGTCTGCCAAGTCTTTATTAATCACAGTGGTCATTAATCTTGTGACCCCAGTTTGTGAATCCAATTTGGTTAATCCAATGTTAAGTCATTATATGATCAATGTTTTGGTATTTTGCAGTCTGTCACAAAATTTCATGTATTGGCGTCACATTGACTATGATACGACTCATCGTTTAAGTCATATGTTAATGACGGGTTACGGTTATAGGAACTATGCAGTTGGTTATGAGGGAACGACACCTTACACCACAAAAACTTTATTAGATATTGGAGAAGATCTCAACATTTGTATTATAATGGGAAAGTTTGAATTTTTAACTATCATCGCAACCGTATTTCCCCTGTTGGTACATATATGTATTTATATAGTTGCACCTTGAACACACATTGTCTAAACGTACACGATCCAAAATACGCATTGGTGTAGATGCATATTTAAAAAAATTTCCAAGTCCAAAATGAATCAAAGTTTCTTGACAGTTACTAGAGATAGAATAAGTGAAACAATGACTCAAAACTTATGTGAGGATGCCTTCGTAATTGAGTCATAACAAATATGAAAAGAAAAATACCGTGATGATAAAAATACTCTTCTTTTTAATGAAAACCAATATTACTACCTAAGAGTGCAAAATATGCATTTAAGCATAAATATTTATAGATGGCTGGAGGGTATGTGAAAATAACAGATGGGCAAAAATGCACCCTAGAGCTCTTAGTTAAAGACCATTTTTTTTTTTTTTTTTTTCTACACTAAGTATGTCTAATCGGTTATCCACGGGCCGCATGCGGCCCAGAACAGTAATGAAATCATCCTGTCAAATTATCAGAAAACTTATTATTGATATTAAATTGATATTATAATGGATTTTTTAAATTTTTACTTTCGAAATTCCTACTGGAATGGAATCTTCGAAAATGTAAATGTTTTATGACACAAAGTCGAAAATAAACTACGCATGTTTGAACAGCATGATAAGGATTTTCATTAGTACCCTGTCCTCGTAATTCATTGGATTAATGCAGAAGTATTTTTTCTACTTTTAATACATAAATTTGGTATAATTTTTTTATACAAACGAAAACAACACATGTTTTCTAAGACTTTTTCCATATATTTTTGTAGAAACAAATACCTGATATTTAAATTCAGAGGCAAACATTTTATATTTCAATATTTGTATTTAAATTAGCTAAAAAATAAACTAATTTGTCGATTATCTTTTATATTATTTACAATATTTTTCTTTAAATTCTCAATATGTTATTGTATAAATCGAACAAAACTCAATAATACATGATATTTTAAAATATTTTGCATGAATTATGATTTAGTTTTTTTATCTTGTAATTAACAATTCTGGGCGATATTATATTTCACATTATACCACAAAGCTATTAAAACCTTCCTTTAATAAAAATGTTTTTGTACTCTGTTGAACTTGTCCTTTTAACCTACATTAATCGTACCATGGCCTTGAAACATTATTCCCTTTTGTAAATACATTCCAGGAGGCGTTAGTTTACGCTACCATTCCCCAGACATTTCTATTTTTTTTATATCAGGAGGATATTTTATTTCTTTATGTTCTTTGTGTGTATAAAAAAATCTATAAATGTAAACTGATAGAGAAAATATGTGGAATAAAGAATTTTTAGTATGATTGTTAAAATTTCGCCAAATAATTTTGTTTTACACATTTTTATTCGCAAAAATAGTAAAAGAGCATATCTCCTAGACTTAGTCAAAAACCAAACACATTTTTTATACATAAATTTTTAACTGTCTCCTAACTACATGCTAATTTCTTTTAATAAAATTATTTTAAAATGTATATGAAGATGTAGTAATTTTTCTGTAAAACTAGTCGAAAAATATCACTGTTAAAGTCATTTAAATGGCGCATACCCTCTTAAATAATGACACTAAAATAGTGTTTTAATAATATAAATTCATAACTGGCTACTCACTATACGCCAACTTTTTCTCGATAAAATCCTTTTAAAATGTATATTATGATCTAGTAATTTTCCTATAAAACTAATCAATAAATGTCATATTTGAAATCATTTAAATGTAAGATATCCTCTTAAATAATAATACTATATAAGTTTTTAAAATATGAAATTTTTACTGTCTATGAACTACAAGCCAATTTTTTCTTGATAAAATCATTTTAAGATGCATATTAAGATGTAGAAATTTTCCTATATGACTAATCGAAAAATATCATTCTTTACATCTTTTAAATGGCAATGTATATCTTCTTATATTATATAACAATATACGAGTTTTATAAATGCAAATTTTCAACTGCATGCCAATTTTTTTTCCGATAAAATCATTTTAAAATATTGATATTAAGTTCTAGTAATTTTCTTATAAATATAACCGAAAGATATTGTTAAAGTCATTTAAATGACAAACGTGTACTCTTAAATAAAGACAGTTACAATTACCTTAAAGGATGATATTACTCTTTACTTAAAATCAATATCATTATAAGTGACGCAATAAGTGCATAATCTGTGAATATGTGATCCAATTGTACTTTTTTTCAGAATGTATGTTTAAATGTTAAAATGTCTTTATTTGTTTTTACAATAAAAATCAAATCTGTAGTCCAAGTACGTTTGAAAATTTTTACTTAATTCCAGTATATTTACATTTTTTTAGAGAGGATAATAACTCATTCTAATATTTTAAAAAATCCTTATTACTAAAAATAAATCACTTTTTAAGTATTTCGATTTATCGCTGTGAAGCATTTCATGAGCGTCGTACTTCTTTCTCGTTATAAATTTTAAAAAATGAAGCGAATTTTACAAAGCATACTTAATACTAGTTATTGTTCTTTTTTGTACATAGTCTTTATTTTAAAATGTTTTTTTAAAGGAAAGGATAGAAGTAAAGCTTAATTATTTGTTAATTACTGTAATAGTAAATGTTTTTATGCATATTACATCCCATGTATATTATTTACGAATAAATCATATAAATGAAATTTAAATTTGAAAACTTAAAAAAAATATACAAAAATAATTAACGTAATTAAGTAAAATTATATTTAGAAAAATTGAAATGGTGACAAATCTCGGAGATTAATTAACAAGAAAGAAAAATCACGCATCAAGCATAGATTATGAAGTACTTTTCCAAACTTTCAGAATACTGTAACAAAACTTCATCGTTTAGTAAGGTGAGAGATGATATCTAAGTATAAACAATATGGAAAACGCATAACACATTTGAAAACCTAATTTCACCAATTACCATCAATAGTCGGGAAAATATCCGAATTACTTTGTGCAGTCCTGTATATCATCTATAGATTTGTATATAGACTACATAATATGTTAAAACATAGTTCAGTTAGGAAACTCATAACAAAGCCCAAAATGCACAATTAGCAATTTCCGCCAATAAACAGAAATGCACTCGAATTCTTTTGTGCAGTCCTATATATGATGTATAGAATTTATAAACACCAAGTAATATGTAAAAAGTTATTTAAATTTATAAACGCAGATCACTACTGAAAATGCACTTCAGGCAATTATCGCTCATAAACAGCAGCAGGGCTTGGCACAGATGTCATTTACGCACAACATTGGCGCGATTTTTTCCCCCGCCAATTTGGTGTTTTTGAATATTAATTACAAATAGCATGCAATAATAGCACGTGATTTTTTAAATTTCAATATAAAAATAAAATAACGTAATAAATCAAATAGTTGCTATTATTTTAAAAAAGTAAATAAAAATAAATAAATGATAGTTTGATATAAATAACTATTGATATACATAACAAAAATAATTTATAGAATTAAAATAAAAAATAAAAGTAAATAAACAACAATATAAACAAAATAATCGGGTTACCATGTGAGGCATGAAATTGCCATTTTGTTGCAATCGCGCCAATGTGGTGCGTATATGACATCTGTGCCAACAAAAAATTCTAGTCGCCAGTAAAAATTAATTTACATCCCCCCCAGTCATTTATTTTCGAAGAAAAAACAGAAAGGTTTTTAATGAATTAATTGAGAAAAATATAACAACAAGCATAGTTTAGAGTTATTAATTACATAGTTTAGAATAGCATACACATAATTCAGAAAGATAATATCTAAGTTTTCTAATAAAACTAATCAAAATTATATATCTTTAAAAAAAAGAGGGGGGGGGGGAAGAAATACTATAAAGGATGAATTAACCGACATGTTCGGAAAATGCGGATTACCAAATGTTTCAAATGCGGATTGTTGAGTGCTACAAGATCTATATCTGATGAGAGTTGCATTGACAGAACAGTGAAGCGGGAAAACATTTTTTTGTCTATTTTCCTGTCGAAGTCAGTCAATTTATTCTCATTTTATTATTTTAAAATTTGCAGTTAATGAACTTATTTTTGCCAAAATTAAAAAATAAAAGTTAAAATATTTTTTGTTATTGGAATATAGTTCTAAGTTTATTTCGTAATATTAGGGGGAGAGAAAAAATGCCGTTTGTGTTCATTTCTTAGGTCATGCTTTGTAAATTAAAAGAAGCCTCTAGATTAAATAACTTGATCGCCAGTGGCGACATGGCGACCGCATTTGTCAAGACCTGAACAGCATACTATAAAGGATGAATTAACCGGCATGTTCGGAAAATGCGGATTGCCAAATGCTTCAAATGCGGATTGTTGAGTGCTACAAAATCTATATCTGATGAGGGGGGGGGGGGCATTGACAAAATAGTGAAGCAGGAAAACATTTTTTTTTCGTCTATGTTCCTGTCGAAGTCAATCAAATTATTCTGATTTTATGATTTTAAAATTTGCAGTTGATGAACTTATTTTTGCCAAATTAAAAATAAATAAAAGTTAAAATATTTTTTGTTGTTGGAATATAGTTTCTAATTTTATTTCTTAATATTTGGAGGAGAGACAAAATGCCATTTGTGTTCATTTCTTAAGTCAATTTTCATACCAAAAAAAAGCAAAACAAAAAACCCGCTAGATTAAATAACTTGCTCACCAGTGGCGACTTGGCGACCGCATTCCTCAAGCCCTGAACAGTACTATAACCGAATTCATTTGTGTGTCTCTGTAAATGAACGATAAATACTATGCACACCCTATTCTATAGTAAACATCTTGTAATGCACTTCAGTGATGTATATCTATTGTAATATATTTAAACTAATGTAACATCATTAAAATATAATGCAAATTATTTTCTCCCATAACCCATAATGCAACGAAATAGTTTTGAGTGTTTCTGTAAACGCACTGTAAATGCTGAATACTTAAATTTTAATGCAAAAGTAAACCTCAATAACATATATCAATTATATCTCAATTGAATTATATTTACACGAGTTAGCGCACGGGCAGACAGACGGTCAGATAAACGGGAGTCAAAAATACATTCCAACTGTAACTGTGTTAGAAAGGGTTAAAAACAAGTTCAATGTTTTACACTAATGTGTAGTTTTGTACATAACATCTACATTTAGTTTTGTAACTTTAGATGGAATACCCTTCATGGAAATCTTTTGGAAGGAAAATGACTCATATTCTTATTTCCATGTTAGAAAATTTATAAAATGATATTTTGTTTCTTTAATTTTAAAGCATAGATTCAGACCTCCCGAATATAGGCACCACATTGCAAAAACAATTGTTGATTTTACGATTTAATACTTACGAATTATAATGTAAAACCATTTTTTTTTCAGTGCACATTATTTAATATTTCTGGTCCCCACATTCACTACACAGCTGAGTAATCGGTAAGTTTTCATAAATAACTAGCTATATTTTTCCTAGCACTGATAAAGAAATTTCGTATTTTGCCAATGCAATTTACGTAATTATTCGCAAAATTTATTTTCTGGTTGAAATTGTTTTGGGACTGTGTCAGAAAGTTGCAAATATATATATTTTTAGGTGCGTTCGTAATTACATAAATACGTAGCACCTATTGTCGTCGCTTGGTCCGTCCGTCTGTCTGTCTGTCCGTCTGTCCGTCTGTCTGTCCGTCCGTCCGCATATAACAACGCAAAAACTACCCAACCGAATGGTTTAAAATTTAAGATATATTATCTTTGCAGAATTTTGTCGAGACAAATTTTATAAAAATCGAATCAAAACTTTAGGAGATATTAATAAAAATATTTATTAAGAAATTTGAATTTTTTTTTAAATCTGTGATTTCTTGTTATAGGAGCTTCCGAAGTTTAATCGTCAAGCGACCGAGATACTTATTCTATTACAGAAATTAATCTGCAGACTATGTCATTCATTTCACAGAATTAAAAATCATCAAGATCTAAATATTTATATAGCTAGCTACAGTACGACCGCACCTCATTTGTCACGTTTGACGTACAATTTCCAGCTTGTTTGAATTTATTCTTGACAGATATTGGTGCTATTAATGTTGTAATATTCGTTTTTTTACACTATAAAAGTTTATGCACGTTGCCAATAGAGTTTTCGTATTATTACGAATTGTTTCAGTGTAAAAATAAAAATAAATCCTACAGGCTTAGTGCAAATAGAAATTTGACTTATATTTTAACACTTTTATACGTTAAAGATATTCTCAAATCCATATTCTCTACTCCCTGCTACGAAATCTCTCTTATCCTATTTTTTTTTTAAACTGTAAAATAAAGAAATTATTTTTTAGAATGTACATTACAATAGAATATATTTTCTTATATTGTTACATGCCTGATTTATTAAATTACTGAACTTTTCAGAAGACAAACCCAAGAACGTTTTAGCCGTCTTTTCACATTCATATTTTAAAGACTAAATTTTAGCCGAGCAACGAAGCCAATTCACAAGAACTGCAAGAAACATATTTTTTTAATATTATTTTTTATTTACATCTCCGTTAAACTCAAATCACCCTGTACGTTTTTCCTAAATAAAAAAAAAAGAATTTTGAAAAAAAAATCAGAAGAAATAAACGTGTTGTGTATTTTTAGAATATACATTAGAGTGGGCCGAAAAAATTAAAAAATTGTTTTTCCAGTCGTAATACCGCTGAAAATGTGCGAATTGGGAAGACTAAAAATTGCTAAAAAAAAGAAATAAAATCGGTTTATATTTTCCGATCGCGCATGTGCTGTAAAATTTGCTAAATTGGGGAAAAATTGACATTTTTACAAAAACATTTTTAATTTTTAAATTAGTCTCTTCACGAATGTAATAGCTGAAATTCTTATCTATTACACTAACAAAACACAATATTTAAATATTATTTAAATCCATCAGCATCTACAGATCGCGCATGTACTGTAAAATTTGCCGAAATTTCGCAAAAATTCACATTTTTGCAAAAAAAAAAAAAAAAATAAATAATAATAATTTTTAAATTACCTCTTCACGAATGTAATAGCTGAAATTATTATGTATTAGAAAAAGATAATGTATAAATATTACTTAAATCCTTAAATTCGTCAACATATTCTATTCGCGAATTGCATTAATGAAATTTTGAAAAAAATAATTACAAATAACGATAAATCACAGTTCATGGGTAAAAAATTCAAAACTTACCTTTCTTTGTTGGTTTCTTTTATTGAAACCAAGTTTAAATGTTTAAAACAAATTATGTTAGACCTTTAGTATTATTTATAAACAAATTTTCTTATTGGAAAAACTAAGTTTGTGAAGAGAGTCATAAGTCCACGAAACGCATGTTGAACAATTGAACATCACCGTTTTCACTCATTCTTAGATGAAGGTACAGTAGAACCTCGATCCATCGTTCCCGCAACTTTCGTTATCCCGTATGTATCGTCTAGTTTTAAAGGTCCCGTCACGAATATTATTTAAATAATGTTAAGTATACCCGCTTAGATCGTTTTTGAAACATGCAGATTCAAGCATCTATTGTTCAAAAATTTTATCGACCTTCGAAAATAATCGAGAATTTATCCCATTGTATTCATGTTTAAGAAAAAAAAGTTGTTCTAATTGTGAACTTGGATGCACGTGCGTATTGATAAACCGAGAGCGATTCCATGAGAGTGTGGTGATCTTTAAATGCAATCCCCAAACGGGCGATAAACGTGCCATTCTGTAAGTGGCAACCCTGCAGTGTACAGGTCGAGTGAAAAAAAAGTTTGCAATAGAAAAAAAAATGTAAAATGATGAACAGTGAATTGTCTTTATAAAAAGTAGAATAAGAACTTAGTTTTAGTTAACGACGTGGCGTCGGATAACTGTATTTTTTTAAGTAGTCATTTTAAGAGCGAGAGAGGGAAGGAGGGGCGATGAATGCCTTTCAACCAATGAAATCAAAGAGGGCAGTAGATCCTTCGTGTGTTTTTTGAAAAATGTTGAAAGATTGAATGATTGACAGAGAGGGCGGGGATTACCTGCAAACGTAGAAGTTAAAACATTGTCATTTTTCATTAGGATCTCATTTCAGTTTTGGCTGTGTTAGGCTATTGTTGTGTGTCTATTGTTTTCATTATTTTTCACTTGTTTGTGACTAACATGGCTCATCAAATTCGTACTTTAGAGAAAAGAATTCGTATCATTGAAGAAGTAGAAAAACATCTGTTTGAAAAAAGAGTTCAAATTGCTAAACGTTTAAATTTACCACCTTCAACATTCAATTCTTTAATTTCAAAAAAAGCCGAAATTAGAAAAAAGTTTGATAAGTACGGTATCTCGGCGAAAAAACAAAAAACTGGTCGATAATAAATATACAAAGATTTAAAAACTGTTTTGTACGACTGGTATCGTCAAGCTCGAGGATCACAAATTCCAATAGATGGAACGATTCTGCGGGAAAAACCCTTAGAAATCGCTGCTTTAAAAGATATTGAAAATTTCACAGCCTCAAGTGGATGGATTTCATCCTTTAAAGAGCTACATGGATTAAAATTAAAAAAAATTGTGTGGTCAAACCGCAGCTGTTGATGACAGAGTGGTTCAAGATTGGGTTTCCAAATTACCGGAATTAATTGAAGGATATTACTCTCTTGACATGTACATTGCGGATGAAACGGGGCTTTTTTACAGATGTTTGCCGAACCGTACTCAGGCACTAAAAGGAGAGGCTTGTCATGGAGGTAAAAGTTCTAAAGAAAGACTGACTGTGTTATTGTGCACAAATAATGATGGAAGCGATAAAAGAATACCGATTGTAATCGGAAAATCAGAAAAGACAAGGTGTTTCAAAAATTTTAAAAATTTACCTCTGTCGTACCGTGCTATGGATCACAAATGAAATTTTCTCTGAATTTCTGAATGACTTTGACAAGTCAGTTGGAAAAGAAAAATGAAAAGTAGCTTTATTCATTGACAACTGTTCAGCGCACCCTCCGGATATATCTTCATTAAAAAATGTGACAGTTCATTTTTATCCCCCTAATTGCACTAGTAGGTTCAACACCTGGATTTGGGTATTACTCACAGTTTCAAGCGCCATTACAGAAATAATTTAGTTAGAAAAGCTCTAGCTATGATGGATGAAGGAAAATACAATAGCATCAAAACTGATGTTTTACAATCCATTTATTTCGTTGTCCCTGCCTGGAAGAGAGTAACCCAAGAAACTATATTTAACTCTTTTAATAAGGCTAAGGGGGATGTTACAGAACTCGAAAATGTAACTGCTGATGCTAACGATGAAGAGGAAAACTATTTATCACAGTTTGGGGCTAATGTCTCGAACATCACCTTTGACGATTATGCATCAATTGATGAAGAAGAGTGGCTTTATTTCTGTTCAAGAAATGATCACAGAGAATGAAAAAATGGATGATGATGATAGCGATGAAGACGAAAATGTCAATACAGAACCCGTTCCAACGTTTGTTGAATCACTTAAAGGATTTGAAACAATGAGAAATTTTCTATATTCACATGCATTATGCGAAAGAGAGCAGAACGATGTCACAATGTCGAAAATTTATTGTTTGGGTTAAGAAGAAAACAGTGTGTACAAGCTAAAATTTCGCAATATTTCCAGTAAATAAATAGATCTATTCCTCTTTATTCTGCTTCGTAAATTTTTTGTAGTAAGTAAGTATTTTTGTCCTTCAAATTTTCTATATTTCAATATAATAAATTTATTTATTCCATATACTTTTTCACATGGAAATATTTTATGCTGACCTGCATTAATCGTTTTCCCGTAACTATTGTTTGAAACGAATGGTACCTTGAGAAACGATCGATCGAGGTTTTACTGTACTTTGAAATCAGATGTATGTGCGTAGTTAGGCTTGGTTGACCTTGACAGCAGTGTTGTTCTGATAAAACCATCACTAGACTCCACAAACTTTTACTGAGGCTTCTGTTACGAGTTTGAAACATCGCTGGGAATTTCTGGAATGTTATATCCCAATTAGGAACTGAGCCACTTTGAATATGTGTGAGTTAATCTCATCGCACTGATATCCTTTAATATCGGGGGAGAAGATAAATCACAGTCCATCCAGTTAATTATATACGAGTAGTCTTGAGCCTTGAAATTGAGTTTTGGAGGCATGAGTGTCCTGATAGTTTTTCTCTTTTTATCTAACTGTAGAATTCGTCGAAGTCCGAGCTTTCTTATGTTTTTTGAAGTATCTTGTGTGATGGCTAACATAAAATGTTCTGAATGAGCGAAAAACCCATTTCGTTCGATCACAGTGTCGACGAAAACAGATAATGTATAAATATTACTTAAATCCTTAAATTCGTCAACATATTCTAGTCGCGAATTGCATTAATGAAATTTTGAAAAAAATAATTACAAATAACGGTAAATCACAGTTCAAGGGGGAAAAATTCAAAATTTACCTTTCTTTGTTGGTTTCTTTTATTGTAAATATTACGTAAATCTTTAGGTAGGTACCTTGAGGATTGTATTGCTTGGTAAACACGTTTTGGTCCGTCTGTAAAGTATTTACTTATTTTAATACTAAACCACATTGGCATGTATGGCTTTAGAATAAATACAACTATTTCTTGAAGTTCAGATGTCGGGCTTTCTTCACTTATGTACAATCTGAGAGTTCGATTGGCTGTTGTCAACCACCTCGAGTGTGACAAAGGACCAGGATTTCGTACAGCCAAATTCTCTTTACAGTTTCCCGACTTTATTGCCATTGAAATATCGAGTAGATATTGCTGATCTTTACTTAATATACTTCTATCTATTATGGGGATCTGACAGTCAATACTCTTGAAGCTAATCACTGGACGCTCTTCGCAGTCACTTAGCTTTTCACCGATTGGCCCTCTCAAAGATTTTTAACCCGTTGATATACCGTTAACGTATTGAAACAGATGCCTGAATGGCAGTTCATTAATATGAAGAAGGAAAACTGCTCATTGTAACAGTTTCCTCAAATGCATTTCCATTCGGCGAATCAGACCGTTTTACAAACCTGTGTTAACATTAGTGCCATCACATCCTATGACAACTTATTTTTCAAGAGAAATGCCACGACCAGACAGATAAGAAATAGCAGAATTGACATTATGTTCAGAATTTCCAGAAGTTGGAGTTACATGGTCGATGTAGACTGAGCCAGGTTCTTGAATTAGCGAGTAATGCTCTTTCTTTTTTACTCTTCGGAACCTTTTTGAATGAGCTACATCCACCACTAACGTTTTGTTTTTCCTCCCATCCAAATAGAAACTTGCAGTGTAAAATCGTCAGATTTATTTCACAATTTAGCCCTAATATTTTGTTTCTGTCTTCTCATTTTGTTTTTGTCTATATCATGGGAGACGTCAGAATCGGTAATTAATCCTTGAGCCGAGCCAATTACAACACGTGTTTGAATTTCTTGTATTTGACTACTGTTGCGCTATTGGATTACCTTAACAGAACTGAACGATTTTTTTTTACAAAATTTTTAATTTTCCAAAGTGTTATTGTTTTGAAAAAGAGTCGCTAAGAGCTATTGCATTTAAATATTGGCAAGCTAAGTAAGATAA
Source organism: Maratus michaelseni (assembly GCA_963931845.1). Taxonomy (NCBI): domain Eukaryota; kingdom Metazoa; phylum Arthropoda; class Arachnida; order Araneae; family Salticidae; genus Maratus; species Maratus michaelseni. The sequence goes on along the minus strand of OZ007588.1, from coordinate 105,252,869 downwards.
AAGATTATCGTAAAAATGTGATATTTGCCAAATTTCGGCAAACAATAGAGCACATGCGCGATCGGAAGATGTTGATGGAATTAAATAATATTTAAATATTATGTTTTGTTAGTGTAATATTTAAGAATTTCAGCTATTACAATCGTAAAGAGGCTAATTTAATTTTTTTTTTAATTTTTGTAAAAATGTCAATTTTTTCACATTTTAGCAAACTTTACAGCACATGCACGATGGGAAGATATAAACCGATTTTATTTCTTTTTTTACCCATTTTTAGTTTCCCCGATTCACAACTTTTCCGTGGTATTACTACTTGAAAAACAATTTTTGAATTTTTTAGGCCCACCCTAATATACATCATGTCATGAAGTTAGAACAAACTTGTCACTTCATTGTGTAAACTATTAAAGTATTTAAAGAACAACATAAAAACATTATTTGATAAATTCAGTTTACATAACGATGTAGTGTTGAATTTTATACCAAATATGTATCAAATTGAAATGCAACTTAGACAAATATTATTGTCACCAAGAAGTGAATTTAAGCTAACAGCTTACTAGAAATAGAAGAGATTAACTTCATGGGTTTAACTACTAATACATACCGACTGAGATACAAAAATGTATCTCTGTCGGAAAGATTATTTTCCTTAGAGAGTTTTGTAAATTAATTTGTACGACTGAATTCGTATTAAGTAAGACATTTGTAAGATACTTTGTACTCAGACACACTTGTATCGCCGTAAAAATGTTTGAAGATCCTATGTGTTGCCACACATGTATTTAGTTTTAAAATGCATAACATTATTCAGTATCATTATTTTCAATCCGGAATATCCTGGGGCTAAACTAAGTAAACTCTTTCAAATATTTTAAATTGTTTCAAAGAGCTTAACTTATGTTAAGTTTAAAGAGTCGTTTGCTTGATAAAAGCATATATTTTAGCTCAATTTCTTGAAAACAAGTTACTACAATTCTAGGGTCGGCAGATTAAAGCACATAAGTTAAAAAAATGCTTTATATTTTTATTATACCAACATCATTCATGTAAATTAATACATTGGCTGACTAATGCACATAAAATTCATATTCGATCGTTTTGACTTTAATCCTAGTGGCCGTACTTTTTCAACCTTATCAATCTCTTCACATTTTGCGACATTATAAACAACAAAAATTGACATATTTCAAAAGACTTATTTACAATCATATCAATTTTCTCCCACACCTCTTGGAAAACTTTCTAATGTCTTTTCAATGGTCGTGAATTCATTTAAACAAGCCACATTCAGAAAAGGGACATTGAGGAGGGGGGGGGGGGGGAGAGTGCGTCAGGTGATTTTACATGTATTTCTTCAATTGGGACATAATTTATTTCCCGTTTGCGATTCTTTCTTTGGTAAATATGCGTCAGTTGAGTTATGAAAGTGTGGAATGTATTTTTCATATAAAGCTGGAATTTCTTCAAAATTTGGTTCAAAAATATTTTACTGATAATAAAGCTTTGCTGCTTTACTGCTTTACTGCTTTTATTGCTAAATGATTTATTGCGTATTTTACCTTTAATTTAATTTTATAACAACATCAGCAATCATGATTTTTTTTGGATTTTTTTTTCATGCACAAACTTATTTCCTTTTTTTCTATTAATTGATAAAAAAATGCTCTTCTTTTGATACACTCACTTAAATAAAGCCATGTTTAATCGAGTGTTACGATACATTTTATTTATCACCACTTATGTATTTGTTAAAGCGAGCATTAGAAAGCGCTATTCACAATATTGAAAAGACTTTAGAAAGTTTTCCTAGAGGTGTGGGAGAAAATTTATATGATTGTATTAAGAAAGAAAGCGATTATGATATAAATTTCGACCCAGAGTTATAATTAAGAATCAGGGCTATACAATAGAGTAAAATTGTCGCAAAGATAATGACATATATGTTCAGAAATTAATAGTGAAAATCGTTTTCATAAAGTGTGAACGTCTTTTTCTGTAACAGTTTTTTTTTTTAAATTCATTTTTTTGTTGTACCTGAAAACTATGACTTTTTTACTTACGTGCTTTAGTCTGCCGACCCTAAAATTGAAGGATCATATTTATTTTTCTTTTGTTTCCAATATATCTGAATTTTACCTGATTTAAATATTTAAATAAGAAAGAAAAATCACGTGCCACGCTTAGATAATGAAACACTTCCCAACACTACTAGAATATTTTTATAATATTCATTTTTCCATATGTTAAAAAGAGATTTAAATATAAAAAAAAAATCAATCTAGCGAACGTACCATCTGTTAAATTTTCATCTAAATAAACATTGCTGAAAGAGCATAATACAGTGGAAAACCTTTTTTCTGCAATTACTGCCTGTAGACAGCAATGCATTTGAATTCTTGTTGCAATGATCTATAGCAGTGGATACCAAACTTTATTGTTACGTCGCCCACTTTAAAGATTTAAAACATTTCTCTACCCAACCAATATATACTTATCCTAACTTTAATAAAAAAAAAGTCAATTAAAAATGAAAGATTAGCCTTTGCTCATCCACAATAAGAAAAAAAAAATTATGAAAAATTATTTATTTTACACATTACTAAAATAGACGTCCGATAAAAACTTACTCGCTACTTATATGCTTAACCTTACTTATATACTTTGAGTTCTAGTCTTGAGCAACATCAGAGCTTTGATCTCCGCTGATTGAAATCCTTGATAATGGCTTAGTTTAGAGTCGAAAGCGCTAGGAAAATGTCTTGTGTTTTAATGTTTTTAAGGTTTACGTTTAAAAAGTGATTTTCGACCAAAACTGTCAAAACGATTTTATTACATTTTATTAAAGCCCAACATGTTACCTTTCCAAAACTGTCTTCATTTTTATTGTACGATAAATAGAACCAGTGGTTTTTAAACTACTCAACAGCTATCACTCAAACCGGAAGTACTGCTTAAAGGGCCGGAAGTACTATTTAAAGGTACTAACTGGGAGGGGGAAAGCAAAAATATGGCCTTCTAGAAATAAACAAAGGCTCAGTACTTTTTAAAAAGAGTATGGCTTATAAAAACAGTAAAGATTAGATGCATATTACTGTGGAAATTCTTGTAGTAAAACATAAAACTAAACTTTAAATTCATTTTTTGGAATATGTAATTTTTGGAGAAAATTCCATACGCAAAACATGATTTCTCAAAAAGTTATTAGAATATCACTATGAAATTTAAAGTGCATGTTGTTTACACTATTGTGACAGCAATGAACGAAAGATTTAATTTTAGAATAAATATTTTTTGTTTTATGGATGTTTTCGTGGAATGACATCAATGAATTTTAGGAAATTCAGCATGTAAAAAGGTGCGATATACTATAAATTTTGAAACATTTAAAATATCTCTTAGATTTTAGTTCATTGCTTTCACCAATATCATAAGTATTACGTGTAAAAACAAAATTAAGATATATACAGTAGAATTTTCTGTAGAGTGTTTTGCGTATTGGGCCAAATTTCACTAAATATTACCACAAAATCCTCCATTTACCAACATTTCATCAATGAATGAAATATTTTTTGCTATTTTTTACAGTTTCTAGTCATATTCTTAATAAAAATATGATAAAAAAATGAAATAGCTTTTTTGGAAAAAATTGCTCCGTACGTAGTCAGGCACCTTAAGACATTTGTACATATGTTTTTACCGGACGTCTATTTTAGTAATATGTAAAATAAATCATTTTTCATAAAAATGTTTTTCTTATTGTCAGTATATACTTGTACCACCTAACGTGAAAGCAGAAGAAACATGTAACAAAATGTTCTTTTATTATACACATAACGAAAAAATTCTTAATAATAAACGTTTTATAATAAGTACAGTTTGAAAATCAATGTGATTTTGAAAAAGGTTCTAAATGAAAGAGAAAGTTTACATGAGTTTGAAATTTGTTAATTTCAGGCTCAAACTGCTCTTTGTACAAAGTTTAATTAAACACCGTATTTTCATAAAGTTATTTATTGTGTAACTGTTTTATAACTTATTTCCTTTTAAAATTGCAACATATTTTGTGCATTTTGTATTGTCACAGCAGATAAATTTAATAATTTTGAAAACCTGGTTGATCATTTCCAGATCGACAATCATATTGCTTGCACCCACTAGTGAGTCAAGATCCATTGTTTGATAACCACTGATCTATAGATTTATAGATACTACATATAGTAAAAAAAAATAATTGAGCTGGATAGCAGATAACACAAACGAATACACTTTTCTGATAATTACAAAATCGTAATCGGCAATGTTTTCATATCATTTTGTGTACCCCTGTATATTAGTTTATTTATATTGTATTCAAATCATATATTATACTAAAATTTTGTTCAATTAAAAAAAGCAAAACAGTTGAAAACACACTTTCAGTAATTTACGTCAATAGACGATAATTAATCCAAATTATTTTGGACAGCCCTGTATATGACTTATAGAATCACGTCAAGAAAACTTAATGTATACAAAACCACGGTCGCAGTCCACTTACACAGTAAAATGTATAGCGTGTCTCACATCAGTTAGAATCAGGATTTTCGATCATAACTTCAACATTAATCAAAATACTTTAACGAAATTTTTAACAACAGTCTTACATTGGTTTCATGAGAACTGTTGGAATTGGATACCATACACTTGGAAGCTGCGATGAATAAAACGCTTCATATTTTTATTGTAGTTATATTGTGTCAAATATGTTCATATCCTAATGTTCCAGAAATTAGAAACGACAACATTACGCAACAAAATACCACTGATCTAGATGCACAATATTTCGAAATGTATCTGGGGGAACACGACGTTACTAAACGAATTACTACGCTGTTCCATCACATTTCGAAATGTCACAGTCTGTCATAGAAAATTAACCCCTTGGGGACTAGCGACACGTATACGTGACGCATACGATGCTCAGAATCCTCGATTATTCCCACCAGTTATTTTTATTGTAAGCTTTGCCTTATGTAATCCTAGCATTTCTGCGATTCAATTAGGCGAAAATTTTTGTTTTGAAAAACCGGTGGTAAGCGATTAAAAATTCTGTAAAGGACGCTCGTCACGAAGGGGTTAAAGAAAATAATGTTGAAAATTTCGGATCATTATTATTCTTAAAGTTATGAGCAAAATTCGTATTCATGCGATAGTGATATATTCTGTATTTCTTGTTAAAAAGGTCGATTGCGACAATGGTTTCCTATGCAAAAATTATTTGTCTTTATGTTACTACTAACAGTTCTGTTCAACAGTGTAAATAGAGTAGGGAGCAGAAAAAATTGCAAACGTATAAATGAACATAACTATTTTAAGGAAAACTTTTACTGTTACATAGTTTACAATATTTCGCTCAAGAAACTCCATTTAACAAAGCACATAATCTTATTTTTTAATCTTTCCACCATTTCAAAAGAAACACTCTTGCAATCTTCTTTTCACACCAATGAATGAAAGACTAAGACTACAATCGGAATACTGCTGAGCCAAGCTTTACTGGCCACGTGAGTAACTCGTCTAGGTAAGACTAGTCTATCCTTGATTATAGGGAAGTCGGTAATGAAAAGAATATCTCCCAGTTTTGCTTTTGTGATGGATGAATAGGAGAATTCCGACAGTTTCGTATTTATTAGTACAATAAAATATACCAGTCAGGGAAGAAATAAAATACGGTCAGACGGGTTAAGCAAAACCAGAACTTTGTCTCATCCTAATCCAATGCTTCCCTTGCTTCGGAATGGTCTATTTTTTGGCAGCATGCCAAGATCTATCTTATAAGACTGATCAAGCAGTAAATGCAGATTGTTCCATAAATCAACAACATTGAGTTTCCATTCCGCAATACTAGTTCAATCCTCTTCAGAAATAATCGGCCATGTGCGAGCATTTACACGCGCATAAATGGTTCCGTACAAAAAAAAAAAAATAATAATAATAATTTCTAACTGCAACATTACAAAAAGACTTTGCTAAAAAATAATAAGACTTTGTAAAGAACTTGGAATTAATCTATTAATTATTCTTCAATAATTGCCTTCAATAATGTAATTCATTTCAATTGGAATGAAAAACGTTGACTATTTATCACTATGATACGCCTTATCTAACAGAAAGACCTCGTACAAAGTCTTAACTTGGCATTGTGCCAATCGAGCTTCGAAAGGAGGTCGCAAAGTTGAAACGCCGGCTTGGTCCCTGCCATGATTGGTTTTTAAATAACATATCTGCTAATTACTGACAATTTTTTTTTTGTAAATCGTCGTCGCCGTCTGCCGTCTACCGTTTTGTTTGCGTCGATAGGCATCTAGAGGACCCTTCAACTTCCTCGTTGAGTGCCCGCAAAGTACAGTTTGTGCGTAACGGAAAAATGCCATTTTCTTAAAAATTATGTGACCTAGAATAATCGCTATAGTTTTTCTGCAAGGTTTAAATAACTACTACTCCTATTTTTTTCATAATCTTTGTTTCAGTAGATTTGGAAAGAGGGATAGGGGAACATATTTTTGCAGTACATTTTCGACGATATATCTAAAAATGATACCTAAAATTAAAGATATTAATATATTTAAATATAATTAAATATATTAATACATATACACTGCTCAAAACAATTAAAGGATATTGCAGTTTTAGGTGGATTTTGTATCTGGGAAACTTCTTAGCTGATTGATACATGGTCGACAGACATAGTAGGTTATATGAGAATAAATTACACATGTTTGGCAGAAAAAAATGCATTTTATTGCACATTTGTGTACAAAAGGAAAAAAAACAATTTGTGCATATGAGAAAAAAAGAATAAGAAAAGGTGTTTTCTTCAAAGAAAATCACCATACACCAACACTCCTCCACCGCCAAATCTGACACTTTCGTGCCCGAACGCAGGATTATTCCTACTGCCACGGTCCCTCCAGATGAAAATGCGCCTATTATCCGGATGCACAGAAAAACGGGACTCGTCAGAAAACAGAATATTGCTCCATTCATTTCTCCTCCAGTTGACATGCTCGGTTGCCCACTCCCTGCGGTCGCGACGATGCCTTGATGTTAATCTAACACATACCATCGGTCGGCGAGCATACAGACCTACAGCATGGAGCCGGTTTCGGACAGTCTGAGTTGAAATCGTGGTGCCTGTAGCCGAGCGAAGGTGTTGTTGGAGAAGAGTAGCGTTCATGTTTCGGTGTCTCCGAGCTGTTAACGCTAAATACCGATCTTCATTGGGCGTTGTTGCCCGTCTACGACCTTGCCCTGGTCTTCGGCCTGCACATCCACTCTCCAAAAAACGGTTCCAGATCCTGGAAATGACACTTTGTGACACTCCAATGGATTGCGCTACTTCGGCTTGAGTTTGGCCCCCTTCTAACCTACCAACAATTCTCCAAGCTTCTGAATCTGTCAAATGACTTCGCTGAGACATCGTACTCATCGAAACAAAGCAATCACTGAATGCCAATCATCCTTGTCTTCATTCTCTTTTATCCAGTTGAAAGTCAAATTTCATTCGCTGCCGCTGAAGCGACGTTTTTGACGTCGAACTCAAAATTTGCATACTCCACAGTTTGAAAACCAGAAAAATTTGCATTTGTGATTCTCTTCTTCTATTTTCGGCAAAAAAAAAATTCGTTTATATCTTTATTTTATATAAAACTTCAAATATCCTTTAATTGTTTTGAGCAGTGTATAATACCTAAAATTAATATACTTTTGAGTTCGGTGTTACGAGGTCTTTCGACACAATATAAAACCACTCATAACACTCCACATATAGCACTCCACCACAAATAGCACTCCACACAATATAAAAAATTATATATATATAAACAAGTTTTTAAAAGCTCAATTAGCTTCCCTATTTTTTTCAAAAAATGTTTGTGAATGGCTAATAAGCCATAATTATATGGGTCAATAGGCTTTATAATTCAGCAAAGTTTGAACTTTCCACGTTCCATAGTTTTCGAGAAAAACCAATGTGACAGACAGACAAACGAGTGATCTTATAATGGTTCCGTTTTTACTTTTTAAGTACGGAACCCTAAAAAGTTATTTTTTCTAATACGAACCACATACATTTTAATATGATCTGCTATGTTTAAGCACCATTCAGTTATTAAATTCCATAATTTTCAAGAAATTTTACTGTTTGGTGCTTTCAGAAGTACCCTGTTTAAAATAGCCAGCATCTTCCGAAATTCTACAAATAATCTATACAAAGACTAAAACATTATGTTTGCATTTGCAACCTTTTAAATAACCTTCAGATTTTATTTTTTATGAAAAGCTGTAAATTGCTTCAGACAATGCCGATCATTTGCATGCAAAATTATCCACTTTCAAATTAGTTGAAAAGTGTTTATGAATTCGGTTTATCTGTCTGTCTGTCTGTCTGCCGTTTTTCTGTCATTCTGTGTTCTAACTCATGTAAATATATTCAAACTGTCATGCAATTGGCATATGTTATTGAGGTTTACTATGGCATGTTCGGTATTGAAAATGAAGTGTGTAGTACTTATAGTTCTTTTACAGGGACACTCAAAAGAATTACGTTACATTACGGTCTATGGGGAAATTCATTTCCGGTAGATTTAATGACTGTTGGACAGAATATTTACTCTTATATTTATTTGCTGGTATTGTTGTTATGACTGTCCAACATACATTAAATAACCGCCATCAAGAGCATATTGAGAGCATTTAGAGTACTTATTAATAATTAAATTAATATATTCGTAACCTGTATTCTAATAACAGGTAACGCGAGCCAAAACGGATAAAATAAGACAACGGTCACGTTAAGATTAATGGTTAAAATTAAATTAAAATTGCTTTGTGTTTTTTAGAAGTCCTGTTATTTATGAATCTTCCGCCTTAAATTTAATATTAATATTAGCATAAATTTAAACCTTTTAAATAAAACAAGAAATGGCGGGAGGAAGTAAACTAAATGACTACCCCCCCCCCCCCAAAAAAAAAAATACCTAGAAAATAATCGATTAAAGACAAAATAAGTATGACACATATTTGTGGTAAATAAAGATAATTAAATTAGTTAACTTATTTATTTACAAAACAATTTTTTAAAATTTATTTATAAAACTTACTAAAAAGAAATTAACTTAAACCTAGAAAAGACAATCTCGTTTTCCTTACAAAATAGCTTAATTCAGCATGTTGCTGATTATAATTAATGAAAAATATTTAATTAATTTTAGATTTTGTGGATCTAACATTATTATTGATAAGTTTGCCTTTGAAAAACTGTGAATCTTAATTTAATTAATATTAATAATAGTTTTGTGCTATGCTGTGCACGCCCTAAATATTTATGAAGTACATATTCTATATGACACAACGAAATATATGAATCTTGGTATCTGAGATCAGTACCCGTACTGAGTCACAATCTAGGCGTCGGATACTTGAAGTTGTCACTACCTAGTCATCTTTATTGTTTAACCATTATATAAATATGGAGAAAGCTGTGCGTTCTATATTACTTGATCGACTATATAAATAAGCTTGTTCAACTTTGAAAGGTTGCTGCGGAGTATATGCATTTTTCTTATTAAAATCATATCTCTAAAGCGCCTTTACGCAAAGCAGCATTTATGGCGTAATAAGTCCTCTTAAATAGACTCTCGTAAAAATGACTACATCTTCTTACACCTCCTTCAAAAGCGACGAACGAAGAGAGACTACTTCTTTTTCTAAGTAAAACTCGACTGCTTACTCTAACGAACTAGAGATAGACTGCATACTATCTAAAAAATATACAATAATACTTTACATACAAAACAAAATTAAAATAAAATTCTACATATAACAAGTTTTACACATAACATAGTTTGTCTTATGATTCGTGCTTGTTGTTGTTCAATCAAGGCTCTGGTCCAATGGTAGCAATATTACTACAGACATAGCTTATATTTGCATGATATGGATCGCCTTCTGTCTGTCTGGTATGGGAAGATTGCGCAGGTGGTCGGTCCATAGGTCAGAAGTGACGATTGTAAATTGCAGTTATTAATTTATCTGTCATCCTATTATTTGGAAATGCCAATTTTGGCGACAACAGTCTGTCTTCTATAAATTCTTGGGCAGCTGTTGCCTTGACTTATGCGTAAAATGTCCGTGATTTCACTAAGTATTGTTGACACGAACAAGTTAACACATCCAAATTAATAGTTATTACTTATTGATCTTGTGTCTTTCACGGTTACAACAGTCTTTCCACTTTACTTTTTGAGTGCGTGGTTGTTGTTATAAAAATAAAAATGTATACAGGGAATGCGGTTTTTGCGATAAATCTCGTGATATTAGTTAACCCGGGAGCAGTCGCACGGGTTATGACATACCCCAGGGTGCGTACGGTTTTTATAATTGTCACCACTATTTTTCGAAAAGTAATCTACAATTTACATTATCATAGAATTTGTAACAATTGTCTCAGACTGTATATGGTGACAATTTTTAATTGTACTTATTGGTGACAATGTAAAAACCATTCATTATCTGGGTATGCGCGACTGCTCCCGTGTTAACAATGTTAGGACGCTCAGGTTGGTATATTCCGTCCCAACAATGATGTTACACAATTTCAACCGTATTGAAAATGATATATATCACTGAGGTGCACTACAAGTTACTTACTATAGACTATGGTGTGCATAGTACTTATATTTTCTTTACAGGGATACTCAAAAGAACTTCGTTACATTACGGTCTATGGAGAAAAATCGTTTGCGGTTTATTTTAATAATGTTTCACTATTTCAAACATATTGAAATTGATATAAGGTGCATTACAAGAGGCTTACTATAGAATAGTGTGTGTATAACATTCATTGTTCTTTTACAGGGCCACACAAAATAATTCGGAACTGTCTCTTAACAATAATTGCTAGATGTGCTTTTTCAGTCGCTGAACAGTGTTTCTAAATGTAACTCCATTTTTGGCCTATTTACTTGATGTGTATAAATTCTATACATCGTATATAAGGTAGCAAAAAAGTTCTGGAGTACATTTCCGTTTATTGACGGAAATTCCAGAAGGGAAATTTTAAACAGTGGTACGTGTTTCCTAACTTTGACTAAAATTTATCATTTTATATAGTATATGTAGAAATCTATAGATCCTATACAGGGCTGCACAAAAGAGTTCGGATATTTTTCTGAATATTGTTGGTAATTCCTGAAATTGGGTTTTTAAATATGTTATGCGTTTTCCACATTATTTACTCAGCTATCATCTTTCACCTTATTTAACGGTAAAGATTTGTAAAAATATTTTGTAAGTGTTGGGAAGTGTTGCATATTCTGTGCTTGACGCATGACTTTTCGTTCTTTTTACTTAAACATGTGAAATGCTATTTTCATAACATATTCAGTGCAATTATTTCTTTATAACAAAAATCTTTTAACTACGGAAATAAAATTACTCTCATTACGTTTGCTTTTTTTTGTCCCAATATTAAAATCGACATAGGAACTGGAATAGTTATTTGAAAATTTTGATTTTTGTATGACAAGAATTTTTACCAATTGTTTATATCCCTACTACTACACATCCTTTATAATGAAATGTAAAAAAAAATGCAAATGTGCTTTTAAATGTTTTATGTATGTTTTTACGCACCTTCAAGCATTATATTTATATTTACTTGTATCTTTATGAATTTTAGTTATTAAACAAGGTGAATTTGTACTGAAATTTTAACTTTTTATAATTAATTTTCAATTAAACATTTTCAGCTGCGTAAATTAATTTATACATGCAAGAAAAACAAAATATGATTAATCTTAATGTTTATGTTGATGATGTTAATTTATCATGTTTGTTGGGAAAACATGTTTGTTGAGCATGAAAATGTTAACTTAAGAATTGATAGCATCCGATTAAATTAAATTCGGGGTCAGGAAAACTGATTAAAACAGTAAAAAAAAAAACTACTCGGAAACGTTTCCGAAAATCAGTGGCAGAAAATAAAATTGTTTTTTATAAATGCTTCTTTAAATCTCCAAAATATATCGGTTTCTGAGGTTTCTCAAGGTAAAGAACGCTTTTCGGAATCATAGGCAACTCGGAAGAGGTTATTGTATTTTCTTGTTTGTTGTTATATTATATTTTCCTAGATAGAGAAACATATTTTATAAAGTGTGGATAGAATGTTTGAAATCAAGTAAAATCATATCTAACAAGGGAACTACTTTTGGTGCAGCTCGCACCCAACATCGAGACTTGGTGCATTTTGTAGCCCTATACATAAAAGTTAGAGAACCGATAAAATTTCCCTGTTAAAATCATATTTTATATATTTTTTTATAATTTTAATTTTTTATTATTGGATTATTAATTGTTAATTTCACGTCAAAAGAGAGTTAAGTTGCCAGATAGGGTGCTACGAATCCAAAGCACTTCTCAATCACACACAGCAGAAGATTATGACATTCGGCCTGGGTTGCCTGGAAAAATTGTACGGTCATAAATAAAGCCAATGCCGCAGCGCCAGAAATGAAATTACGTTCAATGTATATTTTCAAAATGAAATTTTTGTTTTTTTAAGGAATGTTTAAACTTTTTTCGATATTTTATTCTTACTATTAACTAATTTGTGTTTTACAGTACTTTTTTTTTTTTCAAAAAAACGTCTATGTTAATAGTACGGTAAGTGTTCTTGAAAATTAAATTTTCCGAAAGTTATGCTGCTGAAAAAAAAAATATTTTAACAGAAAAAAGTCATCGATTCTCAAACTTCGTAATATAGGGCCAGAGGTGCCAAGTTCTCGCTAATCGTCCATAATATGTGGATTAATTTGACCCACTTTAACAACGTTCCGAACCAAAAAAAAATATTTTAAGAATCTTTATTTAGATAATTTCAGATTTCTACATGGAATATATTTAATTCCATTTCTCAAAAGAGTTTCTGGTGCGAAACGTATTAAACCTGGATTAAAATAACCCAAATATTACGGAATATTAGTGAGAGCTTGACACTTCTGTATGGTGCTTTAAAGTGTACCAGTTCTCAATGCTAGGTGCGAGCTGCACCAAAAGTGGTTCTCTTGTAAGTACATTTTATAATAATATTAATCATTACGCAAATATCAGTTTCTCAAACCGACAATTATTTTGTCTCTTTTCCCTCAATCTAAATCATTGTACATTGCTTTTTAATCTTTATGAAAACTATGTAATCAATATAAATTTACTCAAATCAGATTTTCAAAGATATTTTTCAAAGCTTTGAATTTGCAAAAATAGTCTTGAACTGACTGATTTTTAAAACCTATCACGAACCAATAAATCTAATTTAAAATCTTACGAATTAGCCAGCCTCGTTAATTAGATCATAGCTGAATTCAGAAAACGATGCGTCTTTGAGAGACGTGAATGTAAATAGTACTTGATGAAGGAGGCATAGACATTAAATTGGAATAATAATCATTAATATGGGACTAAGCATAGTTTGTTATTTGCTAATTAGAGTGACACATATTAGTTTTGAATTTTCGAATTCTAGAGTAGAGATATACTGCCAGGAGGTATTCAAAAGAGCTTCTTGAAAACAATGCGACATTTAGAATTAAGAATATGTATAAAAGTAATAATAGCTTTATATATATATATATATATATATATATATATATATATATATAACACTCTTTTATAAGCATCCAATGTTTATCTTGAAAATCGCGCCTAATTTCGTGACTGCAATTCATCCCCCTCCCCCCCCCAAAAAAAAAAATCCATTAAATACAATGATTTGGCGTGGGCACCAAACTCGATTATGAAAAATTCACTCATTGGTTTACGTTTTGTAGAAATTTGAAAAAAGTGAATTTCTAAAAAACATTATATTATTTGTTCTGGTTTTTTTCGATATCACAACAGACATTAAAACATGAAACATTATTTAAACATTGATTTAGGATAATAATTATTTGCACTACCCATTTAAACAGACATTATTTTATTTTAAGACACATGAAAGGAAACTAGGGATGCCTCGAGAACAAGAGGTGAAAATATTTTTACAACTTTTAACATTTTAAAAGTTTTTTTTAAGCTTTTGGACATGTACTCTTTGATATGTTTTAAAATAAAATAATGTATGTTTAAATGGGTAGTGCAAATACGTATTATATTTCAAAATGATATTATGAACGGTCATAGATAGATAACTAATATTTTACGATTTCTAATCTGCTTTCTCTCAATGTATAATCATAATTAAATTAATGTGAAACTACTAATTGATTAAAGCGTATTTTATAAAAAATATATATTATACGCTTTATTTTTCATTTATGTAGCCTACTTTTTAGTGTTTAAAATATTTCGCTGTTGCAATTTCACTGCCATTTGACCTATTTTGATGAGCGTGGTTTGACGCATAATTGAATTCATTGTAGTTTTAACTTATATACACTTTTAACCATAAAGGATATTTGAGGATTTTTTATCTGCGGTCGCCTAACGGGAAAATGCTTTAAAATTAATTTTTTAATTTATAATTTAGTTTTAAAAATATAAAAATTTTGCATTGTCATCGGAAAAGCACTTGCAAAAATAATTTTTATAATTCTAGCATTTCAACTAATGATTAAAAAATTTATTACAAATTTCATCTTCAAATACAACATGAACGGAAAATCATGCGTCAAGCATAGAGTATGAAAAACTTTCCAACACATCCAGAAAACTGCAACGAAACTTCAGCGTTAAATAAGGTAAAATAAGATATGTAGTAAAAAGTTTAGGAAACCTATAGCACATTTAAAAATCCAGTTTCAGCATTTACTTTCTGTAGTCAAAAATTAGTCAAATTATTTTGTGCAACCCTGTATATGATCTATAGATTTGGATATATACTACATAGCATGATAAAATTTACTTTAGTTAGAAAATTCACATTTAGCAGTTTTCGCCAATCGATGAAAATGAACACAAAATCTTTAATATAGCGCTGTATATTATATAAAGATTTCATACAAAAAACACACCGAACATATTAAGCTAAAATTTAATTCACATGATAAACGCATAAGACAAATTAAAACTCACTTGCAGTAATTACCAACCATAAACGACAGTGTAACTTGTTCTTAGCGTATCTCTGTATATGAAAATGTTTATATTCCACAAACTTATATTAATCTACTATGTAGTATAGTCCAGCTGTTAGAAGCGTAACACAATTAAAAATACAATTAAGCAATTCGCTCTCGTAGTCAGTAATACTTACGAATTCCTTTGTGTAGACCTGTATATGATCAGCAGAATTTATAGACTCACGGTACTATGAAAAAATTGTATAAAACTTAAAAACGCAAACCACTGTTGAAAACGCACTTATCACACATACACTGTAATTATCGCACTAAGACTGTAACCGAATTCTTTTAGATGTGCCCTTGTAAATGAACGAGAAACTCAATGCACACCGTACTTTTCGGTAATCAACTTATACTGCACCTTAGTAATACATATAAATTTCATTATGTTTTAAATTGTGAAACATCATTTAAATTTACACTGCAACCGATTTTCCCCGTAGAACATTGTATAAAATATTTTTTTTGTGTGTGTGACGCTGTAAATGAATAATAAATGCTTTGCACACTATATTTTATAAAAAGCATGTTTTAGTGCGCTCCATAATTGTATATCAATTTCATTATGTTTCAAATGGCGTAAAAATGGTCTCTATAAATAAACTATAAATGCCACAAACTTCATTTCAATAGTGATCATGGTATAGTAGACTTTAATAACATACAAAAATTGCAGGGCAATCCGAGTATATTTACGAGGGTTAGAGCTTGGAGGGACGGAAGATGGCCAGACAAAACCGAAGTCATTAATGCTTTTCATCTAGGTTGGAAAATGTTTAAAACCAAGCGAGTTAAATAAAAGAGTGTAAAAGTGTTGTTATTTACTGGATTACTTTGCTTTTTTTTTTGTGTGTGTATGTGTGTGTGTATGTGTATCTCTAACTTACTTTAATTTTCGTTAAAAAACCAATACAAAAGAATCAAGAATGTGAAAAGCTGCCTTATTTGCAGATTTTATTTATAGGAATTATATAAACTCTAATCAAAGTTAATGTATACTTTATAACCGATTTTTATCACTGCACGAAATATAAGTTATTCAAACATTTTTAGATTTTTCCTCAATCTGAGTCACTGTGCATTACTTTTGAAAAGTTTTTAACACTTGCCAACCTAGTTGAAAAGTGTTTATGACTTCGGTTTGTCTGGCCGTATGGCCGTCTGCCGTCTGTCCGTGCTCTAACTCCCGTAAATATTCTCGGATTGCCCTGCATTTTTTATATTTTATTGTTGTTATCTATAGCATGTTCTCTATTTCAACTGAAGTGTGTAGCGCTTATAGATTTTTTACAGGAACACTCAAAAGAATTCCGTTACATTACGGTCTATGGGGAAAAATCATTTGCGGTTTATTTTAATGATGTAACTCAATTTCAAACACATTGTAATTGATATATATCACTAAGGTGCATTACAAGAGGCTTAATATGGAATATGTTGTGCATAGCACTTATAGTTACTTTAGAGGGACCGTCAAAAGAATTCCGTTACATTACGTCTATGGAGAAAAATCGTTTGCGGTTTAATTAAATAATGTTTCCCTATTTTAAACGCATTGAAATTTATATATATCACTAAGGTGCATTACAAGAGGCTTACTATAGAATATTGTGTGTATAGCAGTCATCGTTCATTTACACGGACACACAAAAGAATTCTCTACTGTCAGTTAACAATAATTCCTGGAAGTGCGTTTTAAGTTACTGAACGTGATTTTAAATTTAAGTCACTTTTTGTCTATTACTTGGTGTATATAAATTCTGTAGATGATATACAAGGAAGCACAAAAGTTCGCGAACACATTTCCGTTTATTGACAGAAACTCCAGAAGGAGAATTTTAAACTGTGCTATACGCGTTTCCTAACTAAACTAAAATTTAGCATCCTATGTAGTATATATACAAATCTATATAATCATATACAGGGCTGAATAAAAGTATTCGGATATTTTCCGAATATTGTATATGTTGGAAATGCCTGAAATTACGTTTTTAAATATGTTATGCGTTTTCCAAATTGTTTACTTTGATGTTATCTTTCAGCTTATTAAACGGTAATGATTTGTAAAATTATTTTGGAAGCGTTGGAAAGTGTTACATAATCTTTGCTTGATTCATGATTTTTCGTTCTTGTTAAAACTATACAACCATGAAAAACTTATTCAATCGTGCTCAAGATGTATAAAAACTTCACGAGGCCGTTTTTAACACATTCCAACATAGTCGAAAAGTGTTCATGACAACGTGTTTTAACTGTCGCAAATGCACTGCCAAAAACAAAATTGTTTATTTTACGGTTGGCAGCTGGGGTGTCAGTAGTATACCATAAAATCAACAATTAATTTTGCAGTGTATACTCGAATTGTCATGTAATTGATATTTAATGCTGAAGTTCAATATAGCGTGTTCGCTATTGATAATGAAGTTTTGTATTATTTATAGTTCGTTTACAAGGATACTCAAAAGGATTTCGTTACAATATGGTTCATGGGGAAAAATCATTTGCAGTGTAATTTATTGATGTTACACTACTTCAAACATAGTGAAATTTTCATATATTAAAGTGGTTCAACAAGACATGCTATCTATAGAATAAAAAGAGCTAAGCATTTCTGATATTTATTTTAACTGTCATATAATAGTTGCTTTACATAATGGCCTACGGAGGAAAAGAAGTTTTCAGTTTATTTTAATGATATAGCATTTCTTCAGAGATAAGAAAATTTATATACATTACTAAGGTACGCCACAAGATGCTTACGGTAGCATATGTGATTTGTGTTTATCATTTTCAAAAACTCTACGAAAATATTTTATTTATCATTTTGATCTTGAAGAAGTCGCCGTTTGAACGCATGAAATATACGTCATCTACATATTGAAAGGGTTTTTTAAGCCTTTTGTGTTATGTTTTTATTACTTTAAGCAGTAATTACACATTATTTAAAGTTAACAAGTGATTTTATTACGTTATTTGAAATTTCATTGCTTAATATGATGAAAGAATGTATCTAATTATACAATTTGAAAGACGTATAACACATTTCACAAACCCAATTTCATCAAATACCATCCATACTCAAAAAGTTAATTGAATTATGTGTTCAATGTTTTGTGAAGCCTGAATCTGATCTGTAGAATCGTACGTATAAAACACAGTATTCTAAAATTTAGTTCAGCTACAAAATACATAACAAATTTAAAAATTCATCTTTAGTAAGTTCCGCCAACAGACGGAAATATACTCGCATTCATTTCTATAGCTTTGTACTTTAGCTTATGTTTTTATCACTTTAAGCGGTGATTACACTTTATTTACAGTGACATTTCTTTTACAGTATTATTTACTGTATTAGCTGTATTAGAAAGTGTATCATAATATATGCTTGATTCATGATTTTTCGTTCTTGTTTAAATCTATCATGACTCAATAAATTTAATTTGGAATTAGCTGTCTTCGTTAATTACTCTATGGTTGCAGGCAGTGAAAAGATGTATCACCGAGAGATATGAATGTTGTCTTTAGTTAATGAAGCAAAGATAAAGGTAAACATGAAATTGGAGTAACACTTAATATGGAACTGAGCATACTTTCTTATTTGCTAATTAGAGTGACACGTGTTAGCTTTAAATTATTAATTTTTACAGTTGAGGTATTCTTTGACTATGGGATATTTAATAGAACTTCTTTAAAAGAACGTGATATTTATTATTAAAGAAAATAAATTGAGATCGGTTTACTCAGTAAATCTGTTTTTGGTGGGGAGAAAAGGAAGTCTATCTTATATAAAAACACAATAATTTAAGCTTTGATATATAATAAATGTAATTAAAATTTGACTTTTTTCCCCTGTAATCACTGTCAATGTATGTTTTATAATATAAATACCTTGTACGAATTATTCGTTTTACAAAATATTTTATCCTTTTCCATCTGCGTCATTCTACATTACTGTTTAATCTATATTTAAAACTGTACAACAGTTATAAAATTACTTTTTCTGCTTTTCAAAGCTATTTTGTAAATCATTTAAGCTGCAAACATGTACTCGATCTTATTGCTTCTTGAACATATCATGACTCAATAAATCTAATTTAAAATCCCACGAATTATCGCGATCCTTGTTAATTAGACTGTAGCTACAAGCAGTAAACGATGTCTCTTTGAAATACATGGATGTAATTACTAATAAAAGAATCAAGGATAAAGTTAACCAAGGAATTGGAATATCTCTTAATATGTCACTGTGCATAGTTTGTTATTTGCTAATTAAAGTAATATGTAATAGAATGGGCTTGTCAAATTTCAGATTAAACATACACTTATACCTCGAGGTCTTTAAGAGTGTTTTTGAAGACAATGCGATATTTAGTATTAATGACAAGAAACAAGTAATATAAAAAAAATTAAAGTTAATTCCTACTTGGGTCAAAAAGAAATTTTTTTCCAGCGATCTACACGCTTCGTCACTGACGGTATTTATTCCTAAATTTATATCCTGCTAAATATCTTATATAAGAGAATTTTTCTTTCGAGTACGGGAGAATTTCCTCCCCTCCCAGACGAGGTTTGATCCTGGGACCTTGTGGTTACGAGCTCAGAGTTTAAGCGACTGCGTTATCAAGACTTCTGAGTGAGTGCTGTTAAATGGAACTAATGTCTGAAATAAGTCGGCTGCGTGTTGATATTTTTTCTCCCATATAAAAATAATATTAATTAACTAAATTTAATTAATGAATTAATATTTGAAAAAACAGTATTAACATCTAGTGTCATCCAGTACAAGTTTTAAAAAAATGTACTTGAACTGGAGTGGATGAATAAAAATTATTTTATTAACGATTGAAAAATTGAACAAGATATATAAATATATATAAGGAGAGTGGGAACTAATAGTAGAAATTGAATTAGACAATATTGAATTTAACCAGACATTGATGTTCACTAGTTTCCATGGCATTTTTTTCTTTTTTTTTGTAAAAGTGATTTGTTTATTGACTCATTTACCTTTTAGTCCAAAAAACAAAAACAATTAAAGTGAAAAGCTGCTTTATTTGTGAATATTATTTACATTAACTTTCATTGTTTACGTGATTCTCGCATATTTCATAAACGATATTTATCATTGCGCGAATTGTAAGTTTTTCAAACAGTTTTACCTTTTCCCTCAAACTGAGTCAATGTGCATTACTTTTTAATCATTATGAAAACTATAGAACCGTGATATAATTACTCCAATCCGCTTTTCAAATTCTTTGTTGCACACATAGTTTTGTTCAAGTTCATTTTTAAGCTTACTACGACTTTTTTAAATCTTTTTTTTTTAATCCAATGTTTTAACTTATGTTTTAACTTTACTAGTTAATTAGACTATAGCTGCATGCAGAAAACGCTGTATCTTTGCTTGATATGGATATAATTATTAATTGAAGCAAGAAAAACATTAAACATGAATTGTATTAGCCCATAATATGAAACTGTGCATAATTTATTTGTAGTTTAATACATATTTGTTTTGGATTATCGAATTTTACAGTATAACTTTTCCCTTTGAATATTTAGTATTTTTCTTGAAAACATTGTGAATTTTTGTTTAAAGAAAAGAAATTAGGAGTATTAGATTCACTAAAACGTGGATTTTTGTTGATTTCCTCGGCAATAGTTTTGTGAAAATAAATTATTCATTGACTGATTTTTACATTTGTTAAGACAGAAATCAAAATTAAAAATTGCCTTATTTAAAGATTTTATTTACGCGCCAGAATCGATAAATATTAGTTTTTAATTCGTTTAATTAGTTTCTAACTTTCAAACTACTTTTATGCTTAATTATCAGTGCACTATTTCTGTACTTACAAACAGCTTTCATTTCTCATATTATTATCTGCATATGCGTATTTTATATACTTCCGTTGATATTATATGTTTAAACGAAACTTATAACATTTATTGATTGATAAATATAAATAACATATTCCTTTGCAGATTTATATAGTTACATACATAAATATATTTTAATTATTCTAAACTTTTCCGTATTTAATTTATAAATTTTCACCTTAAAATATTTTATTTTATTTTCTTACCCTTGCTCAAATTCCCAATTAATTTTACGCTTAGTAGCATTTCTGTTTCTTCTTTTTCTCTCTTCCTCAGCATTTGTGCGGCATCAATGTCGTGGGAATTGTTAACGCCATATTAAAGAAAGCTTGTCTTCTTTTGTTTTCTAGTTTATCGTACTTAATATTTTATAGAACGTATGACTATGTTAATTTTTAAGTTCATTTAAATTAATAAGGAGCAAAAGAGAATTTTCCCACCCGATGTTGGACTAGTTTCTTTTAGTAAAAATTAATGAAAAATTTAAACTGTTTCCTTGGGTTAAATCTGATTGTTTTGTATTTGTATCTCTTACGTAAACAACTCGGATCACGCCTCGACTGCCTGTTTTAATATAATTCTTAAAGCTGTGTGATAACATCTATATTATGATAAGATCGCGGCTGCTAATGTCATAGAGACCATGTCGTCAAACATCATTACGACCAGTAAAACATTTACTACCTGTAGAGCATCGTCGCTCTACCATGTATTAGCCGTTCACTCCCACTCACCTAAACCATGGTATCACATTGTTTTTATAAGTCGACAGGACAACGTTAGATGGACGCTAAGTACGACATTTTTTGTCAAAAATGTCGGAAGTTTTTGGGAAAAACTTACATACATGGAACGTTCGTACATAAATCTACATACAATGTGTTCTTTAATGCCGTTCACATTTTAAAAACTCATAAAAACATTTAAAGCATTTTCTTATCTAAGCATGTATAAAAATAAAACAAACTTCTTAAAAGCACCGCAAGTTCAAGAGATGCACTAGGCCTTTCGAAAGAACTTAATATTTATTCACCAGACGCAAGGGACGTGATACCACTTGGAAGGCGGGAGCAACACTGAACATGAACATGGCAGGAACATTTCAGTCTTGCTCCCGCCTTCGCACTGGTACCATGTTTTTTGCTCCTGAGGAATAAAGACAAAGTTTTTTCGAAAGGCCTGGCGCATACCCAAAAATGTCGGACGTTTTTGGCAAAAACTTATTCAAAGAAAGTTTGATTTGTATTTTGCTTTTGCATAAAAAATTCGACATGTTTTATGCTAGAAACCACATTCCAATACAATTTCAAGGTGAGTACAAGTTTGCCACAATATTTTAATAAAAATTTTTTGCTTATTTAATTGGAGAAAATGTTCAATTTTCAAGGTTAAATGGGTGATTTAAAATTCTGCGATTTAAATAGTAAATGGAAATTTTCTCTTTAGAAATAGTGGTGCCAAACTCCTTGTACATTCCAAAGGGTGTACGCACCTTACAATTTATTTTGTTATAAATACTTAAAATATGGATGAATTTATGGGACATCCTGAATTTACATATCATATATTTACATATTAAAGCATAATTTTTGAATGATACATATACATTAAATTAATCTTTTCGTACGTATATGCTTACATAGATTTATACATATTTCGCATACTACACATATATATTATATATTTAAATGAATCTTATGCAGATGCGTGCACCTCAAAACATTTATACGTTCTTACATGCTACAACTGTCAATTCATAACATGCAAATAATAACGCTTTTGTTTTAACAGATGAATTCAATGGTGAGTAATGAGAAATGTATAAATACTCTGAGTTAATATTTAATAAATCTATAATATTGATGCAAAAGATGCGTTTAATTTTTATTCAAGATTAGTAGCCATACAGAAATCCATCATTTATAGATTACCCTCCAAAATGCAACAATAGTACAACAATGGGTTCTTCCGATGATCGAAGTTCTTTCGGCATAAATGATGAAACGATTTTCAGGTGGTTGAAAGCACTAAGCAACTCTGTAGCTAATATCTATCTATCTATCAATCTCACTCTAGAAAACGACATTTTCAAAACTGAGCAGAAAATATTCAAATCTGAGTATGTCGCACAGCCAAAATGGCTCCGAATCAAAATTACTCAAGTTTGAGACATGTCTATACTCATTTCTGAAAACATGCACACACTCAAGAATAAAATATCATATGCTCATATTTGAGTATGACCATGTTTCAAAAATGAGAATGAACTGTTCTCATTTTTGAGTATTTCCAAGTTTCAAAATGTATATTAATATATAATAGATATAATTGTAAATTATTTTTACATAATTACACTAAAATAGAGTTAGTTTGTTTCATTTAAGTTTCGAGACAACTAATTTTTTTTCTGTTTTGTTGTGTTTGTGTTTCTTTCCTGTTGACTTCAAATGTGAAATCTTTTATTGACAATCTCTACATTCCATGAAATCTTCAAATGATTTCCTAGTACTTCAACCTGATAGTTAATCTAAATAAATTAATTTAATTGAAAATTACATTTTATCTTATGCGAAAATATCATTCTAGGAAATTCCTCTATTGTAAATGCTTCCTTTAATAAAGTGTATGCACACCTCTCGCTGAGAAATAGCCAACTAATATTGAGGATATTTCGGAAAGGAAAATCCTCTAGCTTTTAATGACGGCAGTTTTCCAAAACTTCAAACGAATAATGAAAATTTCCGAAATTGAGATCCGTTCAAATAGAAATGTTTATAATTTTAGGAAACAAATCCTATTTTCTCAAACAGAGTCAGAATATTATTTTGACAATAGTTTTGTACGCTTGATAAGTTGTATATAATAGTTTGTAATAAACTTTTCCAATAAATAAAAATTTAAGATGTTTTCTGTTTTATGATACTTTTCATTAGGCATTTTTATTCTTGATGTATAAATTCCCACGGAACATAAATCTCACTAATGCACAAATGAATTAAAAATGCAAATGTTTTTTCATGTCAGTATAAATTTCATATATGCATTTGATATTGCATGTTATATAATGTGGTGTTATATAGAGAATAATATTTCTTTTATAGTTAAAAATAATCCTTCTCTTACAATCTTTCTCTCATTAAAATCCTTTTAAAAAGTGCTGAATATTTGCGTTATGGTTATATAAATCCTTTTGTAGAATCGCTAAATTTTGCGGTTGAATTCAATTTTAATATACATGAATTTTTAATGCAATTAAGAAAGTATTCCTCTTATATTCTCGGTCGTGAAATAATGATTACAGTAACATAGATAGATTATTTGTACTATATTTATCTAGAGTTTAAAAATTCAAAAATATGTAGCAATTATTGCCGACTTATTTCATTGTATGGAGCATAGTATTTTAAAGTATTCCTAATTATTCTGATTGGTCTTTGATTATATTTTACCGGAACGGTGGATTTAAAAATATATTTTGTTTTCATCTTTTATTAACACTTTCCAACCTAGTTGAAAAGTGTTTATGACTTCGGTTTGTCTGGCCGTCTGCCGTCTGGCCGTCTGTCCGTGCTCTAACTCCCGTAAATATGCTCGGATTGCTCTGCAATTTTTATATGTTATAGTCGTTATCTATAGCATGTTCCCTATTTCAACGGAAGTGTGTAGCACTTATAGTTTTTTTACAGGGACACTCAAAAGAACTCCATTACACTGCGGTCTATGGGGAAAAATCATTTTCGGTTTATTTAAATAATGTTTCACTATTTTAAACGAATTGAAATATATATATATCACTAAGGTGCATTAGAAGAATCTTAATATGGAATAGGGTGTGCATAGCACTTATAGTTACTTTACAGGGACAGTCAAAAGAATTCCGTTACATTACGTCTATGGAGAAAAATCGTCTGCGGTTTATTTAAATAATGTTTCCCTATTTTAAATGCATTGAAATTTATATAAGGTGCATTACGAGAGGTTTACTACAGAATATTATGTGTATAGCAGTCATCGTTCATTTACAGAGACTCACAAAAGAATTATCTACTGTATGTTAACAATAATTCCTGGAAGTGCGGTTTAAGTTACTGAACGCGATTTTAATTTTAACTCGCTTTTTGTCTATTACGTGGTATGTATAAATTCTGTAGATCCTATACAGGGAAGCACAAAAGTTCGCGAACATATTTCCGTAGTATTTAACTCCAGACAGAGAATTTTAAACTGTGCTACGCGTTTCCTACCTGAACTAAAATTTAGCATCCTATGTAGTATACATACAAATCTATAGATCCTATACAGGGCTGAATAAAAGTATTCGGATTACTTAGATGTTATCTTTTGGCTTATTAAACGTTATGATTTGTAAAATTATTTTGGAAGCGTTGGAAAGTGTTACATAATCTATGCTTGACGCATGATTTTTCGTTCTTGTTTTATTCCAGCCAGAAATTCTTCAAAGGCCACCTTAACCACGCATTCAAAAAAAAAACTTATTGAAAAATTAAATTTTCTTAATACCATTAATTAGTTAAAAAAATTTACAGTACCATAAGTCAAGATATTTTTTTCCATTTTTTCAATTTCAGGGGGGGGGGGGATTTTTAGAAAATCTTACCAGCCAAGGATTTATTTTACCAGCCAGTAAGATGAAACGTACAGTTGAAAATTGTTACGACAAAATGTACACGACTGCAAAAATAGTTAATAACTATCACTGCAATGCATTTTCATATTTTTTTTGTCGAAAATTAAAAAATATAAACAACAGAGGAAAGCTTAGTATAGGATAGAACTTAGTACATTGTTTACATTGCAGTAATTTAGAAAGTTACAACATACCACTAACTAGAAAATTAGAATTTTTACCTTGTCTTCTATATCCTGTACTTTTTCAAATTTACTGGACCTGTCAAAAACTCTACTTGCCAGTGGCGAGTAATGTGTTTCCCCACACCTATTCATTTTATTATTTAAAGACTCTTTTCGAAAATTTGTGCTTACAATTTGTAATCCAACAAGTTATTTTAAGGGAAAAAAAACAGGTACAAATATGAATTTTCATTAAAATTTCACATTTTAATATACTTTATAGATGCTTTCAGGACTTTAAGAAACTACAATTCCAAAACTGATACACAGATTTTATGTAGGGGAAAGTAGGATAACCCGGATACCTAACGGTTTTCTTTGTTGACAAAAGTCTAGAAGAACGGAAAAATCGGAACACCCCACAAGATTGTTTGGTGATATCTGGGCTATCGAAAAAACACACCTGCTGCCACAGGATAATTCTTTTCTAATAAGAAAAAGGTGTTTTTTAAGACCATATGAAAATGTTCCGAATTTTGGTGGCAGGTTAAAACTGGGTGCTAATCAGAAGTTAAATTTTTACCCTCTCAGTAACAAAAAACTTTATTGTAACTAAATTTTGAATCAAACTTTAATATATATATATATATATATATATATATATATATATATGTTTAAGGTCAGTAATTTTTTTTTTAGGTTGCTAAGCAATTTTTAATTTTTTCATGTAATGGCTTTCTAAAATTTTACTTCTCAAGTGATCCCTCGCTGTGATCCTCATGTGTCCACGCATTGCCGACTGAACATTGTTTCCATCCTTCACCACTTGTTGAGTGAGGTTACAATTCATTGCAGAATCCAATGTAACACCATGGGTGATTTTGGAAAAACAGATGACCAAAAATCAACATGATCTTTCTGTTCGATAGCTGGACTCACACACTTCTAATTGGCATCAAAATATTGTTCGAAAACTAGTGGTTTACTTGCCTAAATTGATCCATGAGACTAGATTTATTTGAAGAGCAGAAAAGACGGCGAATAAAATGAAAATTTTGTGGTGAATTTCTTTCCAAGAGCAGTGCATTAACACAGAGATTAACTCACTTCAGAAGCTGATGACATACTGCTAGGGGACGTTAACGGATGTCGTTAAGACAGGTGCTGTCTACAGGGCAGCACTCATCAGCCAGAAAACAGGTTACCTGATTGACCTTTTTACCCGTTTTTACCCTACTATCAAGATTGTTTTTTAAACATATTGCAAATGTTAAACACATATTGATACGCAATGTAAAGAATTACAGACTGCGAAAAATTTTATTTGAGAAAGATGCATTTGAAATACATTCTGATGCACTACTTATATTACATACCTTTAATAAATATGAAAACACACTGATAAATATATACGAAATACGTATATGGCAATATATTGTTATTTTTAATATTTTCCAACATAGTTGAAAAGTGTTTATTAATTATGTTTGTCTGTCTGTCTGCCCATGTTCCAACTCGCGTAAATAAGGTTGTATTGATATATAATTGATATACATTATTTAGGTTAATCATGGCATGTTCGATATTGAAATGCAAGTGTGTAGCATCTAAAGTTCGTTTATAGGTGCAATCAAAAAATTCCTTTACATTATAGTGTAAGAGGAAAAATCGCTTGCAGTGTATTTTAATTATGTTACACTATTTCAAACATATGAAAATTGATATCTATGACTGAGGTGCATTATAAAATGCTTAGTTATAGACTTACTATCTACATATGGTGTGCATAGCATGTATTGCTCATTGAAAGGGACATTCAAAGTAATTCGGTTAGAGTACTGCCTTTTGGAAATAATAGCTGGAAGTGCGGTTTTAATTGTGGTATGCACAAGGCTGCACAAAATAATTTGAATACATTTCCGTTTATTGACGGAAATTTCTGAAGGAGAATTTTCAACTTTGTTATGCGTTTCCTAACTGAATTATATTTTTTCAAACTATGTAAGATATATACAAACCTATAGATCATATACAGTGCTTCACAAAAGAATTTGGATATTTTTCCGATTGCACATAGTAATTGCTAAACTTCGGTTTTCAAATGTTTCATGCGTTTTACAAATTGTTGACACAGACACAATCTTACATCTTATTAAACGGTGAAATCATGTTACATTATTCTGAATGTGAAGGAAAGGGTTTCATAATCCATATTTGACGCATGATTTTTTTTCGTGTTTTTTAGTAAGATTTGACGTGAAAAGAAAAAAATGTACATTTAGTCTATTTTTTAACCACGGTTTAATTTTATTTGCAATATTGAATACATTCTCACATTTTTAGCTTACAACGAATCTCTTTCGCTTTTAAAAATATGTTTTTTTGCATCACAAACTTTTGAAAATATCAATTTATTAACACATATAACACTTTCATTATGAATATCTTTGATCTATCTGGAATGTCCTGTTTATAGCTGTAATAAATCCCAAATTACTGTTCTCTTCTTGACGTATGGAATCGTAAAAGTACTTAAAGACGATTTACTTAAGATGAGAATGTACTTAACAAAAATAGCTCCGTATATCTTTAATGCCCCTGTAAGAGATTTATGTCCTTTAAAAAGGACCCACTTCATTAGAGTTAGTTTCAAATCAAATTAAGGGACGAAGCGATTTAATTTATGTGGTGCTTAAGATTTCAAATTTATACTTTTGCACCTGTAAAGTAATTTTAAGTACTGTCATGTTATTATTTTTTTACGGTTAATAGTTAGACTACAGGGTGATTATAAAAAAACTATCCCGATATATGAGCCCATAACTGTCATACCGTTCACAGAAACTGAATGAAATTCTGGCCTAAAGTATTTTGAGGTATGCACTCAAGAATCACGTGAAAAACAACAGTTAAATTCTAACAGTTACGGTTACAGTGACAAAATTTCGAAAATTTCAAATGGCAACACCTACTTTTTTTTATTGGAATGTGATCTTCGTAGTGAAAAACTATAAAAAGCGTTGGGACGGTACCTGTAGCACGAAAATCGCCGGTGCTAGACGGACTAAGAAGAAAAGTGAAAACACCCAATAAAGGACAGAGAAGCAACAGAAAGTAAAACATTTTATTATTCAGTGCTATCCACCATCTGCCTCATGTAAAGTGTCGTCGTGTGTAAAATGGAAAATGTATGAAACAGAATAAAATGTTTTGTTTTCTGTTGCTTCTCTGTCCTTATTTGTTGTTTTCACTATTCTTCTTAGTCTGTCTAGCGCCGGCGATTTTCGTGCTACAGGTACCGTTCCAACGCTTTTTATGGTTCTTCACTATGAAGATCACATTCCAATAAAAAAAAGTAGGTGTTGCCATTTGAAATTTTTGAAAGTTTGTCACTGTAACCGTAACTGTTAGAATTTAACTGTTGTCTTTCATATGATTCTTCAGCGCATACCTCAAATTACTTTAAACCAAAGTTTCATCCAGTTTCCGTGAACGGTATGATAGTTAGGGGCTCATATATCGGGATACTTTTTTTATAATCACCCTGTATTTTGTTTTTCGACTTCCTAAAATTATTTCTGAAACGATTTGGCTTGTCTGGAAAAACTGTCCAAGAAATTTTTGTCGACAATTTTTGTTGACGAGTAAACGAATGCTCATTTCTTTGAATTAATATATGAAAGTTAAAAATTATGTTATACGATACCTCATACTGAAGAATGGATTTGAAAAAGAATTATTTAAAATCTTATGTTTTGCTCTATATGAACTTGTTTAAGAAATGTAGATGTTTTAATTTTTAGAGCAAATTTTGTCTAATTCATTAATAAATGGCTTTAAAATTTAATTGAAAAAAAAGTGCTGATGAAATTAGTGAAAGTAAATGAATAAAGTGCATATATACAGGGTGACCAGAAATAACGTAAAACTGACTAGAAGTAACGTCACGGTTGATGATGTTGATATTACTCGATTATCAGAGCTCCTTGTTCTCTTATGGATCTAATTTTTTTTTTAATAGAACTCTAATTTTTTTTAATAGAATGCGAAACAAATGTAATGCGATTATGGAGCTTCATCGCCAAGGAAAGCGTGAGTGTGATATTGCTCGATTGCTTTAAGTGTCAAAACAATCGTTTCCAAAGCAATAAAAAGATTCAAGGAGCTTGGCCATGAAGGAGACTGACAGGGAAAAGGCAGAAAAAGGACAGTGAATACTTACAGAAACCGACATTGATTAAGAAACGTGTTTCCCAAAATCCTCAGGTGTCGATGAGAAACATAACGTGGTAGACAGGGACTGCTGGTTCCACTTAGGGCTAAAGCGGAGCTGAGCCTTCATCCTTACAAGCTCAAACAAGCGTAACCTCTCACCGATGAAAACAAACGAGTACGGATTTAAAGATGTAAGAAGCTGTTGAAGTGAGCTGCAACTCCACACTGGGAGCAGATCCTGTTTTCTGACGAAAAGTCATTCTCGGTTGAACAACCGTACAGTCGTCAGAATGGTCGGATTTGATCAAAAACCTCTCCAGGCAAGTTTTCCATGGTACATCATCGTCAAAATCAATCCCAATTCTGTCATGGTGAGGGCAAGAATTCGTGCGGAGCTGAGCCTTCATCCTTACAAGCTCAAACAAGCTTAACCTCTCACCGATGAAAACAAACGAGTATGGATTTAAAGATGTAAGAAGCTGCTGAAGTGAGCTGCAACTCCACACTGGGATCAGATCCTGTTTTCTGACGAAAAGCCATTCTCTGTTGAACAACCGTACAGTCGTCAAAATGATCGGATTTGATCAAAAACCTCTCCAGGCAAGTTTTCCATGGTACATCATCGTCAAAATCAATCCCAAATCTGTCATGGTGTGGGCAAGAATTCGGGCAACAGGCAAAACTCATCTCATTTTCATCCATTTTGGAGTTAAAAGCAATAAAGATGTGTACCGAAAAGAGGCTCTTGAGAATGTGGTTTTTCCCTGGGCTCAAAAATACTTTGGAGACGGGGTTTGGGTGTTTCAGCAAGATTCCACGCCTTCACATCGAGCGAAATCTACACAGGACTGGTGTCGAGCCAGTTTTCCAGAGTTCATCTCTGCTCAAGTATGGCTTCAATAATCGTGGACCTCAACTCTATGGATTACTGTTTGTTGTGGATTTTGGAAACAGAGGCTTGTGCCAAACTTCACAAAATTTTGGAAGCTGTGAATCGTTCGTTCATTCGGCAATGGAAGCGAATTACTCCGGCCGAGCTGAGACCAATTTCTGAAAATTTCTTCAAACATTTGCGTCTCTGCATCAAAGTAAAAGTAGGACACTTTGAGACAAAGTGATTTTATATTTCTTATAATAAATATTGTTAATAAATTGAAGTATTTTTTTGTGAAAACGTTTTTGTGTTTTCATTAACTAAGTACAATTCGACCGTTATGTTATTTCTGGTCACTCTGTATATATATATATATACATATATAACATGATTCATTCTATGGGATCATTCTCACAACAACGTTACGTTTTCGGGAGCATGAAAGCTAATTTTTGACAGATTATTTTTCAAATATGTTTTATAGATTTCACATAATAAAATATATTAAAAATATATATTTAATGGAGATTTGTGATTATTCTTTATTATTTTTTATTTATTTTATTATTTTATTTTATTTTATTAACCATTGGGAAAATGGTTGCTGCTTTCGTTCGAGAATGGACCAAATGATGTTCGCATTTTACTATTTTAACCGTTTTTAACGAAATTCTGTAACTGTAGAAGAATTTTTTAAGCGTTTTTAACGAAATTCTGTAACTTTAGAAGAATTTATCTTTGAATAGGTAATATAAATGCATAAAATCGTTACAAAAATGTTAAAGTTACGAAACGGATAGACGCAAATTATCAGATATGAAAAATAAAGTAGAAATTTGGTACTTTCGTGTTATAGCGGCTCCCAAGGATGAAATATTTTTGTTTCTGTTTTCATTAATATATTGTAAATTTGGTACTTTCGTGTTATAGCAGCCCACAAGGATGAATCGCCAAGCGACCAAGATTTATCGCCAAATTATAAAGCATGTATGACATTATAATAATATATGATATATATAACATTTCTTGACGTATGTGGCCAGTTATAGTCATATATGATGCATATATGATGTATATATATGACATGTGTATATGATGTACGTACATACGACATATAAGACGTAAATAATATGTGTATAATGACGTATATGGCACATATGTTTGGATGTGTTTGGAATATATATATGCGTATATAGGATGAATATATAAGATTTGCGATGATATTGGCGAAATCATAACTGCAACCATGGCATAATCATAATTGTGGGGGCCGCTATAACACGAAAGTACGGTAATTTTTTTTTAAGCTTTTGGAACATTTTTTTCAATGGTTATTGTAATTTATTAAATTATAATTTTTTTTGTATTTTTGTATTTTATTTTATTTTTTGTATACTTGTAAATCTCCGTTGCCTGTTGCATCTAAATTTCTCTATTATGATATTCACTTATTTTTTGTGCATCAGATAAATAAATTATTCATTAAATGATTTTATTTGCTCTGAAAAATCCTATTTACCTATTTTTTTTATGAAAATATTTTTTTTCTCAAAAATACTGTTTGAGTTACTGTTACGAGCTTTTGTTGTATCCTCCGTTACAATAAAACGCAATACATTATTTCCAAAATATAGCAGCATTCGACATCTAATTATTCAGAGGTAGTAAAAAGTAGTAGGTAATAAAGAATCGCTCTCTCTTTTTAATTTTAGCTGTTAAATGTGAATATATGCATATTGTCGCTGTCATTAATTTTGCAGTAATCTCACTGAATTAAAAATGGTCATGAAATTTCTGTATCCCCCGTTTTCATTACTTTCCAACATAGTTGAAATGTGTTTATGCATTCGGTTTGGCTCTCCATCTAACCGTCCGTACTCTAACTCTCGTAAATGTACTTGGATTACTCTGTAATTTTAATATGTTATTGACAGTTACTATAGCACGATCCCTATTGAAAATTAAGTGTGTAGCATTTATAGTTCATTTACAGTAACGAACAAAAATATTCCTTTACATTACGGTCAATGGCAAAAAATCGTTTCAAGTGCATTTTAATGATGTTACCCCATTTCATACATAATGCAATTGATATGCATTTATAAAGTGCACTAAGACATGCATTCTGTGCAAGCATTTATTATTCATTTACAAGGTCACACAAAGAATTTCATTACATATGGTCTACGGAGAAACACTTTTGCAGCGTATTTTCATTATGTTACACAATTTCAAATATAATGAAAGTGATATACATTACTGAGGTTTACTACAAGGTACTTGCTGTAGAATATGATGTGCATAGCATTTATAGTTTATTTACAGGGACACACAAAATATTTCGGATTCAGTACTGTATCCGAAGTACTGTCTATTAGCGATAATTGCTGGAAGTGCGTTTTCAGTTATTATATGCATTTTTAAGTTTAATTGAATCTTTGCATACCGCGTGGTG
The DNA here is from genome assembly GCA_963931845.1 of Maratus michaelseni. Classification (NCBI taxonomy): domain Eukaryota; kingdom Metazoa; phylum Arthropoda; class Arachnida; order Araneae; family Salticidae; genus Maratus; species Maratus michaelseni. The sequence goes on along the minus strand of OZ007588.1, from coordinate 105,219,472 downwards.
TGTATAAATGCTATAAGACATATACTGGGCTACACAAAAGAGATATTAAGCATTATTGTGTATTAGCGTGACTTGATTTGGGATTTTTTAATTGCGTTATGCATTTTCAAGTTGAAATATATTTAGTATTCTAAGACATATTTGTACAATTTAAATAAAATCATATACAGTGCCACAGACAGAACTGGATAAATTACCGTTTATGGATGATAATTTCTAAAAGTAAAATTTCGGCAGTTTTAAGCGTGTTTTTGTCTGAATTAAATTTTAGCTTAATATGTCGCGTGTGTAAAAATCTATTAGTTATTATACAGGGTGTACGAAATAATTCACATATGTCTCCGCTTATTGAAAGGAATTGGTGACGATGAGAACTACATTTTAACATACTCTGTAGAATATATATAAATCTATAGATTAAATACAGGATTGCGCAAAAGAATTGAAGTAATTTTATGACTATGTACGGCAATTGCTGAATCCTGTTTTTTCAGTACATGGTGTGTGTTTATAAGACGAATAATTAGTTATTTTATTTACTTTATTAAACAACGAAGTATTGTTAAACTATTCTGGAAATGTTGGAAAATGTTTCATAATCTGTGCTTCCCGCATGATTTTATTTCTTTTTTAATTTAAAATGTAATCATCAATTACTTAATTCATATAAAAAAAGCTGCAATTGAGATATTTACTTCAAGTTTCATATCCGCCCCCTAAATAAGCATGGCATTATAAAACAAAAGATTGTGTAGTTGAATACTTCCTAGATGCAGTCTCCGTTAGAATGTTATTAGAGTAATCACCCCCCTTAAAATGAAAATATAAATTAAGCATAAATTATATTCGAAAATTGATTCGATATTTAATAAGACTATTCGACCACCTATATCAACCTTATCAGAAGTAAAAGATAAACTGTGAACTATGAATATAATATATAGCATATATTATATGAAATTTTTTGAAATTTTTATGCTGAGAAAGCAACGTTTTCCGTAGAATAACCCACCATATATATTATATAATATTTTTATATGTATGTGTGTGTATGTAAAATGTAACCAATCTTTCCAATTTTTGGAAAGAAATATTTCGCTTACGTAATGAAAATAAAATTAATAGTTGTGCAAAATCGACATTTCATTAAAATTATATATATATATACATAGATAGAGATAGATAGATAGATAGATATATATAGATATTTCTGCCAATCTTTCCAAAATTGGCAAAGTATGTTAACATAAGAGCAAAAAAAATCCATTATTTCTGCAATATTAACGTTTTATTGAAAAGATTTTCTATAAAAAATCCATATTTCATTAATTTTCGCATTTTGTTCATTTTTAATATAAAACCAATATTTCGACAATATTAACGTTTAATTGCAAATATTTCCACTGTACATCCTATATTTTTCCAATATCGACATTTCATTGTAAATATTTTCTACATAGAACCAATATTTAACCAATAATAGCATTTCATTTAAAATATTGACAATAACTAGAATACTGGTGTAATATTGGGCCGATATGGGCTATAACATTATCTGGAACTCCAAAGAAGAAAACAAATATATAAAGATTTACAAATGTATTTCTAGTTTTAAATCTTTTCATCAATAAATTTTGATTTCAGTGGTATATAAATATATCCTAACGACAAATTAATGTTTAAATCTATCACTTCTTATATTTTTCATATAAAAATCGTTTTGGAAGTAAATTATTATCTCGGGGGTTGTTTATGTCTTTAAAATTGCATTTATATTTCATCCTTTTTGTCTTTGCTTTGGATTATACTTGGATATATTGAAAAGGAACATTTGACAAACGTATGTTTGTTTCCTTTTTACTTACACATCATACGTAGTATAGAGTAAGTTTTGCAATTGTTTTAAAAATTGAAAAAAAAAATGTTGACGGATTTACACGTTTCAGACACTAGAGATTCCGAAAAACATATTTTTAGAAAAACAAAATTGCCGTCTGTCTGTCTGTGTGTGTGTCTGTGTGTCTGTAAACGCTCTATTTTCCGAACAGATTGAGATAGAGACTTGAAATTTGATATGTACTTAATATGTAATAATGGGAAGAAGTTTGTTGAATTTCAGTAACCTCGATTATCCGGAAATATTTTTTTCGGACTTTTGAAATAGTCGTTCTGATGAAAGGTATATAAAAATTTTCGAAATTGTTTATTTTAAGGGGTGAATATACAAGACAGTAAAACAACATAAATTTTGCATAAAAAATGAAGTTGATTGAATAATTAATTGCCGAGATATTTGGAATCAAATTTCCACACTCTTCGATTTTTCGTGACCCTGTATTTCATTCAAATTGCAATTGAAAGATATATTTTAATTGAAAATGAGACGCTTAATCCGTCGCAGTAAACCGTTAGTTAATAGGAATATCATTTTTGGAGTTTTAAGGATGTTTCTCTTACACAATTGACTAATAGAGCATATAAAGTTTATGACGTCATCAAGTCAGTATTTTATTCGAATTGCAATGCATTTTATAAATAGTTTACAGATGTTTTATTTTCATATTTATATTATGCATATCCATGATGGGTAAGTATTACGGTGGCCCCCAATGACTAGTTTTCATAAATGTGCATATATATATTGGCAAATATGCGGTGTCAGTGAAGTAAGTTGTGATTTAAATGAAAGTATCCTTAAAAAAGTAACTGAAAATATGTATAAATTCATCATGTGCATATTTCTGCTTATTTATTACACGAACTCTGTATATTATTCTAATTTATTTCAGATCCGTTGATAGTTATATGGAGTGTGTTCGCTTTTTTCTGTTGTTGTTTTTTGTAAAACTTCTATACCCCAGTAACAATGTCATATTCAGCCAATATTCGCTATATCTTGATTGGATATTTGGGCCTTTGCAAAATATCGACAATAAATGTTTTGTCAGCGTAAAGTCAATAAAAGCAATACTTGTGTAATATTAGTAATTCATTTGAAATATTGCCAACAATATTATTGCAATTTATTACCAATTCAAAGCTAATATTTTTGGAAAATATTTATAATCAATCCTATATTAGCAGAATGTTGAGCCAGTTTTAATTTGTCACTAGGATAACATACTGTAATAAAAAGAAAACTGTCCAGTTAAACTGAGGGCATTGATCTCACAGGCTATTCACGCTAATTGTGTATTATACTCTTATTTCAAAGAAAATGAAATAAGCCCCTCGAAAAATAAAGAAATCGACAATATATTATGGGGGGGGTTTCCCCCCGTAACCCCCCCCTCATAGTTAACAAATGAACCCCTTAAACTAATCAGGGAAGCCTCTAATTACAATGAATATATATACAAAATTTGAAGAAAATCGGATAATTCTGCATAAAAAACCCATTTATCTAAATTAAGGGGGGATTACCCCCCCTTTCCCCCTTTATACTTAACCAATAAACCCCCAAAACTATTCACAGAAGCGCATTATCAAAATGAACCTATATACAAAATTTGAAGAAAATGGGATAATTCTGCATGAAAAACCCATTTATCTAAATTAAGGGGGGTTAGCCCCCAATTCCCCCCATTTATACTTAACCAATGAACCCCCAAAACAAATCAGGGAAGCGCCTTATCACAATGAACATATAAACAAAGTTTTAAGCAAATCGGATATTTCTATCAAGAGTTATCGCGTTACGTACATACATACGTACATACATACATACAGAACGGGCGGGCACATTAGCTCTTAGGCTTTGATAGCCTGTGAGCTAAAAAATGGATAGAATATACAAAAAAAAAATAAATAACTCAAAACTTGTTATATGGATTTACAAACATATTTTTTTTGTCTTAAATGTCTCTATAAATAAACATTGATTTTAATGGCATATAAATATATTTTTCTCTTACAGGGGAAATCATCTTCAAACCTGTCATTTCTTTTATTCTTCATATAAAAGTCATTTGGCAAGAAAATTGTTATCTTGGAACTCCTTTATATCTTTAAAATTGCATTTATATTTCATCCATTTTGTCTAACGGTACTTAGCTTTGAATTATATTGAGTTCTTGCAAGTAACATTTGACAAATATATATATATATATATATATTATTTCTATGTAGCTTTTTTTTTTTTATTCGTGTTCCAGAAAACTTTTCTAATTTCTTTTATTTCTTCTCATTTAAGAAATTTTGGAAGTAATCCATTTCTGTCTTTAATCATTAATAAACGTGAAGTAAATTGAACTCTTAATAGATAGTATATTTTTATTCCTAATGAGTGTTTGCAAGGTATTCAGTAGGTGGAATAAACATATTAGAAAACATAGCTACACATTGGTAAAATATAGCTTTTATTAAAAGTTCCTTCATTCACAAATTTTATTATACCGTATAAAACTGTAATAATGAAGGTGGAATGAGCTTAAAAATCTTTCTAATACAAAAAGAAGCCGTCATTATAACTGCTTTAGTCTCACATATCATATTTAAAATAACGTATAATTGAAAAGAAGAGTTTTTAAATTTTAATAAGGATTGAAAGATTCTTAATTTTTTTTGGATTCCTTAATCACATATTAAGTTATTATTCAATATTAATTATGTTAATTTATCGTAACCACTTGATGCATGACTGATTTTTCGGTAACTGAAAAATACCGAATTTTTATTTTAGCATTTATGTTTATAAAAAATTGTAGAATTAACATGAAAAAATTAGTCACTTTTATTTATTAAAAACTATAAATCTTAAATAGTTTTAAAGTAACCATCCTCTTAAATTTGTTTTTTTGAATTTGTTGTATGATAGGCTATTGTTGAAATGCATTTTATGATTCTTCATCCATTCATTTGTGTAAGCTATTTGAAATTCTCTCTTCTACAATAACTGGTTTGAGGCCGCTAGTTTTATCTTTAGTGAAATGAATTTAATCTGGAAAGAGCTATCCAAGGTGACCTCTTTTTGTGGAATATTTGTATTTCAAATTTTCTTTATACTTGATATTCAAATTTAGAAATATACATTACAGGCGCGTTAATAAAAGAAAAAAAAAGAAAAAAAAACTGGTTTGAAACTAATTTTAGAAAGTGTCATTTATCTAATATTATATTACCTGGTTCGTACAGTCATACATATCGAGAAAGTGAATATAATTGAAATGTAATATTAAATAAATATGTTTTGTTCATTTTAGTTCTTTAATAAGAACTATAATAGATTTTTTAATCGATAGTATTTAGGAAACCGTGATCACAATCGTTTTGTGTTAATTGTAACAATAATCTATGTCCTACAATAACTAACTTCTTATAAATAAGTCGAAAAAACTTTTCAGTCGTTAAAGGTAGTGCTTTATTGTACTTTGGAAAACACACGATCATTCTTAGAAACACAACTAAATCAGAGTTCAAAAGCTGAATTATCCCCAGATACATAAAACGTTGTAGTGGGCGATCAACTCTCTTATAAAGGGATTCTAATTTTGTGCATTCGAACATGATGTCAACATCTAACCTGTGTGCGTAACAGCGACATGTGTACTTTATGTTTCTTTAATTTTCCATAGTGTGTTTGGTGCAGTTTCAATTTTTCGCTGTAAGTTTATGCAAATTTAGCTTGATTGGTATAAAAGGGTCTGAAAGGTATAAAAGGTGATGGGAAATGATGTGTCGGAGGATTTAGTCGCATCCTGCCAACTTGGTTATATAGACCTGCGTTTAAGTGATAAATTCGTGATTTCGACACGTGTCAAGTGGAATTAAAGCTTGCTGAGTGAAAGGCCGGCATTTGGGTAAGATACTTTGAAGTATAGTTTTGAATAAAAGCTGTTCTGCAGGCCATGATTTGCTACTTTTCGTAGAAGTTAGACTGTGTTAAAGATTTGCGAGTGTTTTTCTTGCATTACAGCTCAAAGTTTTGAGAGAAAGTTGGATTCGTTAGTGATTGGATCTGCCAGAGATCTCCACGTAAGCGGAACGTTATTTTAGTAAATATTCTAGTTATTTCTAGTGAAGATAAAGTTAGTGATTGATCTTTATTAGTCACCGCACGGTATAGATTAAATTCGTCAATTGACTCTACCATACTTCTCACCCAGTTAGGTTAAACCTTAAAACTGATTAGTGACTGATTTACAAGGTCTCTACAAGGTATTCGAACCACATGTTTTGTGAAAGGGAATTTGGAAATAGCATAGATTATGAGTGTCCCTTAAACATAATTAATAAATCAATAATTTGCTCCCTTAACTTAAATAAACAAATGTATAACCGTTGAACCTCTACACTCGCCAAAATCCATTACTGTGCGAATCTGACATGAAAACAAAAACTTTTTGTTAGCCGAAAATAACATTCCCGAGTATCTGAAAATGAACTAGGCATAGTATAGTATATCCGCAGATAATTACCATATGTTATTAATTTTTCCAGCTGCCCTTAGTAACATGGTTGAAGGAAGATGACCTTTTTAATTTTTGTATTTATGACATTTACTTGCACTGGAAATAACGTTAACTGAGAATTCAAAGATTTAAGATAATGAAATTGGAATGACAAAGGACTTGCGATAAAGAATTAATTTTAACATTATTTGAAGGAGAACAGATAAACTTCTGAAAGTTAAAAATAATTTAAAATAATATAATTAAGTACTCTAATTTACGACTAATTTTGATTGAAAAAAAGTAAATAGCTAAATATCTTAACTGTTCTAAATATTCTAAAAATATGTTAAAATCTTCATCACTGGATATGATTTGCAGATGAAATTAATAACTGATTTAAGTCTTATCATTAGGGTACAATAAAAACATGCCTGTAATATATAAAACTATTTCAGAATAGGTGATGCTATTTTATTTTGTATTTTTAAACAATTAATTAAAATCCTTGCTGAAGAAACGTTAATCCTCATTTTACGCTTAATATTTTTTTATATCTGGAAATATTTCTTCGTATAAATCAAATATATTGAATCAATAATATAGGAATTCATTAAGTTTTAGATATTTTTTAAAAGCAATTTGAAACAAATAACATAAAAACAGATAAACCACTAAGTTTATTGTAACGTTCAAACTAAAAGTCTAATTGAAATTAAATAATAGTATTTGTAACCAGAAAGTGCACCGTGATTTCATATAATTTTGAAAATATTTTATCAGCAAGATAACATGTTTATAATCTCTAATTTCTCTAAATGATAGCTGTATTGAAACAAATAATATATTATTAATTTTTGAAAAGATATTTTTCTATTGAAGGATATTAGAAAATAATTAACCAGTTTTTTCATCAACTCCCGATACTTTCTTTGATAAGGAAGTTATAATGACTGCGGTACTGAAAATATACTATGTTTATGATCTTGTGTTAATGGGAGTTATAAACAGTGCTCTTTGAATTCTATTAAATTGATTAACTCCATTCAGCTGAGATATTTGCAATTCTTAATTATCATAAAATTCAAAATAATACTGATAAATTTATTAAGTTTCTAATTATTTATATCTGCCATATCTCCTTTATACACATCCAATTTATTACTAATTAATATACTACTGCCGTAAGGAAACAGTAGTGACAGTTCTTTTTTAACTGAGAGTAAAAAATATATTGATTAATATTCATCTCGTAAAGTCTATTTGTAGTATTTCTACTTTTGTTTTAATGCATCTACACTTCTATTGCATCATTAGGAGATAAATTACTGCCTTACTGAAAATATATTATTTACTTAATTATAACAATACAAATAAATCTTTGTGGAATTCTACTAAATTTTACCGCTGTTCCTATAATTGCAGTCCCTCATTAATTTCTTACTCTGAATTATAGCGGTTCTATTAAGTATCTCATTAAAAAGATTTCTATCGCTTGTCGCATTTCTTTAATGCATATTTAAATTATTACCACTAAATGTGTTAACACAGTTAGGAAACGATAATGGTAGTTTCTCATTAAATACAAATTAAACATGCTGAGTAATAGGTCTCTCGTTCATGCTCTTTCAACAGCATTGGAAGTAAAATCCTGCATGAGGTCAGAACCCAAATTTTCTACTTAAAGTCAACCGAGAATTGTCAATAAAAATTGTCCCAAACACTGCACATAAAGGCGCCTTAAATTCAGACACATATGTGTCTGAAAAAGCAATTCAGACATTTAATTGTCTGAATGTAAAATTTCAGACATCATATATGTCTTAATTTAAGACACATGAGTGTCTTACTATAATCAGGATATAAAACACTGAGAAACATGTCTGAATAACTGTGATATGTCTGAAATTCAGACATTTAGAAAATCAGACATTTAAATGTCTGAATTTGATTACAGGGCCATAATGACACAGGGCAAGGTGGGTTGGTTGGTGGATTTATGACGGTCGATTATGTACACAAGGGATATAGCCCTAGAGAGGAATGCCCTCCGTGTGGGGTCTTTCTAAGGGATCCTAACCTGTATTTACGGCAAGGTTAGAAGAAACCACGGAAAACTCCGGACGGTTAGGTCTACGAACGCGACAGGGGTTTGAACCCAGCACCCGTCTACCAGCTTTAAGAGAAGAACCTCTCAGCCACTGGTGGGGCCGGGGCAGGGTGGGCTGAGCAGTGTTGAATTCAGGGAGTGGCCCGGAGGGGACATACCCCCACATAGCATTGAAATGCCCCCCCCGGAAGATTTGAAATTTTATGCTTTTAATGGTCAAAAAGTGCAGTTCCTCCCGGAACTCTAAAATTTCCCAAGCCCCGGAGTTGCAGAAATCCCTCCCGGAGAAAAATTTCTGAATTCAACACTGAGGCTGAGTTCCTTCTAGCAACTTCTTGTGCCCCCTCTAGATTTCATAACCTTTCAATAGGAATAACATCATTTGTTGCATTTAACAATTTTAATATTTTATAATCAAAAGTTTTATGACATTGGATTCTTGCTTTCTACTTCTGTCTATATTCATATATCCTTAAAATAGAAGAGAAATCAAGCCCATTTCAAAGCCCTCTTTCCCCTTCGACTTTGCCCACTATATTTCCTGTAAAAAAAGTAATCCTGCGATACACGAAATCAACTTATTTTTATGTTTACAAAAAACAAAATTCAAGTTTAAACGTACTACAAACTTTGAATGCTATATTTCCAGTAAAAAAAGTAATCGTGCGATACACGAAATCAATAGCACTCACAGTACCATTTTCTATTTCAATTGTATGTTTTCTGTGCTCTGTGTGAGTAATGATATCACACGTCAAGAAACCGAAAGATAAAATGCTATTTAACTATGAAGTTAAAGCAAGAAAAATATTTAAGGTTCTTCTGTAATCAATTTCAATGGCGGCCTTAACGGCTTTTCTGATCTCGATAAAGCCACTAAGACGACAAAAGAATGTGAAAGTTATCTGGAACTTTTCTGAAAAATATGTTGAGTGACACATTTTATCGTGCATTAATGTCATAAAATCCTTCTCATACCACCCATATTTTATTGTTATAGAACTTGAAGAATCATTAAGTTAAATGTGTTCAAGACCATTTGTGTTAATTTAGAAGAACTTAAGAATCGAAAAAGAAGAAGTTTTTTTTTCTTTTACTTTTTTTTAAATATTGAAATATTTGTATGAAACAATGCATTTCTGGGATACGTAATTGTTCTTTCAAACTAATGATTAAGAACACACGCGTATTTTAATTTTTATTTCCCGTCTTCGTTTTGTTTATTATATTTGGTTTTTGTTATGAGTAAATCCTTTTTATTTATATTTTTATTCGGCATATCTAGTTTTAAAATAATTATTATTCATAATACGGAGGTTTCATCGTAGGTTATTTTTTATGATGTTTCGCATTTATTTACTCTTTAGTATACCAATTTAATGTATAAAATTAAAATAGATATTTGGTCAGATTTTTTTTAATACGAACCTGTGTTTTGTCTTTCGATTTCATAGGTATTATACATATACATACGTATTATACATATATATATATATATATATATATATATATATATATATATTATATAGAGAGAAAGAGAGGAGACGATCCAAATACCAGCTACCAATATACAGTGATATCTCACTTATGCGCGACAAAAGGGGACAACGAAATTTTCGCGCACAAGTGAGATTCGCGCATAAGTGAAAAACCATAAAATAAGTTTAAATGCGAAAAGTTAACATAATTAATACTAATAGTACACTACTAATACACTAAAAAATAAATACGCACATCATTTCCGTTTATATATTGTAATTTAATAAGAATGTAAAAATTCAAAGTTGTTACGCACGTACCTAACTTTTGTTAAATTACATTTTCTTTACAAAGAAATCATCAATAAAGATGTGTTTTTATTTTCGGAAACTGTCGATGAGAGTCTTTTCAAGTTCATCTAGGTGCGAAAAAGTTCTTTCGCTTCCGGAATTAAATTGAAAAAAACCCCGCAAAGTTTCCAATGCTTCATATGGGTTGGGGAAACTTTTGCTGTAACTACTCCTTCACCGTCTTCCACATCTTCGTCTTTGTTGTTGCCAATTTCCGCCGCAATATCGCTGATATCCCGCATCTCAGTTGTAATTAAGGTTCCGTCGACATCCACGTATTCGGAGAAAGTACACGAAACCAGTCCGCCAGATATAGCATTCCAATCATCTTCGCTTACATTGACCTCGCTTTGTGTTTCTTTATCGTCTTCGCATTCCTTTGCTTCTGGTAGCAGAAATACTGCCTTCTTAAAACAGTTTCTGATACAGATGCCAGTAATGTTTGTCCATGACGAGCACACCATGTGAATAGCATCAAGGACAGTGATCTGCTTCAAATCATCTTTCACCGAAGGTTTCATTTCTATAGCAGCAAGAAGACGCCGGATTAAAATTCTTCTGTACTGCACTTTCACGCAACGAATGATACTCAGGTCCATAGGTCGAAGTTTGCTTGTTCAATTGGCTGGAAAAAACAGTTTATTACTAGCATAATCACATGGAAGTTTTTTTACATTTTTGAAACATCGGGGATTCTTTGATTTCCCAATGACTAGTGGAGGCAGTTTATCCGAACCATCGGCATTGCAGCAGAGCAACACAGTTAACCTTTGTATACTTTTTTTTCCACCATCGCATGGTTCTCCTTTAAACGCCAAAGTTCGGTCAGGCGTTATTCGATAAAAAAAGTCCCGTTTCGTCGCGATTGTAAATGTTTTTTGGTTCGTATTCTTTAACTAAATCAGGCAAGTCTCTTTTCCATTGTTCAACAGATTCATTATTGACACTTCCACTTTCACCAGAAAGGAGACGAGTTGACAATCCATGTCTAATCTTAAATTTCTCAAACCATCCGTGTGACTGAGAAAAGTTTTCCATGTCACAATTCTTCGATAATTCCAAGGTTTTCTCTCTTAGAAGTTCAACGTTTACAGGAATGTTGGATGCACGAGTGTCTTTAAATCAGAAAACTAAAACTTTCACGAATTCTTCGCTCTTTCCGCTTTGAATTCGACTCCTTTTCTTGGCCTTTATTCTACATTCTAGATAAGTTGCATTTATAGTTTCTCTGCTTTTCAAAATTCCTCTTAAAGTTGATTCTGGAATATGGAAATGATCAGCTAACGCTGTTTTTGATTTAAAACATTTTTCATCATTTTTTTTATGATATTCATTTTCAAAGAAAGCAACAAGTTCGTACGTTTTGCCATTTTTTATTCACTGTACAGTATGTAAGCGAATGGCGTAGTAACGCAAATCTTGGAAGTTATGCGTTCTTGGAAGAATCCGAACAATGGATTAAGTGTGTGTGAATGCATTCCACGAGACAGAACAGGAAGGATACATTCTTGCGATAAGAAACTTGAATTTTTTTTTCGCGCATAAGTGAAAGGCGCATTTTAGGTTTCGCGTATAAATGAATATATGTTAGCATTGTTTTCCTATTTCGCAGGCCGGGCCCGCGGGAAAAACGCGTATAACAGAGGTCGCGTATAAGTGAGAGATCACTGTATATTTTTTTTTCAATCTAGATACTACAATCTTGAAAATTATTGGAAGGATTCCTTGATATGTTTCACATCCGTTTAGAAAGAAAAGATCAGTTTGAAAAGCATTTTCTGATTATAAAAATAAAAATTATGGAAGTCTGCAAATTTCGAACTTTGAAAATGGAGTCCTAATACCGGCAACTTCAGTTATTTTCAGAAGAATCACACAAATAGGGCTAAGTTTGCTAATTATGAGAGAAGAATATTGTTTTAATAAATTTTATTTATTAATAAAATTTAATATATACAGAAGGAACATTGAATTTTTAATAAACAACCATTTTTGTCAAATTAAAAAAATTAAAAAAAAAACTTAAGCTAGCTATAACTGTCTTCTTTCCATTCGGTGCCTAGTTTTGTTTTTTAACGTGTTAAACAGCAGAAAAACAGTTTTCTGCGTGTAGATTACCTTATATAGAAAAATTTCAAACATAGTAATCACTCTCTGTGTCGTACAGGCGAGCGTTTTGACGAACTAGATGGACAAAATTATTGCGTTGAAGTTTAAATTGGTTTTTCTGGGATTTTGAATGTGTGACTAATAAAATACTCAAACAGTGATAAATATTTGGTTTATTTAATTATTTATATTATTATTATTATTATTATTTATATATATTATTATTTATATTATTATTATTTATATTATTATTATTATTTATATTAATATTATTATTTATATTATTATTATTATTTATATTAATATTATTATTTATATTATTATTATTATTTATATTATAATATTGTATTGTCATTAAAACTACACATGTATTCAAAGTTTCAGCTCAATGCGATATTTTAAAGTTGTTTAAAACTGACTTGCCAGATTTGAACTAAACATTGATACATACACAGCATTTTAATATAACTTAATGATTTGCAAACTTTTGCAGGAGTTTTCTTAAGTTTCCAATACTTTAGGAAGGACACTTTGATTTAATAAAATATTTATTGCTTAATAATGCTCAATAGTGTGCAAAAATATAAGATAAAGTTTGTAAACAAGGTGGCGGTTATTTTAAACAACAATAGGTTAAATCTTGTGACAAACATGTGACATATGTCCAGTAAACTCTTGCTTTCAAATAAAACAGAATAATCACGGTAAGTAAAATAGACGGTAGGGTTCAAGCACATTTCCGTTTCTCTCTCTGACGTCACTGGCACCCAAGTCCAGTCTTGGATAAAGCCCTTTTCGCTTTGTATAAAACTTTATTTTTCATAAAAATATATTATGCATTTATTTAATATTCTGGATATGAGATTATTGAGGTAGGTGACACTTGGAAAATCAACTAACTGAACATTTTTCAAAATCCAGTTAAGATATGTATACATATTTATATTAATATAAATGCTGGACGATTACACCATGAAACAGTACTACATTAAAGACGTGAGTATAAAATATCACAAATTTACTAAATGGTGTATACAAGTGTCAAATGTAAAACCTATACATACATTAAAATAAAATTAAAATTATCAACGTTTCGACCAACTTCTATGGTAGTCCTCAGGAAATTGTTGATCCATTGCTTCTAATGTTTCAAAGGCGAAAAACAAGCCGTCCGTTGCCACATTATTATTTCCATCCACAAATTTAAAAAAATCACTACGTTATCCATCAACCATCGTTCCAACCAACCACAAGCAAAAACGATGCAGAAGTACCTCCTAACGGACAAAAATCTAACAGCTTTAAATGTATTACCTATGAAGAATGGTCAGGCACCCACTGTCGGATAACCAATTTCAAAACCAAAAATAGCAAGCAGTGGTGATAACTATCCAAAGATCCAAAATTGCAAAGTCCATGATGGGGTCCATGTCAAGTCAGGGGGTGCTTCTGCATCGTTTCTGCTTGTGGTTGGTTGGAACGATGGTTGATGGTTAACCTAGTGATTTTTTTGTAAATTTGTGAATGGCAATAATAATGTGGCAACGGACAGCTTCTTTTTCGCCTTTGAAATTTTAGAAGCAATGTAACTGAGGATGACCATAGAAGTTCGTCGAAACGTTGATAATTTTAATTTGATTTTAATGTATGTATAAGTTTTAAATTTGACATTTGTATACACCATTTAGTAAATTTGTGATATTTTATACTCACGTCTTTAATGTAGTACATATTTATATTTTAGAATTTTTAAAGGGATTTTTTGAAGTATTAACTTTCTCCGCAGTTACCATTATTTTATTTAAACACATCTGCGCAAAAAGCAAATTTTTTCCTACTTTTTTTGTTGTATTTCGCTATTTCAGATACAATCTTTTCAAAATAATATTTTTGAAATTTTGCAGTAATTCAAAATATTTTGAGAAAATTGGAAATTTTTCGCTTGAATTCATAAAACTTTGAAAAAAATTCACTTATAGTCATATTGTATATCTTCAAATATGTATTTTATACATTCATAAATTTATACACTATCATATTTTTATTTTTTAAAATCCTGATTTAATGTTCAAGAAACATAAAACGGACGTAATATTGTGTTCCAAAGTTTTAACTTTAAAAAAACATCGTAGAACTATATACTTTAAAAACAAACACATTGAAAAACACTATAGTATTTTCAGAGCAACTTTAGATAAACATAAGAAAAGCTTTTTTAAAATACTTCAGTTATTTTTCAAATTTATAAATATTTAAAAAAATTGTGTAATAAGTAAAATATTTTTATTCTTCCTACCGTGTTCAAATTTTACTCAACCTAGATTGAACCATTTCACACCAGAATTTTCATTTAAAACTATTTTACATATTTATTTAACATAGTTCTATGTAGCTTTTATTTTCAACTTACTTTATGAAGAAATTTCTGGTTCGAATCGAATGAAAGAAATGATAGAAACAGGTTGATTCGACCCATTCAGGGTAGGAAGGTTAAGCTATAGCCATAAACTTTTTATATAAGTTTTAAAAACTTGTCCCGATTTTTATTTTATTTTATTTTATTTTATTCTTTTGCATACATTAATACCAGTATACATAAATTCAAATTATAAACTATTGAAAATTATCAGAATAATCTTTCTAGAAAGCATATTGTCGCACCCCTTCTTATATAGGAAAGGATTGCATTCCGCAACGTCGGAAAGACAACTTTTTTATTTAAAATCAACAATTTACTTTATTTACAAATAAATAGGAAACTAAGTTAAAATCTTAAATAAAATCTTAATAAATATAGGTTCGTACAATTTGTAACTTCAAAAACAAAACAATTGATGGTATACACGATTCTGCGATTAACTAACGCATATATTTTAAATAAATTCTAAACATGGAATTTTGAGTTCATTAAAGTTGAAATTGTCAAAATCAGACAAAAACTAGGTTGTATAACATTAAAAAATATATATTATACACTGCTTAGAAAATTTAAACAATAAAATGTATTCTAAGTACAGTGAGAATAGTCACGACATGCTTTCGAACTCCCTCAAACCAACTGCATTCTTTTCGGTCACAGTTCATCAATACCTGGAAAATTTGCGACAAAATTCGTACGGATCTCGACAAACTCGACATTCAGCTATCAGTATACGCGGTTTTGTTAAAATCCGAGATAATCGGAAAAATGATTTTGTCCCCCTACATCAGCATTTCCCAACTGAGACCCCCAACCCCAAATCTCAGCATCTCCCTACTCTACGCGTACCCTTGGGGTTACGGGAAGGGCCTGCTGGGGACACGTAAAAATGATATCGGTGTAATGGCGGTAATCACAAAAGTGGTTTAACTGAAAACACATAAAGTAAGTTGACAGTTTTTGATTACAAAGTTCGTCTTCTGTATATCTCCAATATGGTACACTCAAAATGAGGGGGAAAGCCTACTAAACTTAATAATTCATTGATAATATAATTGAATGTCTCTAGCTTCGACCACTGCTAATCATATTGCATGAGTATTTCTATATTTCCCACACCTTTAGGAAAACAACCATTGATCATTATAAAATATTATTTTCCACAACATTTTTCTTATTATTTAGTTTTTAATAATAATTACAGAATGCCTAAATTCCGTCAGAGCTTCTGGTTTTAATGTTTTATTTTAAAACGTGTTGCAATTAGGCTCATATTTGCATTTTCGAAGAGGAAGAGTTATGTCATTAACGTATATTAATAGGAAAGCTTCAATTTTAATGACTGTTTAATTTGTGTACTTATTATTTGAGTGATTTTGTTTTGTATTTAAAATAGATAATTTGTTGGAATCCGGAATTATCATCAAAGAAGTTGCATAACATGTAGCTTGGGACCTTTGCTGATTGTATGCACAGACAGTCTAGTGACCAAATCCCTGTTTGTCTCATTGGAGTTGTCCTCCATTTGTTCTGTAAAAGTTGTTTCAATTTTATTAATGCCAATTCAAAAATTCCTATTAGACTATCAAGAAGAATACACAAAGAGAACCAAGAATTCAGTGATAAAGCTATAAAACAATTGTTGCATTTCACAAATGCAGAGCTTGTTGAAAGAACTCTTAAAAGACTATTCCAATATTTTTACGAAGAGATATGAACAGCCTCTATACTACATTGTTTTTGTACACAGAAGTTAGGTGACTTTCACGAGGAAGATTACATGAAAAATTGTTTGAATTGAGACATGAAGTTCAAATTTTCTTTAAGATCATCCTTTTCAGCTGAAATGTAAATTTCATGAGAATGGCGTGGAATGCTTGCATAGTTATCTGATATTCTTTCAGAAATATATAAACTTAATTTACGATTTCATAACAGTTCCGTAACCACTTTTAAGTGTCTGATAAAATATAATTTATGATTAAGAAACTAGATTTTAGGGAATCTTCTATCAAAAAATACAGACATACGTTTTTACGACACTTTACACTTTCTTATCTGAAAAGAAGCTAAAATTATAAGAAGCCGAAAATTTATCAGTTTCTGAAAAAGAAAATTGATTGAACTTTCGAATGATTTTTCTTTACAATCTGATTTTAAAAAAAACAAAAAAACATTGACTTTTGGATAGCAATACATAAGAAGAGTACCAAGAATTTAGTGATAAAACTACAAAATAATAGTTGCATTTCACAAATACAGAGCTTGTCGGTAATTATACGTCTTTATTGCCGAAATGTTATGAATTATTTTAAAAGAATGAAAATATTACGCGAAGAAATGTATATTCACAGATCACCAATGTCATTTTTTAAAAAACTTACATCCTAAAAATTCAAAATTAACAAAGCATTACGTTCTGAAAAGGACAGTTGACGCTGTTAAATTAAGATATATATATATATATATATATATATATCGATTGGAGTAAACGCACGAATAACGAACCCTATTGTTATTATTAACTTTAGAAGCTTATGTATCAAAAGGTCTGTTTCGTTTCATAAAAAACTTTTTTTTATCATTACGAGCGTTTTGTTAGCGTGAGGGTAGGTGGAATCATATCCAAGACAGAAATAAGCATTTTTGGTAATTTTTAATTTGATTATCAAAATTCTATAAATGATTTTCAAGCAATAAAAAACATATAGTGTATACAATAGTTATATTAATACCAACAATGCTAAAACTTTCTCGCAAAATTTTTTTCTCCCAATTTCGATTTTAATGTTGCACTACAATCTTATCATGACGAGCGTCGTTTTGTTAGCGTGAGTGAAGGTGGAATCATATCCAAGACAGAAATAAGCATTTTTGGCAATTTTTAATTTGATTATGAAAATTCTATAAATGATTTTGAAGCAATGAAAAACATATAGTGTATAAAGAAGTTATATTAATATCACCAATGCTAAAACTTTCTCGCAAAATTTCGTTCTCTCAATTTCGATTTTAAAGCTGCACTACAATCTTGAAGGGCGGATAAAGCTGGTGAAGAAAAAACAAATGTAGGAAATGGAAGTAAATTCCCGAAAATCCAACGATATTGTCATTAGATTAATTTTGACACAATTATTCAAATTGGCAATGAATAAATTAGTTATAAATATTTAATAACTTAAAATATTGTCATTGTTTATACTAGGACTTCCCTCAAAGGGATTAGTCTGAGTGATATTTCTCAGAACATAGGGTTAACAATTACGATATAAAGAAGATATAATATGTGAAAAAGAGCAAATTAAATGATAGAATTTCAAAATATCATATATAAATTCATATATACTGGCATGTTTTCATACATATATATATATATATAATTTGGCAAATAATCTCATTTTCTTAAGTTGGAATAGCTCAAAACTTTAAAAAACAAACTTACAAACAAACAACAATAACAAAAAAAAAGGCCGGATTTTTTTTTTTTTTTTTTTTTTTTTAAACGCCAAGCTTTTTAAAGGCACGTAATCATATTTGCAGCCGAGAGCGTATTTTAGCAAGCGTAGTTTAACGCAAATTTAATTTCATTGTTGAAACATTTTCTTTGTGACAAAAATTTACATTTGAATTTAAAAATTTTCCTCCTTGTTTATTTGTATAACTATTTATAGAAACTCGTACACTTCAAGCCACATTGATAACATGCTTTGCTACAAACCTGATTACGAAACTGTCGCTTAATTCCTACTAAAGTGAAATAAAAAAATTTCAATGACTTCTGTAAAAATCAAATTGAAAAAAATACATATATTTCAAAGATAATACTTCTTGAATATTTTCTAGGAGACTCTACCCCTGCGCTTTTACTGCTTCAAACCTCAAACTTTTCTTCTGCCTGTCTGTCTGTCTCTCTCTACAATCTGTTTGTTTCCCTATCCGTTCTTCTACCCATTTCCATACCCGATTGACTGTCTGTCTACACGTCTCGCTACATGTCGTATATTTCCTTACTGGTATCGCTACCCATCTATCTGTTACTCTAACCGTCTGTCTAACTACTTTTATGTCTAGCCGTGTCTCTATACTGTGTTTCTCTCCGTACCCATCTGTCTATAGCCTCTCTACTCGTCTGTATACCCGTCTCACTATCCATGTGTCTTTCCACCGCATCTTTAAGCGTCTCGCTACCCATCTGTCCATCCGTCTCTCTAACTGTATCGCTTCCCGTTTTACTACCTGTCTCTCGACACGTCTGTCTGTCTATATACCCCCTCTCTCTACCTGTCTGTCAACTCGTCGCTGAACTCATCTCTGTACTCGTCTCTTTATCCACCACGCAACCTTTTCCCCTACATCCTGTCTACCGGTCAGGCTACTCGTGTCGCTACTCGTCTCCCTACCTATCGCGCTACCCCTCTGTCAACCCTCTTTTATCTCAGTACCCGTCTGTCTATTCGTTTCGCTACCCGTTAGCTTATCTATGTTGCTATCCGTCTCCCTACCCGTCTCCCTACCTTTCTCTCTACACCTCTGTCAACCCTCTTTTGTTTCAGTACCCGTCTGTCTATTCGTTTCTCTACCCGTTAGCTTATCTATGTTGCTATCCGTCTCCCTACCTTTCTCTCTACCCCTCTGTCAACCCTCTTTTGTCTCAGTACCCGTCTGTCTATTCGTTTCGCGACCCGTCAGCTTATCTATGTCGATATCCGTCTCTCTACCCGTCTCGCTACCCATCTCACTACCCGTCTGTCTACCCGTTCGTTTACACGTCTGTGTACCTCTCGCCACCTTCCCAGTATTTAAACAATTTAGTATACAGAAGCCGTTCATCTGTTATTAAATGCAAACAGGATTAATTTATCTAATAAGTGTAATCAGATGCAATTTATTTAAATACATACATAAACCAGCATAATAATTCATCAGGTTTATTTTCATTGTAGTTTATGTCATTTGGCAGTAAATCTCAACTTCTTAAAACCGTTTTTAAAAAAGCCCCAAGGTCCGTATAAAAGGGAAGGAAAAGTATCCTAAGGGGTATTATATACATGTTATTAAGTTAAGTGAAAGTTTCGTAATCGAGTTCGCAGCCAATTGCTTATGTCAGAAAACGTGGCTTAACGCCATTTTAAACTCATTCTGTAACTTTCTTTTTCTTTTTTTTGAAGGGGGGTGGGGGGGAGGGGGGAAAGGGTTCCAAATATTTACACTTAAATTCAAAGTTTTACCCCCATGTTAATATTAATGTTGTTTGTATTATTATGACCGAGCTTCATTCGAAACAAATGTAAAAGACTTCTTCCACAGTTAGGTAGATTTCGTAAGAAATACTACTTATTACATTTTCACCTAAGTTGGAATTTTTGAAAAATTTTTGCAGATCTACGCCGATCATGACTCCCAGAACCCAAAACCACCCCCAGTCCAAAACTTTATCTATCTATCTATCTATCTATCTATCTATGTCACTTTTTTATGGACACGATAACTGCAATAATTCTGCACAGATCTCTTCGAAACTGATACATAAAATCAAGGGGCATAAAATCTCGGTCAAGTTCGTTAATGGGCAAAATCGAACCAAGGGTGGGGGGGCTTTTTGTGAAAACAGAAAAAACCCCATAATTTCTTAATTATGATACGTATCGAATCCGTTTAAAGTTATTATTACTTCTAAGAGAAGGGCCGAAAATGTATGTATGACAGATTTTTGATATAATTAAAAAGGTGGTGTTTTAGAAGAAAAAAATTCATAACTTCGTCAATTCACAAGATATCAAATCCGCTTAAATTTATTATAAATCCTCTTAATATTATCTAAAACTTTTATATTGACACGTTTTTTATAGGACCAACTCTTATAGCAAAAAAAAAAATCTTTGCTGGCTACGCTTGCAAACAAGTTAGGTTTCGAAGTAGGCGGTTCCAACTGCCGCATCATGGCGAAAAGGTCATTTCTTCCGCAATTCCCAACAAACAGGCGCCCCACGGTCTGCGTCTTCGAAATCTACCTGTGCCTGTAGGCCGAGCTGTGAGGGATTTTTTTTTCTAGGAGAAACTTCCGTAAACGGGCCCAAAGCTAATCGGAGAATTAATATCATTATTGTTTGTAACTCTTATAGAGTTAAAACAATATTGTTGCTAGCATTACTCTTGTTTGAGACCAACCTTGTTTGTGTATCTGAATGGGGAAAAGTTCCGTATCATGTGCTGGTTGGCGCGATTGGCGAAAAAATTAAAAATGATGCTAAAAGGAAGTTTTAGCATCTTACCAAATTTCCCTATAGAGAGGAAAAATATGTTTTTCAAGTATTTACAAATATACATTTATTAAACCATGTTTTTGCGTCATCTTAAAAATATAAGTACGATGCTAAAATAAAATTTTATTGCCATTTTCGATATTTTAATGAAAATACATAACAAACATATTTAACAAAACTAAGAGACATTTTTGTGATAAATAATTGTTATTGTCAGGGTGGGGGCAAATTGTAAACATTTAATAAGCGAACTAAAAGATTACCGAAAATAACTTGTGGGAATCTCAGTGAAGAAACATCTGATATAAATAACTTTTAAAATCTTAAAATGGAAAAGTGGTCCGTATAAAAATGCAAAACATAATACGCCTGATATAATTATTTTTTAATTTTTTGATATTTTCGAAAGCACAGATAAAAGGGTAAAACTCCCGGCGCAGATGTCATATACTCACCAAGTTGGCGCGATTTTCCTCCTGCCAATTTGGCAAAAACTGTTAGTTGTGTTTATTTACTTTTGTTTTTTATTTTAATTCTATAGATTATTTTTATATGTATATCAATATTTATTGATATCAAACTATTATTTATTTATTTTTATTTCCTTTTTTAAAATAGTAGAAGTTACATTTATTACGTTATTTTATTTTCATATTGAAATAAAAAATCACGTGCTATTATTGCCTGATATTTGTAACTAAAATTCAAAAACAAAGTTTTCGCCAAATTGGTGGGGGAAAAAATCGCGCCAACGTGGTGCGTATATGACATCTGTGCGTATATGAATCTGTCATTTCACTTATGTATTGTGTATTATGTATTTATGTTAACTTGGCGCAGTTGATAAATCGCCAAATATTGTTCTCATAACATCTTCATATTTCATTAATTTCATTTAACTATAAACCTTTCACTCATTTCATTTGAAATACATACATTAAAAATAGATGTCTTCCACTCATTTAATTTAAATACACGCCTTTCACTAATTCCATTTAAAATACTACAAAGGAAAAGAAAATGAGAAGAAATAACGCCACAAATCAAAACCTTTTATTTACGCATCATAGAATTGTTTCCTATTTACACACGCGAAATAAAAAGCATCCAATGTTGAGATTTGCGCCAAATCTCTAATACAAAGTTATTGCGGATTTTTTTCTTTCAAACAGAAAAAATTCCAGATTAATTTTTCATTTTTATTAAATGGAAATATGTTTTATTGTATTGATATTGTATTGTATTGTGCGTGCATATTTTTTTGCTCCATGTTACTCCATGAACTTTTAAAATCTTATTATTTACGAAAATCTCCGCCGGTGAAAATGACGTATGTACAAAATTTTCGTGACGTATGTACTTTAATTGTGCTTTTTTATTTATTTTTTAATATAATTTCCAAACGGTTTGTCATTTATTCTTGGTAATAAATAGACGTCGTTGTCACCTTTATAGGTACCTGCTGTAAAAATTTGAACGAAATCCGTTAAATATTTTTTGAGTTATGCTTGACGAAAGGTTTTAATATCCATCGTAGCTATATATGGGGCAAAGTAATACTGCGCTGTGTATGAGTCTTCGTTGCCCTCAGACAATTAACAACTAATAAATGGTATTTCAAGGTATTTTGTATAAAATATTGTTTGTTTTTCTAAGCATTTTTTAAGGGTAGTGGTGTAAAAATGAGCATTGTTGTCTGTTTTTATTTTTATTATTATTACTACCACCAGGAGAAGAAAGAATTCTTCTCAATCAAGAAAGATTTATGCGAACTACATAGAATGCATGCATTAACAGTATGTATTAAAAATTTTTGTATGAAACTTGCACTACGTTATAAAATGTCAGTTGAAATTGATGAGGGCAAAATAAATTTATTGATTAAAGTAAACCTCCTGATGTCAAGATGTAATTTTATACCAACATGGTCGATGTGTAATAAAATAAAATATTTATATGATGTTGAAAAAAAAAGAAATTCCAACCCGAAAAACCAAATGAAATGCAGCTTTTATGAAAATTACGCAATAAAAAATTGCTTTGTTACTTGCATTATTTCCAATAATGAACTTCTTATAATTAGTGTAAATAAAATAGGTTCATTCAGTTTGAAAAATAAAATATCATTAAAAATAAATGTTACACGAAATGCAAATGTATCACAGAAATCAAGAGCGCAATCAGCAAAAGTAAACAAACGACTCTTAAATATTTATTATTGTAGATTTAATGGCATTTTAAAATTTCATTTGAATCAGTTTAAAATATGAACAACTTCACAGATATAGCGATGTAGTTTACTTAAATAATTTAAAAAATATATCTTAATGCATAAAAACATTTCAAACAAGAAAGAAAAATCGTCCGCAAAGCGTAGATTATGAAACACTTTCCAACACTTCCAGAATAGTGCAAAAGAACTTTATCTTTAAAAAGTTGAAAGAATATATCTAAGTAAACATTTTAAAACTGCATAACACAATTGAAAACCAGATTTCAGAAATTACCATCCACAGCCAGTAAGGTACTCGGATTCCGTTGTGCATCCTTGCACATTATTTATAGATCATATGTACTCATCATCATGTGCATCATACACACTACATAGTACGCAAAATTTATTTTACTTACAAAATGCATAACAGAGTCGAAACTGACCTTCAATAATAATTTCCACCAACAGACGGGAATATAAAAAATAATTTCACACAGCTCTGTATATTATCTACATATTTTTAAACACGCCTCATAATAAACTAAATTTTAATGCAGGAAAAAAAATGCATAACACAACTAAATACGTATATTTAGAAATTACCATCTATAGACGTCAATGTATGTAGGTTTTTGCCCAGACTATATTTATAGTCTACAAACATTTCTTAGTACACTTTATAAGCTGAAAAATACATATAATTCAATTAAAAAATACCTCAAGGAATGCCACTCATACAGAGTAACGCTAACGGATTATTTAGTGTTGCCCTGTATACGATCTATAGAATTTATACACACCACGTAAAATACAAAAAATTAGTTGAACTTAAAAACTCATACAACAACTAAAAACGCATTTCCGACATTTATTATTCATACACAAGTACTCCTTTTTGTGTTCCTGAAAATAAAGGATAACTGTTATGTGCGCTATATAACTGTTATTTACGCAGAGTAAGCATCGTGCAGTGCACCGCAATTATGTATATAAAATGTATATAAATTTCATTACGTTTGAAATCGTTTAACATTATTAAAATACGCTGCAAACATTTTTTTTCCGTAGACCATCGTGTAACCGAACTCTTGCGTTTGTTGTAAATGAATGCTAAATGCTTTGTACTACTTAGTCTATAAAAGTCTGTCTTCGTGTATCCCAGAAATGCAAATCAATTTTATTATGTTTGAAATGGTGTAACATATTAATATACAACACAGACAAATTTTCTCTATAAATCATCATCACTGTAAAAAATTTCGGAACGTTTCAGAAAATTATCCTGAAACAGTTGGCATATTTTACCGGAATTTTGAATTTTTTTATGTCCCACGTCAATTACGGCAACAGTGCGTGCAATATTTTTGAGAGGTTTCAACTTTTCCGTAAACTATATTCTGCGCATGCGTGCTTCATGTTTTATGTTCCATTAGCCATTTTGATATCTATAGAAGAATAAAAAACAGCTGTCTAGGTACAAATGCAATCTGAACAAATGCCATTCTTTGTTTGGATATCAACCGAAAAAATAAGTAGCTAATTTAAATCTTTTTATGCTTCATTATTTGAATATCCGATTTATCTGTAATACAAAATTTTAAAATTTAACTGCTTAAAAGACACTGAATAGAAAAAGTGTATGGATTATTGAAAATTAGAATGTTTCATTACTTTGTTGTGAAACGTAACAGCAAAAAGCCGTTGCATCTTAATTCCCCCACTTTTTTCCGGAACCTTCTGGAAAATATTTTACAGTGATGTAATGGGATTCATTTGACTGTACCTGTAAACGAACTATAAATACTATACACTCTACTATACACTCTACTATACACTCTATTTTGACTAGAGAACATGACATTATAAACTTCAAAAACATATATCAATCGCATGACAATCTGATTTTTTTTTTTTTAAATAGAGCATTAACAGAGGGGAGATAGAGAAGGCCAAGTCATAAACACTCTTTCACCATATGGGAAAGGGTTTCAAAATATAAATGCAAAGCTCAAATTTAGTCGCTCTCTAGTTTGTAGAATACAGAGTATATCAGAAAGAATAACCCTGTTGCATGACTTTAACTTTGTTGTAAACAATGATTGGAAGACACGTTTTAAACACAATACATAAATATGCTCAAAGTTTTGTCCTCATACACGCTGTATAATCTAATTTTCTTTATGTACTCACTTCCTGACACAATCTTATAGTTTAATTAAAAGTATCAGCTGAAACTAAATAATATTAACTATTTACACTATTATTTATATAGATACTCGATGAATAATTACTTTTTATAATAAACAATGTAATTTGGATATTTTATATTGTATTATATTAGAAATGATCATGTTATGGCAATGAAACAAATTTATGTTAAAAAAATTGAAATTTCCAACATTTTATAAACTATAAATCTACAATTATGAAGATTTTCAAATCAGCAATCTATATCTATATATAAAAATAGACGTGTGTGTCCCTATGTTTCATTTTGCAGCCACAACTACCCAGCACATACCACTGGTGTTTTCATGTGGTAGTAGCCTCCAGTCTCCCATCGTGCACTATAGTTGCATGTTGGTAGCTGTGGATGGTAGGAGATATGGTGGTTGAAAGTGTCCGACCTAGGGCATTTTCATATTTCGACCAGGGTGTTGCTAAAAAATATTGGGAATCTTCTTCAACGGGAATTGGTTCATTCAACTTAACATGAACTAATTAAGATATAGATAATTAATTAAGATGATTTCGCGCTCCCTAGCGGTGGAAAATGAAACTAAACGATATTGCAGCGCGTATGTAGCACGCCTGCTATACAAACAACGGTAAGCAGCAGGGACGAGTGCCGGAGTTTCGTTCGGAAAGATGTTTGTTTAGAACAGAATGCGCGCAGAGAAATTTTTATCGAAACCCCAAAAGAAAATTACTCGTTTCCGGGCAACGCCACGCCGGACGGATCAGGGCTAGTGTTCCAATAAAAATCGATTATAATGTATTTCCTGAATTGAAATATATGAAAAAAGAAACTGTCAGCTTCCTAGCAATAACCTCTCTATATTTCATACTGAGTCATATGCCATCTTTTACAAAATTGTACCCCTGGAAGAAAACTATTTAATCTAATGTTAAAGATATTTAAAGTTTCCTACTGTGAATAACGATATATTTTTCTCCTAATGGCCTGCTTTTAAAATATTTGATCTAATTTAAAATCTAATTTAAATACCGCAGTAATTCTAATTTATATGCCGCAAGATTAATTTCCCTAATTAACTTGACTGTAAGTCAACGAGAACAACAATGAGTAGTTTGAAGGACAGGGACATAGTAATTAGCTAATAATACAAAGACAAATTAAACCATGAAATTGAATAACCCTTCAATATGACGCTGTGCCTCGTTTGTCATATTGCGAAAGATATGAATTTGGATATAAGTTAAAGACTGATAGCGAAAATTTTCAAATTTCGTTATAATCACTGTAAAGAAATTACACTTTTAAGATTAACAAAAAAGTAAATATATAATCGCATATCTACATTTATTGTAATTTACTTTAACACGTGTTAGAAATTTAAATTTATACTTTATATGTGTTTATTTATAAGAGCAAATATCAAATCCAGTTGCTTTTCATGATCTAGAATATAATAACTTCGTAAATAATGAACATCAACAAAGAGTTAAACATTTTACTTACAGATATTGCGTATTTTTAATTTATTGCGGTGAATCTTTATTATGTCATTTGTTACATTATATGAATGGAAATTTATAAGAGAATACATGCTACAAATTTAAAGAAATTTTTCTTCCAAAATACATTCTAATGATAAAATAAAAATGCCATAGGTGCTACAAATTTATGAATTTTACATTGTGCACATTTAAAAAAAGAAACATAGAAAAGAGTTATAGAAATACATACATTAAATGACGAAAAAGCACATTTCATAAATTACAATACTTTATTTATATAAATTGCCGTTTGTTAACAATTGCTTATCATCGCTTTAGAAAAAAAAATCTCATTGCAGTATAAAATTTCTCTTCCACTTTGTCAAATTTTCTGAATTTGTCATTAATTGTTATTGTTATTTTATATAAATTGTCGTTTTTAACAATCGCTTATCATCGCTTTAGAAAAAAATTAAATGCAGCTTAGTGCATCTCTCATAACTTTCAAACTTTTTACAATATTTCGATGGGATGTTTTTATCAGTTTCCTTATAAGGTAAAGCTAGGAGAGTCTGTGCACAATTCAAAGGAATAACAATAAAAAATCTAAATATTAATTTTTTGCTAAACTATCCATGAATAATTTTGACTTTATTTGTTTTTTATGCATTTCCATTGCTATTTTGCTGTTATATTGTAATTTAATAGAACAGTTGTAATAAAACCGAGAAAGTTGTTTTGCCCAATCTGTCCTTACAGGGTTGGTGTGATTGCACACAGGGGTAGGAGAGATTGTTACTAATAATAACTACAATTAAATTGTTAATAATAATAATTATACTTAAATGACATTGTTGTAAGGTTTATGTGAACAAATATTATTGTATTAGGAGTGAATATTTCAACCTAATTATTAAAGAATTAGAAAAAGGAAATAAGTTTAAAAATGATTAAAAAATTTTAATTAAAGGAGAAAAAATTAAAGAATCAGAAAAAACAAGTCCAGATAAGATTACAAAATAACATTAAGTTACTTGATAACACGTTTAACTTAAAACTAGTCCATTTTAATTTTTCATTTTTTTAGGCAAATTTACCTATAAACTGCGTAATCTCTCCTAGCATGGAAACTAATGGAAACAATGCGCCATCTCTCCTAAGTAGCAGATGTGCAAACTCTCCGATTTCGGTAGGAGAGATTGCGCAGCCTTTTATATAAACATGGCCGCTACTAAAACGAACCGTTGATGTTCACATTGTTAGTCTAGATTAGTAGCTTATGAAAAATCGTTTAAGTTAAAAATATTTTGTACTACTGACAATGTATAGAAATTCTGATGAGTAGCTATGAAAATTCAAGCACTTACTTTGGGAAAACAAAACAAAATAGCAATACTTTATCCTAGACACTCAAAACAATCAACGTGCACTTTCTTGTACAACTACCTGGAGTCGCTGCGCGCTCACTCCACTCCTTCCTCCCCGAACCTCTATGTGCGCAATCTCTCCTGGCTTTACTTTATAGTTAACTACTAACATATAAAAAGAAATTGTGTTGTAAATCGCGCACACGCAGTGAAAAAATATTTCATACAAAGGTTCTTATTTTATTGTATTTTCAATATTAATTCATTATCTCATTGCAGTATAATATTTCTCTTCTACTTTGTCAAATTTTCTGAAATTGTCATTAATTGTAGTGTAAAACTCCCTGCGTTATATGCATAAAAATGCGGTTTTTTTTTTTCATGTTGAATAGAAACGTGTGTATCTTCATAAATATACGTGCTATTTACTACTCTTAAGTGCATACACGCATTTTACATAATCTATATAATCATTCCTTAGAGAACAGATCACTTTGAGCTTTTTGTTATACAGGGTAAATGCAAATATTATTAACTTAATTCAATTTGTTGTTGATTCCTTAATTGCCCCTTTTATTTAATCTGCACTGAAATATATGAGGTCAAATATGTTATTTATATCCCAAAAGTTCATAAACAATTCATCAAGTATTTCTCTGGCTTTTCGACAAAACGTCTAAAATCAATAGTGTCCGGACATTTTTTGACCAGGTATAATTAAACTGTGAAAAAGAATAATACTCACTAGGACAATACGCTTCATTTGTTATTTTGCGAAAGCTATAATTTGAATTTGGTTTATTCACAATTAGGACTTGAATTATTTTGCATGATATTGCTCTCTATAATATTTTATGAAATAGTTTATCCTTTCAGATGAAAATAAAATAAAAATATATTGCAATTTTTCAAGCGTCTGATAATATTCTGAACATATAAACTTTACAGGTAAGAGCAGAATTCAGCCATTTTTCTTAAACAAATCATTTACCACACACAAAGAAACTGTTGCAAATAATCTAGAAAAAAAAAACAATATTTTTGGCGAATAACAAATATGGCATTCGTATCATTTATTACTTTCAAAATAAATAAATAAATGAATATGAACGTTAGAAACTATCAGTTCTTTAAGAGGAATTTCATATTCGTTTTAACTTGAGTCACTGCCCAGATAACACACTTAAATACCATGATTTTATCATCGAATATTATTTTAAGTACATTAAGGTGAAATCATATGCAGAATAACTGATGCTCTGTGTTTGGTCTAAATTGTCTTGCAGGCAGTCGCATCTTATCTTCTGGAAGTTAAAATGTTACACCAATAGATATCCTGCGTATGATACTTTGTTACGTATTTGGGCAGTCGTTGGAGGTTTATAAACATCCTCTGGATATCTAAGAAAAATCCATAGACTTTGAAAAATATAATTCGATAGTCTGTTATCCACATCCTCTGCTAATTTGCTAGATATTTATAATAGGATGTGATAAGTACATGATCTCTAGAATCACTGTAGGTTGTTCTTTTAACGAGTAAGGTTATATGGATGCGCATTATATCCAAGATTATTTATAATTACATAAAAAAGAAGAAACTAATTCATTCCATTTTATAATTTATTTTAAAGTTTGCTCTTATCTGTAACAATATATTTTCTTGAAACCACCGCCGCGTAAAAATATTTAATGTGACAGTTAATCTAATTTAAATACCGCAGGATTAGTTTTCCTAATTAACTGGATTGTAAATGACCGAGAGGAACAGTGCTTGATTTTAAGCACTGCGACATAGTATTTAACTAATAATAGGAGGACTAATTAAACCATGAAATCAAATAACTCGGAATATGTCGCTGAAAGAGATGAATTAGGTTTCCGGTTTTCGACAATCACAGAGAACAGATATAACATTATTCGAAACATTTTATGCATTCTGGAGAATAATATAAGTAAAACTTCATTTCAAAATTTTCTATCTAAAATAGTATTCTGGAATATTAAGTTTTAGAAAGCTATTGTGTTCACATTCTTATAAATTCGATTTTATATTCATACGAATTCTGTAAGAGTAGAATTTTACCAATCATGAAATATCCTAATTAAAAGCGGCTATATTAGATTTCTTGCAATGAAACATCTTAACATAAGAAAATGTCAACTCCTTAAACACAACTTCAGTTCAAGTCATTCTGAATTATATGCAATCTGTCACAGAACTATACATCTAGAAGTAACCTACTGTTTTCTGTTCCTTTCAAAGTTATTTTAGCGTTTGTTCCTGCCTGTAATAATATATTTTACTTTTAACGACTTGGTATTAAAAGTATCGGATAAAACAGTTAATCTAATGTAAATACAACAAGATTAGTTTTCCTAGTTAACTGAACTGTACGTGATTGAGAATTGCAGACAAGTACATAGTAATTAGCTAATAATACAAGGATATAGTAAACCATGAAAATGAATAACCCTCAGAATGACGCTGTGCCTCTGTTATTTTGCAAAAGAAGATGAATTTGGATTTGGGTTATAGACAATCGGAGAATTGGTGTATTCTTTGTAGTATTATTCGAAAGACTTTAAAGGTTGAAGTAAAAATAAACACTATACAGCAAAGATTCATGTGTAATATTTACAAGGCATGTAAATTGAATCCGCGATTCTTATTAGATAACATATATTCGTGTATAACGTACACAGTTTTTAGAAAATTGTTGACCTAAACAAAAGATGCAGACAGTATATATCTCAAATGCTACACATGGATTCAAACGCTACAGATGGATACAAATGCTACATATGAAGCTACACATGGATTCATTAAGTAGATGAAACAACAGGTATATATTGTTATAAAAGTTACGGTTTAAATTAATCTACATAAAAATGACGACTCAGAACTTTTTCTTTAAAATCAACTAAATTAAAAATATGTATATGCTATAAAAAAGTAGTAAACCAATATCAAGTATATTAAAAAAAAAAAAAATAGGTACCGAAAACTAAGTTTATCACTAAATAAAAATATAATCGAGTATTATTCTAATTTATATATTATTGATTTCAAGAAAAACTGCTTAATAAATAAGAAAGCTTATTTCGAAAATATTTTGTCCGAATAATTTGATGAATAACATTAATGCACTCCAAACATTAAGAATTATATTATATGAGGGGTGTATAAAATTTATGAGTGATTATTTGTGTCTGTTTAAATTTGAATAATGTCTTCACGAAATTATTTTTATGCGTACATTCCTAAACAAGAACGAAAAATCATGCGTCAAGCATAGATTATGTAACACTTTCCAACGCTTCCAAAATAATTTTACAAATCATTACCGTTTAATAAGCTGAAAGATAACGTCTAAGTAAACAATTTGGAAAACACATAACATATTTAAAAACGTAATTTCAGGAATTCCCAACATATATTTCCAACATATACAATATAAGGAATAATATCCGAATACTTTTATTCAGCCATGTATATGATCTATAGATTTGTATATATACTACATAGGATGCTAAATTTTAGTTTAGTTAGGAAACACGTAGGACAGTTTAAAATTCTCCTTCTGGAGTTTCTGTCAGTAAACGAAAATGTGTTTGCGAACATTTGTGCCGCCCTGTATATGATCTACAGAATTTATACACACCAAATAATAGACAAAAAGTGAGTTAAATTTAAAATCGCGTTCAGCAACTTAAAACACACTTCCAGGAATTATTGTTAACAGACAGTAGATAATTCTTTTGTGTGTCCCTGTAAATGAACGATGACTGCTATACACACAATATTCTGTAGTAAGCCTCTTTTAATGCACCTTAGTGATATATATAAATTTCAATGCGTTTAAAATAGTGAAACATTATTTAATTAAACCGCAGACGATTTTTCTCCATAGACGTAATGTAATGGAATTCTTTTGACTGTCCCTGTAAAGTAACTATAAGTGCTATGCACACCATATTCTATGTTAAGCTTCTTGTAATGCACCTTAGTGATATATATCAATTACAATGTGTTTGGAATTGCGTAACATCATTAAAATAAACGGCAAATGATTTTTCCCCATAGATCGTAATGTAACGAAATATTTTGAGTGTCCCTGTAAAACAACTAAAAGAGCTACACACTTCAGTTGAAATAGGGAACATGCTATAGATAACAACAATAACATATAAAAATTGCAGGGCAATCCGAGCATATTTACGGGAGTTAGAGCACGGACAGGCGGCAGACGGCCAGACGGCCATACGGCAGACAAACCGAAGTCATAAACACTTTTCAACTAGGTTGGAAAGTGTTAAAAAGGAATATGTTCTCCAAACAGTGTTGCCAGTTGAGTTTTAATTTATTATTCAGATTGTTTGATTACTACTATTTTTTAAGTAGTAGTATTTGCCTTATTTAATGACAGATTAAGCAAAACGAATATTGTTATTTTTTTTTTTAAATCAAGCAAACTATTGAGAAAAAAACTTTTAAAATTATTAGCGATGTGACTATTCTAATGGCTTATATTTTAAACCTACAGTTGTCTTTATCAAGCCCCAGACAATCAAACATATTCTTAAAGAGCAATTTACAGAGATTCGAAACGTCTTAACATGCCTTTATTGCACCAACAAAATTCCTTTAAGGAATTTAGGTTTAATTAAAGCCAGTTAGAATTCAGATTAAGTGGTAAATTGTTTTTCTTTTGTGGAATATCTAATTTGAAGCATGTTCTACAACTTTGGTATGCATTTTTATCACTGTAAAACTAATGTTAAAATCAAACACAACATGCATAAAAGCTGATATTTATCAAGAATTAAACAATTTGTGACTCATATTAATTTCAACAATTCTTAATTAAACCTTAATATCGCTTAATGTTTGACATCTTATGTTGTTATAAATTACAATTTCATCTTATTTTTAATAGTTCCTTGAAAAATTGCATACGTTCTGATTTTTTTAAAACGTTGGAGGATAACGGAAAAAAATGTATAATTAAAAATACTATTATTTTCTTCATTTTTGATATACTATTTCTTTTCATTTAAAATAATGTTACTGTACTCTAAAACGATATAATTTTATTGCAATGACAAATATGAGAACAAATAACAAGAAACACATTAAAATTTAACTAGAAAATATCGAAAACATTTTTCAAAAACATGTATTATAAAAACGTAGTGATAAAAATGATATTTTTGTTATCATATTTACTGATTTTTTTCTTTCATTTTGTTTTCCTATCTCCTCTCTCCTATTTTCATTTTTTTTAACATACTTCCCAAAAATATAATTTTCTCCAAAATATTATTTCCCAAAATTGAAAACAAAAGAAAAAAGTTACATTTGATATATTAACTTAAAAGTTCAATTGCAGAGTATAATTAATTCAATTACTATTAGAATGGCATTAGCAATTAAACTTGCTATTCCTATTTCAAAAATAATTCATTAGGTCAATTTCTACTTCCCTTTTTTTCCCATATAACCATAAACTTTAAAGTACTTATTTATACTTGGTCATTTTGTCAAATGGTACTTAGATTCATATTATATTGATTTTCTGAAAAGAAAATTTGTGAAATTCATTTTCCTTTTCCGGTGATGTCTCTGTTTTCTTTTCGTTCTTTCGAAATATATATATATATATATATATATATATATGACTTAAGTCGTGAATTTCTGCTTTAATGACTGAAAAAAATCTTTAAGAAATTCTGTAATAGAATATTTTCCTTTAACGTTGATTTTTTTTTTAACGATTCAATAAGAGAAGGAACAACAACATTTAAAAATAAGAACGGGAAATTTTTAAAATGTAATAAAAATATTTTTTAACCTTCTTTATTGATTAATCTAAATTGCGTCATCTAGTTTTTATTATTTTTAAAATGATGAATAACAATAATGACATCATTTTAAAGTTATTTATCAATTGGAGAAAAATTTGGTTTTATTTCCCTTAAACTCATATAAGACTAAAAATACTCAATACAGTACTATCCCCGAAATACAAAAATGATTAAAAAGCTTAAATATATTTTTAAATGTTAGTATTTTTAAGTATTTGATGATTCCCAATGCATACAAAACATCCTGTCACAGAATATGTTAGTTCTCATATATACAGAACGGTCGTAAAAAAACTTTAACGATATTTGGGCCCCTAGCAATTATACCGGTAAAGGAAACTGAATATTATTTGGTCTGTTTGTATTTTATGGTACAGGGCTCGAACAATAATCCAACTCTCACGGTTACGGTTACAGTGACGAAATTTCGAAACTTTCGAATGACAACACCGAATTATTTTAATCACAAAATGATTTTGAAGGTAAAAAAATCATGAATTACGTGAAAAAATTAATTTTAACAGTAGAAATGGCATCATGCAACGCAAACAAATGCAAATAAAAGCAACGAGAAAAACAAATGTGCAAATACAAATGACAAAAAAATAAAAAATAAAATGAGTAAATTATTTTACTATTATAAAATTTTATTATAAATCTATGTATAATCTATAAAAATAATATAAAATTTATTATCAACTTTCTAAGTTTTTGCGTTCACAGACTCGATGACATATTGCATGCGGGAGACAGAGTAGCCATAAATCACGGCATGAAGACAATACGGAATCTCATGTTTGATGGAATTTTTCATGTCAGACTTCCTAAGCGGTTTTAGCGTGAATCCCTAGACGTTTAAAAAAACTTCAAATGACTAAAATTGATTGAGCTATATTCGAATCACCCTGCTGGCGAAGAAAACGTAAAATGGCGGTAGATGACTGTGTTTTCATTGCACACAAGTACAGTATGACATGATCTCCTTTATGGTACAATTATTGCACAGACGTAATAATTATTTTCTAAAAAAAGAAATGTTGTTTTCATCTAACTTTACAAAATGGGTTCAAAACAGTATACTCAAAAATCTACATTTACATATTTGCATAACTTAAACTCTTGTGGTAGTAACAGTAAAAACAAGTACTTCCGGTTCAGTCGAAAGAGTAGGTTGATTTCTTTGTTTTTTATTAATAATTATTATTACAAACGATTTTTCTCCGTAGACCATAATATAACGGAATTCTTTTGTGTGTCCCTGTAAACGAACAAGATACTTGTAAGATTAATACACATCCTAATTAGGTTTGCATTGGTTTAGTATTTCGGATGATATCGTGATGACAAATTTTGCTTTATGTATGTAGCGGGCTAATTTAGAAGTCCGGCTCTTTGCAAACACAGGCTAATTGGAGAATCATATGATTTTTTTTCAAAAAACCTGATATTTATAATGCTGATGTTAATCTTATTATATTAATTTTAATTTTTCAAAAAAGCCTGATATTTAAAAGGCTGATGTTAATCTTATTATATTAATCTTTATTTTTCCGAAAAGCCTGATATTTAACAGCCTGGAGTTAATCACTTCAGATAGCATATGCAGCTTTAGGCTAACTGTTAACCCTTTCAAGTGCGGTGGTATGCTTATGAAACCACTTAATTTTAATTCCCAAATACCACAATGACACCAGAATTTTAGTATAAAATATTCTGTTTATTATGTATGGGAAATATAGCATTTTCTTATTTCCAAATAAATTTGTACCTAAATTCCGGTACCAATCATTCATTTCAACATTTTAGGAATGTAAGTGCTTTGCCCCTGAAAGGGTTAAATGACCAATTATATCTCAATCAGACTGATATTTTCCATGTTTAAGGCAAAGATGCTATGTAGTTTTAGGCAAAATGAAAATCGATAAGCTGTTTGGCTAAATAGCCAAATTTTATCCTGGCCGATTGTAATAAATTCGAACTAGTAATTGTTTATGCATAATTTTAGTGTAAGAAATAGGAGCTGAAACTTAAACTGCTTATAAACATGCATAAAAAAACTGTGTTATTGACAGATTTGATTAACGGGTCTGAGTGTCTAAGATTAGTGAATGTGTATGTTACATAAAATTTTTACTTTGCGATATTTCTTTAAATTATTCTAAATTCCGACATATTTATTATTTCCCTATTTCTTAATAATGTCTATTATTTATTCCTATTTAATTTCCCTTTAAATTCAAAACGCGTATATTAATAATTATCTTTTTCAAAATCTTAATCTAAAGCTTTTAGTCCCTTCATAAACTTTTATCAGCTATCTAATCTATGATATTCTGAGAGAAGTTAGTTTTTTATTTCGAGTATTTTTAAAAGCCATTTTGTTATTTTTATTTCCAGTCTTAATCACAAAACTTTTTACTTCGAAATTACTACGTTACCAGGGCACTACCTCTCGCGTCATTCGCTTAGCTGTCCAGCTCTCGAAGTGCGCCTTTCACGGACTGGTTCGTTTCTGTACTACGTCGATATCTGTCGCCCTCCTCGAATCTGACAAAAAGCAGATGCAATGACTTCGGATCTCAGAAGAATTCTGTCTTGTTTCAAGTGTTTTAAACATGTTATCTAGTGTTTATAAATCTTGTAGTATTCTAAATTTGCTTTTACTTACCCATCATACGTAGTTACTAAGTTTTGTAATCGTTTTGAAAATCGAAAAAAATTTTTGACGGATTTACACGTTTCATACACTAAAGATACCGAAAAACATATTTTTAGAAAAAAAAAATTGCCGTCCGTCTGTGTGTCTGTAAACGCTCTATCTCCCGAACAAATCAAGATAGAGACTTGAAATTTGGTGTGTACTTAGTATGTAATAATAGGAAGAAGCTTATTGAATTTCAGTAACTTCGATTATCCGGAACTATTTTTTTCGGACTCTCGAAAAATTCGTTCTGATAAAAGGTATATAAAAATTTTCGAAATTGTTTATTTTAAGGGGGAATATAAAAGAAAATTAAAAAACAAATTTGGCATTAAGAATGAAGTCGATCGGATAATTACTTGCCGAGATATTTGTAATCCTATTTCCACACTCTTCGATTTTTTCTGACCCTGTATTTCATTCAAATTTCAATTTAAAGATATATTTTAATTGAAAATGAGACGCTTAATCCGACGCAGTAAACCGTTAGTTCATTATCAATTAATCGTTAGTAGGGATTATCAATTTTGGAACAATAGAGCATTTAAAGTTTATGACGTCATCAAGCCACGATTTTATTCAAATTTCAATGCATTTTATAAATAGTTTACACATGTTTTATTTTCATATTTTATATTATGCATATCCATGATGGGTAAGTATTACGTTGGCTCCCAACGACTAGTTTAAGATCATATAGCATGATGTAACGATTCATATCCAAGCCTGGGGGCTTTACAAATTTTATCATAATGTGGGACATGTTTATACGTTTTCGTGTTTGATTAAAAAGCACCTTATAACGCCAACTGGCTTCGTGTTTTAGGGAGAAATTACCGGATTGGTAAATCCATTGCCCAGCTACACTTCCGCCCTGATTGTCTGGATTAATAATACGACGGTAAACAATCACCTTGTGTTCTCAATTGGAATTATCCGATATAAGCTATTATAAACAATTTCACAGAAGTTGACTGCAAAATAACACAATCTTTCACAAGCCGCCAGTATTCCATGAGTTAATGCATCCATACCCAACCATTCATATATATTTTTTTATTTTAAGGCTATATTTTTCGCAAACACCCCGTGAAGAAGTACGAATAAATTTGCAGTTAACTCAGACTTTTATTTTTTTCAAGAATAGTGTATAGAAAATTGGTTGCTTAATAAATAAATATATAAAATACATACTAAAAAATCTGAATGAATAAAATCTGTTTTCCTAGCATTATGTGAAGAAGATGGGAATGCAAATGTTAAAATAATTAAGAAATCTGTTTTATTGACAACTTTGATTTAAGCTCCTGGTTGATAATTATGAATAATAAACACTTTTTAGATATTTTCTAGGTCAAATTTGCACTCAGCAAACCATTTTCTCTACTTAAAGCAGGGAAAACATTAAAAATTTGCCTCATTTACAGATTTTATTAAAAAAAAAAAAATTATGTTTTTAATGGTTATTTTTATTCAGCAACGCATCTCTTTCTGTGTAATGCTGGAAAAACAGTAAAAATCTGCATCAACTGCAGATTGTAATGTTACTTCAATATATGTTGATCTAGTCCACCATCTCTGATTATACCTTGAAAATGATACCGGTTGGTATTCAAACATGTCTGTAATTTAGCGACTTTTTTTTCAAATTTTAGCATATCAAAGTTTATTTGTAATATCACAAAAGTGTTTTTATGCATCTTTAAACAAATTAATAAGCATTAGAAAACCCAAACAGCAAGAGTATTAATGGTATGTGTGAAAAAAATAACTAATGCTTTTACATTAACAAGTATTATCTCAATATTTGAAAAATATTACAAAACATATTCTGATTTGATACTGAATATATATTATTCTGTAATTTTTCAAAAATATCATGAGAATAAATCTATTAATACTTCTCGTACGAGCCTTCTTTATAAAAGTAATTCTTTCATATATATCTGAAACAAAAGTGCTTAGAGTGATTTTTAATTACTGAAGTCTAAAGGAGAAAATTCTTTTGGGCTTTAACTGCAATCACTTTTAGAAATAGTTTTATTAGCTTTTTCATTGTTCATTAATCAGCTGTGAAGAAAAAAAATCAAGAATACAACAAAGAATCGAAATTCTAATGCAAAAATCTGCTGAAGTAGACAGTTTATTCCACAATTTCCTCAATGAATATTTGATGCAATAATATTTATTCTGGACGTTTGGAAGGAAATTTGAATTAAACTCGCAAGACAACTAATGTTATGATTATAAGAGTCTCAATTATTAAAATCCTTTTCACCAATAAAGGATCAAAGCTGTTTTATTTTATCTTTTAAATGTAAAGTAAAATATATTATCATTTTAAAATTATTAATAAATCTTAAAAATTAGTTAATTTTAGATGTGGTATGTTCTTATAATGTCACTAAATATAACAGGGGTCCTACAGGTCAAGGAATTTCCCAGATTCACCAGTATTTACTTAGTGAAAAACTCTCCTTATGTAATCGCGCGATTACATAATTCTTGTTTTTCTTTAAAAGAATAGTGGTATTTCACCTGAAACTGAAGAAACCCTGCATAACTCACAAAAATATTTTTCTTTCGAATAACAAAATTCCATAACTTAACTCATACATTAATTTTTATAAAGTTCATTTTATGTTTGCCTCATATTTCTGTTAACACCCTGACCGCCAAGTAAAAGGGAAAATTTGTAATGTTGTTTTTCTTCAATTTTTTTAAAAAGCGAAAAAAGGATGAATTTGCAAACTTGATATAAAAACTTAATTATGTATATGAGTATAACTCTTGAGAATATTAATTATTACTTAATTTTTAAAACGGCATTATATTTGTAGAAATATATTAATTAAAACAATGCTTCTATTTCAGTGAAACCTACAGCATAGTGAACGGATATATCAGTTCATGGCGGTGAGAAGGTTTTAATGCACTTATCTGTACCACAAATTATATCTTCCGAAGGTTGTGTTCATTGTTATAAGCACATGTCAATTTTGAAACAGAAATGCGTAAGCAATCTTAAACCTTAGTAAACATTCTGTGAAATATATTCAGTCGACCATATGGTCAATTAGGAAAGCATTAAAACATAAAGAATTTTATGATTTTTTAAAGATTACTGATACACTATATTTCCAATGATGACCGTTCACTTGCGATTTTAGACGTTTTGTTAAATATCTGGAAAGATACATGAGGAATTATCCTGAAACTTCAGGAGTATAAACAACATGATAGACGTCATGTATTACCGCGAAGATTTTTTCCCGAAACCCCTTAAGGGGCCGTCAACAAATTGAAGAAAAACGAATATATTTTGGATAACCCTGTAAAAACTAATATTGCAAAAGCATTCAATCTGTAGATTATGATTAAGTGGATTATTGTGATAATTTGGGTTCATTTTTATGAAGATAGCATGTATACTCGAAGAGAAATTCAGGTTTTTATAAAAACGGTCCCAAATTTTATCAAGTTTTTTGCTTATAATCTGAAGAGTTTTTAATATAAAAACAAGTTATTTTCAGAAAATATGACAAACAAAATTGTACACAACACCCTGCAATCAGAATTAAAAAATATTAAAAATTGTATGAAAAATGAGCAGGTTCACTAAATATTGTTTCACTGCGCATGCGCGAATTCAATCAAAATATACTGTGCATAATATATTATCTAAATATATAGACCAACTTTTATGAAAGTCTCAAAAACATAGCTTGAAAATTCTGATAGTAATCGTCGATAGAATAAGCTCGAAATTCGCTGTTCCCAAAAGAAAGCAAAAAGATGAGGGGTTGTATCAAATATAGAATGAGAGACACTTCATTCTTATTATGCCAACTTTCATAAGCTAGTATATTTGGATACAACCCCTCATCTTTTTGCTTCATTTTGGGAACAGCGAAATTCGAGCTTATTCTATCGACGATTACTATCAGAATTTTCAAGCTATGTTTTTGAGATATTCCTAAAAGTTGGTCTATACATTTAGCTAATAAATTATGTACAGTATATTTTGATTTAATTCGCGCATGCGCAGTGAAACAATATTTAGTAAACCTGCTCATTTTTCATACAATTTTTATTATTTTTTAATTCTGATTGCAGGCTATTGTGTATAATTTCGTTTGTCATATTTTCCGAAAAAGAAATTGTTTTTATATTAAAAACTCTGCAAATTATAAGCAAAAAACTTGGTAAAATTTGGGACTGTTTTTATAAAAACCTGAATTTCTCTTCGAGTATACATACTATCTTCATAAAAATAAACCCAAATTATTACAATAAGCCACTTAATCATAATTTACAGTTTGAATGCTTTTGCAATATTAGTTTTTACAGGGTTATCCAAAAGATATTCGTTTTACTTCAATTTGTTGACGGCCCCTTATGGGGTTTCGGGAAAAAATCTTTGCGGAAATATATGATGTTTATCATGGTGTTTACGCTCCTGAAGTTTCAGGATAATTCCTCATGTATCTTTCCAGATATTTAACAAAACGTCTAAAATCGCAAGTGACCGGTCATCATTGGAAATATAGTGTATATATAGGAATATCGTACACGAAGTAAAACATAAAAGTATGTATAAGAAAATAAATTCACTTAAGAGTTCATTAGAAAACCATTGAAACAACCAGTTTGATATGTTAATTTATTCGACAAGATTTTAAATGAGAAAGAGCACAAAGTTTTAATACTGGGTCCAAAGCATATTTCTAGTGATAAATTTAATACACTGCTCATTACAATTATGGGAGCTTATAGTTTTAACGAAATTACGCAAATATTTACACCGATAAGTAACGTAAAATAAAAAAAATCCATAATTTAAAGCGTAGCAGAAAACAGAAAAAGAAAACTTCATATGCAAATCAAAGTGCATGACGTCAAAAAACAGGAAAAGGAGATAAGTGCAGAAATCGTGATTTCGCAGAAACGTCCATTTCACTGTCTGAGTTGTGAAATTCAATTACTCAGCTTTTGTTTTGAGGAAATGTGACGCGAAAATGTTACAACAATCTGGAGGCACGGCAGTGCCTCCGCCAAGTCGAGAGAGGACAGCCATAAGCATACTTTTCTGGAAGCAACTCAGGGCACTTTTGACACCCCCATATCTCCGCGCTGGAGTATCCCAAAAATTTTAAACTTCAATTATAGAGAGTATTTGGCCCACAGGACCAAAATTTAAAATTACAACTTTCTGTCTTTTCTAGTTCAGGCGATATATGAACTCAAACATTCGATTTTTTGTCACTTCTTACTCACTCGTTCACGCGTCATCAAAAAGATTGGGTAGATCCCGTAGCCCCAGAAACTTGGCATTTGGAAAAAAGGTAGTGTTTAGGATACAAAGAAAGGAAAAATTATAAAATCCAGAAAATTCGAAAAAAAAAACATTCGAAAATTCAACAAATTCCATCAAAATTGAAAATTGAAAATAATACGATCTTGTAGTCTTGGAAACTTAAGATTTGGTGTGAAGGTAGTGTTTAACATCCAGAAAAAGAAAACATCAAAAACACCAAAAAAATCGAAAGCAAAATTGAAAAAATCGAAGAAATTGAAAAAAACCGAAAATTTGAAGACAATCCGATTTTGTTGCGCTAGAAAATTCAAATTAGGAATAAAGGTAGTATTTAGGATACAGAAAAAGAAAAATTAAAAAAATCCAGAAAATTTGAAAAAAAAATAAAAAAATTCGAAAAAAATTGAAAAAATGAAAATAATTTGATACGATAACGCTCGTATTTATAAATTAATTTGGATGAAACTAATTGTGTGTATTAAGCTCACCAATGCCTCGACCGAGTTCGTTGGCCAGCTTGGTCCGCCATCTTGTTTCAAGATGGCGGCCATGGAAAAATTTAAAACTAAAATAAATATACAAAAAAGTTAAAAAATCAAGTTTATTTTTTAATTAGGTGTTAGGACT
Source organism: Maratus michaelseni (assembly GCA_963931845.1). Lineage (NCBI taxonomy): Eukaryota > Metazoa > Arthropoda > Arachnida > Araneae > Salticidae > Maratus > Maratus michaelseni. Next base: position 105,176,577 of record OZ007588.1, on the reverse strand, counting down.
TGATACAAGGATTCCAGAGCATTTTTTGTTTTACCTCTATCTTAAAAATTGGCTGAGATAGAGCAGTTTGAAATTCTAGGGTGGCTGACATTTTGAAACAAAACAGCACATTACAAAAAAACAACGATAAATTTATGATCAATAATGGTCAAGCAGGTGCAATCCCGAATGAATACTCCGTGTTATTATAACTGTAACTTTGACTTCGAAATTTTGATACGTTGCATTTTCTATTTGTTGATATTTTTGAGCTATGATTTACGCTAAGTGAAATGTTGTTGTTGAAGAGGGATTTTCCATGTAAATCCGAAACGTCCAATTTTAATATGTTTTTAATGTTTTATGAAAGTGAATTGTAATGTCTGTAATTTTAATGATTTTAATATAAATTTATAAATTTTAGTGAACGCGATTTCTCGCAAATTATTTTCTTTCATTGTTGTAATCATTTTCCCAATCATACGCATAAAACTATATATTCATATCCATTAGCGCCAAATTCTCGCCAAACTTCGCGACAATTGGCGAAATCTCGCCAAATTTGGCGTCAAAAATAAGTCTTCATAAATGAAGCCAACTTGGCTATAGCTCAATAATTTGGCGAATTTCTTATTCAAATTCAGTGTAAACGAATCTTTTGTAAACGGTTTCTTTGCATTTTAACTTGCTGTTTTCGAGTAACATTAGCTAAAATTTTAAAACGAAGATATAGGAAAGCTACCTTTTCCTGCCGGTACAGGCCGGAGGACTTTTTTATGAGTTGTCGGATGCAATCTATGTTTTGCATTAAATAAAGTAAAACATTGAAAAACAAATCCCACAGGATGGGGATAGTTTGTTTTAGATAGATTTTAAGATAATTGTCCTATTAGCTAGTACACCTTCCGTTATTGTTTTGTGTTATTTTCCCCGGATTATGCTTTTCTTTTCTTTTGTTTACGAATTTTGTAATAGAAAAGTTCCGCTATAGACTGGCTACGTTATAGACCTTTTTTTTATAGACAGGTTCATTTTCTTTCACAGGCTTTACTCTATTTAATTTATATATGGAATATTTGTTGTTAAAAGATGTTGGTCGCACAAAAATTTTCACATCTCTCCCACCCTCCCGACATTACTGGTTGGTTATGGCTTGATAGTCCTTTCTAAATAAAATCATGGTGATTCTAAGATTCTCTTGATTTATCTCTAAATTGAACATAAACGATTCTAAGAAAACGGATCAATGGATTACTATATTGGCATGAGGAAATTTAGTTGCAGAAAAATGGAGCATATAGCTAACATTAAGTCTAATAGGAAAACCACAGCCTTGGCAAGATCTGGAGGCACGGCAGTGCCTCCGCCAAGTCGAGAGAGGACAGCCATAAGCATACTTTTCTGGAAGCAACTCAGGGCACTTTTGACCCCCCCCCCCCCCATATCTCTGCGCTGAAGTTTCCCAAAAGTCTGGAACTTCGTTTTTCTAGAGAATGTGGCAAATAAGACCAAAATTTAAAATTACAACTTTCTGTCTTTTCTACTTCAGACGATATATGAACTCAAACATTCGATTTTTTGTCACTCACTCACTCACTCATTCACGCGTCATCAAAAAGATTAGGTAGATTCCGTAGCCCTAGAAAGTTGACACTTGGAAAAAGGGTAGTGTTTAGGATACAAAAAGAAAAATTATAAAATCCGGAAAATTCGAAAGAAAAACATTCGAAAATTCAACGAATTCCATCAAAATTGAAAATCGAAAATAATACGATCTTGTAGTCTTAGAAACTTAAAATTTGGTGTGAAGGTAGTGTTTAGCATCCAGAAAAAGAAAACATCAAAAACACCAAAAAAAATCGAAAGCAAAATTGAAAAAATCGAAAAAATTGAAAAAAACCGAAAATTTGAAGACAATCCGATTTTGTTGCGCTAGAAACTTCAATATTGGAATAAAGGTAGTATTTAGGATACAAAAAAAGAAGAAATTGAAAAAATCCAGAAAAATCGAAAAAAAATTCAAAAATTCGAAAAATTCGAAAAAAATTGAAAAAATGAAAAATATATATCTTTTAACCTTAGAAACTTAAAATTCGGCGTAAAGGTAGTGTTTGGAATTCAGAATAAGGAAAAATTAAAAACACAATAAAAATCGAAAATAAAATTTAAAAATCGGAAAAATCGAAAAACACCGAAAATTTGAAAATATACCGATTTTGTTGCGCTAGAAACTTTGAATTCGGAATGAAGATAGTATTTAGGATACAAAATAAGGAAAAATTCAAAAATCCGGAAAATTCAAAAATTCGAAAAAGTCTGAAAAATTGAAAATAATTTGATCTTTTAGCCTTAGAAACTTAAAATTCGGCGTAAAGATAGTGTTTAGGTTTCGGAATAAGGTAAAATGAAAAATACAATAAAATTCGAAAATAAAATTGAAAAAATTGAAAAATAAGGAAAATTTGAAAATAATCCGATTTTATAGCGCTAGAAACTTGAAATTTGGAATAAAGGTAAGATTTAGGATGCTATTTAAGGAAAAATTTAAAAACACGAAAAATTCGAAAAAAAAAAAATCCGCAAAATTCGAAAAAAAAATGAGAAATTGAAAATTATTCGGTCTCGTAGTCTTCGAAACAGAAAATTTGTGTAAAGGGATTCAGAAAAAGAAAAAAAAATTAAAAATACAACAAAAAGCTAAAATAAAATTAAAAAATCGAAAAAAACGAAAATTTGAAAAAAAAATCGATTTTTTAGAGCTAAAAACTGGAAATTTGGAATAAAGGTAGTATTTAGGATAGAAAAAAAAGGGAAAAATTAAAAAAATCTGGAAAATTCGAAAAATTGAAAAATAATTGATCTTGTAGCTTTAAAAACTAAAAATTCAGCGTAAAGGTAGTGTTATAGAGAAAAATGAAAAATTAAAACACAATAAATTCGAAAATAAAATTTAAAAAAATCGAAAAAAATCGAAAATTTGAAAATAATTCGATTTTGTAGCGCTAGAAACTTGAAATATGGAATAAAGAACACAAAAAAAGAAAAAATTAAAAAATCTGGAAAATTCGAACAAAAAATTCGAAAAAAATTAAAAATTGAAAATAATTTGATCTTGCAGTCGTAGAGACTTAAAATGTAGTGTAAAGGTAGTATTTACGATTCAAAAAAGAAACTTTTAAAAATTTGTAAAATTCGAAAATAAAATTGAAATATCGAAATATCTGTAAAAAATCGAAAATTTGAAAACAATTCGACTTTGTAGTTCTAGAAACATAAGTTTTAAGGTAATTGTCCTATTAGCTAGTACACCGCCCCTAATTGTTTTATGTTTTTTTCCCCGGATTATGCTTTTTTCTTTTTTTTTTTACGAATTTCGGTATAGAAAAGTTCCGCTATAGACCGGCTGCGTTATGAGCGGTTTCTTTATAGACATGTTTGTTTTCTTTCACAGGTTATACTCTATTTAATTTGCATATGAAATATGGATTGTTAAATGATGTTAGCACCAAAAAAATCTTCACAGCTCCCTCTCTCCTTCCGACATTACTGGCTGGTTATGGCTTGATAGTTCTTTCTAAATAAAATCATGGTGACTCTAAGATTACCTTGATTTATCTTTAAATTGAACCTAAATGATCCTAAGAAGACGGATCAAAGAAATACTATATTGGCATTACAATCAGGAAACTTAGAAGTAAAATCGAAAAATCAATAAATTTATAAAAAGTCGAAGGTTTGGAAATAATTCGATTTTGTAGTCCTGCCAGCTTGACATTTGGCAGAAAGGTAGGGTGGGCTTAGGATACAAAGTAAGGAAAAATTTAAAAAGCCGGAAAAAAAGACAAAAAAAAAAAAACGAAAAAAAAAAAACTTCGAAAAATCGAAAAGAGTTTGTTTTATTGAAAATTTCCGGGAATTTTAATTTTAGCTTTCTTTTTATCCTAAACAGTACTTTTGTGCTAAATATCAAGTATCTAGGCTGCAAGTAATATCTCAGATGGATAGCATCTTTCCTGGAAGCAATTGAGAGTACTTTTGACTCCCCCCTCCCATAACTTAGTGCTTGCCTAGTTACCTGAAATTTCTTTAAGGTAACTTCTTCGAAAATCAGTGGATGATCTCCAAAAAGAGCCCAAAATCAAGAAAAGGAGGATTACTTACAAAAAGAAGTGAAATCTCATCAAAAAGTCACCTGTAAAAAATGCAGCCAAGTCTCGTAACTCATTTACCGTAAAAAGTACTGAGATCGTATAAAGCCAAGTTTAACTATCTTATTAACTCTGAAATTTTCATTCACAAATCACTCCTAGTTTCTACATCTTTAGTTAATTATTATTTTGTGACTTGGCAATTACGTAGCACGAGAATGTGATGTATATAGTTAGTCTTAATCAAATAATACTATAACATATTAAGGTGTAATAGCTTCCCTGTCCGTATATAATTTGCTTTAGTTAAATTATCCCATCCCATCCCATGACATAGTAAGATGTAATAACTTTCCTGTGCTGCGTAATTGCCAAGTCATAAAATAATAATTAACTAAAGATGTAGAGACTAGGAGTGATATGTGAATGAAAATTTCAGAGTTAATAAGATAGTTAAACTTGGCTTTATACGATCTCAGTACTTTTTACGGTAAATGAGTTACGAGACTTGGCTGCATTTTTTACAGGTGACTTTTTGATGAGATGTGATTTACAGTAATCCATGGCTTGGCGTAATATCGGGAGACTTAAATCCGGGTAAACACAACGAAGTGCAGCGGACTCTGTTGGAGTCGCAAAAAGTGTCGTTGCAAGGCTGTTGAATTGATTCCAAGAAACAGGGAATGTTAGATGTCGAACAGGGAAATGTCAGCCAAGTGCTATTACAGCAACTGATGACCGATATATCCTGTTAACAGCTCATCGAAACAGAAGAGGCAATGCTACTCAGCTGCAAAGACAGTTGCTCTTGACAACAGGACGAAGGGTGTCCAGCCAAATACTCCGAAATAAGCTTTATCACAGTGGTCTCTGTGCACGTAGTTCAATGATATGTATTCCGTTGACATCAAGCCACCGTGTGGCCCGAAAAAGCTGGGCTGCTGTAACATCCAGATTGAAGGCAACGTGATTGGAGTCAAGTGCTGTTTACAGATGAGTCCGTATTCAATCTGGAGTTTGACACCCGACGTGTTTTGGTATGGAGAAAAGGGGCCACTTGAAATGACCCCACATTCGTTCGTGAAAGATCCCATTTCTGACGAGATGCGTTGATGGTATGGGCTGAAATAAGAATCGATGGACGTACGGATCTGCATATCATTCGGAATGGCGCTTTGACGGCCCGAAGGTGTGCCGACGAGATACTGAGATTTCATGTCGTTCCTTATGCTGCAGAAATTGGTGATTCCTTAGTTTTTATGCATAATTTCAGACCGCATACAGCTCGTTTGGTGGAGAACATGCTTGAACTTAAACAATACAGCATGCTCTCCTGACCTGAATCCGATTGAACATGTTTGGAACACACTCGGACTACGCATTGCAGCAAGACAAGGCCCCTTTTTACTGTCCGGGACTTGGAGATTGCAATTCTTGAGAAGTGGAACAGTATTCCTCAAAGTCTTATCGAAAACCTCATCGCATACATGGAAAACAGGAGTGCAGCAGTATTAGCTGTTCGAGGGGACCACACGCCATATTAAACATCTTACATCATTTCTAAATAATACTTTTTTGCCATTTACATGTAACCAAATTGTTGTCCTAATCCATCTTTTCATGTTCTTTCCATCATTTGAAAGACTTAAAGCTCCCTTACAAAAAATGTTGCGTCTTTTTTTTCTGTATTGCGCATTGATACACGTGTAATCTCCATTTTATGCCCATGCAAGACTGTCTAACACGGATCTCTTCTTTGTTTGCTTCTCTAGATTTTTTGAGCAGTGTATTAAAGCCGTAATCGCAGATTGTGAAAATATTACTCAATCGTTAAACCCAAATACAATAAAATAAAATACGTGGCATGTTCCATAAAAACATAAAAATATTTTAAAAAGAACCAACAAGTTTTAAGAGTATAAGGATAAAAATTACAAGATAATCAAACAAATTAAGTCAGACTCGGCAATCACGATTATAGAAACCGAGAAAACCAATAAATTTGCAGTTATAAATAAATGTGAATATATTATGAAGATAGAGAAGAGCATAACAGAAATGGATTGTAAATAATTAACTAAGAAACCATGTAACATGATATCAAGGAAAACTCAAGAATTAATCAAAAATTGTAGATGGCCGACAAAATTTAGAAATAAAATCAAAATTTACAAAACTGCAACAACGCTAAAGTTAGTCGGACGCTTAAAAGATCACAAGTATAATTTTCTGCTTAGATCCATCGTAACGAAATGTTCCGTGCCAACCGATAGTATTAAAAAAGTTTCGGTTCTTACCTTAATACAATTCTTCTACCATCTAACCATGTTTTAAATTAAGCCACAGATTTCATTAATACATTTAAGGATATTAAATTGAAAGAAAACAGTATAATAGCGAGTTTGGATATCAATCTTTATATCCCTCAACTGATTTAAATGAAGTGAAGAAGTTCGTAGTATATCCCATTGACACCAATAGTGTATTAGATATAGATATAAAGAAAAGATTAAAATCATCATTTAATTTAATCAACGAAAATAATGTGTTTTTATTCAATCTAAAATTTATGAAATCTTAAATACCTGTATGTTAAGACCAGTGTTGGGCACGCTCGCAAAAAACACGAACTAGTTCAACTCAAGTTCAATTTCTCAAAAATGAATCAAGTTCACGTTCAAATTCAAAATTTTTCAAACGAACTCGCTCAACTCAAACTCAATTATGAAAATGAACGAAGTTCACTAAAAACTCTTTTTTTTTTTTTTTAATAAATTTGAATTTTATCGTCCAAAAATTTTGTGAACTAAACTTTTGATTATTCGATGCAAGGGTCTTCATGGGCCCGGCCCAATTTTCTTTCCCGACACTCGATCCGAGTTTGGTTTGGGGATTACTTTTCTAGAGGTTCGGACCCAGGTGGGCCTAGACTAGATTTATTTTCCGGCCCACGTCGGGGCTGGGCTGCATTCTTCTTGAGGTCTGAACAGGCAGACATTTTCAGCCCCAGCTCATATAAAAATCATTTGACCGGCATGGCTCAGGCCTGTCCAGTAAAAATATCAGTAAAATTTGGCCCGACCCAATTTTTTTTTTAAATGCACGGATTTTTTAAGTCGTTGTTATTCCTGAATATATATATATATACAGATGGCAGCTCTAATCAATTTATTTCCTACTATCATTTTTTTAAAGCAATGTTTGTATAGATAGATATAGCAGCCATTTTGAGTTAATGATGACTGGCTGCTCGTCAAGTACTTATAATCTTGTTCAATGTACAGTAACATTAGTCTTTTTTAGTGAGTCTTGCACATTATTTCACGATCTAATTTCTTTTTAAGTTGTATAATTGTTTATCTATCTTATTTCTATTTAAGTTGCATATTTATTTATTTATTTATTTTGTTATTTGAACTCGTGTAGGTTATTAATTGTCTTGTTTCATATATATATATATTGTTAGGGCTTAATATTGACGATTTTAGGCATAATGCTGACAATATTTGATGAAATAACATATATTTACTATGAATCTATACTAATATTATAAAGGAGTAAATCTTGTTTGTTTGTTTGTAGGGGGTAATCTCTGGAACTACCGAACCGATTTCAAAAGTGATGGTGGCAAATTGATGGTGACAACCCCTGCTCCAACATAGGCTATATTTTATGTCGGTGCCACTAACCCCAGGGGGTGCAGGAGCAAAAAACATTCTAAAATTGCGATTTTTCAGTTATCACACTGGCTGTCAAGCCCTGAGAGCTTGGCAGCCGGTTCTGTATGTATGTATGTACGTACGTAATGCGATAACTCTTCATAGAAATATCCGTTTTCCTTCAATTTTTGTTTATAGGTTCACTGTGTTAAGGCGCTTCCCTGATTAGTTTTCGGGATTGATTGGTTAAGTATAAAAGGGGGGGAACAAGGGGCTAATTCCCCCCCCCATTAATTTATATAAATGGGTTTTTCATGCAGAATTATTCCGTTTTCCTTCAAATTTTGTTTATAGGTTCACTGAGTTAAGGCGCTTCCCTGATTAGTTTTCGGGATTGATTGGTCAAGTATAAAGGGGGGGAACAAGGGTCTAACTCCCCCCCCCCCTTAAATTATATAAATGGGTTTTTCATGCAGAATTATTCCGTTTCCCTTCAAATTTTGTTTATAGGTTCACTGAGTTAAGGCGCTTCCCTGATTAGTTTACGGGTTTGATTAGTTAAGTATAAAGGGGGGGAATGGGGGGGGCTAATCCCCCCCTTAATTTATATAAATGGGTTTTTCATGCAGAATTATTCCGTTTTCCTTCAAATTTTGTTTATAGGTTCATTGGGTTAAGACGCTTCCCTGATTACTTTTCGGGATTGATTGGTTAAGTATAAAGGGGGGAACGGGGGGCTAATCCCACCCTTAATTTATATAAATGGGTTTTTCAGGCAGAATTATTCCGTTTTCCTTCAAATTTTGTTTATAGGTTCACTGTGTTAAGGCACTTGCATGATAATTTTCGGGATTGATTGGCTGAGTATAAAGGGGGGAACGGGGGGGTAATCCCCCCCTCAATTTATATAAATGGGTTCTTCATGCAGAATTATTCCGTTTTCCTTCAAATTTTGTTTATAGGTTCACTGAGTTAACGCGCTTCCCTGATTAGTTTTCGGGATTGATTAGTTAAGTATAAAGGGGGGGGATCAGGGGGCTAATCCCCCCTTAATTTATATAAATGGGTTTTTCATGCAGAATTATTCCGTTTTCCTTCAAATTTCGTTTATAGGTTCACTGTGTTAAGGCGCTTCCCTGATTAGTTTTCGGGATTGATTGGTTAAGTATAAAGGGAGGGAACGGGGGGATAATCCCCCCCCCCTTAATTTATATAAATGGGTTTTTCATGCAGAATTATTCTATTTGCTTCAAAATTTGTTTATAGATTCATTGGGTTAAGACGCTTCCCTGATTAGTTTTCGGGATTGATTGATTAAGTATAAAGGGGGGGAACGGGGGGCTAATACCCCCCTTAATTTATGTAAATGGGTTTTTCATGCAGAATTATCCCATTTCCTTCAAATTTTATTTATAGGTTCACTGTGTTAAGGCGCATCTCTGATTAGTTTTCGGGATTGATTGGTTAAGTATAAAGGGGGGGAACAAGGGGCTAATTCCCCCTTATCTATACTAATATATAAAGTAGTAAAGATTGTTTGTTTGTTTGTTTGTTTGTTTGTAGGGGGTAATCTCTGGAACCACTGAAGCGATTTTAAAAGTGATGGTGGCAAATTAATGGTGACAATCCCTGCTCCAACATAGGCTATATTTTATGTCGGTGCCACCACCCACAGGGGGGTGCAGGAGCGAAAAACGTTCTAAAATTTCGATTTTTTGTGTACTGAAGGAGATAGAAGTATCAAATTTGATATAGTAGTTACTTATAAGATGTAAATGCTCTCTAAGAACAAATTATAAAAACATTCGCAATTTAAAAGGGTGAGATGAGGAAGAAGCATTCTAAAAACATTCTAAATTACAATTTCTATGGAATCTCTGAAACTACAGAACCGATTTCAAAAGTGATGGTGGCAAATGGATGGTGACAGTCCCTGCTCCAACATATGCTAAATTTTTTGTCGGTGCCACTGCCCGCAGAGGGTGCAGGAGCGAAAAACGTTCCAAAATTATGATATTTTCAATAATGAAGGAGTTAGGAACTTGACATTTTGTATGGTCGTTACTTACAAGATTTAAATGCTCTATAAGAACAAAATCTAAAAAAATTCGAAATTTAAAAGGCTGAAATAAGCAAAAAAATTTCTAAAAACATTATAAATTACAATTTGTATGGAATGTCTGGAACTACTAAAGCGATTTCAAAAGTGATGGTGGCAAATGGATGGTGACAATCCCTGCTCCAACATAGGCTATATTTTATGTTGGTGCCACTACCCCGAAGGGGGTGCAGAAGCGAAAAACGTTCTAAAATTGCGATTTTTGCGATGCTGAAGGAGCTAGAAACTTCAAGTTCGGCATGATTGTTATTTATAAGATCTAAATGCGCTCTAAGAACAATTTCTAAAGAAAAATGATCTAATGATTCTGCGATTTTTCAACTATTGAATTTCTAAAATTACCAAATTTCACAATAGAGTACCATAGCGAAACCTTCACGCGTAAAAAGATAATGATAAGGGCGACGTGTCCTGACGTGTATATTGACTATAGCACGAGTCACAAATTATAGTATCCTTATTATTCTGTTAAAATATAATAGTGAATTATGAAATGTCAATATTTTGTTTGATTAAAGGTTCGTTAAGAGAAATTGACCAGCGTAGCGGGCGTAGCTTGCTAGTATTCTTATAAAGCCCTTCTGTATATTCTATAAGATATTCATAGTTTTCCATTGTTTATCCTATCAAGTATAATTCCTGCAGTGACCATTCCATTCCTTTTTAGAATTTCTTATCCTTTGTTTTTCACATGTGTTTTCATTTTTAAATGTATATATATATATAATTTTTTTAAGATGGGTAGATGCATTTCTAGGCAATAAAATTAAAATACGGTAAAACCTGAGAAAAAAGAACCTGCCTATGACGGAATCCCGTGTTTAAAAAAACAAAATGTTGATCTATGTAAAATAAGGATAACAGTACTTGTGAAAAGAATGTAATGCATTTACAACAGGCGATGAACTTGCTCATAGGGGAACCAGCCCATGACGGATTTTTCTTCTTTCCTACGCAATTCCGCCTCAGAAGATTTTAATTGTATAGAATTTTTAAATCTCCAAGTCATACAATGTGGATGAACAATATTAATGTTTGAATATATTGAATATTGGAAAATAAGTTTCTACTGCTATATTTCCAAATCGGAAAATGAAACAGCTCATTTTTTTAATTCGTCTTGCCGCATATCATAAATTTGAAATGCATGAATGTAAAAATAAATAAATACAATAAAACAAAAATTGTCTTTTCCGGGGATTAAGTGTAAGAGAAACAGAGATATCCTTAGAAATTTTTTTTTGTTATTCTTTCTCTGTCTGTTTAATTATTTTAAGTTACTTAGGATGAATAAAGTTTACCCTTTGTTTAACAAATTAGAGACGAATAAAATTTAATTTAATTTCAAGATACAGCTGGCAGATATATTACAGATATATTTACATATAATCAGATGCATTTGAAAAATAAATACCACATCTCAGAACACTTTTTTTTAAAAATGAATATAAACATGATATAAAAATGTAAAATAAGTATTTTTAATTAGGACTTCTCGTACAAGACACTTTTGTTTTAACCTTATAGTTACTATATTAATAGGCGTAAAAATCCTTATAGGTGTAAAAATCTATGTTCAGCCAGGTCGGGCCTAGCCGAGCCAATTGATATTTTGTGCAGACTGAGCCGAAGTTTTAATTTTTATACCTGACTTTGTCAATAACTGTTTTCAACGGTCCGAGTTGTGCTCGAAGCACTTCTGGCCAAACTTTCAGCTTTTTTACTGGGCCAAAAGAAAAATTGTCCACGGATAGTCTTGGTCGTACTCGGCCTGAAAATTTCTTCCCTTACATACCTCTAAATCAATGTATTTTTTTTATGCATCATATCTGCATGATAAGTTGACGTGTTTTTATTTTAAAATTTTAACTTTTTATGAAATAATTGTATTTAAAGCGAAAGAAAAATAAAGTTCAAATCTAACGAACATGGAAGACATATTTTCAATCGTTCAATGGTACTAAAAATTTATTTTTATTATTTTGTTTTTTATACTTTTTCATTTATACAAAAAGGTGATTGTGAATTAGAATTATATCATTAGTTTTCATTGATTATTTTGAATATACAAATAAATATAGACATCGTCTGGGAAGGAATATATCTGCCAGCTGTATCTTGAAATTAAATTAAATTTTATTCGTCTCTAATTTGTTAAACAAAGGGTAAACTTTATTCATCCTAAGTAACTTAAAATAATTAAACAGACAGAGAAAGAATAACAAAAAAAAAATTCTAAGGATATCTCTGTTTCTCTTACACTTAATCCCCGGAAAAGACAATTTTTGTTTTATTGTATTTATTTATTTTTACATTCATGCATTTCAAATTTATGATATGCGGCAAGACGAATTAAAAAAATGAGCTGTTTCATTTTCCGATTTGGAAATATAGCAGTAGAAACTTATTTTCCAATATTCAATATTTCCTAAATGTTAAAATCTTTTAAATGCTCTAGTGTGTTTATATGTTTAAAACAAAACTGTCTTGTACGAGGAGTTCTAAAATCATTCCTAGTTTAGTTTATTTCATGTTCTCCGTTTTAAAAATTAGCCTGGACTGCGGATTACTGCAGCAAATACATTTCTTCCAAAAATCCTGTTCCCTCTCCACTGAATTTTGTTTGTACGAGCGCTGATAAAAATTAAATGTCTGACATAAAAAAAAGCCCTTTTCTTTTTGCATATGAATCGATAAAATTTGCACGTGTAACCTCTTAACAATCAAATAGAGATTTTCATTTGCCTATAAAGTTGACGTATCTTTAATTCTTACAAGTTATTGCCCCTGACGACGGCCCTTTACAGGCTGCCGAGTCTCAAAAACAAACTTTAAACACTTAATTTGACATCATTTTCTCAAAGATACTTTGCATTTATAGAAAAATGAAAAACTTTTCAGTTTACTGCTGTTTGAATGAGGATTGTACAATTTTTTTGAATGTATAAATGAAAATGAATTAAAACTATATTGAAAATTTATTTATTACTTTAGGAGTAAAATTCTTTTTAAAATCAATAATCTACTTATAAATTATAATTTTTTTTATTTCTCATTGAAGAAAAAATTGTCAAAACTCACAGTTTGTGAAAGCCCCATGGCTAAGCTGCATGCTGCATCTCCTCTTGCCCTCACATAAATCCTGATCTGTGCATAATTTCCTTAAAGCCAGACTTTCTTTCTTTCTTTTTTTTTTTTTTTACGGAAAATAAAATATATATTTGTGAATATATGAATGCGTATTTAATAGAACACACACCGTGCCATTTTATGCCTTAACGGTGCTTTTAACACACTTCAACATAATTGAAAACGTTTATGACTTGTTTGTCCGTCTGTTCGTGGTCCAACTATGCTAAATATACTCGTATTGTCCTGTAATTTTTATAAATTATAGACGTTTAATGCGTGATTGCTATTAAAAATGAAGTGAGTAGCATTTATAGCTCTTTTACAGGGACAGACAAAAGCATTTTATGGCTGCATAATGCATTTAACAGTTTCCAACGTAGTTGAAAAGAGTTTCTTACTTAGATTGTTTATCCGTCTGTTCGTACTCTAACTAACTATGCCAAATGTACTTGTATTGTCCTGCAATTTTTATAAAGTATTGACGTTCAATGCAGGATTGGTATTGAAAAGGAAGTACGTAGCATTTATAGCTCTTTTACAGGGACAGACAAAAGTATTACGTTACATTGCGCACATGGAAAAAAAATTCAAGAATCGTCTAATGATGTTACACCATTTCAAACGTAATGAAATTTTTATGCAATTCTGATTGAACGAAATCGCTCTTTCTATAGAATTTGGAGTACAAAACATATTTTATTCATTTACAAGGTCACACAAAAGATTCCGTTACATACCAGTTTCGGCCGTAAACGAAACTGCCTAAAAACAAATTTAAAGTAATTAATACACACATGCTCATAAATATATATAATTATTAATGATAGGTGTAAAAAAAATACATTACTAATAAGAAGATATACATACATATGTGTGTATCTGTGGGTCTGTAAGTTTTAAAAACTATCCATAAATAGATAAATAGTTAATACAACTTTTTTGTTTCATTACTTTACATTACAATACATATATATATATATATATATATATATTAATTCTTTTTTTTTACTCATTTTTATTTCTTAAATCCTCAAAAACTTTGTGGCGAAACAATTTTCACGAAATTCCTATTGTTAAGAACAGGCTCATTTTTAGCGCATTGTGTCATTGTGTGCGGCGCGCAGTTAAAAGCTCCTTTCAAAATTATTTATTTTGTTTTCATATACATTTTGTGTACAATTCATAAAATAACTTCAATGTTACTAATTCGCTTTATCTATGTCACTGTTATCTATATTTAAAAACGTTCTAAATCTGTAAGACTCTTTTTCTAGAAACTGTGTTTTACAAATCGATACCAAGTAGAAATCGAGATTGGATCCATCAGTTTGGTTGGAATTTTCATGCTTTTCTAGTGTATACTATTTTATAGTGTCACACGAACTATTCAATATTCGAAATTGTAATTTTTTTTTGCTTAATTTAAATCCTAAAATTTTTGTCTAAAATCCGCAACTTAAAATTTGAACGGCCGCCATTTTTTTTTCAGGATAAAAAAATTGATAAACCCATCCGAGGACTATAAAATATCGTAATTTTTATTTTTTTTTTCCCTTGGCAGATAAGCAAAAGAAAATTCCGAGATTCATCTTGTACTGCGCGCGGAACGCTTCACTTTTTTGAACATCCCGGTACCAAAGACCTCTAGAGGTCCATTTTCCAACTAATTTCCAAATGAAATATTGTTTTTATAACTTCAAGATATACTCTTTCATTTGCAAAAAAAAAAAAAAAAAAAAAAAAAAAAAAAAAAAAAAAAAAAATTCCATAATTGCGTTAAAAAAAAAAAAAAAAAAAAAAAAAAAAAGTTGAAAATTTTTAGGCAATTTTATAAAAATTGTTATAACATGCCTTAAGAAGTCCACCGCCTCTATTAAGAAGGGAAATGCGATAGGATTTTTTTCCTGGGGAAAAAATTTCATCACTATCATGAAAGCATATAGTACTGATGGTATAAGCTATAAAGGCGAGCCTAAAAATAGCATAAGAAAAATTCTGTAAATATTTTAATATGAAGATTCTTTGTAATATAATAATAGTAATAATAATAGATTAAAAAAATGATAAAAACATGTCTAAAACCTAAAACTGTGATACGTATGCATGCAAGATTTCTTTTGATAAAAAAATGTTTCCGTTTATCAGAAATAATAACAAATGGAAAATTAGATGTGTTGACTTTGGACTGCATAAAATATTTTGACTTTGAAAAAAAAAAGTGTGTGTGTGTGGGGGGGGGGGGGGGGGGCGAGAAAGAAAGAAAAGGAATGAAAAAAAGAAAAGAATCGCCTAAATTCATTTCTACGTTTAGAAAATATATACAATATTAATTTTAAGTACAAAAACATATCCATTTAATGTAAGTTTGAAAAGAAAATACAAAATTCCCATATTCATCTTTTTTCATTGTGATACCTTTATAATCATACTTTGCAGTTTTCACAATAAAAATACAAATTTTTACTGATGTCATTTTCAAGGATGCAAATGCAGACATTTGTCTTTTGGAAATTTAATCCTTATTTTTTGGAGCAGGTCTTTAAAAAATATGCGTTCAAATGTATAAAATAGTATTTTGATTTTATAAATTAAAATTTACGCTTTGTTTTAAAATATATAAAAATTTTATCGAGAAATTATGTATTTTAAGGCGCATACTCAACACATCATATATTTATATTAAAAATTCGTCTCTTTTTAATTTTATAGAGAAAATGAAATGCATCAAAGAAACAATAGTCCTTATTACCCCCCCCCCCTCTTCTTAAAAATAGAATAAAACTGTCACCACCATTTTAATTTATTAAACAATGTCATTGCTAAAGATTCGGAACTCACTAGTATTGTTGGAAATAATAATAATAATAATAATAATAATAATAATAATTATTATTATTATTTATAAGAAATATATAATAGTTTTAATTGATGTTTGTTTAGAATCGCAATTCATCCTAGTCCCTCTTATACTCAGAGAAGATTTCCATGCTTAATAAATTTCAGCTGCTTTGAAAAATAAAAAAATAAAATATTTTAAACCTTTTAAATTTATTGTGAAATACTGGAGATTGTACTCATTAAATGAAGTTTGATATTTTTTTGGAGGAAACTATTTAAAGTATCGTAAGCCAGCAAGCAATACATATCTTTATAATTAATTAAATGTGCATCATATCTCATATCCTATACAAAATGCATGTTTTTTTTAAATTAAGTTTAAAGATCAATCAAAGAAAATAAAATTAAAAATTCATTTAATAATACTTTATGTTTTATCAATATATGCATTCACGTCAAATATACAACTGCACTATAGAGTATATTTTAAGTATGTATTTCTCTGAGACACTTCATGTTATTTCTATTTCAATATACTGGTTTCAGATTTTGTTAATTTATATTAGCTAAAATTTATCTAATAATAAATTTAATTTTAGAAATCGTAGGTGTTTTTATTTGAATGAATGATGTATTCCAATAAAATAAACTATTACTTTTTATGAGTTTCTTTAGAGTAGCTATTTTTATTTTAATGAATGGTGTTCTAATATAAAAAATATTTTTTACGAGATTTTTTTATGTTCTGTGTGTAATATTTTAAAATGTCATTTTTGTTTCCTCCTAGATTATCAAAAATATTAATTTTTTTAAAATCAATTTCAGTAAAATATATTAAAAATAACTTGTAAATTTTAGCTTCTTCAATGCATTTATATGAAGACACTGACATTCATCGCGTAGCACCTCACGCATATCAATTTTAACTACCAACATATACTTTCATATAACAATATATATATATATATATATATATATATATAATTTTTTTAAAGACATTTCTGATAGATTTGGGATTTTTATCCGTTCGATTACGACATGTTGGCACAATACAAATATTCAGATGTTTGAAATATATATTTGACTTTCACAGAAATTAACAGAGAAATCCGGAAAACTCTTTGTTAATGAATAATGCAAGAGTATTTGAAAAAAGCTATTAAAAATCACTAGCAACCAGTTCCTGAAATACGCGCTGCGTGGGGTCAAATGGGCTGACTCAAAAGCAACCTTGAAAATGGATGAAAGGGAAAACAAACAGTCGCTCCCAGTCAAAAACGTTTTCTTATCAGAGTATGGGAAAAAACATCACACATCTAAAGATTTTGTTTGAATCATGATATATGAAAAGCTTTTAAAATGGATATAATAAGAAATTCACCAATTACTTAAAGCCTGTGCAACAAAGCACAAAACAAACCTCTGGCGCCTCGCCTTGTAATAGTACCGTACGTAACGAATCGACAGGGTGTTGCTTATATAATTTAACCGAACATGTACATGACTTTTTGTTCTGCACAGTGTGGAGTTTCCTTTATATGCTTTCTTTTCTCTATTCTTTTCTTATACTAGTCTGTCTGGGACCTGCGACGAAGATATTATCTGTTCCACAAATTCTCCTGTTTCTTCAAAAGAGACCTTTTTATTCCCATGGGGATATTTATGTGGGCTGGGAGAATCTTCAATCATAATTATAAGTGTTTGTGGTTATTCGGCTTTTATATTTTCATTATATTAAAACTTAAGTAGCCTCTGTAAAAAAAAAAAAGAGGAAGGAGGGGGGGGGGATTGATGTACCCGGAAAAATTATGTCATATTGTTCATTCACACAAAATTTCAGCGTGCTGTGACAATTTGATCGCGAATTATCAAAGTTTAAAATTAGCGTATTTTCATACGAAAGAAAATATGATTGCAATGAAGAAGTTAAAAAATATATACATTTTTGAGATTTCCAAAAATTATACCTTTTTTTTATTTAATTTATACAAAATAAAAAAAATTGTATACTTTGCCGCATGCTTTCTACACATTTTTTTTTAAGGAAAAAAAAAAGAATATTTTGTATTAAGTACGTTTTGATTTAATTTTTTAAACATGAAAGATAATAATTAAGATTTAATTTAATTGTTTTACTTTCTCATTCGAAAAAAAATACAGTTACCGTAAATTGAATTTAATTTACATCTGATTAGAATCCTGCATCGAGTCGAGCTACCCGCACCCGACCCGACCAGCGGCTCGGGTCGGGCTGGCGTTATATATTTTCGTTGCTAGTCTGGTTTGGGTTAAGTTCATTTCTACTTTTTTACTGCAGGTCGGGTTGACTACCCCTTTTAGGGTTCGGATTAGATTTTGACTCTTGTGATTCGCGTTCGTGTGACCAGATTTTTCAAAAGAATATCCAAAATATTTTTTCATAATAAAAATCTATATACAGTAAGATCTTCATAATGGATACTCCGGAAAGTACACATCTAGTCAGCGAACACTTTTGCAATTCCTAATACTTATATATTTATATGCTTATATCACTGAATATGGGCATCTCCCAATCTACACACATGCAACATGTGTATGTGTACATAAACTATCACAAGTATCATACATGTGTTTTTGTGTGTATCAAAAATTAAATGTTAGCAATATTTTTATATTCCAAGAGAAGAAAAACGTTCTTAACTGTACCGTAAAGAAAGAATAATCTATATTCACATTTTTTATAAATTTTATTTCTCATGCAGTAATTTGAATATATGCTCATTCATACTCCAAAACATATTTGTTTTCATCTGAAACATAGTTGAGCTCAAACTTTTTGTGAAAATGCAAACATCCCGAATTCTAAAACATCTAATTATGACTCTCAAGAATTATTATAGGCTACCCAACCCCCAAAAAGAATATTACAATCATTAAAACCTGAAAACAGAAATTTATGTGCAACCTGACCCGATGCAAGACTCCATTCAATGATCCCGATGTCTCTACTATTCAGAGGTTTTACTATATTTGAATATTAAAAAATTAATTTTATGAATATATGAATATTAAACACTTGCCTTTTTTTCTATAAAAACATAAAATTGGTAGTAGATATATAAATGTAGGTCACTTTTCACAATTGAATTAAAACAGAATTTCCTTTCCTTTAATTTCAGGTTCGGGGGTTGCGGATCGAACTTATTCTTGTTGTCGGGTTCGGGTCGGATTGCGGGTGGATTTGAAATAGAATTTTCGGGTTCGGGTCGAGTTCATGGTCTCGACCCGCGCAGGGCTTTATCTCTGACCGGGCTAGGGTCGAGATTTTAACCTTTTTCCGGGCCGGGCCAGTCTCGGGCGAAACTTTTAGCTGTTATGCCGGGCCGGATCGTGCCAATAACTTTTTCTCTACGTGCCAGGCTCGGTCCGAAGTTTTAACTTTTATACCGGGTCGGGCCAATATTTTTTTGTACGGTCCAGGCCGGGCACGGGCCGAACATTTAATTTTTATACCGGGCCGGGCCGAATTTTTCTTTTATGGATCGGGCCTTGAATTTTCGGCCCGTGCAGACCTCTATACCTTAGACTCCATTGTACAGAGACCTCCGTTCCAAAATACTGTTTCTATCACATTTCTTTCTATATATATCTTATTGCAAAATGTATTGATTTTTTAATGGATCTCTATTTGTATGTAAATATCTGAATTATTATTAATACCATTAATCCATTTATCCATTTAAACGGCTTGGATACTTAAAAATCTGAAAAATTCTATATCGAAAAACCTTCTAAGACGGAATCCCATAGGAGAGAAAAAAAAATCGTTATGGTTTAGTTCCTTTTTTACCATGTCTGTCGTCTCTTGCAAAGTATTATTTATTTTCAAACGGATTATTATATCCATTTTGCATCGATCAAGAAATTTTTCAGTTTAAAACAGGATTTCATCATACACATTTTCTTATAATTTGTTTTACAGTACTGTATATCCTCCTTCCCCCGTTAGAAATATATACGTATTATTCTTTAAAGTAAATTTTAATTGTAGAATAATGGTAATTTTAAAATTTATGTATTTTCGGTAAAAATTGTTGATCCAAGGAGTTTGTTCCTTAAACAGATTTTTGCATGAATTAGGCAGGGCGGATCAATGATTTTCATACAACCAGGATTGTTGTGACCATGCCATAAAATTTCGGTCGATGCAAACTTCTAGGAAAAATAAAGTACAGGACCAGAAATAAGCCTGGTTCGGCTCGGCCCGAGACTCCAGAGAAAGCAAGACCCGGGCACGACCCAGAAAAACTGATGATCAGACTCGACCCGTCTCGAGTCCATGTAGGCATCTAAATGGCATTTTAATGGGAAAAACGTGTTCTAAATGGCTGAAAAAAATTTAAATAAATTATGAAAAAAAAATGAGTTTGAGTTGTAAATTTCGTTCAAACTCACAGATTTTTTGAGCTATCGTTCAGTTCACGTTCGTTTATCAAAAAGTGAGTCAAGTTCAACTCACGTTCACAGAACTAAGTTCGCGAGTTTTCGTTCAGTGAACGCGCTCGTACCCAACACTGGTTAAGACGTAAAATTTGGTTAAGATTCGTAGATAACGTGTTCAGTATATGGGAATACAGTATTGTCGAATTAAAGGAATTTTTACAAGATATCAAGGAGTAAATAGATGATAAAAAGACCGCACTTTTTTTGGATGTGGAACTGACAAGTAATGGAAAAAAACTAGAAAGGAAAGTATAGAGAAAACTTAATAGATCAAATAATACTATACGTTACTATAATATCCTTTTGTATATAAACTGGCAGATTATAGATTTTACGTTAAACGTGCTTTGTAATATGCACAGACGCCTATCTGGATAATAAATTAAATAAAATTAAGTACATCGAAATTGAAAAACGTTTTCTCCCTCATCATTTTAATAACCTCATCTATGACACGGAGCATAAAGTAAACTTAGACATTAATAAACTTAAATTTTGTAACTTTGTCTATATGCCAGGTTTGTATGAGAGACTAAGGCACGCGTTAAGGAAATTTGATATTAATCTCGTGGATAAAACAACAGGAAAGCTAAAAACTTAATCCATAACAAGATTGACCCAATTCCAAAGGATGAAATCGCGGGCATATACATAATACGGCGCACAAGAAAATAAAGTATGGGAATAAGCGGACGAAAGTTTAAAGACAGGTTAATTGCGCACATAAGTGATATAAGGTTTTAATAGATAAGCCAGAGCGTTATAGAGACTTAACCAAAAGTAGAATTTAAATGTATGTTTTAATTAAGTAAAATTTTCCTATGTCCCATTATCGTATCTCATTAATACAAGAATCAATGGAGATTTTAATCAAAAGAAAGAAAGTAGTTAATGATAATCTGCCACATAACACACCGGAGATATGGTTTAAATTTTCAAACATTACAAAAGGAGTGTAATCTTGAAAGAGAAGTTTTAGGAAAGTGCACATCCCCCAATAGATTAAATAGACTCACCCTCCTATCCAACCGAAAAAGAAGAAAACCAAAGGCGTTCAGTATGGAATAAAATCAGCCCTAACGATGATCACATTTGTGATCGAATGCACTCGTCGAAGTTTTAAGTTTCTAAAACTGATTTTATATGTAGTAACAACATTTTACTTATTGTGACATCTTTTATAGGGATTCACCTTTTAAGTAAGATTATTGATTTTAAATTTGTCTTTTATTAAATTTTAGTTTCTCTACAACATTTCTAGTTATGATTATTTTCTTCAATCCCCTTTAAATTTCCATGTGTGGCTGATTCGTTCATATTTTTTAACTGACTGTACTTATGCAAATGTTTATGAGAGTTCACTAGTTGATTTCTAGTATAAAAGAAAAGTGTAAATGGAGTTTAGGTGTGTCTTGGCGTTTCCGCTGCCTGCTATCAATTCATGAGCCTGCCTTGTAAGATAAAATTAGTTCGAGTTTTTCAATGAAAATATTGTTGGAGATCACGTATCTTCTATATTTAAATAGTTCATGCTAGTTGTGGAATGATTTACGTGAATTGTGAATTGACATATTTCTAAAATGTTGATACAATCTTTCTGCTCTTAACAGGGATCAACTTTTGGTGAAGCTTGACCTAGCATTGACACCTGGTGCATTTTATCGCCCTACAGGCCAAAGTTAGAGAATTAGTGCTGAAAATGCAATTTTTGGAGCCACAAATTGGACTATTAACATATAAGTTTTTGGTTTTAAGAACATTAAAATACAAATTAGTTTTAATAATAAGAATAAAATATTGAAAAATGTTTTAAAATTTCTTCAAGACCCTACAAATTTCATTTTGAAAAAATACAACATTATAATTACCTTTTTGACAACTCGAAATTGGCTTTATTCGTTACCCTAGAATTTTTCCCGCCAAGCCGAATTTCATAGTCGCTTTGTATGTGCGAGTAGTGGCTTTCATTTCTATTACCATATTTGGCTACTTAACACGCTTTTGGCGTGAAATTAACAATTAAAAATCCATTAATTTAAAATTAAATGAATACAAAAGATATATAATACGAAAGATATTTTATCGATTTTCTAACTTTGGCCTATAGTGTTATAAAATGCACCAGGTCTCGATGCGAGTTTCACCGAAAGTGGTTCCCTGGTTAGTAAAAAATGATTTCGCTAGTTCATGGTAACTTAATTTATGTGTTAGAGATGGCATTTACTCAGAATCTTGAGCACTTTTGCTGTTTTACGAAATATTATCTGCAATACTTTTTGTCCAAATACAAGCAACTCTCCCTTAACTATATTTGAAAAAAAAATGTTTTAATTTTATTTTTGAAATCAAATTTGTATAGGAATATTTTGCATAGTTTCGGCGATATGATTTGTTTTACTAAAAGTTTGGTCCTTAAATATCATTAAAAATAAATGACAACGTGAAATAGCACAAATTAAAAATATATTAATTGGCAAACAGCTCTTTCGGAGCCCCTAAGGCTGTATCATCAGTGCCAATACAAAAGATTAAAATCGATTTAAAATCTTAAGCCATGTCAAATTGCTTGCGTTTTTCGCACGTGCCAAGATGAAATGGCGGCGACCTTTACCAAAACAACAGCGGAGTCAGAAAACACGTGTGACAGAGATACCAAAAGCAGTGCCCCGCCAGACCAGGCGAGTTTAATTGCGGAGGCGAATAAAGGGGGGAACGAAGAGAATGAATTAAGTGAAAGTCAGCTAGACGTTTGAAACACTTTCTACTTGAGGAGAAAAAGGAGGGGGGGGGGAATGAATAATGAATGAATTAAATGAAAGGTAGCCAGACATTTGAAAAATTTCGTGTACTGGACATATCATTAACTATACTGCCTGAATTCTTCCATGTATGATAAGCTTCCCAAAAATCAAGATCGTAAATAGATGAGCATTTCTGAATTATTGAACCCTTTTAAAAATTAAGACTGTGATTTTCAGATCAAAAATGGTTAGCTATTGCAGAACGTTTAATGTCACAATTTTTAACATAGATTTTATGTTCCCCTAAGCGGACCTTAAGGGGTCTTTTGGTTTGACCTACATACATTTTATCACACTCGCAAGATATTTTATAAATTCCCCAATGTGAAAATCTCTCTATTGGATGTTTGAGATCTGTAAATTTGATTTTGTTAAATGGTGCATAAATTATTTTGAAGTCGAAACTTTTTTAAATTCTAGATATTTGATGGCTTATTCATAGAAAATATGGAAGTATAATTAAATTTTCATTGCGAACATTGTTAACGTTGGAATGTGTACGTTTAAATAATTTATTATGAATTTAATCAACTATTTCAACAGGATAACCCCGGTAAATGGCTATTGATTTAATATAGTCTAACTCTGCTTTGAGTAAACTCTCAGATGAACCATTTTTTAAGGCCGATGAACATAGGTATTAAAATCAGCCAGTTTTTGATTCGGGGGGTGAGATGAAAGACGGTGTGGCGGTAATGAAACTGCGAATGGTTTCCGAAAAACTGTGGGTTTTGTGACAACGTTAACAATTTTCGCAATGAAAATTTAATTATACTTCCATATTTTCCGAGAATAAGCCATCAAATATCTAGAATTTTGAAAAAAAAAAAAAAAAAAAACACAGTTTTTCGTAAACCATTCGCAGTTTCATTACCGTCTTTCATCTGACCCCCCGAACCAAAAATTGGCTGCTTTTAATACCTATGTTCATCGCGCCTTAAAAATTTGTTCATCTGGAAGTTTACTCAAAGCAGAGTTAGACTACATTAAATCAATAGCCATTGACTGGTTATCCTGTTGAAATAGTTGATTCAATTCATAATAAACTAATTTAACGTACACATTCCAACGTTAACAATGTTCGCAATGAAAATTTAATTATACTTCCATATTTTCAGAGAATAAGCCATCAAATATCTAGAATTTTGAAAAGATTCGACTTTAAAATAATTTATGCACCATTTAACAAAATCAAATTTACAGATCTCAAACATCCAATAGACAGATTTTCACATAGGGGAATTTTTAAAATATCTTACGAGTGTTATAAAAAGTATATAGGTCAAACCAAAAGACCCCTTAAGGTCCGCTTAGGGGAACATAAAAACTATGTTAAAAATTGTGACATTAAACGTTCTGCAAAGCTAACCATTGTTGGTCTAAAAATCACAGTTTTGATTTTTAAGAGGGTTCAATAATTCAGAAATGCTCATCTATTTACGATCTTGATTTTTGGGAAGCTTATCATACATGGAAGAATTCAAGCAGCTTAGTTAATGATATGTCCAGTACACTAAAATTTTCAAATATCTGGCTACCTTTCATTTAATTCATTCTCATCGCCCCCCCCCCCTCCTTTTTCTCCTCCGTAGAAAGTGTTTCAAACGTCTAGTTGACTTTCACTTAATTCATTCTCTTCGTTCCCCCCGTAATTCGTCTCCGTAATTAAACTAGACTGGTCTGGCGGGGCACTCCTATTGGTCTCTCTGTCACACGTGTTTTCTGACTAAGCTGTTGTTTTTGAAGAGGTCGCCGCCATTTCATCTTGGAGCGTGCGAAAGACGCAACAATTTGACATGGCTTAGGATTTTAAATCGGTTTTAATCTTTTGTATTGGCACTGAAGATGGAGGTTTGGGGGCTCCGAAACAACTGTTTGCCAATTGATATAGTTTTAGTTTGTGCTATTTCACGTTGTACATTTATTTTTAATATAACGGCACAAAGTTTAATCCACCTTTTTAGACATTAAATATCAGTTAATTTTAGTTAGAAAGCTCAATATTTTTTTAAAACAAAAGAAATACTTTGTCGCTCTGTAAATTTTGTTTTTACTTACCCATCATACGTAGTATAGGGTAAGTCTTGTAATCGTTTTGAAAATCGAAAAAAAAATTAACGGATTTACACGTTTGAGACACTGGAGATTCCGAAAAACATATTTTTAGAAAAACAAATTCGCCCTGCGTCTGTGTATCTGTGTGTGTGTTTGTGTGTGTCGGTAAACGCTCTATCTCCCGAAAAAATTGAGATAGAGACGTGAAATTTGGTATGTACTTAGTATGTAATAATGAGAAGAAACTTACTGAATTTCAGTAACCCCAATTATCCGGAACTATTTTTTTCTCGATTTATTATTTCGGATTCTCGAAATATTCGTTTTGATAAGAGGGTTATAAAAATTTTCGAAATTATTTATTTTAAGGAGTGAATATAAAAAACAATAAAATAACATTAATTTCGCATAAAGAATGAAGTCGATCGGATAATTAGTTGCCGAGATCTTTGTAATCACATTTGCCACACTCTTCGATTTTTCATGACACTGTATTTCATTCAAATTTCAATTCATAGATCTATTTTAATTAGAAATGAGACGCTTAAACCGACTCAGTAAACCGTTAGTTAATATGTTTACCAATTTTGGAGTTATAAGGATGTTTCTTTTACGCAATTCAGTAATAGAGCATTTAAAGTTTATCACGTCATCAAGCCACGATTTCATTCGAACTGCAATGCATTTTATAAATAGTTTACACATGTTTTATTTTCATATTTTAAATTATGCATATCCATGACGGGTAAGTATTACGGTGAGCCCCAACGATTAGTTTATAATGTTACTAATCATGAATTATATATTTTTATTTTCCTTTGAATAACTAAAAATCATAATTTAACCTCATATTTTTATACTTGTTTAAATTTAATTTAATATTTGACCTTAATGTCTTTTCAATAGAATTATTCCTACCATAAATTAGACTTTCTTCAGGTTGTTTTGGAAGTGATACGCACAAGATGTAAAGCAGAAACGTGTAAAGTGTCTTAAAACCATAGACAATACTGTACCAACCGGTATTAGTACCTACCCATGGTAAAGTTTGATATATGTTAGTTCTAAAATTGCTTTACGGTGAAACTTGTAATGAAAAAGTCGTAAAGCCAATACACCTTCACACTTCTTTGCAATTAAAGAGACTGGTAAATGGTTAAAGATATTTTTCAAAATATTTTCAAATGTTAACTGATAAGAAATTGTTCAGATTAGTATATAAACTAAGGGACCCAACTCTGACATCCGGGTTACTGAATATAGGTAGTTTTTTAGAGGAAACCTCTGATACATTTTTTCCATTTAATATATGTGTTTTATCATTTTATTTATTTACTTATAAACTATTAATTTTGTTATGTAATATTAGCTGGGAACAAATGCTGAACTATTTAAATTGTTTTAAGTGCAAACGGATTAATATTGTACAATCGAGGCTGCACGAGATAAACGTACATTAAAAAAAATCCTTCTTAAAAATTATTTTTAAAACCCTGAAAAATCAGTCAAATGCAATACATTAATCCAAAAAATTGTATTTGATGGAACATTTTATTTTCTTATGGACAGTGTAATAATTTAAAGTTTGCGATGTTTAGAAGTTAAAAAGAGTTGCAGTAAAAGCGAAATATTCAGGTCGGTGTCGCACCAATTCGTCGCGCACAATTCATCGCGGAATAATTCATCGCCGAACAATTTATCGCGAACAATTCATCGCGAACAATTCATCGCAGCGCCAATTCGTCGGGGCATCAATTCGGCGTGGCGTCAATTCATTGCAGCAAAAATGTTTTTGAAAGCGATGATGATAAAGTTAATTTAGTAAACTTATTTAATGATATATATATATATTTTAGATATAGATAATTATAACTAACATTGTACAAGCCGATTTTAAATACAGATATATTTCATCATCATCGCCTTCAAAAATATTTTTACTGCGTTGAATTGACGCTCCGACGAATTGTGCGGGCGATAAATTGCTTCACGATGAATTGCGCGCGACCAAGTGACGCAGAACCTTGTGGATCAGAGGTTGCCACCGTCAATATGATGTCAGCGTTATTCCCGGACCTTCATAACAGAGATTCACATCGTGGAGAAACTGTGACGAAATTAGTTTCACTTTTAAATATTAACACGATTCAATGATGCTCATTTATAAAGAAAATATACAGTATATTTCATCATACGTCTAGAGAACCTTTATTTTAAGCAACATAAGCAAATAATTCCAGTTTTAGAGTTAATGAAAAGTTTATCGTAATTAAAACTAACTTAAGTATAAGTACTTATTTCACTATTATCTTTAGTACATGTTTCTTCCAGAAGATAAATTGATTTAATTGCATGTGAAAGTTTCTTAAACTCTTAAGAGGACATTAACCCTTGAACTATTTCGAAAGAGTGGTTTTTATTCTTGTTAGTTGCAGCGTAAAACTTTTACATTAAATAAACAGAAATTTATAACTTGTTGGGATTTTTTTTTAAAGCTTCTTAATATTTATATGATCTTTTATAGCTTATTTATTTTCCAACTGAAAATATATAAAGAAAAGTTTCACTTTTTATTTATTTTTTAACCAAATGTGGTTTTTAATGTTTAAAGCAATGAGGAATTAAAAGCAAATGATTAAAGCAATGTTGGGGAAATGACCGATCGCCAAACATATTGTTTCATAATTTATACTCAAATTGCATTTAAAAAACATTAAGCACCAAAGCTCCAGTTGCAAGAACATCGACTTTTATTTATTTTTTGCTTTAAAAGATTATAAAGTAAATCATAAGCAATATTTTGTATGTGAAAATATGATATATATTTAATCGGAATAAAATTTTTCAATTTTCTATTTTATCTAGATTTTTGAAAACGATGAACTTTGAGTTTTTCTTGATTTCCTCAAGTAAAATATGTACAAGAAGAAAAATATTTTTTTCTTTTTGAGTTATAATGAATATTTAAAAGAAATATATTAATTAACAACAGATTCTAAACACAATGCAAAGGATTAATTTAAATTTGTGTTATAAGCATTACTTCCTAATGTTCCCGAAACGGGAGCTTTAGCGGTTTTTGGAAGCACGTTTCCCTTATGAAAGAGAAAGTACTCTCAGAAAATAAAACTTTATTTAACATACATTTTCTTCGATGACACATTGAAGAAAATAATTTCTGCTGATATTTTCAAAGACCATAATACTTCCAGGTATTTGAATAAATTAATGATTGTGCTTAATGGCTTTTTTAACACATTCCAACAAAGTTGAAAAGTGTTTATGAGTTCGGCTTGTCTGTCTGTCTGTCTGTCCATGCTCTAACTTGCGTAAATATATCCAGATTGCCATGCAATCGATAGATGTTATTGAAATTTACTATCGCATATTCTGTATTGAAAATGAAGTATCAGGGACATTCAAAGTAATTCCCTGACATTACGAATTATGGCGGAAAATCCTCTGCGATGTATTTTAATGATGTTACACAATTTTAAACATATTGAAATTAATATATATCACTGTGGTGCACTACAAGAGGCATACTATAGAATATGGTGTGCTTATAGTTCCTTTACAGGGATACTAAAAAGAATTCCGTTACATTACGGTCTATGGAGAAAAATCATTTGCAGTTTCTTTTGATAATGTTTCTCTTTTTCAAACATATTCAAATTGATATATATATCACTAGAGTGCATT
Source organism: Maratus michaelseni (assembly GCA_963931845.1). NCBI lineage: Eukaryota > Metazoa > Arthropoda > Arachnida > Araneae > Salticidae > Maratus > Maratus michaelseni. The sequence goes on along the minus strand of OZ007588.1, from coordinate 105,147,659 downwards.
ACAAGAGGATTACTATAGAATATTGTGTGTATAACATTAATCGTTCATTTACATGGACACAAAAAAGAATTCGTTACTGTATGTTAACAATAATTGCTAGAGGTGCGTATTCCGTTGTTGGACGCGTTTTTAAATGTAACTCATTTTTTGTCTATTACTTGGTGTGTATAAATTCTATAGATCCGATACAGGGCAGCACAAAAGTTCTCGAGTACATTTCCGTGTATTGACGGAAATTCCATTAGGAGAATTTTGAATTGTGCTATTGTTTTCCTAACTGAATTAAAATTTAGCATTCTATGTAGTATATATACAAATCTATAGATCATATACATGGCTGAACTAAAGAATTCAGCTATTTTCCCGAATTTTTTTGGTAATTTCTGAAACTGGGTTTTTTAAAATAAGTTATGCATTTTCCAAAATGTTTATCTGGATCTGGGTGGGGCTAGTCGAGCTTAAGCCGAAAGTTAGGCCTCCCCGCCCGGTTTGACCTTGACCTTGTTAACCTAGATTTTAGTTATGTAATTGTGCACTTTAAACATTGTAAAAACTCTCTAACCTACATACATTATATGTATGTTATAGTAAACAGTGGGTTTGTGTCATCGCCCCGGGATTGCACTTATGCTCTAAAGCGAAAGCTGTGTTCCCGGGGCGGTCATCCCTTCTTTAACTGGATATAATCTTTCACTATATTAAACAGAAAAGATTTGTAAAATTATTTTGGAGGTGTTGGAAAGTGTTACATAATCTATACTTGACGCATGATTTTTTGTTCTTGTTTTGTTTTGAAAAAGAATAATGTATTTTATTGTCGCTTGAAATTTGATGCGTATAATAATAACACCTATTTAAAAAAATTTAACATCTCCGAACAATATGTGATTGTTTTTAACGCATCCCGAAATATAATTTCACAACTTTTTTAAAATTATGGGAAAAAAAGAAACAGATAGAACGAAAAAATGAACATTTTTACAAAAGAACATTTTTACAATCTTTAAGAAAAAAAAAAATACACTATTTGATTGCGAAAATATGAGCAAAAGTAATTTATCAATAAAGTATTAAAAGACCTATTTTGGATTTTCTTGTAGCAAGAAACTTGGGAATAATAAAATGAAGAATTAATAAAGCAGTAAACCTAGTTGTTAATTTTAAAACAGAGATTTTTCTAGACTGGTAGATAGATGATATACATAACTGAAAAAGAAAATTTAACTTACTGCAATTTCATTTTGTTTCTCCATTTCGTGTAGATCTATTTTTAAATAGATACAGGTACGGCATGCGTGCAAGTTTACACCAATTATTATCTCTAGAACTACCGTGTTTCTTGTATATCTAGAACTACCGAGGTGGGTCATAGCATGGACTTTAGTGATGTTATTTTTATTTTCCATCAGAGATACAGACATACAATGATGTTTGATGTTTAATACATTGACTAGCTGTTTAGCCAGTTCTACGCACGGGAGTTTATGAATTTAATTCTACAACTAAAATTAAAAATAAAAATGAAAACAAACAACTTTAGAATATCTAAATAAGAAATATGAATTCCCCTATTAAAGTGTTGAGTTGTTCAACTATTCGATTTAGAACAATATTTTTCTACTACTGTGCATTTTTTAATGAAATTCAATTTATCATGTTGCTATGGCAGCAGACGATAAAACGACATCTTTGGTAAAAGGGAATAAATAGAATAAAAAGTTTTGTTGATGTTTGTGATAAAATGTTTTTATTTTTTTTTTTTGAAAAAAGGTAATAATAATACGCAATTAAATAATCTCTAATTATTTTTATGCCAGGTAAAATAATTGTCATAATACCCGCTACAGCTTCTTAGTATTGCAGCGTGGCATACGTAATATGTATATCTCACATTGCAGTAGACATTTAGAACTGGTTTGAACTGGTTAGAACTCGTGCGATTACGGGTTAAACATAAAAGAGGCAAAAATTCGTCAAAAACAAAATAAAAAAAATCGATTTAAAATTTTCGAATTTTTTCTCCCTATAATTTATGCGTCTCCTATTAGCAAACCGTGTGTCAAATTTCGTAGCCCTGCGCCCTGTGATTTCCAAGTTTTTGAGGTTACATAGATAGATACTCGCACAGATTTTAATAAAGTGGATTTTTAAATAATTATTAATAGCAATTAGACTTATAGAATATTACATAATGTGAAATATAATGAACAGATACAATAAAAATAAATTTAAATCTCTAACTTCAGAAAAGATACTTTGAGATTTTGACAGCTCGTATGAAATGTAAAATAAGAAAATCTTTTAAAAAATATACATTTAAATCTCTAACTTCAGAAAAGATACTTTGAGATTTTGACAGCTCGTATGAAATGTAAAATAAGAAAATCTTTTAAAAAATATACATTTAATTATCAATTGGAATTTCGTAATAATCTATAGATTAATAACATATTTAAACTGAATACAAATTAAATATATATATATATATATAGCGCTATGATTTTTTACTTACATTTTACGCACGGTAATTCTAGGTATACAGACGTATCGATAAGAAAGTATTCGTTGGATTTCAACTAACTTCCTGATAAGCCATTACACTGTATATTTAGGAAAAGTCAAGAAATTTCAAATTTGTAGTCTGAGAAACAACAGTGCCAAAAATCACATATCGGGCCATATACGATCAACCTCTTTATCTCTAGTATTAAATACAGTTTTTGTCTTATTTAATCTCATAAAAGGTAATACATATTCTGCGACTAAACGCGATAATTACGAATACTGCTGTTTAAATATTAAATAAAAATTTGTAGTTTAAAATAGTGGTAACTGAATCCTTGGAAATTCGAAAGAGTGTACTTACTTGAAAGGTGTCTAATCAAAGAATGATTTATGATAATAACTCCCCCCCCCCTCCTTTTTGTCGAATAACTTTAATATTGTGTTAATAGCAGCGGGCGGGATATTTAAAAGAATTCAAGGGGGAGATGACCCAAATTCCATGCTACTTTTCTAACAGATAATCAAGAACATTCTAAAAAGCATTTAGAAACACATGTAGTTATAAATAGTGGAGTTATAAATATGGAGTTATAAATAGTTATAAATATGGAGTTAAAAGTAACATTTCGATAAGAAACAATTCTGATTTGAATGTTGAAAAAAATCATGGCATATAATGCATACAAATATTGACCAATTGCAAATAAGAAATGCAATATAACGTTACATCAGAGATATTTCCTACACATGTGTAGGAAAATTATGCTGAAATAAATAAGTTTGTCTTTATATTTGTAACATATTCACTACCTATTCTTGTTACAGCTGTTAAAAATTTGAAATAAAATGTTTTTTTTTGTTTTCAGATTTCACTAATAAATTATTAATCTACAAAGGTTTATTAATACTTAAATATTTTTGTAAATTTGTTACACACATGTCAACTAAAAGACATAATTTTCAACCATAACTGCATTTATGCAGGTGGAAATAATGAGATACATATTCTGCGTAAAAGTAATACATATTTAGTATTAAAGAAACTGAATATGTAACTATATATAACTGAATATGTATGAAATATGTAACTGAAGAATAATTTTTTTTCTCTATTAGACAACAACAAAACTCTTGATATGGAGACATGTTTATTTTATAAACGGTTACATTTATCTAGAGGAAAAAATAGCTGTTTTATAATAAGGATACCTAATGTACTTAAATATATAGGGATTATATATTTTTTTAACGCCTTTAATATAGCGATGTTTTATGGGTTAAAGATTTAGGTACTAATTTGTTAACAAGCAATAGCTGTACATAAGGACTTTAGAATAATATATAATAACAAAAAAGATATTGACATAAGAATGAATTTTTTGGGTATTTTCTTAATTATAATTTAGCAATGGCATTCTGAATTCAATAAGCTTTAATTTATCGCAATATTTACATTTACGACTAATATCTCTTTATAGTAATCTTTTGTACCAAACAGTTGTATATGCGCTGTTTGTCGGATTTCTCTATTAGACACCAAAACTTCTGATATGGGAACATGTTATATTTTCTAAACGGTTACAGTTATTTAGAGAAAAAAATAACTGTTTTATAATAAGGACACCTAACGTACCGTAAGTACTGTACTGTGTGACTGTAGGGGTTACTTTGTGACACATGGTCTAGTTTACGTACTTCTAATCTCCCGCCCTGTCCGCGATGGCAGGAAAGCAAACAACAGCGCACCTCCTAGTATGGTGTGCCATGTCACCTAACGACCATTACCCGAAGCTCCAACACCTTGCTTGTTCTCTCTAGCCGGTGTATCATTGAAAGATGCTACTGTGTTGTTGTCTCGTAATCCGGATACTTTGTATGCTGAAGCCTAAAGCGAATGAGAACCACCTAACACAGCTAAATATTCTTTGTTTATATTGTCTTAGTTAGATTGTAGTATAATATAACTTTTGTCAAGTGATAATTATATGCGATATGGCAACATAACCAAAATACAGACACTTTATAGATCTACTTTGTGACACACTGACACTGTCATAAAACAATTCTCACTCAGAGAACGCCGAAAACTTTTAGCTGTGGCAGGTCCAAGACCGATCAAAAAATAATTGACATATACTTTATGAACTTGGAAAAGATGTTAGAGGTTATTCCGCCAGAGAACCAATGGAATTAATATGAGACGAATTTGGTGGGGAACCCTGGAAGTAAAAACGTGATCACTCGAAGGGATGAAAAAAATCCTGAACAGATTCAAAACATCGAAGACATGTAATTCCACAATGATATGCGGAACTTCTGCAGAGGAACTGGCACAAATTTACGTCATTTACAAATCTGAAAAATTGTGATCCACTTGGAGGGAGATCGGCGAGAGCAAGATAGAATCGAACAAAATCAGGCTAGTTCCACAACCAAGTTTTTCAGGACTGATTTGTATCACTTTTGCTTCCTATTCTGAAAAGGCAAGACGGTCCAAAGATAGTCATCGGGAACTGGGTGAAATTTTCTACAAAAGGAACAAGGGTTTTATTTATCATTGATCAACCACTGCCAGTGGGCGACCAAGAGCTGTTTGCGGCAAAGATATATATTAATCTAACAAAAATTTGCGAGCACTAAATAAACGTTCCAATAAATGTTTTATTGGCTAACTTGGTGATACTATTTTTGTCCTGCATTGCAAGGCAAAAACACGCCTGTCACAAAGTAATCCCACTCGACGGGGTAACTTTGTGACACATTTAAACCTAAATTTCTCAGTTGATATTAAAGATTTAGATTAGCCTAATCATATATTCTAATCCGAGCAAATCTTGTGTGTGGTTATATATATATATGCAAATTTTATCTTAAAACGGCTCTAACGATTTTGACGAAATTTTGTATCCTACCGTTTGGGTACCAAAAAACCATTGAGTTAGGTCACATGTTCTATAAAATTTAATTAGTGGGTCATTTTGGGTCACCATGGGTCAGGATCAAGCTAATTGTGTCTAAAAAACGGGTCAAACTATTTTGACTAAATTTTGTATCCTATTGGGGTCGGTTCGAGAACATTCGATTAGTGGGTCATTTTTAGGTAACCGCGGGTCAACTAATTACACACTTTATTTTCTTGGAAACAAAATCATTGTGATACAAAGTCTATAAATCTTAGGTGTTTGAGAATTGCTATCTAGTTTTTAAAAAATTATGGCAGTTTTAATGCATTTTCAAACAACAATTATGTCTATTTTTGATAAATTACTTGATGAAGGATACTTATAGACTTTTTCGATGTACTTATTTTTATCTATAAAAGGATTCATCATAAGAGTTTGAGGAAAAACTCATCTGCTATAATTCCTCTATAAACATGAAGATTACATGCTTCATTTTATATGTAGTTTTCTTAATACAGTGGGAAGTCTTTATAAGTCTTGAGTCGGTCATGTGATAAATGGCGGTAATACATATTGATCTATGTTCATTTAAACACTGACATTTTTATACGGAATCAAACTGCACTCAAACTAATTTTGCATTTACTAATATTTTGTAGTTTTCATTATAGACAATTTCCTTAAGCATAAGTATTTTCTTTATAGCTAGGTAAACTATTACAATTTCCATGGAAGTTATAGTAATTCGATTTATCCATCACTTTGGTAAATACGGACTTGTTTCAATCGTGTTTTACTGTAAAATGATATAAATAAATTAAACGGCATATTTTGTTTTTGAAATTTCCTTAAATAGATACCGTAAAAGAATTCAATGTGAATCCTAATAAATAACAATACAGTTCGTTAGGTGACACAAATCTGACATTTCGTAGAAATTTAGTCTAGAGTTAAATCCAGTCAGCTTTGCATTGAAACTATATTTCGCAAAAACACAATATAAATGAATTCATATCTGCATGCACAGAAATATTGAACGTGGATAATAAGTTGTTTTACGTCACTCAGTGAGAAATTTTCCCAATTAAAATGGTATAAACAACTTTAATCCCGATACAGATATTGATTGATCTGCGTTGAAACGACATTAATTTAGCTGGTGGATATATCTAATTTCATTATATTATAGGAAAATGAAGTCCAATAAATATAATAAGGTAGTTTACAATGACTTTTATAAATTATTCCCTTATTGTTTGCATAATTATAATAGAAACTTTATTTGCAGTATGCACTTGTTGCAAAAGCAGTACTTGCGTATCAATTACGTTTCTAGGAAAGTTTGTACTTATAGCGAGACGAAAATAACTTTGCTTAAATGTTTTTTTTTTCCATTCTGTAAAAGAATGTATTTTAACTGTCTGTGTATCATATCATAATTGCAAACTTATGATTACTCAAAAAAATATCTATCTATAATAATAAAGATATCTATGTGTGTGTCTGTGTGCTGTTTTCTGAAGAGATCGCTGCACGCAGGGCTACAAGAGTTTTGAAGGAAGGTAGTTTGTTGTATGTCTGAACTTTTGCATTTCGAAACCAGTTTACCAGTTTTTTGGTTGTTTATATTATGTTTTTTAAATTTATTATTATTATTTTGCAATTTCTAACGTTTTTTCGTGTTTCACGGTTATTTTCCCACATTTGTAAATACAGGGTGTTTCACAAAGGACCCCTAACTTTAAAAATCAATAACCCGGAAACGGTGATAGATAGAAACATGAAACCAGTGGTATGTTTATTAAAAGAATCGTAAGAATCTTATACATAAAACTCAAAATTTATTTAAAAAAGCACCGATAGATGGCGCTGAGAGCGTTAAGAATCCTTCTAAAGAGAGTTCAGAAGCATAGACAGACTAGCCGTTGAAGATTTCGCCATTGAAATCTGACCGCTATTAGCGTATGAGTGAAAATAATTCCGAAAGTGGTGTAAACCGTGGTGGAACGAGTGTTTATTGTGTTGGAGCACCACCGATTAAATCAGAGTCCTACTGCCACAAGGAGAAGTTTTCAAACGCGATTTCAAGTCGCAAAAGGTCCATATGGGAAAATAATTCGTGAGCTTTTCAAAAAAGTTCAACAGACAGGCAACGTGTCCGATGCGAATTATTTTCACTCATATGCTAATAACGGTCAGATTTCAATGGCGAAGTCTTCGACGGCTAGTCTGTCTATGCTTCTGAACTCTCTTTAGAAGGATTCTGAACGCTCTCAACGCCATCTATTGGTGCTATTTTTAACTAAATTTTGAGATTTATGTATAAGATTCTTACGATTTTTTAATAAACATGCCACTGGTTTCATGCTTCTATCTATCACCGTTTCATTGATTTTTAAAGTTAGGGGTCCTTTGTGAAACACCCTGTAGAATCCGGTTTCAGTATTTTAGCCTAGTAACTTTTGTTCCAGTTTCAACAAAGTTCATTCGGAATTCGTACAGAGATTTTTGTCATTTTTCGTGGGATTTTTATGCAGTTTTTAATATTTTTTCGGATTTCGAGGCGATTTCCGGACATTCCAAAAAGGAACCTGGTTTCAATCTTTTAGCTTAATCTGTAGTAAATTTTGTCTTCTGCCAATTTTGAACAATTCACAATTTTTCTATCTACAAAAATAAAAATAGATGTTTGTGAGTCTGTGAGCTGCTTTCTGAAGAGACCGTTGCCTTAGAATTGTAAGATTGGTAGGAAGGTGCCTGTATGTCTGAAGTTATGCACCTTGAAGCAAGTTTTATTTTTCTTTTTGATTAGATATTTTTTTTAATTCTATTTCTAGCATTTTTTCATGTTTAGTGACGATTTTTTGACATCCGTAAAAAGGACCGGGTTTCAATCTCTTAGCAAAAAATAGTAAGTTTTGTTTTCTGCAAATTTTGATCTTTTCACGAATTTTTTATCTATAATAATAATAAAAATAGATGTTTGTGTGTATGGGTGCCATTTTCTGAAAAGACCGTTGCCGTAGAGTTAAAGTAAATTTTGCCTTCTTTTCAGTAATGTTCGGAATTAGTACGGCAATTTTTGAATTTAAAATAATCAAATTTCAATTAAACATCCGAAATATTTTCCCTTTGAATATCATTAATAATAAGCAATTAGTTTCTGAGCGTAATCTTATTCTCTTAAATATGTTTGCGAAAAATGAAAAACAAAATCCTAATTAGATCTTCTTCTTAAAAATAAATAAATAAATAAATAATGAAACACTAAATATACCACTTTATCATTTTCAGGAAATTATAAAAAAAAAACTTCTTGGGGTGTGGGGGGAAGGCAAAAAAAAATCACCCTCTTCCTCTTGAAAAGAATTCTTATTTAAATCTCACAAAAAAACTCTAAATCAAAGATCTTATAAAAAACAATTTTCTGCGATTACAATCTTAAGAAGATTGTAATATTATCAAATCTGTAAGTTTTCAGTATGTTCGGAGTATTGATGGCGTTAAGCAGAATAAATAAAAATGTTTATTTAGACATATTATGATGGATTAGGTATTTTTTGTTTCCAAGTAACGTAAAATGTCTGTTACATCTGACAAAAAGCACTGTAGAAAAATCAATCCCTGGCTGTTTTGTATCTGGGAATTGTATTGTATTTGTATCTGGGAATTGCATTGTATTTGTATCTGGGACTTGTATTTTCAGCCTATATTCAGGCTGTTTTGTATATGGAATAAATTTCAATTTATTTTATATTTCTATGGTACCTTTTACCTATAAAAATACCAGTTCCTCAATTGAATAATCTGTTTCTGTTTTAAGTGATAAATAACCTGTTGAATATAACAAATCTTGCCGATGAGACGTGTAAAAATTTAATCAGAGTTATTTATCGTGAAATGTTTATAGATTAAACGTGGATTTTACATCAGTCCCAAAACAATATTGACCAGTACCAGCTAAATCTTGCTAAATAATCGCATGACCATTGCCCCAATATTGGAATGCTTATATTTTGCCAATATTACGCAAATACATCCAAAATTAAGTTTGCAAAATTCAATATTGGGCAATGTACAATTAAAAATTCATTCATATAAACGGCTGATGCAGTTGAACGTTCATTCATAACATCAGGTGATTTCATTAACCATTTATTCATTTAAGCTAAGTATTGGTGTGTTAAATAGTCACTCACTAGGCCGTGTATCACAATGTTTATAAAATTAGCAAATAAAACCTTTGTACAAGAATATTAAGGAGAAATTATAAGGAGGAATACTAACGTTAAAAATCCACAAATAATACACATAAAGCAGCAAACAGCTGTTTCGAATCCAAAAGCGAGATTCTTCTTCAGTGCGAGAGAGAGCAAAGCACAGCGTGCAAGAAAAAGCAAGACTGGGCAAAACAACAGAGTGGTTGCCCTCTGTCGTTTTGCCCAGTCTCTAGAACGCTGTACTTTGGTCTTTGTCGCACTGAAGAAGAATTTCGCTTGTGGATTTGAAAAAGCTGTTTGCTGCTTTTTTGTGTATTATTTATGACTTTTTAACGTCTTTTAATAATGTTTATAATCAGAGGATGAATATCAAATATATTATTGAGATCTGAAATATGAACTAAATAAAATTCTCTTTTATATATTTTTTTTCAATTAAAAGCTAACTCTCTTCTGTATAGCTATTATTGTCAGTATTATTTTACAGTCTTAATGAACACAACCAAATAAACACATCTAAACTGCACTTTTCCAACTTTATTTTTAGATTTTTCCTTTATCAGTAACAATAGCACCGTTTTGGAATGATCCGTTCTTAAAACTTTCTGAAAAGTCGATAAATCTTATTTAAATTCCCGAGAATTGCTTTTCCTCATTAAGTTAGACTGTCACCGGATGCGAAGAACAATGCTTCTTTCAGGGACGAGAGTGTTGTAATTAGCTAATAATGCAAGGACAAAGATAACCATGAAATTGAATAGGTCTTAGAGCATAGCTGCGTGTCATTTATTACTTGCTTGTTAGATTACTAGATGTTGGATTGGTATTATGGACTCTTAGAGGACTTTTCCATTATTCTCTTAATAGTAATTATAATTCCGTTGGTTGAAAAAATATTTAAAAATACGTAGTCTAATAAGAATTCATTTAAATGTTGATTAATATAAGCGTGATATTTAAATAACAGTTGATTTATGGATGTCACCGATCCAATAAATTACTGATTCATAGAAACAAAATACTGAATTAAGCGCTGATTTATAAAAGCGGTTGAATTGTTTAACGGTTGATTTTTATACTATGAGCAAATAATCGAATTATTCTTTTGTTTTCAGAGTCTGTTCATGATGCAATTGATTATTGACTCATATGAGTAGATTATTTCTTTATTTATGCAAGCAGCAGATTGAATTATACATTTGTTCATATAAAGGACTTGCACAATTAAAAGTTCAATCATATAAGCAGCTGATTTAATTAACCCTTGATTCATTTAGACAAAGTATTGGAGCGGTGTAGCTAATATTCGATTAACAATTGATTAATATAAAAGAATGACTTTGTTAATCATTAATTCATTTAAATAAAATAATGGAGTGTTAAATTGTCAGTCAGTGATTCGTAGATTCTAGTGTTCTCATTATCAATATTACTTTGAGCTGTAAAAAATGAATTGTAAAATTTCGTTCATGATTTATTTTTTCGACAAATTTTCAGAAGGAAATGCTTTTTATATATGGTTTATTATATGTATTAGTTTACAGTCCTGATGATCTATGCAATCAAATAATAACAACTAAATTAACTGTTTAAACTTTATTTCTAGATTATCTCCAACCAGTATCAATAGCATCGTCTAGGAATGATCTACACTTAGAAATTTGTATAAGTTAGATCAGCCTTCTTTAAATTTCACAGAATTACATTTCCTCTAAGTAGACTGCAAATGGTTCCGAAGAACAATTCTTCTTTGAAGGGTGAAAGTGTTGTAATTAGTTAATAATGCAAAGACGAGAATATCCATGAAATTGAATAACTCCCCTCATGGCATTCATTACTTGCTTGTTAGATTACTAGATAATGGAATTGCATTATATATTTTTGTCGAACTGCTGCATTATTCTTTTAATTATAATTATAAGACCGTCAAATATGTCCGATGGAAAAATATTTAATAATAATTTGTTTAATAAGATTGCAATTAAACATTCATTAATACAAGTAGATTATTCAAATAAAAGTTGATTCATATAATAAAAATATTCATTTAACTGTTGATTTATGTACGCGGCTGATTTAATTAACTGTTGACTTACATGAGAAAATTATTCAATTATATCCGTTGAAGTTGAGAGGCCTCCGATCCATTGACTAATATAAATAGATTATTCGACTAATCATTGATTTATTTACGTGGCTGATACAAGACAATAATGTTTTTTAATAAAAGATCCCGATTTATTCATTAAAATTCAAAGAACACTATTCTGAAAATTTGAAATGATTGAAATATGTAACATACTTCAGTAAAAGTTATTAGTTTCCTAACTTTCTCCATGCCTGAATATTGTACGGATTGTGGTAATAAATCCTCATTTACCGTGCTCTATCCGACATATGCAACTAAGAAAATTTCTTAAAGAAGATTTCCTACTTTGAACTTAACCAAACTTGTCTAACAAATCTTCGTTAAGTCTGCAAAGTTTATCATCTCTCTTAAAGAATCTATACTTATATAAAAAAGAATTCTTCTATGCAATAGTGATGAGTTATCGACAGTAGTATGAACATTAATTTGCTCAAAAATGTTGTTTAAGTGTTGTACCGTTGAAATGTGTATATAATTTTCTACCCTAGTTTAACGGTAAATACAATTTTTTTTTTTTAACCAACATTCAACAAAGGCTGTTATAACATTTGTTTGTATATATCGGCGTATAACTCGCCCTTTTATAGTCCAAGAAAGTTGATCGAAATTTACAGGTGCGCACGTTGTACGCCGATTATAAAATTGAAAGATTAAAAAAAAAAAAAAAAAAAAAAAAAAACCAGTTGATCATAAGAATCAAAATTTCTGCATTAAAAACAACAAGCTATTTATTTACAAAAAATAAATACATACGTTATAATGTTTGCTAGAGAATAACATGAAAAATATTTGCTATTATGCATTATAATGTTTTTTATTATTATTATTTATTTTTGTTTCGTTTGAAATATCACGAAAATTTCTTTACAAAAGTGCTTCTTCATACGATGAGTATACAGTATATATTGTTTACGTCCACGCATACGTTTTGAACAGAAGCTCTAAATTTAATAATCCTTTTTGTGAGTGGGGTGAAATGGGGTGGGGTAGAATGAGTGGAGCGGGGTAGGAGAAATAACTCATTTTTATGGTAATCTCGTTTAAATTTAATCACGAATTTAAAATGACATGTTTGTTTGCCTGGCTGTTTTTTGTCTTTTTTCTATTCTTTCAGCTCTAATTTTCAAAAACATGGATCAGTGATCTGGAAATTAGAAACTGCTGTTATGAAACATTGCTTTTAAAATAATACTCATTTTATGTATAATTTCTTAGTGAGGCACGTCAAAAAATTTAATATATGATCGTCTACTGCAAATGAAAGGGAGTGTTATTGGCAGTAATGTGATTTGAAGTGAATGTGAATAAAAATAAAGTGTTGCCAAAAGCATCTGATGTGCCCTATCACTCTTTCTAAAATAAGTCAAAAATTTTGAAAAAAAAAGTAAATAACACTAGAATAGGTAAGGAACAATCCCTTGAAGTCGGTTTTATTTTATTTTCCAAAAATTACTTGTTCAGCATTGGTTTTCTTTTGTTTGTTGTTTTGTTTCTCTTTGCCTACTATTAAATGTAAATGTAGAATAGGGACGCAAAATGTATATGTTTCATAACTAGTGGTTGTCATTTAGCGCCTTTCATAAAATATTAATTAGCAAATGAAGTATGTTATTACCAACTTGTATCCATATAACGAATGCTTCATATTATAAAGCGCACTTCATCAAGTGATTCATATTTATTTCAATAAAAGTTATTACATTCCTACTCTCTTCTTCCCTTAGCATAGCCAATACTAGCTTTATAAATCCCCAGTTAAAGTTCTATTTCCAACATATACAATCGTAAATGTTCTTGTAGAAGATTTCATGTTTGACTTAAACAAAACTGCCTAGAGTATCTTCATTATAACTTCAAAATTTATCATCTTTTCTAAGGAGTTTCGACTTAATTTGAGCTAGTCGCAATTCAGAGCGAGTAATAAATTATTTTGTAAGTAGTTTCGGAAACGACGCGATTTGATTTATGGGGCTCATATACTTATACATATTCTTGCTTACCACTGTACAGATAGTTTTAACTTTTTTGTCTCATATCAGCAATATCAAATTAATTGTAAATTTACTTGGCCAACTTTGGAATGTGCGAAGTGAAACTGTTAACAAAAATGCCGATTATTTAAAATCTAATTGATGAAGACTAATTGATTTATTTTCAAATTTTAATTCAATCATTTAATTAAAGTTGGTTTTAATAAGTAAAATTGATAACGACAGTTTAAAAATTATTTTGTGAATACTTTTGAAAATGAGGCTATTTGTTTTAAAGGACACATAAACTGATACGGGTTTGCCCTAGTTACATTAAAATAGTTATAAATATAGCCTCCAATATCAATAATATCAAATTAATTTTAAATTTTCTTGGTTGACTTTGGAATGTGCGAAGTGAAAACGTTTACAAAAATTCGATTAATAAAGACTAATTCATTTATTTTGAAATTTTAATTATATAATTTAATTAAAATTGTTTTATTAATCGAGGATGTCTCTTGGTTACTCATTTGACATTCTTTGCCAATATTTGCTTAAAATATTTCCTCAATATAAAGTCAATACTTCTGCAATATTGACATTTTACTGAATTCTAACAAAAACGAATACTTAAATATTATTGGCATAACATCGGAAATATTTACTATGATTGCAATATTGGAGTTATTGCCAATATGGTTTGCTAATAGGCGATGTATATATGACTTCTAAATTAAAAGGGTATAAGAATTTTTACAGTTTTTGAGTCATTCTGTTTTGAATAACTACCGTACAACTTAAAAGTACATACCGGAAAGGAGTCCATATTATTTTTATTTAAAGATGTTGGGTTAACTTTAAATATTAAAATTCAAAAAAGATTCTTTCTAAAATTCCAAATGCTTCAAATATATTTCAACGAAAGTTATTATATTCCCACTTTTCTCTGACTTGAAATTTACGAATACTGCTGCAATAAATGTCTAGTTAAAGTTCTCTTTCCGCATACAAAATCCTATAAGTTCTGGAAGAAAATTTCATGTTATAGACTTAACCAAATTGCCCAGCTTATCTTCATTACATCTACAAAATTTATCATCCCCTTTAAGAAGTCTCGACCTAAACTGGGCTTGTCGCAATTCAGAGCAAGTCATAAATTATGTTGTGTGTACTTTTAAAACAACACCATTTGTTTTATGGGGCTTATAAATTTATGCAAGTTTTCTCTAGCCATAGTAGAATAGTTTAAAAATTTCCACTCAAATCAATAATATATAATTAATTATAAATATATTTCGTCAACGTCTTAAAGATTTATTTATCAGGTGAAAATGTTTAAGAAAGTTTTGATTGATAAATCTCAACTAAATCGTTTAATTAAAACTTTAGTTTAATCATTTAAGTAAAGTTTTTTAATAAGTTTGGTTTATTTTAAGAACCTCTTTTTTTTTAACTGATGATATAATATTTTACCTACGTTCATCCGATTTTAACTTGAACTTAATTTCTAATAATCTAATTCGTAATTTTAGGTATTGTAGAGCTAGAATAAGAAACAATAATAACGATAAAAATGAAATATTTCATTATAAGAAAATAAACTCAATGAAATATGTTTATGAAATGCATATGAATGCCTATTCTTTTCTTTTGTTAAATATCGTTTGAAAATCCGATGTACCAAATATATATATATATACTGGATGCCCTAAAAAGTTTGAAACCCGCTTTAATTTTTTATCCTTCGGCGATATATAGATAATGTAAATTTCAAGTGTCCAAAAATCTCCGGTATGAATTAAGGTTAAGTTCATGAAATAATCCTGCCATTAATTTTCAAAATGTTAAAATATACATACGGTGTCCCTGAATCCTATAATAAATTATATATATATATATATATATAGTCGGATGTGCCAATCCCAAAACATTTTTCTATATCACACATGTTAATACTACTTCAAAAAGCGTATTTTTTTTGCGCTTCATTTTTTTTCAATAAATATTTCAAAACCATGGGGGTGGAAATCTAAATGAAGCCAATTGAATGGGTGAGATATAAAAAAAAAGCGAAAAAATTTGCTTATTACAAATATGCAAATTAAACCTAGATTGGACAATTCAGAATGATTTTTTCTTTCAACAGCTACCGCGCCCGTCTTGAATATCGAACAAAATTCGCTATCACAACGCGACCTTCAGACAGATTTCCTCCAAAATCTTATACAAACGTCAGCGTATTACATACATCTAAGTATAAAATTTCATTGAAAAATATCCATAAATTCTTCATTTAAACTGCAAAAAATCGAGAGTATTGCACAAAAATAGCTATCGTAGTACCTCTTTCTGGGGGAATATCTTCATTTTCAACTGCGACTTGACGTCCACAGTCAAAAACATATATATAAAGTTTGGTTCAAGTTATCCATAACTGCATGTACTTTCCAATGATATAAAAGATAATCGCACCTAAATTTGCTATGACGGCGACGCTTTCAGTCATATTTTCTCCAAAAATTTATACAAACTTTGGACTATTGCTTTACAGCTTTATATAATTTCTTCAAACAATATTCATATTTTTTTTTTTTTACTTCAATATATGTTAATAAAATTTTCAAAACCATGATGGAAGGGTAGGAAAAAATTCGTAATGAAGTCTAATCAACGGGTAAGATATAAAAAAAAGGGAAAATCTTGTTTATCACAAGTATGCAAATTAAACGTAGATTGGACAATTGGGTGATTCAGAATGATTTTTTTTTCAACAGCTACCGCGCCCGTCCTGAATATCGAACAAAATTCGCTATCACAGAGCGACCTTTAGACCGATTTGCTCCAAAATTTTATACAAACGTCAGTTTATTACATTACATCTAAATATAAAATTTCGTCTAAAAGTATTCATAAATTCTTAATTTCAACAGCAAAAACTCGAGAAAATTGCACAAAAATCACTATCACAGCACTTTCTTCTGAGGGAATATCCTCATTTTCAACTGGGACCTGACGTCCATAGTCAAAAACATATATATGGAATTTGGTTCAATTTATCCATAACTGCTTGTACTTTCCAATGATATAAAAGATAATCCCACTTAAATTCGCTATCACAGCACCTTCAGGCTTAATTTCTCCAACATTTTATACAAGCCTCGAATTATGACTTTACATCTATATATATATAATTTCTTCAAAAAATATTCATAATTTTTTTAATTTTGCTTCAATATATGTTGTCAAAATTTTTCAAAACCATGGTGGGAGGGGAGGGAAAAATTCGTAATGAAGTCTAATCAACGGGTAAGATATCAAAAAAAGGGAAATTTTTATTTATTACAAGTATGCAAATTAAACGTAGATTGGACAATTTAGTGATTCAGTATAATTTGTTTTTCAACAGCTACCGCGCAAGTCCTGAATATCAAACAAAATTCGCTATCACAGCGCGATCTTCAGACAGATTTGCTCCAAAATCTTATACAAACGTCAGCGTATTACGTTACATCTAAATATGAAATTCCATCGAAAAATAACCATAAATTATTCATTTAAACTGCAAAAAATCGAGAGCATTGCACAAAAATCGCTATCTCAGTATCTCCTTTTCGGAGAATATCCCCATTTTTAACTGGGACTTGACTTCCATAGTCAAAAACATACATATGAAGTTTGGTTCAATTTATCCATAACTGCATGTACTTTTCAATGATATAAAAGATAATAGCACCTAAATTCGCTATTACAGCAACGTCTTCTGGACTATTTTCTCCAAAATTTTATACAGGCCTTTTATACATTACATCTAAATATAAAATTTCTTTAAAATATATTTATAAATTCTTCAATATACTTAAAAAATTGAGAAAGTCGCACAAAGATCGCTACCACAGCGTCCACTTCTGGAGGAATATCCCCATTTTAACTGGGATCTGACGTCTGTAGTCAAAACATATCAATTCTATCCATAACTTCATGTACCTTCCTATGATGAAAAAGGAAAATCGGTATCACAGCACCTCCTTCCGGGAGAATATCCGCAATTTCAAATGGGACCTGACGGCCATGGTCAAAAAACATATATATGAAGTTTGGTTCAATTCTATGCATAATTTCGTATACTTTCCGATGACACAAAATGGAAAATGGCACAAAAATAGGTTTCAAAGCGTCCCTTCCGGCGGAATATCCCCAATTTGAACTAGGATCTGCTTGCGATAGCCAAAAAGATATTTATAAAGTTTGGTTCAATTCTACGCGTAACTTTATACACTTTTCGACGATACAAAGAGAAAACTCGAACGGACAGACAATTTGTAAAAATGTGTTTTTCGTGTTCTTCGACCCCTGAAACCTGTAAATCCGTCGAAAACCGGAAATAACAAAAAATTCTATAAAAAGAAGATTAATAAATAGGACATTTGGGAAGGATATCTATATACTGTAAGAAATTGATTTCAAATCAAAATGTTGTTTCAACGGGTAAGTTTCTTATATTTTGAATATTTTATTTTAATTTGCAAAAATGGTGCATAATATGAAAGCTTCAAACAATAATAATATAAATCAATGAATTTAATGTAGAAGGAACAAATGTAAATTGCTTTTTGGCTAATATTAAAAGTTGCTATGAATGAAAGTTATGATACATTGTCTGGAATTTTATAATTTTTAAAGTTAGTTACTTTTTTAAGGTACTAAATCTATTACTAATAAAATAAAGTAATAGATAAAACCGAAAAAAAATCCGAATCAATGAATTTCAAAAACAAATTCATTGTAAATAATTGATTTTAGTGGTAATATTAAACAGTATATGCTCAATCATATATTAATACATTTTAATTTACCACTATCTTAAAATTAAACCAATTTTACAAGTTCTTTACATTTATGACTTTAACTTTTAAAGTATTAGATAAAACTGAAAAAAATCTGAATCAATGAATTTCAAAAAACAAATTCGTTGTAAATAACTGATTTTAGTGCTAATATTAAACAGTATATGCGCAATCATATATTAATTACATTTTAATTTGCCATTATATTAGTATTAAACCAATTTTTTAAGTTCTTAACATTTATGACTTTAACTTTTTATTTTAGTTAAAGTGATATCTTCATTTCATTTAAATTGATATATCCTATTTCTGGTAAAGAGAGATAACATTGTGGAACGTCTTATTTGAATGGAGAATGTAAATTTGGGTAATCATGAAATTCTTGTAATATTCGACTGCACAAAGTGATATCGAACTAGCAAAAAATGTTTATTTATACGTGGTAGGAAATTTTTGTAAACACGTACTTTAAACTATCGTGTAAAAAGAAGTTTAATGGACAGTGTAATCAAAAAATGATTTATTTACTATAAGAAATGGATTTAAAAATGCAAATGTTATTAAAAGGCTTGGAGTTCAATATTTTCTGGATATTGTTTTACTTTGTAAAATATTGGGTAATAAAATGTTAAAAAATTCTAAAAAATAACAAAATAAATATTAAAAAATTACAATCTATAACTTTGAATAAAAAGTACTAAAAGGATAAATGTAAATTGCTCTATGGAAAAGAATAAAAACGTTTCTGGAATGTTATACTATTTAAAATAGTAGAAAATGCGAAAAAGTAAGTAAAACTGAAACAACGAAAAAAAAAATTGTTATAATTAATTAATTTGGGGCGATAAAATTAAATTTAATAATAACAATCTTATATTTATGAGATTTAATTTTCTACTATATTAAAATTAACCCAATTATAAATGTTATCTTTTTTTTCAACTTTTACGACCTATTTCCTTATAACTTTAAAACTTAACATCATATTTTCATTTGACTTTATAACTTTAAGACATTTATGACTTTTTACTTTTAAGATTTCTCCCCGTTTACAGCATCTTTACTGCATTTCAATTCACCGACTCTATTTCTAGTAGAGAAAGGAAACATTGTGCAATGTTACATTTGAATGGATGAAGTGAATTTGTGTAAACGTTAAATCCCCGTAATACTCGATTTCACAAGCAAAGAGTGTCATTGGACAGGAAAATAATATTTGTATGTCAGAAATGGGACATTTTCTGATGTCGTATATGCTACTGTGTAAAATAAAGCTGAACGTGCAGGATAATTGAAAAAAGGATATATTTATTGTGAATAAATGGAGAAAAGGTAGATCCAAGGTGCCTACGGATAATGCCGCACATTCCCGGTATACATTGAATCCTCTTTAATAAAAAGCTCTGCGTTGCTGACGACTGGGTTTTTCGCTAATCATTGCCACAGATTAATCTCGGAAAATGAAACATTTAAAGTTACTGAAAAAAATAATAGCTCGAAAAGTATTTGTCAGAAAATTGTTAGACAAACTGCGTTAGAATGATAAAAAAAATGTATTTTTCTTGATATAAATTTCAAAACTAATGATTATGCCGTTTTTCAAATATTGAATTTCAAAAATTATCAAATTTTACAATGGAGTACCATAGCGAAACCTTCACGAGTAAAAATATAATGATAACGGCAATGTGTCCAGACTGGCTATAGCACGAGTCACAAATTTTAGTAGCCTTATTATTCTGTTAAATAACAAAATTGAATTATGATTTTATAATATAATTTATGAAATCATTTATTAATCAATTAATCAATTATTTAATTATTTAATAAATAAACTGTAGTATGTGATTAGAATATATATCATATTCATTCGTTCATATATATATATATATATATAATTATAATTATAATATCTTTGAATTTCAAAAAACATATCAAGTTCTTGTAACATTCTAATTAAATCTCCTAAGAATATATATATATATATATTTTAATAGTAAAAAATTTGTTAGAGTTTTCAATTAAAAGAATGTATTTCATCTCTATTTTGTAACCCGGGAAGCCCGGTTCGGATCCCCTAGTACGGTAATAATAGGGTTAGCAGATTACGTAGCTGATAATAATAAGAGGGTGGCAAATTAAATAAAAGTATGCACAACAACTGTAACAACTCAGCTCATAGAAAATAAAAAAAGACAGGGAATTTTTTTTTAACTATAGCATTACAATAAAATTATAAAGGTTATGGTTACGTATGGACATATGCAGCAAAATATATTTTTTTAGTTTTATGAACATTTTTTTTTGTTTCATTTGTTGATTTTTGCTACATATATAAATAATGAAACTTAAAAAAATAAAAAAATAAATAAATTTAAATTAAAATTACCAGTAGAGGACTAAATGGGAAAATATAGGTGTAGAGAAAGAATCAATAGTTTTGATTATGCAGTCAGATTTATGCGCCGGCAGAATGTCTTCTGTCAGTTTGGGGACATTCTTGTGTCCCCAAATCGACGGGGGGCAACCGTCGGATATATGGGAACTTTCTTCTGTCAGTTTCCTGTCCATGCAAGCGAACGCTATCGACTTGGGTCTGTGGTTCTTGAAGAATTTCCACCCCAGGATCTAGAGTCGTTGTTGAAACGCTGAATGGAACTGTCTAACTGAGCTGGTTTGGACTTTGACTAGATTGTGAAAAAAATTACCTGAAGTTGTAACTCCGTACCTCTGATAGAAATATGTAGAATAGAATAATTTGAAGACCATAGACAATGTTCCGAAGCCTAGATCTGGAAACACGAAAGGGGGAAAGAAAATATATTTACAAATTATTTACAGAAATAAAAACACAGAGCAATTTCAAAACTTCCAGGAATTTAACCCCTATCAATTCATAAACACTGAGAAAATTATCGCGGTCCAATGTTTTTAGGAAGAAGTGTCGCTCGGGGTCTTCTCCAGCGGGCACGGTCATCATAATTAGTAGTAACATTCTGAAGAGCAGAATTTGGATTGGTGGTGATATTATCAAAGAGTTTTTCAGATTTGTTTTTAATGGTAGTACAGAATGGAGGGATATTTAAATCGTTATGCATGGTGGTATTCCTACGATACCAGGATTTGGATCTTTTGAAGTTTGGTTTCAGCCGTTGAATCCCTGATCTGTATACAATACAGAAGTATGGGACTAAGCACCATCTTGTACAGCAATATTTAATTTCTGATACCCATCTCATTACTATACAGAAGATGAGCAAGGTCACGTTTAGCCTTATAAAATTTTTGGACGGTATATTCGATTTACTTACGCAAAGTGAGAGTGTTGTCCAAGTAGACACCTAAATATTTAACCTCCCATCCAATAATAATAAAAGAGCCATCAAGGTAAAGTGGTGTGAGGGGAGGAGCAATAGCAATTACGGGAGAAAATGACTGCCTGGTATTTTGTAGGATTAATTTTAATACGCCATTTAATCAAAAAAAATTCTCGTTTACAGATATGGTGCACATGCATAACATGACAGTCCTTGTCACGAGCCATCCCAGTAGTCTGAGCTGGATTAGATCAAAAATGTTTTTTTTTTATAGATTAGAGGCTAGATTCTAGATCCAGCCAATGAAATTGTAGCACCAGATAAGTCAAATGGAGAATCCTTGCTGCTGACGTCAGCGCATAATAAGAGTGAAAAAAAATTTGAGAAAAATGTAAAAGAAGAGAGTTATATATAGAAAATAAAAAGAACATATACGAAAATAATAAAGCAGTTACAAAACATTAAATATTAAAGAATGGAATTTAAAACAGCTCCCTTCACATTTTAAAAAATAAAACAGAAAAAAAACTAGTTTAAAATAGAAAAGAAACTAGTTAAACGTTAGTAAATATTCACCTCAAAATGCCATCTTTCTCACCGCTTAGGTACATACCAACTAAAAGATTACTGCTTATCTAATCCTCTTCTCCCCTATGACCCCATTCAATCCACTTGTCACCAAGACTCAGTGGCTGAATGGATAAGACACTGGACTGCTAACCTTGAGACTGTCAGATCAAATCCCATCTTGGAAAAAGATGAAAATATGTATGTTTTTAAATATTAACAAATATATGTTAAGATGGCTCACAGATGGCGCCACTAACAAAAAGAAATTGCAATAATTTCTTTTGCTAAATTACTGCAGTTTATGAAACTGCAGTAATTTTGAAGTTGTACCTCAAAAATTCTGCAGTGGAATCGGCCAAATCACTGCAGTTTTCCAACTGTACTTTTTTTTGCAGATTTACTGCAGTTTATTTTCAGCTGGGAAAATAGTCATTTAGGGTCTCTTACGATTATTGTTTTAAACTGTGTTAAGGAAAAACTTGCTTCATAGCTTCTCATTTATTTATATTTTAAGACTTTTCCTTTTGTTTAATGTATTGTATTCAAAGCATTTAAATTGAAATATCGTATTTATGGTAGATAGAAAAAAAAATGTGCGACGCTTCATTTGAAAAAGAGAAAGTTAATTCGGGTAAACGTAATTTTTTTTTATATCTAACTGCGCAAACGAAGGGTGACATTGAACTATAATATAATCTTTATTTAAGTATAAGAAATGGGCAAGTTTCAGAAACACGTATTTTAAATTATTGTGTAAAAGAAGTCTTATGTACTGGCTTTATAAAAAATGGATTGTTTATTGTAAGAAATGGATTGGAAATCCAACTGTCACAAAATGGTTAAGAGTTTATTTTTCTATTAATTTTTAGTTTGTAATATTCTAGATACGAGACAAATATAACTTAAAAAGTAATAATAATTTGAAATGGTGCATATAAAATGACGAATTCATAAACGTAATTAATTGTTTTTAGTGATGCTTACTTTTAATGTATTTTAATTTTGCACTGTATTAAGTTGTTTTTTATCTTCTTATTGTTATTAACTTATTTTTTAGCTTCTCAATTTTTATATTTATGACTTTAACTTCGCCCTTTTTATAAACTTATTGCCTTCACTTCATTTAAATTCTAAGACTCTATTTCGAGCTAAAGAAGAAAAAAAAATTGCAACATCGCATTTGAAAGGAAAAAAGTGAATTGGGATAAAGGTAAAATCCTTTTAATATTCGACTGCTCAAACAAAGAGAGGCATTGAACTATAAAATAATGTTTATTTATATGTGGGAAATAGGAAAGTTTTAGAAACACGTATTTTAAACTATCGTGTAAAAGAAAAAGAGCTAAATATACAGTATACATAAAAAAGGGATTTACATACTGCAAATAATGTATTTAAAATGCAAAGTAAATAAATCTTTAAGATTTGAAATTTTTCTTGTTATTCTCTTTACAAGAAGAAAGTATTGGATTCGTGAAAATTTTCGACTTCTGGTTTTCGACGGATTTATGCGTTTTAGAAGGTCCTGAACACGATTTGATTTAGAAAATGTCTGTCTGTGAGTCAGCCTGTCTGTCTGTCTGTGACAAAACGTTTGTGGGCGGTTTATCTACAGAACTAATGCACGGAATTTAATCAGACTTTAGATTCAGTTAGTCCATGATATAAATTGGTGCTGATTAGTTTTTGGTGTAAATCGCCCAACAGGTGGCGCTGCTGTGCTGCATTTCTCGCGGTTTCCACAATCTATCTATCTCAAGAACTAATGCGCTGATTTTTATCAAACTTCATATTCAGTTAGACCTTAACATAAATGGACGCTGTTTATGTTTTGGTGTAGACATTCCAACAGGTGGCGATGCTGTGCTTCTTTTTTCATGATTTTCACGATACCTATATCTCAAGAACTAATGCACAGAAATTAATCAAGTTTCAGATTCTGTTAGATCTTGACATAAATAGATGCTGATTACGTTTTGGTGTAAATAGCACAACAAGTGGCGCTGCTATGCTACTTTTTTCATGATTTTTGCGATAACTATATCTGAAGAACTAATGCACGGATTTTCATCAAACATCAGATTCAGTTAGACGTTGTCATAAGTTGTTGTTGATTAGGTTTTGGTGTCAATTTCACTACAGGTGGCGCTGCTGTGCTGCATTTTTCAGAATTTACACGATTTTAGCAATAGTCATATCTCAAGAACTGATGTGCGGAATTTAATAAAACTTAGATTCAGTTAGACCTTGATATAAATTGGTTCAGATTCATTTTTTGTGCATGCAAAACCAAGACAGAATATAGTTTTGGGATTAGCACATTCGATAGTGTAGTTTTAGATTGTAAAATCATGGATAATAGGAAAAAGTAAAAATATATCCATATATATATATATAAGGTAATTAATTTAAATAAAAAATCCTAAATGCAAATACATTTTATTAACCGTAGTCACGTCTCTTTTCCGATTGGTCGCGTTCAATCTTTTTGTCGCCGGTCCCCGCCTACGGAAAATGGAAAACAAGAAATAAATTTCATTTAATATTCGAATATTACTTTTCAATGCAGTTATAAATTTGCAGTTTACTTAAACTACATACTTTTCTCACGCCTTTGGAATATTTGGAAATAGTAAAAATGAACACTGGTGATCGTTTCGCAGACTTTTCCACGAATTTCATCTTTACTTGTAAATATATACCTATTTAAAAAAAAATAGATGTCTTGTTACTTGACTAAGAAATTGCATTTGAGATCAGGTACATGGTTTTTCTCCATTATTATTATTATTATATTATTAAACCGCAAACCAGGCCCCTACCTGCCAGGCATTATGCCTAGCTTAACAAGTTTGTGTACCTGACCGCGGGGCGAAATTCGCCTAATCTCCTCATACGGCAATCTACATGTCTAGCTCCTTAGCTGTCATTGGCTGCAGCGCTATTTGGTGCGAATCAATTTTGTTAAAGTGTTGGCTGCTTCTAGATTGTTATTAATTATTGTTTTCTGGGTACGTTGTCGAATAAGGAAAGGATAAAAAAAAGTCATATACGCAACGCTTTTACTTCAGGGCCCAATTCACACTGAAAAAATACATCATATATCTGTAGTTGTTGTCACAATCCGGTGTAGTATAGTAATTTTCACGGTAATAATTTTTATGGTAAAAGTTGTCACGTATCTTGGTAGCTTTTGTCAGAATCGGGAGTATTTATTTACACGAGATGAATTGCGTATTATTGTCACAGATCTTGATAGTAAGTGTCACGTATCTCTGTATCTGTTGTCACAATCCGGTGTAGTAATAATTTTCTCGAGATGTCATATATGCTTGAGGTTTATTATTTTCTTGGTGGGCTATAGGGTGGAACCTGTTGATTGGCTTTCAGTACATATTTTCTTTTTAGAGATGTCTGTTATCACATAATGAAATATTAACATTTTTATTTATTGGAACTTCCCCCATTCTATATGTACGGGGAGATGGGTTAAGAGCAAATAATTGATATGGGCGGAAAAAGACCGACACACGACTACTTCCGGGTGATACATACGTTTAATGTATAATTGACTTGCATTGTATTAATACTTAACATGTTTTATAGCCAATCATTTTGTATACTTATGACTTTTATTTTGCAGTTTGTTTAAAATGCTGTCTTAATTGTATTTAAATTCAAAAAATCTATTTCTACTCAAAGAGCAAAGTCGCATTTGAGTTGAAAAAGTGAATTTTTGTAAACACAAAATCCTCTTAATATTTGAGTACACAAAATGGATTCACAGAAAATCCAAGATACAAAATAATGTTATTTTTTTATGCGTGAGAAATGGGAAAGTTTGAGATACACTTATTTTAAACTACTGTGTAAAAAGCAGTTTAATCGATAAGAGTTTTGAAAAGAGGATTTATTTACAGTGTTGTCAAATATGGCGGATTTGTATTCAGAAATTTCAAATTTACACCAGAAAATTTTGAATGGTATTTTTTTTTTTATATAATTTATTCATAGGCGGCCTCGTGTTATCCTTCAAATTCTGAAAGTTATTAAGCGTAAATTCATTCTTATGTTTGTTACGCTAGCGTTGAGTACCTAGAGTTGGGTACCTTCGTGGGCCAATATATATATATTGAATATATATATATATATATATATATATATATAATATATTTGTGCATTCAATTTCTTTCTGATTTATTTTAAATTGTAAATATTTTGTAAGCATATTTTACAAGTTTTATTTATATATCATTAATTTAATAGAATTTGTACTTTATTTATTTTTGACCGAAAGTGGGTTTTTTGTTGTTTATTTTACTTTTCTCATCTTCTAGGGCCCATTTAATATTTTCCACTGCAATTGTTGTTCCGGACTTCTGCCATGTTCATAAATCTAACATTACTCTTACAATATATAGATACGGAGACCATGACTCCAGGGGCTCTGATTAATGAACTAGTTCCAAGTTCATTATATAAAACAAAAGTAACTTTAAAAACTTTCTGGTGCAAATTTAGAATTTCTGAAAAATAAAATTGATCAAACATGGTAACACTGTTTATTTACTGTAAGAAACTGATTTTAAATGCATATATTGAGAAAAGTGTCATAACACCACAACCCTCCTTCGGGATTATTTTCGTTCATACCTTTTTAAATTTAAAGGCGATATTTTGTCGATCTCAATTTGTTCTTATACTTCCGTTATAACACAGGAATGCAGCTATTTTTCCACAATAAATAAGTTTATTACAGACAGGACGTGACAACAAAATATGAAGCACACATATGTATATATAGATAACGGTAGCAGCAGCAGTTAACTATATTACTTTTCTATCAACACAGTTATACTTATTTTTATAACGCTGTGCGCACGCACACACATCCGAATCCTTTGGCCTCCAACCAAACACTCCCTCCGTCTCTCTGCTCAGGAGTAGAAGAGGATAAAAAAGGGTTGCCGTAAACTCTGGCATCGCCAGGCATGACACCCCCTACCTAAGATTGTAAAAGGGGTATGCCACTCTTGCAATCTGAAATCCAGACTGGCGACGTCACTATACTTCCTTCTCTAACATTAAACTACTAATGAATAGTGGTGAGCTATAATATATATATAAAGAAATACAGACAATACTTAAAACATCTCTGGACGTCTCCGGAAACTCTTGCTAGCTACTGCAATATAAAAATACAATTAATGTTTCATAATACATAATACTAAATACAAATAACAAATGAAAAACAGAATACAAATTAATATGAAATTAAGTTACAGCTTCAGCACAAACAAATGCGAATTATCAAAAGTTTTTTTTTTCTTAAAAGTCATTAAATGTTTATCGAAAGTTTATAGTCATTTTTATTATTCTGTTGTCTCCAGTCTAGACAATGCATCAGCATTCTTCAACTTTGCACCAGGACAGTGTGAAATCATGAGGTCATATTTCTGCAACGCTAATGCCCATCGCTGCAGTTTGGAAGATTGGGGAGCATTTTTGGGGATGAAAGTTAATGGGTTGTGATCGGTGATAAGTTCCACGGGCGAACCAAAAATCCAAGTTTCGAACTTCTTTAGACTCCAGATAACCGCATAGGCTTCCCGTTCAATGGTCGGCCAAGCCTGTTGAATTTTGGTGAGCTTTTGACTGGCATAACTGACTGGATATAGCCTCTCATCTTTCTGTTGAGATAGACATGCACCGATGCCTATTGCAGATGCATCACATTGTATGGTGAAAGGTAACCCTATAACTGGTGCATAAAGGCTAGGTGTCTCAACGAGACCCCTCTTTAGTTCGTTGAATGCTTTGTTATTTTCCTCCAACCAGCACAATTTCTCAGGACTGTTCTTTTTAGTAAGTTCTGTCAGAGGGTATGCTATTTCAGCATACTTAGGCAGTTAATCGCGGTAGTAATTACACAATCCGAAGACACTCTTAAGTTGTTTTTTAGTCTGTGGAACGGCTAATTTCCGAATGGCTTCAACTTTGTCTGGGTCTGTTCGATGGCTGCCGGACCCGATGACATGTCCTAAATACTTAATCTGGCGTTTCGCAAAGTCACACTTCTTCAGGTTGACTGAGAACCGTAATTCTCGTAGTTTTGAAAATATCGTGTCAAGATGCGTCATATGTTCCGACCATGTTTTCGAAAAAACAGCAATATCATCTATGTACGCTCTAGCAAAGTTCCTATATTTGGAAAGCGCTTTATTTATTTCTTTCTGAAAGGTCGCAGCTGTATTCCGGATCCCAAAGGCCATCACTTTGAAGCGATATTGAGCCCTGTGAGTCTTAAAACATGCTAACCCCTGACTTTCTACTTCCAGTGGTATGGCCCAATGTCCTTTTAGAAGGTCGATTGTCGTTATTACATTGGCCCTGCCAATATTGAACAAAAGATCTGTTGCGTTTTCCATAGGGAAATCGTCGGTTTTTGTAATTGCATTCAAAGCTCTAAAATCTACGCACAGTCGGAGGGCCCCATCCTTCTTCATCACACACACTACCAGGTGTGGCGCCTCCGCATCACTCTCTTCAATCAGTCCTAACTCTAGCGATTCTTCGATTTGTTTATCTACTTGTGGCTTCAACGCCTCTGGGATTCGATAAACATAGGGCTTTTTCATCTCTGCGCCGTTTAATCTAATTTTGTGCTCTCCTACCTTGGCTATTTGTACTTTTCTCGAAAATAAATCTTTATATTTGTATAATAAATCTAATATCTCTTTCCTTTCCACATTTTCTAAATGTTTCAAATCTACTTCCTCTATGTTAAATAAGTTGGGGTTATCTTCCACATTGAGGGTGGGATGGACTTCTATTAATTCTTCTTCATTTTCAAAGATTACACCCACCGCCCGTACTCTAGGAGTAAATTTTCTTATCTTATTTACGTGGATATTCCTAACTTTCCCGTTTATTAATTTTACTTTGTAAGAATCAGGCTTACAGCGTGCTACAATTTCGGCTGGTCCCGTCCACCTAGCATAAAGTTTGTTCGTGGAATGCGGGATTAATAGATATACCTGGTCCCCCGGTCTAAATTTCTTGTAAATCGCTCTTCGATTAGCGTACTTCGCATACGAGCCTTGTTTAAACTCCGCTACTATTGCCGCTTGCTCCGCCGCCCTTTCTAAATTAATTTTTAACTCCTGAAGATATTCGGTTGCCCTCTTTCCAAGATTTATGGGTAGTGGGATTTCTCCTGACCATGTAGATTTTAATACCGCTATTGGGCCCCTGGCCTCCCTTCCGTACATTAATTTGAATGGCGATACTCCCGTGAAACTATTCGGAATTTCTCTATAAGCAAATAATAAATAAGGGATGTGTTTATCCCAATTTTTTGAATCACTCCGAATTATATGGTGTAACATGCGTTTCAGAACCTGATTAAACGCTCCACTAATCCCGAGCTTTGTGGATGCCCTGGCGTTGCAAATCTAGGAGCCGACCCCAACCTAGCATGAAACTCCTGTATTAAACCTGAAACAAAATTTCTACCCTGGTCACTCGCTATTACGCGGGGTATCCCTGTTCGCATAAATAATTCTAATAATGCATCGCACGTAGCTTTAGCCGTAATTGTTCTTAACGGGACCGCCTCCGGCCACCGCGAATGCTGATCCACTAAGGTAAGTACATATTTATGTCTACGCGCTGAAAGTGGTTCAATTTTTCCAATTATGTCAATATTTACAACGTCGAATGGAAGTTCCGGTCTCTCAATTGGGACAATGGGTATCTGATCGCTAGCCCTCTGTCTACTCCATAACTGGCAGTCTTTACAACATTTACAATAGCCCTCTACATCCCGTGACATATTCGGCCAATAAAATGAATAACGAAGTATTTCTTTTGTTTTTTTCATGCCGAGATGATTAGCGAAAATCAATTCATGCGTAATTTAAAAAAATTCCCCCCCTTCTCACCTTATTACCACTAATTGCGTAACACAATCCCCGTGACTCTTTCTCTATGATAAAGCAAATCATCTACTATAACGAACCCGTTTTTACCTTTTTCCGCGTCTATGAAAGCAACCTGTAATGTTTCGCAACTCTTCTGTTGCTCCCTGTATATACTCGCGTCTGATCGCTAACCCACATTCAAATCTCCATTATTATCTTTCCTTTCAATACAGCTAATCATTAATTCTTTCTCCGCGCTTTGATTTCCACCTCGCCAGCATAAATTTTCATTATGTATATCATCCCCCTCCATTTGCTTGTCTTCCCTTTTTTGCCTTTCAATTTTATTACCCTTTTCCGATTGCGTATCTTTTACTGGCGCCAATTCCTGTCTGGGCCTCTCCTTCCCTCCCTCGTTCCTAGCTAACTGTAATATTTCAGGAACTGCCGGTGTTATAATACATGTCCCATATAATTTATCCGTGACTGCAAACAGTACGTCTACACTGTTAAATATACAATTTGACTCTCTGGATTTTAAAGCTACTGGTAATGTTACAAGATTTGCAGTTATTCTTTCTCCAAAAGCCGATATTAACTGAATTTTTGAATTTTCCTTATTTCTCAATGAATCCGGTAATTGGTTATAATTTATTACAGGTATTTCTGCTGCGCTATCAATGATACATTTGATTTCTTTCCCCCCTATCCACAAATGTTCATATTGTAGAGACTGCGTATTTATTGGCTCGCTTCCAAAACAGAGTGTTTCAACCTTGGCAATTATTTTATCATCCTGCTTTTTTTTCCGATAAAAGAATCTTTTTTGTTTGATTTTGCAAACTTCCAATTTTATCTTTTTCATTATTATTCGGACAAAACCGCAAATGCGTTATCTGTTTACAAAGTCTACATTCTTTTAATGTGTTTAACTTTCTATCACCACGAAAGTTAAAATTATTTCTGACATGGGGTGGTACATATTTTCCATTATTGTGACTTATAGTTTCCGATTCGTCGTGACTGTGGGATTTTACGGGTTTATCATATAATTCCGAAAATGTTCTGCCCTTTGAGGTGAACCAATTATCGCATAATTCGGAATTTGTCGTGGTTTTAACTAATTATCTAATTGTTTTATCCTGACATAACTTCTCGTCCCCGAATCTAGTGAACTTAATAATCTGTCACTGACAATTAACTCATTAAGCGTGTCAAAATCATTTACTTTTCTCAGTTCATAATAGAAATCCCAATTGGCTCTGAGCCGACTGGCGAACTACATATGATTCTAATTTCTGCATCTTTTCGCAAAAAGAATGTTTTCGAGGCACGACTCTGGTGCGGGCTGAAATTCCTTTAAGATTAATGCCTTGACTTTCTGGTAATCTTTCATTTCTTCCGTGTTCGCGTACACTAACAAATGCGCTGCTCGTTCCCCTACCAAATTAAACAAAATCTCAACCTTTAATTCTTCTGCGACGTTTTTAATTTCGAATGCTTTCTCGAGCGAGGTAAAAAATAAAATCCTGTGTTCACTCTCTACTTTTATGCCCAATTCTGTGGCTACAACAACTAGATCTTCCTTTCTTAGCCCTTTAATACTAAACATTTTAGTTTTTACTCTTAACACTTATCTAGTAATACTATAAATATCTCGTTTCAAATAACTCTCATAATACTAACGTTAACACATTGTTTTCAATCATAAAATATGTCTCAAATATGATTCTATTCAAGTTCTTTTTTTATTTACTTCATGAAGAAACAGAAAGAATCATGCGACTTACTTCATTCATAAATCCAGCCGCTGGTTTGAGAACGTCATAACCCCACAACCCTCCTTCGGGTTTCTCTTCGTTCATACCTTTTTAAATTTAAAAGCGATATTTTGTCGATCTCAATTTGTTCTTATACTTCCGTTATAACACAGGAATGCAGCTATTTTTCCACAATAAACAAGTTTATTACAGACAGGACGTTACAACAAAACATGAAGCACACATATGTATATATAGAATAATGGTAGCAGAAGCAGTTAACTATATTACTTTTCTATCAACACAGTTATACTTATTTTTATGACTCCTTGCGCACGCACACACATCCGAATCCTTTGGCCTCCAGCGAAACACTCCCTCCGTCTCTCTGTTCATGAGTAGAAGAGAGAAAAAAGGGTTGCCGTAAACTCTGGCGTCGCCAGGCATGACAAAAAGATTTTAATATTTTCTGAATATTGTTAGTTACTATGCAAAATGCTGGATAATATTAAAACGTCAAAAAATAATAATCTATTACAGCGAATTTAAAATAACAAAGATATAAATGTAAGTTTCTTTTTGGTATGCAGTCATAATCCGCTATTAAATGATGCTATTAAAATGTTTCTAGGAAAATTTATGCAACATCACATTTTAAAGTAGAAAGCAAATTTATGCAAACCTAAAATTCTCCTGATAATATTCAACATTCGAAATAAACAGTTACATTGAACTAGAAAACAATGACCCCTCTCCGCCGTTACAGTAGGAAGATTTTTCTGCCGTTCTAGTGTTAAAGATCCCGTTTACGCTTAGTATACATATGCGTATTATAAAGTATTTACATTAGGTATAGGTGAATAAGAAATGTAATATATCCACTTATAATATGAATAATATAAAAATATATCACTTATTATTTATATTATATATTGTAATTTAATAACTTATTCTGGATTCTAACAAATAAATTTTTTATGCCATTTTTGTGTATTGTTTAAATATAACAATGTTCTGGCAATATGTTAAATCTAATGACTACATGAACGCTCATTATAACATCAATTAATTTTACTAAGTTTTTCTTTTGTCTTACAGTAAAAGAGCTTCTAAATATTTTATTTATTTTAATAATCATTATCTATTATGACTTTTGAAGCAGATATTAGTTAAAACAAGTTTAGCACAGCATAAAATTTTATCTCCCTATAATATGCATAAAAATAAATATCAATATTTAAAATTTAATAAAACTTTCTTAGAATCCAGAATAAATCTTGTAAATAAAAATTGCTATGACATTTTTATGTATTCTTTAATTTTAACAATGACCTGTCTATATGTTATGTCTAATGGCTATCAGTTATTTTTATCAAGTGATTTCTTTTGTCTCACAGATTCCATATATTGTATTTATTTTATAAATTATAACATTTTATAACTTTCGAATCAGATGTTAGTTAAAGTAAGTTTAACATAGTATTAAAATTTAACATACTTCTTTAGGATGCACTGGAATTTACGTTTTTTTTTAAATTTTAAATTTTACAAATTTTAATGAAGAAGTTTGAATTTATGATAAAAAAAATATAACGTAAGAAGTTATTTTATAGCCCTATGAAACTAAATATTAGTTATTTTCATCTGAAATTCAATTTTTTTTATTTACATGTTTATACTAAAACAGATTAATGCTCTGGGAAATGCATCTTTTATAGAGAAATGCAATTTGAATTTTCCAAAATGCATTAGAGAAATCTCTTTTTTATTGGTCCAGTAAGCACGTTGAAAAAATGCAGTGAGCATTTTTCCGAACAATGTATGAATTCAGAATATAATGCTGAATACATTGAATCGTTTTTTCTATAATACAAAGGAAGTTTCTTTATTTCACGCATGTGATATATTTTTGAAGTAAGACGATAATTTTATATTATGTGGAAGGCGCTTTGAAGTTTGACTGTAAAAGAAAACTGCAGAAACATTTCATGATATAGAAAAAAGTTTAGGAAACTATTATATCATCGTAGTTACTCACATCTTAGCAACTTTTCCGTTATTTTGAAAAAGGTTTTGGGTTAGAACAAATCAGTAACATCAGAGATAAATAGGTTTTAGAAATTAAGAAGAATGTCTTCTCTGAAATTTAGTAGCACAAACTGGAACCTCTTTTTCTAAAAAGATTTTGGTAAGATCAGTTAGTTTAAGGCACCCATCCAACATTACAAATGATCTGGTTTCACTGCCTAAGAGGGACTGCTTGGACGAGGAGGCCAAATCTGTAGAGCATTGATGTCCTCCCGGTAACTTTATTAAAGTTTTATAATAATAATAAAAAAATACAAAATTAGCCAAAGCTGAACCCGCCGGCAAGCGCGACAAGGGGAGGGATGAACAGTGCAATTGGCTTGGGCCAGAGATAAAAAATATATACTTATACATACTAGTCCAAGTTAACAAATGACCTGGTTTGTTAAACCGACTGCGGACTCTGCGATAGAAACACCGAGAGGGGGTCGGAGCCGGTCCGGTCCCCAAGCAAGGTCCGATACATCATCGCCTCCGAATTACGTTTCGGCAGCCACAAGAGCGAACATTCACCTCGAAGACTCGCACGGGTAATTTAAAAGCTGTTGCTTACTGTCAGCGAGCCTCCTGGCTACTTTCCCGACCCATGTTTTTGTAATATTTATCATTGTATTGAACCTTTTGGTTCTTATGATTAAATTTCTTAGTGAGTGTGTTTGTTATTTGTGAAATTATTATCAACTTTCTTACTTCTACCTCTATTGTTATAACCTCCCTGTGCTTGGTTGTAAAAATATGGAGTATACCCATTAGCCCTACTATTTTGAACATACATATCATATTGCTTATCAGTATACGTAGAGGGAAGATAGGGCAGGCTGGGGCAGGATAAAAAACAAAAAAAAAACATTAAAGTCATAGTACCCACTATGTACTGGATAGTTATTATACCTAAATGTATGATATCATGGATAATCCTGTTGAACATTAAATATTTTCCGTATTGGCTGATAATTCTGATAATTTTGAGAATTATTTTTATTACTGCTAAAATTATCTTTATTTTGTTTTAAATCGTGAGTGTTATGCGTGTACATAACACAAATAACACACAATTTAGTAATTTTTTTAAAATTTACATTACCCTTGTCAATTTAAGATTATTAATTTTCGTTGTTAAAGCTTCTAATTTGCACGTGCTTTCTGTTCTTAAATTTTCTAATTTGTCTACGATTTCTAACTCCCTTGATATAGCAATATTTTTAACATTTTAAACTAATATTTGTGCAAAAGCATCTTCTAATTTTAGGGCAATCTCACATGCGGATTGAAAATCTACTGGTGATTGTGTTCTGATCTCTAAATTGAGGTTGGCTCTATTGAGTCTTAAAATCTATTGCATTTTTCATATCAATGTACTTGGAGGCGTATTTTCCTGAGTTAAAATTTGTCCGTTTTTGCGCACATATGTATTTGCTGCAGCATTAAATTTGCTATTAAAGTTTGATAAACTTTCCTGGGGTTTCTACCTTAAGTTAAAGAGTTTACTTTGTGCATTGCTAAAGTTATATTACGGAGAAAACAACTCCCTCAATTTATATTTAAATTTTTGGTAATCAGTTTCCGCAAATTTCATTTTGCATGAGTTTTCCTCGCAGGACCAATAATTTTCGCTTTCAAAATCGTTAGCTTAAATTCATTTTTATAGTTAGCTTAATCAATGAGATTGTCAAATTGCAGTAAAAAATTATTAATATTTAGTTTATTTTTATTATCAAATAAATAAATAAAATTACAGGGTTAGGTTACCGCCATGTTTTACTTTGATTTTAATGTCGTTCGATGTGATGCGTTTCTGACTCCTCCTTCTTTGCTGCTATTTGACATGCACAAATCATATGTGGATCAGATAACAACCTTGCTTTGGGTTGGTTGTGAAACTTGTGATCATATTTTTCTCTTATTTCTTGTGTAAATCCAGGGATGTCCATTTCTGAGCAAAACATCTGTGCCAGTCATAAATCGCTTTGAAAGCGCCATAAATTTGCCTTTTCTGGAAACAGCATAAACTGTCATTTTCTGGAGACTGTTTTTTTTAAATTCTATTATGGCTGTCTGCGCCATACAACCACCTGCGTTGCATTCTCGTAAACAATCTTTTAATTCTCTGAAATGTGTAATATTTAAAAATAATGAATACAGGTAAAAATGGATGATAAATTATTATGTTTCATTCTTTTACCATTACATTGGCATGTCTCACGTCATTGTACTTTTAATAGAACCAAAGTTATAAAATACAGTTTGTTTATAATTTATTAAGTTCTTTTATGGAATAAGTGTCCATAATTGTATTTATTTTGGAGTGGTTTCTGTAACTTGAATTCACGAATGTTGTCCATATTAAATCACGTTAGAAGGATGATTATAAAAATAGATTGCCTATTTATACAATGTCAAATCTAACCTGAACCACTCACATACATAACATATATATATTTAGTTAACTAATCGGAAAAATTTCCACGTTTATTTAACACTTTTCTATAATATCAATGAAAAACTTTGATTGGCGGCTTTCTTTCATGGAAAAAAAATCCATAAAGATTGTTGAACTTTTTTTCATTTTTCACTTTTGAGCTGCTTGTTACATAAAACATCTAACATTTTTGAGCTTATGTAATAAGTATTTTCTTAAAACGAGATATATGAATTTTGAAATTTTTCTGAGTACACTAAAAGAAAACGCGTTCGTGTTTTACATATTTCAATTGAGACTTCAATTTTATTAAATGAAAACGAAAACGATAAAAAAAAATAGTTTACATTACTAAAAGAACACAACAAATATATGAACTAGTCTGAAATATTGCGAAAAATATTTTCTCTATTAATATAGTTAATCTACTTATTTAAAAGACAAAACAAATGAATTTAACCTTCTAATTTATTCAAAATATGCAATATTTATGTAACTCTTACATAAGTTTTAATTTAGGAATTCAGAAAAATAAGATGTGATAGCGTGATAAAATATGACTGTTGCTGGAGGCGTACAGTGTTACCACAATTTTTCAAAAGCATTTTTCGCCTTATTTCATCCAAAAAGGATGCTACAAATTCTGCAGTAAAACGCAGATTCACCAGATCGCGAATTCTGCTATTTAGATATTAAATAGAAATATTCTTATCAGAGATTGTGGTGGCAGAATCCATGGAAATTCCAAGTAATGCGCGCACCCTGCTGTTGTATATGTCAGACAATTAATTTAATGAATATTTCCTCTATAAATAAATTTAAATAGAAAGCAACAAAAAATAAAACATTGTTTTCGTACGTTTGTTTGATTATTAAACAATATATTGTGTTCCAATCTTAAAGTGATCTGTTACGTTTAAAAAGCTCTATTTTCATTGAATAATAAAATACTCTGCTAAAACTGACAAAAAAAAAAAAAAAAAAAAAAAAAAAAAGAAACATATACTTTCGAAAAAACATTAGGTATACATTTATCAAGAAAATTCTTTTTTAATTAAGAAATTTCGTTTTTTTGTTCAATAATTAAAAATATTTTAGGCAGGTGTAGTTGAGCGACAGCACTTGAATCTCGTAAAACGTGTTGTCACGTGACCGAATCGCTTTATGTGTTTGCGTCTTAAAGTGAGTAAGAAAGTTTTGCGTTGTTGAGCAAGTCATTTGAAAACTATCTTAAGCAGACGCTTCGCCAATGCAGATCACCCTCATCGATCGTGAAATCCCTTGTTAAGTTACAGGAAAAATTAATTAGATACTATTACTCAATACCTAATATAATTATCAATATGATTACGAATTAGAAAGTAAATGTCTGATGCCGACGTTGTGCGTTTATTTATGTTTCCTTATATTTCAAGCATTTATTTAAATCCCGTAAATTTTGAAACACCCAATATACGCCGCAGAGTCTTAGTTTTGTGCTTTTTGTGCTAATTAGGCGATTTTGTAAAAATAAATTAATAAATATTTGCTTTAAAAAAATATTTAGAAAAGTTTATTGACAAATATTTAATGTTTGAAATTTAACTAAGCAAAATAATTTAATTACATTTAATTGATACATTACTTGCTCAAATTAAACATTTATTTAGACAAATTGTATTATTTTTTATTGCAAAGCAACGATCGCTGTGTGGCTGCATTGCAAAATCTACCAA
The DNA here is from genome assembly GCA_963931845.1 of Maratus michaelseni. Lineage (NCBI taxonomy): Eukaryota > Metazoa > Arthropoda > Arachnida > Araneae > Salticidae > Maratus > Maratus michaelseni. The sequence continues at coordinate 105,109,274 of OZ007588.1, read as the reverse complement.
TTTGCACTTTGCACGAGCTTTTGTATAGTTGATTTCTTTCTTCATTTTGAATTAACCTCTTGAGACCAAAAGTAAAATAACACTACAAATACATATTCATTGCTTTTGAACAAACAAAATGACACCGTAGATGATAGAAAGAGCCCTTTTTCTTATTACTTTAAGAGACTATTAATTTAGGTTCACAAATATGGATATCAAAATACTACACACTTTAAAATATCAATTTAATTATCAATAACCTAAATTCGTGTAATAACAAATTGAAAGCCTTTGAAAAAGTGAACTGTGTACAAATCCTTCAAAACATTTATTGTAAAGTGTTTAAGTTAAGTAATAATGAAAATTTCTTACTTTCTTTGTCACACTGTCTTGAAGGCATTTTACAAACTCAGATGAATATAACATTTAGTTTATGAGGAAATAGGTACCTTTTTCGCCATTTATTGTTTTTTTTCCAAAGCAAAAAAAGAAATTCAGCTATATAGAGATAAAGCAAAAATGTAAAAAAAAAAAAAAACGAACAGTTTAGTTTTTATGAGAAAAAGAATAGAGCTTCACATTTATGTACCTCGGGTATGACGAGATTAAGTTTTCCTTACGTTAACCCTTTCTGGCACAGTGGTCCCACTCCGGGCACACCTCATTTTAATTCCAAACTTACATTCGGCACCAAAAATATTTTAATAAAATTTTGCTTCTACAAAGATAGCTTAAAATAAGGAGTTCCTATTTTCTAAAAAAGTCGTTTGTAGATTCCGGTGGCAGTCAGTAATTTCGCATTTTACGAACAGAATTTGTCTGTGCCGGAAAGAGTTAACGTCGGATTCCACGATCGAAAAAGTATGTTGAAGCATTCTTTTAGGTTCTTGCTTTACCAGTTTTTAACTTTCATCACTTCCACAAAATTGCAGTTGTGCAAAAATGATTAAAGCAATCGATTTCTTAAAATATAACGATTTTATATGCCATACGATATGACATTCCTCCTATTTTGCTACGCGTTTCCTAACTGAACTAAAATTTAGCATCCTATGTAGTATATATACAAATCTATAGATCATATACAGGGCTGAATAAAAGTATTCGGATATTTTTCCGAATATTGTATATGTTGGAAATTCCTGAAATTATGTTTTAAAATATGTTATGCGTTTTCCAAATTGTTTACTTAGATGTTATCTTTCAGCTTATTAAACGGTATGATTTGTAAAATTATTGTGGAAGCGTTGGAAAGTGTCACATAATCTATGCTTTACGCATGTTTTTTCGTTCTTGTTTAATTTTATGACATGAGTGTTAATGAGGGAGATAATTTTCATTTTCAATTTAAATTTTAAAACAAAAAAGATTCAACTTTGTAAATATCTTCTAAGCGTTTTGATTAAAAATAAATATTTCAACAAAACTAATATTTATTCAAGGACAAAAATTATATTTAATTCAGTTTAATTTAATGTTCCACGCTCATATCATTTACAGTATTTGTTTGTAGAGCATGTATGTTTTGGTCGCAACAGAAATCAAAATAAATTTCCAGTGATCAGAAAATACTCAGAAAACTTATTAATAAATTATATCTTAAAGTTCATATTCATTTACAAATATCAGATGGTAAAAAAGTAAAGCAATTTCAGCTTAATTATCAGTAATACCGAAAATCAAACTTACTAAAAAACAAGTTTTACAAAAAACGCATTGGACGTTTTTGCTTTTGAAACACAAGGCAAGCAGGACTATCATTTCTAGTTAAAATGCGACGGGTTCTAGTTAATTTAAGCCGTTGTTAAATTAATGTGAAATACAAGGCTGTCAAAAGAAAAAAAATACGAAGGCAAGAAACAAGCCATAAAAATCGGTTTTATGTTTTTTATTAAAAATTACTGAATTTTTTTGTAACGATACTTGTTTAATAAACATAAATAATACTTTGTACGTCGCTTACAGCATTTAAATATCTAGTTAACATGCAAAACACGCCTTTCTGCTCTATTAATAAAATATTATTTTACAGGCAAAAGTATTATTTCTGTAACTCTTACGTGAAAATTCACTTTCAGATGAATGACAAAGTGCAGCAATTTTGGATAAGAAAGTTTAAAGTTTCACCTTTCCATCACTTTTTATAAAAGTATGAATGCATATCTGCTTAAAAAAACAATATAGTCGAGAATTTCAGAGCATGAGGAAAACTCTTTACTTCAAAGTGTTAATCTATCATTTTGACATATTCAGTTTTATGATAGTTTAAAATGTCTAACAATCTGTTCGTTTCTTTTGTCATATTCAGTTTAATAAATCAACGTTTTATTATTTTTTAAAAAATATAACAGGTACATTTTTTTTCAAAACCAGAAGAAAATGTAGAATTGTACTGCTTTGTATTAATAGGATAAACAAAAACTTTTTTTTAAATTTAAAAAATAATAGCTTTTAGTTATTAACGTTTATGATACACGTGAGTTTCACAACCTTCCATATTTTGAATTGAACTATATATTTCACTTATATTGAAATCCCTTTGAATACTTCAATAAACCTTTTTTAATTATTTAGACTATAAATAAACATTCTGAAGCTAAGTATATAAAAACTTTGATTACATTATTTTAAGATGTATTTTCTACATTTTATTTTTTTTCTCTATCATTAAACATTAGCACCAGAGATATATAAGAATTATTTTTTTTAAATATACGTTTAAGACACTTTTTCATTGAATAGCATTTGGTCAGCATTCTGGAGTAGAGAAGTAAAATAAATATATAGATATATTAGATATCTTTTTCTGGGTGATGAATGTAAATAAGGCTTTTTAATAATTTATAAAGTTATTTTGCATTATTAATAATTCTTAACTTTGCAGATCTATAAGTGCAATACTTATACACACACTTTTCAAGTTTTTGCCGAAATCTGCGATACATGACGGAACGTCGCCAAATTTAGTTTAAAAAATAAGTTGTCAAAAACAACGTGAATCTTTTGATAATTTTATCTTACTTATAATCTTTAACTTATAATCTTTATATATAAGCCAATAAATATTTTGGCTTATATATAAAGGATCATTTGCGCGGTTTATATTCTAGCTTGGCAAGACCTTTTACCATTTTTTATATTTGATTAATTGATGGTAAAATTGTAAACTGTAGTTGTGAGTAAAAATCTTGTATATGGGGAAATATATATATATATATGGCACCTCGTTGCAAGCGAAACCCTCGTTTGTGTTAACATCTCTAACGGTAATAAAAGTATCATGAGGAAAATTTAAACACAGATAATCATGTTTTATTGCGAAATACGAAATCATCACAAGCACTTGCTACATCTCGCATCTAAACAATACTGAACGTGGAGCTCTAGAATAAAGAAGTTGAAACACTATTTAAAAATATGTATTTTTAGATTACATTATATGAAATGAACACGCGTCTGTGTCATTCTATTATAATACTTTTTTAAATTTATGCAATTATCAACTTATGATTTATCATAGTAAGTAATTGCTAAAATTTTAACATTCACTATCTTTTGCTTTTGTACTACATGCTAATACACTTCTGACTGTGAAGTTCAGTGATTTTAATTACGGAATAATTACCTGCTAAAAATTTTAAAGGATAACTCTCATTTCTGATAAAAGTCTTAACAAAACCTTTGATTCGCAATGAAACGATCAGATCTATAGGTGTAAGATTAATACTAAGAAGTTTCTGTATATATGCATTTATGTATATACACTGCTCAAAAAAATTAGGGAAGCAAGCAAAGAAATGAAGAGAACCGTGTGAGCCAGCCATGCATGGGCATAAATTGAAAAGTACACGCGTATCAATGCGCAATACTGATAAAAAGATGCAACTCTACGGGAGCTTTCATTTTTTCAAAAGAGGAAAAGAATATAAAAAGAGGGTTTAGAGCAACAATTTGGTTACATCTAAATGATAGAAAAAGCGTTGTTTATAAATGGTGCAAGATCTTTAATATGGCGTGTGATCCACTCGAGCAGCTAAGACTTCTATACCTGTTTTCCATGGATGGGATGAGGTTTTCGATAAGACTTTGGGGAATATTGTTCCACTCCTCAAAAATTTCAATCTCCAAGTCCCGGACAGTAAACGGAGGCCTTGGTCTCGTTGCCATGCGTCGTCCGAGTGTGTACCACACATGCTCGACCGGATTCAGGACAGTAGAACATGCTGGCCATTCCATACGCTGCATTGTTTCAACTTCAAGAATGTTCTGCACATGACAAGCTGTATACTGTCTGGCATTTTCATGCATGAACACAATGGAATCACCTATTGCTGGAGTGTCAGGTACGACAAGAGGTCTCAGTATTTCGTCTGCATACTTTTGGGGCGTCAAAATGCCATTCTGAATGATATGCAGGTCCGTATGTCCACCTATGCTGTTTCCAGTTCATATCATCAACCCACCTCGTCTGTAATGCGATCTTTCATGAATGAATGTGAGGTTATTTCGAGTGTCCTTTTCCCTCCATACCAAAACACGTCGGGTGTGACATTTTAGACAGAATCGGGACTCGTCTGTAAACAGCACTTGACTCCAATCACGTTGCCTCCAATCTCAATGTTCCGCAGCCCATCTTCTTCGGAGAACACTGTGGTTTGAGGCCAATGGAATACAGACCATTGGCCTATGTGCATACAGACTACCCTGATGAAGCCTATTTCGGAATGGTTGGCTGGATATCCTTCATCCTTTTGCCAATAGCAACTGCCTTTGCTGCTGATTACCATTGTCCGTTCTGTATCGATGAGCTGTTAACAGGATATATCGGTCATCAGATGCTGTGGTAGCACGTGGCCGACCTTGCCCTGGTCGACGTCTAACATTCCCTGTTTCTTGGAATCGATTCCACACCTTTGCAATGACACTTGATGCGATTCTAACAGTGTCCACAACACTTCGTTGTGTTTGCCTGAATTAAAGTCTCCCGATAATATCCCAAGCCATGGATTCCGATAAATCACGTTGTTGTGACATTTCCAACTGACCTTTTCTCAAAACAAAAGCTAAGCAATTGATTTTCACAACTAAGACAGTTAAAAAGATGTTTCTTCGGAATCTCGATTTTTTCAGTTTTCTTCATTTTCTGGTCTTTGACGTCATGAACTTTGATTTGCATGTGAAGTTTTCTTCTTCTGTTTACTGCTATGCTTTAAATTATAGATGTTTTATTTTACGTTACTTATCACAGTAAGTATTTGCGTAATTTCGTTAAAACCATGTGCTCCCCTAATTATTTTGAGCAGTGTATATATGTATATATATATATATATATATATATATATTATTAAATATTTGCATGCTTGTATAGAAGCAAAAATACAGGGTGTTTCATAATGAACTCGCATATTTAAAAATTCAATAGTTCATTAACTATGATAAATATAAAGATGACATAAGTATTTATCAGGTTGCATAAAATGATTAAAATAATAGTTAAATTTTTCCCCAACGGATGGCTCTGTGCTATTCCATACTGTAAGAATGCTCAGATCAACGTATGAAACTGCATCAAAAGTTACTTAGATTTTTTCATGTATTGTATTTAGCTATTAAAACACGAAAAATGGCTTATGGGTTGGGTTGATTATTGACGGCCAATTATCGACACTAGGGATATAGGCCCGGGGGGAGTGCCCTTCGTGGGGGTCTTTCTAAGGGAACCTAATCCGTATTTACGCATGGAGAAAATCCACGGCTCGAAAGAAAACCACGAAAACTCCGAGCGATTAGGCCGACGGGCGCGATTGGGAACGAACCCAGCACCTCCCGTCTACCAGCTTCGAGAGCACAACCTCTCAGCCACTGGTGGGGCGAAAAATGGCTTATGTTTTGAAATTTTGAAGTTCATTTGAACATTTTTTCACTCTGAGACTATACAGCCGACATCTGTTGACAAAAAAATTCTGTTCTTTATAAAATTTATGATTTACCTAATAGATTTATCCGTTATTTCATTACTACATTTTATTAGGAATAACTTACTAATAATTTTAATGGTACGGCCTTCATTATGAAACACTCTGTACATAAAATTGGCAAGTGATTCAGCCGAATTCATTCAATTTATATCTAAACTATGTTACAGTTTTCATCTCATTTTAGATGATTTTTTTCTAAATTTGGAACAACTATCGAACTTAGTACTTCCATACAAATCATTATTTCTAGTGAATTCTAAAACGGTAGTAATTTACAGTAAAATTTCATTACCTAATTATGATTAAATATTATGACGGATATGCATTACCGCAACTTTGACAATAGAAAATGCGATGTAATAAAATTAAGTAAAAAATTTCCTATCACAGAAACAACAATGAAAATTATAACAACATTGCGTGTGTATTGCAACATGCATATTAAAATCAATTATTTATTTTTCCATACATATGTTTCGTTAAAATAAGTTTAATGTAGTAAGGTAAAGCCAGGATAGATGATGCGGTCGGAGAGATTGCGCACATAGAGGTTCGGGGGGAAGGAGTAATGTAAGCGCGTAGTGACTCCTGGTAGTTGTACAACAGCAGTAGTGGAATGTCTAATTGAAAGTGCACGTTGATTGTTTTGAGCGTCTAAGATAAAACATTGCTATTTTGTTTTGTTTTCCCAAAATAAGCGCTTGATTTTCATAGCTATTCATCAGAATTTCTATACAATGGCAGTAGTACAAAATATTTTAAAGTTAAACGGTTTCTCATAAGCTACTAATTTAGACTAACAATGTGAACATCAACGGTTCGTTTTAGTAGCGGCCATGTTTAAATAAACGGCCGCGCAATCTCTCCCACCGAAATTGGAGAGTTTCCGCATCTGCTACTTAGGAGAGATGACGCATTGTTCCCATTAGTTTCCATGTTAGGAGCGATTACGCAGCTTATTGGTAAATTTGCATAAAAAAATGAAAAATGAAAATGGACTAATTTTAAGTTAAACGTGTTATCAAGTAGCTTAATGTTATTTTGTAATCTTATCTGGACTTGCTTTTTCTGATTCTTTAATTTTTTTTTCCTTTAATTAAATTTTTTTAATCGTTTTGAAAATTATTTTCTTTTTCTAATTCTTTAATCATTAGGTTGAAATATTCACTCCTAATATAATAATATTTGTTCACATAAACTTTACAACAATGTCATTTAAGTTTAATTATTATTGTTAACAATTTAATTGTAGTTATTATTAGTAACAATCTCTCCTACCCATGTGCGCAATCACACCAATCCTGTAAGGACAGATTGCGCAAAATAACTTCCTTGATTTTACTACAACTGTTCTATTAAATTGCAAGATAACAACAAAATAGCAATGGAAATGCATAAGAAACAAATAAAGTAAAAATTATTCATGGATAGTTTAGCAAAAAATTAATATTTAGATTTTTTTAGCCACACACAGGGTGGCTTATTCTTTCAATCTCTATCATTTTTCATGTTTATGAAAAGTCACAGCAATCCATCGTTGCCACAGATTAATCTCGGAAAATGAAACATTTGAAGTTACTTAAAAAATTAACTCGAAAAGTATTTGTCACAAAATTGTTTTACAAACTGCGTTAGAATGGTAAAAAATTGTATTTTTCTTGATATAAATTTCAAATCTAATGATTATGTCGTTTTTCAAATATTAGGTTTCAAAAATTACAAAACTTCACAATGGAGTACCGTAGCGAAACTTTTACGCGTAAAAAGATAATGATAAAGGCATTGTGGCTCGACGTGTGGCGTGTATACTGGCCATAGCATGAGTAACGAATTATAGTAAACTTATTATTCTGTTAAAATATAAAAGTGAATTATGTATATACATTTTTAAAAAATAAAGAAAAACATTTTATCACAAACATCAACAAAATTTTTTCTTCTATTTATTCCCTTATTCCAAAGATATTGTTTTATCGTCTGCTGCCATAGCAACATGAATTAAATTTCATTAAAAAAATTGCTCAGTGGTAGAAATTTTTTTTTCTAAATCGAATGGTTATTGAACAACTCAACACTTTAACAGGGGAATTTTTATTTGTTATTTAGATATTTTAAAATTGTTTGTTGTCATTGCGTTTTTATTCTGAGTTACAGCTAGTTTATTTATTTTTTAAATAAAAGCCGTGTGTGGCAATCTATATTCGGCCTTATAGCAGAATTTTCTCCTCTTGTATTGTTATTCTTTTGAATTGTGCGCAGACTCTTCCTAGTTTTACCTTATATTACAATTGATTTTTTTTTAAATATGCTTTCATGCTTTAAAATGATAATTAAAATATTTATATATTTTTTTTACGATTATAATTTTGGATGAATTTATATTTTTAAAAATGTATGCATTGTATTTTTTTCTCGTCATTTTTATTTTCTTTCTTCTCAACATGGAATTTAATGACATATTAATTTTTTAGGTAAGGTGTTATTTATGCTATTCTTCCCATTTCTTTGTTCTAAAAGATATTCTAAACACAAGCAGGTAAATATATTTTATGGTTTACATAAATATTGCTGCATTAAATATATCAGTTTGATCATTTTTAATAAAGAAATGGTATTTTAAAACTAGAACAACCATACTGGTAAATTTGATCAAGACCAAATAAGCATATTTTATACCAAAAATATTTAATCAGAAAAATTAAATATATACCAGACATAAATAATGTAAATAATTAAACTAAGTAATATTAAATAAAAATTCTGTTGTAAAATGTGTTTATATGGCTTAGCTTAAATTTGCCCAAGCGGCTTTTCCAAAGTTAAATTTTTAAATACGAAGAGCTTTAATTTATTATTTTAATTACGTGAATTTGTTTCTATTTAATTATCCAAGTTTTATCCAGGATAATATATATATATATGAAATGTCCTTTTGAAATTGGAAGTTATGGAAGATTATATAATTACATTTTCTAAAAGTAATTGTTTAATCCGCTTATTATACTTGCAAATTTTTAAGATTGGGAAACAGAAACTGTAGAACAATATTTTCTACATTTTATTTAAAAAAAGTATTTTTAAAAATTAATTTCACTTATTATAACACTGATAATACAAATCAAACCTTCGTTAAATCTATTTAAGATTTCGGTCCTGGAAGTGAGCAATATATTACATTTTGGAATATTTAAAACATATGAAGATAGATTAATCTCTGTAATTCAGTTGCCTTTCCTAAACATTGGAAGCTTTGACAAATAAGAAGAATTCACTTGCACATAGTATTTGACGAAAAATTCAATTTCAGTTTTTATATTACTGAATTATGATATATAGTTCAATGAGCACCTTCAGGAATGTATTTTGTGTTTGTTTTTCCAAACGAATGTCTTCCACAATCTGTACAAAATCCGATTGCGCATTATCTTGTGACAAACTTTTAAAATAATTTTAATGCTGATAATTTCAACCGTAGAACACTGAATTATCTTGTTCTGTATTCGAAAGAAGAAGAGAAAAATACTCGAGAAAAGTGTGTTCGCTGTTCTTGTAGCTGTCCTAATCTGTTAGTAGATACCAAAAACCAGAACTCTAGAGTATAAGGGATGGTTCTCGATAGATCTCCTAACCTTATAGGAGCCTTGTTTCAGGAGACTTTTAGATTTGTTGTCCTATATAATTTTTTCAGGATCAAAATTATATTAGGTTTATCCGCTATTTGTTGCTTTTAAGTGGTTTCAAATATTTTCATAAAAGACGCTCTAAAAATTTTCCTTTTAATTAATGAATTGATTTTTTAAAAATCTTTTTCAATCACGTAAGTTATTTTTGCGAACATCTCTTAACATGCCTTGAATTATAATTAAAAATATTTATATTAATCAGCAAAAATGAATGACATAATCACTAAGTACATTTTAAAAATGTGCACAATAATTTATAATTATTATAAATAAGGGGGAAAAAAGAAACATTTTACACTCTTGACTGAAGTCTTAAGAATAATATAAATGCAGCGGAGTAATAAAAGTATATTTTTATTTCTAGATACAAATATCTTCATCTTCACTAGTACAGTATACTGTATGCATGCCTTTCTATGTATGCATGCCATATTAATCAGAAACATTGATATAATCACTAATTATATTTAAAAAAATTAGCAATACTAGAGTATTAATTAAAAACAAAGAAAAATTAAGGAAATATTTTACATTCTTTATTGAAGTCATAACGATACCATAACTATTGAAAAATAAATGCATTTTCAGCTAGAAAGTATAATTAAAGTAAGTAAAAGTATAATTACATTTTCAGCTAAAATTATTCATTATTTTCATGAGCTGGTTTTATCATAAAATCTTACCTGATTTTTTCTGTACAGTTGATGGATTCCATTAAAAGAATAACACGAAACTGACAAAAAAAAAATATTTTTTGTATAAGGCTAGTTTGTCTTACCTATAGTTTTTGGAAAACTAAGTGTATTATATAATATACTTCACAGACAATCTGCACATTGTAGATGCCAACTTAATCAGCAAGAGAAAAAACAAAAAGTTAACTTGTACCGTATATTACAGCGTATAACGTGCACCTTTGATCAATAAAATTTATCGAAATTTACATTTGGGCGTTACAATATTTATAAAAATGAAATGAAAAAAAAAATGAGAAAAAAAAAGATAATAATAAATACTAAGATTTCTAATTTAATCAACATTCTATTTATTTACAAAGAATAATTTTTGCTATGACATTACATGAAAAGTAATAGTTATTATAGATTATAATAATCTTAATTTTACTTATTTTATGCATAATTTGAAGGTATCTTTGTAAAGACGGAGGTGCGCGTTATTCAGCCAGTATAACTAATTATACAAAAATAGAGTCAAAAAGTCAGCTGCGCGTTATACAATTTAATATACGGTTATTCAATAAAATGCCAAGTTTTACCAGTCTTTTATTCCTGCAATACTTTTGCATGAAACTTCTGCACTGCAAATCCCTGAAACACACTGTACTCATAATAAACACATTTATAAACGCTTGAGTGTCAAAATGTGTTTCTAGTATACTCGATGCGTTCCCAGGTGTTTAAGAATGTGTTATAAAAGGCATTTATCGTTTCTCGGCCGTAACTTTGAATAGCAAACAAAACATATATCAGAAAACGGCATGTTTATTGAAGAATTCCGCCTTTTTTCCTCAGAAAATACGAATTTTGATATTATAAAATATAGAAAAGCTTTAATTAAGATTAGGATAACTATGCTTATGTACATTTTGTGTAAAAGAAAATAAAGTGTATTATATTTAAACTTTTAAATTAAGATTTATTTCTCTGAATTTCATCTCTTCTTTAAATAGACCATATTTTGTCTTAATATTTTTTTTTCTTTTCTAAGACGCATTACTTGTAACATATTGATTTAAAACTAGTCGTTAAGGGCCACAGTAATACTTACCCATCATGGCTATGCATAGTATAAAATATGAAAATAAAACATGCGTAAACCATTTATAAAATGCATTGCAATTCGAATAAAATCGTGGCTTGATAACGTCATAAACTTTAAATGCATTATTACTGAATTGCGTAGAAAAAACATCCTTATAACTCCAAAAATTATAATCATATTAACAACAGTTTACTGCGTGGGATTAAACGTCTCATTTCTAATTAAAATATATCTTTGAATTGAAATTTGAATGAAATACAAGGTTATGAAAAATCGAAGAGTGTGGAAAATAGGATTACAAATTTCTCGGCAGCTAATTATCCAATCGAATTCATTCTTTATGCAAAATTTATATTTTTTATTGTCTTTTATATTCGCTCCTTAAAAATAAACAATTTCGAAAATTTTTGTATACCTTTTATCAGAACGAATATTTGCAGAGTCCGAAAAAAATATTTCCGGAGAATCGAGGTTACTGAGATTCAATAAGCTTATTCCTATTATTTCATACTAAGTATACCAAATTTCAAGTCTCTATCTCAATTTGATCTGGAGATAGAGCGTTTACAGACACACACACAGACAGACGGACGGCATTTTTTTTTTCTAAAAATATGTTTTTCGGAATCTACAGTGTCTGAAACGTGTAAATACGTTAATGTTTCTTTTCGATTTTTAAAACGATTACAAGACTTACCCTATACTACATATGATGGGTAAGTAAAAAACATTACTCTAGTGAATAATTTATATATTCCGCGCAATACGCATACCACCTGCTTCAATTTTTATGTCTAAAGAATAATATTTTAACGAATTAATTAATTAGAACAAGTTAAAATTTCTTCAAGCATGTTAACAAACGCTATTTCTTTTTCTGTAGTAGAAGATAAGAGTTATTTTGTCTGTTATGTATATGAAAGAATTATTTATGCTAAAAGGAAATTACCTTTTAAAATATTTCCATAGGCTTGGAAAAATTCTTCGTTATTTAAAAAATTACTGGAGTTCAAAATTGCTTGGGATGTATTTATTCTGTTGAGCTGATTCAAATATCAGACCAGAAGCTTTGTTCAATAAGGTTAACTGGGTGAATTATGTCCTCCAGATTCGACCGGAATGGCTCAGTTGGTAGAGCACTGGCAGATTCAGCCAAGAGATCCCAGGTTCGATTCCTGGCACGAACATTTTTCGTCTAGATAGAAAATTACAACTTATACATATGTATTGTTTGACTTACATTTCTTGTAACACAGTTACTTGGATGTGTTCATGGATATATTCTTAAAATCGTTTGAGCCCTGCATCATTCTGTCAGGTAACCTAATTTTACAAATAGCCGACTCAAACTATAGCCTTGGATCGGGTTGGATAATCCGATTTTACTCGAATCTTACACAACCCGCTGTTTCAGTTGAGTCACGTTGACAATGTTTTTCGTTGCGGGTTGGATTCGAGTCAGTTAAATATGGAGTTTTGATATTTTTGGGTCGGGTTCTGGATAACACGATTTTTTTTTTGAAGAAAAACATGGATATTTTCCAATTGAAAAATAAATCTATATATTTGAATATTAATGAGAGTATATATGTTCATTTTTATAGAAAAATATACAATTGATTTTTGATACATATTTGTTGACTACTTTTACATAATTCTTTTAAAGTATGGAATTATTTTCATTCACTTCAGGTGCGATTTGGGTTTCGTGATGACGAAATATTTTTGCTTGGTTCGGGGCAGGTGTCATATTGACTTACCGAGAGTTTTCAGGTTTCGGGAAAGTACAACCTGACCCATGCATGACTCTAAACCGAACCACGCGTCGGCTCTTATTTTCTTGACTGAAGTTTTTATTGTTAATAATTAAAGCAGGCTGACTCTAATTTTTTGTTGGGTACGTGTTCAATTGGTATTTTGTAGATCATGTTTAAGATGAATGACATATATAAAATTTTGTTCATAACAAAATGCAAATTTTCTTTCAAATAAAAATAATTATATATTTGAATATGAAAGTGTATACAAATTCACTTTTCATCCAAGAAACAAATTATATTATGTATGTAACTGTAGTGATTTTTATGTGTGATTGTTATGAAACAATTTTTATCATCATAATAATGTACTTCAGTCTGTTTCAGCCTTGAAAATTTAAATTCAAATTTCACAGAACTAGGAATTCTCAGAAACTATGATTGATTAAAACAAGAAATTATTATGTCTTGATCAAAATGAAATATTTTACTTGTAAAACTTTCTGTAAAGATTTATTTTCGGAAATATTTCTTATAAAGACAGATTACTGCAACAAAGCGCGTAATTAAAGGATCATTAGAAAATTACGAATGAATATTTTCGAGAAAACGTAAGCTCGGTGCCATTAATTGAGTGTAAGTGTTTTACAAAACTTTTTTTTTTTTTGAGAAAAATAATGCACCACCATTGTTTATTTCAGAATTGATTTCTTAAATTTAAGTTTCATAAACATAGGGATGTTTCTTGCTCAAAATTTATGAAGGATTGAAACAAGAAAAATTATGTTAGGGAAATGAAAAGTATTCAAAATGTTGTATGTCAAAATTTCCACTCGAATTCTTCTTTTTAAAAGTTAGATTCGATATTAGTATCTTAAGACGGTAATCAATTAGTTATAAATTGCTACTTTAAAGATTGCTGAAGTATTCCTCTAAAAGACTAAGTGTATTTATAGGCTGCAAAATTTCTGTGAAGTATCATAATTCCTGTCTAATTAAAGATTATTAATAATTAATGCGAAGCCCATTTAATATTGTGTTCAATAACAAATTAGGCTTTAAATATGGCCTTTTGGTATTGCTGATGATAAGAATTCATTATATTTTCAGTTTAAAAGATAATATATGGGACTTTTTTGAAGAAATTAGTTCAATTATACTGTTAATATCTATATACATAAACTTATTTTTTAAACATTGTATAGAGATAGAAAAATTGGCAATAATGAAAATAATGGTTTACACGCCTCTGCGTCTGATTTTTTTTTTACATCAACCATGATGTTTATATATAGTTGGAACTTGATATGAATTGGTGTTGATTAGATTTTGGTATATATCCCTCGACAGGTGATGTTGCTATGCCATTTTTAAGTTTTGCGTGACAGTTATATCCCGGTATCCATGATTTGAAATTACACCAAAGTTAATATCGTCAACTCAGAGTAAGAATAAGACATCTAACAAAAGCGAAAATGAGTTGGCTTAGTTACTGGTATAAGAAACTGTGTCTGTATCTAGTTGAACAACTTCTGCAGCACACAGTTATCTTTCATGTAAAACAGATGTGACGACATAAAAAATTCCTTGTGTTCCACTAGATACAGACACAATTGTTTATACCAGTAAGTCAGATAACTCGTTTTTGCTTTTTTTAGATGTCTTATTGTTGCTCTGAGGCGACGATATGGAATATTCGCTATTTAAAAATACATATATATTTACTGAATTTTTTGTTTCATCAGGCAAGAGGTCGCCCTGTTATGCTGTGCTTTTCGATGTACATCTCAATTTTAATATGGTAGAAATAAACCAAGTTTTGTATTTGGTGTTATAATTTAAAATACATATACTGTTCCATTTTTTACTTTGAAAACACAAAAAGGGTACGTTTTTGCATTTTTCTTAAATCTAAAAGGGTAATTTCATGTTCAATTTAAAGAAAGCTAACATATTTCATGTACGCAATTGTTAGCGCGTAACTGCGCAATTTAAATAAATTTAACATAGTTGAAAAGTGTTTATGAATTCGGTTTCTCCGTCTGTCGTCTTTCTGTTTGTTCGTCGTCTATCCGTTATCTAACTCGTGTAAATTTATTCCGATTGTCAATCAATTTGTATATGCTATTGAGGTTTGCTATGGAATGTTAGGTATTGAAAATGGAGTTTGTAGCATTTATAGTTCGTTTACAGGGACACTCAAAATAATTCCGTTACATTACGGTCTATGGGAAAGAAATATTCACGGTGTATTTTAATGGTGTTACATTATTTCAAATATAATGAAATTGATATATATAACTGAGATACACTACAAGTTACTTACTATAGAATATGATGTACATAGCACATATGATTTCGGTTACAGTATAGTCTTTGAACAATAATTATTGGAAGTGCACTTTAAGTTGTGGTTTTCAAATATAACTATTTTTTTGCACATTACTTGGTGTGAATAAATCCTATAGATCCTATACAGGGCTGCACAAAAGATCTCGAATACATTTTCATTTATTGACGCAAATTGCTCAAGGGGAATTTTTGACTGTGCAATACGTTTTATAACTGAATTAAATCGTATTATGTGGTATATATTCAAATCTATAGATCATATACAGGGCTGTACAGATGAACTCTGATATTTTCCCGACTAGTGGTGGTAACTATTGAAATTGGATGTTCCATTGTGTTATTCGTTTTCAAAATTGGAATTTTGTAATAAGGTTGAGGATGAAGGAGACTTATAATATGCATACGAACCTTTACACACTACATAAACTCTAACCTTAACAATTAAGTTATTCTTAATGACATCATACAGTGTTACTTAGAATTCTTAGCATAATTTATCATTGTTTACTCTACTACTATTCACTCATTCATTATTGTTTATTTAGTACTTACTTTTATTCACTATTTTTATTTACTCCAGCATCTTACAGTATTATTACATAGTAATAATATTGCTCAGTATCACATAGTAGTATTTAGTGTTGCTCAGTACGATTAGTAAATTGTATTTTCAGAATTTGTATTTTTAAATTTTGTATTTTCAGAAATTATATTTTTGGAATTTTGTATTTTCAGAATTTTTATTTTTGGAATTTTGTATTTTCAGAAATTGCATTTTTGGAATTTTGTATTTTCAGAATTTTTATTTTTGGAATTTTGCATTTTCAGAATTTGTATTTCAGCATTACACAGTATAAATATTGCTCAGTATCACAAAGTATAATTTAGTAATGTTCAATATAATAAGGTAAAAAAAAACTGCTGGGCGAGGCTAGTTGAGCTTAAGCCGAAATGTAGGTCTTCCGGCCGGTTTGACTTTGACCTTGGAATTTTCTAATAGTGCATGTTAAAATAAACTGTGGATTTGTGTCTTCGCCCCGGCATTGCACTTATACTCTGAAAAGAAAGCTGTGTTCCTGAGGCAGTCATATCTTGTCATCCCTTGTAAACTCTGTCATAATCTGTCACCTTATTAAACTGTGAAGTTTTAGTATATTATTCTGAATGTGTTGGAAAATGTTTCATAATCTATGCTTGACGCGTAATTTTTCGTTTTTGTTTAACATTACACAAATATCTATTAGAAAATTAATTAAAAAAATTAAATTTAAAGCAAACGAATATTTGAATCATTCTTTTATTTAAAAAAAAATAATTTAAACTTTTATTAATGAAAAGCCATCTATTCCCATTTGTATTTCATTTCCAAAAATGTGTTTTTTCATTTTTATAATCCTACCTAATACTTTAACTTCAAATTTTTCTAATGCTGATTGACACAAAGAAAACATTGGAAATTTGAATAACAAAAGAAAATCAAAGGCATTTGATTTTTTTTCGGATTCCATTTTTAATAAAGCATCAAACTCTATATAAAAGCTACTTTACAACATTTTTTAATTTATTTTGGATTTTTTGTCGCATAAAAATACGTTTTTAAATGCTAAAATTAATAAAAATTAGATTTTTAGGTATTAACTGCTAATTAACTAATTTTGTTTTTAGCATTACTTGTGATATGAAGCATTACATTTTTAAAAGAAGAATTAATTTAGTTTAGCTATATAAATACGTATTTAATGAGTTTAGCTAAAGTAAATAAATGGTGCTTGTAGAAAATGGTACGTCAGTAATTTTTTCTTGGGCCATATTTAATTTTTCAATTACAAAATATTTTTAATTTAAACATCTGTTATAATCATAACTGATTGTAATTAGAATGGATGAATTTTTGACAAAAACATATTTTAATTTTCTCATAAAATGTTTTTCAGTTGAGTGTTAATAATAAAAATGTGAATTAAGAATGCATGAAGCAGATTTCTTATTATCTAGTATTCATCAGTGTGAAATTTGTCTTTTGTTTCAACGACTTTTTTTTCATACTATCTAAAAATTAATTGAAATTAATCCGATAAAACTAAACTAATTTTAAATTAATGTGTTATATTACGTCATAATATTTTCTGGATACGAGACCAAATTATTTTATGAAGCTAGTATTTTTTGCCTTTAAATAAATAAATAATAAAAACAAACCATATGGCCACGCTCCTTCCGTTTAATTATATACCAAAAACTTGAATACGTGTGTTTTTTAAAATTGAAAATCGAATACAAATCGAGTTATTGTTATAAGTCCACTAAATACTAAAAATGATTGCATTTTGTTTATTTATTTTAAAGTAGTCATGTTTAACAATATATGTACGGTGTTAGAAGTGAAATTGGAGTCCGACAATTTGAAATCCGAGACCACCCAAACTTAAAGAAATTTATATAATTTCCAGCCTGCTGAAACTACACACTAGAAAATTGTTAATAATATTTTAAAATTATTTTAAGATTGATTTTGTCATTAATTTTCGCATTAAAACATCTCTTCTTACATAGAAATATATATTAATCCGTAATAACCCCTCCCCCCCCTGCCCGACTATTTCTCGTGATTTTCAGGACCCTGAAAAGCTGTATATTATTTATCCCAACTGTCCAAATGGCCCAAGAATATTTTAATTTATTTTTCTTTTATAACGTACATGAAGAAAAGCATTTATTTGTTTTCAAATCAATTTGTTCATACATTGGAAGTCAATCATTTCAAAATTTTAGCAACATAATTACTTTGCCCCTGAAAGGGTAAAAATAGCATTTAAAAAAAAAAAAATTAAACCCAACCACTGGTCAAAATCTGAAAAAGAAACAATTCTTATTCTATTAAAATATCTTGTACGACTATCACAGAAAGGCATGAGATCTGTTTTCCAGAAATTCTGGAAAAGGACTTTAAACAGAAAGAGAGGTTAGACGGCAGACATCCCACGCCTTCTTTATAATGCTAACACTGACCATGCCAAGTTTTTAGAACCAGATAGAATATTTTCTTTTTTGAATAAAAATTCAAATCTTTCAAAATTATGTTTAGATAGTTGAAAAATACTTTAAGAAACTTAGACAACATTCTTCTTTCAAAAATAGCAATCTTAATTTTATTTTCAATTGTAAATGATAATTTATCAATTTGTGAATAAATAGAAGTCCGAGAATGCCAGAGCTTTAAGACTGGTACAAAAATTGAGCAAGGACCCGTTTTGGACTCGGGATCGTGCTGAGCACGTCTCATAACTAAATTACCCCCAAAAATATTTCACATTTCAAAAATCGATAAAAGCATAATAATTACTTGTTATATCGAAGTGCGGTTTTCACCATAAGAATGATAAAAGTGTCGAAATTGTAGCAAAATCATTGTTGCTCAAAAAAAAAAAAAACATCCGATCATTTACTAAATCTTATGGTACAAACTGAACTCCGATGCAACTATTCGTTAAATTTTTATGAGTTTTTAAAAATATACACGAACTTGTGGGACTCTTTGACACTTTCGGGACTAATAGGACTTAAAAGTACCGGTCAATTTAAATTGATTTCCTTTTGTCTTAACAATTATTTTTGTTGTTACCTGCATGTAGTAATAACAATACTAAGAGAAGATGGCTTAAAATGATCCCCTTAAGGAAAAAACTTGTGTAAAATAACATAACTGTTTAAATAAAACTTTGGCCCTTTGCTAGTATGTTTTACACTATATTTTGCATTACAAACATATTTTAATAATATTTTAAACCCAAATGGAGTAATGAAAAAAAAACAGATTTTTTTAAAAGCGTTCAAAGGATCATTTTATCCTCACCAAAGGGCAAAAGGATCCTTCATTTAAAAATAACTGTGAATTGTTTTTTATCGGCAAAAAAAGGGATAAGAAAGTTATTATGACAATACATAAGTGTAATTCACATCTAAAACATACTTCATAGTAAACCAAGTCATATTTCTGTACATGAAAAACTGTATATCTAAATAAATATGAAAGTTACTGTTTACCGTATAGCAGATGTTATAAAACCCAATTTTTCAAAGAATTTTATTTAGACGCGTAATACTGCGATCGCATGAATACCGCCATTGCGTCTTCTTCACCTATCACAACTGTAGTTTATGTGTTAACCTGTAGATAGAGCGACCTGTCTGGAAGAAAACATATGTGGATCGTTTTGCCCGTGAGGATCATTTTAGGCCACCTTCCCCTATATGTCTATATATACCTTATTATCATTTTATTTATGTTTCAGCATTTAGTACTAAAACGTTTGCTTAAAACTCTTTGCAGCGATGGTGATTCTTTAATTTTAAACATACGTTTAATTATTTAAATTTAATACAGATGCCGCTTTTCCGAACCAATAACTTAAGTTAAAAAAATATATTTAAAACACTGAAACGTTGTTAAGTCTACTTAAAACTGTTGTAATTTAACGTTTTACAAACGCCTTCAAAAATTCTTCCTTAGCTTATTATTTTACTAACAGAATGCAATATAACTATATTCGTTAAATTTCCTTAAATGACATATTCATTAAATTTCATTAAATGACATATTCGTTAAATTTCGGCAAACCTTAACGTTTGTATTTGAATAGCTAATTTAAATTTTCTGAACATAAAAGTAACTTTTTCCCAAAATTAAAAAAAAAAAATATATATATATATATATAAATAAACGGTTCTGAAAGGGTTAAAAAATATATTTTTTTTTCATTTTGCCCCGAAACATTCGATTTTTTGACAAATAGTACACTCTCACAAAAAAAAAAAAAAATTCGTCTGAAAACGGAAAATTGCTGGCAGCACAGTTACCTGTATACCCCTGTGATTTGAGAATAACTTCCGTCATGGAAATATTCGTGTTGTCTCTTCCCGGATACTCCGTAATGGAAATTTCCGTTTTCTTAAAAAAAAAAAAAAAATTAAATAAGATAGTGTTTAAAAAAAAGTATTTTTCTGGCCTGAAAAATTTAAAATCCTGAAATTTTTAAAATAGGAGAAAGAGTTATGAAATAAAATCACAAAATTACCATCCAATAATAATCTAACTCTCATTTATTGATTTATTTATTTACTTGTATGGTAATTTTCAGCTTTTATTCCATAACTCCTGACCCTATTGAGATCCCACTCTAAAAGTTTCAGGATTTTAAACATTTAATGTTACAATAAACACAATGTTTTTTTAAAAATTTGAAAAGAAAAACACAATTTTTCAATTTGTTTTCATTTCAAATTTTTAAAAAGGAATTAAACTATTTTTTAAACCGAGCATAGTCAAATTGCATATGAAATTAAACCTTATGAAATTCTCTTTAAATCGAGGGGTCAAACAATTCTCTACAGCTGATAGAACTTGAGATATTCAAAATTTGATACACTTATGCAGGCCAAAAACTTATAATTTTTCGAAATTAAAAAAATTAATTTTATGAAAATCTGATGAGATAAGAAAATTATAAAAATATTTTCTCATTTAAAATGTAAAAAAAAGAAGAAGAAGAAAAGAAAAGAAATAACATTAAAATATTTAGCATTTAGGAAATCGCACTCGGCTTGTATTTATTTATTTATTTTCTTTTTAATATCAATTGATGCTCTGTAAATAAAGTTTAAAAATTATTTATAACTATTCGAGCAGAGCGATAAAAGAAGAAAACAATTAAGTCAGTTTTACGATAAGAATGTGAATTGTACAGTCAGCATCAGTCATACGCGTGACACTTATATCTGCAAAGTGGAGAGAAATAGTCATAATAAAAATTAGATCATGGGCTTTCTTGCAGATAGAATGTTGGGAAAGAGAAGTTTGGTTTTGATTACTGGAAATTAAAGAAAAAAAGTATTAAACAAGGAAAACAAAGTGTATATATATATATCTTAAAATATTTTACTAATGCGCTTAAGTAGTTTTAAGTTAAAACCTGCAGATTAGTAAACATGTTCGGGAAAGTTAGCAAATAAAAAGTTTGCATTAAGTGTAAAATAAATATCGAATAAACAGTCGAAATAAATGATGAATTTTCAAAATTTACCACTGACAGTATATGTTAAAAACTTTTAATAAACTAGAATTGAAATCATGATTTCTTGTTAAATAAGTACTTAAGGACATATTCTCACTCAAAATTCTTACTTTCTGACACATTTTCACGAGGTTATTTTTGCGAACAGAATTCAAACGCACAAAATTAGCAGGTTCGCTTAGTCTGAAACTACGAAATCGAATAGCCCTTTCATTTGTTTATTAAAAAAAACGATCTTTCAGAAAAGGCTTTCAAAGAAAATATGTTGTATGAAGATGTATTATTTACTATTTAGTTAGGATAGTTTTTATGTGCGTTTATAATTATATAAATACGTAAGCACCCATAGTTGTCATCTGGTCCGCCCGTCTGTCCGTCTGTCCTCATATAAAAGCACAAAAATTACCCAACGGAATGGTTTGAAATTTAATATATATAATCGTTGCAGAATTTTGTCGGGTCATTTCAAATTTTATGAAAACTGAATCGAAACTTAAAAAGATATTAATAAAAGTTTTCTTTATTCTATTAAATCCTATCGTACGTGATTAATTCAATGATATCCCATGATAGGAAATGATTCTAGGTTGCCAAGATGATTACGTCAAATTTAAGATGGAGTCATAATATTTCCGTATAACTGAATTTAAAAACCGAATTTGCAAACTAAAATTGTTTAATTATGAAATCATATAATCTACCGACAGTTTTTTGGAGAGATATTTCCGGAGAAATAGATATTAAATGGAAAATGAGTCTGAATGTAGATTTCAAGTTCTGAAATTTTCAAATCTAGGCTTAATTTTCCCGTTGGAATATTTAGTAAACGTCAACAAAAGATAAAATATTGCCAACTTAAAATGCACTTATTTTATTACGGAAATTAATCATATCATAATACACAGACGATGTAATTCAGTGCACAGCCAGTGTTAGTAATATAAAGAAATCTTGGGATATTCATTGTCCATTTTCGCATCTTGTTTGGTTCTTTTGAAAAATTACTGGGAAACATAATTCATATATTTTTACCATAGTTGCGCAATGAAATTTTGCAAAAATAATAAGCATTTCATCTTTTGTAAATTTTTGCCAGTGGCTGGATATAAATAAAAAAATAATAAAATTTAATGCTATTTTAAACAGATTTTCAGAGACATGAACACGAAACGTTCTAATTAGAGATTATTTAGGATTAATATTTATTTCTATGAAAGAACCGATATTTAAATAAGGAAATTAATTTTGAAACAATTTTAAAACGTCATTAATAATTTTCGCCTGCTTACTTTCGGTAGGACTCGAGGTCTGATGATACGAAATGTTTAGGGTTCTGATTTCGAATCGTCGAACTCGGGCTCCGGAAAAAGACCTCGTACTCATCTCTAACAAAACACTCTTTGGAATTTCGAAGGTATATGACACCACCATTTCATATTGGAAATCTTTACCTAATAATATTTTCATCAGTTTAAAAATCGTTATCGGTTATTAACCGAAGTATTTGCAACGTTTTCTATGATTAAATAAGGCAAAAATTATGTTCGAAAATTCTGGTAGAGTTGTATGTACCCTGCTTATAACATCCATAAAAATTTCATTTCGTAAATAATTCGGAATTGAGAGGAATAGTGTTTGAGAAATCAATCGACATTCGATGTCTGCAACCTCGTTATACTGAGATAATAGTGTTCCTTTTACAGGATGATCCAAAAAAAATGTATACATAAACTGTTTAACGGATCACAACTTTCTGATTTTCCTTTCTTTTCAGTGTGTAATTAATGGGAAATAATCAGTGGACCAAGATTAACTTTTGAAAAAAGAAAATTTCTTTTAAAATACAGGGTAAGTCAAAATGAATATAGCGATTACAAACGGCTATAACTATTTAATGGAAAAGAATTTATCGATAAGATTAACACATTTTGTATACATACGTCATAGATGTTCGATGTGACTTCCCTTGGTCACACAGACAACCTCTAGGCTGTAGTCCATTTCACGCCATACATTCTGAAGCATTTGTTCAGTCACCGACGCAAGCGCATTACAAATGCGTACTTTGAGTTCTTCAATTGTTTTGAGCATGGGAGGCATATACCCCTTTCACATAACCCCATAGAAAAAAATCGCAGGGTGTCAAAGTACGCATTAAATAGTTATAGGCCGTTTGTAATCGCTATATTCATTTTGACTTACCCTGTACTATTGTACGAATGAAAATGTGGCAGAGGTACAAAACAATATCTCAGGGAATTTTAGGCAGATCCACCTATGCGACTTAGATAAGAGATAAGTTTGAAACGAATGGATGTGTGTTCATAGACAACGTTCCGGAACCACAATTGAGTAAGAATGCGTCACGACACCAAATGAAATATTTGTTGAAATTTGTGAATCAATAGCTCACCATTACAACCAGTGTTGCAGTTGACCTGAACTGTAATAATTTTGAACATCTAAGGTAGAAGGAAATGTTACACATTTTATGTTGATTTTTACGCAATTTAAACATTAATTATATGTTAATAAAAACTAAAGTTATAATCATTCAAACTGTGTATACATTTTTCTGTGGCACCCTGTATTTTTAAAATTAATTAGAAGTATAACTATCTCTAATCAATTTCTTTCATGCCATCTAAAATTTTTATTTATTTATTTATTTTATTTTTTGCCAGAGATCTGAATTAGTTATCCAAGCGTCAAATCATTTCTATTGTTTCATATTATCATTTATTGACCAAAGCCATGCCCACTATTTTTGAAACGCATCGATCCTGGACAGTCAATTTTCAACAAAAAAAAATTCCATTTCTAACATTGACAGATTTGACATTTAAAAAGAAAGATAATGTCATGTTATTTTAATTCCGTACCTATATTGTATTTTTTTTAAATATATTAATTACATGTTCAAGATTTTTATTATAAATAAAAATATTTATATATTCTTCTGTATTCACATAATTTAAATAGTTTTAATCAAAAATTAATCAACGAGAAATTTCTATTAATATTCCTTCGTAACAATTTAATGAATGTATTTGAATGTTATTTTGAAATTAATCAAAGTACATTGTTCTCATCAGAGATATCTGAGTTGCTGAAATAAATTTGAGAATAATTTGAGAATTGTTTGTGAATATAAAGTTATTTTCAAGAAAATGAAAATGGAAATTATTTCTCGAAACAAAGGAACTATACTATATCTTTGCTAATAAGATAATGCAGAGTGTACCTTTATGTATTCTGCGCTTAAATTTCCAATAGAAAAGTTAAGAGGGAATATTTTATGTAGTTCTCTAATAAATTTTATTATATTTTTAATATGTCTTTATACAAGTCGAGAATACATTAATTAATATTCGTTATTTGAAACAATAAACTCTAAATTAATACTTTTAAAGGTAATTGGAATATGAATCACTTCTTCAATCACAGTAATTGCACTATGACAATTGTAATGTTATTCACATGCGTAAATATATTTTAGGAGACACAGACTTATTATTTTATTGTCTAGACATTATCTTCGTTTTCATTTTTGTGAGATATATTTTATTTTCTTATATGAGGTGAATTTTATTAGTTTCTTATAAATTAAACAGATAGTGGAAGACTAACAATTCAAATCCCAGGTATTATGTATATAAATAAACGTTACTATGTGATTACTATTTATATTTGCACGGTTAAGGTGTTATGAATTGTCAGATTTATTTGATTTTAATTTTTGTATAGTAGGCGCAAAAAAAAAAAAATAATAATAAATAAATAAATAAATAAAAATAAAATAAAAGTAATGATGGCTGTAATTTGAGTTATAATTAATAAGTACAGTTTTAATTCATACAAAGTGCTTTAAAATTGTATGTGGCTCATTTTACCATGGCATTTTCAAAGTTCGAATAAAAAGAAATAGGTGAACGGCCTCCAAGAAAAACACATTTAAACTCTCTTATTATGAGCATGGCTAAACCGAGAGGACAGTTAAAACGAACAAGTTTCCCGTTAAAAATGGTTCCTCATTTCTACCCTATGTATATATGTTATGGTCAATATGATTAATCTGGTCATTATTAATAATTACCGGTTATTATTAATAATGACCGGACATAAAGGCCGGTTATTATTAATAATGACCGTAACATACAGTATGCCCTCTAAACACGTAACATTTACTATGCCCACTAAAGTCCCTTGCCACCCTTTTCACATCTGAACGGCTGCTGCTATATTCATAAAAGTAGTGTCTCGGTATAGTACAATAGTAAATGAAACCGCCTACTGCGTCACCTGGTGAAATGCTGCGAAGTTAGCATTCCTATCTCGAAAACGGAAAGAGATAGAGAAAAAAGGTGATTTACAAAGTTGTAGAGCATAATCGATTTAGTACGAAAAGACAACTATTTATAATAATATACCTTTATTTTAGATGCTCAAACTTCTCACCGTCAGCTGCAATGCATAATTTTGGTAAGATTTATTTAAGCAAGATTTGGACCCTTGTTTGAATTTCATGTTGCACACGTTGGAGCATAGATGGCGACACGTTGACACAAGCACCCGTAATGCGTCGTTTAAGGTCCAGCAATGTTTGTGGAGGGGTCGCATACACCTGCTGTTTCATCACTGGTTGTTTCTTTCGTTATAAGATCGTTTTGTCACGTCACAGTGTAGGAAATCATGAAAAAACAAATGCTGGATTTAACCGTTCTATTCTTCGCATTAATGTCCACAAGGTGTTTTTTGTACTAACTCAATGATGCTCTACAGCTTTGTAAATCACCTTTTTTCTCTATCTCTTTCTGTTTTCGAGATAGGAATGCTAACTCCGCAGTTTTCCACCAGGTGGCGAAGTAGGCGGTTTCATTCAGTAGCGCATGGCTACTTTACTATACCTAGATACCACTTTTATGAATAAAGAAGCAGCCGTTCCGAAGTTAATAGGGTGGAAAGGGACTTTAGTGGGCATACTGTATATACAGGGTGCTCCTAAAATATATATGTCAAAAATGTAAAGGTAGGTAGAGGGGACCTAAATAAGCATATTTCGTTTAGGAATGTGGGTGTGGAAAAGTAGCGTTGAGGCAGTAGAGGGCGCGGTTGAGTTCGGCGGATGAAAGCGTTTCGCTGGCTTGAATCGCCATTCCCCGCACGGATTTCGAGCAACATGCATCGTTACACCAATGCGAATCATGCCGACATGTATTTCACTTATGGGGCTGCTCAAGGAAATGGAGTGGCTGCTCAAAAGATGTACATGGAGCGATTCCTGGGTAGGAATCTGCTGCTGGATCGCTGAACATTTGAGCGTCTTCATCGGGATTTTTTGCACAAGTGGATCGTTTTATGCTTCCAGGCGTGATACGGACACTGGAAGATATCGCAGAATTCCTGCAGTTAGAAGAAGAAGTATTACGCACAATAGAGCATAGTCCTTCGACAAGCTCGAGAGCCTTTGAACGTGCGTATCCTTTGAGCAGCTCCATACATAAAATGCATATCGGCATTGGTGTAACGATGCATGTTGCTCGAAATCCGTGCGGGGAATGGCGATTCAAGCCAGCGAATCACTTTCATCAGCTGAACTTAACAGCGCCCTCTACTGCCCTAACGCTTCATTTTCGCACCCACATTCCTATACGAAATCTGCTTGTTTAGGTCCCCTCTACCTACCTTTACATTTTTGACATATATTTTAGGACCACCCTGTATATATATATAATTCTAATGAAACGATTTTATGAAACGAGTAATTAGGATTAATGAAACGAATATACAAAATAATAATTATCCAACTGAATGCAAACAGGTTAAAATTTTCTCACTGGTTTTCTTTTCAATTTGAATGAGAAAATGACATTAATAAAAAATATATCTATAAAAATTTATCTATTTCTCTCTCTCATCCAACAGCATTGAAAAAGATTTGCTGCCGATATTATAGATATGCCATTAAAATTTAAAACAAATTAATATTTTTTTAATATTACTTTTTTGATATTTGAATTTTAAATTTTTAAGGGTTATTATGAGACTTTTGTTCCATGCGAATGCATCATCGTAAACGTCACAGTAGACGTAGAAGTGACGTCAGCTGAAACTTTTATTTCTCAGTAAAATTGGAGAATTTTTGAAGTGATACATGGAGATTGAATATTTATAAATAAAACAAAGTTTACCTCAGGAGAAAATGGTATATTATTTAACAGCAAGTTTTTTAAATCAAAAACTAAGATTGCATCGAAACAAGATGGATTTATTATTATTGTTTTTAAATCTTTATAGCAAAATAAACCAGCGTAGCCTGTTCGTAAAATATATTAAGATATTCCATCTTTTACAAGCTATAAAAACAATATCATTGCTCATACGAGCAAAACCTGTTCATTTACATGTGATTTTCTGCGAAATGTAGTTTAGAATTAGGAAAGAAATCCTTTTCTGATCAAACACAGTTTTCGCTCATCGATAATATTTCTACATTACTACTGTCTCTCAAATTGTAGTAATTTCTCACTTTAACCAGACTGAACTACAACCTTCATGGTGATTCCCATCCCCACACAAACGGTTTATGTATCAGAACGCAAATTTTTCCCCATTTGCTCGCTATTCCTCCGAATGATTCGAAAAGTCAATCGCGAAAACCGTATCTTAAGTATCTTTCCCTATTTTCCCCCCTCTTAGTTGCGTTTCTAAGATCAATGCAAAAGTTGGTTGGTTGATTTTATGACGGCCAATTATCTACTTGAGGGATATAGGCCCAAGGGGAAGTGAAAAAATGGGGGGTCTTTTTAAGGGATCCAAACCCGTATTTACGGCAAGATGCGAAGAAAACCACGGAAAACTCCGAAAGGTTAGGTCAACGAGCCTGACAAAGTTTTGAACCCAGCACCTCCCGCCTACCAGCTTTGAGAGCAGAACCTGTCAGTCACTGGTGCGGCCAATTAATGCAAAGGAAAGTCCCTTAGAGGAGGGGTAAATACATGTTAGGATCCCTTAAAAAGACCTCCACGGAGGGCACTCTCCCCTAGGGCCTATATTCCTCGTGTTGATAATTTGCCGTCATAAATCAACCCAACCCAAACCTTAGAGGAGGGATGTCCCGAGTTTTTAAAATAATGAAAGAAAGAACGGTGATATGACGACGTTTTCAAATGCTGCTTTTTTGTAAGATATACAGCTGAGCCATGTAAATGAAGGAACACAAAAGACATTTATCAGTTTATTTCTTTAAATACCCTGTTAAAATAGAAAAGGATATGTGAAATCAATAGCTCGTAAATTACAATGACTATTGCAATGTTAGCCAAGTTTTTTATAGGAAAAATGGAGGTGAACAATCGCATCGCTGTATGTTGTTCATGTCATTGTGAATTACTTGTTCTTTAGAGGCTTTGACTTCAGTACTGTGATTTTGTCTAAAGAAAGACTCGTCTTTAAGATGACACTCACAAAGGTCAGACTGAATATTGTAATTTAACATTATGATATTAAGTTAAAATTAGCGAGAGCAATTAACAGTAATAATCAGTTAATTTATTTTTGTAAGATTTATATTATCTTCACATTAAGATTAGGGGAAGATCGGGTAGCCGCGGACACTTGGATAAATTGCAAATAAAAAACAAATGAATGAAATTTCTGTCTTTATTTTATACTTAAAATAAAATTACGAACTTATTTAATGATTTTAATTAAACACTGCTAATAATATCAAATTATTTAACGAAATATACTGAAAATAGTTTGGTCTTATTTTTTTGGCGTTACAAGAAACGGCGGGTAGCCTCGGACATATTAATAAATGGTGTCTCAACCATTTTTTGGCCTTACAAACATCACAATTATAATAAAAATACGATGCATCTATATAAACACAATCTTCATGGGCCCATCCTTTGCTTTCCTAGCACTGAATCCGGTCCGATTTTGTGGACTTTTTTATGTTTTCCGGAGTAACCACCTCTTTTGCGTGGTGCATCACTGATGTCTGTACGACCATGTTTAAATTCAGCAAACCAGTCAATAATGGTTGATTTACCTGGTGCAGTGTTCGGATAACGCTTATCAAGCCAACCTTTTGTTTGAACGGTGTTTTTTCCCATCAAATAACAATTCTTGAAATTCTTGTTTATCCATTTTTTTTGTTTATCAACAAAGTCGTTCAACTAAAACCACTCTAACGTTTTATCCAAAGGGCGAATCGTCATGACATTTTTTATGCTACCTTTTAAAGGTTAGTATTTACTAAAAAAAGCATCGGTTTGGGGATTGCAACGCCATCTGTGTGCCAGACCGGGAACGTATCAGCCGATGTGTTAATATGAGGACTTTCATAATTCCTTTCTTTCTCGTATTAACCGCGTTTGACTGTATAATAATTATAATGAGAGTATGGAATATCATAAACGAGTAACGTTGGAGCAAATGACTTTCTACCACGACATTTGGAATTAGAGTCATGACTATTGTTCGGATTTATTTTTTATTTGTTTATTGTATCTGTAATTTTCTGTCTTCTATTAAGCTTTTTAAAATGGCATGTAATCGTACAAAATTTCTTTTCTTGTGATTCGGATACAGAAATGCTATGTTTTCGTCGTATTAGAATTAGTTTTGTTTTAACGTTTTTTTAAGTTAAAAACACATTTTATTGTGGTACGCAATTTTTTTCTGCATACATATTCTTAAACCTAAAACACCTTAAAGAGTCAATAAATCTAAGTTAAAATTCCTGTAATTAGTTTTCCTTCTTCATTAAGCTATGATTGGTTGTGAAGAACGATATTTCTGTCGAGGTCAAGGATACAGTAATAAATTATACATAACAGAGAATTGGCAAGAAAATGAAGAACCTTTATTATAGAACTGTGCATAGTTTGTTATTCATATATTCGATAAATAGATTTTAGATTATCAAGTTTTAGAATATTTACCCTTTGATTTATTTAATATGTTTAGACGTGAATTTAGACTAAAAATACTAATATGCTATTTTAGACACCACATATAATAAGACTATTGTAACGCATACTTTAATTTAGAATGGCTAGAATACACCAAACATATATTTATTTACGTTTACAATTTCACACGGAGTTACAAACATGCAAACCACTTAAAGAGTTTTGAGAAAGTTCTATTTAAATGGCCTTAAGATTGCCGAACTTTTAGTGGACTTTCACTTGGCTGCCCGTGAGTTTTCGGCCCTACATTCTCTGTCGAAACTAGTCTTAAATTTCTGGGCAATATCTATTGTCCTCTGTACCACTCTGTGGTATTGTAGAGTCGCGACAGTCATCTGCTTTTCTTAGCATATCAACATCAAATCCCATATTTGGCCCAATTTCGAAATCATATATAGATCGCTGGGACTTATGTGGAAACGGGAGAGGATGGGGGTGTTTTCAAATGTCAGAAAGCTATTGCCTAATGCATAAGTAATAGTCCTTGTATAGTCTAATACAGCCATACTCAACCTGCGGCCCGGCAACCTTTTATGTGCGGCCCGAGACAAATAATCGTTAATCTATATTTATAAAATCTTTGAGATATGCATAAAAAATATTTCCTTCAGTGTTTTTGTTTATTATTTTTTTTTTTCGTAGGAAGATAAACTATGTCTTGTTATTTATTCTAAATTCTTATTAATTATCCCTAAAATTCATTGAAAATTATGTTAAAACATATTAAATGCCGTTTTCTTAGTCCTATTTGTGCTACAGGGTGTATACATTTCTGAATCTTCAACACTAATCAAACATTATTCCAAATTAATTAAATTTGCACTATATGTTTCTACAATTAAAATAATAATAATAATAAAAGTTTTTGCATTGAACAAAAAACTAACTTATTAGAGAGAATAGCCCGATTTTTTTATACTTCAGAACTTGCAAATCCTGCATTGTTATATTATTATGTTTTATAATTATTATAAAGCTAATACTGTTGTTTAAGGTTAAAAGTTTGTCGCTGAAAAAAATAGCATTAATTTTATTTTACACTATTATTTCCAAACAAAAACGTTGTAACCTATTTTTATAACATTTGCTATAGAAATCTAGCGCGAATTTATTGTTTGTAAATACTGGTATTAAAATTTTTTGGTGACATTTCTTCCGTAACAAACATTCAGCCCTACTAATAATATTAACTTTAGTATACTAATTATGTTATCTTACTAGTTTATTATTTTTTTACTCTTTTGTAAGTGTGTTGCGGCCCGCATAACGTCGCAAATATATATGTTTGCGGCCCGCGAAAGTAAAAGGTTGAGTATGGCTGGCCTAATATCTATCAGTGTAACATCATACTTAAACTTTTTATGAGAATTGGTTGTTCCTGTAATTTCAAATAATTTCTTTGAGGGATATTTATGAACACTGCAGTAAGTTTTGTGAGAACCATATGCGGCTTTGCACTTTCGATAAAATATGGCAATGGAGTGAAATTTTAGCGACTCTACTGCATAACATCATTCTCAAATAAGAAATTAATTGAGTAGTTCATCACAAAATTCATCACCAAATTCATCATCAATTCATTGGGCCAAATATGGGATTTGATTTTGACATGCTGAGAAAAGCTGAGGTCTTCCGTGACTCTGCAATACCACAGAGTTGTACGGAGGACAATAGGTATTGTCGAGAAACTTAGTCTAGTTTTGACAAAGATTGTAGGGATCACATAAAAAATGCTCTTTCTAAAATTGATAACGTTGGAGTAATTTTAAGTTAAAATATATGGACCTAAAATTACTAGCAATTAAAATATCGATTTATTTATTAGTAATATAAAATCACACAATAAAAAATTAAATGGTTTTATATAAGCTAATAACCAACAAAGCTTCACATTTTTTACTTAAAAAAATTTCTACGTTAAATAAATAGGAAAACTGTATGTGTTTTGACAATATTGTCTCGAAGGCAATTTGTAAAGTCAAATGAAAACAACATTTGTTTAAAAAAGAAAAGTTTTCATTAAACTGAAACTATGGAAGCATTTGTTTACATAATTAGTCTGTTATATTAAAAAAATACTTTACCTATTCAAAGACTGCGTTTATTGAAAAATGGTATTTATAGAATAATTTGCATTATTTTTTTCTTTATATGAGCATGAAATGCAAATTTGATCATGATTCATTAAATGCAAAATTTTATGTAAATAAAACAATATGTTTAATGACTCTTTTTAACAGCGTGATTGAATATTTTTATTGCTAAACTTTTAATTCTAATTTATAAATATACATTTTCTTGTAAAAAGGAATTCATTTCACTAACATTTCTTTTCCTTTTTGTAAATAGCATTATGTGAAAATTATTATCTATTTTTATCTAAAAAAATATATTTATGTTTTATACATTTAGTCAGATGATATTTAACTTTAAATTACACCTTTTTCTTAAAGGGATTTGAGAGTTTTGCTTATCATGTTTTTGTATTTCCTTCTGTTATATAGGTATATATTCCAAACAATATTTCACTAAAATTATTTTTTTGTTCAGATGTCTCCTCCCCCACACAAATAAAAAATAAATAATTGATAGTTTTTTTATGTTTATGATGATTAATGTCGATGACTTTAATAGGTCCAAAAGAAAAAGGTAATTTAAACGAAATAAAAAAAGTGTTACATAAATACGAAGAGCATATATTTTAATACTACTTGGTTACTTCTTCTTTCTAAATTTAAAATTCTGGCATACTTAACATATTTTATACAAAACATACCGTGTTTTTTGTAAACATATTTTATATAAAACATACATTATTTTGTCAAAATTTGTACGAATACTTGTTTATTGTTATCGACATTCATAAACAAGGCATTGCATTGTTTTTGAAGTTCTTGTTTTCGAAACATTTTAAAAACAGGATTTGAAAGTTGTGTCTTTGGCTGAAAGGTGAAAACTTAATCTTGTTTGATATTTACAGTCAGAATTTTTTTTTTTTTTACTGAAGCTTGTGTTATTTGTCAATAATAGTTATCATTAGCAAATATTTAGCTTAAGACCTTTCATCATAGCTAAATAATGCTAAATTTTAAGAAAGCCAATAAAAAAGAAATAAAAAAATCAATGGTTTTTC
The DNA here is from genome assembly GCA_963931845.1 of Maratus michaelseni. Lineage (NCBI taxonomy): Eukaryota > Metazoa > Arthropoda > Arachnida > Araneae > Salticidae > Maratus > Maratus michaelseni. The sequence goes on along the minus strand of OZ007588.1, from coordinate 105,075,555 downwards.
GAAGTCGTAAAATCAGTTAGAAAGCTGGTATTTTAATAAAAACAACCAATGTTTTAATAAATCCCCATTAAGTTAAATACCAGTTTGTTGTATCAAACACTTAGATTTTTAAATTATCTTTTAATTAGAAATTGGTATTTTAAATTAAAGTTCAGCAGATTAGTGATTATCTTCCTGTAGTAGAGAATAAGTAAATGCACTTGAAATGGCAAAAAGCATTTTGTGCATTCAAGCATATTCAAGTATTGCATTCATAGTATCATTCAAGCATTCAGGCATTGCATAGTGTAGTTGCAACATTCGGGTTCATGTCGTGCCGATCTAGCTTAGGTAATACACAGATGTAAGATTAAAACAAAAGTTTATTTAAAGTAAAAGGACTGGGTCAATCACACAGTCTCAATACCAATTTAACCTAGACTAACAGTTTCTCTGAAGCAGACCAACTATGAAAAATGCACTTCACTATACTTCACAAAATTACATGAGAAGAGTCTAAATAATCAAAGGTTTCACTTACGCAGAGACGACTGACGAGATTCTTCGATCTTAAATCCGACATACACTGAAAGTCTCTTCACTGAAATATAAGTCTACACTGTAAAAAATGACCAATGTTTCTTATTTTATGAAAATATACTACAACCACGAACGAAAATATAATATAATCTTCTGAGTTATCCGAAATTCCGAATAGCGTGTTCCATTGTCTTTTGAATCCCCAGAAACCAATACATTTCCAAAATTTAAAGGTTTATTTAAAAAATATATATATTTTTCGCTGCCTGTATTTTTCAGAAACGTTTCCGAAAGGTTTTTATAGTGTATTAATTAGTGTCCTCAGCCTGGAATGCCTGTTTTTCGAATGCTATCAGTTCTCAAGTAAACATTTTCATGCTCAAAAAATATGTTTAACAGATAAACACGCAAAATTAACAGCGTTAACTATAACATTAAAATTAAGATTGTTTCTTTACTCTTTCATGTATAAATTAACTTAACGGCTGAAAATGTTTACTTGAGAATTGATGACATTTGAAAAACAGGTATTCCAGGCTGAGGACACTAATTAATGCACTTAAAAACCCTTCGGAAATGTTACTGAAAAATACGGGCAGTGAAAAATACTTTGATTTTATAAATAATTCTTTAAATTTTGGAAATGTATTGGTTTCTGGGGATTCAAAAGACAATGGACACGCTATTCGGAATGTCGAAAATTCCTGAAGATTATATTGTATTTTCGTTCGTGGTTATAGTATATTTTCATAAAATAAGAAACATTGGTCATTTTTTACAGTGTAGTAGCAACTTGGTTAAATAACAGCTAAAAATCTAAAATAGTAGAAACCCTTGGCTGCTGTAACATCTTTATTGAGATAATATATTCAAACTCTCTTACCAACGCTGTCTTTACTCTATATCGGCTCCTCTCGGAATACTAGCACCAGTTTGATGGCAAAAACTGGTCCCAATATCCACTAAGACGAGATGCGACCAGATCCAAAGCAACACACTTTCATATCTGCTTACATACGATTGCTGATCGACAAGAGAAGCCAAAATTTGCATAAAACCGCTGCGAAGCGCAGAAAACCCACACATTTCGAAGGCCAAATGCATTCGTCGAAAATTAGAGTAAAATGAAGTATAGATGTTTCTGCGCGCACACAAGTGTAAGCTTGTGACATCACGTCACAATCAAAGCAATAGAATGCCTTTATGAGACAGTTGCTAGTCCACTACATAGTGTGCAAATTTTTAAATATTTGCACATTTTCTTAACACATTGATCTCCACAGATTGTGATGAAGTGCCTTTTTCTGTCAGACATTTACAAAGCGGTTTTCAGTGTTTATTGAGTTGGTTCACAATTCCCAATCGCAGCAATATTTGTTAAAATTATACATTTTTAATTCCAAAATATCGAATCTTATTTATTTTTACACGTTTAACGCTAAACTTAAATCACTAAATATGCCTACAGGGGTGGAGGGGAGGGGGGGTACGGGTTTTTTTTATCAATACATGGTAATACATTATCAATATTCCCGTTTCATAGCAATAAATTCTTTTCAATGAAAATACTGCTGGCACACATATTCATGTAGTATGACACCCCGAAAAGTACTTATGGCACACATAATTGCGTGCCATTGCAGTCAATGTGTTAATAAGTTAAAGAAAATTACCTAGTTAAAAGGATGTTTTAATTTTATTTAGAGATTTCTTCTTTTTTAGTACCATTTCATGTATTATTATATGTATCGATTTTCTGTAGCATAACAACTCTCTTTTTGCTGCTTTTGTAAAAACATTTCTAAAGAAAAATACATAACATTGGCAAACCATTATATTCCTTGGTAAAATTTCTTTAAAAAAAAATATACTTAATCTAATTAGATATTTTAAATGTAACAATATAAGTAGTTTAATATAGCACATAAATGAACGTATGAATTCATTAAAGGTACACGTGAAGAACAGCAAGTTATTTCCAACATACCTACAATTTAATACAATAAACTTTATAATGAAAAATTAGCTGGTACTAGGAATCAAACATTGTTCACAACATGGTTTAAAAGTGAGAAATTGTCGAGCCAGAATATCGGTGAGGGTAGCTCAGCGGTTACAGCAACAGCACGGTACGCTGTAAGACCGTGTTCGATTAATGTCCCTGGCTATTTTTTCAATCGTGTTGGATTTTTTGTATTAAATTTTATGTATGTCTGAAATAACTTGTTGTTCTTTAAATGTAAATAGTAGTTTTAAATTTTATTTATTTGAATAAATATTAAGTTTTAGAGTTTATCTGGGTGAGATGCCACATATATTTTTTAATTTGTGTATAAAATCCCATGGTGTACATAATCTAAAAAAACAATGCTGTAATATTTAATGTTAAATATACAACATGTGTATTGTGATAAGAAAAAATTAATAATTTGTAAAAAAAAAAAAAAAAAAAAAAAAATTCTAAACCATTAGACACTACGTCGCGTCACCTGTACATTCAGAGTGAGACGCCGCACTTTTGCGCGAGTTATTCAGCGCTTGGCATAAGAACAGAATGAAATTATAAATAAAAAATATTCAATCAAATATTTATATCTGGACTATAATTAACTATGTTAGAACAAAAAGTAACTAAATGAGCACAATGAAACGTACTAGTAAAGGTTCAAATAAATATTAGTCTGCCTACTTTGTTCACTAATTAAATTATCTACTTTTTTTTAAAGATTGGTTTTTAATTGTCACTTCAGCAACAACGTAGTATCAGTGTATTAGAGAGGGAACAGAAAAAATAAAATAGTGTTTACATTTCTTTATTTTTAATAGACCTGTTTTGTCGACCGCAATCTACACAAAACGTGTCGAAAATAGTACAGTCTTCATGTAACCTTATTTGACACATGATGCAACGAAGCCAATCACACTTCCTGTTGGTTTTGGAGTAGTTTTCTAAACATTCCTTACAAAGAACGTCTGCGTCACATGTGTGATCCAACTTTTCATTATTATCAGCTTAACTTGCGTCTTTTTTCTCCTTCGTATTTTTTATTTTTCCCCTTTTCTCCTTAGGTGTAGTAAACTTCATACTGTTTCAACATTCATCAATGTTTGACGAACTCAATCTTATTAATCGAGACATCCCGTACAAAAGAAACTGCGGCATGTACCGGATCGCAGTGCGGCATGAATCCCAATTTGTACGGTACAGACGTAGCACATCACAGTTGCCTGCCCTCGCAAAGGAAAAAGGTGTAATAATACTCACAGTACTCTATACAGACGCTACTCTTAGTTTTGACTTCAAAATTATGCATTAATTTAGTAATTACTGTATAAAAAGTATTTAAGTATAGCGTGTTTAAAAGTTTGGATAGTGAAATCATGCGCTTACCTCAAATTAAGGATTGTACAGCTAAAAGTAAACATTGAAAGGAGATTCACGCTATACACTGATTAAAGTAATCTCATTGCGCACCTATACTATGCGTCTGACAGTCATCTACACTGTAAAAAAAATCACAGTATTTTTACAGCAAAAAATGCTGGCAATATGGGTGCCAGCATATTTTGCTGTGAATTTACAGCAGTTTTGTTTTTCATGGATAAACAGCACTTTTGTAAATTCACAGCATTTTTTGCGGTTAATTTTACAGCAGTTCAGTTTTTTTATTTTACAGCAGATTTGTTAATTTTACAGCCGTTTTTGCTGTTAATTTTAATGCAATTTTAACAGAATCACTGTAAAACTTATAGCATTTGTTGTTGATATTTTACCCCCCCCCCCTCCCTCTCCGTGTATTGTTTTTTTTTTCTTATTTTAACCTGAGACATATTTCAAAGACTTTGGGCACTAAGTATTACCTTTTTGTTTACTTATATCATTATTTTAATATCATTATTATATAATAGATTCTGTTATACATATATACGATACAAATTTCGGTTTTTGGTCAAGTATATCACCCACAAAAATTTTAGTCATTTGCCTATAGAGATAAAATGTTTTTTCAATAAATCATAACAAAGGAAGATTTTACTTTATCTAGCTTTTAATTAATTATTCAGTATTTCTTTACAGGACTTTGTTTAACCGTTTGTTTGTATTTGAAAATACCCACTAATTTAAATCATGCATATATATATATTTTTTCCTCCAACAAATTTAGGGTTATTTTTTGTATCTATTTAAATATTTTTGTTTATTCAATGTAGCCATTATTTCCTCCACCCCTCAACACGAACATGCAAAACTTTCTGATATTTAAACTATCATTCATATATAATTAATAACAAGACCTTATTGTACGCAACTTGCTGATATGGAAACTTTATATTGATAAAAAACTTATTTTATGCTAAGATAATTTTATAAGTTTACATTTAATTCCATAAATATCAGGTCTGATTGAAAAATGAACACGGGGAGAAAAAAAAAAAACACTTATGAGTTCAAGAAACGTAGAATAAAATAATAATAAAAAAAATCTGTTCACATAAAAACTTTAAAATTAAGCGTAAAAAATAAATAGAAAATGGACAAAAACATTAAACGAGTTGCTGCAAATTACTGCTGCGACAGTAAACAAACAAGGAATATTTTAGGAATTGATAAAGTAGTGCATCCAGATTACTCATAATAAATGATTTGAAAATGGAAAATAAATCAATGTTCGAAATATCGGCTAAATATATTAAATAAAAATACTTAAATTACTGTCCAAAGTGAACCGAAAACTGTAGCTGGTAAAATATTTATAGGATTTAGAAAGTATATTCGAATGCGAACGTATGAACTGGAGTTTTGAAAAATATATAATAGCGTAATAAGGCATAGCTAAAAACAGGGATCTTGTTTAAAAAAAAAAAAAAAAAAAAAAAAAAAAAAAAACTTCTTGCATAAAGTTTCCCTGTGATACTTAAACTCAAATTATACGTAATAATAACAAAGTTCTAGAAGAACATACTGAGGTAAAGTAAAAAACAACATAACTAAATCAAAATCCCCAACATCCCCTAAGCAAAATCATCTATTTTTACGATTTAAAACAAAATATTTATTCTAGACAAATGACGTGAAAGTTCCTGCCGTGATATACACGTGGTTTAAAAACAAAATTAGTATCGTATAAATATATAACAGAATTTATATGATATTATTAAACCAATAATATAAGAAAACAAAGATAAAACTTACTTTTACTCTTTGAAATATGTTTGTAATCCATTATCAGGTGTAATTGTTACAACTTTCATTTCTCGCAGAATCGAAGCGTCACTTCATTATTGGACTGCACCTGCCGCTGACCTAAATGTGTTTATTCCCCTCGTTTGAGATAATGACAACAACGCCGACAGATGTCGCTATCTATACAGCTGTAATCACTGTAAATTAACGAAAGAGCTGTGTTTGATTGCTAGGTGAAATATTAACAGCCTTTTTTGCAGTTTTTTCTTCCGTTTTTTTTTACAGTGTATGGATAATTACAAGAAATACAAGGGGTGCGGCAACTCTCCCGTAGTTACTCTTTATGAATTTATATGTAGAAAAGCAAAATACGCATTAAGGTTATCCATTCCATTAAAACCCTTTGACCGCTCTTTTTTTCATGTTCCTCTCGACCAATATCTACACTATTATTACATAATTCAAACCATCATGTATTTGATATATGTAGTAAATTTATCATTTGCATTTACACCCTTTGACTGTGGAATTTTAAAAACAAAATTGCTCCAAAATGTGTGTATTATATAATAATTTTTTCTACAAATGTTTTGCTCGTGGAAATCGCGGAATAAGCGGTCAGAGGATTAACAGTCATAGTAGTATATTAGACAAGGTAGTAATTATTGTGTTGTCATAAATAACTAAGTCTATTTTCCTACAGCAGTTCGTGTAATGCTCGTTACACCGTAAAATAAATAAATAAATGTTGAAATTGTTCTAGCGATCGGGTTTCCAGTGCAATTTCCGTATTATTTATTTATTTATTTATTGATATTTTTTGATGAAACTGATTTTGCGAATGTGTCAGAAAATGGTTAATATGGATTTAAGAATATCTTCGACTGATCGTGGTACTAAAAATTAATTTACATTTTTATTTTCTATACACAAACAAATAAATAAATTTATATATGGAATTTTTAGTGGCAATCCGATTACGCAGTATAATTTTAATTTTTGTACTTATTTTTCTTTACATTGTAGAACTCCATTATTTTTATTGTCCATGTATAACTACGATTACAAAAGTTCCTCCTTAACTTCAAATTCAAAATTATGCTTATAAATTTAATAAGCGTCTCTTTAACACTTTATATCCTGAATTAATTTTCCAACTACGTTTTAATTGTATTTTTGCATCATTGGATAAGTTTTGTTGCAGAATAAACATAGGAAAGAGGAAAATAATTTTTATAGTGTTTTAGTGGTTAATTATGCAACTGTAACCACCATAAATTTTTTACCCTATGATATAAAATAAAATAGTAAATTTCAAATAGTAAACTTCAAATAAAATATAGGAAATGTTCACCTGTAGAGTATAGAAAACAATAGAAAATAATAGTACTAAATAACCGGCAATAAACCACTAAAATTACTCAAATGAAGAACAACATGCATGTCAATTCTATTGCAAAATGGATTTCGAATGTAGCGTGGCAAATGTAAAATCCCTACAATGCAAAGAAAGAGGATATGTGCTTGAATTTGCCATCTCCTGCCTGCTGTCAGAAATACACTCTTTGTGCCATTGCGAATACCGTTAGGAAAAACGGTCATATTACGAATATATAGGTGCTTTATTAAAGTGGTACTTATAAGTACCATCAGGATAAAAATGGTTAAGTGCAATTTCTACCGCTTGTTCCATTCCTATAGTAAATGTTCAATTATATTGACTCATTAGGAGATAATTTGGAAAAAACAGCTTCAAAAAATTTCAATTTCTGTATTATGATAGCATTGATATTATTGTGTCATTTTCAATCAATTTTTTTATAATGATTAAACTAGCCGAAATAATATTTATCTTTTGCCTTTTTGCATCGATTGTGTTAGAATTGTAAATATAAATTTAAGCATATGCTTGATACATAAAAGCGTTAAAAGCCTAATTAAATTGAGATTTTCACTAATGTAACAAATTCTATATGGATTTCGTCCTGACAACGAGATAGCCTGTATAATTTCGATATTTTTACGAATTTAACTATAAAAAATATACATATTCGCGGATATTTACCGTATAATTTGACTGGAAATGCCACCTTTTCAAGCTAAACGATAAAATACCGTAAATGTACTTCAGGAAAATATAACTTTGGGATAATCGATTGTTTTTACGGCCAAAACCAGTTTAGTTGAGAACCAATTTTTCTGGCTTTTCCTGAAATCTATGCTGCCGCCCATTTCCTGTAAATATACTTGGATAATTGTACAGTATGGGACTGTACTAATTTGATTTACCGTGTTACATAGTTTCAGCTCTTCATTAAGTTAAAATTTAAAATGATGCTGATACATTTAATAAGTATCTCATTAAGTGCATTTTCTACGTCTTATTTCATTTGTCTAATAAATATTCATTTCTATTGCCTCATTAGGAGATAATTTAGAATTACTACTTTAAAAATTTTAAATTAGAGTTTTCTCATTTTCCAATATTATTGCATCATTCACAATCAAATTATTTTAATAATGGTTTGGTTAAAATAATTGGAGGAACATTTTATGTTTTGAATTTTTATCATCGATTGTGTTCTGAAATATGAATATGGATTTGAGAATGTCCTCGGCAGATAACGGTGTTAAAATGTCTAGTTAGATAGTTGTTTTCACTAAACAAACCAATTTATTGAAAAACACGGAATTTGTATTGGCAGCTCGATTACCAGTACAAACTCATATTCTGAATTTTTACAGTGTACTTTATGAAAATTCACGTGCATTTTCCCTATATTTTTACGGTAAATGCCAGGTTTTCAAGTTAAATGGTCAAACGCCGTAAAAGTACGCCATGAACAAATAATTTTTTTAATAATGGCATGTTTTTACACGCAAAACTGGTTTTTACGTGTCTCCATCTAAACGCAAACCCCGTCTCTTTTCACGCTTTTCCTGGAATGTCTGCTTCTGAGCTTTCCCCCTATTTTTTACAGTGTGTTAGAACTCTACAAAATTTATTGCCCGTGTTGAGCGGAGACAATTTCTGTTCCTCATTAAATTCATGCTTAAAGTGATTTTGATTAATTTAATGTCTCTTATTAAGTGCGCTTTCTACCGCATGTTCCATTGTTCTAATAAATGTTCAATTCGATTGTCCTTTGATTACGGGTAAAGACTCTCGACTATTTTTATATTCAACGAAACCACAGTTTACAAAAATGATTATTTTTGGTTGATATCTCTTGAAAATATCCTAATATAAATTTATGACAGAGAATACGTTTCAAAAAGTGATACGGAATAGAATAAAAAATAGCCCACTTGAAAGTATGTGTCCGGAAAGTCATTGGTTTAAGAGGTAATATAGAATTACTGCTTCAAAAGTTTTAAATTGTCTTATTATAATTGCTTCGATATTTTTATGTCATTCAAAATGATTTTTTTAAAAATAATGAATTAAATAACTGAAGATTTTTTTACGTTTTGATTTTTAGCTATCAACTGTGTTCAGATAGTATGTAATTATGCATTTGAGAATATCCCTGATCGATAAAAATTCTTAGCTAAATTGTCATTTTAATTAAACAAATTACATAAAAATACGGAATTTGTGCAGACGACCCGATTGCTAGTACAATTTTCAAAGTTTTAAGAATTTTGTTTTACAGTGAACTGTAAACTAGTATGTAAATGTACGGTTATTAAAAAAAAAAAAAAAAAAAAAAAAAAAAAAAGTAACTGCTACATTTTGAAACATGCCATAAATTTACATCATGAAAGTATCATATTAGAATACTGGCATGTTTTTACGTGCAAAACACGTTTAGCTAAGAGCAAACTTTGCTTTTTTACAGGCTTAGATTGGAATCTCCGCCGACGATAATTTTACTTACTAGGGAACTGCTGTTAGTCGCCGATTTTGACGAGAGTGGTATCGTTCGAACAATCTAGTCGTGGGGAGTAAAAAACTCAATGGAACTACCCATCGGAAATGAACAGTTTGCGATATATCCGACAATTTATGTCACACAATATGTGTACTCTCATGAAAGACAAATTGGGATGCTTCCTTCTACAGCGGGTATGTTCTTTCCACCCAATACAACAAAGTACCTGCAGCCACTCGATGTTTGGGCCTTCCAAGACTAAAAACATGTAATCAAACATATGCTTGAATATTCTTCAAGTCACCGAAGTTTGTGTGGGTATGAGTACATAAGAACTAGGAAAGTTGTATTTAGATTGAAACAACACTTCCACAATCAATTATAATTAGCTGTATTTGACACCATGAGAAGAAATGCTTCCCAAAAGACGCTAATACAGAAAGACACATACCCTCCTTTAAGTCCGTAAAGCATATATGCTTATAGAGAAGGTCGACCGGGGCCCATTTCTAAAATGTTCCTAGTGTCAATATTCACTGTGTTTTGTACACTTCTATGTAGAAGACCACAACCACCGGTGAACACTACAAATGTCCAGCATCAACAAACACACACACTGCACATAAAACAATACATTTATACACATTCACTTCTCTTCATTTTTTACACTTTTTTTTGTTGGCATACATAAGTTATAAATATAAGTAACATGATTAAGTTAACAGGAAGCCATCTAACAGCAGAGCAAAAATTATAAATTTAACGACAAAACAAATGTAACAGCATAAATACACACTGACGATTCCGCAATCCTTAGGTCTCATTTCGTTATTTTTGACAATCATTTCGTCACAGAATCACGTGGTTTTTGACGAAACGTGAATCCTCAAATATCTGACGAAACTGTTTCCTCGCTGTCAAAAAAAAACAAAAAAATAATAATAATAAACTCTCACTTTTGACGATTCCGCAATTCTTGAACTATATTTCAACATTTTTGACAATCATTTCGTCGTCTCAAAATTAAGTGGTTTTTAATGAAATGAAAAATCTCAAATATTTGACAAAAATGTTTCCCCATTCCCGGCCAGATTATTTTTGTTGTTACAAAATCGTTCAAAAAAACACACACAAAAGTACTAAATTTACAATATATTAAGGAAAACAGAAACAAAAATATTTCATCCTTGGGGGCCGCTATAACACGAAAATACCAAATTTCTACTTTATTTTTCATATCTGATAATTTGCGTCTATCCTTTTTGTAACGATTTTATGCATTTCTATTGCCTATTCAAAGATAAATTTTTCTAAAGTTACAGAATTTCGTTAAAAACGCTTAAAAAATTCTTCTAAAGTTACAGAAATTCGTTAAAAACGGTTAAAATTGTAAAATGCGAACATCATTTAGTCCATTTTCGACCGAAAGCAACAACATTTTCGCAATGGTTAAAAAAAAAATCAAAATTTTAGGATTTCTTTTTTATTTAACAAATATATTCATATAACAATCAAATTTAAAATATGTATAACTGACCCCTTCCCCTCTATAAACAGTAATCTTATCTGCTAAAATTGATGAACTCGCCTCCAAAATATGCACTTCAAAATTAATTATTTCTGATCAACAAATTAACTAGACTATATTTTAATCATTCATTGAACAAAGGAAATTTCTCTAATAAATTATATTAATCAAGCCATATTCTAATTATTTATTAACCATAGAAAAACTATAATAATAATCTAGCCTTATTAATTAAAACATGCAGAAATTATAACAACCGATAAAAATACAATCTGCTTTCTAAAAATATAAACACACATCAACATCCCGTAAATACATTTAAAATCAAGTAATTCCGAAGTCTCGCTGGCTAAGTGGTCAGAGCGCTCGGCTGCCAAGATAAAAGTCGCGCGTACGAATCCCATTGAAGATTTGTGAAAAGTGATCTTATTTTTCCCCTAGTCAATTAAAGATGCTTCTAAAAACTCCGACAGATGGCAGCACCAACCTTTTTTGGAACTTTCAAATAAACAATTTGACGAAACTAATTTCTTCGTAATTTTGAGGATTCAAATTTACTCGATTTGACGAAATATTTACTCGGAGCATTTCCCAGGAAACCGTTTTATCAAAAACGAAGAAAATTTCTTGAAATCTGAGTATTCATTTTTGAGAGTGCATTGTAATAAATAAATAAATAAATTGTTGGATAACTCGAAAATAGCTCATTTCCGACTTGTAGTTCTATTAAGCTTTTTACTTCCCAGGAAGAGATCTTTCAAACGATATCACTCTCGTAAAAATCGGCGACTAACACTTCTTGCAGTTCTCTAGTTATTTTTTTTAACATTGTTTAGAACTCTGTTAAATTGATTGTCTGTGTTAACAACGATAATTGGAGTTCCTTATTAACTTCAAAGTAGAAATGATAAATTTAACAAGTCTGTCATTAAGTGTGTTTTATACATCTTGTTAGATTATTATAATAAATGTTCAATCCTATTGTCTTATTAATATATAATTTTGAATTACATAAATTTTAAACTATCGTTTTATAATTGCGTTACTCATAATCTTTTAATAATGATTAAAATGACTGCAGAAATATTTTATTTTTTCCATTTTTATTATCGGTTGCGTTTAGAGATGTTGGTGTATGAGATAACGCAGCATATGTGCTCTACCTAAATAAGAATAAAAATATTTTAATAATTTTAGAATATACGAGAAAGTCATGTATATAATTTAATTTCAGATCTGTTCATTACAGATGAGGTTTAAGTAAATTTCTTAAGATAATGAAACATTTGAAAAATTCCATAATTTATCAAAATACATAATGGATATGGTCTTCAAAATTTTCCTTAGACTCCAGTTGGACATGCTTAAGGGATTAGAAAAAATATTTAAAGTGATATCTCAATTATTAAAAAAGTGCAAAAATGTGAGCGCGTGCAAATCGATAAAACTGACCTCGCCGAAACAATACTACTAAAGATTCTACTCCCTTTTAAATGAGCGTATTAAGGCACAGGGGGGGGGGGGGGAGGTCACGACAGTATGGCTCAGGACTATCAAATTAAGTGTAAGTTGAAAAAAAAAAATTATCAGTATATTTTTTCTTCTAAGACTTTAAACGCTATTTTCTAGAAACTACATTCTTCATCATGTAGAACATGATAACTTGAGCATGATAACTTGAACAATTTTAAACAATTTTGGATAAAATATGCAAAAATGACTGAAGACCAAATTAAATTGAATAAAGACAATCGAACCATTTTTTTAAAATTTAAAATTTTTATATTTTTTCAAAAAGTTTAAATTTTAAAATTTTAGACGAACAATGAAACATTTTTTTTTAAATAACACAATTTTCTTATTTTTCAAAAATTTGAGCCGATGGTCCTTAGCTACCTACATCCTTATTATACAAGGGCTAATTCCATGCGTGAATGTAGTGTAAGTCACATAGCCGCAAAAGTTTACCGTTCTTGGCCACCGGTATTTTTTTTTAATTCTTCACTGTATTTAATTGTAGATATATGGGATTGAATAAGTCAAAATTTCCTTTACTATAATGCTGGTAGTCAAACACCACAGGTATTTACATCACTGTGACTGACACTACGTCCACTCATGGAATTAGCCACAAGACGAAACAGAGATTTTACTAATATGTTTGTTTTTACAGGAAGTTACGATGCTGCCCATCGAGCCCGCATATTTCACAACCCGGATAGTTCAACGGAGCAGCAGGTTTTCGACGTAATATGCGACCGAATTTAACAAAACAAATATTTTTAAGTACTTGAACCAATAAAAACAGCCTGGAATTATTAGTTTTTCAATTAATTTTACTCCCTTCTAATAATTAAAAAAAAAAAAATCCAAAATATGTCCAATTTTTCTCCGCAAAGAACGTATGTAACCCTTTAAATAAAGCACTGTTATAGGAACAATAAATTATTAATAATGGGCCTTTTTATATTTTTTTCTGATTCTCTTTGTTTTTTATCAGAATACATTTAACAATTTTTGCAAATAGTAAAAATGCTGTTAATAATTTTATTCAAGACTTTAAAAGGTGGATTCAATTGAACTTTTTAAGATAATGTATTTTTAAATAATTCCATATTTTACCAAATTGCATTGTTGATATAGCTTTCGAATTTTCCGGTTTTTTGAACCAACTCAGCCCAGCGATTGAGTATTCTGACTACAAAACTAGGAGCTTGGACCGAAATTTTCGGATTCGAAAGCAACGCGGTCAGAGCGGAATGATTGCGCAAAACTTTCAGGATTTTTCTTGTACGAGAACGATAATTCACATAACTTTCCCTTGAAAAGTTCTCCCTAAAAACACCCTTCTTACTGCATTTTGGCCAGTATTGGCCGAGGCTTAACGAAATCGCTCCCCACCCGCACCAGTTATACAATCACTTTCACAGGTTTTAAAGAAGGAAAGAACATGGCAGGAGATAAAAGAAAAGAATACCGGGTATTATAAATATAAAAAATCATAAGTAATAGGTACTTTAATCTCCTTTACTTAATTTTTAATGCTTTTACTTATATTTTTTCTTATTTTAGGATAAAAGGTAAAATTTTTCGGATAAAATTAAATTCAATCTTTTCCATATTCATAAAAATATTGCATAAAAATTATTAATGGGGCAAATTATTTTATTAGGTTACGTGTAAAGTGTTATATGTACATTAGCATGCTTCCCCGGCATCGCTGGTATATTTTTATAAACGAACCTCGAATGATTAAAACATATATTACTTCTACCTTCCACTGTTAGGGGCCTCTTTCTGTTCCAAAATAACATCTTTCCGAAAGAAAATCCGAAACGGGTCCCCGCTGCCTACCGTACTGTATAACAGCCGTGCCGCAAACTCTTTCAGTTCCACCTCCCACCGCCAAGGACGCATTCTATTCTAAACGAACCTCAGGCACGCATCCCTGCCGCCTACTATACGGAATAGCAGGCGTATTACACACGCGCTGCAAAAAATAATTAATTCCACCTTCCTCCGCCAGATTAGGTGCAGCTTTAGGGTGCAAATTTCAGGTGCAGCTTTCTGTGCTACCAAAGGTAGTGTAATGGCTTACCAGTGGTCCTACAGGCTGGATGACAATAATTCTATAATGCAAGCAGAATTCTTTGTCCTACTTTAAAGCATTAGAATGGATATCTCAACAAAACGTAATTTTTTCAATTCCAATTTTTAGCGATAGTCTTTCCAGCCTTCAAGCACTCTTTGCATTTAGATCAACAAATCATCAAGTAATTAAATCACTTCTCAAAAATATTCTCTGTAAAACATATTTAGTCCACGATTCAGACCGTAAGGGTATCCTAGGCAATGAAATGGCAGATATGTTGGCAAAGTAAACAAGTTCTAGATCATCAGTCAATTTTTCACTTCCAGAACCACACTGACACATCAAACGACATCTTTGTGCTCATTTTATGAAGCAGTGACATGATCACTGGATAAGGGTAGACATGCCTATGATCTAGTCCCAATGGTTTCCTTGAATCTTCCCCTGCTCACTCCTTCCACTACAGCATTCCTTACTTGTCATTGTCCTAATGGGCCTACTTCTTTAAGTTCAAAAGAGCCCTTTCTCTTCTTTATGAGTGTGGTGATGTCGCTCTTGCCTCTCATTACTTCTATAATTGTACTTTAACAGCTCGCTGGCATGTTCGCCGTCCTCCTCTTCTTCCAGACGGTTGGCTGGCTGATATTTTATCGCATCCGGCTTAGCCCCCAAAGCTTAAAAACATATTTAACATTCTATGTGGCCTTTCTACCTTAATCCATCACTGAGCCAGGTACTCGGGTTCCTCCTTATACACTGCCTTTTGTCGGATCGCAGCTTTGTATTATCCGACAGTGATATTACATTGTACTATTGTATTTTTTTACAAATATTGTTCCCGTTATATTCATATGTTCATTTATCAGTTGTTCACCACCCCGCCCTCTGTCGCGCTTACCGGCGGGATTTTGTAATTTTTTCAAACCTCTATAAAGTGGACCAGTGGTACATCTATGTTCTACAGACTTGGTTCCTAGTCTGAGCTGTGCCTCTCGGGCAGTAAAGTAAAGTAAAGGGAACGCCAGATCTATATACGTTTAACATTAACGCGGTATTTAAATTACGACAGAACTCCCCCCTCTCCTCAAAATTTAACCAATGGCTTTTATCATTAAGAAATATCGGTAACTTTTGAAACAGAAACAAAATGGCGCATTTGAAAAAGAAACAAAATGGAGCGTTGTTTTTGGTTTGACTTCACACATTTTTTATTTTCTTTGCTTTTCAGAAAGTAGCTAGTGGGATGATCCTCGGAAACGCCTAATGAAATAAAGACGATTTAATGAAATCTATACTAATAAAAGAAAGTTTCGCTCTGTGTGTGTGTCTGTTGGCGATGGCTAGGAAAATCTAGCCCACCTAGAAGGCTGGAAATTTAGATTTAGGTAGTCCAAACCCTCTCCTGGTGCAACATTACATCAGAATTTTAATACTTTAATCGCTTTTTGAAATATTTATTAAAATGCACAAAGAACTCTCATTAAAAATACGTTTTTTTTCATCGGTTGATTAGTTGTGTAGAATATCTTCTCAGAATACATTAAATAAATCAGAGTAGCGATGCATAGATAAGGATTTATAACGAAATAGTGCCAACATGGATTGCAGTTATCTGCATATAGCCAAGCTAATGTAGTGCCATCTACTCAACGCAAATTACACAAACGCCACCTGTTTAAGACATTTCCAGGGACGTTTTTTTTCATTATAATTATCTGGGTTTGAGGTTTTTTTTTTTTAAACAGGACATATATTATTATGATAGAGACGTAATACAGAAAACTTTATTTAACAGATTAATTGTTATAGATTTGCGGGAATGGCGAGAGGTAGGGTTATAATTACATTTAATAATTTTAACATTTTTAGCTTCACCCGTAGCGTGTAATTGTTGTTTTATATACAGAATACCGCTATTTTAAATCTTAGTTTCTCAGTAATATCTCAGTAATAATGTTCCGAACTTCTCCATTTAGTTCCATTTTTACTAAATTATCGTAAAAATCAGCATTTATTGCTTCAAGGTGTATTTCTAAAAACCAATTACCAGTATTTAATGCTTCAAGGTGTATTTCTAAAAAGCAATTAGCAGTATTTCTGAATAATAGCCTAAGCCAAATTTCAAATTAAGTTCCTAGCTTAACCAAAGGAATCAATCTTTAAAGATGTATAGTGACCCTCCTAATTAGTTATTTGCTGAAGGTCACTTGAAAATTCGCCACCCCCCCCCCCCGCCCCTCCGGGGCCCTCCTTCAAAGTTTTCTCTAACTATTCCCCGTTTCCATATCTCAGCAACTATCTTTCCGATTTCAACGCAAGTGATTCCAAACATTATAATTAACTTAATAGTCACCCTTTATAACATTAAACTAAATTTATGAGTAGCGGTTACCACTAATTAGTCATTTGCTAAATGGCACTTGAACATCCCCTAACCCCCCCCCCCCCCCCCGACCCCACCTTCAAGGTTTTTTCCTAACTATGCCCCGTTTCCATATCTCAGCAACTTTCTTTCCGATTTGAACGTAAGTGATTCCAAACATTATAATTAAGTTAATAGACACGCTTTATAACATTAAACTAAATTTATGAGTAGAGGCTACCACTATTTCCGAATAAAAGTTTAAGCCAAATTTGTAATTAAGTTTCTAGCTTAATCAAACGAACGAATTTGTAAAGATGCATAGTGGTCCTCCTAATTAGTCATTTGCTGAAGGGAACTTGAACATCCCCTCCCCTCCGGCCCCTCCTTCAAAGTTTTTTCTCTAACTATGCCCCGTTTCCGTATCTCTGCAACTATCTTTCCGATTTCAATGCAACTGATTCCAAACATAATTAACTTAATAGTCACCTTCTATAACATTAAAGTAAATTTATGAGTAGCGGTTACCACTATTTCCGAATAATAGTTTAAGACAAATTTGTAATTAAGTTCCTAGCTTAAGCAAACGAACGAATTTTTAAAGATGCATCGTAGTCCTCCTAATTAGACATTTTCTGAAGGACACTTGAACATCCCCTTCACCCGGCACCTCACTCATGATTATTTTCTCTAACTGTGCTTTATTTCAATAATTCGGTTTATAATGTTCCCATCTTCTCGAAACCACCTCGATTTTGTCGCACGCCTACTATACAGTACCGTTGGCAACGTTAACCTGTCTCAGAGGTTCTTTCCGAAAGAGGTAGCTCCCCTGGCAGTGGAAGGGAGAAATAAAAGATTTTCCGGGGCGTGCGAGCGTGCCCGGTATACGGTGTCGAAGCCATGGGGGACCTTGGCCAGAGTTTCGTTTTTTAAAAGATTTGAGTTTATTATACGGGTTCGGGCAACGCCGGGCGGGTCAGCTAGTAATGAATAAAAGACGAAGACGACACCTCTTCAGATGTTTTATTTCTTTCCCCTTTTTGAGATAAATCATCGCATTTTCGGGAGATTTTTAATTAATATCTCGGGTAATTAAGAATAGATTTTTACGAAATTTGAAACCACGGTTAGAGGCAAAATTTACTGAGTTGGGATAACAATAAATGAAGACGTATTTTTTAAATTATGTAGAAAATTCTCTTCGTAATGTAAAAAAATTCTAAAAATTGCATTAAAAATAAATTAAATAATATATTCAAAAATTCTAAAAACGGGTTTCGAAGTGCAAAACTACATATATAGAGGAACATGATCTCAAAATTTTGTACCTCTGCGTTCAGCTGTCTCTTCAGAACTTTGTTGACAGACAGACATACACACAAACTTCTATATTTATCATACTAGATTAATGTAAAACACAAGCAGATTGGGATGCTCAGTCTTACTGGTAAAACGATTATATCACTCTCTACTAAATATGCCTCAAAACATCGCATACAAATGTTACTGCTAGCAATCGATTAGTAACAACGTCTGCTAATTAATGTTATATTTGAATTTTGCTTAGGGGCTCGTCTACATATAGAGATTGTAACAAACGTTAAAAAACGAAATTGGAATGCGGTTTTTTTTTAAAAAATAAATCAAAAACTGTAATTTTGATTCGCATATTTGAAGCTTCTAGAAATGGATTTTTGCTAAAAATATTCAGACATTACAATATATATTTTTCTGGAAAATTAATTTCGAATACATATTACATATATATTAATTTTTGGAAAAATATATGTATTGTATCCTAAATACATATCACCAAGTACTTTTTTGAGTTATGCTGAAAAAATTATATGCATTGCAAACTGTTTTGTAACGATGTAAAACGGTTTAACTTTATGCGATTTAAGCTTTAAAATGCATAATTGTTAATTTATTTAACCAAATGACTTCCCACTTGGTATGACTCCCCCTTCTCGAATGTAACATTTAACAAAAATCCAAATATGTGGTCAAAATTAGGTGTCAGTATTGAAATTTTAAAGTTTGCTACAATTCCTATATGTAAGTGACCCCTAAGCAAAATTTAAGCATAATAGTAATTAGTAGACGTTATTACTAATCAATTGGTATCTGTTAAATTTATACACTAGTCACAATGATCACGTTTTTTCCCAGGACTTTTCATTAGTCATTGTGATTCTGTATTTTACTTTCTGTATGAAAGTACAGTGTCACCGATAAGCACATTTAGTTGAGAAACTTATCCACTTCATCCTTGTTTTATTCACTTCTTAAACACCATAGTTATTCCTAGATTTTGAATTAAAAATGCAAATTAAATTTAGATATTTCTTCTGGTAGAAGCATAATTTCAAATTTCATGTAAGTAACAATGGCGTTTGGGGATATTTTGTCGTTCGTATAAATCTAAATTTACTTTATTTATTTTCAAATATGAAAAGAAAATTAATTTTTACATTTTAAGAACAGAAACTTTAAAGCGATTTGTAACATTTCGGGAAATATTTTTAGATTTTTTGCATTCAGTTAATGTTCGGATTTTGTAATAACATGTTTAGAACAAAATAATAATAATAATAATGATTTTTTTAAAATGAAGATGTACCGAATAATTAGTATATTTTAAACAGTTGTCAAAATATACAAATTTGCGCATGACTTTGAAAACTTATATAAATCAATGTCGATAAAGGTTAACTTCTTCTATATTGGCAAATATTATGAGTTGTTTAAAAGTAATGCATTAATATTTTTCATAATGCGTGGAAAAATCATACACTATACTAAATAAAATGCTTTCAAATAACCATTTTAAAAGTTTTGATTTATAAATTTACTATTTCCAATATGCATAATGACATTATACATCAAAAAGCTGAAAGATAAAAGGCTATTTAAGAGCGAAGTTAAAACAAGAAAAATATTTAAGGTTCTCCTGTAATCAATTTCTATAGCGGTCTTAATAGCTTTTCTGATGTCGATAAAGCCACTAAGTTGACAGGAACTATGTGAAAGATATCTAGAACTATCTGGGGAAATATGTTGAATCGCAAAGTTTACCGTGAATTAATATCGTCAAAGAATACTTTCAATATAATTTTTCTTATTTATTACTTACAGGAATGTTTGAATTTCGTTTGTATAACAAATTATATGATGATTAAAAGTCTAGCATGATAATATAATGAGCTTTATTTTTTATTATACATTAATTATTTATATATATATAATTTAACTGTAAATTTCACTACTTACTTGTCGAAAAAGTTCTTAGAAAATTTGAATACTTTCTATTGAACTAATTGTTTTCAAAGATCATTCAAATTAAAAAGATCTTAAAATTATTTTTTTTAATAAATTTTAATTTGCTAAAAAGTCAATATAAAAGTTGTGAAGTATTTTTTATACTACATTAAGTGAAACATCACGAGACGAGCAATGAAACATATTATTCTTTTTTCATAAAAATGGATTTCATTCTATTTAATACTTGGAAATTTTTCCATAGAAAATGCATTCATAATATGCATTCATAATATGCATTCATAATATTAAAAATTTTAATTGCTTAAAAGGCGTATAGCCAACACAATGAAAAAGTATACAAGCTGGGACTCGAACCCGGGTCATCAGTATAGAGCACTGACTTTCTACCAACTGAACCACTTGGAACGATACGCAGCCTGGCACTTCTCACTCTCACATGTTGGCAAGGCTACAATTGCAGCATAAGATGGAATATTTTTCCGTGAGCCACCAACCCTGGGGCAAACACGGAACTAAAGAGAATCCAGCATCGATGATTGAATAAATTTATTCAATCATCGATGATAGATTCTCTTTACTTTCGTGTTTGCCCCATGGTTGGTTTCAATCATCGATGCTGGATTCTCTTTAGTTTCGTCTTTGCCCCAGGGTTGGTGGCTCACGAAAAAACATTCCAACTTGTGCTCCGATTGTAGCCTTTCCAAAATGTGATAGTGAGAAGTGCCAGGCTGAGTATCGTCCAAAGTGGTTCAGTTGGTAGAAAGTCAGTGCGCGATACTGATGACCCGGGTTCGAGCCCGGCTTGGGTACTTTATCACTCTGTTGCCTATACGCCTTTTAAGCAATTAAAATTTGGATTTCATTTTTCAACATAGTTTCCTTCAAGAGCTATACACTTATACCAACGGTCCTGTAGCATTTAGATACCTTTTATATAGTATGATTCATCAAGACTTTCAAAATATGCATCACTTTCATATCAGTTCTAATTGATGCTGTTGAATTTTATTGATAATAAATATTTTAATTAAGCTTTTTGTATTTTTTTGGTATAATATTAGAAGAAGCAGAAAAATGAATTTGTTTCTATAATTTAATGTTATATACTGAAATTCTGTTGTATTTGGGATAAGAATTATCCTACTTCCCGTATTCTACTCTTCAAAATTATTTTAATCACGATCTAGTCTGTAATAGTAAATTTTCTTGTTATAACAAGCTCTTAAAATCGCTAAAGAAACAATAAATCTATTTTTATGACCACAGTCTTGTCTTGTGGCACGAACTATGATACTTCCATACATTCCACATTTCAGAACGTTTTTACATGTTCTTGTCTGTAAGAAAATGTTTTAAAACCCCGCTCTTAAAATCATAAAACAGACAGTAAATCTAATTTTAGTACTACGGTATAATTTTTCCTAATTAACCGCTTTGTAATCGAAAATGTCAATGCTTCTTTCCTTAAAGAGCAAGGACATGGTAATTAACTAATAATACTAAAGGACAAATTCAACCATGAAATTTAAAAAGCATTATTATGTATCTGTGCCTCGTTTGTTATTTGAGAAAGAGATGAATCTCGATTGGTGTTATAGGCTTTTTTTAATTACAGATATATTATGCAGTGATGGAACAGTAGTGCAGCAAAGAATCAATTGACACCGTTAAATTTAATTTGTACTCTTTTTCTTATTTAAAGACACAGTTTTAGAGATTTTTTAAATCGAAGAATACTATTAAAATTTAGTGGTGAGAGTCGCCTAACAGCTACCCCATTGTTCCATCACTGATTATGTATCAAATTGTTCGAAATAATTCTTATGATTAGATTATAAAAATAAGACATGTCATATATACTATCAAAATTTGTATTTAATATTTGTATTAATTTAAAAAAAATAAATTTTCAAAAGCATGGAATGGTATAACAAATTATTATTTATTAGCTCGAGTTATTCATGGTTACAAATATAGAAATAAACATCCAAGTAAAAATAAAAACAAGAACGAAAAATTCCGCGTCAAGCATAGTTTATGTAACACTTTCCAACGCTTCCAAAATAATTTTACAAATCATACCGTTTAATAAGCTAAAAGATAACATCTAAGTAAACAATTTGGAAAACGCATAACATATTTAAAAACATAATTTCAGGAATTTCCAACATATACAATCTTCGGAAAAATATCCGAATACTTTTATTCAGCACTGTATATGATCTATAGATTTGTATATATAGGATGCTAAATTTTAGTTCAGTTAGGAAACGCGTGGCACAGTTTAAAATTCTCCTTCTGGAGTTTCTGTCAATAAACGGAAATGTGTTCGCGAACTTTTGTGCTTCTCCGTATAGGATCTACAGAATTTATACACACCACGTAATAGACAAAAAGCGAGTTAAAATTAAAATCGCGTTCAGTAACTTAAAACGCACTTCCAGGAATTAGTGTTAACAGACAGTAGAGAATTCTTTTGTGTGTCACTGTAAATGAACGATGACTGCTTTACACACAATATTCTGTAGTAAGCCTCTTGTAATGCACCTTAGTGATATATTTAAATTTCAATACGTATAAAATAAGTGAAACATTATTTAATTATACCGCAGACGATTTTTCTCCATAGACGTAATGTAACGGAATTATTTTGACTGTCCCTATAAAGTAACTATAAGTGCTATGCACACCCTATTCCATATTAAGCTTCTTCTAATGCACCTTATATATATATATAGTGATATATATATAAGGTAGTAGTAATATATATAGTGATATATATAAATTTCAATGCGTTTAAAATAGTGAAACGTTATTTAAATAAACCGCAAATGATTTTTCCCCATAGACCGCAATGTAACGGAATTCTTTTGAGTGTCCCTGTAAAAAACTATAAGTGCTACCCACTTCCGTTGAAATAGGGAACATGCTATAGATAACAACAATAACATATAAAAACTGCAGAGCAATCCTAGCATATTTACGGGAGTTAGAGCACGGCCAGACGGCCAGACGGCAGACGGCCATACGGCAGACAAACCGAAGTCATAAACACTTTTCAACTAGGTTGGAAAGTGTTAAAAAAACGTGCATAATTTTAAAAATTAAGTGAAAAAATTATATGATAGCGTTTCAAATAACTTTATAGACCGTGGAATTCAGGGGCTTCAATAACAAGGAAGTGAAAAATGCAGTTTTCAGCTACAAGCCTTTTAAATTTACTTTAAGAATTTTAATTTAGAATATCACTTTTTTTCATATATTCCTATTAAGAAAAGTTTTCTAGCATATTTTGCTTATGATCACAAAATTTATACTTCCGTATATGCAGAACAATACATTACATAAATCTGAAAATTGAACTCCATACCTTATATTATTGCATATCCTATGGTTTTGGGTGAAAGACAAAGTACATTTGGAACACGTAATGCCTTTTTTTACAACTTTTGTACAATGCAACACAAGAGTTTGAAAAATATGAGCGCTTTTTCGTTAAAAAAAAAAGGTCATAATACTGCACTCTGTTACCAGAATTGGAAACCTGAGAAATGTGAGAGTTGAAAAAGTTTTTAGAAGCCATGCGGCAGTTCGAATACGAAATAGAATCTAACAAGGAAGGTCTACTGAAAGAGCATACTCACAATATTTTGAAAAAAAAAATGCTAATGGAACTACTCATGTACGTAATAAAGGATAAGTCAAATATAGCTGCGGAATCATAGTAGAAAATCTGTAAAAAAAAGAAATTAAATTAAATGAATAATAAAAAAAAAACTTTCGAGTATTTGGCACAAAAAGACGTGATTTGGTGTGCAAAACTTTTTCATCGCCAAATGCAAGCGATTTTAATGTGTTTGAAAATTCCCGGTAAAAATGTGTGTTTAAATGCATAGTACTTTATGAATTTAAACATCAAAGATTAAATAGTTTATTATTTTTTCTATAAGCTTATATAATATATGTACAAGTTAGGTATTGCTGAAGTTATTTAATTTGACACGATTTCGTCGGCTGGATAAGATTTTCCAGTGTATTTAAACAGTAACTGTCCGAATAAGAACGCTCTGATTATACATTTCGATTTTTAATAAGTCATTGTTTCCACGGCAACAAGACTTTCTCTTGTTGTCTCCGGCACTAACAATATCGAGGTCAAATTGACAGTGCTAGGACAGTGAATAGAACAATCACTTTTTAGTTTGAAGCATATTTAATCAATTTAAAGTTTTTTCTAAACCGTAAAACACAATCGTTAATTTACTTTAGATGTACATATAAATGTATATGGCAAAACCGTAGTTATAAAAGTGAATTTATTTAAGTTAAACTAGTTCAGTATAAAGAGTAGAAAACGTTTTTCCTAAAAGAGTGTTTATCGTAAATGCGTATATATATATATTTTAAATTCCATTGT
Organism: Maratus michaelseni; assembly: GCA_963931845.1. Classification (NCBI taxonomy): domain Eukaryota; kingdom Metazoa; phylum Arthropoda; class Arachnida; order Araneae; family Salticidae; genus Maratus; species Maratus michaelseni. The sequence continues at coordinate 105,050,789 of OZ007588.1, read as the reverse complement.
GTCGCCAACCCAGCGATAAATCGCCAAAACACGAAATTTTCAGAACTTTTTTTACAGACGTTATATCGAGGTTCCTCAGCAATTTTTTTTATAAACGTATTTATCCTCATGAGAACAATATTTTGCAATTTGTTTCAAAATTTTCTGAGTATGCGCTTATGGAGACCTTCCTTGTAAGGAAGAGCAAGGTTGGCCGACAAGTCTTCTTTTTACATGGTTTTCCAAGAATCAAGGTTAACTCCATTTGTCTTGTTATTGCAGAGGGTCCCTCAATCAGATAATATTCTTGTTTGTTTTGCTAATGACTCAGATTGAGCCGAAACATGTCAAGTGTCTAATAATCTTATTTTACTATTTTTAATGTTTTAATTTTACGCATTCTAGCAATTAAAATAAGTTTAAGAAGTATAGCATGGATTGACCTTTACGCTTTTTCATTTAGCTCAACCTGGTTTTTGTATATTAGTAATGGGCATTACGATTATTTTGATTATTCAAATGAATCATGCGGGCATGCACAAAAGAATATTTGTCAAACTTCAATTATTTTTAATTTAATTGCTACCAGAAATTTTGAAAAGAAAAAGGAACTTTCTAATTTTAATTAGAATTAGATTCAACGCCAGATAAAAATGAAAAATGTGTTTCGTTATGCTCGAATGATCCATTCGAATAATCAAAATAATTGTTATACCCATTGCTATTGTATATAACGGTGGAATTTTGTAATCAATTTTTAATCCGCATTTTAATATGCTAGAATTATAAAAAATACGTCCATAGATGTGTTTTCAATGACAATACAACATATATATGTATATTTAGAGTTTAATTAAAATCTATACATTAATTTTAAGGCATTTTTCTATTAGCCAGCCAATGGTGAGAAATCACCAGATATTCTCTGTAACTCGTACAATTGTATACGAATTGAAAACAACAATAGATTTAATTATGCACCATTAAATTATGCCCATTTTTTTATTTAACTTGAACTATATAAAACTATATTTTAGTTATATTTATTTGTATTTAATTGCTTTATCTGAGAATTGTAATATGAACTAATTATTCTCCGGATTAAAATAATTTACAGCATTATATTTTATGGAATCACAAGTAAGGCTTATTAATTGGCCATTATGTCACCGTTATTGCAGATATTTAATTACCACTCTATTATATGCTTAAAATAAGTTAATTTAAATAAAAAAAATTTGTGGTTCAATTCCGTTAAAACGTCCAGTCAATAAATCAAATTCTATATATGCAGTCATAAAAACAAGAGAGAGAGAGAGAGAGCACACCAGGAATTTGAATCGCCAAATTGCACTAGATAAAAACTAAAATAGCCATTCGATATAGAAATGTGTATTTATTCAATTTATGATTTTTACTTTCTTCTATCTTTATCTTTACAAGAAGAAAGTATTGGATTCATGAAAATTTTCGACTTCCGGTTTTTGACGGATTTATACGTTTTAGAAGGCCCTGAACACGATTTGACTATTTTTAGAAAATGTCTGTCTGTGGCTCTGTCTGTCTCTCTGTCTGTCTGTATGTGACAAAATTTTTGTGGGCGCTCTATCTCAAGAACTAATGCTCGGAATTTAATAAAACTTTATATTCAGTTAGTCCCTGATATAGATTGGTGCTGATTAGTTTTTGGTAAAAATCGCCCAGCAGGTGGCGCTGCTATGCAGTATTTTTTGCGATTTCCGCAATAGCTCTATCTCAAGACCTAATGCTCGGAATTTAATAAAACTTTATATTCAGTTAGTCTCTGCTATAAATTGGTGCTGATTAGTTTTTGGTAAAAATCGCCCAGCAGGTAACGCTGCTATGCAGATTTTGCAGGATTTAAACGATGTTAGCGATAGTCATATCTCAAGAAATAATGCATGGAATTTAATAAAACTTGAGTTTCAGTTAGACCTTGATATAAATTGGTGCTGATTCTTTTTAGTGTATGCGAAGTTTGTGTGAGATAGAAGAAAGTTTTTGGATTGACACATCCAACTAGTTTTAAAAGGTTAGGGTGCAGTCTTCAATATAGAAATTATATGAAACTTTGAAATTTTTAATACGAACACACAATTTTGACACTATATTTGGATTTTTCTGTACTAAAAGGATGTTTTTCGGTGAAATTGAAGAAGTATAGTGCTGAGAGTCTTGTACTCTTAATGTTCAATTAAATTTAAATGTCTGCAAAATAAACTGTCTTTCGGGTAATTTTTATGTATAAGCGGTATCAGCTGTAATTTTGGATTCGCATATTCATACTTTCAAAATTTCCCGGTTTTTTTGTGAACTAGTTTGAACAACAAAAAAAAAGATTTAATAAACTAATATATTTATTCTATGTTGGTATATGGTCGCCTAAATGAAAGTGACACTACAGTCGGTTTGAAAAATGGTTTAATGGTATTAATATAAATTAGTATACAAAAGAAAGAAGCAATACAGACGCACATCGCAAGAAGAAGTATAGGCTAGACAAAGTCTCACCTTGTAGGTTGAAACAAGTGTCCGAGCGGTCAACGAGACGATGGATACCCTGGGTGAAGAAGCTCCGGGGTTGATTGTGGAACCAATTTTTAACGGCAGCTTGGACCTCATTATTGTCGGCAAATCGCCGTCCCTTCAAAGCTTTCTTGAGTAGACCGTTGATATTGTAGTCACACGGTAGTCACGTATGCCTGCGCTGTAAGGGGGATTTTCGAAGGGGATGTGCTGTTTCTTCTACTACGAAAATCCCTACACCATCAGAATACCGATCTGCATGACATACGCTCCGTGCCATAAACATTTTGCATTCGACGATAGATAGCAGTCACCTTTTCCGCTGTTAAAAATTGCATAACCGCGCGTTGACACTGTTTGGAGGCATTCATGAAGCGAACAATACCTTTTAACGTGCTACCACGCTATCACACACGCATCTGGCGGGATCTGAGGATATCGCATGCATTCCCAGCACGCTGCGCCCTCTATGGGAGCAAGCGCAGTCATCTTTCTCTTCAAATGGCGGAGTTATTACAGCAATGCCACTTTCATTTGGACGACCCTTATAGTTATATATTTTCAGTCATTAAGTAAAATATTCGGTTGAAATATGTTAATTTGACTCTTTAAAAAAAGAAAACAAAGATTGTGCCAGCTATGCATGTTTGAAGTTTTTAAAAATTCATTTCTGTCAAGAAAAATAAAATAAATAAAAATAAACTCATAGATCACAATTCATATATTTTGAGAATAAAACTTTCATATTATGTAAATTATGTCACAAAAAAAAAAAAAAAAAAAAAAAAAAAAGCCTTGCCCTTTAGACGTTCTTTTTTTTTTCAAACAAATATTTGTACTATGCCCATTTTCTCAAATAGCTCTTTCACATTTTATCGATTTTCTGAAAAGAACATCTGAGAAAGTCATTTATCTTTTTTTTTTTTTTTTATGATGTGTCTATCTTTTTTTTAAAAAAAATGAAATGAATTAAATAACAATTCTCTCTTTTAATGATTGAAAAAAAATAAGAAAGCTTTAATAGATGGGATTATATTTTTTATTTAATGGTGATTATTTTGAAATGTCGAATAAGTTGTGGAAAAAAACTTTAATAGTAGGGAAAGTTCTTTAAAATTTAATAACCTTTGAAAAGTTTGGTCATATACTAAATGATAAATCTAAAAAAATTAATATATTTTTTATATCGTAAAATGAATTATGTAAAATATATTTTAAACTATTTAAGAATTTAAGTTTCTCTAAAATTGTTTGAGACAATTATTAACAAAAAATAAACATTAAAACATTAAACAATTTGTTAGCATATCTGTAAGGCGTTTTCAAATATTTAATAATAAAAAATATATGGTTTTAAGATTGGCCGATATTTATTGTTTCTTATCATTGTTGTTGAGCTCGCTCATTCGTTTAGATAACATTTTCACCAAGAAACATATGCAAAGAATTAAAATTTCTTCCCGTTTGTATTTCAGTTTTTTTGTTTTATTATATTATTAGCTGACCCGCCCGGTGTTGCCCAGGCCCGTGATAATAAAGCTAAACAAACCTAAAGTTTGTATGATTTTATATCTTTAACTCGATTTTGAATGAAATTATGTATTTAAAACTGCTGCGCACGCAACGGAAAAATCCTTTATTTCCACCTTTTACCTTCCGCCGGCACATTCTGATGTAAAGGAATCTCCCACACGTGTTCCCGCTGCCTGCGGCACCGCATGGTAGTCGTGATGTGCAAGCGTTGCAAAATCTTTTAGTTCTACCTTCCGCGGCCAGGGGGCGCAGTCTGTTCCAAACAAACCATCTTCCGAAGGAAACTCGGACACATGTCTCCGTTGCCTCCGGCACCGTATAACAGGTCCTTTAGTTCAACCTTCTACCGCCAGGGGACAATAATTTGTTCTATACGAACATTCGACAAGGGTACTCATTATATCAAGGGAGTGGTTCAATTTCTTAAATGAAATTTGTTTTGTCTAAATCAGAGCAATACATTTTTTTGTTATTAATACGAGTTCTCAATTAATGAAAAAGTCGCCGCAAGGCTGCGCTCGACGAAGCACAATAAATACGATACTAAATAAAAAGAGTTATCCTCCCCCCATTCTCATACCCGCAAGTATAACGAATTTGTTCAAGAAAACCCCGATGCAAACGTTTCTTTAATTATCACTCCCATTGTCAAATAAGCTTTTATTTATTTTTCATAAAAATCAAAAATTTTATAAAATAAAAACTTATTGGTGGATTTTTTTTTTTTTGAAATTTTTAATTCTTAGCCTGTTTTAAGAAAAGATGCATAATTTTCCAATAAAAAAATCCAAGATTTTTAATAGTTTTATACAGATTTTAATAGCACCATTCCAAGTTTTTATTACTTGTTTTGTATCTGTAAAAAAAAAAAAAAAAAAAAAAAAAACTTTAAAAATATTTTTTTTTTCTGCAATCAAATTAATGAGAAATATCTTCGGTTATAAGAATCGGATAATCTTAATTTTTTACAAACTTGTAATATGGAAACATAGAGGATTCGAACGGTGTTAATTTTAAAATCGTAGCTTAATTAGAATTGCTAATTTGAGTCACATAAAAAATCTCATAGTACCTCTGTCTTTGCGGATTCATTATCCAGGCACCTGTGACGGCTCAATTTTTTATCAAAAACGTGTTGTTCATTGCAAGATTAAATTGCTCAAAAAATTAAACATTTCTAATTAATATTTCTGAAGGTTGTGGATGGAATTTTTTGAAATTTGATTTTTTGAATTTGTGATTTTTTGTTTATATAATCTGCAAATTTTCGTGTCGAAAGACCTAATAGTTTCTGTTATTTCGACATGTATCGAAAAGGCGTAGTTAAAAGTCATTCTGGTAATGCAACCTTTTTCCAGTAAACCTAAAATCTTCCTTCCCTCTCCCAACACACACGTCATTTTGCGGTTTCACATTTCTTTTGCGCTATTTTGAGAAAAAGATGGCTTTTTGGAAGCGATGGTTAATGCGATTCTAATTAATTTCTTGGGTAATTATCAAAATATTAAAATTCTGAGACTCAGGTGCACCAGGCCAGATCTTGGACTATCCACACCTAAATTTTCAGATTTGTAGGTGGGGTAGATTTTGCTAGTCATCGCAGACAAACAAACACACACAGACACAGAGCGGAACTTTATTTTATTAGTATAGATAACTAGTGTTATACATGGTAAATTGAAACATCAGCTGTTGAAATATCAAATTAAAGTAAGAAATGATTAATTACATTTCAACGCACTGACACAGAACACATACTAGTTAAAAAAGTGTATATTTCATATTCAATCAGGACATTCACGGAAAAATCAGAAAAATAACAAAACGTCACAGGCATTCAAGAAAATAATACATTTTGGTGAGTATTTAAAAATATTTGTTGTAAATGAACTACATATAAATTACAATATTAAAAATTTTTAAAGTCAAATTGATATACTTTTTGCTTCCTTTTGTATATACGTGTGATTCAAATATAAAGGAGATTTTTAAAAATATCTATACATATATTTTATACTTGATTTCATTGCAGTTCTGATTCAGATATAAAAATTTAAATGAAAGTGTTTTTTAAATTTTGTTATTAAATTATTGTATATACCTCTACATCTAATATATTGTGTGCACCCCTACCATTAAAAGATTTTAACTATAAGATTTTTAATAACAGCATTAACATTCATTTAGTTGAAATTACTTTAATGTATTCCTACAGCTGCATTAACCTTTATTAGAACTATTTATCTTAAAGAAAAATACTTAATTCCCCTTTTCAATTTTACTTTCAGGTTAACGTCTTTCTCATTATCTATACCAGTATCTCGGAATAATCCGCTCTTTAAACTTTCTGAAAAGTTGAGAAATCTTGTTAAAATTTCTCAGAATTTCCTTTCTTCATTAAGTATACTTTCTTGAAGGGCAAATGCATTATATTAAGTTAGTAGTGCAAAGGCTGTGAAATTGAATAATCCTCAATACAGAGCCGTGCGTGATTTACTATTTGCTTGTTAGATTAATAGATGTTGGATTTGAATTGTAAACTTTATCAGAACCATTTTATTCATCTTTAAATTGTTAATATCCTTTTAAGCTGAAATAAAGCGGTGATATACATATATATGTATATAAATTTGCGACAGTGTTACTATTGTTTTCAATTGCCGGGAAAAGGTTGTCATTTACGTTATATGAACCACTACCATAAAACTCCCTTTTTGTACAATTGTTGTAAATGTGGAGAAGAATCTATAGCTTTATTATTCCTTATTAAGACTATTTATCCGAAAGAAAACTACATAATTCCACTATTCAAAGTTACTTTTAGATTTACGTCCCTCATTATGAATACCGATATCTCTGAACGATCCACTCTTAAAACTTAATGAAAAGTTAATAATTCTCCTTCAAATTCTTTAGTATTACTTTTCCTCATTAAGCATACCTCTTTCAGCGAAAAAGGGATTAAGTACCCCAGCTAATAGTTCAAGGACAAAGCTATTCAGGAATTTGAATAACTCTCAGTGCATATAGCTTTGCGTTATTTTCTAGTTTCTTGTTGAATTATTAGATGTTGGATTTGTATTATGGACTTTTAGAGAACTGTTTTATTATGTTTCTAAAGTATACTAATATGTTTTTCAGATGACAAAAAGGACTTTAAAATATATATGTATAAGGGGATTAAAAAAAGACAGAACAAACTTTTAAGAGGTGGTATTGCACACTAGAACAAACAATGTTTGTATAAGAATTTGACTCTTAATCCAATTATGCCTTCAAAAATACAGGGTGGCACATGCCAATTGGAATTGAAATTTTCTTTCTAAACATTAACAGTAACGAAGATAATTTAATGAATTTTGAAACAGACGGATCTGTATTTGTGTTAATTTTTAGGATATCACGAGAAATAGTAGAAGTGGCTACCAACCTTATCCAAACAATGCTGAACTTAAACTAGACATTTCTAATTTCTAAATGTTATTGACAGTACATACGATTTTACTCCCCAAAATGCTGTACAATTACATAATTTTTAAAATTTTCGAACATCGTTGAAAAGTGTTTATGACTTCTGTTTGTCTATCTGTCTATCTTTGCCATCTCTCTTCGCTCTGACTGGCTGTCTGGTCGTGTTGTAACTGTTGTAAATATACGCTGATTGCCATCATGTAATTGATATATGTCATTGAGATTTATTATGGTATCTCCGGTATTGAAAATGAAGACTGTAGTGTTTATAGGACCTTTACAGGACACAAAAAAATCCCTGTTACATTATGGTCTATGGGGGAAACTCGTTTGCAATGTATTTTAATGATGTTACACTGTTAAAATATTGCTGCCGGCTGTCTAGTCATTTGACTGATTTTATAGAAAACGGTTACATAATGGTAATGTAACTCTATTCTGACCATAATATGAGCAATAATATGGTCAGAACAAAGTTAAATTACAGTTATGTAACTGTTTTCTCTAAAAACGGTCAAATGACTGGACAGTGTGCTTCAAATGTTTAACAGTGTACACTATTTCAAACATATTGAAATTGATACTGAGATGCACTACTAGATGCTTATTGTAGAATATGATGTACATAGCTTTTATCGTTCATTTACACGGACCCACAAAATAATTTTGTTACAGTACTGTCTGTGAGCGTTAATTTCTGGAAGTGCGTTTTCAGATGGGTTATGCGTTTTTAAATTTTACTAACTTATTGCGCATTACTTGGTGTGTACAAATCCTATAGATCTTATATACGCCGGCACAAAACATCTCAAGTATATTTCCGTTTATTGAAGGAGATTGGTGAAGAGGAATTTTCAACTGTGTTACGCGTTTCCAACTGAACTCAATTGTAGCATACTATATAATATATATAGATATCTATAGATTATACGAAGGGCTTCAGAAAATAATTTGAATACCTTTCCGACTATAGACGGTATTTGTTGAATTTTTTTTTATATATAAATGTTTTATACGTTTTCTATGGTGTTAACTTACTATCTTCTTTCACTTTACTAAACTGTGAAGTTTTGTTACAATATTCTGAATGTGTTTGAAAATACTTCATAATCTATGCTTCACGTGTGATTTTTCTTTCTTGTTTCCAATGTCATTGCATTTTATACAAAGTTTGTTGAAGTCCCAATGTATTCATACCATCGCCTTCCATCGCGATCGACTTACGACTGAAAATTAATGTCTCTACTTATATATCCCTTGCCAGAAATAATATGTCAAGAGTTTGTTCACATAATTTACTGTGATACGGGAAAATATCTCATATATATATTATATATACAGTCAAACTCGGTTAATACGAAAATCAAGGGAATTAAAAGATTCCCTTATTAATAGTTACTCGTAATACCCATGAAAAAATTAAAAATCTTAAAAACGCATACATAATTAAACTAATTACTAACCTTAAGCACATATAATTAATTGTTCTAATTATTTCAATTCTAAAATTAATAACATAAAGTTAAGATGAAATATTTACTCTTACCTCTGTTAGGTTTATTTTCTGTAGACAGGTCTTTTCTGTCGACAATATGACAGTAGTGAAGTTAAAGCCAAAACGATCACATCACTTTTTCCTTGAAAAAAATTATAACCGTTTCAATAGTAATTGTAATTTTCGAACTATTTATTTCATATATTGTGTTTTATTGAGCAGTGGAATAAGAGACATAAAAAAGGCTCATTAATATTTAACAGAGTCTGGATTTAAAGGAAGAAACAAATATTGGTTTTTTACTTTTATACTCTTTCCTTTCCATGGCTCAGCTGTAAAAAAATAAATAAATAAATAAATAAATAAATAAAAACGATATTTGGACTATCCTTATCTATCCCGTCTTTCTTTCAAGACTTCGGAATATTTTCTTGGGTGTGATGGATTGGTAAAACTGACAAAGTTTTATATTTTGAAAGACAGTTATAATGTAGAATTAGTATCGCAAACAGAGAACAGTGTTTCATAAAAAAGGTATTTCCTTCCTAATTCTACCCTACATTTTGCCGAATATCATATTGGAATGAACAGATGTTTTGCTCTTATTAGCTCGTAAAAAGCGTTAAAATCTTAATACTGTTTAAGTGATATACCATTTTTCACGTTCAAATTGCTCATTTTAACCGTGTTCTCGTTTTATCCGTGCTCATATTAAGCAAGTTCGACTCTCTCTGAATACATACACACATTGCGATGAAGTTTTTATTGCCTTTAATTGTCAGAAAAATGGTGTGTTTTTTCAGAATAAACGCCCTTTTACCTTAAATAGTAATAATTATTGCATCGTGAAAAATTCTGTAATACTGATATATTTCTCTGTGTGCTAGTATTCTTATGAAATAAAAATTAATGCTACCACTTTTTGCAATAATTTATTATACTTTTAAAGTTTTATTTAAATCAGGATTACGGAAGATGTCTTTATTAGTTTCCATTATTTTTATTTGTTGAAATTTTATTTTTAGATTTATTGTATGTATTGTGAGTTGCTGTATGTAAGTATGTTATAAGATGAAAATAAGTATATACGACTGAAATAAGTATGTACGATGTAGTATTTATGCAAATATATAAGTAAGGAAAGTATGTTTATACACATGGAGATAATGTATTAAATATAGACTATTTACTATCATGAAAGTTTGTATTTGTTTTTATTTATAGTTATTGTTACACCCATAATTCGTTTTAGATAATTTTCCAAAGAACAAAATGAAGTAATTATTTTAAATATTTAATTAGCCTGATTGAACACTATTTCAAATAAAACTGTTTAGTCAGCTCTGTGGTTTTTCGTTAGTTACAAATTTCTATAAACTATAATTAGTTTCAGATTGAAAAGTTTTATAAGTGTACGATTAAATTTTCTCGGCTCTGAGTTTATTATGTAATTTAGTATACTTTCATAAAAGGGCATTTCATATTTTTACTTATGAACATAATTTATCTCACTAAATACTTTTCAACTGAAATATATTAACTACATAATTTAAAACCACAGGTTATATTACTTACAAGATAGATCTAAATTGTTATTAACTTCAATTTTTTTCTTGGTAATTTTTCCTGTTAATGATAATCATTAATTGCATGTAATTGATTTAGAATCAATTTTAATATTAGATTTTATGGAAAATTATTCAACCAAGATATATTTTAACAAAGTACTCTATTTCAGTAATTGAGATTAATTAGATTGCTAAAATTGCAGATATAGTCTGTTACCTAAATAACGTAATTGATTATTCATAAACGTTTTGTAGAGTTGATATACTGGAATTTTAACTCTTTTAATATTTAGTATAATTACTTTAGTCATCAATTACAAATGTTTCTATTTCGCATTTCATGCTATATATGTAATGTATATCTTATGTATAAAATGGAGATAGAAGAATAATTGTATAGAAATACATAGCGTTGTTTAATTAAAGAAAAAGAGCAGAAATAACTAAATACCAGTGAACACGTGCGATGATTTCGCACTGCAGTCTAATGATTTTTAGCAGTATCTAATATTTTTTTAGATGCAGGTTTAAACTTCTAAAGAAAAATTAAGGATAAAAATATCTGCAAACAACATTAGTCAAGCCAGGATATCATTTATTCCATCAAAGTTACAGTAAAAACTGATCGAAGATGGCAAAAGGCATGCGCAAGAAAAAAATATTAACAATAGTATTTTAACCCCATTAGAGGATGACGTCATCAGTTTCTTGAAAAACATGAAACAAAGAAAAATAAAATGAATATTTTTCGCCATAAATATAAAATAAACCCGCGCGGAGAAATCATATTTTATGTTTATTGCACTATTTTTTTTTTTTATAATCATTGCTGAGCATCATATAATGCGGTATTTTTATTTTTGTGGCAATAATTATTTGAGATAAACCTTTAATTCCATTAATGAAAACGATGCCGATTTAATTTTTAATTAACAGCAATTTTTAATAAAAAAATATGCTTTAACGGAATGGGAGTGTACTATGTCAAACGCCACTTCAAAAACCTTTCTAATGATAACTTATTCGTTGTTGTGCGTTTCGATATATATGATTCTGCATTACACAGTACTTATATTCACTAAGTCAGGATGTATTTAAGTACATATCTGTGACTTTTAAACTATACGTGTGACCTAAAGTTTATTTTCTAGAGAAACAAATAATTATCTGTAAATTTATAGCAGTTTTAATGCACTTATCTATTTAGTTATTACAAATGAAAGACTAATATAATTTTAAGCAAAATAATATGCATAAAGTTTGAATTATATTACACAAAGTACAGTACGCAAAAAAAAATCTAATAATGGCTATAACTTCCGTTCTAATAAACATAGCAAAAAAATTAAAGTGACGTTTTAATTTGTATAAACTTCTTTATAACTGTATGTGGTTTATGTTGTCATAAGGGGTCATCTACATATTAAGATTAAATTTAACATTTTAAGAGCAGTACCACAATTTTGTTGCATAAATAAGTTATCCGCACCCCAAAATGAGGAAACAACCTGGCATCAATTTGGAATGTTCAATTATTGAAATATAAATTATTGAAAAAAAATATATATATCTGTTCAAGATAAGCGTACTTTATTTAGGCGTAATTCAAGCAAATATTTATTTATTTCACCACTATTCTTTTTTCATGATGCTTTAAAAAAACTCAAACATAACGAGCATGCATATTTCTTATAAGTAAGTTTTTGTAATATTAATTATTCACTAAAAAATGCTGTTAATAAAAGTTCATAAATAGAAACGCGTATATTTTCCATCACCAATATAATTCCCATGCTTGAAGCCACCCCCTCTCCTATCCCTCAATATATATATATTTTAGTTTTTCACCATCAGGTGCTAAATTATGAACAGATAAGTAAAATCAGCAATTTAAGAAGACCTTACTTAAGGTAAAGGTTAAAAATCTCATTTCTGTGATTTCACGCACTCTAAATATAGCAAATAAACGATCTGATTAGTAATTTTTCAAATTGAGTGAAAATGTGTGTGTTCATTATAAAGCTGGGACTCGAATGCAGAACCTTTGTCTTTAATTGCCGATGCTCTTCCAATTAAGCTATCTGGACGACATCCCAGCCAACACAATTCACTTAGACAACAATTTGGTAACGATATCTGGTCTGTTTTTGAAACAGCTCTATCCATATGATTTATTTGTTAAAATAATAAAAGTGCAATTGTATATCAATAGTTTATAGAGGTTCCTTTACTTGAGGTTTATTCTATAAAACTTGTCTTGATAAAAGAAAGATCTATAATAGTAAAAATAGTCTCTTATTGTAATAAAATATTTCAGTTGGAATTTTATGAAATGTGGCAGTCACGATGAATTTAACCTTGATTTCGACGCAAATTTCTGATATTTCACCAAGTATCGACAATCATGGAGACAATTTAACATATGTCCGTGTGTCTCAGAGAGTGAGTATATGTTTACAGATACGCGCAAGTATTATTTTAAGTAAATATGCGCCGCAATGGGTTGTTACATTTCTGCAATTTTTCTGTTTTGACATTATGACATTATCGTATAATGACCCAATACTATAACGTCAGTATTACTGACGGAATCACTGAGATATGTGTTCCTTATACAATAATGGAAATCTTATAGCATCATTTTGAAATTTTTATTGATACATGATTAATATGCAAGACTGATTTATGTCCCTTGGATTGATGGTTTTGTAAGCCATTTATTAGAAACAAATTCTGATGGCATTATTGGTATATCAAATGACAACGTATACAGGATGACACATAAATACTGTGACGCAAAAAAAAAGACCATAACTTTTCACTGAATGAACAAAACAACCCATTTTATTCACCATTGGAAAGAGAAGAAAATTATGTACCAGAACCAATGAAGATAATTCGAAATAACTTCCTGTCGCGGCGAAGCAGGGCTCTAGGCACTTCTGGAAATTCTTCAAGATGGCCACGACTATTTCCGGCGTAATTGCGTCCCTTTAAAACGTTTGACGACGCGATGGACATGTTCTTGGTGCAGTTGGAGAGCCTTGGTGATCGCAGGAATCGGCATTCCCCGCTTGTGGTGAGCGACGATGGCTGACCAGTCTTCTTTGCACACCATGTTTTGCTTCAAAACAGTCGATTAATATTAGTGGAAAAAGTAATTACACAGCAGAAAAGTACGACGAACACGAATAAAATAAAAGTATAGCTCAAAAACGAGAAAAATATTAAAATCAATTGACATTTTCATCAAGTCACAGTATTTATGTGTCACCCTTTATAATATATAAGCTTGTTGTTCTAGACTTAATTAAAAATATCTTCATAGTTACTGCTGCATGCTCAATTTTTTAACTCCTCCCATATCACCTACGATATACACAGTGATGGCCAAAATTGTGGACACCTTTTGGGAAAAATGCTTTTTTCAAGTTTGATGGATCATAACACCAAATATTTCTTAGTTATACCATTAAAGCTATGTACCACTGGAAAGATAATTTAATCAAAAATAGTATGCAATACAGTTTGTTGAATTATAATTATTCTGTCAAACGTTATAGCCCAATAATCAGAAAAAGGCAGTGAAACCTGGTTATATTGATGATAATTACTTATCCTTTTCTTGAATGTAGCTAATGCATATGAATGTTTGCAGTGACATACAGATTCCATTTTATTTGGTAATGTGTCAATCGATTTATGGAATTCTAGAATTTACACCAAAATACTGCACTCTTCACAGAATTGTACTTTGATTCAGCTCTCTATTGCAGTGCACCATTTCATGTCACATAAACCGAGTTGATTGTTTTGTGTGACCTATACAGAGTGACCTTACTCTTCTACCGCTAATTGCTCTCCTTTACGTTTTTCTGCCGTTATCAGTCTTGTTTTGTGTGACTTAGACATCCCTTTGTTAATTTATTTTCAATTTTTCTTCCAATTTCATCATAACCATAGCTTCCTACACTCAAAAATATTGTTATACATTGATTTCTGGGTAACTAATCAACTCTTCATGATGGTTGCTTAGTTTTATTATGCTTTACTAGCTCAAAAATTGAAAGATGGCAAAGGACTTTAGAAACTTGATAGCAATCATAAAAAATAGTGATAAAAGTCCTCCTATAAGTACCAAAATATGGCATATTTCTTTTTAAATCCTACCCTAGTTTTGATTGACACATTACCAAATACAATGAAATCTGTCTGTCACTCCAAATATTCATATGCATTGGATACATTCCAGAAAAGGAAGAGTAATTATCATCAACTTCACCAGATTTTACTACCTTTTTTCTGATTATTGAGCTATAACGTTTGATAAAATAATTATAATTCAACAAAGTGTATTGCATACTATTTTTGATTAAATTATCTTTCCAGTGGTATATAGCTTTTATGGTATAACTAAGAAATATTTGGTGTTATGATCCATCAAACTTCAAAAAAGCACTTTTCTCAAAAGGTGTCCACAATTTTGGCCACCACTGTAAATACCGGGTGCTTAAAAATTGTATACACAACTGCTCTCTCCGGTCCGGATCATATTTATGCAGAGTGTGAAATAATCGTGAAATGTAACATTTCCAATGTGGGGGCATTAAAATGTGATGGACACTTAATTTTGAAAGTTCAATCTCGCGAGCCGCTTGCCGAAAATATTTCCTAAAATGTTCACCCTATATTTAGTCCAGGGTATCTATCAGGGCTTTTGCTGAGTTTGTTGATGACAGTTGTCCTCAGAAACGTTACTTGTGAACATTTTGAACAGCTCCACCTGCCTCAAACATATTTCTAATTCTAGCGATTGTAAGTCGGTAGCACAGCTGTTTGATACTTTCACCTAAACTTGAGTTACGTTTTCGATCTTCCAGTAGTACTTTAGGATAAATTTGCCTTGTTCAAAACCTAGTTTGGTTTCAGTCATTATTTAAAACTCGTTAAATCTGAAAAAAAGAAGAACATGCCAGTTATTAGCCTATAAATTGTGTATACACTCTTTTGAAAAACCCTATATAATTCAAAGATCAAGTAGAAAAACGACGATTGTCCAATTTTGTTAAATTAAGGTGTCAGGAACACCTGATAGCGTGGGTGGTGTACTGTCGTTTCGTATCCATGGATCGGGGAAACAATTATGCTTGTCCATTAAAAAACACGAAAATAAATTTATACACCGTTGAAGATGGAACATCTATGCATGTAAAGGAAAATAATTCAGAATAACAAGTTTGGGCTTATCACCATTTTTCACGTTGACACTTCAATGAAATGCAAAATATACGTTCTGTGTTATGTTCAATGCTGACATATCATCATAAAAAGGATAATGTCAAATTTGTTATCCGCACGGAACATTTATTGATTTTTAAAATTTTGTGTATTTCTCAATGAAATGTAACATTAGTAAAAAATATTAATATTATATGTTTTTTATTTCTCTTTTCTATAATAAATAAAAATTAATTATGTTTATCATTTTCATTAAATGCTTAAAATGAGCAAATATTTGGTTTAAAAAAATAAGGCGTTCGTCAGCGTTCTGGGCGCATTCTAAGTGTCGAATATATATTTTTTATATTAACACTAGAACGTCTGAAAAATCTTACCTACTGGAACGACGGGAGGGTTCATTTTGACGCCTAAATGAAACTATTGAAATAACAACGATAAATCAATTTTAAAAGTCATACATTGGTAAAAATAAGTAATTTACGTGTGTATCATAATTTATATTTCATTTATATTTAGTATTAATTGATTATTTATTGAATTTTTAAAGTATACTGTAAATGTAACGCTAACAGGGAGATCAATTGGGTCACACTACAACTACTCAAATAACTCATTAATTTGATATAAAAATTGATTGGTTTCACAAATTAAAACTAATGCTAATTAAAATAAAACACAATTTATATATAAAAAAACAGCAATTTTTCATATATTCAATATCTTCCATACCTTCACCTTGCATTCAATATCTTCCAATAGTTCCAAAACTAACAAGTCTAGAATGCTGATTTTTTAAAGAAATATTTGTTATTTTTCTAGGAAAAATAAAAAAAATTCAAACGATTTCTTCCAACCAGCCAAAAGTAATCAACGCACAAAAGTGCTCAGGGGTCAAAATGACCCCTAGCGCCGTTCTAGTGTTAAAATTTGTTAGCATATATTATATTTATATTTAATATGCTATGATAAAATTTGTTTTATGCATCATATATCTAAATCAAAGTTTTATCCTAGGTATTTGCTTAAAATAATGTCTTTACTGCATTTAAATTCTCTTTCTGGTAGAGGCAGAAAAATTTTTGCAGTATCGCTATTGAATAAAGTGAATTTTTGTAAGCGTAAAACCCTGATAATATTTCACTATACAAACAAAGAGTGACACTGAATTAAAAATAACACTTAGATCTGAGAAATGAGAAAGTTTCGTAAACTCATATTTTAAACTTTAATGTACAAAAAAGCTTAATGACGTGGAATTTTGAAAAATTATTTAGACATATAAGAAATATATTTCATGAGAAATGTTATATACACGTCTAAGATACCTTCTTTATCAGGCTTTTTTTGCAATGTAAAAAAAATAAAAAATTCACAATCTGAATAAAATATTAAATAAATAAAGATAAATAGCCGTAATGTTGAAGTTAAAGCTTAAAATCCTCTTAATATTTCACTGTACAGACAATGAGTGACAGGAATCTTAATTATAATAAAATCCAAAGGCGAGAAAGTGTCTGTAACCAATCCGGGCTGGACCACTCTGATCTGCGAATTGACCGTAGTTAAACGCCATGTTAGGCTTAATGAAGACTCTGTTCTAACATATAACAACTAAACGATAATTTATCCTACTTGAAATCACGTCTTTCAAAATAAATTAATGTTTGTGAGATGGCTTACATTAAATTATGTTTATATTCTGAGATAACTTCAGTTGAAATGAGGTTTATTGCTCCATGAAAGTAAACAAACAAATGATTCATTCGTCGTGAACGTTTAAAATATTAAACCATGAATGCAACCGTTCGGAAAGCGATCGCAAACGGAGAATGTTACTTTCCTCCGTGATACTCGCTAAACAACTTCGTTCATTCGTTGTGAGCCTTTATCGCCATCTATCGGAGATTAATATAAACAAAATTTTAAATTGAATAGAGTGACCTCTCACTTATACGCGATACACTGTAATTATTTTTCAGCACCAGTTCCTTTTTAAAGTAATTTTCTCCTTATTTAATCGCAGAATTTATAAATCGAATTTTACTGTTTTAAAATAGTGGTACAAAAAGTTATTACTGAACATCGCGTATAAGTGAGTGGTCACTGTATTTCTTATAAAATGTAATTAGAATATAAGGAACATGTAATTGTAATACCGTGTACTACATATATTAATTATATCAATGATTAGAATATAAGGAACATGTAATTGTAATGCCGTGTACTACATATATTAATTATATCAATGATTAGAATATAAGGAACATGTAATTGTAATACCGTGTACTACATATATTAATTATATCAATGAAATAAAATTTTGTATTTTAGCATAGTAGAAACTTTGTAGTGAAAATAAATTTGTAATTTAATAAGATAATTAAAGAAAAATACTTATTTAATGAAAGGTGATCTTTAATTATCAAAATTTATCACAGATTTCTTTAGGCATGTTTATAAAAAATCAGAATTTAATTTGAGATAAACTTTTAAAAATTTAAGTTATTTAATTATTATTTTGGCAAATAAATTTTCTGTCGAAATTGCACTTTGTTCTGTATTTAATCAATTTTGCTTGCATTGTAAATAAAATGAATATTTTATATCAAACATAATTAAAATATAAGGAATATAATGTAATACTGTGGTACAACAAGTATTACTTATATCAATGCAGATAAAATTTTGAATTTTAACATAGCAACTTTGTAGTGAAAAAAATGATAAGTCATATTAGTGCAATTAATAGATGCGATTTAATCAAGAAATAAAATAAAAGAAATTATTTTAATCATCGAAATTTATTACAGTTGTATACAGTTGTGAAATCGGAATTTGAATAATGAAATGTTTACTCTGATATAGCAGGGCAGTTTAAAAGGTCAAAACGACGCAGATTGCCAAAATGACTCGAAATTTTTAATGTCGCTTAAAAATATGCTTTGCAGCGCTGCCTCGTGAAGTATTAGAGCAGCTTTTTACGAGGTTTGTATGCAAGGCACCGCCCCGATGTAATTAGGGGGCCGCTAGCGGGCCCGGAGATGTGTTAACACAGTAATGGGTGTTTAAACAACTTTGTTGATCTAAATAATGTTTTGAAGATTTTATCGTTCTTAATCTTTACAGAATTTTTTTTATAGTGAAATCTTTAAACTATCGAAGTTTAACCAAAACAGTTTAATTCCTTCGGGAATGGCGTTGTTTATATCAAAGGATTGAATATTATTTCATAAGATCTTAATGCTGTTTGTATGAAGTCTTATGAAAATGAAACGTAACATTCCGTCATTTTTGACGGGGGTTATATGCTAGTTACAAAATAAAGTTTAGGTATGAGAAATGAAATAGTTCTGAAATATGACTTTTTAAACTGTAATGTACAAAAAACCTTAATGGTCAGGAGTTTGGATTTAATTTTACCAAGAAAATGATTTCAAGCCAAATCTATATTCTAAAGAAAAACCATTTCTGTCCGTAACACTTACGTCATATTGACGAAAGTAACGACTTGACCAATAAATTTCGCTTTTACTGCAATTTTTTTTAATATCTAAACATCGCACAATTGCAAGGTCTACACCGTCGAATATGAAAAAAGAATGTTTTTCCAAACGCAATTTTTTTTTAATGTTTCACAATTTCTTAATTTTTGATGATTTTTAATATAAATTTCAAGCAATGTTTTTTAAAACAATATACTCTATCACGTGCACCAATATTACGAAAAATTTACATGTAAGCACTTAAAACAATTATAAATAGTTCAGCAATTGTTTCCAACTAATACATACATTGTGTTTTATTTAAATAGTATAAATTAAAAAGACATTAACAGACATCTAATAGTTGTTCGCGCTTAAACGACTGAAGTTATCAGAATAGCAAAGCTTGCCTTAACCCTTAAATGCGCGAATGTTTCTTTTAGAATTGCGTTTTTTACTACTTATATTAAGGAGTTTACACCAGAAATTTTAAGACAGAATTTTAATATTATTTTGAAGCATATTAATGTGATTTTTACAGGATTAATATTTCTGTATAAATATAGTGGTTGCAAAGAACTTGATTTATTTATTAAAAGTTAAATACAAAGTTTTTGTATATATGCAGTACTGCGCATTTAAGGGTTAAGGGGCCGCTTCACTGAAACTCTCCGATCGCGAAATCCCATGTTAGTCTATGGGGAATCTTAGAAGCGCGATTACTCATTACCTAATATAATTATTAAAATACGGTTTTCATCATCAGAAAGTAGACGACAGATAACGAACTTGCGCGTTTTTTTAAAAAATGTCTTCTTAAATTTTAACCATTTAAAATTCCTTATAAACTTTGAAATTTTCACTTGATGCAATTTTATCATCTTCTTAGAAATACTTAAAATTTAAGGAAACAATTTTAGAAAACGCACAAGTTTGGCATCTAACGTCTACTTTCTGATGGTGAAAACCGTATTTGTTATCTGATGGAAAACCGTATTGGTCAACACCTGACCAATAAATTTCAATTTTACCGAATTTTTTTGTAAATTCTGGATATGATACAATTTATTTTTTTACAACATCGAATAGAAAAACAAATGTTCTTTCAAACACAATTTGTTTGAAAACTTTATCTCAGTATACTGATTTTTTTATGGTTTTTGAAATAATGTTTAAGCATGAATATTTTTTTAATCTATCTCTATCTCCTGCAGCGTGATTATAAAAGAATAACCCGTTTGCACATAAACAATTTAAATAGTTTTGCGTTTGTTTCCGGTAATATTCAATAATAAGATTAAAACTTTGCCAAAAAATAAATAAAATAATAAAATATTATAAATAAAACACAAATTTAACAGACATGTAACCTAACTTCATGTTGAAAACTTTATCTCAGTACACTGATTTTTTTATGGTTTTTGAAATAATGTTTAAGCATGAACATTTTCTTAATCTATCTCTATCACCTGCAGCGTGATTATAAAAGAATAACCCGTTTGCACATAAACAATTTAAATAGTTTTGTGTTTGTTTCCGGTAATATTCAATAATAAAATTAAAACTTTGCCAAAAAATAAATTAAATACTATAAATAAAACACAAATTTAACAGACATGTAATCTAACTACGCGCTTAATCTCCTTAAATCATCAGAATCCTAATGGTTTCTTTAAATAAGAAATCTTCGGCGATTTCATTGGCTAGGACCGCTAGCATGCGGCTACCTCAAAAGTATCGCTTTTAATAAGTTTCAAAACTTTATTTGAATATATAATTGATTTTTTTTATATAAATATGTTTTTCGGTGTTGTTACTAGATAATTTAAATATGGAAAATGTGAAAAAAAAAATCCCTTAGAGTTTATAATAAAAAAAATGGTTTTCACCTATATTCTGTAGCTCATGAAGAACGAATTGGATCCCCAAGTATATAGAGAGGGTACTCACACATTTTTTAGACGACTTTCATGGTACTTACAGAACTATGTTACAAAAAACATTTGTGTTGCAAATGTTCAATTTGGTAACCCTAATTTTGAGCTATCTTTCTACACCGTAATTTTCAGTGCAGTAATGCCTTTTGTCGTTTTAGAATAAGTTATTTTGGTACATTCTTCTTGTGCAGCTTTCGTAAGCCCATGAAGCTTTTGTAGGTCGACGCTTTTAAAAGTCCAAAAGCGCAAAAATCCGTGGATAAAACATTAGGAAATTTAGCAGTTATATCAGTGAATAACCTTGATACCCGTTTCTCGTTTCATTTTTTCCAAGAAATTAACAAATGTTTGTGATGTGTGGGTGCTTGCTTTATCTTGCTGCTGTTCAGCAGATTGATGGAACTGGGTCTAACGATCTGGTAAGGTGTGTCCCACCAAAATAAAGCCACCGTGATTGTGTGCCGTAACTGGACATGAAACAAGACAATAAGAACGAAACAAATATCTTAAGAAAGTCTATATACACATACATATATACAAGAAGTAACTCACTCCCTGCCTCACTTGGAGAAAAAAATGTTTTTTTTTAAAACGAGGGGGGGAGGGGAAGTGCCCCACCGAAATAAAGCCACTACTGTTAATAGCCAATATATCCATCACGCTTATATATGACTTGGAATATACGATGTGGAATACTATTTACCAATCCTTGGAGGACAGTAGCATCAATATTATCCCAGACTTTGGTTATGGCGGCCTTTAATTCTGCCACAGATTGAAACTGTCTGCCATTGGCATATACAGCCCTACTGAGAATACCCCACACATTTTCTTGGGGATTAAGATCAAGGGAAAGGGCAGGCCATTCCATGACATACCCCCATTATCCCAAATACATTGCCAGGACGATTTTTCAACGTGAATGGGGGCGTTGTCCTGCTGGAAAATAAAACTTAGGCCACCAATTCTCTCTGCAAATGGCAGTAAATAGGTTTCTAGCATTTCTTGGTAATCGGTAGCCTTCATGCGGCCTGACGGAAAAGCCAGGTTAAGTTTACCACCATAGACGAAGCCTCCCCACACCCTTAATGGGCCTTCTTGATGTCTTTTGGAGAAAATTTCTTCTTCTTTTCTCATGTCATGCCAATCGAAAGCAAGACTGTCTGAGCCATCCAAATTAAATTTTTCCTCATCTGAGAATATAACACGATGCCACTGATTCTTCCAGGTTTGATTATATTTGGTCCAATCGACTCTTCTTTGCTTGTAGATAGGTTTCAACATGGTCTGCTGTTTCCTTTTTTTATATCACAAGTTGCTTGTACGTTTTACAGTTCGTGACAGGGTTGATTTTGTCACAGGGATATTATTCTCTTTGGCCAATTATCTTAGAGAATTACCACCTCGTGAAAGACGACGCACAACATCTCTTTCCTGCCTGGAAGTCATTTTTCTGTATGTACACCTCCTTTTTTTATACCCGTACGCATTACCTTGATTCACAAAATTGTCTATTGCGGGTTTAGATCGCTTAATTAGTTTAGATATTTGTCTACAAGAAAGACCTTGTTCCTTAAAAGCTGTTATCTGGCATTTATCGAACTCTGATAACTGGTTTCCCTTTCCCATTGCAATACTGCAGGAGAAATAGAAAATACAACCTTCTGAAGTCTACACAAAGTTCAACTGGCATAGAAGAGGTATTTGACAACTTCCTGACGTCATAAACCTGTTGACCTGTAGCAGCTCGAATGTCGGAAGTTCCCATAAACACTGATAGGGGTGGTGGCTTTATTTCAGCGGTACACTTTTTTCCCCTCTTTTTTTACATTCTCATTTTTTTTCCTGCCGAGGTGGGGCAGGGAGTGAGTTACTCCTTGTAAATATGTATTTGTATATACACTTTCTTAATATATTTGTTTCATTCTCATTGGTTTGTTTCGTATCCAGTTACAGAACAGAATCACGGTGGCTTTATTTCGATGGCACACACCTTATTTCATGTTTGAAGATTGGGAGTAAAATATATTTCTGATAGTATGTGGAGTTGATCTTAACAATTTTCTCCACTCTCTTTTAATTTCCGTTACATGTAAAGCCAGCCAACAATAATAAATCCATTGCTAAAACTTTCTTTAGATACATTGAACCATGTTTTAAGATTATTTTCTCCTTTTTGATGATAATATATATTTTTTAATTACAATCATTTAAATAGATCCAAAGTTCATCTGTTGTAACAACATTTTTCTTCGGAGAAATGCTTCTCATAAAGAATTTTGCATCGTGTTCTACGTTCGACGATATGTCGTAGAGAAAGACGAACCTTTTAAAGATTTAGCAATAGTACTTTGACTTGAAAGATTTTCTTTTACCATAAAAGATTTTATCTTTGCAATATTCGAGAAATTCAGTTTCGTTTGTGGGTACATATTTGCAACAATTTTTCCACTTGAAGCCAAACATTCCCGTTTTTCCCTGTCTTATTTATAATATTACCTACTATGGCTTTAGCTATAGAGAACCATGTCTAACACAGCATTTTTTAATAACCGGATACAAATAATTATCTTCGAAAAGCCTTTCATCCATCAGTTCTTTAAATGTGCCATTTTGCATGTAAACAAAAATTTCAATTGCCAGATGCGAATTTATACATTTAAAAACATATTAGCTGTGAAAAGTAATTTCTCTATGCAAGCGGCTTTTTCCACACCAAAACCAACTCTTATATATCCCCTTAATTTAGATAAATATGTTTTTCATGCATAATTATCCGATTTGCTTCATATTTTGTATATAGGTTCATTCTAATAAGGCACTCCGCTGATTATTTTTGGAGGTTTATTGGTTAAGTATAAAGGGGGGGGGCGGGGGCTAATTCCCTCTTATATTAGCTAAATGGGTATTTCATACAGAATTATCCGATTTGCTTCAAATTTGGTGTGCAAGTTTATTGTTGATTTCTGTATTTTTTAAGGGGCATGATTCTTTGAAATAAGTGTATAATATACAGTTAATTTGAATACTCTGTGAGCTCAATGCCATCAGTTTAACTGGGCACTTTTCTTTTTATTAAGGAATGTATGAGCATATAATAGTTATGGACAAATGTTTTTAAATTTCCAAAATAATCTTAGTGGATGTTTTTTTACTTATTTCCTAGTTAATGAAAGATATTTATGCTATGTATTTTATTTTGAAAGACATAGAAACTTATATTATGCTATTTTTGGTAGATAACAGTTAAAGCATGTTTAAAATAATATAAAATTTCAATTTCTATTGTTTCATTTCGCAGGTACATTAATCTTTGCAGAATTTATTTAACCACAAATAATCTTTATGGTAGATTTCTTTTGCAAGTGTTGCAGAGATCTCTCAGGTAGGTTATTGTTTGGAAAAAATGGAACCTCAAAAGCTAACTACTGAGATAACAGTAGTAATGAGGTTCATCACTTTGTCGAGTCACACTCAACACATGAGGACATAGGGTTAAAAATTAGCGTAACTCTTCTTTAAAAGATTATAAGTTGAATATACGATAAAAGATAATATAAAAGGGTGGAGAGACTGAATATTAGTTAACTTGTCCTGAAATAGAATTCTATTTTCTCTTCACGTTTTCCATTTACATATTTATACAGAAACACTTTCACACACCAAGGAATATATATTTTTGATTTAAATCCAATCTGACTATTTCGAATTTTCATACAAAAATAGCATTTTTTATTGGTTCAGTAAGCAGACTGAAAAAAGATTCTCAGCATTTTCTCAAAATAGGTATGAATTTCGTATATAGTGTTCAATAAATTGTATGATTTTTTTCCGCAATATACTGGAATTTTTATTATTTTAGAATGTCAGTACATTTATACCCAAAAATATTAGTTGAGAATAATTCGGCAAAAGTAGTTTTTAACTTTCAATATCAAAGGCATTTATGACTCATTCGTTTGTAATTTGGAATATGTTTAAATTAAACTTGTGTAAATATGACTAAAGAATGGCTTATTCATTCAAAATTAGTAAAATAAATTCATTAAAAATTGCGATTTCACCTCATTCTTTATGTAGCGTAATATTGCTTACCCATACACTGAAGTGCCAAAAGTGATGGGATAGCAATTTGCAGATATCCAGGTGGCAGTATCATTGCGTAAGAAGTGTATAAATTATCAAGGCACTGTCAGGGCTTTCATTTGTACTCAAGTGATTCATACGAAAAGTTTTGTGACGTGAAAATCGCCGCACGACGGGAATTAACAGATTTTGAACGCGGAATACTAGTTGGAGCTAGACGCACGCGGCCTTCCATTTCGGAAATTCTTATGGAATTCAACATTCCTCGATCCACAGTGTCAAGAATATGTCGAGAATATCTAATTTCAAGCATTACCTCCGACCATGGACAACGCAGTGGCCACCCGCAACAACTTAATGACCGAGATCAGCGACATGTGCGTAGAGGTCAGGTTAACAGACAAGCAACACTGCGTCAAATAACAGCAACAATCATTGTAGGGCGTACGATAGATGTGTTCGTAAGGACCGTGCAGTGAATTTTTGCATTGTTAGGATATGGCAGTAAAAGAACGACTCGAGTGCCTTTACTAACAACATGCAATCGGATTCAGTGCCTCTGCTGCGTTCGTGAACATATCAGTTGAACCCTAGATGACAGGGAAAAGGTTGTTTGGTCAGATAAGTCACGATTCCAATTGGTAAGAGCTGATTGTAGGGATCGAGTATAGCTCAAACCCCACGAAGCCATGGACCCAAGTTGTCAACAAGGCACTGTGCAAGTTGATAAAGGCTTTATAATTTGTGTGGGCTGTTTTTACATGACTCGGACCCAGTCCGAGTCATGTAAAAAGACTAGAGATGGTTAGAAAAAGAAAAGTAAAAAGACTAGAGATTGTTATGTTCAGCTACTTGAAGACCTTTTGCAGACATTCATGGACTTCATGTACCCAAACAACAATGGAATTCTCCAGGATGACAAAGCTCCATGTCACCGGGTCAAAATCGTTCGCGATTGTTTTGAGGAACATTCTGAACAGTTCCAGCGAATGATTTGGACACATAGATCGCCTGACATGAATCTCATGGAACATGTATGGGGACATGATCGATAGGTCAGTTCGTACACAAAATCCTCCACCGCCAACACTTACGCAATTATGGGCGACTGTGCCGGCTGCATGGCCAAATATTTCTTTAAGGGACTTCCGATAATATGTTGAGTCAATAGCATGTCGAGTTGCTGTAAGAGGCTATGAGCGAGAGGCTATATTCTTGATTGATGATGAACCCCTCAAAAGGAAAATTTCATTCGTTTATTCACAAAATACTTCACACAGAAATGCAGTTCTTTCGTGCAATCGTAACTGGATCGAAAAAAGAATTACGAAAGCACATAAGTTGTTTTTTAAATTAAACGAGTCTAATTATTTGAACAGGAATCAGCTAATTTCAAGAATCACTTTTATTAGTGAAAAGTCATCGAACTTAAACAGTTATTAATACTCCTTGAAACGCTTGGAACAAATCTCACTGTGATGAAAATATGAGACATGTAGAGAAAATTCCACTTTGATCTTCTAGATACTTGGATGGGAATGGATACACATGTGTCAGTAGCTTTAAAATTTCGACTGGTGGATTATTTTTTTCCTTTTTGAGGCAAGGGCTTAGACTTTTATTTCTAAAAATAGACAATATATTTGAAATTTTTATCTAAACTATCCCATTTTCGTAAAATTTACGTTCTCGCACGCTGTGTTTTCTTTAAACTTGTTCTCAAATCCAAAAAGACTACTTAGTGACACATGGATGAAGTCATTTTTATTCGTAAACGCAAGAACTTTTTGAGTTATTTTATTCAGAAATTATGAAACTGAATGCATTTTTTTGACAAAGGCAAAGAATGTTTCAGAAATTCATGTCAAAGTTGTTGCTTTGATCCAAATTTCAATCATACTAACCCAAGACAGTGCAGGCTCTTCTCCGCCATTTGATATTTAATTAATAGGAACTTTCTAATAACATCTAATAACATATTAATGTGGTAAGAGTGTATAACACAGAACAATGTTATTTGTCCTATTATGTTCAATAACGTCCATCCCTACTACTTAATGAGATTAATTAAAAGAAAACTATGAACAACACTTTAAATATCCGTCTTTGTCAACATACTTTACAGATTATATGAGTAATTTAAAAAAAAAAACTATGAACAACACAATAAATACCCGTATTTGTCTACACACTATACAGCTTATATGTGTTTCTTTTGTACAAAAGTATGATTCTAAATATAATCGAATTTCGAATGCATGTTATGTGATATCGTGATCCGTATAAATTATAAGTATTTTAGCTCTAACATTTCCAATTCTGATTTACACATCTTTTAATTTACTATGGCTGAATTTCTTTTAGCTTATTATTGTTTTTCTCTTATTCTAAAACTTAAATCGTTTTGATGCGAGCAAACGTTTGTTGACTGGAGGTTTAATGGTGCATGGTCCCAAGCCGGTATAAAAAAGTCAGTTTAAGATTTATGAAAACGAGTATTTTTTGAAATACACATTATGAAATTTTAAATGTTCTAAAACGAAAGATAGTTGTATACATAGCTACTAAATCAAAAAGTAACAATGCTTTTGAATCAGAAAACTAATAGATTAATATTCCATATAATCGAGAATCAGATAAAATAATTGTCAATGCTACTGGCAAGTGCGCTTTTATATCTAATTTTTTTATAGAATTGTGAAAAATCCAATAAATAGTTTAAAAGGTATATATGACTTTACTGATTGCTACTGTGATGTATCCTACATAATCGTGGCCATGAATGTGACATTGTGTGTAAAGAGATAAATCGTTACAACGACGCTCTTTAAAAAATATATCTCCAGATTTGTTGTGCCATACAGATGTACACCGACGTGGCATTAATTGATAAGACAAGTGGTAAGTGTCTGGAAGAAAATTGTGCAAGAAATGACAGTGGAGAGCACATAATTATAGATTACGACAGTGTAGTTTATAAGCTAAGAGCTGGTGTTCCAGGATGTACCACAAGTTCTATACACAGGAATACGGTAACTTAATATCCCAAGACAGCAATGGAATTGCATGAGCTTGAAACTATCATCGCAAACGTCTTTGCTATGCTAGTTTCAAGATCCGGATCTAGAGATATTTTCTAGTTCCAAATCTAGAGATAAGGAATGCTTTTCTCCTGGAAAACTCCATCTTAGAAGATTGAAGCCATAAACTGGGCATCGGGTCAGAAATAATGTTCAGATATTCCGCAATTTAAATAGTGTTTTTACAACCACTGTAACCATATCCTCTTATGTTAACGTTATCAAATGCACAATACCTTCAACAAAGGTCTTAACTACAGGGGGAGATGCGTGGAGAAACTGATTGTATAGCATTTTGTATAGCATTAAGACGATGTGATCTGACAAGACTACCGACGTGATTTAATATTTGACAGGGAACATGCTTTCCACAGTCCAGTCATGGTGTTCATAAGAGCAGTCTGCGCGTAACCATCAATGATGGTCAGTTAACGGAGGGATTTTTCCAGAAAGGCTTTTTCTTATGAGTCCCTCTAATTTTCGACAATTACAACAAATACAATTGTTGCCTCCAGTGAGCTATAGCCAACATAGTTCGAAGCAATGTGCGATGGAATGCATTTACATATAAGCCATTACTGGCTTGTGCTTATTTGCTTTCACTAAACGAAATTGTCTCCCACGTTCACAATCGTCCGAAGATGTCCAACGCCTCGCCATCTGCTATTCCTTTCACCTTCTGCATTTTTTTTAAAGAGTGTAATAAATGACATCTAACCATCAGCTGATTAGCTGTGCCGTTACGGAGATACTCTTCCTTAGCTTTCGATGGGGAAATCCTAAGCCTTAGATCAGCGATGATCTCATTTCACAGACGTCTATTGGACAAAATATTGCATTTTTTATCGCCGCAAGCTTTTGAACTATTCTCCCCTTGTCATGCCCCATCTACGTCTTTCCCATGAGTGGATTTGCACAATGAAAGGATGATTATAACGTTTTGTTTCATCCATATATAAAGTAACGAGGAATTTGTACGTATTATATAATGGTACATATTTCTA
Source organism: Maratus michaelseni (assembly GCA_963931845.1). Classification (NCBI taxonomy): domain Eukaryota; kingdom Metazoa; phylum Arthropoda; class Arachnida; order Araneae; family Salticidae; genus Maratus; species Maratus michaelseni. Next base: position 105,021,366 of record OZ007588.1, on the reverse strand, counting down.
TAGTATAAAAATATTGTTAGTACTTGCCGAAGAATAATAAAGTTTTAAAATCTTAACATATGTACTGCTCACTATTTTATAATATAAAAACGATTGTTTACTCCTAAAAGATAGCATTTATTACCACTTTATAAGGTTGAGTATTTTATACTCATGTTAAATTATACACTAGAATATTTGATATTTATTAGTCATTGCGTATTAATTACATGTAAGACCCCATTTTACTAAGACCCTCCATTTTACTATATTTCTCTAAAGTAAATAAATTTAATCCTTTTGATTCTATCCTTCCAAAAATTAATTTTATATAAGCGGATAAAAAAATATTTTTTTCTTCATAGCTCAAAACACAAATTTCGTACATTTATGGACTCATTATTAAATGTACTAAAAGTTTGACACTTGCAAGCATGACTATTGAAACGATTTGTAGTCAAACATTTTATTTTACATTTTTTGATAAATGAATTACATTTTGAGTTATAACCAATTGTTGTCTCATGACAGCAGTTTTTTTTCTTCCTCGTGCTTCGCGTCAAGAATTTCCGTTCAAAACTACAACTTTGACAGCAGCATTTTCGGAAAATCTCCTGCCTTTATAAAAAAATTGAAAAACAATATTTGATTACATATTTTTTGAATAAGAATATCCGAAATTTTTATTCATTTTCAAACAAAAATGTATAAAAAATGTGTCAGGAAGTTTTAATTTGAGAACAGACTTAAACACTATATAAGAAAAAGAAAGCATAAGTCTGTGAGACACTTTGAACTATGATAGAAGGGAATATGTCACAGAAAGATGTCACAGAAAGATGATAGATTAACTATTTGAAATATTTTTGTCTGTATTCTGAAGATCTCGGACACATTACCTAGCAGCATAGAACTATTCATTGCTTTGTAAAAGTATAGGAAAACTGCAACTCTGCATTTTTTTATACAAAATTTATGTTCTTTCTTTTTTATTTGTGAAGCATTTCCTTTGCGTTTACACTGCATAATTGTTGTTTTACGAAACATTATATCAGCTATATTATTAAAATATTTTTAAATAACCCGTATTTTCTAAGGTTCATGCCAATTATTTATCTGATTATATATATATATTCTTTTTTCTTTTTGGAACTTAACATTGAGTAGTTTTTAATAATCGGTTTTAATCTTTTTTATATCATTTAAATCAATTTTATCTAAAAGCCCAAGTAAGCAGTTAGACATATACTCATAAAAGAGTATTTATGTGTACATTCTGTTTTAACAGCATTGAAATGCTTACTAGCCTCATCAGGAATGGATTTTTGTTGTTATTGTCGTTCTTTAGATCTTTCCATTTTTTTTACTATTTTGAAAATAATACCTTATACAAATATTGTGTTTAAATATCAAAGAATCAATGCACGCTATGATAGGAAAACGTTTTTTTTTAACCGATTATTATTTAAGTCTTCTATGCCGAATTGCTGTCTTTTAATATGCGATTCTATTTCACTGCATGCGACTTTTACTATATATTAAATAAGAAAATTATTGTTGTATATCTCTCGAGTCTTTTATATGTTAAGGTAATTATTATTTTTTGGAGGAACACACTAAATGAATAAAAAATTAAAATTTCATTGCAAATTCACCTTGTTTAATAATTAAAATTCATAAAGATACAACTAAATGTAAATATATTGCTTGAAGGTGCGTAAAAACATACATAAAAACATTTAAAAGCACATTAAAGTTCTTTTAAAATCAAAACGTTTTCAACCAAACTTACTCACTCATCATCAGTGAAAAACTAACAGTTAAGTTGAGTTGTTGTCTCTTCGCGTCTCCTAGCTTGCCCGGAACAAGCAATTTTACTTCAAGGGTGTGGAATATAAAGTGCGATGGAAAAGGTCATTCAACATTTCAAAAACAAGTACAGGTTAATCAATCATGTAATAATTCATTCCAGACTACGTGGATATATCATATGATAATACATCGTTACAGACTATTTCTTTTTTAGATATTATTTCCAGAGACTCTCTTATGATAGCTACCTGGTGATTACTTGTGCGGAATATAATATGGATCCATTGAAATCTACTTTTATAGGTTCAGTTTGTGCTAATCTTGCAACGCAGTGTGGGGTCTATTTAATCTTAGATCTGTCTCATGTTCTTTTATTCTGTCCCAAAATTTCCTCAGTGTCATACCTATGTACATAAAATCTTTGTTATCTTTCTTGAATGGTATAATATATACCCCTGATCTATTGATAGCCTGGATTGGGTCAATTTTACTGTTTAACAAAACTCGTAACTTTGGGGGAGGGACTGCGATTATTGTAATGCCAAACTTAAAGAAGGAATGTCTCTTACTTTCAAAAAACATTGGGATGTAGTTAACTTTACAAAACTTCAAACTTTTAATTGTACCTGTATTTCATTTTCCTTTATCTTTCACTTTAAATTTGTTTAAGATTTTTTCAATGAAACGGGATGGAACTGAATTCTCGGCTGCAATTTTTTCTAATTACATCTAATTCTTCATTAAGGAAAAGGAATGAACAAACTTCAAACGCTCTGTTTATGTAAAAATTGAAAGGTGCTAACTTGTAACTATTGGGTGAACTGCAATTAAACGGCATGGTGGAGTTAGATCTTTTAATTTTCCTAAACACCGTGCAATCAAGATTCTGTTTATCCATATTTCTGATTAGTTGTACATCCAAAAAAGCTAGCTTTTGATTTTGTTCTATTTCTAGTGTGAATTTTATTTTATTGTCTAGACTATTGATTTTATCTAGAAAGGAGTATAATTCATCTTTTCCGTGATTCCATATAATGTAAATATCATCCACGTATCTTAACCAACAATCCGGACCCGGTTTTATGGTCTCCATGATTATATTTTAAAGAGGACGTAGTTTAAACTCTGCAAGCAAACCTGAAATGGGGAAACCCATTGACTTGTCTGTAAACTTGATTGTTGAAAACAAAAACGTTGTTGTTGAAAATTAAATTTAAACCCGACTTGACTGTATTTTTAATATTTTCTGTAAACGTAGGATCAGAATCGATCCGACTCTCTATGGTGTTACTAACTTATTTTATATTGATATACGGGTATAAAGATACCACGTCTAAATTAGCTATAAAACTGGAATTTTCAAGATTTTTATTTTTAATTTTCTCAATAAAATTCGAAGTTGATTCAATAACAAAATCAGATAGCAGTAAATATCGCTTCAAAAGATGCGTGTAGGTTTTTTCCATAAAATATTTTGGAGAAGAGCATTTTGTAACGTATCCTACCTATGATCATCATAGGTAGGCTAAAGGATCGTAAAACTGACGTACCAATCCGCCCAATCGTTACAAAATGCTATAAAGTTACTATAAAGTTATATAATATATATAAGTTGCGCACGGTTGTAGTTATTTAATTTTGCATAGTTTTACCAGCTGAATAAATTTTAAATGTATTTTAAAAGGAACTGACTGATTAAGAACGCTATCGTAATATATTTCGTTATTAAATAAGTCGTTGTTTTCATGGCAACAATACTGTGCTCTTGTCTTTGACACAATATCGAAGTCGAATTGACAGTGCTCAGGATCGGACTTCGATTTTGGGGTTTGAAACAATTTTAATTAATTTAAATTTTGTGCTAAATCGTGTAATGCTATAGTTTATTTATACATTATATATACACTAAGATACATTATACAGGGAATTCAGAACTATATGTCAAAAATGTCAAGGCAGGTAGATGGGACCTAAATAAACATATTTCTTATAGGAATGTGTGTGCGAAAATCCAGCGCTGAGGCAGTAGAGGGCGCTGTTGAGTTCGTCGGATGAAAGCGTTTCGCTGGCTTGAATCGTCATTCCTCGCGCGCATTTTGAGCAACTTGCATCTTTACACCCTTGCTGACATGCATTTCATCTATGGGGCTGCGCAAAGAAACGGAGCAGTTGCCCAAAGGATGAGCACGTCCAACAACTCTCGAGCTAGTCGAAGGATTATCCTCTACTGTGCGTAATACTGCTTCTACTGCAGGAATTCTGTGATATCTTCCAGTGCCCGTATAACGCCTGGAAGCATAAAACGATCCATTCGCGCACAACTCCCGATCAAGGTGCTCAAATTTTTGGCGATCCGGCAGATTCCTACTCGGGAATCGTTCCATTTACATCCTTTCAGCAGCCACTCCGAACATTTCCTTGCGTAGCCTCATACATGAAATGCATATCGGCAAGCGCCTCATTGGTGTAACGATGCATGTTGCTCGAAATCTGCATGGGTAATGACGATTCAACCGAGGGAAGTGCTTTCATCCGCCAAATTCAACAGAGCCCTCTATTGCCTTAACGCTTCATTTCCGCACCAACATTCCCATACAAAATCTGCTTATTTAGGTCACCTCTACCTCTCTTTATATTTTTGATATATAGTTCTGAACCACCCTGTATACACATATAAATGTATATGACAATTCTGTAGTTACCAAAATGATTTATTTTAAGTTACTTAAATTAGTTCAGTATGAAGAGTAGAAAAAGTGGTTTCATTAAACAGTATTTATCATAATAGCTTACTTTTTAAATTTTCATTGTGTCGCCAACCGACGATAAATCGACAAAATAACGAAGTTTTTTTTTTTCTAGATGCTATATTGAGGTTCCGCAGTAAAATTTGTTATAGACATATATATCCTCATGACAAGAATATTCTGTAATTTTTTGACATTTTTTCTCAGTATGCGCTTATGGAGACCTTCCTTGTAGATTCTTCAATTTTTAGTAGGTATTTTTAACTGTTCAATTATGAGGAAGAAGCTTGCATTTAAAAATAAATTATCTTTCATGACTGATCAAAATTAAAATTCTCCAAACTAGGCACGCAAACGCTATTCCTTTTAATACGAAGATAAAAATATTATAATCTATAACTCATGGAAAATTTATTTAAAGATTAGAGGACATTAACCTCTACAACAACTCCACAGCCTTAAAATATTTCTTTCATTTTTAAATTGTAAATATTTGACTCTGGATATTCTAAAAAGTTAAATGCTGGTTATAGTTAGATTAAATGTCAAAGAGAGTAATTGTTTTAATAACAGTTATTTTTCTAAAGCAGTATGCTTAAAAGCTGTTTATTTCAAACGTAATTAGACTGCAATTTTGAATTTAAATTAAACTTAAATGCCTGTTTCTAAAGCAAAAATAACTTTTAATTACGTTCATTACTCATCTTGAAATACTTAAAATACTTTATGAAAATAGTTGTTTTAAAAAGATCTACAAATAATTTGTGTTCATTATAACGGTTAAACGGGAAGTTTAATTGCATGTGAAAGTTTATTAAATGAGAAAAGGAGAACATCAATCTCGCATATTTTAACTAATTAGAATTTTCTCTTTATTTAAATACTAGCTTTTTTTGTTCTGAAATAATCACATTATTTATTCCTGATAATAGATTCTCATTCCAAAATTTTTCTTAATAGCCAATTGTTTTATAGATTTTGTTCATATATTATATAAAAGCATTGTTGACCTGCAATTGTCTGTGCAAATTGGATTTTAAAACAATAGAAGCCCCTCCTTCTTCTCAAAGTCTTTAGAATATTGGTTGTTATGATATGAGAATCATATATTAAATTTTAACCTCCCCTGCTCTTTATTTAAATTATATTTTTTCCCTGCTTTTTGAAAAATTTAATTGCATTATCTATAACTCCAAACAATAATCCCGCCGTTATTTAAACTCTTTCCCTTTCACGGTCACTTGTAATGGATCGCTAATATCTCACGGTCTTTCGATTAAAATAAAAAGAAAAGAATTAAATCAGCACAGGTGCTTCTTTTTTTGTAAGTTACTTTCCAAATCAAGCTTATAACACAATGTATTCATAATGCATTTCTGCGGTCAGAGAGTCAGTTATAATTGAGTCTATCATTTCATCCAGCATATATACATTTCCTTATTTGGTCTCAGTAATAACTCGTTCATCACACCCAGTTCTAAAATTATATTCTGATCATTGAAAGGCCAAACAATTTGGACTATCTAAAATTCCTTTCGTATGGGAAAATGTCTGTCCGTTGAAGTCTTCTTGGCAATATTAGATTTCGAAATAAAATGCATTCTTATGCCAAAAATCTGGCGGCCCTGCTCGACAAATACCATTCATTACCTATGCTCCCTCTGGAATTTTTCTCTCCAAGACAACTCTGTTGGCAGCCCTATTGGCGAGATACATGTGAGTCGGACTCTCAGTTGGGTTGCGAAAACAACTCACTTTTGCTCCGAGCGTTGATGCTGTTAATATAATTTTATACAAGATACATGTGAGTCGGACTCTCAGTTGCGTTGCGAAAACAACTCACTTTTGATCCGAGCGTTGATGCTGTTAATATAATTTTGGCTGTTATTCTGCCCCTCTTCTGCCTGCGGCCACTTAGTAACTCTGAATTTAATAAAATAACTAATTTCATACTGGAAGTTTTTTTTTTTTTTGCCTGCTGATTCAACTTGGACTTAATAGATTTATCTTGTGAATTGTTTAATTAACATAATTCCATCGCCGGAGTAATTCATTATAGTTGTCCAAATACATTTTTTAAGTTTATATGTCAAGAAATATCTTACAATGCAAGAATTCAATATAAATTGCTTTAAAATGTAATATAATAGAGCCAAATACATTATACTGATATGTGTATTTTTAATAAAATGTAACGAGTACTTTATTAACGAAAAATTACATAGGTGGAACTAGCGATTCAGAAAACGGTATTATTATGATGTTTAGTTACATAAACACAAGTATAATCGTGACCGGTCATCAAAGTGGTAAGAATAAGACGTAATATTTTAAGATTTGTTTTCCTTCAAATGTAATTTTAAATTGATTGATATTTGTTAAAATATTGTGATAACTATACACGACTGAATTAAAATAGACTGGAGTCAATTTAAATGCTTTTTTTCCTCAATTAAAAGTTATAGAAAAATTAATTCTAAGTCGTAGCGAATTTATTATTCTTACCTATATTACACGAATTAGTCAATCACTTTAGAAATATTTTATTAGGCATTTCAAAATATTAAACCTGTCTAGCAGTATTAATTCCTTAACAAATTCTTGTTTAAGATATTTTTAACAAATTAGGGAGAAAAATAAGTGTGAAATACCACTTTAAAGAAATAAACTTCGCCTTATTTCAAAAAATAATATTATTAATTAAGGTAAAGTTAAAAATTAGTGGTATCCAAACGATTTGAGTGACAAAGCAAGCAAAATTGTCTATTCCGTATGCCGTAAAAAGGCGACAGTTAAGGGGTTATATATTTAGAGTAAAGTGTTTAAAATCCGTCTTTTCGTCTAAATTCGTTTACCTCAAAGTGCCGTCAAAGTCTGCAAGATTTAATGAAAACAACTGCATCGAAATATATTAGAGATGAGACGGGCTCGATTTTTATACCAGTCTTGGGGCACGGACGGGCTTGGACTAAAAACAAAAATTTCATCATTCACAGATTGAAAAACAAAATCTTTCGATTTGAGAAACAAGTATGTATAAGTTCTTCCAATCCTTTAAAAATCTGGTAGAAAGAGATTTGGAATATTATTGATTGTATAATAAGGATAAATATTCTGAATCCTTTCCAGGGTCATTGTTAGTAACAAGAGAAAGATATCTCTTGTCTATTCTCACTTTATGTTTGAAGTCCGTTTCCAGAACTACTGGAAAACAGAACTCATGTCTTTCTGCCAGTGGTTAGATATAAATAACAAATTTGCTATTTTAAACAGATTTTCAGTGACATGAAAATCACGAAATTTTGTTATTAGGGAGTATTTAGGTTTAATACTTATTTAAATGTAAGAAGATATTTTTAAATGAGAAATTTAATTTTGAAATAATTTTAAAATGTTATTGTCTGAGTGCAACGAAGACTCATACACAGCGCAGTATTACATTGCCCCATATATAGCTACGATGGATATTAAAACCTTTCGTCAAGCATAACTCAAAAAATATTTAACGGATTTCGTTCAAATTTTTACAGCAGGTACCTATAAAGGTGACAACGTCGTCTATTTATTACCAAGAATAAGTGTCAAACCGTTTGGAAGTTATATTAAAAAAATAGATAAAAAAGCACAATTAAAGTACATACGTCACTAAATTTTGTGCGTACGTCATTTTCACCGGCGGGAGATTTTCGTAGACAATCGGAATTGAAAAGTTCATGGAATACATGGAGCAAAAAATTATGCAAGCACTAATATTCAGCACAATAAAATATATTTCAATTTAATAAAAATGGAAAGTTAATCTGGAATTTTTTCTGTTTGAAAGGTATTAGAGATTAGTAAGAGTAGTATTAGTATTAGAGATTTGGCGTAAATCACCATTAGCAGCTTTTTTATTTCGCGTGTGTATGTTAGGAACAATTCTTTGATGTTTAAATAAAAGGTTTCGATTTGTGGCATTATTTCTTATTTTCTTTTCCTTTTTAGTATTTTAAATTAAATGGAATTAGTGAAAGGCGTGTATTTTAAATTAAATGAGTGAAAGACGTGTATTTTTAATGTATGTATTTCAAATGAAATCAGTGAAAGACTTATATTTAAATGAAATGAATGTAATATGAAGATGTTATGAGAAAAATATTTGGCGATTTATCAACTGCGCCAAGTTAACATAAAAGTACCAATACATATGTGGGTACTTCTCTATTATCCCGTGGACCACTTTTCATAACAAAAAACTATCGCCAAATAAACGGGAGAACGTTGTCATTGAAATATCAAAATACATAAATAAATAAAATATAAGAATTTAAGGACACAATTGTTATTTTAATGAATGAAATAACTAATAAATCAGTAAAACATAATGAAAAATACACGCAAATGTCGCGTTAAAAACCACTTGATGACGTAACAAACATGTATAATGCTTCTGATATCAAGTAAATGGGACTGCATTTTTGGCGTTTAATCTAACAGTTTGGCGATAGTTTTTTGTTATGAAAAGTGGTCGACGGGATAATAGAGCAGTACCTCTATGTGAAATGAAACAAGGCACAGATGTCATATACGCACCACGTTGGCGCGATTTTTCCCTCCACCAGCTTGGGGAAAACTTTGTTTTTGAATATTAGTTACAAATAGTGTGACAAATAGTACACGTGATTTTTTATCTACCCTATATATATAAAATCCTAATGAAACGAATTTGTGAAACGATTTTATGAAACGAATTTATGAAACGATTTTATGAAACGACTGATTAAACGACTGATTATGTTTCAGGGCTATTTTTAATAAAATATTAAACGCTTGATGGTGAAATTAATACCAATTGTCCATAAAAATCCGCGGATGTCAAAACTGGTAATAGAATTTTGAAATTGGAATTAGTTTTCGAGATATTAATTCTTTTCTAATTTTAATGACATTTCTGTAATGATGGCAACTAATTACTCAGTTTTTTTGTGACAAAAAAGGGAAAAAAATCGAAAAGGATCCCGACAGGGATTATTGATTTATTTTTAATCGTCATTTTCAAATTGAAATTGAATTTATTTCAATCGATAATGAAGACAAGATTGTGATTAAATTATGTTTTTCAGGAAAATTTGAAAAAAAAATCACATTTCTATCGTCAGGATTCATTCGCCTGTCAGCATTTAATTTAATTTATAAACTGAAAATATTTTGAATAAATTCGTCCAAATGACGTCATTTATGTAAACGCAAAAGAAAGGGGAGGAAAGGAATTAATAGTAATTATTATTTATTGATATCATTTTGTTATTTTTTTTGTAAAATTTAATTAAAGAATTTATTTATTTTTATGTACAAAAAGAGGTAAATTGAAAGACAATTATAAATAAATTGTATATATACATATAAATACATGTATAAACAAACATAAAAGTTCGGTGCTTTTCCAGTATATGGGGCCTTGACGAAACAGAGGAAATAGCCTTTGCGGAAAAGGAAATTTGGCAACATACTTTCTGTCAACCTATTCACTTTGTCATTTCGTATACAGAAGCATTTTTTCAATATTTATACAATTTGTTTAGCGTAGAATGTCATTTATGCTATTTTATATATAATCAGAAGTAATTTGTATAGAAAAAACAATAATAATATACGTATAATTAAAATACGCATATAAACAAAAAAATCGTCGAATTTGTTTCCATGGCTGTTTATGTCATTTGGCACCAAATCTCACTTTCTGATGCCGAATTGCGCCAAGCTTTTTAAAAAAGCGTCAAGACCCCTATAATAGAAAAGCACCAAAAGTTCATTGAGTTTGTTTTTATAACTTTTGGCAACAAATGTATGTATATTAACGAATCTATCCGTTTTTGAAACTCGAATTACGCCAAACGTAAAAGCAAAGGATCCTAAACTGGAAAAGTACCCGATTTTCTTATGGACAATATTCAAGTGACATAACATGGTGCAAAATTATCGCGGATAGCAAATTTGTTTAAATATCTCAATTGATGCCGAATAAATGCAGGCATGCATGCACAAAATATTTAATTAATTTTGTATGATAAATAATTATTAGAAAATTCATATATATATAGATATTAATTAAAATAACATGAAAATATGCATGATGGTGCACTAAAATAGAGAGAAAATTAAAACCTGTTACTGAAAATGTCTATAACATAGTACTTTTCAATACCGTGGTTCTTAATGTTATTCACAAACAGATGTAATATTTTTCATCCTTAAACGCAAAGGAAGAATAGAAGACAGATCGTTGTTATAAAAGTCCGAGAGGTAGCCACAATTTAAACCTAGCCATTTTATACAAGCTGGTTTTCAAGGTGTAATTGATTATACTTATCAATCCCGAAAACAGTCGTCAGTTGTCGCAACAGTTGTATATGAGGCCATGATAATCAAAAAATGCCCCATTAAAACGTTAAAAGCATGGCAACCCAATTACAGATTTACCAATATTTTTAAAACAAAGCACGCTGTCATGTTTTTAGAGGCCTCGAAGTCTGAGCGGGGGTTGGCGAGCGTAGCTCGCAGGGGGTAGGCCCCCTAGTTTCAATATAAAAATAAAATAACGTAATAAATGAAACAGCTTCTATTAATTTAAAAAAGGAAATAAAAATAAATAAATAATAGTTTGATATAAATAAAGGCGCAGATGTCATATACGCACCACATTGGCGCGATTGCAACAAAATGGCAATTTTATGCCTCACATGGTAACCCGGTTATTTTGTTTCAATTGTTGTTTATTAACTTTTATTTTTTATTTTAATTCTATAAATCGTTTTTATTATATAGATCAATATTTATTTATATCAAACTATCATTTATTTATTTTTATTTCCCATTTTTGAATAATAGGAGCTATTTCATTTATTACGTTATTTTATTTTTATATTGAAACTAGGGGGCCTACCCACTGCGAGCTACGCTCGCCAACCCCCGCTTAGTCTTCGAGGCCTCTAAAAACATGACAGCGTGCTTTGTTTTAAAAATATTGGTAAATCTGTAATTGGGGTCCCATGCTTCTAACGTTTTAATGGGTCATTTTTTGATTATCATGGCCTCATACACAGCTGTTGCGACAACGGACGACTGTTTTCGGAATTGATAAGTAAAATCAATTGCAACTTGAAAACCAGCTTGTATAAAATGGTTAGGTTTAAATTGTGGCAAACTGTCGGACTTTTATAACAACGATCTGTATTCTATTCTTCCTTTGCGTTTAAGGATGAGAAAAATTCCATCTGTTTGTGAGTAACATTAAGAACCACGGTATTAAAAAGTACTATGTTATAGACATTTTCAGCAACAGATTTTAATTTTCTCTCTATTTTAGTGCACCATCATGCATATTTTCATGTTATTTTAAATATGAAAATTTATTTTAATTAATATGTATATACGAATTTTCTAATAATTATTTATCATACAATATTAATTAAATATTTTGTGCATGCATGCCTGCATTTATTCGGCATCAATTGATGAGATATTTAAACAAATTTTCTATCCGCGATAATTTTACACCATGTTATGTCACTTGAATATTGTCCATAAGAAAATCGGGCACTTTTCCAGTATAGGATCCTTTGCTTTTAGGTTTGGCGTATTTCGAGCTTCAAAAAGGGATAGATTCGTTAATATACATAGATTTGTTGCCAAAAGTTATGAAAACAAACCCAATGAACTTTTGGTACTTTTCTATTATAGGGGTCTTGACGATTTTTTAAAAAGCTTGGCGCAATTCGGGCATCAGAAAGTGAGATTTGCTGCCAAATGACATAAACAGCCATGGAAACAAATTCGACGATTTTTTTGTTTATATGCGTATTTTAATTATACGTATATTATTATTGTTTTTTTTTTATATACAAATTACTTCTGATTATATATAAAATAGGATAAATGACATTCTACGCTAAACAAATTGTATAAATATTGAAAAAATTCTTCTGTATACGAAATGACAAAGTTAATAGGTTGACAGAAAGTATGTTGCCAAAATTTCTTTTCTGCCAAGGCTATTTTCTCTGTTTCGTCAAGGCTTTGTTATTTATGTGTAAACATATAATTCATTATTAAAAAAGTAATGCTACTGAAATATTCATTTGTTTTAAACTTTAATAGCATTTCTCTAATGTATAGGGAAGCATTTTTTTCCTTGCTGCCAATAAAAGAGAGAAAGGAATAAATGTCATTTTACCATAATTCATGTCATATTCTCATTAAAATTGGAAAGAAAACCAAGCAGGATATTTTATTCTCCTTCCGTTCAGTTGGACAATTATTATTTTATATATTCGTTTCAAATATCCGAATTAGTGATTTTATAAATTCGTTTAATTAAATTTTACAAAAAAATAACAAAATGATATCAATAAATAATAAGAAATAAATAAGTATTGCACTAATTACTATGAATTCCTCCCCCCCCCCTTTCTTTTGCGTTTACATAAATGACGTCATTTGGACGAATGTATTCAAAATATTTTCAGTTTATAAATTAAATTAAATGCTGACAGACGATTGAATCCTGACGATAGAAATGTGATTTTTTTTCAAATTTTCCTGAAAAACATAATTTAATCACAATCTTGCCTTCATTATCGATTGAAATAAAAGATAAATTCAATTTCAATTTGAAAATGACGAATAAAAAGAAATCAATAATCCTTATCGGGATCCTTTTCAATTTTTTTCCCTTTTTTGCCACAAAAAACTGAGTAATTAGTTGCCATCATTACAGAAATGTCATTAAAATTAGAAAAAAATTAATATCTCGAAAACTAATTCCAATTTCAAAATTCTATTACCAGTTTTGACATCCGCGGATTTTTATGGACAATTGGTATTAATTTCACCATCAAGCGTTTAATATTTTATTAAAAATAGCCCTGAAACATAATCAGTCGTTTAATCAGTCGTTTCATAAAATCGTTTCATAAATTCGTTTCATAAAATCGTTTCACAAATTCGTTTCATTAGGATTTTATATATATAGGGTAGATAAAAAATTACATGCTATTATTGTATGGTATTTGTAACTAATATTCAAAAACAAAGTTTTCGCCAAATTGGCGGGGGAAAAATCGCGCCAATCTGGTGCGTATATGACATCTGTGCCTAAATTAATATTGATATACATATAAAAATAATCTATAGAATTAAAATAAAAAATAAAAGTAAACAAACACAACAAACAGTTTTCGCCAAAGGGGCGGGGGGAAAATCGCGCCAACGTGGTGAGTATATGGCATCTGTGCCGGGATTTTTACCCTTTTATCTGTGCTTTCGGAAATATAAAAAAATTAAAAAATTCTTATATCAGGTGTATAATGTTTTGCATTTTTATACGGACCACTTCTCCATTTTAAGATTTTAAATGCTATTTATATCAGATATTTCTTTCTTGAGATTCTCACAAGTTTTTTCCGGTAATTTTTTTAGTTCGCTTATTAATTTTTTACAATTTGCCCCCCTGGCAATACCAATTATTTATCACAAAAAATGGGTACTTCTCTATTATCCCGTCGACCACTTTTCATAACAAAAAACTATCGCCAAACTGTAACGCTAAATAAACGGGTGAACGTTGCCATGGAAATATCAAAATAAATAAAATATAAGAATTTAAGGACACAATTGTTACTTTAATGAATGAAATAACTAATAAATCAGTAAAACATAATGAAAAATACACGCAAATGTCGAATTAAAAACCACTTGATGGCATAACAAATACGTATAATGCTTCTGGCATCAAGTAAATGGGACTGTAATTTTGGCGTTTAATCTTAGTTTGGCGATAGTTTTTTGTTATGAAAAGTGGTCGAAGGGATAATAGAGAAGTACCCAAAAATGGCTTAGTTTTGTTAAATTTGTTTGTTATGTATTTTCATTTCTTATTAAAATATCGAAAATGGCAATAAAATTTTATTTTAGCACCGTACTTAATTTTTTAAAATGGCTCAAAAACATGGTTTAATAAACGTATATTTGTAAATATTTTAAAAAACATGTTTTTCCGCTCTCTAGAAAAATTTGTAAGATTCTACAACTGCCTTTGGCACCAACCAGTACATGATACGGAACTTTTCCCTATTCAGATACACAGAAGAGGTTGGTCACAAACAAGAGTAATGCTAGCAACAATATTGTTTTAACTCTATAAGAGTTAGCTTAGGGCCCGATTACGGAACTTTCTCCTAGAAAAAAATAACTGTAGAAGTCTTTTACATTTGTTTCGAATGAAGCTCGATCAACAAAGTATTAATTGATAATACAAACAACACTAATATTAACATGGGGGCAAAAGTTTTAATTTAAGTGTATATATTTGGAACCCCCCCCCCAACCACCCACCAAAAAAAGAAAAAGAAAGTTACAGAAATGAATTTAAAATGGCATGAAGCCACCCTTTCTGACATAAGAAATTGGCTGCGAACCCGATTACGAAACTTTCACTTAACTTAATAAAATGTATCTAATAGCCCTGAGGACAATTCCCCTTCCCAGTTATACGGACCTTGGGGCTTTTTTAAAAAGCTTGACGCAGTTCGGGTTGAAGAATTTGAGATTTACTGTCAAATGACATAAACTACTATGAAAATAAAACTGGTGAATTATTATGCTGGTTTATGTATGTATTTAAAAAAATTGCATCTGATTACACTCTTTAGATAAATTACTCCTGTTTGCATTTAATAACAGATAAACGGCTTCCGTTTACTAAATTGTTTAAATATTGGGAAGAGTTGGCGAGAGATAGATAGACGTGTAAACAAATGGGTAGAGAGACGGATAGCGACAGAGATAAGCTAACGGGTAGCGAAACGAATAGACAGACGGGTAGAGAGGCAGGTGCAAAAAAGGGTTGACAGAGGGGTAGTGAGATGGGTAGGGAGACGGGTAGCGTGGTGGAGAGAGAGACGAGTACAGAGACGACTTGACAGACGAGTAGAGAGAGGGGTATATAGACAGACAGACGTGCTGATAGACGAGTAGTGTAACGGGAAGCGAGACAGGTAGAGACACGATTAAAGAGTCGGGTAGAAAGACAGACGGATACTGAGACGGGTATACAGAAGAGTAGAGAGACAGTAGACAGATGAGTTCGGAGAGAGACACAGCTAAGACATACGAGTAGTTAGACTGGTAGACACGTTTGTAGCAAAGCATGTTATCAATGTGGTTTGAAGTATACGAGTTTCTATAAATAGTTATACAAATAAACAAAGGAAATTTTTTTAATTCAAATATTAAATATTTAATTTAATATTTCAATATTTAATATTTTATTTTTTAATATTTTATTTAGATATTTGTCACAAAGAAAATGTTTCAAAAATTAAATTAAATTTGCGTTAAACTACGCTTGCTAAAATACGCTATTGGCTGCAAATCTGATTATGTGACTTTAAAAATATCGTTTTAAAAGATCCGGCGTTTTTTTTTTTTAAGTTTTGAGCAATTCCCGCTTAAGAAAATGAGATTATTTGCCAAATGTTATAAAAAAATGCATATGAAAACATAACAGTATATGAATTTATATATGATATTTTGTAATTATATCATTTAATTTGCTATTTTTCATATGTTGTATCTTTATCTATCTCTTGTCTATCATATGCTGTATATTCACTTAGATTCTTGTTGATATCTTCTTTATATCGTAATTGTTAACTTTATGTTCTCAGCAATATCACTCAGACTAATCCCTTTGAGGGAAGTCCTAGTTAACAATCTTCTATTGCGTACTTCTCGTATTGATCTCTGCTTCTGATGGCACAAAATATTTTGGAATCGGATTTGAAATCGTCTGGCTCGGGCTTTAAAAAAGGAAACCGATCTCATCTCAAGGGCGTATTTCAAGTAATTGTCAGAAATGTAAGGTATGGTAATACATATAAAGACAAAATTTTCTTGTATAAAAAACCAGACTTGTAATCTAATTATTTAATGAAAATTACAGGATATCTCTCTGCAAGCCGAACGCAGATTTTCATTCATAACTGTAGCAATAATAAAAATTCTTTTACAACATTTCCATTAGAACAGATTTATTTTTGTATTTTTAATGTGATGAAATTACAAGAACTGTTAGGAGTGTCCTTAAATCACATACAAACAATTCTTAACTAGGCGCCTCAAAATTCGGAATGTCATTGACAGTACATACGGTGTCACTGATCGAAGTGCATTGTAATTAAGGCACTTTCTTTGAAATGATGACATTCCACAGAAAGCAAAGAACATCTTCCTATAACAAAACAAAAAAAAAAACAAAAAAAAACCAGTTCAGACCATTATTTTAGGTTAACCCTGTATATACATGTACCACATCGACTTTTTAAACTTAATTTTATATCATATGCAAAAAAGTTATAACTTTTTAACCCCTTAACCCTTTCAAGGGCAAGTAGTTTTTTTGTGTGTGTGTGTGTGATGTTGAATTCAGAGCAAAATTTTCAAAAGATTGTAGTTAAAAATGAGAAAATGATATTTTACAGCTTTTTTTTTCCCTCCACAATTATAGAAGTAAGATTTTGTTAAAAAATTCTGGTATAAATATAGATTGAAATTAAGTGGGATATAATATATCCCAACTGTTAAAGGGTGGTGGGATATATTAAATCCCAACTATTACCTACTATTATCTACTTAATTTTAATCAATATTTATACCAGAACTTTTTTTTAAGAGTTTGTTTTTATAACTTCGGTAAAACCGAAGCTGTAAAGTTGCATTTCCTAATTTTCAAATAAAAATGTGAGAAATTTTTTATGTGAATTTAACATTACAGAAACATAATTGCTTGCCCTTAACGTTTTAAAAAATACAGGGTGAATCTAAACTCTTGGGCAAAGCTTTAAGGGGTGATAGTACACATCAAGACAAACAATAATAAATAGGAAACTAAGGGTCCCAAACGTCTTCCGAAGGAAATAGGTGCCATTAAAGTTTAGGGTCCAAAATTTCAAATATAAAAAACGGAAAAAATGGTCGATTCGTTTGCGGTTTTCGCTAAAACTTTTCTTTATGTCAGTATTTTCTTAAAAATAAATTTTAAAGAAACAGTTAAAAAAATGTCGATAGAGGGCGCTTTAGACTTTGGAGTAACGAACAACTATTTTTTACCGTTATTTTTTGTATCTGATTAAATGCTTTCAAAAGCTTAGACTTAAACTTAAATTTTGAGCTCAAAATATGAATCGTTGGGAGTGGTTAAGTAGCGCAAACTGAACTGTGTCCAGGAGTTACAATTTGAACCCCAATGAACACAGTTCAGTTATTCCCGATCTAGGTGTCGTAGACCAGGCAGAAACTACCACTCTCCACACGTAAAGTAAACGATAGCGAGATGACAAAATTAAATTTTAAAAATAAATTTTAAAGATAAAGTTCAAAAATGCCGATAGAGGCCGCTTTAGACTTTGGAGTAATGAACAACTATTTTTTACCGTCGACTCCGACGAGGACCTGGTTGCGAGGAGTGCCGTCGTAGCAGGCGATATCCGGGAGATGCCCAGGGTATTCACTAATGTTCGCAACTCCCTCCGCCGGCGGCGTGAGGCCTGCATCGTTGCTGGTGGGCACTCTTTCGAGCAGTTATTGTGATTCCTCACGAACATCATGCGTGTACCATTTTCTACGTGTCAACCTTCATTCATATTGCGCACTACATGCATACATCAAATTGTTTTTCTTTATTTTGCGCGGAGAAATTGCTCATGTCTGTTATCAATAAATTTTCTATTTAATTTTGTCATTACTCTATCGTTTATTTTACGTGTAGGGGGTAGTAGTTTCTGTCTGGATTAATTTTAACACAATTATTCAAATTGGTAAAGAAATCATATGAGATGTAATTTTCCAACTGCACGAAAAACGTCCGAGCCAGGATTCGAACCTGCGATCTCTTGGCTGAAACTGCCATGCTCTACAAACTGAGCAATCCCGGCATGAACTGGATGAATTATGCCCTCCAGATTCATCCGGGATAGCTCCGTTGGTAGAGCATGGCAGCTTCAAGAGATCCCAGGTTCGAATCCTGGCCCGGACATTTTTCGTCCAGTTGGAAAATTACAACTCATATTGTTTCTGCCTGGTGTCTACAACATCAAGATCAGGAATAACTGAAGATCTGTGTTCAGGAGTGGGGGGGGGGAGGAGGTGTTTCAAATTTCAACTCCTGAACGCAGTTCAGTTTGCGCTACTTAATCTCTCCCAATAATTAAGATTTTGAGCTCAAAATTTAAGTTTAAGTCTAAGCTTTTGAAAGCATTTAATGAGATACAAAAAATAACGGTAAAAAATAGTTTTTCGTTAGTCCAAAGTCTAAAGCGCCCACTATCGGCATTTTTTAAATTTTATCTTTAAAATTTACTTTTAAGAAAATACTGACATAAAGAATAGTTTTAGAGAAAACCGCAAACGAATCGACCAATTTTTCCGTTTGTTATAATCATTTGAAGTTTTGGACCCTAAACTTTAATGGCGCCTATCTCCTACGGAAGAAGTTTGGGACACTTAGTTTCCTATTTAATATTGATTGTCTTGATGTGTACTATCACCCCATAAAATTTTGCCAAAGAGTTTAGATTCACCCTGTATATTATTGATTGGAATAAAAATTAATATCTTCGTGAATTTAAAAATAATACTTTTAGCTGCCAAAATTTCCACTCGAATTCATCTGTCTAAAAGTTATGGAAAAGTTTATTAGATGTAAGAGTTAATCAATTGTTATTAAATTTATGTCGTAAAAGTTGTTAAACTATTCCTTTAAAAGTCTATGCAGGTTTATAAACTACTTAATTCCAGTAAAGTGTGCGAAATCCTATTAATTATAGAATATTAATTATTATGAAGCCTATTATTAAGAAGTTTATTTAATGCGATGAACAGTGAAAAATATTTAGATTTTATATCGGATATTTTAGAGAAGTTGCCTGTATGAATTCCACATATTTTCTGTACATATATTCTTTACATTCACACACATATTCTTTTCCACATATATTCTTTTCAAAAAAGTTGTAATAAAAAAGTGTAAAAGTTTCAGCTATGCACATGCTGTTTTTGATTAATATTTGTGATATTAAACAAAATTTATACTGTTTGAAATATATATTTGATGGAACATGATATTTACCACAAATGAAGATTTTTCAACTTTTAAAAATGTGAACAGGTGTCTTATAAACAAACATTAGTCTATCTAAAAAATGGTATTAAAAAAAAACAGATAAACTGCTGAATATCAGTTTAGTTTTACGTTTTGCTTTATCTTTTATCATTTCTTTATGTTGTTTACACTGTAGTATATACGAAAATTTCAAATATTATTTTATAATTTTGGTTTAAAAAAATAGAGTTGATGTATATTACATTTTGTATTCACCAAAATTATTTGTAATGATTTTGTTCTATAATTAACATATTTTTAATCGTCGTTTAATAATGTTTGTGGAGGCGGAATTTAATTCGAATAATTTAATCGGGCTACAACAGTTGTATATAGCTGATATTAATGTATAATTTTCTTGGAACCTACCTAAGTAATTTCAATAATTTCTTTATTAATTTTTGAAGTAGTTAAACTATAAATTAATCGCTCGACATGAATTGCAAATAGAAAATGCAATAAAGACGTAATTTTCAAAAAAAAAAATGTCTAGGTTATTTGAAAACAACGTAGATATTGCAATTTCTTTTTGTTTATTTCTTGCTTAACGATCTATAGTTTAGCTGAAAACTTATAAAATCGAAAGTATCTCGTGACTTTTGGCCATATACTTGTGTATCTCAGATAGACGTCTGCGATCTTGTTTCTTCATAAACGAAGACAGGTCTGAAAGTACGCCGTGACAAGATTTTTGATTTTTTAATCAGAATGTTTCTTATTTTATGCTGAAGGAAGACTTTAGCGGCTTTTTTATTTCGATTTTCAAAATCTCCCGACAATTTTCAACCAGTCGTAGAGATAATCAGAAAATTTCTCTTTTTTTCGCGAAATATATTTTTTAAATCTTGAGCATATATTTTAGTACTGGATAATTATTGTGTATTGTAAGCGTGTGCAACACTGTGAGCTGGTTTTATTTACACATTATACGGATTAAATTTATCCCATTTAAAGTTATAAATCATCAAAGTATTGCTGGCAACGCCAGGCAGGTCTGCTAGTTTATTATAAAGTTGATTATTTTTATCGTGTAAAATAGTTATTCGGGCACTAGTTTCAATTAATATCTATCTTGATACACAATGGTCTCACTATAATGAAAACATTGTTACATTTATTTTAAATGAAAGCTAAAAAGGGAGTTAAAGGTTTCAAATAAAAATGGAGGAAAGTTCAATGAATGTTTATTCAAAACAAAAGAAGCATTTTAAAATTCACGATAAAAATGTAAAAGAAATGTACCCTTTTGCAAGATATTCTGTATATATAGCAATAGCTAATTTTAAAGCAAAGAAGTAAAAATATTTTTCTTCTATTTCTTGCATACTTCTATTCTAATGTAACTTGATCCACAATACAGAATATAGCCATATATTCTAATTAAACTTAAAGTTTTTTACTAAAAACTTTTATCTTTTGGTTTCACCAGCGCATTCGAGAAAATATACCAAATAATTTGCCAAAAAGTGCATGAATGTTTAATTTGGTCCGGAATGCATTGACATTTTTATATATCCCCTGTTAGGGATAATTTGTGTATAGGAATCGCCTGTTGTAACTTTAAAATGTTCTACAAATGACAGAATTTCTTTCTTTCTTTTTTTTTTCATTTAAGCAACTTGTTCTCCTGGAATTAAACTATGTGAGTGTTACATTTATTGCCCTTTTTATTATCTCAAAATAAATAAACATTTAACTGTGCTCAGATTTCCTCATGGGTGGGTGAATTTATGATGTCTCGACTACTCTGACTTATAAGACTAGGCAAAGTTTCGATTGCAAACATAGTTTTTTTCCAATAATAGTCAATGTGCGTAAAAGTTATCAAGGCTATCCTTCTCTAACTTTCGATGAATGAGTGCGAAAACCTCGAAACTTGTGATCTTTCTCTTCGTTTCGATATTTCTGCAAATTTCTGCATCCCGTCAATCCGTATAGCATTATTTAAGCGCTGGCATGCGCTGGAAAAGCGAAACTTCCGATCGGTTCTTTCCCTTGGTGGTTTCTCGAAATCTGTGTTAGTTGCCTCAACTATTACGCAGCGAAGAAGGAATATCGGCTATTGTTAAAATTAGATTTACCTTATTTTTTGTGCTAGTTGAATAAAAGCGTTTGGTGCTCTCGGAGTGCCGTTTCTTGACATCTCGAAGTTGGTGTTGAACTAGTTTGCATAGTGAATATTCAATCATACTGCAAGTATCTCGTTTTGACGCCTCGCCCTAGTCATAAGTAACATTTCGGAGTTATCTGTTTACTGACATTGATAATTTGAAGTTCACTTGTGTTTGAGTAAAGTCTTTTGGGAATTGTTTTCTTCCCATGATATCTTATCATTTATTTTCTTGTATGCGTAGGAGGGGTGTCTGGAAAAGAAAAACTAGATTAATTTATATATTTGGTTCTAGAATTAGACGATATATCCAAATTATTGAACATTTTAAAAATTACTATTATAAACTATATATTAATAGCGCTGGTGCTATTCAACATTAAAATTTTAAGTGAAATTATTAGAAACAAATGGAATGTGAACATACGTAAATTAGAAGGTTGTAGATAAGCTGTTTTGTAACAATGTGCTTTTAGAAGTTTATGCTTCTGCTCACAGACTTGTAAATAAATAATAGATAAAGAGAGTAACATTGGTCATCTAAAACCTTTTCACTCTGAAACAATGAGAAACATGGTATAAACATATGGTATAAATAAATTAATTCTAGAAAAATAATGTTGTATTTTTTAAAATAAAAATGCAACTTATATACACAAATTACCATACTATAACTAAATTACCCAGAAAGTTGATAATGAAAGATTACGTATCACGAAATATAAGAGAAAAGAAGGACAAGCGTCTGAAGTGGATAAAAGGATAAACTCAATTTTACACCCGTCCAGCCTTACGTAGCAGCCCCTAGAATGGTGCAACAGAGATCTAACACACTATCAACAATTCGTTTCAGAGAAACCTGTGAGTAGTTGTAAGATGATGATGGAATTTCAAGTTATTTTTTTATTTTCGACATTACAATGCAAGGTCATCTGAAATATTTCAGTATTTCAATAAAATATTCTTAAAATAAAACTACAGACGTAAACAACCATAGGAAATATAGGTTGTTTACAATTTAAGTATATACGATAAACCTACTTTAAACAAAACATTTTACATTATCTGTGGGAACGATGCAAAGATAAAATTTGATTTCAATGCTTTATTTGCCAATCTTGGGTTCATGCTGATTGTCCTGATTGGAATGTACATCAAAGTAGGCACAGAACCTGGCAATGTGAGTTTTACTTTTGAATTTTTGATTGACAACCTATTTTGAATAAATTATGTATGTGAATACGATGTTGTAAAATGTGTTGAATAAAAGTTTTATAGATACCATGATAAATAATGTTATCTACACTGCTCAAATAAAATTAAGAACGCATATGGTTTAGATAAATGATGCAAATAAATCTACAGATAACTACCATAAAACCAAGTAGCCATAACCTAAAGTGCCCAAACATTAACGACAACCTTATGGCGGCATCCATGTAGAAAGAGTGCATCAGTTTTAGCTGTTCGAGGGGACCACACATCATATTAAAAAGCCTTCATGCTCTTCAAATAACATATATTTGTTATTTACAGGTAACCAAATTGTAGCCGTGGATCGTATCTTCATATCCTTGACATCATATAAAACAATTGTTTTGGCATCTTGTTTTCTGTAGTACGCTTTAATGTATGTGTCTTCCCATATTATGCCCCTGCATGGCTGTCTCCACCCTTTTTTGCTTCTTCTGCTAAATTTTGAGCTGTATATAATAAATACAGTTATCTATTCGACCTGTTACTCCTTATGTGGGGCATAATGACAAATTTGACTTTCCTTCAGAAAACCTGTTTTTTTTTTTCATTTTTGAGGGCAGATGAAAAAATTTCAAATACTTTCTGTTGAGAGAAATGTCGTAAGAAGTGTTTCATGCCCGTTACAGCTTTTTAATCTCCTTACTCAGTTAAGGGAAAAATTTGGAAACTTAAGTGCGTCATCTTACATTCCTGCACCCTATGCGTTTATAATACTATTTTGAGCATGGAAAGTAAAAATGATATATTTATAAATATTTTTACAGTAAATAATACTAAAAAAGAAATTCAAATTTAATTAATTAATTTTTTCAATTAATTATTACATAAAATTCTTTTCTGAGACGATTGTCAGTAAAATTTGCTCCATTTTGTTTTATAAATATATTTATATACCAGAAGGACCCGTGCGAAACTTTCGCACTGCAATCTTTGAGATTATTTCC
This sequence comes from Maratus michaelseni, assembly GCA_963931845.1. Classification (NCBI taxonomy): domain Eukaryota; kingdom Metazoa; phylum Arthropoda; class Arachnida; order Araneae; family Salticidae; genus Maratus; species Maratus michaelseni. The sequence goes on along the minus strand of OZ007588.1, from coordinate 104,997,321 downwards.
TGGTACGTTTTAGCACTAATTTTTAATTAACTAATTTTTTTTTTACTCAAACAACGCGTTTTAACAAAATGTGAGTGTACTATGTCAGAAACTTGTTCAAAACTGTTCGAATGATACCTCATTGATAATTGTATGTTTTGTATGTGCATAGAAAAAGGGGTGTGGATAACAGAAATAATATATATGATGATTGCTTGTGTATATGAAAATGGGAATAGATCGCCAGAAAATTTGTTGCCAAATTTTCTTCTCTCGCCAAGATCATTTCTCTAGGTAAGATCCCTATACTGAAAAAAATACCCGAATTATAAGAAAATTGAAATACTGAATCAGACGTTTAGTGAATTCATATGAAAGCATTTCCTCAGATTTTGCAAAACGTTTCCAGAAATCTCTTAAATACCTAAATAAATATTTGGCAGTACACCACTTTTAATACACCACTTTTTTGCAAGCCTATGGGAACTTAAACATGGGATGTCCAAGCTTTATGGTCCGCAGCCATTTACGTAACGTTAGACTTCGCTGGCGTATTAACAGCTTAATGAAATATTAAAAAATAAATACTTACTATTTTTGTAAATCCTAATGAACTGTATATCTAATTGGAAGATAATCCTTAAAATACGTAATCTACTGGTGCTCCGATACAGTACGGATATTCACAGCCATGAATAAACCAATAAACAATAGACGCACGCGGAAAAATGAAATAAAAACCCGATTAAAAGTTCGATATTTTTTTAACAAGTACGCGCAAGAAATAAATTAACAATCGTATTTTAATTGCATTAGAGGATGACGTCATCCTATAATGCAGTGGCAACACTGATTTGATAAACCTTTCATTTCATTTATGAAAACAATTAATTTTTAATTAACAGCAATTTTTAACTGGAAAACATGTTTTAAAGAAATATATGTGTACTATGTCAGCAGCCTGTTCAAAATCCTTTCATATGGCATCTCATTCATCGTTCTGCGTTTTGTATTTTGTTAGAGAAAGGGATGGTGACAACAGAAATAATATATACGATTTCTGAAATTCCTCCTGATATTTTATTAACACTGACACTAACAAGACAATCACTAACAAGACTTTTAGACTTTCAATAACAATTGGACATTGTAAGAATTTTTTAAATTCTGTTTTGTGTATAAAATTCATTATGAAAATATTTTTTAGACATTTTTAAAAATGAATTTTAAGTCATTTCTATGCAGTGAATATTGTACAAAAACTACTTTAATTGTTAAAACTAATTGGATATATTTCATATATAAATTAATTGACTGAATAAATAATTGTTTTATGAATACGCTAAATTAAATGTTTAAATATTTTAAACAAATATTTCGCTTTGTTTATCTAATTTCAATAGAATAATGAACACGTCATTAGATGTAGCATTTTAATGTTCGTATAAATAGAAATATACTTGCACAATAGTTCTTTCTAAAACTATATTAATTATTTAATTATAAAGTATTTTTAGTTTAAAATTCATTATAATCACGATGAAAATAAATTGGATTATAATTAGAAATGTAAAAAAAAAATATATATTCTGTAGTTTTAAAAATTATATATTTACATTTTGGGATATTTACGAATTAAGCAAGCAGAAAGACTACCAGTGTCTTAATGCTAAATTAAGACACTAATTGCATCTGTATTTTTTTCTCTGTTAACTCTCTATTGTTCCTAGTACTACAATGTTCGTTATTGCATTTTAAAATGAGCATTATTTAACTAGATTATCAATGCAGAAACCGAAATTAATTTTCGTTAAAGCCAAAAAAAAAAAAAAAAAAAAAAAAAAAAAATTGAGAAAAAATAAGATTCTAAATTTTATGAAATTATAGTTATTATATTCTTATTTGTCCTTGGATTCAGTACATTAGTTATTACAGCGCTGAAACTGTTGTCTGAAGAATATTGATTTCACATTATGATGCTAAAATTTGTGTTAAAATTATATACCTAAAAATATGTATTTTTATGTGATTTTTATAATTAGTAAAATAAAATGGAAACATTTTCAATGATTGCGAACAAGCGTTTACGGGATTGTTTTCTATTTTAAAAATCCAGTAAGTTTGTGTTATTTTCTTAAATATTTTTGTGAGCTGAACTCACTGCAGTTCGCAGCCTTGTCCAACAAATAAGAGTGAGATATGCCAGTCCAGGATATCGTCGGGATAGCTCAGTAGGGAGAGCGTTGGTACGGCAAACCAAAGTACCCAGGTTCGAGTCCTGGTCCCGGCATATTTTCACTCTGTTGGAAAAAATCTCAACTATGATACTCCAACCATTGGATATGAACACTGGTTGTTTATACTATGATAAATAAATATTTCCATTGTAACATCTGTCTCTTAATACTATTTTTACTCCTGTCAAATGAAAATTCAAGACTTTGTTTTATGCTTGTTTTATTTGAAGTTCTTAAATTAAAACGCTTACAAATAATTTTTAATATTGTGGGAATGCGCATTTTCATATCTATCAGTTTCTAAAATTACCATTATATGGACCATAAATCAAAATATTAAACGATACCATTTGACGCCGATATAAATAGTCTTAAGGTAGAAATATATTGGTATTTATATTATAGTCATCTATAAACACTCGAATCTTAATTTTATTATATTTATGGTTTTAAAGCAACATCAAAATTTTCAGGGACAAAATCGCTTATATCACTGTTTTATTTAACGAAATAACTTTTTAAATAGATACGTGCATGTAGTAAGTATTTTAAATGTATTAAATACATTTTGAATGGGCAAAAACAGTACTTGTTATTAATCAATAGTTCCATTTGTAAGGGAAGATCATCAAATAAATATACAAGGAATATTTGTTTAGATTTCACATCAGTATTTCATCATATTGTGATAATTTAGTTTCCCAATTTGGAAATACATACAAAATTTGTTGACATAATTTTTTGTATTGATAAATTTTTCAAACCTGTTACTGTGCTGTTATAATGATGATGAGTTCTCTTCAAGCTTTCCAAATTTTCTCAGAAAGCTAATTTCTTAATTGATATTTTTGATTTTTAGATTTGAAAATGTCGTACCGGATAATATGCATATGAATTTAAAAATTGATAAGAGTTACCATATGTGCTTTTCATAAAATCTGTTGGATGTCAAACATGCACACGACGGGCAAGAGTGCATGATTATAGTTGTTTCAACTGGAACATGTATAATTATCATCCTCATGAAGCAATAACTTGAATACATCATATTTTTATTCAAACCAATATTTCTAGCTTACTTGATATTTGCTACTCAAATTGTCTTCAGACATAATTCTCATTAACTGCCAACGTATTTTTCTTTTGAAATGCAAAAACACTAAACGTATTTATTCCTCGCTCATTTAGTATCAACCATTTTTGGATAGTTTATATAGAAAAAGGGGTGATATCTATTCTTTTATAAAATGTTAACTTTAAAATTAATTGTTATTTTTATTTTGATGTAAGTTTTCATATGGGTAAATTGGCTTTTGACATCTTTAGTGATTGTTCGTACATTGTACTGAAGAGGAGTCACGTTTTAACCTGAAACGTTTACAATTGAACCCCCAATTGGGAGAAGGGAATAAATCCAAAAAATAAGAATGGAGATAATTAAAAAAAAACTTTATAACTTTTTACTTTCAACTTATAGGCTCATGTGATATCTTAACATAGTATAAACAAAGTCGCTTTTTCTGTCCCTATATCCCTATGTACGCTTAAATCTTTAAAACTACGCAACGGATTTTGATGCGGTTTTTTTTAATAGATAGAGTGATTCAAGAGGAAGGTTTATATGTATAATAACATCCATTAAATAGTGGAGAAATACTGTTATTTTTTAGGTTTAAGTCGCTTTTTCTGTCCCTATATCCCTATGTACGCTTAAATCTTTAAAACTACGCAACGGATTTTGATGCGGTTTTTTTTAATAGATAGAGTGATTCAAGAGGAAGGTTTATATGTATAATAACATCCATTAAATAGTGAAGAAATACTGTTATTTTTTAGGTTTAAGTCGCTTTTTCTGTCCCTATATCCCTATGTACTCTTAAATCTTTAAAACTACGCAACGGATTTTGATACGTTTTTTTTTTAATAGATAGAGTGATTCAAGAGGAAGGTTTATATGTATAATGACATCCATTAAATAGTGGAGAAATACTGTTATTTTTGAGGTTTAAGTCGCTTTTTCTGTCCCTATATCCCTATGTACGCTTAAATCTTTAAAACTACGCAACGGATTTTGATGCGGTTTTTTTTAATAGATAGAGTGATTCAAGAGGAAGGTTTATATGTATAATAACATCCATTAAATAGTGGAGAAATACTGTTATTTTTGAGGTTTTTAATGTGATGTCGTAAATAATTTCATTTTTTCCGCTTATACATTGCAAACGCAGGCTGAACCCTACAAGATTTATCAAAATAATGTACTAATTATTGTACACATTAAAAAGGTCTACAGAAAACACAAAGAGATGAAGGTTTTCAAGGTTAACCCGAAGCAAAGCGAGGGAGGGCCGCTAGTTAATGATAATGAAGAAAATATAAATTCTGATTTATTTACTAATAGAGCTGGCTGAAATATATAATATTCATTTATATATGTATATGTAAATGTGTTGGATTTATTCCCTTCTTCCAATTTATCATATACTATATACAAAATAATTTGAAATAATAAACAATATAATGACAAAAACTATTTATTTATTAGAAAAAACGTAAGGACACTCTATTATTCATTTTTTTCTTCACTTTCGGATCTTGTAGTTGGCCAGGTCAGAATAATATCGTAAAAATCTTTGAATTCATCAGGAATATATTGGATTATTTTTTGTATGTCGTTCATTTTTTTCTCATTTATGGGTATTTTAGTAACATATGCCGGAGTTTCTGGTATTTTCGGGTTTGTAGGAGGTTTTTGAAGCAAAAATGTAGCTTTAATGAAACCATGGATAAATTCGCAACATGTCAAGTAACCTTTATGACTTGAACTATACTCAAAGCTTCTATATTGCGAAATCTTGAATGTTGTTGCCTTGTCTAATGAGTTACAGCTTTTCTTGAAACATCGCCGCCATGAGTTTTTAAAATCAAGTATGTCGTTAGAAGTAATGTGTTTAACCGAAAAACCGCTGATTTTTGCTGCCAAAATAAGATTATTATATTCATTTGGAACATAAATTCTGTCCTTTCTCCTAATGAGTCTTTTAGCGCCCCCAAAATTTCTGTCACACTGTAAAAACGAATGGCCACGCACAGGAAAGTATTGATATATTTTCTCGTAACGATTCATTGCAACAAGAGTGAGAAAGAATCTTATAAGGGAGTTATTTCTATTTTGTCTCCCGCAAGCATCGCTAAAAACGTGTAGTTCTTTGACAGAGGGATCCATGTTCTGTATAGTTTTCCACAATAAACTGCATACTTCATCTGAGCCTCGTTTAGCTTCACCCTCATGGTAAGTGTAGAAATCAGCTGAGTTCGTCTGTAAGTCGTGAACACAAAACGCATACAGCCATAGTTTTCTTAAATAAAACATCTCTTGAACTGGGATCTTAAGAATGGGCAGATTTTGCATGTAATCAAATACAATGGCTCCTACATCTTCTCTTTCCTGACACAAGGCCAAAATTTCTTTCTGTTTATTATATAATATATCAATTTATTTATAAAAGCCATAGTTTTCCCACCAATAGCGATGTGTTTTTGTTTATGGAAAAAAAAAACAGGCAAAAAGAAACACTATTTCTATACTCGTACAGTTGATAGTTGGAAGAAGAGAATAAAGGAAGGATTTGTTTCCTTCTTCCAACTAACTATTTTTATGGCCGCATGAATCTATACGAAGCGAATGGTTTTTTGTTCTTTTCTTCGAACTCACAATTAAGCGCTACGTCTAAAGAATGTAAAAGTGTAGAAAAATGAATGTGTTAAAAATTGGCGTTTATTCCCTTCTTCCAATTGGTGATTCAATTGTTTTTAATGTTTTTATATATCTATTTTAATTTAAAAGTATCTGTAATTTAAGTGATCTTACTTCTTAATTGAGAATAAAATAGTATAACATTTTTATCATAAAAAAAAACATAGCTTGAGAGCCCGTAGTGGTTGATGTCAACGGCGGATCACTTACCATCGGGTAAGCTAACTTCCTCCCTAGTCCGCCATGGCACGTGACAACAATGTAGACCATAACAGTTTAATTTGGATCACGTTTCTTTTAGATTTGTGGGTCGCTGCTGTGGTGACCAGGGTGGTGGAATCCCTTTAGTTCCTGTATTTGTGTACCAAGGGATCTAGTCTGGAGCCGCTATGTAGTTAAATTTAAATTTACAAACTCACATATACTATGTATATTTATAATCGACTAGAGAAATTATTCGTTTCATAACCAATACGGGGGGAATTCAAAGCAGACGTTTCCACGGATATTTTGGCGTCTCATGTTAAATTTTTCGTGATGTCAGATGCACTGTAACATCCATAATTTATAAATATATCTCTAATTTGTGAAAATAATTCAAAAATTATGATCTAGAATATAACACATATATACAAAATATATACATATATACAAAGTGGTAATAGCAAAACCCTTTCTGTAGCGTTCTTTTATAGATTAAAATTAGAGAAACAATTTTTGTATTTTTATGTTAAAATTATGTAAAAAGCACTTAGTGAATTTCATGTATATAAATTATATCTGTTAACTTATTTAATATAGTAGATTCTAGTGGATATATCACTCTTAATACTCGTCTTTTTTAGTATTTTTTAGCCAAAACCAAACATGAAAATTCCATACTATTGATAGATATAACCTGCAGGTGTCAGCAAATTTTAACAGTTCATTTTATGTTTGAATGAACTGCGAAAAAATGAAAGGCATGCGAATCCTTTATTCTTGGCTTAAAATTTGGGATTCTTTATAGACTTTTTTCTTAGAAAGCAGTCAATATTTCGTGACCTATAAGTTATATATTATGCGTATTGAAAAATAAAATGTTAAAAAAGTTTTAAGAAGCATTGAGATATATTTATTGCATAATAAATATGTTTAGGGATATATTTGCTTTTATTATTGCATGGTGGTGTTTAATGAAAAACATGTTCTACTAAATTTAAAAATGTACGGTGTCTAAAAGACTACAGCTGTTCTTTTTTCTTGATTCGTACAATCAAGTCCAAAATTAATTATTCATTGTACGCTAAAAGCAGATTTAAAGAAAATATTTAATCAATTAGTAAAATGTATCTGCTTATATAGCTAAAATAGCAGATACAGTTCATTGAGAAATTATAAGACCACTTTAATTTAGCAAATCCTGAAAAAAATAGGGGCTCTAATTATAATTTCTAACATATATAAAATATGATGTTACAACATACATATTACACATGTGTTTCAATAAATTTGAATAATGCGTTAAATGAATTGAACTATCATAAATAAATGAAAAATACACTGTTCATTTATACAAAAAAAAAGAAAAATGACGGTATGAAAATAAATATGATATCGGTCATCTGTTTTTCTTTTTCTTTTTTTAAATGCCCAAGTTATGTTTCATGAAGTTGGGCCATTTTCGTACAATGGCAACTTTCAGTTTATCATCCGAAGAAAATTTATTGAATGTGATTCAAAAGCATATTAAAAATATTGCAGATGTCAGGTATGTGCGCATTACAATGATATGATTGATCACACAACGGACAAACGGAATTTTGTCTTTGATACCAAAATTCTATGCAAATGAAGTAAAGGATAGCCAGAAAATATCTGAATTTAAGCTGATAATGTATATTGCTCGTCATCCCAGTATTGCTACCACTGACCATCTAAACAAAATAATTGGCAGCATTCGTGACAGAAACATTGCTTTACACCACATAAAGTTCACTTCACTTATCAACCAAGTTCTCGTTCTCAGTATGCACTCCATCAATAACTGTTATGAGACCTCGAAACAGAAAATAAAAACAGCCCAAAATTTGATTGGCTAAGATGCTTTTGGATATAAACGAATCACCAAGAATCTTGGCGAGACTACCATTGTTGAAACCTAATATTGGTTAATGTGTATTACTAGTCTAATCAAACTCATATAGGTGAGTAAAGACAAGTTCTGAATGCAGATTTGCGATAGTTTAGACAAAATGTCTGTTTGAGAACAGACTGAGCACATGTTGCCCCTCTCATTTAGTGGCACCTTACTGATATTGGATGCGAGAAACAACTCTGTGTTTGGTACGTTATTACAATGCTGCTTTAAAATACATTAAAAATTTTAAGGTGTGTACACTCTTTATAATTTCCAAGGACCCTGGAATCACTAATTGAGATAAGACTGTAACATAATTAATCCAAAGAACTGCGGATGCAACATGGACTTTAATTAAGCTACGTCTCAGTACACATAAATTTTACAAATACAGAAAAGCTGCACACATAAAGCGTAGTTTTGTGGGTTAGAGTTTATAGTTTCATCAGGACGCCCATCACCTTTCTGGGAAAGTTTTTTAAGTTCACGGCACAAGGGCCGAAGACACCTTTCTTTCTCTCAAGGGAGAAATCCACAAGCTTGCTCGCTCTGCTGAAACATAATTCAGAATCCTCCTTTGGCCCCTCACGAGTTTGATTATATCTAGTGAGAGAATTTCAAGTAGTTTCGAGAGCTTAACATCCCCAGGATGAGCAGATGACGGTTTTTGAAGTAGCTGAAAGATATTGAACATATGGTCTCGAGTAGCTTGAATTTATTGTATCATAACGTCTGTATAACGTCAGATAAAAGGAATGATCTAAAATTTATATCTCCTTGAGAAGGCGATTACTCTTGAGATTTCTAGCACGGTTGCATCTGGAACCAATCTTGCGGCATCAATTGAAAGAAATAATTCTTAATATATGATACACAACTCAAGTCTTCAAATTAGTGAGTTAGACTTGTTTAAATTAAACTTGTTAGAGTTCTTTAAATGAGAAGTTGTCACAAGACATTTTCTATTTAATATTTAGATCGCAGAATTTGTAATTGCCTCTTTTAATCGCAGGATTTGTAATTCTTTTCTGCGATTATCTATGGCGAAAAATTCTATTCAAAATTTGTCGTAAAACTGTATGCATATATGTGGTATAACTTCATATTGAAGTTTGTTAGCATTGTATTCAGGGATAGCAGAAGCTATATTTAATGCAGTTCCTGATAATTAAAAGAAGATTATCTGAAAATACAAAATTGCTTTGGTCTGACCTTGATGGATGCAATGTTATGTGTGGAAAATTTAACTCAATCATTGAAAGGTTTCCTGAGATGTGCCCAAATATATGATTTGTTGGTATGTCCTTTTAACTATTAACCCCTTGAAGGGCACCGGTATATTATATATACCACTTCATTTTAATCCCAAAATGCCACAATGACACCAGAATTTTATAATAAAATTTTGAATTTATAAGGTACAGGAGGAAAAGCTTTTACTTACTTTTAAAATAAATCCATTCAGGAATCCTGGTGTCAATCAATCTTTTCGATATTTTAGCTACAAGAGTGCTTTGCCCCTGGAGGGGTTAATACTATTATTTTTGTTAATTAAATTTTGTTTTTTATGATGGTTCTTCATATAAAAACGACCTTAATGGTGTAAATATAAAAATATATCATAAGAGACGGTAGTTTCTTGAGTGACGCAGCGAAAAACCGAAAACCGTAAGCCCAAAACCGAAGATTCCGTCACTCTCATATATACAGCTAGCAGGACATCAAAGGAAAATCGAAACGCCGACATTTAATATCTCAGTAAATATGAGGCATACCGTTTCGATTTTTTCACATTAGTCTTATATCTATGGCCTAACTCTATCCTGAAATTTATAGATTTCTACATGCAGTAGATTTTGAGATCTGGAAACCAATTTTTAAGCGAAAATGGGAGATGTAATGGTGTAATGGGCACAGAGGTGTTATCTCCAAAACGGCTCGAAGTATTTTTTAAAAATTAATATATTATATTAATCGGTTTCAGATGAAGCGTGTAAGATTTTGAGCTAACGTAGGAAAACTCTTGTTTTTTATATAATCCAGTTTCAAAATCGGACTCTTTTCTTATGCTTTTTCTGGTAGACTAACATTACAGATTTTCGGCCTTTTCACCCTTTTTTATTACTGCGCAGTAAGGATGTTCATGGCTATCACGGTTACAGTTAAAAGTTAAAGCATCTCCATATCGTTGAAAAACTATTTAGATTCTTTTTTTTAATACGAAAACAGTTTATTATACATTCCAAAATATGTATTAAATTAAATTAGGGTTAAATTTTTTTCTTTCTTGTTCGGATGCAAACAATTCATATTTTTAATCTGCATTTGGTCGAAAAATGATTTATCTTTAATTTTAAAACGAGAAATTCGTAATTACATGTATAAAATTCGATTGATATTTATTATATTGGTATTTATGATTTCAAAATTTTTAATAAGAAATTGTTTTTTTGCTAGTATACAGTGGACAAAGTCTCTAGCCTCTAGCCATGCCAACCAACCAATCTGTTGCTGGACATGGATCTGCTTATATCTTATATCGCTTATTCGTATAACTTCGGCTTGGCTGTCACTAGTTTGTCTTTGGCTTGCCTCTTGTTAGTTAGTCTTGACTGCTAAATTTTTATATTTCACAATTTAATTACAATACTTCAGGTAAGAATGCTTTTTAACTTGATTATTTCCTGTATTTATAATCAGTGCAAAAACCCTTAACGGGTTAAAGTTTGTGACGCAGCACTTTACCTTTTGTCTGTAAGAATTTCAAATACGGGTCTTAAAATTAATGATATCAAATTTTGAGTGACGGTATGCTATAAATTAAAAATCTTCTCTTTTTTTCCCCCTATTGTTATATTGATATTCAGTGGTGCAAATATTATTTTCTACATGAAAAAAAATATATAAGTTTTTTGCACATGCTTGTCATTCACATCTCTGATAAGTTCAAAATATGAATTTTAAAAGAAATGATATCAAAATTCAAGTGACGCCTTCATGTGACTTTAATGGGTTTGTTTTAAAATCCAATTAAATTTATTTTTGGTTTGTCTCCTTATGTATATTTACACATGCTAACAATAATTTTAGTTTTCCAATACATCATTAAATATATCACTTGCAATAAATAAGCCTGTATTATGCATTGAAATGTATTTATTTCAATAAATTGATTTATCTTTTGTGCCATGCTGTCGAAAATTCAAAGAAAAATTTATGTAAATGGTTTTTTTTGCATCATACTATCCATTTGCATACATTTCACTTAGTTTGGATACTATGATGCAAAATAAACCTTTACATAAATTTTTCTTTCAAATTTCGACAGCATGGCACAAAAGATAAAACAATTTATTGAAATAAAGAACCTTTAGTAGCTTTTTCGCCAATCTTAAATTTTGCACCCATTAAAACACAAGAATGTTAGTAACAAAAAAATATTATAAATACAGGAAATAATCAAGTTAAAAAGCATTCTTACCTGAAGTATTGCAATAAAAATTATGAAATGTGAAATATAAAAATTTAGCAGTCAAGACAAACTAATAAGAGGCAATCCAAAGACAAAATAATAACAGCCAAGCCAAAGCTAAACTATATGAATAAGTGATATAAGCATAAGCAGATCCATAAGCAACCGATTGGTTGGTTGGCATGGCTAGAGACTTTGCCCACTGTATACTAGCAAAAAACAATTTCTTATTAAAAATTTTGAAATCATAAATACCAATAATAAATACCAATCGAATTTTATACATGTAATTACGAATTTCTCGTTTTTAAAATTAAAGATAATTCATTTTTCGACCAAATGCAGATTAAAAATATGAATTGTTTGTATCCGAACAAGAAAGAAAATAAGGAGACTCATAAGGTTAGACCCCTTGACTCATATTACTTTTATTTTTAACCTCATCGACAAAATTAATACTTTTTATGTACCGGATTGACAATACATTTTTTTATCGCCCGATAGACAAAATTCTTGATTTTTATGCACCTGTTTGATGAAATTTGGGATTTTTACATGCAAACTTAACGAAATTGGAGTTTTTTCATGCCCGATCAACGAATTTTTTTTTTTTTTATGCAAGCGTTTGATGAAATTTGCGTTTTTCATGCGCTAATAAATGAAATTCATGATTTTTACCCGCCTGTTTGACGAAATTTATAATATTTTCTCCCCCTATCGAGAAAATTCATGTTTTTCTGTGCCTATCGATGAAATTCATGATTTTTGCACATTGATCTACGAAATTCCTGATTTTTATGCTGCAAAATGACGAAATTTGCAATTTTTCAGAGACTAATTGGTATCTAATGCAGTTTAATTCATTCGACTCAACAATTTTTATGCACCTCATCGACAAAATTCATACTTTTTACGGGCCGGATTGACAAAAAAAATTTTATCACCCGATTGCCAAAATTCTTGATTTTTATGCACCCGTTTGATGAAATTTGTGATTTTTATGTGCATACTTTACGAAATTAATGATTTTTTCATACCCGATCACAGAATTTTTTGATTTTCATGCGACCGTTAGATGAAATTTGCGATTTTCATGCGCTAATAAATGAAATTAATGATTTTTACCCGCCTGTTTGACGAAATTTATGATCTTTTCTCCCCCTATCGAGAAAATTCATGTTTTTTCTGTGCCGATCGATGAAATTCATGATTTTTGCACATTGATCAACGAAGTTCCTGATTTTTATGCTGCAAAATGATGAAATTTGCAATTTTTTCAGAGACTAATTGGTATCTAATGCAGTTCAATTCATTCGACTTGACAATTTTTACGCACCTCATCGGCAAAATTCATACTTTTTACGGGCCGGATTGACAAAAAAAATTTTTATCACTCGATTGCCAAAATTCTTGAATTTTATGCACCCGTTTGATGAAATTTGTGATTTTTACGTGCAAACTTCACGAAATTAATGACTTTTTCATACCCGATCATAGAATTTTTTGATTTTCATGCGACCGTTTGATGAAATTTGCGATTTTCATGTGCTGATAAATGAAATTCATGATTTTTACCCGCCTGTTCGACGAAATTTATAATCTTTTCTCCCCCTATAGAGGAAATTCATTTTTTTCTGTGCCGATTGATGAAATTCATGATTTTTGCACATTGATCAACGAAATTCCTGATTTTTATGCTGCAAAATAATGAAATTTGCAATTTTTTCAGAGACTAATTGGTATCTAATGCAGTTTAATTCATTCGACTCGACAATTTTTATGCACCTCATCGACAAAATTCATACTTTTTACGGGCCGGATTGACAAAAAAAAATTTTATCACCCGATTGCCAAAATTCTTGATTTTTATGCTACGGTTTGATGAAATTTGTGATTTTTACGTGCAAACTTGACGAAATTAATGTTTTTTCATGCCCGATCAACGAATTTTTTATTTTTATGCGAGCGTTTGATGAAATTTGTGTTTTTCATGCGCTAACAAATGAAAATCATGATTTTTATCCGGCTGTTCGACGAAATTTATGATCTTTTCTCCCCCTATCGACAAAATACATGTTTTCTCTGTGCCGATCGATGAAATTCATGATTTTTACGCTGCCAAATGACGAAATTTGCAATTTTTTCCGAGATTAATTGGTATCTAATGCAGTTTAATTTATTCGACTCGACATCGACAGGATATATTGATTTTAGTTTCAAAATTCACCACCAGGGGCCGCTTTCCTCTCTCGGGTTCTATGTGCCCAATCACCACGCAGTATGGCTTATTCGACTTAAAATCCACAGCCTCAAAGATTTCAGCTATGTCTGCATAGTACAGAGTGCGCCCCCTGATGGTGGAAGATGGAACTAACGGATTTTGCAGCTAACTCGAGTTCTATGGGTCCGATCACAATGCAGTTTGCTTCGACACAACACCGACAGGATATATCGATTTTAGTTCCAAGTTTCACCACCAGGGGATGCTTTGCTATCTCGGGTTCTATGTGCCCGATCACAACGCTGTATGCCTCATTCGACTTGAAATCGACACCTCGAACATTTCATCTATGTCTGTAGAACAGAGTGTGCCCCCTGGTGGTGGAAGGTGGAACTAACGGATTTTGGAGCTAACTCGAGTTCTATGGGTCCCATCACAATGCAGCTTAATTTATTCGACTCGGCATAGACAGGATATATTGATTTTAATTCCAAGTTTCACTACCAGGGGCGCTTTCCTATCTCGGGTTCTATAGACCCGATCACGACGAGGTATGGCTCATTCTACTCCAAATGGACAGCCTCAAAGATTTCAGCTATGTTTGTATAAAACAGAGTGCGCCCTCTAGTGGTGGAAGATGGAACTAACGGATTTTGTAGCTAACTCGAGTTCTATGGGTCCCATCACAATGTAGTTTGATTCATCGACAGGATATATCGATTTTAGTTCCAAAATTCACCATCAGGGGATGCTTTCCTATCTTGGGTTCTATGGGCCCAATTACGACGAGGTATGGCTCATTCGACTCCAAATCGACAGCTTCAAAGATTTCAGCTATGTTTGTATAGAACAGAGTGCGTCCCCTGGTGGTGGAAGATGGAACTAACGGATTTTGTAGCTATGGGTCCCATCACAATGCAGTTTAATTTATTCGACTCGGCATCGACAGGATATATCGATTTTAATTCCAAATTTCACCACCAGGGGGCACTTTCCTATCTCGGATTCTATGGGCCCGATCACGACGAGGTATGGCTTATTCGACTCGAAATCGACAGCCTCAAACATTTCAGCTATGTTTGCATAGAACAGATTGCGCCCTCTAGTGGTGGAAGATGGAACTAACAGATTTTGTAGCTAACTCTATTTCTATAGGTCCCATCACAATGTATTTTGATTCATCGACTCGACATCGACAGGATATATCGATTTTAGTTCCAAGTTTCACCACCAGGGGGCGCTTTCCTATCGGGTTTTATGGGACCGATCACGACGAGGTATGGCTCATTCGACTCCAAATTTACAGCCTCAAAGATTTCAGCTATGTTTGTATAGAACAGAGTGCGCCCCCTGGCGGTGGAAGATGGAACTAACGGATTTTGCAGGTATGGGTCCCATCACAATGCAGTTTAATTTATTCGACTCGGCATCGACAGGATATATCGATTTTAATTTCAATTTTCACCACCAGGGGGCGCTTTCCTATTTCGGATTCTATGGGCCCCATCACGACGAGGTATGGCTCATTCGACTCGAATTCGACAGCCTCAAACATTTCAGCTATGTTTGTATAGAACAGAAAGCGCCCTCTAGTGGTGGAAGATGGAACTAACAGATTTTGTAGCTAACTCTATTTCTATAGGTCCTATCACAATGTAGTTTGATTCATCGACTCGACATCGACAGGATATATCGATTTTAGTTCCAAGTTTCACCACCAGAGGGCACTTTCCTATCGGTTTCTCTGGGACCGATCACGACGAGGTATGACTCATTTGACTCGGAATCGACAGCATGAAAATTTCCAGCTATGTTTGTATTGGAAAGATTGCGCCCTTTGGCGGAGGAAGATGGAACAATCGGGTTTTTGCCATGCATTTTCATACTTCTAATTGTGTTACTCTCTCGCTGTATAATTTAAAAGTTGAGTCTTGGATTCCTCTCCCTGGGCCACCACCCTCATATTTTGATTGGGGTCCAAGGGGTCTTTTTTAGCATTTCTTTAAAATTTTATTCTAATGATTAATTTATATATGCTTAATTTTGACTAATTGACATTTTCATGAATAACCTTAAAAAAGTAATGATATCAGTACAAAAACCCTTAACGGGTTAAAAGTTGTGACGCAGCACTTTGTTTTGGCTCTATAAATTTTAAATATGGGTCTTAAAAGCAATGATATCAAATTTAAGTGACGCTATGTTAATAATTTTTTTTTAAATCATAATTTTCTTTTTAGTTTTATTTATATTCACAGGTGCAATTATTATCTTAATATGAAAAAAATATATAGAATTTATTCGCTGATGCTTTTTCATTCACATCTCTCATGAATTCAAAATATGGGTTTTAAAAGAAATTATATCAAAATTTGAGTGACACCTTGACGTGAATTTAATAGGACACTTTTAAAATTCAATTTAAATTATTTTTGGTTTGTCTTCTAAATTATATTTACACATACAAACAATACTTTTAATTTTTCAATACACTTTTAAATATATTACTTTCACTGAGCCTATATTATGTATTGAAATGTATTTATTTCAATAAATTGATTTATCTTCTGTGCCATGCTATCCAAAATCATAAGTAAAATTTATGTAAATGATTATTTTGCATCATATTATCCACTTGAATACATTTCCCTTTGTTTGGATACTATGACGCAAAATAATCATTTACATAAATTTTACTTATGATTTTGGATAGCGTGGCATTTGGATAGCGTGGCATTTCTTTTAAAACCCATATTTTGAATTCATGACAGATGTGAATGAAAAAGCATCAGCGAATAAATTCTATATATTTTTTTCATATTAAGATAATAATTGCACCTGTGAATATAAATAAAACTAAAAAGAAAATTATGATTTTAAAAAAAAATTATTAACATAGCGTCACTTAAATTTGATATCATTGCTTTTAAGACCCATATTTAAAATTTATAGAGCCAAAACAAAGTGCTGCGTCACAACTTTTAACCCGTTAAGGGTTTTTGTACTGATGTATGTATACTGATGTTTGTATGATTTATTATTATTGTTATTTGCTTTATTATTATTTTGCAAGAGTGATTCAATTATTTTTAATACTGTCGGATTTGCTATATGTTAATATTTATAGTGTATAAAAAATTTGATTTGGCCATTGGGTATAAATATTTTGGGCTGTTTTTTGGATGTAGTTGGGCGGTTTCGGGAAGTGGACATCTAGCAACATTAATCTGAAGTAACCAATCTCGTTGTCTTTACACCGGTTGTCTTTTATGACTCAGATTTTCCGACGTGAGTCACATCAATATATTTAGAGTTCAGAATACAGAGTTGGATTTCGTACCTTTTTCTACGACAGGAGATAGCCCACCTACTTGTCTAATGGTTATGGCGCTGGCCACTAGACAACAGGTGCTGGGGTCAAATCCCGACACAGACATAGAAATTTGTTGAGGGTTGAATCCCACTTTAACTGGAGATGCCGGTATGTTTAGCCCTCGTGTGCAAAAGACGGCCGTAGCTCCCACAATCAACGTAGCACGACATATTCACTATACAAATATTTCTAAAATATTTAGAATAGTTGCTTTGTACGTTTATATATATATATACATATATATGATGGTCTTAATCAATTTTTAATTATTTCGAAGGAAATAATTAAATTTGTTTAAATGTTAAAATTCTATTTTATTGCAGGTCAAAGTCGATTATAAGAACTTCTGTTATTTGACTAAAACAATTATGAGCGTATAAAATTATTTGGCTATAAATCATATTTTAAAAAGGAAATAATGTCCAATTACAGACATAATATTTCAGTATAATTTATTACAGATTTTTAAAAATAGCAAACAAAAAATACTTACGTAATTACAGGGTGCGGAAAAAAGTTTTGGATGGCTCAATCAACAATACTAACAGGACGCAATTTTGCAGAAAGTGCTCAAGCCTCTGCTCAGAAACATTTTTCCTGGACGAAATTGGGTGTTTCAGCAAGACTCTGCACCAGCCCATCACGCACGCAAGACACTTGACTGACTTAGGACGGGGAACATTGACTTCATTTCTCCCGATGAATGACCCGACATTAATCCAATGGATTTTTTTATTTAGGTAATTTTGAAGGCAAATGTCTTGGCTACTTCCCATGAAAGTTTGGATGGTCTGAAAGGAAAATTGATTAAGGAATGATATTTCCGGTTGTGATATTTCGTGCCGCAGTCAATGATGTCTCAAAATGGCTAAGAGCATACATTCAAAGAAAAAGGGCTGATAGTTTGAAATCTAATCTGCTTTTCCATTATTTACATGTTAAATTAAATAGATTTGTTAATAAATTGTAGACATTTATGGTCTTCTCGAAAATAACGGATTTTATGCTCATCCAAAACATTTTCCGCACTCTGTAAATGCATAAAATTTACTAAAATTTTATTATTTATCTTTGAAAATAAAATCTCAGCCAGTTTACATTCAATCATGTCATAGGTAATTTCAATAAAAATACCAATGAAATACCTCATTTTGAAAAACAATCGGGAAATTTAAACAATTAAACATTTTTATACTATCCATAGGAATTCCTAATGATTTACAGACTCAACCATAAAAAATCAATAAAATGTCATTACTCTTTTTGAAAAAATAATAAATAGCATATAATTTTATGCATAAATATAATTTATTATTGATGTTTCAAAACTGCAAACAAAACAGATTTTTAATCAATTTCACTTTAGACAAATGTAAACACAGTATTTAATATCAGCTACAATGTTTATTTCTTCCACAAAGTTTATTCTACTGTTTTTTTCTTTATTAGTATTGCCCTTCAAATTAGACATTATTAGTACTGAAAAATAAATATTGTCTCAACTGCCTTTTGAGTAGCCGGAAGGCATTTAACGATAACAGATAAGCCACGATTTAATAAAAGTTTCCAAATTAAGCTCAAATCAAATAGAAATCGAAATTTCAGATTTCATTTCTTATCCTGTTTAATTCATTACTCTTTCAAAGTGTTATGTATTTTTATAAATATATATTTCTTTTAATTTCTTTAAAAATTAATACAAATATTTTATTTGAAGAAATTATTTTTCTAATTGTACATTAAAATATTTGCTATACAAATATTAACACATAAATAAATAAAGATAGGTGGGAATTTGCCGAAATTAAGTTCTCTAATGTTTACACTGAATACTCAAGAGATTAAATTCGCCAAACGTCTGCATTAAATAAATATCTTATCTCGTTTAACTTAATAGCAAATTATTTTTGACAGTTTTAATCTTATTTTTCGATTTCTTTTACAAACGATCTTTAATTATTTTTTTTTCAGAATGACAAATATAGATATTGAAAATAACATAATTATCTTATTTATAACTTTATCTTTTATGTAATGAATGAAAAAATGGATATTTAAATGTAATATTTCATTATCAGCTAAAATTTTACTTCTTTCAGAAATGTATTCCATTATTTTTTTCTTTTCATTGAAATCACTTTTAAAATTAGAAATTAACTAAACAGAAGTTTAATTTTGACACAATTATTCTAATTGGTAAAAAAATCATATGAGATGTAATCTTCCCAACTAGACGAAAAAGTTCGGGACAGGATTCGAACTCGAGATTACTTGGCTAAAGCTCGCAATGATCTACCATCTGAGCTATCCCGGGATACATGTGGCTGAGCTAATTCACCCAGTTAACGTTAATGATCTCAGCATCTGGTCTGATATCTAAATCAGCACAACAGAATAAATCGCAGGTAATCGGACCTCCAGTAAACGTTGGAAACGTGTATACAAGATTCATTTTGACACAATTATTCTAATTGGTAAAGAAATCATATGAGATGTAATCTTCCCAATTGGGCGAAAAATTCTGGGCCAGGATTCGAATCCGGGATCCCTTGGCAATGCTCTACCAACTGAGCAATCCCGAACGATTATGGCTGAACTATTAGCCAAAGTATCCTGGGTTCGAATCCTGGCCCCGAGTTTTTTCACCCAGGTGGTAAGATTACATCTCATATGATTTCTTTACCAATAAAATAATTGTGTCAAAAATAATCTAGTGCAATCACGTTTCCAGCGTTTACTGGAAGTCCCATTACCTGTGATTTATTCTGTTGTGCTGATTCAGATATCACACCAGATGCTATGATCAATAAAGTTAACTGGGTGAATTAGTTCAGCCATATTCGTCCCCTCAGTTGGTTGAGCATTGACTGCTTCAGCCAAGACCTCGCCTAGTTGGGAAGATTACATCTCATATAAACAGAAGTTAATTGTGCAATTCTTTGGTTGCTTTCCGATTTCGTGTTACTTCTTTCACAAAGACATAATGATTTTACCATACCCGTATATTCCATTGTATAAAAGTATTCAAATAAAAACAAAAAATATCAAAGTTACTACCTTTTAATCTCACTATTTTTTAAAGCAAAATAGTTTTTTTTTAAGGTTATTTTTTTTTTTTTTTTGCATTCCGAGATTATTGAAAATGAAACCTTATTAAATAGTAATATCCTGCGTTGCATAAAAATATTATTAAAAACATACAAAATTTGAAAATAGTAATTTAGATTATGTTAGAAGTACTATTTTTATATTGTTGACACTGAATACTCAGGAGAAATTGTTCATCAATCATCAGCACTAAATAAATGTAGCTGATCATTTGGTTAAACGATTAATTATTGATGCCACATATTTTTTTTTTCTGTTTGCTGCTATAAATAATTTAAACCATTAATGAGTGTTTTTTAGTATATATCGATGTTTTTGAACCGAAAAGCATTTAAAACTTCGATTAATAAATTAAAGTTTTTATTTCTGTTTTACGAGAATGTTAGAATTTCAGAATATATTTATATTTCATACTCAAATTATGGTAAGTACTTAGTAACATTAATAATTTCATACTTAAAGTAAAGTAGTTTATGTATATTTTGTAAAATGAAATCTTTACTTTATATGTATTCTTTAATCGGATTTTTTCAGATTTCTTATAGTATCTAAATAAACTCATTAATTATTATTTTCTTAGTAAATAGGGTATAATGAATTTTATCGATATTTAAATATATTTTTAAATATTGAATTTCGTTTTAATTATTTTACTATAGTGGAATTCAAAATTACAATATTTCATCTCTATCTAAGGTTTTTTTTTTTTAAATGTAAGCTTTTATAAAAATATTTACTAACTAGCAGATCCACCCGGCGTTGCCTGGTCTCGTCAAAAAATAATACAAAACGCGAAACGACTCTAAAAATGGCTGCACGAAACCCTTCCTCTGGTAACTCTTTGTCTTTCGGAAATTAAATAGAGAGATTTACACGAAGCTAAATTAAATTTACCACCTCCTCAAATGTCTGGATCATTTGATTCAAAACGGGTCAGTTTTTGGTCAAATTTAAAAAAAAAAAATACCGTCGGATTTTCACAAAATTTGCATTTTTAGAATCAGAAACATAAACTGTGAGTTTCGATTCAAATAATGCAATACTTTCCTTAATACTCGAGGATGAGTGAAAATGAAACTTTTTCGTTTTCTGGGATTATCAAATCGGTAACTTTCTTTTGTGGTCTCAATAAAAATAGTCATTTTTGGCGCACGCGCAGGCAAATCTTTTAGTTCCACAGCCAGGGGATGCATTTTGTTCTAATAAAATTATTCCACACGTGTCCCCGCTGCCTACGATACCGTTTCTAGCAGACGTGCTACGTACGCGCTGCAAAATCTGTTACTTCCAGTTTCTACCACCAGGTGGACATTCTGTTCTAAATAAACTTATTTCCGAACGAAACTCCGGCACTCGTTCCTGCTGCTTACGCGCTAAAAATCTATTAGCTCCACTTTCCACCGCCAGAGAGTACCAAATTTATGTCTTAAATAATTAGCTATATCTTAATTAGTTTATGTAATGTTGAATGAACCGATTCCTGTTGAAATCGGACCCACAGAATCCAAGAAAATAAATCATCCCCTGGAATTAATATTCGTAAATGTTCGTAACCAAGAGCTGAAAAAATGATACCGAAGTTTATTTAGTACTTGGGAGACATCGGAAGAATGTCAGAAAAAATTTCGTTTGAATTGAACCTACGTGAAATGCAAAATCTTTTAGTTACACTGTCCACCGCCAGGGGGTGCACTCTGTTCTAAACAAATCTCTTTCCGATTGAAACTCCGGCACGTGTCCCTGCTGCCTATGACACTGTACAGCAGGCGTGCTGCGCAGTCGCTGCAAAATCTTTTAGTTCCATTTTCTACCTCCAGGTGGCGCTAAATCTGTTAATTAGTTATCTATAAATTAATTAGTTCGTGTTAAGTTGAATGAACTAATTCTTATTGAAATTGGGCCCATAGAACCCGAGATAACACCCCTCCCTGGTCATTAATGTTCAGAAATACTGGTAACCAAGGGCTTAAAAAATGATACCGAAGTTTATCTAGTATCTTGAGACCTGAGAAAAGGTTTCGTTTGAATCGGACAAATAATTAAATAGTTCTGATTTTGGAGGCAGAGGGGGGGGGGGGAGGATGGAGTTTCGATCAGAGCATTAATGCGATATTTAAACTACAACCGAACACTCACCCCCACAGAATTTAACCTAAGACGTTAAAAAATTAGGAATTATCATTAACTTTCTAAACAGAAACAAAATGACTTTTTTTTTTTTTTTTTTTTTTTACATACGAAAACAGTAAGTTACCGTTGTTAATTTCTTAAATCAAATACATAAATGACGTATACATGAGAAAACTCTAAAAATCGCATAAAACAAATCGCAAAAATTCACAACTCGCTGTTCGAATCCTAATCAGCTGACGAAGTTTTCATCTGTCAGTCACAACTGCCCGGTTGACTTCCAGCTGTGCCTACAATTCTATCAGCTACCAATCACAACTGCCCTCCAATGATGTTTGACTTGAAGTAGGCGATTTGTGACGTCATTTGAAACAAAAAACGCTGCAAAACATGACAAAAATGTTAAAAAACGCATAAAAAATGAAATAAAAAATATATATAATAAAAAAAATCGGAATAATAAATAATCCGCCTTTTCCTTTTAAAATTATGAGTTTTTATCAGTAAAGAATTATGTACTTTCTCCATGCTAAAAAGAGTAAAAAAAAGTTACGATTCTGAGCGTATCTGAGGCTGAAATGGAAGCAACCATCGAACCAATCAAGCATTCTGGGCAAAATTACTTAGGGTCAAAGGAAAAAAATCGCCAAAAAATCAAAAATCGCTGTACGAATTTCGCATAAACTTTATTGAAAATAGGATCTATATTGGGCTAAAAGATTGGCACCGGATTCCGGTTACTAATGTGGGTAAATCGCAGCAAAACGTCAAAAAACACTAAAAATCATGAATTTTTTATATGTAAAGATTTATCAACTTTCTCCAAGCGAAAAAGAGAAAAACAAGTGGGTAAGTGTGATCGAAGATTGCTCAAAGGGTTTCGTTTAATATTCCTTTCAAAACACTTTATCCTTTCTTTAATAAATTCAAACAAATTTCATTTAGCAAAAAAAAAAAAAAAAAAAACGTCATGTTGTTTATAAAGTAAAAATTTACCGGTCTATTTTTTCGTTTTTTCGAATATCTAAATCAGCCAGATAGCGGATTCTGTCATACTAATATCCGTAATACGGACTAAATGCAATATTTAAAAAAATTATTTCAAAATTAAACAGATTGTACACCTTCAAAATGTTAAAATATGCGAATATTTCCATAATCGGATTTTTATCACGATTCAATATGTTTCTCAAACCTCAAACTCATATATTTAGTATTAATTATTATTTATATTAATATTCTCTTTGTATTATTCTCAAACATTTGAAAAATTAGTTAAACTTCCCATATGACGTCGGATTTTCGTTATAATTCTCTAATGACGTGATATTAATCTGCTTTGTGTACTTACACATACTCCTTGTATTATTGAGAAATTTTCCGTTTTATTACGACTATGACGTCAATCAATTTTATTTCATATTAATCTTTTTTTCATTTGGCGAAACTTTTTATTTCATTTTTCACGTGGAAATCGTCTGATAGAAAATTAATTATTGTAGAAAGAATTTCTTCGTGGATTTTTAATTTTTGGCATCGGCTATAACGAAATTTTTTTTTTAATTTAATAGGAAAAGGCTGTTAGAATTTTGGTTTTTTATCTCTATTTATTAAAATAATACGAATTTTTCAAATTTTAATATTTTCAGCTCTTTACAGCTGATATTCTGATTTATACACAAAGTTTCAACTCTGTAAGTTACATAGTTTTCGAGAATGGCTCTGTGACAGACAGACAACGGAGCGGGAGCAATAGGGTTTCGTGAGATGAACGAAACCCTAAAAATGACGATTGTGAGCTTATCTGAGGTTGAAATGGAAGCGCAACCACCGAACCAATCAAGCATTCTGGCAAAATTTCTTAGTGTCGAAGGAAAAAAAATCGCCAAAATTTTAAAACTCGCTGTACGAATTTCGCATAAACTTTATTGAAAAGAGGATAAAATTTACTATATTGGGCTAAAAGATTGGGACCGGATTCCGGTTACTAATGTGGAAAAGTCGCAGCAAAACGTGAAAAAACACTAAAAATTGCATTAAAAATTTAATTTTAAAAAATCTATTCAAAAATTCCAAAATCTTGCTTCGAGGTGCAAAACTACATGCATAGAGGTATCTTCCCACCAAATTTTATAGCTCTGTGTGCAGTGGTCTCTTCAGAACACAACCCAGAAACAGACAGACAGACACACAAACTTTCTTCTTTATTATAGTTGGAGATTATGCAAATTTTATCAATGATTGCTGCTTGATACTGCGTGATCGAGGGCGATAATAGTTTAGCGCAACGTTTTCATGTTATAGAAAAAAAAAGTCAGAACATAGAATTTTTAGAGTAACTTGTTATGAATTGTATATTAATATGTAATATGAACTTTCGTTAGTGCGGACTTCCAAGGGAGGCCATTTCCTCCCCAGCAAACACAGAGCTGACAGATTGATACAAGAAAGATACCTATCATCAAATACTAGAGGTGCTATACCGATAACAGCAAATCTTAACAGAACTGTTTCGATTTTGTCAACTTTTCTGGTATCTTTAGCGATACGTGGACTGGTTATCGATTTGCCGCCAAAAATCTGACACAACGACGGCCACCGGCGATATATCCGATACGTATTCGATACAAATATGCTTGAATTCAGATTTGACCGACACAAGAACGTAAACAAAATGACACTAATTTGGTATTGCTTATATCTAATTGTTATGATTTCGCCTTTTATTTTCGACGTATATGCGATGAATATCGTTCTTGTGCCTTATATTCGACGTATATTTATGATCAATATCGATTTTGTGACAATTTATCGACATTTATACGCATGTCGGCGAATATTTGTGATTTAATTAATATTGAACAGTAAAGAATATATTGAATTTCATAGTATTGAAAACTAAAAAAAAAAAATTCTTAGCTTATAAAATCAAGTTTATTTATAGTAGCTTATTCTCCTCTACTGTTATATAAAGAAAGGAACAAATGGAAAATACGCAAGTTAATTTATCCTAGTTCTATAAATAAAAATAATTAAACTTTTATTGTCAAAAGCTAACTGAAGATTTTTTTTTTCCTTTTCACATTTTGCAGTTAACTGAACAGGTGTGTGGAAAAAGAATAACATTCTAAAAACAAAAAATGAAATGAAATAGTTTCATTGATAAATAGAAATAGTTTCATTGATAAATAAAATTAATCAGTTTTTTACTTTGAAATGCACGTTTTTTTTTTTTTTTTTTTTTTTTTTTTTTTGGCGTTTCCTCAACATTTACATCAGCTCTAATGTTATGCTTTTTCCACTCACATGCTCAATTTATCATTTTATGGTGTTGTACT
Organism: Maratus michaelseni; assembly: GCA_963931845.1. Taxonomy (NCBI): domain Eukaryota; kingdom Metazoa; phylum Arthropoda; class Arachnida; order Araneae; family Salticidae; genus Maratus; species Maratus michaelseni. The sequence goes on along the minus strand of OZ007588.1, from coordinate 104,971,587 downwards.
TAACTTCAATTCTTTAACTAAATACAGATACCAAGTTTTGTTTTTTCGATTTCTTTAAATCTTTTATATAAATGTCTTTATTCATTTAAAAATTTTTTCATTGCCACATTCTTTTGTTCTTGTTCTGTGCAATGAACTAGAAATTTGAAATTTTTAGCAAAAAGACCAATTTTAAATTAAAAAAATCTATTTTTCAATATAAATGATTCAAAATTAAAAATTTACGACAGATACTTCAACTTTCATGGCATAACTACATTATGTGCAAATCAATGTAAAAAAAACATTTCTTAAGAATATCTGTAAAATTTCCAAGTAACCTAATTTACCGCATACTAAAATCAGTGAAATCAAAGTTCTTCTAAAAATGCATTTAAAGTTTTCAGACCCCCCCCCCCCCCAAAAAAAAAAAAAAAATTATTTTATTCCGTTATTGTCATTTATCACTCCTAGTTGACATACATAACAGAATTTTTTTTAAAAAAGGTTTTAAGGCAAATCAAATTTCAAGCTATTCAGAAAAAATATTTAATGCTTTGATTTTTTTTAAATATTATTATTATATATTTTGCTGTCATCAAAAAAAAAAAAAAAAAAAAAAAAAAAAAAAAAAAAAAAAAAAAAAAACTTTTGAAATTCTTTCTGTATAAAATCTAATAAAGAATTAAAATATATATATATAATCTTTGTTACCTGAAAAAACACACACATAATCAGCAGAATATGGAGCATTTTGTTACATATTAATGGTTTAACGTAAAAAAAAAAAAAAAATTATGTAGATCATTCTAAAATTCTATTACAAGAAAATTTATAAGTTCATGCTTAGCCAGAATTCTGCAATTGTTAATTTAAATCATTTTAAAACTAAATAAGACTTCTTAGGTATTTTTATTATTATAAATGGTGCAGAAAAAGAGAACAAAACAAAAAAAATTGACTTTAGTGAAATATTTGATGCAGTACGGGTTGTGGGTTTTTATTAAGAAACATTTAGAGGACAACACAATAAATGATACATCTCCCTTTTACCTTTCTAGCCGGTCTTTTCTATTTACAAGTTTACTGTAAAAAAATTGACTTATATTTCTCACATCACTAGTATTAAATGAACATACCACCATTTTTTTTTAAAGAAAAATTTCTACATTAAGTTTAGTTGTACTTTTAAAATGCAATAAAACAGTTAAACATTTTATTTATCTTTGATAAAAGTTGATATTTTGAACAAACTATGCAAAATGTGATGTTTGCTTAATTAGCCACTAGACACTAAATTTTTCTAAAATTATAATGGCAGACTTCCTAACATGTTTATTCAGAAAACTTTACAATTTTCCCAATGTACTACACTTTAAATAGTTGATCTGGCTTTACCCAACAATTGAGGGGGTCGGGGCAAGAAAGTCCCAAGCCACATTTTTAGTGAAATAAATATAGTACTGTAATCTGTTGCTCAATATTGTAAATTATAATATAAAACATATAATTTGTTTCTAATGTCACTTGGTGGCAGCCTATGTGACAAGTTTCGTTTTTTACCCCAATAAAGATAGCTAATTTACAAAAAACGTAATATTAATATAATTAAAGTAATGCCATATTGTGGCTCAGTATCTCAAATGTTACTAAGACATTGGCGAAAAAACTTTAGGTTATATATCTTGATTTGAGTTTTTGATATAACTTTCAAACTGATATCTCAGAAGTTTACAAATGTGGCTTATCTCTTTCTTGCCCTGACCACCTCAATTATCTTCAGTAAACTAAGTTTTTTTTTTCAATATTTTTATTCAAAAGATTATGAAACTATTTCTTTTTCAGTTACTTACATCTTGTCATAACAATGTTCAACTGTATCTTGCATCTTGTTGGCTAGTGAAGTAAATCATTGTCTGATAAAATTTTCTGTTAATTCTCCCACACCTGTCTGTGTATGTTATTTATATTTCACATGAATAACTTGATCACATTCATCATAAAATGTACTATAGTAACATCTCTGCTGCTTCATATTTCGACCTTAAGAACACTGAAAAGCTGCTCCAAAACAAAATGCACAGTATCAAATTAGTAATAATTGAAGATTTGAAAATAGTATTTATGCCAAAAATAAAATTTGTTTTTCAAAAATGGCATTGTTTACATACTTAACAATACTTTAAAAGTTTAAATTTGTCGTCAAACTGCAATAATATTGGTTGTACTTTGATTTTTATTTTTTAGATTAGCTTCACTGATAAACTACCTTACAAAAGCTATTGTCAAGTCAAGGCTATTTATAAAAACAGACTTTTTTAGTTTGTGCAGATAATTTCAAACTGTTGATATACTTAAAAGAAACATGAGATAATTTTTATAAAGTATTTTAGATTTTTGGCTAAAGTATAATAAACTTTGAAAGATCCTTTTTTGACTTCATCCTCTGCAATGATAAAAAAAAAAAAAAAAAAAAAAAAAAAGAAAAATCAACTTTGGAACAAATTTTATTTAACTCCATACAAATATTGATATTTCAAAACCTTTGAAATTGTATGTAATAAAAATTTTGATATTAAGATTTGGAAAAAAAAAGAAATGACAATACTAATACATGGTAATTTATTTATTTATTTATTAAAATCAAAATTTTCTGATACATTAGGTTGTTTTTTTCGACAGCCCAACTCTCTATCTGTTGCATATCGCAGCCACTTGGCTATCCAGCTTTGAATGTCACTAACAGCAGCATCTTCAAACAGTTGGTCGTGTCTCACTGAAGCTAGAAAATATTTAAGAATACAATATTAGTACATTATTTGCATATAAATTAACAAGACAAATTAGTTTTGGTAAGATAGGGTTTAAATTTAAAAAATATCGGAAAGCTACAGAAAGAAATCTGAGATTTTTGTTTTACCGTGACTGATTGCCATAAATTACTATTTTTATTGACAAAAATGATTGACAAATTTCGTAATATATTTCGATGATCGACTGACAAAAGATTTTTTTCCACTATTGCCGAAATATGCATTTTTTAATAACGAACAATCGACACATTTTCCTGATTCATTTCAATGACCAACTAACGAAATCAGCGATATTTTTAAGCCATAAGTGACTGAAAAATAAGATTTTAATCAATGAACAATCGACACATTTGATGATATATTTCAATGACAGATTGACAAAATCAGTAATATTTGCAGAGACTGATTGAAGAAATGCATGATATTTCACCACGACTAACTGAAGGAATTTGTGATTTTTTGCTTGACTGACGAAATTGAAGACACAGAAGAAATTCGCAATTATATGTTATGGCTTACTGGCAAAATCAAAATGTTTTTTTTTCACAGCGAGTGACTGTTGAAATTTCGAGATTTTTTTTTATCAACCAATGGTCGACAAATTTTGAGATTCATTTCAGGGACTGATTGATGAGACTGAAGAAATTAGATTTTTTTTTTTCTTAGACAGATGAATGACAAAAAACGATATTTCGAAAAGTGAATGCCGAAATTTACGATTTTTATCAACTGATCGACAAATTTCCAGATATATTACAATGACTGACAAAATCAACAATTTTTTAATGCAATTGACTGGAGAATTTTTCTTTCTTTTTATAACCACGTCATAGACTAAGATCACGTTTTTTTTATCAGCCATCGATTAACAAAATTGGCAACTTTTTCAATGACCGATAGACGAAATTCATATTTTTTTTCTTCTGAGATACATTGACGAAAATCACGATTTATTTTCAATCTATGGATGAAATTCACAATTATTTTTCGCAATCAAATGATGAAGTTTCCAATATTGCCAACAGCTTTTTGGGCATGCCTGCCAATAAACTTGCTCAGCTAGAAATTCTCAAATGATTTACTAATTTTTCAATTTCATATCCCACAAACCCGAAAAATTCCAACTATCGAAATCTAAAGAAGAAAAGAAAACAGAAATTTTACTATTTCGGATTTGTGGACTTGAAAAGGGGAAAGTAGATTAATAAGGTTCCCCAGAGCAGAAAAATTTTTGATGGAAAGGAAAAATAAAATAAAATAAAGATTAAAATTTTATTAGTTCAGAAATAACTACAGTTTTCATCTACAATGTACACCAGGCAGCATATTGAGAATTGGTTTAATTTCACTTCAAACAGTCTAACAAACAAACAAACAAACAGCCGGAGTCTGAGTCGGCTTCTTTTCAGAAATTTCGCAATATTTTTCAGTGATGGACCGGTGAATTTTGCAACTCCCCTCCGCCCCCTCATATAACTTATATTCCAAGTTTCATCGATATCTGTCAACCAGGTCTAAGCAGGGTAACTTTAGTTATAACAACACTGTATATAACATTTATGCACAATCATACAGTGCATAAATATTTACTATTATTGCAGCAGCTATTCCGTTCGGATATAAATTAATATCAAACAGTATTTACCAATAGATTTGTTTCTAAACCCTCCAATAGCACACTCTCAATATTTAATTGTATTGAGTTTTGTTAAGAGTTAATTACATTGAGTTGTCTCATTTCATAACGTAGAAAATTACAGAAAAACCACTTTAAATAATAAATCTATACAAGGCTTGAATTTCAGGGTCGGATGATGGGATTCATGCCCAAAATTTTGAAATCCCACCCAAAAGAATGTTGAGGACGGAAGGCTCCGGCCCAAAAAAGAATTACCATTTTCCGAAGAAATTTGTTTTTTAAAGCGAAGATCAAGTCCCGCAACCAACTGATGAATATTTTCTCATGCCGATCAAAAAATTTTGTGGGGATTGACACGATAGGATCCCACGACATATTGACAAATTTTGCAATTTTTTCCCACAACATATCAACAAATTTTGCAATATTTTTTCATGAGCAATTGACAAATTTTGCGATATTTTCCGTGAGTGATCGGTGATTTGCATGCTTTTTTTTTTCCAACATGATTTACAAATTTTATGATTTTTTTTTTCCAGTGTTCAACTGAAAATATTTGTAATTTTTTCCTCCTCAAGCGACTGATTGACAATTTTGCGATGTTTTCCAGCAACCAACCAACAACATTTATGATTTTTTCCTTGAGATTGAAGAAATTCACGATTTTTCCCCCACGACCGATTGGTGAATTTCATGGTTTTTTCTGACCGATAGATTGACAAAATGAACACTTTTTTTTCGCTGCGTCTGAATGAAAATTTTTGGGATTTTTCTTCACAACCTGCTCACGAATTTAGAAATATTTTTATGCATCCAATTGACAAATTTGCAATTTTTTTCCATGATAGATGGGCAATTTTTGTGATATTTTGCTCGACTGATTGCATGGTTTCTTCTTGCGAGAGTGACAAGATTCGCGATTTTCCTTGCGTTAAGACTGAAAATTTTCATGATTTACCATCCCTCTCCCCGCAACTGATCGAAAATTTTCACAACTTTCTTCCCGAGACCAATTGACAAACTTTGCGATATTTTTCAGTGACAAAACAGTGAATTTTACAACCCCCCCCTCCCCCCCGACAGATCAACAAATTTCACGATATTTTTCCCGTGGCCAATTGACGAATTTACTGATATTTTCCCTTGACCGATTATCGAATGGTGTGGTTTTTTTCTCACAACAGAGGCAAGTAGTTAAAAACTTTTCCCGCAACAGATTGGCGAAATACATAATTTTTTCCATGAAATCAATCAACAAATTTTGTATTTTTTCCCCCACAACTGATCAAGAAATTTTGCAATTTTTTTCCTCGACCTACTGACATTCTGATGACAGACAGATGTATTTCAAGATTTTTTTTTTTTTTGCTACCAAAAAGGAAAAGAACCAAAAGGACAGTAAGGTCCACCGTGTGCTGCGCCCCACCAAATTCGCCTAGTCAGCACTAAGCAGAAATGAGATTAGAACTGTGCAGAACTTGTAGTGCACATGGAATTTTATTTTTCCTGAACTCCAAGGAAACATTTAGAAACAACAAACTAGTTGATCCTTGCAATTTACAGAAATTAGGACTTGACAATTTAAAGTAATTCTCAAATTCCCTGCTCAACAACGCTAAATTTTCTTACTCATTTTTAAACATAAAAGGTACCCAATTGGCAGGCATGACTATTAAAGCAATTTGGAATCAAATAGTGTTTTTTGATAAATAAATTACTTATCAACTTGTCAGCGAATCTTGTTACGTGAGAATGTTTTTTCCTTTCTTGTGCATCAGAATTAGGTTGCTGACTTTGATTGTTTTTTCTGAAAAAACTTCTGCCTTTACCAAAAAAAAAAAAGGAAAATGTCTTTTGAATACATAGTTTCTGAATAAGAACACCTGGCAATTTCATGTATTTGCGAAGAAAAATGAATTTAGAAGTCAGAAAGTAGTTCTTTTGGATTTCAGAAGAGCTTTAAAGTCAACAAACATTTCTCATCTAACAGAAAAAATGAATTGACTGTTTCCCTTTCAAACTTTGGACATCAGTTTAAAATTTCAATGCACATAGAACCTAAGAAAATACCAGGGATTCAAGTTTTACCTATACTTCATTAAGGATATAATAAAACAATTTTATTCAGAAATGGATATTGATGCCATCATCCTAAATATGTATTTTTCATGCAAGTAGTTAAAAATAAAGACATCTGATTTTGTAAAGGTTCTGAAACTCATCTCCAGTGCACAAAATCGAAAAAAAAAAATCAGAAATTCATTTAGCAACCCAATTGTTAAAGGTCCATAACATTGGTGAAAGTTGAAAAACGTAGAGATGTTGTGTATATATAGAGCTTGATGTTCTTCCTTTTTTTAAAAATAAACACTTTGCATATAATCATTCTGAGTTCTCGGTTCTAGATTTAATTTTTTTTCAAACTTTTTGTCATGTCTGTATTAATGTAATTCTTCAAATATCATATAAAATAGTGGGATAGATTATTTTTCTCCCTTCCAAACAGTTCAACTACCCCCTCAGGGTTCATACTTATTGAATTGTAACCTGAATTGTAACATAGTTTACCTGCAGATTATTTTCTGACGCTGAAATATCCGTCGCAGACACTTGGAGAATTTTCTGCTTCTGCGAAGATACTGGATATTAGGACATCATTTTCCTGGTTGCACTATGTGCATCTTTGCCACCATAGGCTGAAAAAAGGAGAATCTGAAAAAAAAAAAAGTTACAAATGCATTTTTATCAAAGACCAGAAGAAAGTTTTTGCTATTTCAGATACAAACTAGTGTAAATAATTTAAGTTTAAATTGCAATAGTTGTAATTAAATTTAATTTTTAATTTAAAATTATACACCCTTATTAAGAAATGTGATTTATGTTACCAGCATACAGGTAAACATTTATCTATTCTTTCCAGGGGTCGATCCAGGAAAAATTTGGGGCCTATTTAGGGTCCGTTCACAAAAATCTAATAAAATGGGCCCCTTCACAGAAATCAATTTGATAAAATAGGTTCCCTTCACAAAATTCTATTCCATAAAAAATTACTATTTATTATCTATTTATTATTTTGTGATGTTTTAAAATGTGTAATTTGTAAACAAACAAGTTCACCAGAGAGGAAAACTTCAGCAAAAGGATTTTAAAAGGTTTTTGTTTATAAATGCTTGGTTCAAATTTTATTAACTGGATTTCAACTTTCGTTAAAAAATATTTTTCACAAAAATAACCTTTAATTTTCACAAAATGGGCCCCAAGAAAAAAAACCTGCATCGACCCTTGCTTTCTGTAGTCCATGTGCAAGCTGAATAAATTTCTGCAACCGTTATGGTTGAGATGCAAAATCAAACAAAAAAAATTCAAAGTTTCATGATTTGATCCATTCTTATTATGCACATTTTCCATATGGGGCTTAAGTGAACTTTTTTTCTGAAGACTTGATCAAACATGACATGCATTAACAATTTTAGCAGTATCTCGTTTAAGAATATCTAATGCAATGAAACACCTATGGGTTTTAACTGAAGAATAAGATATTTGCACTGCATAAATTAAAATCATTAACTAGTTGGGAAATTCTAATATTCCTTGCATCCTCCTTATGCTCTTCCATAATTTTCTGAAATATTCCGATTCCATAAAATGTTTCAGGGCTCCATAAAATGTTCAGTTGACTATTCCAGCAGGTATCACTTGGCAGCTGGGATTCTATGATTCTTTACACTCTTTAAGCCATGCTGCAGGAAGATGATATCATTGTTTTAAATTACGGGCACATTTAAGATATTTAGTAAGGGAAAAAATGTGCAGCTCATGTGAGCAGTTTCAATTACTTAAAAACAATTTTAGCCAGTTAAAAAATTACACTTAACAATAACACTTTACTAGATATTAATTATTGATTTACAGTAATAGTAACATTTTAAACATTACATCTAATGTTGTATATATATGACATTTAATGTGAAATTTTACATATCAATGTAGTATTCGAGGTTTCTGATTAGGTTTTTGAAGTGACAGTTTAAACTGTCAGAAACCTGCCAACCCTGGTTTGAGTAAGTTTTGATGATTGTAGTTATAATTTCCTTTTAACACTTTTAGGTGAAATTCTGCATCAGATTGCATAATCTGTTGTTAACAATGATTGGATTTTCTTTTTTTTTAAATGACACCATACTTTTATTTGATTATTTCCCTGGAATTAATGCACATAAAATAGAATACTGCACTGGATCAAGACAGTTGCAATCAGCCCCGCAAAACCCATAAGTGACCACAATGAACTAAGCCAGACAACAAACCAACCTGAAAATAAGCCTGCTAAACATTATATCAAGTAAACCTACAACTCTAACTGAACCAGACAAAAAAAAATTATTAACTTAAAAATCATCAACCTGAATCAGACAAACATTTTCATTAAAACAAAACCTGGCGCACTCAACCCTAATAAATAAAAGAAAACTAGATGAAACCCACCAAAATTTGACGGCAAACAACTTGATAGTACCATTAAAATAAAAATAAAAGCGTCCAGTTAAACTGATGGCATTGAGCTCAAAGGCTATTACTATATTAAGGGGGAGGGATTAGCCCCTCGTTCCCCCTTTGTAACCAATGAACTAAAGGAGAAAATAAGGAATTTCGTTTAGTAGCCACTGGCCGGTAGGTTGATTTGTTTTAGTAGCCAGTTACTGGCTAATGAGAATAATTTCTTTAGTAGCCAGTAAATACACGTATGTCACTGAATATTTATTTTTTTTAAATACAATGACTTTACAGTAAAAAAGTAATTTATGTACTAAATAAAAATGTTTTAATTTATATTGTTTTGAATAAACTTCAGATATTAATTTCCAATCTATTTTAAATTTTAAAATAAGTTAACAGTAAAGTTCTACACAACATGCTTATATAGCTAACTACATAAGTCACACTAGCTTAGGTACTTTTTAACTAACTACATAAGTACTTTTCAAAAAAAATTATTTGTATAGAATGAAGGTCTGACAATAATAAATAGGTATGTTTATGTACTAAATAATAACCCACAACATGATATGAATCATGAATGCATTACACATGCACAACTTGTGGCCAGCAGGCCAAAATCTCCACAAATTCAGGAATTGTGTGTATTTCGGCAATTAGTTTCAGAAAAAATTGCAAATTTCGTCATTCGAGAGCGTAAAATTCATGAATTTCGTCAATATCGCATGGAAAATCATGAATTTTGTCGATCAAGCGCATAAAAATCATGAATTTTGTCGATAGTGTGCATAAAAATAATGAATTTCGTCTTTCGGATGAGGAAAAATCTTAAATTTCGTCGATCAGGTGCAAAAAAATATCATGAATTTTGTCGATCAGCTACGTAAAAATAATAAATTTCATCATTCAACGTAAAAATCATGAATTTCGTAGATCGGGAGAATGAAAATCATGAATTTTATTGACAGAGTGCATAAAAGTCATGAATTTCGTCGCATGGGTGCATAAAAATCTTCAATTTCGTCGATTGGGTGCACAAAAATCTCCAATTTCGTCGATCAGGTGCAGAAAAATCTTCAATCTTGTCAATCAGGTGCAGAAAAATCTTCAATTTCGTCGATCGGCTACGTAAATATCTTGAATTTTGTCGATCGGCTACATAAATATCTTGAATTTCGTCGATCGGCTACGTATAAATCTTAAATTTCATTGAACAGCTAAATACAAATCTTGATTTTTGTCATTCGGGAGAGTAAAAATCTTGAATTTCGTCTATCAAACGTGTAAAAGTCATGAATTTTATCAACTGGGCATGTAAAAATCATGAATTTCGTCGATTATGCGCATAAAAATCATGAATTTTATCAATCGGACGCGTAAAGATCATGAATTTCGTCGATTATGTACAGAAAATCATAAATTTCTTCCAACGGTGCGTACAAATTACGAATTACGTCGAACGGACGCGGAAAAATCGTGAAATTTAGGGGAAAATGGTAATCAGGAAATCCTGAATTTGGTTGGTTCTTTCCATATTTTTAATCGCCAGTTTTTAAAGTTTAATCGACGAGTGGAGACTGCTTATTTTCACCTTTACAATGTACCCCCAAAACTAATCAGTGTAGCACCTTATAACAATGAACCTCTATACAAACTCTGGAGCAAATCTGATAATTCTGCATGAAAAACCAATTTATCTAAATTAAGGGGAGGGAGGGGGGGTTAGCCTTTGTTCCCCTTTAAACTTTTCCGATGAACCCCCAAAACTAATCAGGGAAGCTCCGTACCACAATGAGTCTATATACAAAATTTGGAAGAAATCTGATAATTCTGCATGAAAACTCCATTTTATCTAAACTAAGGGGGGGGGGGGAATTACCCCCCTCCCCAGAACGCCACACTCTGGATTCACTAGTGCACATTTATCAAGGTAAGCTGAAATCGTGCTGTACTTTTAAGAATCTCATAATAATCTGATTAAAATAACTTCACTTTTTTAATGTTCCACTTATAGAAACGTGCCGTAAATGGAAAATGCATATTGCAATTATGCAGTTGATGCATCTGTTTTTTGTTTTTTTTTTTTACATTTATTTAGAACTCACAACACGTAAGTCAATCAGAACAACAGAATTTCTGTTTTCAAAAGTCCATTTTATGGGAGGAAAGTGTGTGGGAGAGGGGGAGCGACTGGAGAGGGAAAAAAAAGAGGATCATGCAAAAGAAAATTTGCGCCCTGTGCAAAGTTTCAGTCCCTCCCCCCCCCCCACACACACACATTCCTAAAATTTATCAAGTGCAGAAACAGAAATAAATTCCCTTGAATAAATATTTTGCATTTTTGGAACAACTGAACAGAAAATAAGAAAAAATTGCACTTATGCATTAGAAAATTCATGATTTTTACACGCTCGGTCGATAAAATTCATGATTTTTACGATCGTAAAATTAGCGATTTTTTTTCTCATTCGTTTAATGAATTTCATGATTTTTTCTGCGATCGTTTGATTATTTTCGCGATTTTTCCCCGAAATCACTTGATGGATTTTGTGATTTTTTTACTGAAATCATTGTTTGACTAATTTCATGATTTTCCCCAGAGTTCATTTGACAGATTTCGCAATTTTTCCCACGATCATTTGACTAATTTCTCGGATTTTTTTTTTTGCGATACTTTGATGAAATTCATTTTATTAATTCATATATATTCATAATTAGGATTTTCATTTTTGTTATTGCCATTTATTTGAGCCCACAGTATTCTGTGAAGTGTTTGGAAAGTTACGCGATTTTCGTAGATCGATCGCGAAAAAACGCAAATTTCGTCGGTCGATTGTGAAAAAGAAAACACGAATTTTGTCGATAGACCGCGGGAAAAACACAAATTTCGCCGATCGATCTCGGAAAAAACGCAAATTTCGTCAATCTGTCATGGAAAAAACAAAGTTCGTCGATCTGTCGTGGAAAAAACGCTGTTCGTCAATCTGTCGCCAAAAAAAACCACAAAGTTCGCTGATCAGTCGTGGGAAAAAAGCAAATTTCGTCAATCGATCGCGGAAAAAACACAAAGTTCGTCGATCTGTCACCAAAAAACAAAGTTCGTCAATCAGTCGCTTAAAAAAGGAAAAGTTCGTCGACCAGTCGCTTAAAAAACTAAAAGTTCGTGGATCTGTTGTGGAAAAAACGCCAAGTTCGTCAATCTAGAAAAAACCACAAAGTTCGCCGATCTGTCACGGAAAAAACAGCAAAGTTTGTCGATCTGTCGCGAAAGAAACGCAAAGTTCGTCGATCGGTTGCGGGAAAAAAAAAATCACGAAATTTATCGTTCAGTTGCAGGTAAATAAAATAATGCAAATTTTTCCTAAAATTGTGAAATTTTTTGGGCGGGAGGCTCCCGCCCACAATCTTTTTTGGGTGGTATTTCAAAATTTTCACCGCGAATCCCGCTGTGCTTATAATTTAAGCACATAACACAATACTTATCAAATAAATAAACAAAAATTAACTTACTTTTATTTCTCCCATTTTGTCCACACTAGTAGACTGCTTATGAAGATATACTTTGACCAGTGATAGCCATATTTTTTAATTTTAATCTTGCCAATAATTCAACATGAGCTAGAAACAAATAGCCAATATTTTAACATTGCAATATAGTATCTTTAAAAACTTACATGTAAAAATAAACATATCAATAAAAAAAAAAAAATCGCATGTAATTGGGTCTATTAAAAATTAGACTTAAGCCCATTATAAAAATGGTAAGATATAACGGTACTTTTCGGTTAGCCAGGGGGGGGGGGGGGCAGTAAAATATATATACACATATATATGGGTGTGTGTATATATTTCATTGGCACCCAGCTAACTGAAAAGTACTGATATAATAAACTAGAAAATTTTATTTTATACTGAAGGCATTTTTATCTTATACACACAAAAATCAGGATTTGTAAATATCATGATTTCAAAAATATAGAATTTTTTTTATGTACTATATCCCATATTTTCAAAATAGTTAATTTATTGATGATTATAAATATTTTTAAAGTTAATATAAATTAGACATTAAAACATATATGTCATTTAGCATGAAAACTTATATAAAACAATATATAAAACAATATTCTAAATGTCTTTTTTTTTTTTTTTACTTAGCAAAATTTAAGATCAACTAATTGAAAACAGACAATTGGCTTTTTACACTCACAAAAAACAAACTATTAAGATTTAGTAAACAAGTTTTGAGAAAATTTTATGTTTTACACAACAAAATAATTTGTTTTTATTAAAAAATTTTAACATAAATATAGTAAGCTTGGTCTTCTTAAGTAAACGAAAACGAGAAAAAAATTATTTCTAATGAAGTTGCAAGTTTATCTAAATGAGATATTTTATCTTTCAGTAGCTTTTCTAAGTAAATACTGTCTGACATAATTATTGATTCTAGATTTAGAAATTCAGCTTCAAATATAAAACTTAGTAAAGTTTTTTTTAGGGTACTTTTCTGTTATACAGACACCATTGTCACCAAGCATACATATACATACATACATTAGCATACATTTTGGCATGGTGTCCGTATAACAGAAAAGTACCTTTTTATTTTATTTTTATTATTATTTTTTTTTTGGGGGGGGGGGGGGTACAATGCTAACAAAACATGAAATTTCAAACATCATAAAAAACTTTATACATAGATTATAAAATATGCAAGTCACGGTTTTTTAAAAACTTTTCATTTCATTGCATGATAAAAATTTTGGGTGCTTTTCGATTAGCCGGGTGCCAGTGATATATGTACATATATATATGTATATCAGTTTCCCCCAGACGGTTTCAGAAGGGTGCTGAACCCTGCCTGCCCTTTGGTTTACAAAATAGCACCCTTCTCGCCCTTCACAAAAATAATTAGCACACTTCTTGCCCCTCAGTAGAAAAAGTGTCCTTTTTGCATTAAAAAATTTCCTTCCAGAGTAAAAACTGACTCAATGTTGTCTTAAAAAGAATGCCCTGACTTTTAAATATTAAAAGTGGCTTTAAACACCAAAATAATAACTTTAAAAATTAAAAAAAGTGCCAATAAGAATCTGAAAAGTGCCCTTTTCTCATCATCAGCACCCTGCCCTTTTTTAAACCTGGGGGAAACTGTGTATAAACATATGTATATATATTCATACATATATGTGTGTATATATACATATGTATATATGTATCTGTGTAGATATATATGTGTATAGATATCACTGGTGCCCGGCTAACCCAAAAGTACCGATATATAACCAACTAGAAACATTTTATTTCATACTGAAGGCATTTTGTCTTATTTTATATATACAAAAATCAGGGTTCGTAAATATCATGGCATTTTCAAAAGTATACAATATTTTTTTAATATACTATATCCCAGTAGCAGAAAGATAGAGACTGGCGACGTATGTCGCAGATTTTTTCCCCTCTTCAGCAGATTTTTTTCCATGGAATTTTCTTCGGCTCAGATTTTTTCTCCCTCCTTCTGCACATTTTTTTACTTTGTCAGTGAGTGCGGTGCCGCAGCCACACTTTCGCTTCGCATCTGGCAGAGCGCTATGATCTTCTGTGCATTGTCTCATTCTTTGCAAGCTAAATATCATTTTTTTCCCTCCGACATCCTTGCTCAATGGACCAACAGCGTTTGCTCATATACCGTGCTTGCATCTCGGCAGAAAGTTCAAAAGAGAAAATCTGTGAAAAGCGGTTGAAGAAATCAGCAAAAAGCAGACCCTATATTTTCTTTTAGAGCTGCAAATGCACTCTGCCTGTTTTTTTTGTTAATAGCTGCATAGCATTTTGGGTTTGCGAAAAAAAATCTCCGTCTGCATATTTCACCAATAGGTTGCGGAAAAAAACCAAAAAATTTGTCAATCGGGCACAGCAAAATTTCGCAAAATTCGTTAAACAGTCATGTGAAAATATTGCGACATTTGTTAATCGATCGTGTGAAGAAAAAATCGAAAAATTTGCCAATCTGTTGTGGGAAAAATTGCGAAATTCCCCAGTCGATAACAGGGGGGAAATAGCAAAATTCGTCTACGATCATGTGAAAAAAACCCTGCGAGTTTTGCCAGCAAGACGTGGAAAAAAATCCGAAAAAAGCATCAATCAGTTGCAGGAAAATATCACGAGTTTAGTCAGTCGTTAGAAAACTATCTAGAAATTCATCTGTCTGTTACGGGAAAAAATAGTGAATCTCTTCAGTCAGTTGCAGAAAAAAACCCCAAAATTCTTCCATCTGCTGCGGAAGAACATTGCAAAATTCATCTATAGATAGCGGAAAATATTGCGAAATGCGTCAGTCAGTCGCAAGGAAAAATTGTAAATTTTGTCAAGCTATTGCATGTAAATAGCCAAATTCGCCGATCGGTCATGAAAACAATTGTGAAATTTGTCCAATTATGTGTTAAAAAAAAAAAAAAAAAAAAAAAACATGCGAGTTTCACCTGTAAGACGCGGGAAAACAAGCGCGAAATTCGCTTATCAGTTGGCAAAAAAAAAAAAAAAAAAAAAAAAAAAAAAATTGTCAATTGGTAGCAGGAAAATATCACAAATTTCTTCAATCGATCACAGGAAAACAATCGCGAAATTCATCAGTTGGTTACAAAAAATAAACGTGAAATTCTTCAATATCTCGCGGGAAAAAAAACAGCTCAATTCACCAATAGGTTGCTGGTAAATATCGAGAAATCAAATTAAAAAATTGCATGTAACAGTAATACTTTACTAGATATTAATTATTGATGATATACAGTAAATGACTTATTTATTACGTATAATGTTGTACTGTTTCATCTAATATAAGTACTATTTAATGTAAAATTTTACATATCAATGCAGTATTTGAGGTTTTTGACATAAGATGGTTTTGGACATAGCAGTTAAAACTCAAAAACGGACACATGTCAAAGACCTGCCAATCCTGAATTGTAACATAGTTTACCTGCAGATTATTTTCTACCGCTGAAATATCCGTCGCAGGCACTTGGAGAATTTTCTGCTTCTGGGTCCCATATTTTCAAAATAGTTAACTTATTGATGATTATAAATATTTTCAGAGTTAATATAAATTAGACATTAAAACACGTCATTTAGCATGAAAATGCTATAGATAGATAATGTAACTAATAGAAAATGTCTTTTTCTATTTTTCTTTTTTACTTAACAAAATTTAAGATCAACTAATTGAAAACAGACACAATTTGCTTTTTTACACTCACAAAAAACAAACTATTAAGATTTAGTAAACAAGTTTCAAGAAAATTTTGTTTTACACAACAAAATAATTTGTTTTTATTAAAAAAAATTAACATAAATATAGTAAGCTTGGTCTTCTTAACTGAACAAAACGAAAACGAGAAAAAAATATTTCTAATGAAGCTGCAAGTTTATCTTTCAATAGCTTTTCTAAGTAAATATTGTCCAACATAATTATTGATTCTACATTTAAAAATTCAGCTTCAAATATAAAACTTGGGAAAGTTTTTTTTTATGGTACTTCTTTGGGCTTAGATGCTTTACACTCACGCTAAAAAAAAAAAAAAATTATCGGTTAAAAAAAAGAAAAAAGTCGCCAAATTTAGGGGATTTTTTTCTTTAATGGCAACCTAGCCATTGTATTAAGTTATTCTTTTGGCGCAGTCTTGGAAATCGCGCCAAACAAACAGTCGCCAATCTTTTGTTTACATTTTAGCGTGATAGTAACACATCTGTTCCCTTCTTTGTTATACAGGCGCCATTGTCGCCAAGCATACATATCAGGGTTAGAAATTGGGAATTCTAAGTAAGGCGTCAAATGACACCTGCAATTTTTTTCCTAGGTGTCAAACTGCATTTCATGTTATATGATATTTTTTCATTTCTTTTCGAACCCAGGTTAACAATAATATTGTAATTACCTTTATGTGTTAAGGGCAAGGGGGCTGTACATATTAAACATTTTATCCCTGCGTTAATCACTAAAACAAAATAAAAATTGGCTTTCGATAAAATTTTAAAACAGCATTAAACTACAATATTTGGATTCTAGAAAAATGTTTAAATAATTCTTTTTATAAAGCTAATATACATACAAAACAGATTATCAAGCATTTATATCCATAGAAAGAAAATTTGAACTTTTAGATACAACCAGGTATTAATTTTTAAAAAAATCTTATGATTGAAAGTACATCAGAAAATGAAAAAAGAAGCAAATAAATGAACTTTTGGATACCAATTAATGTATATTTGTATGGCATTTAAAGATATTGATTTCTATATAAATACTTTTTTTTTTTTTTTGAGGAAAAACACTGAAATTTTAAAACATTCTTTACACAGTATATTAAAACAGGTGTTTCAAGTGCAGGCAGCGGAAGGGGTGTGGATGCAAACTTATACTAAAATAGGAATAAAAGCATTTGTGTAAAAAAAAAAAAAAAAAAAAAAGAAAGAAAAAAGAAAAGCTAGGTGTTAAATTTGACGATTAGGTATAATTTTGTGGTCGTCAAATGCAATAATTTAGTTGCATTTGGCGACTAACGACTGCTTATTTCTAACCCTGATACATACACATACATACATTATGCATTAGCTTACATTTTGGCATGGTGTCCGTATAATGGAAAAGTACCTATTTATTTATTTATTTTTTTTTTTTTGGGGGGGGGGGGGTTAAAATGTGTTAAAGATACATGAAATTTCAAACATGATATAAAAAAACTTTAAATACAAATTATAAAATATGCAAGTCACCGTTTTTAAAAAACTTTAATTTCATTGCATGATAAAAACTTTAGGTACTTTTCAGTTAGCCGGGCGCGCCAGTGATATATGTACATACACATATACAGGGGTAGTACTAGCCCAGAAAATATTTCAGGACATACTTTTTACGATATTTCAGGACAATTTCAGGACACATTTGATTGAAAACCAAACCAAAAAAAACCCTTAACTCCCTGTTCAATACATTTTATTATCATAAATAATACACTATATACACAATTTTTTTGTTGTAAAAGTATACATTTAAAAGAAAAGTAATTTTACCAGAACTCTTTGACCAAACTGCTAAAAAACTGCAATTTTTGCATTACTGAAAGACAAAAATCTCAATTTTTTTTTCTTCACTGATCGACGAAAATTGCAAAAGGTTTCTTTTTTTATAACTGACTGGTAAAAATTGGGATTTTTTGTGACTGACAGATGAAAATAGCAAACTTTTTTTAATGACTAATCTATAAAAAATGATTTTTGGTAATTTATCACCAAAAATTGAGATTTTTTTTTTTTTTTTTTGCAAATCGATGAAAATTATTTTTAATGATAGACTAAAGAAAATTGCAACTTTCGTGATCGTTTTGCATCAGTAAAAAAGTACACCTACCCCCAATTTGATGATTTCAAATACCGACATTGCACAAAACTTTGCACAGACTACCATATTTCAGGACATTTCAGGACGTTTTTATTTTTTTCAGGAATATCAGGACAAGTACTAACCTCTGCATATATATATCACTGCCGCCCGGCTAACCAAACAGTACCAAATTTTATTAATTACATGAAATTATTTACAAGCGTCTATTTATATATATATAGAAAAAGGTTATTACAAACATTCTGGTAAGTACAATTTAAAAATTAAATTAGAGTACTTAGCTGTTCAGTTAAATTAAAAGATTTTAAACACTATGAACATTACTGAAATTGCACTTTTAGTAATGTGATGTACATTACTAGAAATCGACTAATTAAGTATTACAGTAATGGGCATGGGTCCTAAAAATTAAAAAAATAAATACGATTTTCTAAATGGCCATTGGCCATTAATATATAAAATTCAAAGTTTTATATTATTATCAAAACAAAACCATACAATTTTTGCAAGAAAATTAAAAAGATTTAATTAATTTAATTCAAGCCAGCTCTTAGCATGTTAATTTAGATTTTCACTCAAAAACAATGGAACTGTGAAACATTTTTTGCCTCAGATTGCTTTGTTTAAAAGTGTCAACAGTAACATAGATTATAAATAAAACATGCAATTTATGAAGAAAAAAATAATGAAAGTTAAAATTTTATTGATTTTTTTTTTTCCACTTTGAAAGATGTCCATTACTGGCACATCTGCGGGACGACTTTACCTATGCTTGACCCCGCCAAATAGAGTCGCCAAGCATTGGCGAATGACCCATATGGTTGCCAGAATGATACTTGTGATGTTGGCATATTGTGCCGCTGTTTTAAGCCAATTGTGATTTTTCAACAGTGGGGTCTTTTCAGCAACCCCAAGAAGAAGGTGGGGATGTCAGTCATTTATCCACAAACAGTTATTTGTTATCCTTATTTCGCTTCCGCTTTAATAAGTTATAGGAAGCATTTCGCTTTGTATTAGATTCTTTTTTTTCTTTTTCTTTTTTAAGAATGCAAAACCCAGAAAGAATGTATATTAAAATAGTATAGCGTTTAAATGTTTTGTATTTTTCTGTACATATATTTAATTGTAATGAGGCTTTCATTCTGAAAATTAATAGCATTTAATATATACTTAAAAGAGGGAGGTCAGAAAAAAGTCAATGTGGATTTAATATATAAAAACTGCTAATGAAGACATATGACCCCCCCCCCCCCAAAAAAAAGGGCATGACCCCCCCTCTGAACGGAGAGCTGGATACGCCTTTGGGGGGGGGGGGGGCGCCAAAATCCATGTTTGCCACGGGTGCAAAAAAGGTTAGTTTCGGCACTGCCTCCGGCTAACGAGCAAAATTGTAATGTTGTTTTCTCTGTATTTTATCTTATGCTAAAAAGAATTGATTTTTCTAACACATTAAAAAAAAACTTATTACGTATATGAATGTAATCATTAAGAGTATTAATCATTACTTCAGTCATTAATATTGCATTATATCTTTAGAATTATATTAATTGAGACAAGGCTTGTATCGCAGTGAAAACTGGAGCTTAGTGAATGTATTATCATTGTTAATGTATGAAGATTTTTTTTTTTTTTTTTTTTTTGGGGGGGGTGGGGAATTTGCGTCATTGGGTTTGGGGGGATGGTCACTACTGTTCTTTCTATTTTCATTTTTTATATAAAAAGTTCAAACGTTGATCATTTTATTCTAATTTTAAAAAAAAAAATTGAACATAAAGTGAAAAAGTTTTCCTAATGTCGTTTATCCCTATAACAAAAAAAAGAAAAATAAGAAAAAATGGAACATTTAAAAATTTTGTAAAACACTAGAAAGTAAACAAAATAAAATAAAAATAAATAAAAGTAGAAAAAAAAAATTTTCATTTTAGAAATTATTGAAGGGCGTGAACTCCACGAGCTACGCCAATAAACCTGACACGGAAAAAAAAAAAAAAAAAAAAAAAAAAAAGGGGGACAATCTGACCTGATGCAGGATTTCATCGATATTTCCTCTATTAACTATATTTGAATAATAAATCCGTCCATTTTTGTATAAAAAAGATAAAATTGGTATAGCAGGAGAAAAAAATATAGAGATTACATTTCCCAATTGCTTTAAAAGATTAATTAATTTATTTTCATCATGAAAATTATTTTGTCGGGTTCGGATCGACGAAACTTTTTTCCCCTGCTCGGGCTGGATTGATTTTAAATGAAAATTTTGGGTACATTACAGTACATCAGTGTTAATACGAGACGGATACAGTAAGTCGAGTAACATAAGTCCGGTATAGTATCGTGTAGGACTCTAGACCACCGTCAATACAATGATTTAAAAAACTGACAAAAAAAAAAAAAAAAAAAAATCAAAAAAAAATGAATTTTTTTTTTTTTGGTCGCGGGGTCGAGTTGATTTGAAAATAAATTTTCGGGAATACATCGTGCAGGACTCTAGACGACAACACAATGATTCAAAGAAGAAAAAAAAACTAAATTAATCATAAATTTGAAACATACATAAACAAGAACGAAAAATCATGCATCAAGTATAGATTATGTAACACTTTCCAAAATAATTTTACAAATCATCACCGTTTAATAAGCTGAAAGATAACGTCTAAGTAAACAATTTGGAAAACGCATAACATATTTAAAAACGTAATTTCAGGAATTTCCAACATATACAATATTAGAAAAAATATCCGAATACTTTTATTCAGCCCTATGTATATGATCTATCATATACCCGAATTCATAAGTTCATTTCTGTCATAAGTGCATGAAATTTGCTGGTACATTCGTAAATATATAATATTTGCATGTTTTAGACAGATACCAAGAAATTAATTTCTTATTCATGCAAAGAATCTTACAGAAAGTAAACATTTTAAGGCGATTTTCGAGGGTCGATAATCATGGAAATATCGTCTTGAGGGAGCAATCAAATACAAATCAAAATGTACCACATTTATAGGAAAAATAAAAACGATGTTCGATTGTTTAGTGCTTAAACAATAATGCCTGCTATTTAAATTCATTTCTATTTAAAAATAACAATGGATGAGATAATTTAGAATTTTTAAGCAGTAAAAAAAAAAAAAAAAAAAAAAAAAAAAGAGAAAAAATGAAAATATCTTTAATACTTATTTATATTTAAAACAAATGTATTAGTCGATAGAAATGTTTTTCTTTTGGAGGGGGGGGGGGGTCATGACCCCCATGACCTCCCCCTTGGATCCGCGCTTGCCCCCCCCCCCCTTGCCAAATAAATTTGCAAAGATAATTTTATCAAGTTTCTATAATAGCTGACTCGACTTGTTTTAAATTTAAAATATGTAATCACAAAATACATAATACTGAACTGCTTAATCAGCTTTGTCAAATATTGATTCAATAAAACCTTCAAAACGGAATAGAAAGGAACAGGAAAAAAAATCCACTTTATACAGGTTTTCATCTTCGCAGGTATATTTTTTGGTATTTTTTCTGTTGAGAACATGTGATTTTAAAATTCAAAACTGGATTGATTTCATTTTCACAGATTTTACGCTCTGTGCATCATTACAAATGAGGCGTTTAAAGTCCAGTGATATGAATCACATTGTCTTAAGAGTTTACACTAATCATGCGAAGACATTCGGAAGCTAATGTTAAATCTGTGGGAGCGTTCTTAATACTTTTATTTTTTTTTTCATGGGATACATGCGGTCGATATCTAATGTACATGCATTTGTACATTTTCGGGATTTGTTACTTTTTTGAAAGTGTCCTCATATAAAAAAAAAACTGCAACCAAAGTCAAAAAAGTTAAAACGCACAACGTTAGATATCGAGATCAAGTATGATATGAGAAAATAAATTATTTAAAAGTATTTAAATGTAAGCGAGAATTACGAAAAGAACGCTCCCATAGGTTTAACATTAGCTTGCGAGTGCTTTCGCGTGATTACTGTAGGCTCTTAAAAGCATTTAATTTTTTTTTCCTTAGGATAGCTGAGGTTGATGTTCCGAAAGAGAAAGTAACTTTATATATATATATATATATATATATATATATATATATATATATATATATATAATATTAAAATGCAAGTGAGAAATTTGATAAGAATGCTCCCATAGGTTTCATATTAGCTTGCGACTTTCTTCACGTGACTATAGTGTAGGTTTTTAAGAACTCAAAAACCAGGATTTTCTACAAGCATAACAATGCCAGCTTTACTGACTATGTCACCCTGGGCGAGATTTTTTTCCCTGCACCCCTACAAATGATAAATCCGGAAAAAAAAA
Organism: Maratus michaelseni; assembly: GCA_963931845.1. Classification (NCBI taxonomy): domain Eukaryota; kingdom Metazoa; phylum Arthropoda; class Arachnida; order Araneae; family Salticidae; genus Maratus; species Maratus michaelseni. The sequence goes on along the minus strand of OZ007588.1, from coordinate 104,948,936 downwards.
AGTTTTACTAAGTATTTTATTTTGCGTATGTTTTAACTCCTTTGTTTTTAGTATCTCGAGCAGTCGTCCAACCTCTCTCCCTCTAAGCCAGAATCTGGTTGCAAAAACAAAAAAAATCCCTGACGGCTCGGCCTACAGGCACAGGTAGATTTCGAAGACGCAGACCATGGGGCACCTGTTTGTTGGAAATTCGGGGAAAAATGACTTTTTTGCGATGATGCGGTAGTTGGAACCGCTCACTTCGAAACCTAACTTGTTTGCCGGCGAAGCCGGCAGGGTTTTTTTTTTTTTTTTTAAATATAAGGGTTGGTCCTATAAAAAACTTGTCAATATAAAAGTTTTAGATAATAGTAAGAGGATTTATAATAAATTTAAGCGGATTTGATATTTTGTGAATGGACGAAGTTATGAATTTTTTTTCTTCTTTTGGCCATTTTTAATTATATCAAAAATCTGTCCTACATAAATTTTCGTTAAAAGTTATAATAACTTTAAGCAGATTCGATACGTATCATAACTAATAAATTATGGGGTTTTGTCTGTTTTAACAAAAAGCCCCCCCCCCCATTTCTTCCCCTTGGTTCGATTTTGCCCATTAACGAACTTGACCGACATTTTATGCCCCTTGATGTGCGATTTCGATCTAACCGCACATCATTTCGGGCACCTTGTTAAAAGCGAAAAATTTCCAAATTTTAAACTCGCATAACACGGTGAGTTTTGGTCGTACAAAAATGATTCTTTTATTTTTATTTGATATATCAGAGATTCAGGATTGTTTTACCAAATATAACTTATAGGATCCGTAGGCTGTACAAAAAGTTAATTTTTATAACTTATAACTGTAGATTGAAGCGTTTATTTCAGTACAAGTTGTTGCCTTATGCTGCTCTAACAACATATCAATATACTCTTACAAGTACCGATTCTTATAAAATGGCAGACACTGTACCATTAAAACATAGTCCTAAATATATTGTAAGCCCTTGTATTCTGTATATGGTTTTCTTTCACAGTATAATTTTTCAGTCTTATTACCTAGTAATTAATCCTCCACCCCCTCCCCCAAAAATATAATTTTTCTTTAAATTCCGCACTTCCCCCTAAAATAATTAGTGGCTGGAAGTCTTTTTCTCTGTAGAGGTTGTTTACCTTATATTTTTTTAATGACATACAATACTACTCTTCTAACATCCCTAAAATATACTGTACTTAAATTCCAGTTTTCTGAAAATGGTCAAGTAATTTATTGTAGCGTTGTCTTTTCCTCTGAAATGCTTATTTTCTGTTATTTCTTATCCCACCCATCAAGAAGGTATTTTTGCACTCGGACGGTACGATACGACCCTGTCAAACACGATAATAAATTACTTAAAACGCTTCAGGAAAGCTATTCCTTTTATCACATCTTGTGGTCCTAATTGCCTTTCAGCATGTCTTAAACATTTTCCCACCTGTATTTCAAGTATATTTTTTTATTACCGCACCTTCAAAGATAGAAAGATGCAGAATGGGTTATTATTGTCCTTTATCTAGAATTTAAAGAATGAGAAAACAGGAACATTTCTGGAAATTGAATGCCGAAAAAAAGTTAAAAGTGACATTAAAAAAATCAAGAATTCTTTTAATAGTGGAAAAAAGGGAAATAATAAGAATTTAAAAATCCCCCCCAAAATGTACCTTTTCTCTAAATCCCCCTCCCCAAAAAATAAATTGTATGACGCAGTTTGCATCACCAAACACCTCTCTGGGTATCCCGGCAGAAAGAAAAAACATCATATTCCGAAAAAAAAAAAAATGGCGTTATTCAAAGTCAGCTTTCGTTGTGATTTTAAAATATCTATCGTAGTGTACACATTAATACGCATTCAAATTTGTAAAACATCTTTAAAAGGGATTTTTCCTCTCTTCTAGTATCAAGTTTCTCTTCACAGTTCGTACTTATACGACTTATACGTTCTAAACCACACAAAATATTGTCATAATTTAAATACCGTATATACTCGTGTATAAGTCGAATAATTTTAGACAAAATTTGGGTGTTGAAAATGGGGGTCGACTTATACACGAGTTAGTAAAAAGAAAAAAAAAACTAAAGAAAGAATATTTCACACTCCGGAAGAAGTGTGATATAGCGGAGTGAAATACCGGAGTCACCGGGTCTAGGTTGGAGAGAGAAATAAAAGCTGACAATGGTCATTTCCTTGTGATTGACTAAAAAAACTCTGCAATAACGTCCCTGTAATTGTTCTGCACTCATTTTCTCTTGGGATAGAATTCCCTTCAATACAGGGAATTCCTTTCAATATTTTAATCCCCTTTTTAAAAAAGTTCAACTTGAGAATGCTTCTAGATTTCTCTCCTAAAAGTCCTAAAATACAAAGAAGTACTATATTTTAGCAGTCTAAGAAGTTGTCTACCCTGTAAATAAGGCTTGAATAGATTTTTCAAAGATTTTTTTTCTTTTTAAGTATCACTAAATTGATGTAAATAGGTTTCAAAAGAGTTTAAGCTTCTTCAGTTTCTGATAATTATACAGATTTAAAATCTTGATTTTTTTTTTTTTAAGTTTGATTAGAAACGTAATTTAAAAAAAAGTATTACAAATTTAATATATATATTTTTTTTTTATTTATTCTTGATTATAAATCATTTTTCAACTTACTACCAGAAATGTGTTTCGACTTATACACGAAAATTCAATTTTTTTTTCAAAATTTTGCGTAAGAATTAGGGGGGGTCGACTTATACACGAGTATATACGGTAAGTGCTTTTACTCATTCGTAACGGCAGCATCACCGTGTTTTGCACAAATTTTTCAGGTTTACGAGTTTCTCATTCAGATTTGGTTCTAAGTGCTGTGAGAGTGTGCCCATTTACCTGACGAACTACAGAGATACACGGACAGTTTTTGCAAATATGAAAAGAAATTATTTAATATAAAAAATTACTTTTCTAAGTTCAATCTATATGTTCACAATGAAGTAAAAGTTCTAAATGTGTATGCAAGAAGTTTTTAGTTTAGCTGAAATAAGCCAATTTTTGTACAAAATATGAGACATTTTAATAAATAAATTCTTCGTAATCAAACTTTTGCAATCAAGCAACCTTTTCAAATGAGAACAAATAAGCGTATTCTTAGCGGAGTCTGCACGGAAGTTAGCGATCGTAACTTGCAATTGTGCAGACCGCCAAATATTGTTACAAAATACAATTTTGAGATAAATTTTTATTACGAAAAAACATATTTTTCTGATTTAAAAAAAAAAAATTAACACTTCAAACTTTTTAGAAAATTTACTTTCCTAGTTCAATCCGTATCTTGACAGTGAAATAAAAGTTCTAAATATATATGCTAGAATTTTTCGCTTTTAATGAAATAAGTTAATTTTTGTGCAAAATATGATAAATCTAATTAAGACTGTTCTTAAATACAACAGAACTACTTTCTGACAGTTTTTTTTTTTTTTTAAAATTCAATTTTGTTTATAATAGCCAATTCAAAAACTATGTAATCGAATGGCGTTTTTCACTTTTTGGTAAAGCAGAAAATCTTTCAGAAAATATTGTCAAAGTAAGTGTTTTGAACCAAATTTCAGGATGCGGTAGCAAGAAAGGGGTAAAACTTGTCGTCACTTGACAATAATAGCTTATTACTCAATAAGTATTTTTTTTTTTTTTTAATGGAAAACTTTATCCTATTCCAAATCGCTTCAACAGTCCGGATTGTCATTGTTAAGCTCGTTTGAAAATTTGTCAGAAAATGCATCAGAAAGTTTCGCGTTGTTGAACAGAGAATTTGAGAACCATTTTAAATAAATTAATGTGAGCATTTTAAACAATTTAACCCATACGCATAGAGTTTTAGTAAAAGGTACAAAAGAAAAATGCATGGATAAGGGAAAAAAAAGAATAGTGTGTAAAGCTATTTAAATAATGAAATTCATAAGAAATAAACTAAATGAAATTAATAAGGTAACAAGATGACGATGAATAATTCACAAACAATCGAACTAACGTGACACATTTAATTTTTTTTCCAAGCCATTTAAAAATATACAGTTAAAAAATGGTTTTCTTCAAGTCAAATTTTCTCATTCTTAACCCATTAGGCGCCGCTATATATATTAAGCAATTTTTTAATGAAACAGTTGTTTTTTATTTATGAATATAAAGTCTTTAAGGTATTTCTGAAGAAAAAAATTTAAATTCGAATATTTCGAAAAAATAGCATGATCCCAAAATGGGAGCAATGGCGCCTAATGGGGGTAAATTTTTTCACAAATTTTACTTATGCCTCCGTGCATTTATGTTTGTTATTTCTCAGTTTTTTCGCTATAAAAGGGATAATATCATTCTAAAACTGATATTTTAGGATTAATTCATATAAATTAGTCCAACAGCTACATTTATAATAAAAATAAAAAATAAAATTTCCGATTCCATAAGCATTTTCACTATCCACCTCTTTATTTTTCTTCAATACATAATTTTTGTCCTACTATTTTACATGAAAATGATTGAACATTTTTTATGCAGCATTATATTACATTTTTTTCGTTTTCTGAAATTGGTTTTTTAACAATATTTTTTTTGTTTTTGCATTTTGTTTAGTTTTTTCCATATTCCAATTTGAAGTTCGCCTGAACTTTCATCTAAAATATCAAGCCTACATTGTAAACAATTTGCAGCAAAGTAACCGGTCATTCGACCGTTTTTATAAGAAACAGTTACATAGCCGTAATTTAACAGTATTCTGACCCTAATATGAGCAATATTATGGTCAAAACAGCGTTAAATTACGGTTATGTACGGTTAAGTACGGTCATACGACCGTTTTTATAGAAAACGGTCGAATGACCGGTTACTTTGCTGCAAAAGTTTTTACAGTGTGTGTTTAATACTTTGTCTTTTTTAAACACTAAATTAGATATTTCTTGATTGTCTCTTGATTTAGAATTTACAGAAAGTTCTACTCCACCAAATATAACATGGGATAAATCATCACATAAATTATTTTCTATTACATATGTAATAGAAAATAATTTATGCGACATACATATGAGGAAGATATCTTCCTCATATGTTACAATACTGCAATCGGGTGGCAAACAAACGATTTCCGGAACATCCGAAAAATCATCCAAATCTAAAAAATTGTTCAATCATCTTCCGTGTAAAATAATCAGAAAAAATTATGAAATGATGAAAAATAGAGAGATGGATAGTGAAAATGCTTATGGAACTGGTAATTTCATTTTGTTTTTTATTATAAATGTAAAAGGTGGACTAATTTATATGAAATCTTCTAAAAATATTAGTTTCAGAATGATATTGTACCTTCTATAGCTAATAAGTTGAAAAATAAATACCACAAATGCACGGAGGCATATGTACAAGTTTTCAAAAACCTTACCCCCATTAGGCGCCATTGCTCCCATTTTGGGAACATCTTATTCTTTCGGTAAATGTGATTGATCTATTATACATATTAATTCCGGATTGACGTTGTTTAACATAATACACTGTTATGAACATATTTTAACTAAAAAATATAATTTTTATTATTTTATTTTATTTTATTTTATTTTTTCGAATACTGCCAAAAAGCTATTTTTCGCCTTTTTTAACACGTTTTAAAAAATAGAAATTTCTAATGAAACTTAACAAAAAAATTTCAGATGTCGTCTAATATATTCAAAATGCAAATAACATGAACATTTTAACAATTTAAAATACGCACTTCAGAAAAAAATCTTAAAGCAATGTTCCCAAAATGGGAGCAATGGCGCCTAATGGGTTAAGCACAAGCTGAAATAAAAGCATTTATTAACACTTTGGGTCACGTATACATGTTGCTTAATGTACTGAGAATCCTTGATTATTCCCACCAATTATTTTTAATTGTATACTTTACCTCATTTAATCTTAGCATTTCTGCGATTCAATTAAGTGAAAAATTCTGTTTTGATAAACAAATGGCAAAAGATTAAAAATTCTGTAAAGGACTCTCGTCAAAAATGGGTTAAAGATAAAGGAAAAATAAAACAATTGCATTTTCCAAAATCGTCTTATGATCTATACTAAAACAAGAACGAAAAATCGTTCGTCAAGCATAGATTATGTAACACTTTCCAACGCTTCCAAAATAATTTTATAAATCATTACCGTTTAATAAGCTGAAAGATAACATCTAAGTAAACAATTTGGAAAACGCATAACATATTAAAAAACGTAATTTCAGGAATTTCCAACATATACAATATTAGGAAAAATATCCGAATACTTTTATTCAGCCCTGTATAGGATCTATAGATTTTTATATATACTACATAGGATTCTAAATTTTAGTTTAGTTAGGAAACGCGTAGCACAGTTTAAAATTCTCCTTCTGGAGTTTCTGTCAAAAAACGGAAATGTGTTCGCGAACTTTTGTGCTGCCTTGTATATATGATCTACAGAATTTATACACACCAAATAATAGACAAAAAGTGAGTTAAATTTAAAATCGATAACGACAATAACATGTAAAAATTGCAGGGCAATCCGAGCCTATTTACGGGAGTTAGAGCACGGATAGACGGCAGACAAACCAAAGTCATAAACACTTTTCAACTAGGTTGGAAAGTGTTAAAAAGAAAGTGAAAGCGAAATCTATCACACGTAGAAGTCTGAAAATTCGGGCGAGAATAGTCCAAGACAGGTCTTGGTGTAACCTGGGGTTCAGATTTTTATGTTTTTAAGGTCCGATCTCCCTGGGCCCTTTTAAGTTTCTATGCCCTAAATTGGTAATAACTTTTCTCCTTTTAGTCCGATTTTCTTCGTTTTCGGGACCCATTCTCCATTTTATTATTCCAAACTTTCTGCATTTCAGTTAATACACTGGCGCTCTGGGGTCCGGTCCGGGATCCCTTGGACTTTTTGGACGCCATGCATTTTTCAGCCCCTAATTATGTGTCCTCTCACTGCTTAACTTTTAAAAAGTTGAGCCTAGGACTCCTCTCCCTGTATCAACACCTTCATATTTTTATTGGTACCGTAGCGCCCTTTTTTAAGCATCCCCACCCCCTTTTTTTTTTTTTTTTGCTAATTAAAAAAAATTATTCTAATGATTAATTCTCACCCTATGCTTAATTCCGACTAATTGAAGATGTAAAGCACTAAATACCAAGACCTTTTAACATGCTTTCATGTTAGGAATGGTGCATTGTGCTCCCTGCTCTCAACTATCAGTTGGATCTTTTTGGGCCCCGTATTATAGCTCTCTTAAAAATGGCCCAATTCACTTTTTTTTCCTAACAACTTCTTAAGTCCTTCAACTTTTTGAACAAATATATTCTATAGAATACATATTTCGCATTAATTTTGGAATTTTGAAAGGTTTAATTTTAACAACTAAATATATGTAGATATATATATAATCTCTAAAAGAATAATATTATATATCGAGAATGTTGTATTTATATTTTGGCAAAGGAGGTCTGGAAAACGGATGTGGAAAAAATAAATGTATCTAATAGTACAATATAATAGCTTGCAACCGCTTTTTGAATCCAAAACACAAGCCACATGCTATTTTGAGAATGTATTTTTTCAACACAAAAATTTTCAATATGTGTATACATAATTTTTTTACAAAACATAGAAGAAAGAAACGTGGTTGATTGTATAAATTTGGCGCCTCCTCAATTTCCGCGCCTGGGGCAACAACCTCCTTCGTCCCCGGTTTCGCACGGCTCTGATAACGGGTCCCAGACAGATCAGCTAAAATAAAAGCTTAAGAAAAACATACCCTTCCATTCTTTTTTTTTTTTTCGTTTTTTCTTTTTGCATGAGAGGAAACGATATAAAGGCAATTTCACTATGGTCACTTGCACACTGTTGAAAGGTACTTACTGGCCAATATCCTTTGCAAGTGTAGATGTCACACAGTAGGGAGTCGGTCCTTTGCTCGTTAGTAATTTCTTGGAAAACTTATGCTAAGCACATGTGTTTTTGAGATTCCAAAGTAGAAAAGGGAAATCGAATAAAGTTGTTTTTCTTCGTTTGTCTCGGGAAAAGAGGGTAAAATACGAAAAGTATAGCAACAGTTATAGGACTAAGTGAACTTTTTCTCGCAATTTCTATGTACTAATACCCCCCCCCTTTTTTTTTTGGGGGGGGGTATTAGTACATAGTAAGACATTAGTACATAGTAATGACACATTAAGTCATTTTTAAAACGAAACTTTTATACAACTTAAGCCATTGCTGAGGGGTCCCCTGGCAGGTTTTGGTCCCGGGGCTGCAGCCCCCCCGGCTATGTATATAAATATGTAATCATATTAGATTATTCTTATTTTATGGTGCAGTTAAGTACCCTTTTTCTTCTCTCGAAATATGAGGAATATTACCAACATTTCATTTTTGATACACACACACACACACACACACACACACACACACACAAAAAAAAAAAAAAAAAAAAAAAAAAAACGCATGTGTAATATATTTCTGATAGTTTGTTACTTATTAGAGGTAAAAGCGTACATATGTATATAAAGTGTTAGGAGTTGAAAAAGTATTCGCTAAATAGAGGTGTCAGCTATTCGGGAGTGTCCGTTTTGGAGGTGTTATTGTATATAGATTTTTCATCTGAAAAAATATTTTGGACATTGGTGTGAAAAATCCGTGTTAACCCGACTCGCAAGAGAAACTATGAAAGTCAAACCGACTTGCATAAAAAAGTATAAGACAGAATTGCGAGTCGCGAAATGTTAACTTACTTGAGGCAGATATAAAAATTGTGTATTCATATCTGTATTCTAAAGACATAGAAAATATTTAAATTTAGTGACAGTATAGTAGGGGGGGGGGGGGAGGGGATTTACAAGACTTAAAGCACGGATAGACAAATTCGAAGTCATAAACACTTTTCAACTGTATAGGAAACTTAAAAATGAGTATATAAAATAGGAATTGTTACTTTGCAGATAAAAGCAGACTAAAGAAATAGATAAACAAATATATTCAATCGCAAAAAATATAACATAATTTTAAATAACGTACATAGCATAAGAGTATAAAATAGGAACCGTTTTAAATATTTAAATACAAATTTAATAAAAAAATATTTCAGGGAACTGAATTAATTTCATTTTTAGTAATGAAAAGAAATATCGTTTAGAAACTGAGAGAGAACTGCTTTTTAGAACTATTTTTAGAGGTATACATAAGAAATAAATAAAAATATATATTAAATAGGAACAAATCATGCTTATAATAGAAACCATTATAAACATTGTATGATAAATAGGTAAATTAATATTTAAACTGTAAAAAATCACTTTATGAACTCAACTATTCGCTCTTTCATTAACGAAAAATCTCTATTAATATGATGCATAATGTGATGCCTCTTAGACTGTTAAATTATTCTTTCTGTATTGCACCTCTGAAGAGCATAGTTGTGTTACAATAAAACTTGTGAAAACAAACCTGTCTATAACAGATTTCTTCTCAACCGGAAAAAAGTTTCGATGAAAAGGAACCATATAATTATACCTGCTAAGACGAAGAACTGCCTAAAATGGAGCATTTTTACGAGCCGACTAATTCTTTGCAATTTTTAATGCAGAGGCCCCATTTCAAGAGTTTCTTGCGAGAGAGTGGGGGAGGGGTGCGACTTTTTCTTGAGGGACTCTGTTTCAAATAACACACGGGATTGCGTAAATCGTCCACAAAATAACAAAATCCAGCACAATAAAAAATTATGTGCAGGATTTTTCCTCTTAACTTCTTTCACAGACCGGGAATATTTTTAAATTTTCGTCGAACTTTTTTGTTTTTCGGAATTACACAAAACTAGTTAATTTGTCAATTGAATGCGAAAAAAAAAATAGCGAATTTTGCCAATTGTAAGCTGTAAAAATCGTTAATTTTCTAAAACAGCTGTGGAAAAATATTGCGAATTTCGCCGACGATCGGGGGAACAAATAGCGATTTTTTTCAATCGATCGCGGAAAAAAAACGCACTCATTACAACACTCATTCGCAGAAAATAGTCAAATTTGTGCATCGGTAGCAGAAAATCTCCGCTGTATTATATTTATATTAGGATATTTTTAAGAGAAATCTGCGACAAACAATTTGTTGGAAATTGGAAAAAGATTGCATATAAAAATAGTCGCAGATACTGGGCCCGTAATCAAAAGGTTAGTTGTTTAGGTTGCAGGTTGGTTTTTCACTATTTTGTGCCATGTTCGTCTTGACCCGATTTTACTAAGAAATTCTGAATATGTTTCTGATGAAAAAAGTATATATTTGAATATTAATGAGAATATATGTGTTGTGTTTATTTTTGGACATAAGCAATGAAATTGTGCAATATACTTTTTTATAAATGTATTAAAATATAGATTAAATTTCTTTCACTTCGGATTCTAGTGCAACCCGATCCGTGCAAGACTCGAGTGTCAGGCTGTGGAGATTATTAAGAGTGTTACTGTATATAATATGATTTAATAAAGCAATTGATTTGATAGTATTGTAATGATTGCAGTAAATATAATGTGACACTATGCAAAAATCAAATCTTTAAGATGTTTAATTAACCCACTACTGCCTCCATCGCCCTCTCCCCAAAAAGAAAAATTCCCCTACATTTTGGACTAAAAGAGGAAATTCACCTCTAAAATTCTAGCCCTGAGGGGATGAGTTTTCTTTTGACCATGTTGTACACATAGCGAAAAAACAAGACTAAGAAGCTTGATAGTTTTTTATCATTCCAGAAATGAATTAAGTTTAGTTTGCTTTTCATATAGAAGTTATAGCTTATAAGTTTAGATAAATAATTAATAAAAGGAAACTGCCCAGTTAAACTGACGGCATTGAGCTCACAGGCTATTCACACTAACTGTAAATTATATTCTTATTTCAAAGATTTTGAAATAAGCCCTCGAAAAATGAAGAAATCGACAATATATTAAGAGGGGGGAACCATCCCCCGTTTCTCCTTCTTATAATTAACCAATGAACCCATAAAACTAATCAGAGAAGCGCCTTACCACAATGAACCTATATACAAAATTTGAAAAAATCGGATAATTCTGCATGAAAAATCCATTTATCTAAATTTATACTTAACCAAAGAACCCCCAAAACTAATCAGAGAAGCGCCTTATCACAATGAACATATATATAAAATTTGAAGAAAATCGGATAATTCTGCTTAAAAAACCCATTTATCTATATCAAGGGGGGTTAGTCCCCCCCGTTCCCCCCTTTATACTTTACCAGTGAACCCCCAAAACCAATCGGGGAAGTGCCTTACCACAATGAGCCTATATACAAAATTTGGAGTAAATTGGATAATTCTGCATGAAAAACCCATTTATCAAAATGAAGGGGGGGGGGGTAGCCCCCGTTTCCCTCCTTTACACTTCACCAATGAACCCCCAAAACTAATCAGGGAAGCCCCTTACCACAATGAGCCCATATAGAAAGTTTGAAGAAAATCGGATAATTCTGCATGAAAAAAATCATTTATCTAAAATAAGGGGGGAGGATTAACCCCCCCCGTTACCCCCTTTATACTTAACCTATGAACCCCCAAAACTAATCAGGAAAGAACCTTATCACAATGAACCTATATACAAAATTTGAAGAAAATCGGATAACTCTGCATGAAAAAAATAATTTATCTAAAATAAGGGGGGAGGATTAACCCCCCCCCCCCGTTACCCCCTTTATACTTAACCTATGAACCCCCAAAACTAATCAGGAAAGAACCTTATCACAATGAACCTATATACAAAATATGAAGAAAATTGGATAATTCTGCATGAAAAAAACATTTTTCCAAATTAAGGGGGTTAGCCCCCCGTTTCCCCCCCCCCCTTTATAGTTAACCAATCAATCCACAAAACTAATCAGGGAAGCGCCTTATCACAAGGAACCTATAAACAAAAGTGGAAGAAAATCGGATAACTCTGCATGAAAAATTCATTTATCTAAATTAAGGGGGAGGATTCCTCCCCCCCCCGTTAGCCCCTTTATACTTAACCTATGAACCCCCAAACCTAATCAGGAAAGAACCTTATCACAATGAACCTATATACAAAATTTGAAGAAAATTGGACAATTCTGCATGAAAAATTCATTTATCTAAATTAAGGGGGAGGATTCCTCCCCCCCCCCCGTTAGCCCCTTATACTTAACCTATGAACCCCCAAAACTAATCAGGAAAGAACCTTATCACAATGAACCTATATACAAAATTTGAAGAAAATTGGACAATTCTGCATGAAAAAACCATTTATCATAATTAAGGGGGGTTAGCCCCCCCCGTTCCCCCCTTTATAGTTAAACAATCAATCCCCAAAACTAATCAGGGAAGCGCCTTATCACAAGGAACCTATAAGCAAAATTGTAAGCAAAACGGTTATTTCTGTCAAGAGTTATCGCGTTACGTACGTACATACGTACATACATACATACATACATACAGAACGGGCGGGCGGGCACATAAGCTCTCAGGCTTTGATAGCCTGTGAGCTAAAAACCACAAGTTAATCCAAAATTATTAAAAACTATTAATTTCTTATCTTGAGTAAGCCCCGCTACTTTATTCACATTTCAAATGCACCGGCACCCTTTCATTTTGTGTACCATACTTAAAATATTTCAAATATATAATTACAAATGCTCAAAACGGGAGTAAAATATAGTAATTTTTTAAGAGTCTAAAGGAAAATATAAAGAATGTATTAACATTGAATGTTTAGAATATTGTATTCAGATTATTAAATAAGTGTATTTTAGCAATTTTAACATTATTTGCAGAGTTCAAAAATAAAAATATATGAATAGCAAAAACATATTACATCGAATTTTCATATATAACTAGGCATACTATTAAAGTGATTTGGAATCTAATAGCGTTTTTCATTTTTTAAAAATGTATTACATTTTGAGTTATACGATATTTTATTTATTTATTTATTGTTTGAGTTATATGTAGCCAACTGCTGCACTGCAAAAAAAAAAAAAAAAAAAAGTGTTGATTTTACAGTATAATACTGGTATAATACCCCCAGCTGGCAGTATTATACCGTAAAATTAACAGTAATAAACATTAAAATAAGCAGTAATACGCTGCCGCGCATGCGCGGCAGCTTATTACTGTTTATTTTAATGTTTATTACTGTTAATTTTACGATATTTTAAAATAAACACTTTTTTTGCAGTGTGTTTCATGACGACCTTCCTTGGGTATCGCCTCCCGAAATTTGGTTTAAATCATTAATTTTGACAGCATTTCCTGAAAGAAAAAATTGTTTGTCTTTATCGAAAAATGTCAAATGTTTTTCAATTTACAATTTCTGTATAAGCGAATCAAAGGCGTAGCTTGAAAATTTCATTGGTTGTGGGGAGTACCCGACGTTTGGCGACCTCTTTTTATTACTTTCAAATACCCTTCCTTTTCGCGAAGATTTTAAGGAGGGGCGGGGGATACCTATGCACCTTTTGACTTTTAGTTACTTGCTTGTAGCTTTTATTTGCCTAACGTTAAATATATAGGACCGTTATTTTAAAAATTTTGATTTAAAATTCAATATTTTTAAATGTTTCTGTTTCCATGCATAACCTGGGTGCTTATGTTTACCATTATGCGAATGTACTATACTATACGCATTTATATATCGTGCAGTATGTGTATCGCTACAACTACGCAGTCAGATAAAGTGTTGCATGTTTTCAATCATTTAAATAACGGAGCACTACAACGTTTGCCATATGCTGTAGTGCGCCCCTGCATTCTGAAAGGTTGGACAGGCCTATTCTAAGATGCCCAACGCGACAATCGCGGGCGCCCTTTCGTAATTTTAATGTTACTAGCTTTTTTGAAAAAATATTTCAGGTACCTAACGACGCCCTTCAACTTGAATACATTGGATGGAAGAAAAATAAAAATGAATAAAATTATGAATAAAAATGAATTAATTAAATGTATCAGAAGTAAGCCAATCTCGATTTACGTACAGTTTCAATAAATTTAAATTGAATTTTCAAATATTTGTACCTCGCCTAAAATATTTCTTTCGTGCTTTTCCTATTCCGGCGCCTGTGTGCGGTGCACACACTGCACATTGGGTCGGCATACTTATTTTCTAATACTTTAAAGGCTGTTTATAAAGAAATTCTGTTGTAAACGGTAATTAAAAAAAAAAAAAAAAAAAAAAAACATTCATGTATACATACGTTTTAAGATGAAAAAAAGCTATTTTAAGCTGAATTTCCTGTACGTTTTCGTGTAAGCAGATTTTATTTTATTGGTGAAGGGGCCCACATTGGAATTAGTACCGGGACCCACGATCTTTCTGTATGGCCCTGTTTGAGACAAATGCCCCACTTGTCCATAGATAGTCGTATAATCTTTTTATATTGGAATCCAAATTGACTATTTTTTAACAGATTTCTTAATTCAGTTTCGTTCATAAAAACATGGAATTGACAAATGCTTTTATTTAGAAACTGTAAAGACGAACATTCTCTCATTTTTTGAAAGAGGCAGGCGGTCTTTTAGAAAATGCTGTGAAAATTGTAGTTCTGATTAGCACGCAACAGCCCGATAAATATCATCATAAGAAAAACTCCCTTATAACTCAAGATGTGGTTATAACTAAAGAATTCATTTATCAAAATGTGAAAAAAAAAAAATCTATCGGATCCTAAATTATTTACATTGTTATGTCTGCATTTGTTATTTTGCATTTTTCCTTTTGTTTTGTGCTTTTAAAGTCTCTCATTGTCGACCGAGTAAAAACGTTCTCTCTCTCTCTCTCTCTCTTTCTTTTTTATTTTTTAGAACTATTATAACCAATAAATTTAGATTCTAAATTTTATTTCAAATCATTTTTGGTAAAACATTTTTAATTTTGCTGTGAAATTGTGTTTTCTTGGACAAAATCTCCAAATTTTGACTCATATTTTCTGTTGCCTTCCTTAACTCTACCCTCTCCTCCTTTGTAAAGGTAAAGATAACGAAAAATTTTCGATAAAAAAAAATTTCATTTTTTTTTGCCTTTATTTCAACCTTTTTAAAATCTATGCATGTAAAGTTTTATTTCTTTTAATTTCATGTCTGCCCCCTCCTCCTCCCCTCAGTAAAAGTTTCCATAAATATATGAAAGTTGTTTTCCCCGTAAACAATTATGTAACCGAATACTTTTGTGTGGCCCCGTAAATGAATGATAAATGCTTTACACTCCATATTCTACAAAAAGCTTATTGTAGCGCACCTTAGAAAATTGTATCAATTTTAATATGTTTGTAATAGTGTTACACGATTAAAATGCACCACAAACGATTTTTCCTCATAGACCATAATATAAAGGAATTATTTTAGTTACCCTGTAAAGTATTTATAAGTGCTGTATTCGATAATAAGCATCTTGTAGTGCACTTCAGCGATGTATAATTATTTGAATATATTTGAAATAGTGTAACATCATTAAAATACACTGCAAAGGATTTTCCCCCATAGATCATAATGTAATGTAATTCTTTTGAGTGCCCCTGTACTAGAAGTATAAGGACTACACACTTCATGTTCAATACTGAACATGCCACAGTAAATCTCAATAACATATATCAATTGTATGGCAATAGCACTGACAGACGGCAAACAGACAGACAAACTGAATTCATAAACATTTTTCAACTATGTTACAAAGTGTTTAAAAATGGTTAATACCAGGGGGTAGTCCAATTTTAACTGGATATCGAATTGGAAGCCATTCGATGAAGGATTTTAGGAATTATAAAGATGTAACGTTTGCCTCTAAATGATAGATTTTTACTCATATCGCCTGTCTGTAATATTTTTTCACATTTATTATTCTTTGGCGTTAGTATTGACCATCACAAACATACTGCGATTTTTATAAATTTTAATTTTATATGCGAAATAGGAGTTATGACATTAATATTCTAAAACAAATTATACGTATATGAACAGTCAAAACTGGTGTTTAAAAGCAATTTTCATTATATGAAAAGTTGGTTATAAGGTAGCAAATTCAATATAATCAAAGCTGTATCACTTTTATAGGGGGAGGGAACGTTTTTTAACACTTGCCAACCTAGTTGAAAAGTGTTTATGACTTCGGTTTGTCTGGCCGTATGGCAGTCTGCCGTATGTCCGTGCTCTAACTCCCGTAAATAGGCTCGGATTGCTCTGCAATTTTTATATGTTATTGTCGTTATCTATAGCATGTTCCCTATTCCAACTGAAGTGTGTAGCATTTATACTTTTTTACAGGGACAGTCAAACGAATTCCGTTACATCACGTCTATGGAGAAAAATCGTTTGCGGTTTAATTAAATAATGTTTCACTATTTTAAACGCATTGAAAATTATATATATCACTAAGGTGCGTTACAAGAGGCTTACTACAGAATATTGTGTGTATAGCAGTCATCGTTCATTTACATCATACACACAAAAGAATTCTCTACTCTCTGTTAACAATAATTCCTGGAAGTGCGTTTTAAGTTGCTGAACGCGATTTTAAATTGAACTCACTTTTTGTCTATTACTTGGTGTGTATAAATTCTGTATTTCATATACAGTGCAACACAAAAGTTAGCGAACACATTTCCGTTTATTGAAAGAAACTCCAGAAGGAGAATTTTAAACTGTGCTACGCGTTTCCTAACTCGACTAAAATTTAGCATCCTATGTAGTATATATACAAATCTATAGATCCTATACAGGGCTGAATAAAAGTATTCGGATATTTTTCCGAATATTGTATGTGTTGGAAGTTCCTGAAATTACGTTTTTTAATATGTTATGCGTTTTCCAAATTGTTTACTTAGATGTTATCTTTCAGCTTATTAAACGGTAATGATTTGTAAAATTATTTTGGAAGTGTTGGAAAGTGTTACATAATCTATGCTTTACGCATGATTTTTCGTTCTTGTTAATTCTTAAATACACTGGTTGAAATATGCTGAAGTTTTCAATTTTGTTTGTAAATGTATCAGGGACATTGGGATTATTAAACGGGTAAAATGAAAAATTTCAGAATACCCTCAAGTGAATTACTTTTTTATGATAATATATCAAAGTTTAATAACCACCTTTTACATTAACCATGCTTGTAAAGCAGAATCTGATTTACTAAAAGGAGAGGGGGGGGGGGGTGCTGATTACAATAAACAACAATTAACCTATGCTCTTGAATACAAAAAAAAAAAAATGGTGATTCAATTATACGGTAATTCGTATAAGCGTCGGATTTCTAAACTTTTTCTAGTAAGGTCCCATACTTTTGATTTGCCCAGAGGCCCAGGAAACCTGTAACCGGTCCTGATCCAGTCCCTACCGCCGTACACATTGTCAGGAGAAAATATTATAAAATCGTTTGAGTGATATATTTCTTTTAGCAATTACATTTTTCCAATTTAAATTTCAACAAGAACGAAAAATCATGCGTCAAGCATAGATTATGTAACACTTTCCAACACTTCCAAAATAATTTTACAAATCATACCGTTTAATAAGCTGAAAGATAACATCTAAGTAATCCGAATACTTTTCAGCAGCCCTGTATAGGATCTATAGATTTGTATATATACTACATAGGATGCTAAATTTTAGTTCAGTTAGGAAACGCGTAGCACAGTTTAAAATTCTCCGTCTGGAGTTAAATAATACGGAAATGTGTTCGCGAACTTTTGTGCTTCCCTGTATAGGATCTACAGAATTTATACACACCACGTAATAGACAAAAAGCGAGTTAAAAATAAAATCGCGTTCAGTAACTTAAAACGCACTTCCAGGAATTATTGTTAACAGACAGTAGAGAATTCTTTTGTGTGTCCCTGTAAATGAACGATGACTGCTATACACACAATATTCTGTAGTAAGCCTCTTGTAATGCACCTTATATAAATTTCAATGCGTTTAAAATAGGGAAACATTATTTAAATAAACAGCAGACGATTTTTCTCCATAGACGTAATGTAACGGAATTCTTTTGACTGTCCCTGTAAAGTAACTATAAGTGCTATGCACACACTATTCCATATTAAGCTTCTTCTAATGCACCTTAGTGATATATATAAATTTCAATGCGTTTAAAATAGTGAAACATTATTTAAATAAACCTCAAGTGATTTTTCCCCATAAACCGCAATGTAATGGAATTCTTTTGAGTGTCCTTGTAAAAAAAGTATAAGTGCTACACACTTCCGTTGAAATAGGGAACATGCTATAGATAACGACTATAACATATAAAAATTGCAGAGCAATCCGAGCATATTTGCGGGAGTTAGAGCACGGCCAGACGGCCATACGGCCAGACAAACCGAAGTCATAAACACTTTTCAACTAGGTTGGAAAGTGTTAAAAATTGGTTATAAGCTAAATTGTACTAGACGTCAAAAATTCTAGTTTTTTATAATAATAATAATAATAATAATAATATTTCTTTTAAATATAAGATGTTGTTGCAGTGGGATACTGTTACAGGTACGTTAAGAATTAATGGATATTTATGGTTCCATTCGAGAAGAATCTCTTTCTCTGTATACACACACATATATAATAAAATAAGATATTTAAAAAAAAATCCAAAATGAATTTTTCATTAATCGAATTTGCATTTAAATAAACAAATAAAAATTTTAGTAATTTATTCAACCAAATTAATTTAATGAAAATCTCTATAATAAAAAAAATTACAGAAAAAAATGGTATTAAACACAATTCTAGCTAAAAAAAGCCCGTTTAAAAATTAAAATCTTAAATATCTAATTAATCTTCTAATAAGAAAACGGTAAATTAATAACTGGAGCTGAGATCTTTTCGGTTGATATAACCGAATTCGGGTGATACATGAAAAAAAGATCTACAGCATTTTATTCAGAGAACTTTCGCTTACTTTTTTGATTTTCATTAGCCAATTAGTTGCCGTTTCTATGCTTATATTACAAAAAAGAATCTTATTTCTGACAGAGGTGCAAGGATGAGCCCCGGTCTGTCACGTCACATGATAGATAAGTCAAAACGTTGACTATTGACAGGATCTCTCCAATAAAACTTTTTTGTTAATTTTTACTGCCCAGTGAACCACGGGGTATCGCTAACATCTATGGACTTCCTGCAAGATGTGTAAGATAAGATTAACGAAGCTGTTGAAATGGCTGTACTGTTGCAAGGACAATTTCTTTTTCTACAACCCATTAAGCTGGACAGACCTACATGGAATTGCCCCCTGGCAAAAGGGTAGGCTCCCCACTGGTGCAATGTTGAATTTTATTTTCACTGTCGCCAATCCTTCGTTTGTTCCCTTTCCCATTTCTTTTTGGACACCAGGATTACTATCTGCATATATAGTTTCATTTTAACTGATGTTTTGGTATTTACATTCATATCAATATCATGTTCTCTTTCTTATTATCATAAATATTCGCACACAAGAAAATGTCCAAAAATTACAATCGGACAAAACCCGCATGTTTTAAGGTGGGTTAGTAGGAAGAAGGATTTTCCATCGCACTTAATGTTTTCATATGGGAAAATACCCCCTTCCTGTAATGTCTCATTTTGTAATTCCTTCCCAAAAATGATACTAGATTATAGAAAGAAATAATTCTTCATATTCGTACGCTTTTAGATTTTTCGAATTTTTCTTTCAAAAATACTTTAAAGTCTATGTTAATTTTAAGCTAATAGCTTGAAACGTCAATATTCATTTCAGCGCATTATTTTAGCCATTTTAACGCCCCACTGCAAATGTGTTTCTACAACCGTCGAATTTTTCACGTGGAAAGTTTTGTTTGGTTTTTGTATGGTTTAATGTTAATAATAATCAATATTATAAACCAAACGCATGTCTGATTATTGCTGAAGTCATTTTGATAGTGGTAGCAACGAATTGACTGATAAATTTCGTTTTGACAGCATATTTTAAAACTTCTAAACGTCGCACAATTTCATTTTTTATACTGTCGAATAGGAAAACAAATGCAATTTCTTTGAAAACAGAATTTAAATTTTTTTTTATAGGTTTTAAAATAATTTCCAAGCATGAATTTGTTTTAAATCTATCTCTATCACGTGCAGCCCGATTGCGAAATATTAATCCGTTTGCATTTAAAACATATAAATAGTTCCACATTTATTCCCGGCTAACATTAAGGAACGAAATAAAAAATTCATCAAAATATAAATATAAATATAATACAAAAAAAATTGTAAATTTAACTGACATGTTCTCGAACTACGCGCTTAAACAGTTAAAATTTTCATAATAATAATAATAATAATAATAATAAAACCTGCAGTCAGCAGCGAAATCTTGGACGAAATCTTGGACGAATTCTTTTGCCATTAACTCCTGGCATGCGGCTAATACAGAAGTATAGCTTAATTAAATTTCAAAATTTATTTGAATATATTATTATTTTTTTTAATAGAAATTCTTTTTGGCGGTGTTAATGAATCAGTTTAAATATGTATATTTTAAATATGAATAATCTATTAGAATTAGAAAAAATTGGTTTTCACTTATGTTCTGTAACCGGGGAATCACGGGTTCAATTCCCTAGTTTTGATAATAGCATATTTGTACACTGATATATCAGTAATACATTAGTATATATGTTGCTTTTTTCAAATGCTTTGCACTAGAATTTGAAAAAATCTATGCAATATTATAACACTTAAGACGTTTACAAAAATATTTCCCTCAACTCAGCAAAACAAAGCTGACATATTCACAGACTTCTATTTATGAATAAATGCATGGAATTTGCAGTGACGATTGTTGAAGAAATTTGAAATCAAATAGCATTTCGCATTTTCGATAACTGTATATCATATTGAATTATAATTTATTGATGTCTCAAGACGCCCTTTATTGGGCTATAGAATATCGAAAATAGTCTTAAAGCAAAAACTTGGACAGCATTTTCTGAACGATTTTTTGTCCTTACTAAAAGATGGAAAATGCCATTCGATTCCTTAGTTTATGATTTATTAATAAACAATAAATCTATTGTATATGAATAAATCTGCGAATTTTGTGTGAAACGCATGCCTTGTTATAAATGAAAACTCTTTTACTCTCAATCATAGTTAACTAGTCCCGGCACTTTTGTAATTTCTCGGTTCAAAGCCTGGCCCGGCCCGTGCAAAAATCAGTGAAAACGGGCCCGGCCCACGAGTTGGGTCGGGATCATCCATGGAAATTTCGGACGTGGAGACTTCCAGGAAGAATGAAGTACAGGCCGGGCTCGACCCGGAAAAAAGTCTTTTTCGGAGAGAGTGATGACAAGTCCGGCTCGGAAAGAGTGATGACCGCGCCCTGTCCGGCCCTTTCTTCTAACGGCCCAGATCTGTAACATATATAATTCCTTGTGATTTTTCCCCCAGGAAATTGATTTATTATTGCTATGATATAAAGAGAAATATTCTACCTGATTCTAAAGATTTGACACGCACAGTGTTATTGACATGAAGGAGACGTGGGAAATCCCTTGTCTATCCCCTGTGTTATGCGCATACTTTTTTGATTGCCGGTGGCTTACTGGTTAGCGTATTGCACTACTACACTACAGGTTTGAGGTTCGCCTCCGAACCCTGACAAGGATTATTTAACCTTTATTTTAAAAGCAAGGCTGTTTTTTCAAAATAATTTTTTAAAGAGTTAAATAGTTTTACAAATTTATTGAAAATTATTATAAGTGAGCCCTTTTTAAAATTGAGCATTTAAGAGTAGTGATCATGATCAGTTTTAAACTTTCAAACAATCGATTTTTATTTGTTTTTGATGTATTTTAAAATTTTTGATTCGAACAAAACAACTGTATACTTTAACAGTGACTCAAATTTATTTTCAACTTTGCATGCGTTTTTCTCAAAATAGGGTTTTTACTACATGTGCACGTGCACACTGTAAAGAAAATATATTTATATATTTTGAAAGATAGATAATTTAGATAATTTCTTCTGCACAGATATGCATAAAATGATTATAGTAAGATTTCTATCTACTTTTTCGACTATTTAAACTACATAAAATTTATTTGTTGGAATTAGTTGGTTGGTTGGTTGAATATTGACGGCCAATTATCTACACTAGGGATATAGGCCCTTGTTGGAATTAGAATGTGTTTTCTTTATATGATACACTTTAAAAAGTACATTCTACTCCCAAAAATAAAATTTGCATCGTTTAATTAACACAAACATAGTTAGAGAATGTAGGTATAAACATTTTATGCAAAAGAAATTATCTCTCTGCAAACGAAACGATTATTATTATTGTTATTATTATTATTATTATTATTACTATTATTATTTAAAATGCAAGCAAGTAGCAAAACACATCTTTTTTCAAAAATATGAAAAACAAAAAATCGATTTTTTTTTTTAAACTGATGACTCACCAAATATATAATTAATTGATAGTTCCTGTAAACTAAATAACAACACAGGATAACAGTTTTCATCTTACAAAAGTTGCTGCTTAGTACTACTCCGTTAACTGTAACAAATATTACAAATAAACACAACTTTCTAATAAAGTATTTTTATTTTCAATAAATTACTTATTGTTATTTTTGCTTTGTATTTCATTTTTAGATCATAAATTGAGATTGATATTTACGATAAAATTCAGATATTCAGTTTAAGACTTTCAGAAAAATAACTCAAAGATAGGATTGAATGTGGGTATTTTATCTATTTTTGTACCTCTTTAAATCATATCTTAAGTAATTAGGAATAGCACGTATAAAAGTTTGTATACGAATATTTAAAAAATTACGAAAAAAAAAAAAGAGCCAAGCATTCTTAACTTGGTGGGGATCGCCCAAGTAAAGGCGCGCACAAGCGCCAAAATGGTCTTGGGCCGGATCTGGAGATACATACATAATGAGTTATAGGAAACCGATTCAATGTTTTAACAATTAAAGCACGTGTATTCTGTATCCCTAACATTAAAAGCATTACATTATACATACTTTATTAATTAAATTAAATCCGTGCTCAGACGCGATGAAACTGTCCATGGCAAGCTAAATGAAATTGGAATGCAATTCTGAAGTGCACTAAAAATACTTTCTGTAGTGCATAGAGTGCAAAGCATTTCTTACTCACCAAATCATCATCACCCACCATTTCAGAGTCACACAAAAGAATTCGCTAAATGCTAAAAAAAAAAATCTAATGACATTCTAACCGGAAATCTTTCATGAATGTCAAAAAATCACAGCGGAACGCTAAAAATCGCGTTGAAAATCATATTAAAAATTGCTAAAGTTACAAAAATCGCGAAGGTAAAATTTTATTACTTTAGGATAAAAGTTTGAAATAGAATTTCATTTACAAATGTCAAACATCGCCACAAAACGCGAAAAAATGTTAAAAATCGATAAAAATCCAATTATCGCGATGGACAAAACGAATTCTTTTTATCCATGTCAAAAATTCGCAGCAAAATGCGAAAAAAATCGCATAAAAAAGTTAAATTAAAAAAATCTAATTAAAAAAAAAAAAATCGAGCTTCAATGGGCATAACTACAGATACACAGGTTTCAATCTTTTAGCCGCCCATCAGCACTTGAGAGGTTCTTCTCTCAAAGCTGGTATAGACGTGAAGGTGCTGCTTAGAGTTCACGATCGTCGGCCATCACGATCGTCGGCCGAATCGTTCGGAGTTTTTTTTTTTCGGACTTTGGGTAACCTTGTGTAAATACGAGTAAGTTTCCCTTATAAAGATCCCCATGGTGGGCATATCCCCTCATAGATATTCGGACGTAATAAAAAACACCGTCAATCCTTTAGCTCAATTTACTGAATTTTGTCAGCGGCAAATTTTGAATTTATAGCGAATTTTTTGTGATTTTAGCTTTTTCTCGCGTTACATCTGTAGCGATTTTTTGACATTCGTAAAAGGAATCCAGTTTAATTTTTTTTTTTGCCCAATATAGTTAATTTTGCTCTCTACGGTTTTTGAATTTTTTGTGTAGTTTTTACCCTTTTTCGTATTTTGTGGCGATTTTTTCCCATTTTTTTTTCTGCAACTTAAGAATTATTCGTTAGATTTAGCTATTTCCATGATTAAACTGAAATTAGAAGAATAACAACTTGACACTATCATAGGAAGAAATTGATTCCTATGACAACGTGAACGACGATGGTTAAATTTTTTATTTTAATCTGGATCAAAAGATAAATCGCAATAATTCAAGGTTCGTTATATTCGAGATCGGAGCGGAGATAGCTCTACACTTTCGAAGGCAGTGGGGGCCCACAAACCCAGGTTCATTTGGGAAAAACTGGCCAGCTCTGCTCTGCTAGCAGATTAATTACAAAATATAATTTATATAATTAGATTAGTAATTTATAGTGATAGAAGAAACCTATTGAAAAAGAACAACTAGCGCAATTATTACAAAATTTGTATGCCTTTTTTTTAAATGCATAGAAAATATTGACAAATATTTTAAAGATGTAATAGTAGTACATGATTTTTCTGAACACAAATCCGATGCCAACATATTTGGAGAATTTTGACTGTATTAACTTTAAGGTTACTTCGTTTGTCGGTGTTTACTTTTTAAACTTTTCGCAAAACATTAGCATTTTTTTTTTGGGGGGGGGGGGGGGGTTCTATAATTTAAAAGAATTGTTCAAACTCGCCAGAATAAAAATTCATATGATATCAGAATTAATAAAATCATATCAAGACGAATCATTTCTTCATAGCACTCAAAAGCAGCTGCTAAACATGCTATAAATATCAGAGATGAATTTTGTTTATTATTATTATTATTATTTGGTGACCCGAGGCTGAAAACGTCAAACTATATTTTTTCTTCTGAAATCCTATTATTCAGAATTTCAGTTTTGCTTTTATACATGCGACAGTTTGCATTATAAACCTATTCCAGAATGATAGCACTTTATTCTCATTGTAAGGTGATCTAAGGAAACATCTATGCAGATACATTCTGTAGCATTTTGCTTTGCTGTACTATTAATAACTACCGTTAATTAACTTTGATCTATGACACAATAATAATAAAAAAAAGATTCAATTAAAAAATATATCGTGCTGTTTATCCCAGACGAAAATCTGTCCTTTTCTGAATGGTAAGGATGTCGTTATACAAAAATCCCAATTTTCTTTATCATTGTAGCGCTATTATGGTCTAGGTTCCATAAGTTTTCCCCTTTGTATTTGCCAGTGTGTGTCATTCATTATACGTTGCAAGTCCCGGAAGACTCCCGTTGTGTTCTCCTGACTGAATGCAGCCATAAGGAGAAAGAAAATAAATCCACAGTCCAAGGAAATTAATCACATTTCCGCATATGCTGTCACAAGACATTTTGTGCATTTTACAGGCCGATACGGTTTTTTGTAAATACCGGAAAGTAAATATTATACTTGAAAATAAGAAGCAATTAAAACCAAGCTATAGTACCATACCATAACAGCTCTAAATTATCTCTTAGTTACAGGAGAAAAAAAAGAAAAAAAAACTTTTTATAATTTTATAGAAAACTTTATATAGTTACTTCATTATTAAGTTTCAGGTTCTGGGGGGGGGGGGCTTCAGCCCCCTTACACACCCCCCCCCCCGTGGGTGCGCCAATGGCTGGATTCATAAGTTATACAAAAAATAAACTTGCCGTACAGGCACCGCGTCGATATTTCATCTTTTATAAAAGGATGAGGACGGCCAATAAATATTTCGTAATGTTTCGGCTTTAACACTTAGAACTACCGAGCCGTCATTTTGACGGTTACCTAATGAATATATTCCGATTCGAACCAGAAATTTCTTTTTAAAATAAATTAAATATAAAACTCATAGAAATACGTTAAATTAATAAGTTAAGTGGTTATAAATAAAATTTCTGGTATGAAATAGTTTTAAAAAGCTATAAGTAATATTTCCGATAGCTCTAGTGTTATTTTTTTGCTTATTTTTTACGTGCTGGTCCAGGTTGGGTCTGAGTATATAAATTTCGTTCGGTACTCACACACCTCTTACCCCCCCCCCCCCCCAAAAAAAAGCGTTTATTCTGAAAAAAAAAAAAAAAAAAAAAAACAGCAGCATGGCGTAATCCAAAAATTGGAAGTACTACAAAAAAATAGGATTGTGCTGTCATAAAATGTCACAGTGTGTGTGTCATTAAATGTGCAGTCATAGAATCACAAATATCTTATTGAAATTATTATTTTCCTTCAGAAAAAAATAAAATTAAATATTTGCGACATTCAGATTGTTTCAAAAAGATGTAACAAACTGTAAGAAATGGCAGAGCACACTTATAAATAACAATTTTTGCACAGAAAACCAGGGTCGCAGTCCATGAATTCGGACAAAAAATAAAGCTTATCTATTTCAACCAGAACTCTGATATTTATGCAGACATTTAACAATAATGGTGATAGTTTAATAAAAATTTCAAGTCGTACCTATCTTTATGTGAAATACGAAACTACGAAAAATTCTGGGAATGCATAGTAATTCAGTCAGTGACATCGTACATACATTCATTTCGAAATATAGATGGCCTAGTTCAGCGCTGTTTGGACGCAGATGATGATAACTTCCATCAATTTTTGTGATATTGTTGCATTTGGCAAAAACGTCTATTGAAAATTTCGTTAAAATAGCTTCATTATTGTTAAAGTCTTGATCAAGAATTCGTGTTTGGCCTGAAATGAAACATTTCATGTTTTTGATTGAACAAATGGATTGCCACCCTGAATTCCTACACATTTAATTTTTTCGCGTGTTTGTATTATTCCACCCTTTAAACTTAAAAAAGAAAATTATTATGACATAATTACACGAAAAATATATTGATACCTCATAAGACCATCCTCAAATTCAAATCTGTTATTATCTGACACATCTCCAGAATTAATTTTTATTTGTAAACACATAAAACTGACAGATGTATTTATAATCGAATAGCGTTTTCCAAATTTCGATAAGGCACGGGATATTTAGAAAATTCAGTAAAAGTTGGCATTATAAACTGAATTTCCAGACGCAGCAGTGTGAAAAAGATCGTCATTGAGACAACAATGGCTTACAACTTTAAATGTAATACATTTATCAAAAAATGAAAAACCCTATTTGATTTTCAGTTATTTCAGCAGTTTTGCTTAAAATTTTCATACTTTTGAGTCGGTGAAGGTGTCAGAAAAATTCTTGTTGTTAAGAGTGGATTTTTCTTTTTCCAGAATGGCCTTAAATTAGAAATAAATTTTATTCAACAACTAACTGGCCTTGCGTTACCAAGGCCGTGATAATAACCTTAAACAGAACTCAAGTTCGTATGATTTTTTTTTTCTTTAAAGAAGCTGAAACAAGTGTTTTAAGAAGGAGATTAATATTGAAAATTGATGGTAGCTGAGGTTCGATAAATTTTTTTGTCGTTTAAGTAGTACCTGGAAGTCCTAAAAAGTTGTTAGAAAAAAAAAAAAAAAAAAAAAAAAAAAAGATAGTCAATCGGACAGTTTTTAAGGAGCTATAGTAGCGGGCCCAAAAGATGACAACTGATAGTTTTGAGCAGGGAAATATGAGAAAAGATTAAAAGATTCTAGTACTTAGCACTTTAGATCTTCAATTAGTCGAAATTAAGCATAAGGTATAAATTATCATTAGAATAAAATTTTAAAGAAATGCTCACAAAAGTGCCCTAGGACCCCAATAAAAATATGAGGGTCAGTGTTGAATTCAGACACTTTTCTCCGGGAGGGATTTATGTGGCTTCGGGGGGGACATTGTAGAGTTCCGGGGGGAAATTACACTTTTTGACCATTGAAAGCCTAAAATTTCAAATCTTCCGGGGGGGACATTTCAATGCTCCGGGGGGGACATTCCCCCCCGGGCCACCCCCTGGACTCAACACTGATGAGGGTTGTGGCCCGCGGACAGGAGTCCAAGACTAAACTTTAAAGTTATGCATTGAGATGGTGACATAATTAAGGAATGAAAAATACATGCCGCACAAAAAGTTAAAGAGGCACCGGGCCCGGGGTACTAACTGGCATGAAGAAATGTAGGAATAATTAAAAGGAGAAAAATCCCAAAACCGAAGAAGATCGGATTAAAATGGGACAAATTAAAAATTTAAGGAGCAAAAATTTCAAGGGGCCCCTACCGGCCCAGGATCTTAACGGGAACGTAAAAATGGGGAGGGGGGAGGGATTAAATGAGGAAATGGATCCCAATGAGGAAAAGGATCCCAAAAACGAAGATCGGATAAAAAGGGACGTTATATTAATAATTTAGGGCACAAAAACTACAATGGGCTCCCAAGGAGCTCGGATCTTAAATAACTGAGCGACAGATGCATAAAGACCTGCCTTGGTCACCCCACCAACTTTTCAGATTTCTAACGTGCGGCAGATTTCGCGAGCCATCGCACACACAAAGAGCGAAACTTCCTTTTATTAGTATAAATTGATTTCACATAGATCAGTTTGTATTGAGAAAAGTAAAAAAAAAAAAAAAAAAAAAAACTGATTCAGTCAACAATTTTCCATATTTTTGAAGGTGCGTTTATTTATTTTAGTAATGCATTTTCAACAAACAAAAATAATAGCTAAGAAAACACATAAATTTTAAAGAAAATAAGTGAAAATTGCCCAGAAAACAGTGAGTAAACTAAATGAAAATCATTTCTGAATATTGATTGCTTGAAACCGTAACCCATTTTTATCGTAATAACTTTAATATAAAATAACTTTTAAGTGTTAAGTTCACTAAGAATCAAATTTCAAAATAAAATGAAATTTTTGTCATAGTAAAATAATCGTGGCTAAAAATGTGACCCTTTAAAGGATCTCTTATTTCTAGCAGTCTATTATCATTCAGGAACCAAAACCACCCTTAGATCTCAAACACAACCTTTTCCGTAGAACTTCATACGTTCATTCACTATTACCCGTCGAACAGATGTTTCCTTTATTCAACCCCCACTCCTGGAAACAGAAATTCAATGACGTACTTACTGGCGTATTTATTGGCTAGCATTATTCAACCACCCAAAGCAAGTTATCGCTCTGACCATCGCCAAGACTTTATCGCTTTCTTAAACCTGTTTTATCGCCATATTTGGCGGGGTCAAGCATAGGTAAAGTCGTCCCCACATCTGCCCTATATTGCATCTTGCAGACTAGTAAACTACTAAAAAAAAAAAAAAAAAAAATCTTCTAACCTTACACAAACAAAAAAAAAAATAATAATAAATAAGCAAGTTATACTTTTATATTTCCTATTTCCCCATTAAACAATACTTATTAGTCAGATAAAAAAACATGAATTAAGTAATTTGAAAGCCAATCGTAAAAAGGTACAAATTTTGTTTTCAATATTTAATGCAAACGCTAAACACTACACGTGTTTGTTTATATACGTACACTAGCACATAATTTAAAATGCATGAAAAGAATTAAATACTTAATTCATTAAAAAAAAAGAAAACTTAGATAACATTTACAACTTAAACAGTCAATATATTAGACAAATAACTTACTTTAGCTGAGATGTTCTATAGAAGAATTTTTATCGCCGCTACGAAACACTCACAACACAGCGGCCATTGAATTGAAGGTCAAATGTGTTGCCACTCCGGTTTAGATAAATGCCAGCCGATGATAGTGTATCGGCGATGTATCGATGGGTGTTAAAAAATTATCATATCCATGGTGTCAAATGGAAACTGTGCATTCGACGTAATGTTAGCACGACGACATGTCGTCCTATGTAGGTATAGCTAATGGATACCTAGTATTTGATACGGGTTTTGTGCTGCGTAAGATTATCGCCATTCTTTTACAGTACGGACACCACTTATATGATAAAACTGTATTTTGCCATGAAAAATATATCGGATTGTTACATGAAAATCGATGTACCTGACAATAATGATATTTCTTATATCAATTCGTGACGTTTCTGACAATTCTGTGTTTGCTGGGTCCTCACTAATCGAACTCCCCTTTGCCTCTCACAGACACGTACGTGTTAATACGTTCACTAACAAGGAAGGTCTCCATAAGCTCATACTAAAAAAAAAAAAAAAAAAAAAAAAAAAAATTCAAACTTTTTTTGCACGATCTGCGCAGACACTGCAACAGCGCCATCTGCTTGATCGCGGTCGACCTCTACCCAATGGTATCGGTGTCTTGCACGTTGGCGTTCACCTGCTGTGTCGTCTTTCGCCCATAGCCGTTCAACGCTTCGTCCATATGCAAAGCCCTGATTTTTTCCTGGAGGGCTTTTTGAAGCATATAAAGCGGTATGACAAATGTCTCAATGTACTTGGTACTTATGTGGAAAAATGAAGTTATGTTTTATCTTTAATGTCTCATTACATTTTTTGTCTTTCATACAAACCTCTGTCCACAGTCGCCAGGGTAAACTTATTTTCCGACTGCCCCTCGTAATTTTACTTCCTTCCGAAAATAAAAATCCAAAATATGTCAATTTTTTTGCTGCCGAAAACGTATGTAACCCTTTAATTTCGTAAATTTAGTTAAAAAGCAAATTAGTGACAATTTGTTAATACAAAAGAATAAATTACTCACGACGAACTAAATATTTAAACAAAAAATGTCAACTTACATAATTTTACTGTAATTAAAGAAATCTCTCACATTTCTTTGCGATAGTTAAACAAATAATCTTTTTACCTCACCATTTTCCAGTTTTGAAGCACACTTGAACATTCGGTCTATTACATCACATTTAGATTGGTACTATGGATGAACAAGCCTTTAGCAATTTTTGAACGGATTACGTTTTTTGGTGTTTGGTTGTTTTCTTTATCTTCATCAATTTCATTAAATTTATCACATTTTCTACAGTAAGTACAGTATGCGTCATAAATTCGTGCAAACTGAAAAAGTTCATAATAAAAAAAGTATTCCTTGGAAAAAAAATTGGTTTGCAGAAATATGATCAGAGGGCATTGGAATTTTTCCCATGTATAAAAAAACAAATATTCCAAAAGTAACCGAAAGAGGGTGCTCACACATCATACTGAAATGTGTTATGCAAATCAGGCTAGCAATAAATCACCTGGCTGGAGATAGTTTCGTCATACTATCTCGGCAGCATGCTATCCTTACTACATCCAGCGTTGGTGGTTAAAATTTTGGCTATGATGTCTTACACACACGCACCTTTTTTTTTTTTATTGGAAAAAGAAAAAAGTCGCCAAATTTTGGGGATTTTTACCTTTAATGTTAACCTACTATTGTATTAAGTTGTCGGTTTGGCACGGGCTTGGAAATCGCGCCAATCAAAACGTTGCCAAACATCGGTGCGTGAGTATAACACATCTGTTCCAATTTTTTCTACAAGAATGGCGAATCCATAACTATTGCATTCCGAAAGTTTCGCATGGAGAAAGGACTGAAGACGCAAAAAAGCCCTTCATTGAATGGGATACTGAATTTAGTACGACGTTTTGAGAAAATGGGGAGTTTGAAGTATCGTCCACGAAGTGTTTGTCTAATTGGCATAAAACGTGTAACAAGGAAACCACTTCTGGTGCAGCTCACACCTAGCATCGAGACCTGGTGCATTTTGTAGTCCTATACATAAAAGTTAGAGAACCAATAAAATTCCTTTGTTTAAAATTATATTTTATATATTTTTTATACTATTAATTTCTTATCATTCGATTTTTAATTGTTAATTTCACGCCAAAAACGATTTAAGTCGCCAAATAGGGTGGTACGAAAGCAAACCACTTCTCAGTATCTAAATATACTGATTTTTTTAAAAAACAATCTCTGCGTGCAGCCCGATTACGAAAGATTAACCCGTCTGCATTTAAAAAGTTATGTCTAATTCAGCATTTGTTTCCAGCTACTATTCCAGAACTAAATTAAATTTCATCAATTAAAAAAATAATATAAATAAAAAACAAATTTAACAAATAAAATATAATAACTCTGAGAAACCTTTAAAAAAATATAATATAATTTGCATTTTTCTTTTTCCTATATGTCTAACTTTTCGAAAAAGAGTTTTATGAAGAACGCTTTTTGAAGCGTGACAGGTGCTACCACAGGCCCCGTATAAGTGATGATATTTTCAAATCCATCTTTAACTCTATTATATTTTTCATTTCCGGATCATTGAAAACAAGAAAGAAAAATTATACATTAATCATAGATTATGAAAAAACTTTCTAACGTATTCAAAATAATGTAACAAAGCTTCACATTATAATATGGTGAAAGATGATGTGTATGTAAACAATTTTGAATACGCATAGCACATTTGAAAACCCAGTGCAAGCAATTACCATCAATAGTCAAAAATAGTATCCGAATTCTTTTGAGCAGTCCTGTATAGGAACTTCAGATTTGTATATATGCTACACAGTATTCTAAAATTTACTTTAGTTAGAAAACGCATAGCGCAGTTGAAAATTTCCCTACAGAAAATTCCGCCAATGAACGTAAATGTACCCGAGATCTTTTGTGCAGCCCTGTATAGGATCTATAGAATTTATATACACAAAGCAATATGCAAAAAAAAAAAAAAAAAAAAAAAAAAAAAGAAAGAGAGAGAGAGAGAGAGATAAATTTGAAAATGCATACCAAAACTCAAAACGCATTTCAAGCAATTATTATGATAAATTTGAAAATGCATACCAAAACTCAAAACGCATTTTAAGCAATTATTATGATAAATTTGAAAATGCATACCAAAACTCAAAACGCACTTCATGCAATTATTATTCAGTTATTAGTAATAGACTGTACTATAACTGAATTTTTGTTTCTGTAAATGAACGATGAATGCTATGTAGGGAAAAGCCGGGCAAAGTGGTCACCCAATATAATGACGTCACAAGAGCGCTGGCATTGCGTGGTTTGTGGTCAAACTATTTCGTTTGATGGCAGTGAGTAACCAGACAATCGTTGAACAATGTGGTTCCATGCCTTAAAATTTTAGAGCGGGTTTTCCAGTTTTTGAAGTTTTTGATCTAAGGTAAGTGACTTATATTACTTCAATTAACAATAACCTGTTGTACTTGCATTTATTTATTCAATGTGTAAGGAAAGATAATTTTTCTAGCTTCACATTGGTGGGTAAGTGGTCGCTGACTGTTCATTAGTTTCTACTGTAGAACGTATTTTCTGTCATGGCTTCCAAACGGACAAAGTGGTCAGGATAGTGGCCGTTGATTGGATCAAGTGGTGAAGGTTGGATCAGGTGCATTTTTGTCATCTCTGGGCTCATGAGGCCTGTTCACTTCGCGAAGAAGATGACGTGGAGTTCATTTACGAAAAATTCAGAGTTTGTTTCTGATTTATAATTTTTTTTATATGGGTTTGCCAAATTTTTATTGAATTTTCCTACCATTTTCAATATTTCATTATGTTTCGTACGATTTGTTATGTCAATAAAAAGGTTCTAATCATTTAAATAGTGTTTTCAATATTTTTACACCTGTAGGCAAAATGGCCATGGATCGAAGAGGTAAATAAAAATCTCAAAACCTTAGGGTGACCACTGTGCCCGGCTTTCTCCTACACCATATTCTATCGTAAGCCTCTTGTAGTGCACCTCAGTGATATATATCAATATCCTTATGTTTGAAATAGTATAACATTATTAAAGTACACCGCAGACGATTTCTTCGTAAGCTGAATTCTTTCGAGTGTTCCAGTAAATGAAATGCAAATGCTACACACTTCATTTTCAATACCGAACAAGCCATAGTACACCTCAATAACATATTTCAATTGCAAGGCAATCCGAGTATATTTAAGTGAGTCAAAGCACTGAGAGACGGCAGACAGACAGCGAAATCAAATTCATAAAACACTTTTCAACTATGTTGGAATGCGTTAAAAGCACTCTTTTATAAGAATTCAATGTTTATCTTAAAATACTGCCTAATTTCCTAATTGCATTTCCTGTAGTTGCCCAGTACAGGATTTATCAATAGCAAGTAATAGGAAAAAAAGTAGTTAAATTTAAAAAGACGTACCGCAACTGAAAACGCAGTTCCAGAAATTATTATTCATAGGCAGTACCGAATTCTTTTGTGTGTCCGTGTAAATGAACGATGAATGCCATACACAGTATTCTGTAGTAAGCCTTATGTAATGCACCTTACTGATATATATCAATTTCAATTATGTTTGAAATAGTATAACATTATTAAAATAAACCGCAAATGATTTTCCCCCATAGACCGGAATGTAAAGGCTTTCTTTTGAGTGCCCCTGTAAAAAAACTGTAAATGATACACACTTCATTTTGAATACCAAACAAGATATAATAAATCTCAATTACATATTTCAATTGTATGGCAATCTGAGTATATTTACGTGAGTTAGAGCACGGCCAGACAGACAGACAGATGGACAGACAGACGGTCACACAAACACAATCCATAAATACTTTTCAACTATGTTGGAAACTGTTAAAAACGATCAAGCCACTCTGTAGGGATTTATTCCAGATTTAGCTGTAAAGAAATCTTTCTTTCGAAAAACAACTAACCCCAATGTATTTTTTAAGTCATTTAAATTCTATAAAATTTGCACTGCCGGTGTAAATTTTGTTGAATAGTTTGTGCTATTTATTCCCATTTTTGCTAAAATACTTTTGCAAAACATTAATTTTAATAACTATTATAAAAACAAACTAACAAGTTAGAAAGAAAGTCATTTAAAGGGTAGAAAATTCACTTATATAATCTATTGTTTTTATTTTAAAAATCATCGTAAATTTTAATGTTATCCTGTGAACAACGTCGCCATTAAACGAAGAAAGAAAATGGTTATTTTTCAGAATTTGTTTTTAAATTACCATTAAGTTTTCAAAATGTATCCTTATAGCTATCATTATGCAAAAATAGCATTAAGTTCAAATTATATATATATATATATATATATATATATATATATCTTTTTTTATATAGAAAGAGGATGGTGTATTGACTTTTTTTCTTCTTTTTTTCATTATTATGTTATTTATAGAACATCTTTTTTAAATGTTTTACTTTATGGTTATTTGTAAAAAATTTTACGATAATCATGCCTTTTTTTCGTTATTAATTTAAGCATCAAATTTTATTTATTATAATTTACACTTAAGCATAATTTTAAATTGGTTTTTCTGAACAATGAATATAATAAAGTTTAATTGTGTGGTTTTTTTCATAAATTTAACGCATTTTTGTGTAGTTTAGTAGTGATTTTTTTATTCTTATGGACAGAACTTGACAAATGCAACAAGGATTTTTTTTTTTTTGTATCTGGCGACCAAATTATTTAATCTGCATCTTTAAAAATAATAAAATCATAATTATTTGTCTGACTTCTAATAGATAAAAAATGCTTTTCTTGCTTCAGTATTTTATCGATGCCCCCTCCCCTTCATCAGATATAGGTTTTGCAGCTCTCAACTATATCTGGACATTTGAAGCATTTGTCACTCAGCACTTCTTGAACTTAATTCAGCCTTTAGAGTAATTCTATTTCTTTTTTTCGGAGGTATATAATTTTGAGTAATTAAGTTTCATTAGAAAATTTATTTTACATTACCTTTCTAAATTATGTACTCTTCTGAAATATGTAACTAATAATTCTAAACTACGCTTGTTAAGGTTTTTTCTTAATTCATTCACAAAAAAGCATTTGGGCTTCTTGATATTCAATGGCGGGGAAAGGTGGGAGCAATATTTTTTGCTGTCGACTAAAATGTTTTGCTGAATCAAATTTGTAAATCCCTGCTTATGGATATTATTTCTATAACTTATTCACGTCTTCTTATACAATATTTACTAAATCATTTATGTGGAATGTGATAAGGCATATTTAGAAATCTGTATGATGCATGGAACACATGCTTAATGCATGATGCATGCATAATGCATTTTTAAATGGATGCAAAATGCACTCATAATCTATATTGCTATAAACATATCCGTGAATAACTCTGACGTCATATAGACGGTAGCAACGATCTAACCTTTCTATTTCACATTTATATATATATATATATATATATATATATTTAACAATCGTACAATGTCAATTTTTACACCTTCGCGTCGGGGGATAAATGTACTTTCAAACACAATTAGTTTTAAAGCTGCATAGCAATTTACTGTTTTTTTTATTGGTTTTTAATGTACTTTTCAAGCGTGATGTTTTTTAAAGATCTATTTTTATCGCATGCAGCCCGATTACAGAAAATTAACCCGTTTGCACTTAAAAGCTTTTTTTTTCTGGCTAATATTCTGTGACGAAATTAAAACTTCATCAATAAGTAAATAAATGAAGTAAATAAATTGAAATAAATAACACAAAAATTTAACATATATTTCAAACTACGCACTGAAACACCGAAATAATTAGAATAAAAAAGACTGCTGTAAATATTGAGATCTTTGGCGTTTTTTTAGGCTATGAACCTCGAGTATGCATCTAGTACGCAAGTATTGCTTTCAATAAATTTCAAAACTTTATTTGAATAATGTGTATTTTTCATATAAAAATGCTTTTTGGTGTTGTTTGTGCGCAACTAAAAAAACTATTAAATGTAAAAAAAAATTGTACTAGTATTTTTAATTAAAAATGGTATTTACCTATGTTCTGTACACCGGGCAGCATGTTCTGTAACTTGTTAAATCAGGTTTGAATTTCCTTGGTAATATAAAATAAATTATTTTTAAAAAAATTTAAAATCTTATATTTATTACAAAATTACATAAGAAAACTGACATAAAATTTAACGCGCAAAAATGTGTTATATTAGTTATGTATTATAATTTAATGTCTTATAATTTAATTATTTTATGCATTTATTTATGCGTAGAATACAGTAAAGTGAAGTTGAAAATAAAAAGAAAACAATTTGCATGACATTAATGTTCAGATACAAGATCAGAAAATAATTTAAAAAAAATTGCCATGCAAGAGGAGAAAAGAAAATTTCAAAGATAAATCTTCTAATTGGATGTTCGAAAAGCAAAGGTTTCTGTTTTCTACAGAATTGTAAAATATTTGTATGGCCAAATTCAATTTTGTGTAAAATTTACAGAAAAAATTCAATTATGACTGCAAAAGCGCAACATTGCTGTATTTTATAAGCATTATTGAATTTCTAATGATGTGTTTGGTATGCAATAAAGATGTAAAAATAAAATATTCACAGTTATTTGACAGTTATTTTATAATGTGATAGTCTAATTTTATATTGGAATCTAATTTTAACATGTAATATTATTTTATAATGCAATCTTATATGAGGTTGTCATGCATGGGAGGGTTAAAACACGAGAAACAATAATAAAAGGTTTCTGATGTCATATGTTTTTTACATTGTGGCCGTAATAAAATTAAAGATGTTTTCTACAGAACTGTAAAACATTTGTTTGGCAAAATTCAATTTGGTATAAAATGTACAGAAACATTTATATTATAGCTGCAAAAAGGCAACATTAGTATCGTAAATCGTGCAACAATTTCATACAATGTTACTCTTCTGCGTTTCCAGTGCCAACTTTATGAGCTTACAGTAAAATTACAACTTCTAGTGGGGTAGATAGGATTTTTAGGTGCGTTCGTAATTATATAAATATGTAGCACTTATTGTCGTCGTCTGGTCCGTCCGTCTGTCTGTCTGTCCGTCCGTCAGCATATAACAACGCAAAAACTACTCAACCGAATCGTTTGAAATTTAAGATATATTACCTTTTCAGAATTTTGTCAAGACATTTCAATTTGTATGAAAATCGAATCAAAGCTTTGGTATATATGTAAAACATTTTTTAAGAAATTTGAATTTTTTTTTAATCGGTGCTTTCTTGATATAGGAGCTTCCGAGGTTTAAACGTCAGGCGACCGAGATACTTATTTTATGACAGAAATTAATCTGCGGACGATATAATTCATTTCACAGAATTAAAAATCATCAAGATCTGAATATTTATATAACTAGCTATAGTACGAACGCACCTCATTTGTCACGTTTGACATACAATTTCCAACTTGTTTTAATCCATATTCTTTAGTATTAATAGTATTTATTAGCATAAATATAATTTGTTTGTGCTTAGTTTGGTTCGGCAGATTTGCTATAAATTTGCCTTAGAAAACCCTTACTTTACGTATGACCGCAATATATCACTTCATAAAGTGCACAGATTTTTATAGAATGTTAAATATACCGTAATAATGAAATCAACAGAGTATCGATTATTTTTTTATTTCGAAAAAAGTTTGGATTAAAAAAATACTCTCTTTTTAAAAAATATTTAGTAAATAACTGTTTAATTCATGCTATCATTTAAACGATTTTAAACATTTAAATTGCTTACATAAATCACCCAAATATTATTAAAACCATCGCAAAACGTAAATCATTGCCTGCAAAATGCTTAAAAGTCATGAACAATATTTAGAATTTATTAATTACAAATATGTAAGCTTTCGGGTTTAATTTCATTTACAATGGTGTTTGCTAAATTGAGATAATACATTTTATGGAAGTAAGTTTACCATTGCGAGACTAATTTCTATACACCACTTACAATAAATGAAATTTAAGGCATTCGGCTTTAATTGCTACGAGTTAATTAGGGTATAAATTAAATTAAGCTTTGGCGTTAAAGGTGTCATCTATTTTCCTTGATCCAATTCATTAAATTTGTATGTTTCGACGGTACTAGAAATCTTTTTTAGTTATGACAGCTTTTCTATATATTTTCAAAGTATATTTATAAATCTGCAATAACTAATGATTGATGAGTTTGTATGGTCATTATTCAAAGAGAGGAAAAAAAAAGATATTTCTGTTTTTATTCGCAGCTCGTTTACAATAAAATCATACCAAAGGTGTCATTAGACTCAGAATATAGTCTTCTTTCAGAATATGTTTGCAATTTTTCAAATAGGGATCGTATACGTATTCAAAACTTCACAAACCTTTTTTTAAATGGCAACCTTTATTTTTGACTTTTAATATTACTTTTGATACCATATTTATGTTCCTTGGATAAAGGCAATCCGGAAAAATGTGTATAGTACATATATTTTTCATTAAATCTTCATAGAATTATAAATATATGTATATGTTGAAGGTATATCCACAAACATAGAAAAAATAAATTAAGATCTCTGGATACAATTTCAGGATTACACCAGTGAAATTGAAGATGCAATCGATGTATAAAATAGAAAAGTTGAAACTCAATGGAACAATTGATGAACTTTTCTAGTTGCAGAGCAGCTTTACTTCCATCACATACGTAACCGACTTTCCGAGACTTTAGGGAACGATTGAAAAGTTAAGTTTAACTGTAGTATGAAACTGCATGAAAAATAATTTAAAATTTAAAATTAAAAAAAGTAAATTTTCAGAAATATGCAAAAATAATTTAACACAGAATAAATAAATAAATAAAGGTTAAATAAAAAAAAGGGAAAACAGAACAAAAACTAAAATAATAAATATTCCATTAGTTCTAAATCTTAAAAATAAAGATTGTGGCCAACAGCCACCAGAAACTTGCCACATCCATAAAAAAAGGAACCTTTCAAAATAAATAAGCTTTTTGTTACCCTTACAAAAGTAAAAGGCTTTTCAATAGTTCACTATATTCCATTTTCATTTATCTTTTCTTAGTTATATTTTTGTCTTATTATTCTGGATTCAAAACAGATACGTATGGATTCATTTTTTATTTTACGATATTTATTCACCCATTTGTGTAGGATGTATCTGTATTGCCTTTTAATGATTATGTATATATATATATATATATATATATATATATATATATATATATATATTTATATATATATATAATTATAATATCCTTGAATTTCAAAAAACATATCAAGTTCTTGTAACATTCTAATTAAATCTCCTAACAGATAATTAGTAATAAAGTGTAGACAGAATACCACATAGTTAATAATTATCAAGTGCTATCATAATTTTACCATAGCATTTGCTTCAATGGTAATTGGCCAAAAATA
This sequence comes from Maratus michaelseni, assembly GCA_963931845.1. Lineage (NCBI taxonomy): Eukaryota > Metazoa > Arthropoda > Arachnida > Araneae > Salticidae > Maratus > Maratus michaelseni. Next base: position 104,908,883 of record OZ007588.1, on the reverse strand, counting down.
CTGAAAATATGAAGATCATTTAAAAAGAGAGAGAGAGAGAGAGAAAAATTATATAATAAACCATAAAATGTTAATAATTTGAAGTTGATATCAAGTGAATACAAATGGATTTTGAAATGAAATATGAACTAAATATAATGTAAAACTAAATAACAAGAGATTTAAATTAGAATTGGATATGAAAAAAACACGTGTAGATATAATCATCAGCCTGGATGTATCCACACGCGTTTTAAAAATAAAACAGTATTTCATAAATATACTGGCATTTATGCTAAGATCAGTATATTCATCCAGGTATACTGTATTATTACCAGAAAACAGTTGGAAATAGTAAAATTGGAAATAAAAAACTTGTAAAGAATAGATAAAATATCTTACTCACAATAATTATCAAAAATTCCGTAAACATCACAAGGTCTACATTTATACCATTACGACCACATGGCGCACATCATGAAATATCATAATAATGATGAGATAGTCAAGTTGAGAGAACATATTTTGATAGTTAAGTTGAGAGAACATATTTTGATAGTTAAGTTGGAGAACATATTTTGAAATAACACCTTAATTATTACACATATATATATGTGTACATTTATATACATTTAAACAGACGATTTTAAATTAAAATTGTACAAAAAATATAATAATAAGATGATGTTTAAGAAAGAAACAACTCAGGTTTCAACATTAATAATCAAAAACTCTCATCTCTCAAATTTATTTAAGATAATTTTTCAGATATATTTTCCGTTTGCGGTTGTCGATTTTCTTACATAGGATGGAACAGTAGTTGGATATAGTACCTTTAGTCTTCGTAACCGTGTAAGATAAAATTTTTATCTCGAAACAATAGTCATTGGAATGAACGGTAAATTTCCAAAAACACATGTTTTTGACGATGAGCATTCTGTTTATGGCACTTGATAGAAGTCATAATAATTAATTTTGTTTTAATATGAATTTATTAATAGTTTTTATAATTACATTTTATGTGTAAAAGAAATGCCTGGAATTTTGTTTGGTTGTATTCAATCTATCTCACTGAAAATCACAAAACAACAACAACAACAACAAAAAATAAATCGATCGGAAGATTATTTGGTAAGATATAAATTAAAGTTTGGGAAATACATTTAATATTAACATACTGACATTTTGACCTCTTATAACTGCATGAAGACTTATGAAACTTAAATACTTGAACTATATACTTTTCTGTGATATTTTGATCCAATGAACTCAAATAAAGTGTCAAAAGTGTATTTAGAAAATCGAAGTTGGTGCAAATTGTGTTATGTAGATGACCCCTATTTCAAACATTATATTCAAAGTCAGGAAGAACACATTATTCCGAGACTAATGACATCTTTTGTTATTTTATCATAAACGATTTGCCAAAAAAACAGGTTTATATATTATTGATATTCACTGTACATTTTCTGACTTTTATTTTATAACTTTCTTACTTTTATGCTAGTAAGATCACAATAAGAATATTTTTGTATAAGAATCCATTACAACAAACATGTTTGACGTAAGAATATCTGCTGTTACTGATCATCTTCACTTATCTATAACTCACTCTTTAATGTCGCATGGTTTTAAAAAAAAAAAAAAAAAAAAAAAAAAAAAAAAAAAAAAAACACGTACGCATGAAAACAACCCTGCTCACTATGACATTTTGAGCACCGTTTAAAGTAAAGTAAAGAGAAATATACTAATCGATAGAGAATGATGTGTACTATTACCTCATGTGAACGAATTAAGCTTTGGAGAAACTCTGCATATTAAAATTTTATATAATTTTTCAATTTCAAAAAGCGGCACCCAATTTTCATAAACTTTTTTAAATCTCCACTGAAAACTATGCCTAGACACAAATTGGCAAGTCTTTTCGGCCAAAAGTTGTGAAATTATAATTAGTCATATTTTTAGTCGTGTAAAGTTAATTTACTTTTACATATTTAGTATTTCCTGAAATTATATACTCTTATTTGACGGATTTTTTAATTGAACATAATACTTAAAATATATATTATAGTATTTTTTAAATTGCTATGATAGTATAATATTAAATAATAAATTAATATTGAGAAACATTTGTATTAAAAACTATAAAAATTCTTATAGCAATCGATTAATAAATGTTTATCATACGCTTATACGAAATATTAGTTTTTCCAGATAGTGGATTTTTAGTTATCCTGAAAACCTTTGATACGGGCTTAAAAAATTATGTATCATATATACTCAATGCTCGTATTTTCAATATATTAATATCGAGTTTCAATTTGAAAATTTGGTTAGATCCCTGCCATTGGCTCTTTATAAAATAAATAATTCTAAAACTATCATATAAACTCTACACAAACTTATATAATGTCTAATGTGGATGTGTACTTTTTATCCTGACAAATTTGGCGATTACTACTGAAAACTTTAAAGATTGCGATCATTTTAATATGTAGATATTCTTCTATTAAAAATTTACAAATATAAAAAAACAAAACAAATATATAAAATATATAAAAAAAGGTTGTTCCAAATCGATTGGCACCTTTCATTTTCTTGTAGAACAATCGTCGGGGTTGTTGCTTTATTTCCACGGCTGTCCCTACAGAATTTTTTTGGATGCGAAGTATGTACATAAAAATGAGATTTATTTTATTTATAGCTAGGTTTGAAAAATAATGATGCGAGTTATAGTAAAAATAATTTGTGCGAAGTGGTTGCGCTGCCTAATTTTTTGTCATATACACTAGAGATGAGATGCGCGTAGTTCCACTCCGTGAGCCCGGGAACAAAACGCACTCAGACGTACAAGTCTTCGAGCTAGGTCGGGATCGGGCTCAAACCGAAAATTTTATTTATTCAGAGATTTTTTAAAAAAAGGAGAACAAAACTTACTATTTGAGAAATAAGAATGTGGTCTTTCTTAAAGTGTTTTAACATCCTTTAAAAACCTGTTTGAAAGGGAATTAAATTGTTTTTTAAGGTATATAAGGAGACATAGTCTATCTTACTCTGAAGCATTGATATGATCAGTGTTAGTAGATCAGTTATGAACCGTGGGATATCCCTTGTCTATCTTCGCTTTCTTCTGGAATTCTTTTCCAGAATTAATGGAAAACATAACTCACATCTTTCTGCCATAGTTGTACAATGATATTTAAAATAATAAGAATTGCGAGTTTTGTGATTTCAACCAGTGGTTGGGTATAAATAACAAATTTGCTAACAGATATTCAGGTACTTGGAAATTACGAAATGTTGTTAGAAGTGAGTTTTTAGGATTTATACTTTTTTATATGTAAATTGAAAAAATTAATCTTCAAACAATTTCGGAAGGTTATTAACTATCATCTACTGTATTGTTATGGGTCGGCAGGGCTCGGATTTTAAATTGTCAAGCTCGGGCTCGGGCTCGGGCTCGGAAAAAAATTAGTCCGAACTCATCTCTAACATTTACTGGTTAAGAGTCTCACGTTGAAACAATGAGCTGCTAAGGGTGATTGCCAGATTAAGATAACGCAAATACCGCATCAACAGAACACCCCATCAAAAAATTAAACGTTCTAATTCATTTTTCATAGTAATGATTTCACAAGTTATTTTTGTTAAATGAAATGTGGCTTTGTCGACAAACAGCGTAATTGTATTATTCCAAGATTTTTTTTAGCAGTTGATATGTTTTAAATGACGATGTTTAGCTTGATAGTGTGTTTATTTTAAACCGTCAATTTTCACAAAACAAGAATATCACCTTTCATCTGTTATTGAGTGTGTTAGTGTGTCAGTTCCCTGTAGTTATTAAGAACAAATTTACACGTATTTGAATAAATATTTATAAGATTTAAATAGTTAAAATTGTAACGATCGTGTTATTATTATTATTTTTTAATTAAATTTTGTTTGAATTTTTTATATAATTTTCCTCCTTTCTTCCCGGTAGTAGTTGTTAGAATTTCGCTATTCTATATATATTGCATATTTAATATCCATTGATTTATATGTTTCACAGCTGTATTTTTACAATTTAGGCATATCTGCAGCTATGTTCTTTCTTAATCAGTTTTATTCGTTTACCCTTTTTTATTTAGAAAATTAGTATTAGGATTTTTTTAGATTTATTCCATTTCACATGTATTAAATATAATCTGTATTCTTATCATCAGAATAAAGTTATGTTGATTTAATTGTTTTTAAATGTTACAGTGAGCATTTCTATTAAAATATTTGTATTGCCATTGACATTAATTACGTACGTTTATAAGCAATATTGACCTTTTTTTTAAATTATTGGTTGTTTATCTGTAAGAACCATGAGAATTTTATAAGTAATTTTTTTTAGCTTCACATCTTCTTAGTAAGTTATTTTGGCTTCTAAATAATCTCTATTTATGTCATCGTAAGTATTTAGCTCAAATTATTTAAGTAATAATTAAATTATATGCTTTATTGCAATTCTTTATAATTATTTTATAAAGCACATAAATTCACGTATGAATTTATTAAAGTTAGGCTTAAAGAATCATTTGTAATTTCACACTTGAATACACACAAATTCATCCAATAAACCAAACACAAATTAAAAATTAGCTGGGGCCAGGACTCGAACCTGGGTCAGCATGTTACGCTGTAGACCCAGCTTCAAGTCCTGGGCCCGGCTAATTTTTCACTCGTGTTGGTTTTATTGTATAAATTTGTATGTATTCAAGTCTTAAATAACAAATTGTACTTTATAATTATTATTAAGGTATAGAACCACAAATAGTTCAAACTTAATTCTTAGCTGTTATAATTAATGTTTAAAAAATTGATATTCACTGATTCCTTTTTTTTATTCTTATCTATCAATTTCACTATAAAATAACTTATAATTAATTTATTCAAATAATCAAAATAAAAATTATCATATATACCAATTTATATATAGATAAATAGATAATCTTTTTAATTTCCTCTTACTATTTAATTACTATTCATTGAAGTGAACAAAAAATATTAGAGTTAAACCATTCATGAATTATTTCTTTTATGTGTTTTGGCTTATCTGAGTGCGTAATTGCAGCATATGCCAAAAGATCTATAAATAAAATTTTTAAAAGTTGAAAGATGAAAAGCTGTTACGAAAATATGCAATCAAATTCAATGGCATATTTAATAACACTTCTTTTACTGACGTTTGTAATATGTATTAAAAGAAATAAATGCGACAGCGATATAAAATATGTTTTTCAAATGTGTAAAAGGCTGTAGTTAACATTAGCTTCAATGCATGCTTTTAATATTGAAAGATGTATGATTCAGATAAAATTTCACTGTCATTCGAATGTTAAAGCTTTTTAGAATTTGAAAAGGGAAAATATATGCTTTATTTTATCTATTGAAGCATGTGTTGCGTAATTTTTTCGCGATAAAAATTAATTCGTCTGATACAGAAATCTTTGATTATTATAACAATTATACAGCTAGAAATTTTTACAGTAACTTTTGAGGTGTAATACAAATATTTTATATTCTCAGTTATGTTATAACAATTAATTTTATATATTTTTAAACACGTTCTTTGAATTATTAGTAAGGAATGGAACAAAAAAATAACAGTTTTCTATTTAGTTAATTTCTTGGTTGTTAAACTTATGTTAACTAAAATTAATATTCAACGATGTTTCTTTGCAAAATAATTATTTACCTATCAATTCCAGTTTTAAAAGTTGTTGAATTATTTTTTTCAGGCTATATAAAAAATATCAGACTAATAATAATAATAATAATATTAATAATAATAATAATAATAATATTTATAAATAATAGAGTTAAGGCATTGTACAAAAAAATTAAGGTTAAACAACGTAGTGCAAGCTTCCCTTATTTGGTAATGGTTTTCAAGTTTCACAAGGATCCTGTAGCATTTAGAACTGTAATTTGCGGTAGTATTAATCATTAAATGATTTATTAGTAATTTGCGGTGTAATTTGCATATTTAGACGGTATAAATAAAAAGTTATTACAAGTGTTAACAAGTTGGAAATTGTACGTCAAACGTTACAAATGAGGTGCGTTCGTACTATAGCTAGTTATATAAATATTCAGATCTTGATGATTTTTAATTCTGTGAAATGAATTATATCGTCTGCAGATTAATTTCTGTCATAAAATAAGTATCTCGGTCGCTTGACGATTAAACTTCGAAAGCTCCTATAAAAAGAAAGCGCCGATTTAAAAAAAAAAATCACATTTCTTAATAAATGTTTTTATTAATATTTTCTAAAGTTTTGATTGGATTAAAAAAAAAATTGAAATGTCTCGACAAAATTCTGCAAAGATAATATATCTTAAATTTCAAACCATTCGGTTGGGTAGTTTTTGCGTTGTTATATGCGGACGGACGGACGGACCAGACAACGACAATAGGTGCTATACGTATTTATATAATTACGAACGCACCTAAAAAGGATGATTCACAGGATTCTAGAGGCAAATCCTGCATGTATAATTACAAACAGCTACGAATTAGCTAAAGGAACTACGGAAAATGAAATATATAACAGGCTTATATGCTTATTATTTTGAGGATCTTTTCATTGATTTGGAAAAGCTAAAAATAAAGATTATGAATTTTTTTTACAAGATTCAATTAACACGATATCCGTACCTATCATTTTATGCATCTATTTAATTTTGTAGCAAGAGAAAATCATCTTTATAATGGAAAGTATCTCTACAAACAAATACGAGGTATACCGATGGGGTGACGCTTGTAGTTCTATCCTGGCCGATATATTTTCATACATGTATGAAGAGAGTATTCCAGTAAATAAAGGCGTGAAAATGTTTAGATATTGTATATATGATATTTTGGCAGTAAAATATAATGGCACAAAAGAGGATTGTGACTTTAGTTGATATCCGAATGGTTTAACTTTAAAACCGCGAACAGAGAGTCAAATTAATGTTAATTATCTGGATATAAATATAGAAATAAAAAAATGAGGAGTTAATCACAACAGTATATGATAAAAAGAAAGGTTTTGATTTTGAAGCGATAAAAATGTTGAATATCGGCTCTAACATTCATATACACATTTTTAGAAATATATTTATAAACGGTTTAAACTAAATTGAAAAATTAAGTTCAATTATTGAAGAAATGATTGGTAAAATTTACGGATTATACAACCAGGCGATAATCCAGGGTTACCCCTCAACTTTTTTTAATGAATTTATGTTTGACTTTATAAAGTTATCGTAGAGTTATCGTAGTGAGATGAAGTTCTCGCTTGTTACGAAAGGCTAGCTCGAGAGGCATAATTGAGAAGAAGTGAAGAGGCGTTGTACAGAGGACTGTTGATGTGGACTTCTCATAGTTCATTTGGTTGGGTTTCAATCTATTCGTTTGGTTTTGATAGGTATGGGGGAGAAGTGCACAGCAAACTAGTTGAACCCAACTGTGCATGTCTCAAGTCATGCCGCCTGTCTCCAGTAATTTTACTGGTTTCAATTTGCTTTATTTTTTGTTTATTTTTTTGTTTTAAATTGCTTATATATTTATAATTACAATAAAATGGAAAATATATCAAGACATCAAAAAGTGTAAAATAAAAATAAATAAAAAAATACAAAATCTTCAGAAGAACTTCACAAGCACAATTCATAGTAATAAATGTTATTTCATTGAATGTTGTCGGCGTAATTCCTAAAAATGACAATAATAAGTTCCTTATAACATTTTTATAATATTAACACAATCATACTGATCAGTAAAGATATCATACAAATTGAAATATATCTTTCCAACTGTGTGAAAAATTGTCTAGGACAAATATCGAACTCGGAACTTTTAGCTTAACTTGCCAATGCTCTTCGAATTTAGCTACCTGAAATGAGATCCGGCCGACACAATTCACTGAAACAACCTTTTGCCAATATCATCTGGTCTCCCTATAGACAGCTCAACAGAATAAGTTGCAGGTAATGTAACTTAGTTAAATGATGGAAACGTTGATACGCTTTTATCATTTTAACACTGATTGATGATTTCAACTGATCATTTCAACTCGTATGATACCTTATAATATATATGAGAAAAACATAATGTTTGAAATATAATATAATAACAAAGAACATTGATGAAAAATTAAAAAAATAGATAAAAAACTAAATAAATAATTAAATTAACTGACCAAGCAAAATATCAGACTATGATGCAGCAGGATATAAACTTGTAAAGGCATGTGCTATCAAAAGCACATATAAGAATAGTGAGCTTTCAAACAAAGGAGGAAGTAGCAAATACTGTCATCTACTATCGAAATGAATAACTACATTACACTGTGTAGCAAATGGAGGGGAAAAATGAAATGAAATGAAATTACATTACTAAAAATTGAGATAGAAAATAATTGCTGTCAAAATTAAAGAAGAAGAATAAGGTTTTAAAAAATAAAATTAATAAATTAATATAAGTAATGTACACATTTAAAAGATGTTGAATGATAAATTAATCTTATATTAATAAAAGAAAGTTTCGCTCTGTGTGTGTTCCCGTGTGTGTATCTGTGTGTGCGTCTGTTGGCGTTGGCTAGCAAAATCTAGCCCACCTAGAAGTCTGGAAAGTTAGGTGTGGATACTCCAAGGTCTGGCCATGTGCACCTGAGCCTCAGAATTTTAATATTTTGAAAATTACCCAAGATTTTAATTAAATTCCCATTAACCATCGCTTCTGAAATTACATCTTTTAAATCAAAATGGCGAAAGAAACGAACCGGCGCATTGGATTTGCAAGCGGAAATAAACGAATTCGAAATTATTTTACTAATTAGCGAATTTTAAGAAAACTAATTGAGATATTAATTTGAAAATTTCTGAGCATATGTAAAAAACTATTCTGCATCTGACTATGTGATTTTTGAAAAATTCGGTTGGTATTTTTTTTTATTTATGAAAAAAACTGCCAAAAATCTGCCGGCGCCAGTGAAAACGATCCGAGAAAGTTTCAGACAGGGATCTGCTTTCATTAAAAACTGAACTACAAAGATATCTGTTTCTCTGGCCGATCCCTCCATTTAGTTTGCGAAAATGAAAGGAAATAATTGCCAATTTTTACTAATGAACAAAAATGTAAGTAACTAATTAAAATATAGATTTGAAATTGAGGTCGGGAAGGGGTGTCATCTGCCGGCTATTTTAGCGTAGCGTCTTCCTTATGTTCTAATTATCAGAAAAATGTAATTATTTTTTTAATGATCGCGTTAATGTAGGTGATGGTGGTTCTCTTGAACAAATTATTCATTATATTTGCAGGTATGGGGAGGCAGGGGGTTAACGCCTTTCTCTGAGATTGTAATTATCTCGGGCCCGGGCAACGCCGGGCGGGTTAGCTAGTTTTAAATAAAATAAAAATATAGAGATGAGTGTGTGTAAAAAAAAATATGAAAGGCATATTTAATAAAGGGGATAGGATTATAATGTAGGATAAGGGGCCACGATCTAGTATGATTATGAAGTTGTAAGTTCATAATAAACACTCTTTTTCATAGATGTTAAAATCATATATTATTCTCTCTTACACTTTAATTACCGTGCATTGAACTGAATCAAAAATGCTAGACAGAACCCATTTATGAATTACTTCTTATTTACGTTTAAGCATATCTGAGTGGGTAATGTCATCATATGTCACGAAATCTATAAATAAAATGCTGGTTAAAAGTTGGAAATGACACAAGAAAAATATTTTTAACGTATGCATTCAATTTTAATGACAGCTTTAATGGCATTTCTTTGTGGACGTTCGTATTATAAAAGATAATAAATGCGACACAGATATGAAATATATTTTTTAGATGTGTGAAAAGCTGTACTTAACATTAACTTAAATGTGTGATTCTGATACTTAAATGTATTTTACAATTCAGATAAAATTTCACTATCATTCGAATGTTAAAGACGTCTAGAAGTTGAAAAGAAAAATACATATTTTATTTTATTAGTGTGTTTAAGAATATGTTGTGTAATGTTTCTCGATAAAATCTCATTTGTCTGATAGAGAAAATATTATTTGATGATCGTAAAATTTTTAGAGTTAGATTTTTTTCTCAATATGCGTCTTTATTGATAATTTTAAAAAGCTTATTATAAATATAAAAATGTAACAATATAATAAAATATAACACCTTGTAATAGTATATTACTTTTAAATGCTAAAGGTGTAAAATTAACAACTATAATATAAATTAAAATAACTTTTATTAGTTGTTTTACATGTTTCGACTCTTCTGAGTCATTTTCAAAAACAAAATGAGAATATTCTAAAGCTGCACGGGCTTTGAAGTTATTATTTACATGTACTTAAAAAAAAAAAATTACGCACGTTATCTATTATTTTTTACTTTATACTTATTATACTAATACTTTTACTTTATATTTATTTTTGGATATTAAATACAATAGAAAAACTACAGCCCTAGCAAGATTATATCAAGAAGAAACCATCCAAATAAATTTAAATGAAAGTAAAATAATATTTCCCTCCAGTCTATACTATCCATCCATAATAAGAGAAACTATAGAGATACTCACGCGCAAAAATACAATATGTAACGATGCGGCATCTTTTAATTTACCGAAACTGTGGCTAGAATTACTCCATGCTCAAAGATATGAAAATAAACAATCAAGTAAAAAATAATAGATAACGTGCGTATTTTTTTAAAAAGTACATGTAAATAATAACTTCAAAGCCCGTGCAGCTTTAGAATATTCTCATTTTGTTTTTGAAAATGACTCAGAAGAGTCGAAACATGTAAAACAACTAATAAAAGTTATTTTAATTTATATTATAGTTGTTAATTTTACACCTTTAGCATTTAAAAGTAATATATAAAAATGTATTTTAATTATCTTCAACACAATTGTTATTTGAAAAAAAATAATAAAAGAGGCTGTTAAAAATTTTTATTTTAATATTTTATTCCATACAACATGACCTTGACAAAGTTTCGCATAAATTACGTATAAACATAATATGTATGAGTCCGTCATTAACAGCATATGTATAAGACCGTCCTTCTTTTGGTTAGCGACGCTAATCTCAAAATTGACTTTAGATGCCGCAACATGCGGTATCTGGTGTTTATCTGTGACAACCACTTGCTTAAATACTTGTTTAAATTATCTTGTTTAAATACTTGTTACATGTTCTTCTCCTGTTATTGAAAATCGACAGTTCAAAGGTGGAATGCTTGTTTATCACGCAGACGGTCCATGTTCGTTTTCTTAGTTATAATAACTCAGTGCGTACGCTAAATTATTTTTATTATTTTTTTAAGATTGACAGTCTTATCTTAATTAGAATATACAATCAGCCAAAAAAAATAATAAGGAGAGAGAGAGAACTTCATGTAATTCAACGCAAAAAAATATTCGAAAATAACCATTGGACTGAAAATTATGTATTTTTCAATTTATGTTTAAAACTAAATTTAGAGAAAGAGCATTTCCGATACATTTTAATCATTAATTTGTCTCAGAAAAATAACGGTTTTTACAGGACTAGCAACGATTACAAATGAATTTATCATTAATAGTTCAAGTTTCAAACCTTCATAATTTCTAAACTACTTGACCTAATGTTTTCCCATTCGGAATCTGGGGTAAAAGTTACCAGAAAAGCCAAATATGATGTCAAAATGGGGTGTTCGTGTAGGTATGTAAAGGTTGCGCTGTAGTTATTTATCACGTCCTGGTCACCACTTGTAGGTATGTAAAGGTTGCGCTGTGGTTATTTATACGACGGCATAATTGACTATATACAACTTTATTACTTTAGCGAAATATATAATTAATTCAACATATTCAAATAAACATAATTAATAAATAAGTATAATAACAGCCGTCCTGCAGCCGTTCCCAAAACACGCAGCATCACTCGAGACCGCCGAAGAGCAAGTGTCAAAAAATCTCCCCGAATCTACCGCCAGTCTATACTTGGCAAAACTTTCCAACCGCCAAACTTTCGCCAAATGTGAGAACGCTCTTTTGCTCCGCTGGAGAAACTTAAATGGATTATGCTTCCTCTTCCATTTTCAAATAAGGCGAATTAGCACAATTAGCGTCGCCACATTCGTATTAAAAATTCGAAGAGTTAGGTATAATATTAGAATGACAACGATCCGCTAAGCATATTTTTTAAACATAAATTGACAGAGGACATAATTTTCTGTCCAATAGCTTTTTACGTTTTTTCCTTGGACAATTTATTGATTTTTAATCAATATGGAGTGGTCACACCTTTTTTTTTGGGGGGGAGGGGGTTGCAGACGGATATCAGATGTTATTAATAATGCTATTTGCAATGTACAGTCGGTAAAAAAAGAATACCTATACTATTAAATCACCAAATTCTCACAGAATCAGGCGAGAGGCATTGTTTTGTTTGCTTGTTTTCGGGTCGTGCTCTTTAACTTAACAACAACAAAAATAATGGTCTTATCGTCCAATCTCACTAAAATTGTAATCGGTTATAAACATAACTGTATTCAAACACTCTTTAAACTTTCGTGGTAAAATATGCATATTTAGTAGTGAGAACATGAGCAGAAGCCGCAACAAAACAGCCCGCTTTTTATCGTTTTCAGAGAAAATTCTCAAAAACGATTTTATTAGTTTTAAATATTTCTAGTCGTCCAAATTCTTCGAAATTTTTGTAGGTGATGTAAATCCGAATGCTCTAAAACGATTGTGTCGAAATGACGACATTTAGTTATTTTTATTGTAGAAAAAGTATGTCGCGAAGTGGCCTACAGTCGCAACATTTTTCGAAAAGGTAAACATTTGCATTTTTCAAAACTGATTGCGCCTTCCGAGAGAAGCAGGTCTTACCTTTAAATAGGTATTGTTAAGAATCGGTATCTCTGAAGTCGAACACTATGGGTGCGTCGCAAAAGGGAGAAGAAATCAATCGTGAAAACGACCCTTTTTGAAAAAAAAATGTCAAAGGGTTAGCAAAACATTTTTTTTAACTGATTGCGGCATTTAAGACGTAAAAGTACGAGATTTAAAAATATGTCTTTCTTTCTTCCGTTTACCGAATGGTTCGGTTTATGGGAGTTAAAATATTCGGACAAAAAAAAACCCACAACATTTCATTCTTCCCTCCTATGCGCTACAGGAAACAGGGACTGTGCATGCGCGGACGTGTTTTCCAATTTTAAGAAAAAAATAATGCGCTTTCGATGAGTTTTTAATTAATATCTCAGACAATTATCAAAACATTAAAAATCTGAGCCTCTGGTGCATAGGGTCTTGCCTTGGACTATCCTTACTCAAAATTTTCAGACTTCTGCTAGCCATCGCCGACACACAGACAAAGCGAAACTTTCTTTCATTTGTATGGATATTAGCAACTTTAATTTTGCAAATGTCAGTATCCACTTATGATACTATATTTGAGTTTAACTGATCAAGCACACATGGAGAAATGCGTAATTTATATCATTTTTCTTATATATTCGTAGAGTTAGAAGAATTTAAATTTTGAGGATATTAATATTAAATCCACAAGAGAAGCGTTAATACATCTGCCCAAACTGCATCCGATGAATTTTTTATGAGATTTAATGAATATGTCTAAAACATTTTTCCAATTCAAAAACGTAATTTTAATTGGGAAAATAATTAATAAATTTATGTTCCAAAAAAATATGACGAACATTATTTTTTGCATTAAAACGAAATACAATCATCAAAAACATGGCTGTGTAAGTGGACATCTCATCCCAATCATCAGTTTTCGAGATACAGATAAGTTCTATTTTTAGATTTGCAAAGAATACCGCCTCTTTTTATACTTGGTATCCACAGAAAAGAAAATCATAGACAGTTACAGGAAAACAAATAATTCTGAATGGCTTCTAACAAATTGAGTTTTAAAATGTATTTGAAATATCGGCATAATTTTTCTGGTGGTCGTTTTAGTATTCATGGATAGACCCCAAACACCTTTCGTTTTGACGATTTAAGATTAAATATATAAATTCTACCTTTCTCGGGGTTGCCTTGATCTGAAAAACTCAGATATGGCTACAAAAGTTGGCGTTACTATTAGAAAAGCCTTGATAATATTTTTCATATGTAAACGACCCCTGTTGCAAAAACCGCTTTCATATTCGTAAGGAAAACACAATTACAAGTCGAATGGTACTTCTAGTATCTCTCTGAGAAATTTTAGTGATAAAATAGTATAGAGGTTCCGTATTTCTTTTTATTCTAATCTTTTTGTATCAACTCTACTTTTCCAGTGGTTACCTTTTTTTTATCTGTTCAGCTTTTTTCCCAATATTTTAATAGAATCATTTATAGTTTGAGGCAATGACGTTAATTAGAAATGAAAGTTTTCCAACAATAAATAAATCTCACGAATATTTTAGTGTCACATTCATTTACCGTCAGGAACATATATGCACTGTTATCCGACAACAGATGGTATGTTAAATTGCCGCAACTATTAGCTATTAGTTTGTGTTAGGGGATATAAATGAATTTGGTAATTATATGTAAGCTTCAACGCATTCAATAACATGATTTGGATTGACTTAAATTGAGAGCTTTTGGAATGGAATGAATGAAATTTCAACAGCTTTGAAGAAAATATATAAAAATTCATGTATTTCTGTCATACAGTGTCTTCAAATTAAGATTCTCAGAATTTGTAATAATAATATTTATTTTCGTTTTCAGTTTAATTTTTTATAATCATCTACATATTTCTAAATCAGCTACAAATTTATATATTGTAACATCAGATTAATGATTAAAATGAATAAAAATCATTACTTCCTTGTTATAGCGACTTCTACAATTACGATTACGCCAAGTTTTCTGACATGTTTCTATATGTTTCGTATATACGTCATATATATATATATATATATATATATATATACGCACCACATATATACCCCAAAAGCTCATATTTACGCCACATACGGGATATATAAATAATATGTACTGCTAATATATCATATATACGTCATTATATACGTAATATACACATAATGTTTATATCTTACACACATGTCATAAATACGTCACATATGACTACCATTTGGTTATATATACTTAACATATTACTATATTTGGTCATATATAAGTTACATATGACTATAATTTGGTTATATATATGTCCATAAAATGTTATATAGTCATTTATGACTGTAATGTCATACATGTATGTAATTTGGCGATACATCTCGGTCGCTTAGCAATTAGTCCTCGGAGGCCGCTATAACAAGAAAGTGCTTAAAACAGTTATTGCGTATATGCGTGTCCTGATATATTTTGTATTGTAAACGTTTGAAAAATTCCAAAAAAATTTGTTATTTATTAGTCTCAGTAACATCAAGTAATTGTCTTCTGGTAACTTTCTGGCTGGATGAGAGATAGCAGTAGCTACAGCTGTAGCACCATTCTGTGAGCCAAAATAATACAAAAGAGAAAAGAAACACGCTTTTTATTGTTTTAACTCACTGTAAAACATTTGGTGTAGCGTTACTCTATAAAACTGGATGCAGCATTGCTGCCTGCAGTCTTACGGTGGTATTTAACTGATATAACTGGTGTAACATTACACATGTTACATCAGTAACATGTGTAACTTTACATATGTTACACCAGTAACATGTGTAACATTACCACCGTAAGACAGTATATTGTGTCGATTTCGTACAGTATTTGTGCGATTACAGTATTGTGTGCCAGCAATAATTGCTGTATGTGCGTTTTCGATTGCGGCGTGAATTTTCAAATTTACTTACTTTTTTTTTGCATATTACTTGATAAGGGAGAGTAGGGAGGGATGGGACAATTTTAATAAAAATATTTTTTACAAATTATGTTTCGCTAGTACAAAATAGAAAATTTCAGAATAACATATTGAAACATTTTAACATATTTTAAAAATATAAATTTGATGATAATAATTAAAATTTTAGGTTAATAAACCAATTAAATTAACAAGAAAAATGTCCCATCCCACCCTCACATGAGGGAGGGATGGGACATGTTTTTAAAATGAAAATTCGTATTTAATTTTCAAAATCGTGGTGAAAAAATGACAAAGATAGTGTGACATTTACATTCCTAAGGTTTATTTTAATGCCTGAGGAAGACCATTCGGCTGAGGGCGAACCCAGCCGTTGAGCGCTTAATGTCTTCCCCGGCTAGCTCCTCGGCACGCAGAGATTAAACGTGGCAGTACAAAATGGCTGGTCCTGCCGGGCAAAGCCCCACGCGACAGACGGCAGGAACTAAAGACCAAAAGTTAGGGTTAAGATTAGGATGGACTTTAGAATTTTGAATTAAACTAAGAAAGAAAAATTAATAAATAATTTAAGACTACAACAAATGCAAAGTTTAGGTGAGATTTGAGAGATTGAGTAGAAATTTATAAATTTTTAGTAGCTTATGGTTTAAGACTGGCCTCGTTATTATGTTTATCAGCCAGGATGGTGGCGGATGAGACGGTGAAGATCTGAGGTGCCAAGAAACAGTCAGGGAACAGGTAAAATAGTAATGAGTGGGTTCACCACTGGCCCCACACTCGCACATCACAGCATTTCTTTTACATTATATTGTACTTTGTAAAATCCAAATCAAATGAAAACATGCTTGTGCCCAACTAGTACCGCCAATTAATTTTGCTGGATGTAGATTTGTAATTATGCCTTGTTCATCAATGATGGAAGTCATTTTCTTGCAGGAAAATGAAATTTCTTTTTTCATTTCTCTTCATAAATAGTATTTTAAAGCTGAAATCTTCCTCATCTTTGCTTTCAAATCTTCCAACATAGCTAATAACAGATTTTTTTAATTAAAAATCTAACTAAAACAAAATAAACCTATATTTGGTTCATCTTTACACCAATCTATTTCTTATATATTTTCATGCTCATTTATAGTGATATCAATACTTTCATGAGAGGTGTCATGTAAAGAAATGAAAGTAGTTAAAATTCTTATTTAACTTTCAAAATAATAAGTTTTGTCTGAATTCAATTCAAAAACAAGATAGTCTTATAAATATAAAATACCAAAAAATTGGCATATCAGCCCATTTTGAAAGCTAGACAGTCCCTTGACCACTTAGACAAACAAGTGCCAGTTTGAAAATTCAAAAACAATTGAAATTGACAAGGATTTTACTAAAATGGATGTTTGGTATAGCAACCTTTCTGATGAATTAGTTTGAACTTTCTGATGAATCAGTTTGAACGAATTTGACTTTAATACGACAAGACTATCAATTCAATTTTCACGGTTTAAATCTTCAATTGCTTTCAATTATCAAATTACTTCTCTTTTTTCTCTGGATTTGATTATCTTTCAATTACTTGAATGCATCTTAAAGACACTCGCGTTCTAACTTTTGAAATAACCGTATATTCGTTGTACAAAAAATAATAATATGCATGTTACAAAATGTAATACATAATTAAATATTATGTAGTTAAAAAAATACAAAAATAGAATATATTCTGTAATTTACTTAAAACAAAACACACTATAATTTTTGAGTTTTTTCGATAAAAATTTTAAATGACTATTTATTATATTTCACATTGTTTTATAATAAGAGAGATTTTAAAATATTTATTAAGATTTAGTAGAATTCATACAAAACCACTTAAAAAAATCAATGAAAACACTTAAATTATAGGTTTTCCCCTTAAGTAAGGTTTTATTTTTTAAATTATCTTGATTTATAACATTATCCTTTACAAAAAACAGTAGCATTAAGTGATATAGTTTTTATTTTACGGGTTTTATATTTTAACTGCTGTTATTTTATATATATATATATATATATTTATATATATATATTTATATATATATATTAAATAAATTACCTTTGAATTCAAAACACAACGTATATATATATATAATATATTGTAAATTAGGATTTAGTAAAATGGTACTTAGTTCTAGATCTTTTTTTTTCTAAACGGATAATAACCAGTTTCTCTCATTTTTAATTCGCTAATCTATTAATAAAAAAAAGTTTATAAGTAATTCGGTTTATCGCTATTTAATATTCTATGAGCTTGCGCATTCTTTTCTCGTGAATAATTTAAAACAACAAATTTTATAAAAAAAATGTAAGCTTTCTTTTTTTTTTCTTTTCTCCAGAGCTTTGTTCTAAAATTATATTTCTTTTCGAAGGAAAATCATAAGTAAAGCTTAATTATTTTTAATTGCTGTAAATATGAGTGTTTTTGTAATTATTAATTTATATTTATGCGACATAAATAAATGTTAATTGCGAATAAAGAAAGTCATATAATTAAAATTCAGTGAAATTTTGTACTTTTCAAGAATTACTTAATTTTAAAAAATTACAAAATACAGAAAACTTTTGTTATTATCTGACTTTTATATATAAGCTTTCAGGTATTTCAAAAATCAGAAAGATGTCAATTTCATTCGACTAATTAATTACAATGAATTGATAGGTGTTGGATATTTGCTTGTGAATACGTTTACCAAGCAACAGTGAAATTAGATTATAATGCTTTACCTAGGAATTAGAGGTCTGCACTGGGCGAAATTACCAGGTCCGAGTCCGGCCCGTACAATTTTTTTTTGTTCGACCCGCCCTGTTATGAAATTGAAAATTGAGACCGGTGCGAGGCCCGATGAAAAAACTAAAATATTAACGCGAGCCCGGCTCGGCCCATTGTAAAACCTAAAAATTTGACCTGGGCCGACTCATTTTGTACAAGGCCTGTCGATATTTCTGAAGCAAAATTATCTTATAATTAAAATTATTCAAAAAGCACTCTCATTTATGCATATATTTTATTTTCAGATTATATGGATTCATGAAATACGGGTTTCATGGAATACAGAATAACGGTAATATTAATGATCACTAAGACAATTACGTACATAAACACTCATTAAAAAAATAACTTAGATAATTACATTCAAAAAATGATAAAATAAAAAAAATAATAAAAAAACACGGAAAAAATAAATTATAATTTAAAAGTTCTACAAATAAAAAAGTTGGTTTTTAAAATATTTCTCTGTAATTTATAAAACCAAATTTCTAAAGATTTCATTAAACAAATGTACAGCATCGCTTTATCTTTAGTAAAATAAATAAATAATATGCCAGTCCAACATGGGCTCGGGGGTAAGAAAGAAGTCCAGGACCGGCAGTGCTTGGAAAAAAAAAGAAGCCTGTCCCAGTCCGGAAAGAACGAAGACCAGATTCGTCCTGGTCCGTGTCTCCTGAAAGGATTCGTCCCGGCCCGTTCAGACCTTTATCTAAGATAACAGTTGAAGGGTTCTAATTGAAGAAATGACACAAATTTTGGTTCCCGAACAAGCACACATTTGCATGGGCTATGCAGATTCCAATTGAAGGGGTAGGGGAAAATGAATGCTAAGCCACATTTGTAAACTTCTGAGATATATCAATTTGAAAGATAGATGAAATACTCCAAGCAAAATACCGGGTGGTTATAATAAAGTGTTTGTATTTGGAGCTGTCTGTAGCTTGAAGGAATAACCCGAATGAAACCAAAATCGGTACACTTACTATTCGAGAAGGGGAAAGAAGAATGGAATAATAAAAAAACAAAAAAAAGGCCTAGCGCATTTTAAAGTTTTTGATGGTGTTTTAAGAAGTTATTTTAGTTCTTATTGTTTCACACCAGTTTCAAATTATTTTATTTAATAAAAAAATAATTGCAATAATCGCCGACAGATGGTGCTTTTGAGTGTGAAATGTAATGTGTAATACAAGGACAAAAAACTAAGGCATAAAATCGGATGACAAACCTGATTTATTGGAAAGTGTCACAGTGAATGTGGTTACGCTTTCGCATGGCGGTGCCGATCAAGTTCAGTTTCCACATGGCCATTGTGCTGGAGGACACAATCCAGGCGGTGCACGGTGTGCTCAACTGCGGAATGTAACGCATCTGGATGATGTTTCCAAGATATTGTGAAATGTGATCTTTTAAGTCATTAAGGTTTGCGATACCTCCACGGTAGACAACGGCGTTCTCACCGACAGGCCCTGTAGCGCCATGTGTTGGCGATTATTGCAACTTTTTTATCATTATTATTGTTCCATTCTTCTTTCCCCTTCTCGAATAGTAAATGTACCGTTCATGGTTTCATTAGAGTTATTCCCTCAAGCTACAGATAGCTCCGAATAGAGATCCTTATATTATAACCACCCTGTATATAACATAAAGTTTCTTTAGAAATTTGTTAATAACAGTTGAGATATTCTCAATAACAACATGACATTACTTTAATGATATTAATATCATGTCCTTTGTAAATTAACTATCTTCATTGTGTGCTAATCGTCTGGTGCAAAAAGGAAACCTGGGCCATATTCTGCCACGTAGTGACATTACAAACAAATAATATGTATGATATTATAATTTACAATAATAAGTAACAGATTGAAGTGTTAGATTTATTTCACCAAAAATGTGACTTGGCACTTTGTTGCCCCGACCCCCTCAATTGCCGAACAATCGCAACACATTTGTGATCGTCATACTAAATGTAGAGCAGGTCTTTATGTATCTATATTTCAAAACAAGTCATATTTTCCAAATTTATATTTGAGAAGAAATCTTAAAATTTAATATTTAAAGGCCACATTTTATTTTTCAATATATATATATATATATATATATATTAGTTATATAATTTAGACTATTATGAAAGTTGATCCTAAGCTTGTACAAAAAGTAAATTAAGACATGCAGAATTATTTAGAACCTATCACAAAGGAAATCTTCTCCTTCTCAAATAATTCAGGAAATATGTTTATAAGTTATCAATTCAAAACTATCATAGAGAACCTGTCATATAAAACTAAAATAATTATTTTTATATAAAACAGAATAGAATGGAAATTTGAGATAAAGTATCTGAAGGAAATTTATTATGGTATTATTATTCACACTGATAATTTTATTCTCATTACCTGCGATAAAATGAATTTCGAGCATTGGAGAGTAACTGATAACGACGTTTATTGGGAAAATCAATAAATTTTGTCTATGTTAAAAATGTTGATATGCATCTATTTTCTAATTCGGGACACATTTAGATTTCTGAAACACATTTCTGTAGCAAGGGGCCTAGCTACTCTTTTATAAAGATACTTTAGTGGTCGTGTGAGTTTTACGATTTTTCGTGCGATCATGGTGTCTGGACTTCTAACATTTGCGTGCGTCAATGAGACCTAGTCTATTATTTATTTTAAGTTTCGCAAGATATGTATAAATCTTCGGGAATCTGTATGTTACGGTTATTTTTACAATGGTTACGACGGTTATTTTTACGATTTATTAATTAAGTACCTGTATAGTGCGGTAGGAGATGGATTTGATGGATTTTGAACGCATCCAGCCTTCGTGTATTCAAGTTCTCTACGTGTTGATTTCAAACGGAGTTTTCCAATTTAAATAGATAGAATCTGGTTGTGAGTTTTCTCGAGCTTGGTAAGAAATTTCCTATTACGAATAAAGAGTGATTGGAATCGACGGTGTTCCATTTCCTATTGATATTACATGTTACAAGTGTGGGTCTTCATCTTATCAAAAAGCCATTTATGCCAAAACAGTTTATTTTTTAAAAAATTACGAAGATTAAATTTCTATACTGTCCCTGGACCCTACACGTTATGTTTAGAAAATCATTACCCATGTTCTAACAAGCAAATTAGTAATAATTCCACACTTCTACGAGCAAAATTTATGAAGTTATTATACTTTAAACTTTATGAATTTTCGGCGTTTTCCGGAACTAAAATCAAAGAACGCATTTTTAATGCGCATAGAAACGCTTTGTCGTGTTCTAACAAGCAAACTAGTAAAAAATCTATTCTTCTACAAGCAAAATTTGCCGAGTTATTATACCTTGAATTTTAGAATTTTCAGCATTTTCCGGCACTAAAAACAAAAAACGCATTTTTAGTACGTATAGAAACACGTTCTCGTGTTCTAATTAGCGAACTAGTAAATACTCCACTCTTCTACGAGCAAAATTTACTGAGTTATTATAGTTTGAATTTTATGAATTTTCAACGTTTTACAATACAAAAAACAGGAAATGCAATTTTAGTGCCCGAACACTCTGAAAATTCAAAAAATTCGAAGTATCATAACTGGTTAAGTTTTGTTAGTCTAAAAGTGAATTTTTTTCTGTTTTACAAGTAAGCGCATTGTGAAATTTTTTCTAAATATAACTTAAATGATCCAGAGATCGCATAGAAATCTAAAATTTGTAACTTTAAAAACTTAATAACCTTGAATACAAAGGATGTGAATAATCACTTACTAGACAGCTTACTAGACAGAGTGAAAAAATGTCCAGACCGGAAATTGAAACCGGAACACTTGGTATCACGCACTTGGCTCATGCCAATGTATAAGTGTGAGAAACTGCTAGACTGGATGTCGTCCGGATAGCTTGAAATGGAGAGCCTTCGTGCGCGAAAACAAGGGTTCTGGGTTCAATTCTTGGTATGGACTTTTTCTCTCTGTTGATTGTGCGCTGCGTAGTAAGCGATTATTTACATCCTTTGTATTAATTAATATTCGGCGTTATTTCAGCTCTGCTGAAAATTTAATTAGTTATGTAATGACCATTTTAACTTTTGATAATGATTAAGAACAACATTTGTAACAATTTTTAAACTGGAGCCATACCGCTAAAGCTGACGGTTTAATAGATAAAAATCAATAGCTTACAACTCTAAAGCTAATGGTTTAGAAGTGTAGGTCATTGGTTTTTAGTTGTTTGGTCAATGTTAAGACGGGACACCCTGCTTATTCTCTTTAGAATAAGGCCTTATATTTGAAGATTTTAAATCAGATGGGCTTTTTAATAATAAGATTAAATAATTGTTTAATCTAGTTTATTAATTATATTACATCTAACCTTGCAAAGTCTCTAAATAATGACCTTCAGCACGATTTCAAGAATTACAAAACGGAAATCCTCCTCTTCAAAATACCCAAATGATTGAGATATGATATTTATAAGTTATTAATTGCTGACGTGTTATATGCATTTCGTTTCATATAAAACAGAGTCTGTTAATTTGAGATAACGCACTTCCAAGAAGTTGTTTTATAGTTACAGCTTTTAAGAAAAAGTAATATCCTCATATTTAATAAAATAAATTTCGTTCATTAATTAATTCAGTATTAATGGTAATTACTCGTGAAGACATTATATAATGGTTTTGTTTATTTTAGCATTTAATTTTATATAATTTCTTAAAGGTTTAAATTTATAAATTTATAAAATGCTAAACCTTCGTAAAAAGGGATAACGCTTTAAAATTTTTCAGAGGCTATTTATAAAATTTTATTAATAATGCAGTTATTTTGTTGAATCTCTCATTTTTAACACTTTAAAACATATTTGAAAAGAATTTTGTCTGGCCGTCTGTATTTGCACTGTAAAAAAATTGTAAATTCACGGGCATTTTCCGTTAATCACTGCCGTAATTTTACGGGAAAAGCCCCTTTCTCAAGGTAAATGGTCAATTTCCGTAAATTTCATGTTTTTACGGACAAAAACCGTTTATGTAAGAACAAATCTCGTTTATCTTGGGACAAAACCCGTTTTCTTATGGACATTGCCTGGAATCTCTGCTGCAGTAATTTTACTGCAGAAAATTTTTACAGTGTGGCTTGCCTTTCCTTTTGCACGTGCTCTAACTCGCGTAAATATCGCTGGATTGCCATGTAATTTATATATGTTATTGAGGTTTACCATAGCATGTTCGTTATTGAAAATGTTGTTAAAATTCGTTTACAGGGCCGCTGAAAGGAATGCCGTTTCATTGTAGAATATGGAAAAAATCGGTTTCATTATATTTTAATGATGTTACACAGTTTTAAACATATTGAAATTGATATATATCACTGCGTTGCACTACAAGATTCTTACTATGGAATAGGGTATGCATAGCATTTATCGTTCATTTACAGGAACTCACAAAAGATTTCGGTTAGTGTCCATGAGCAATAATTGCTGGAAGTGCGTTTTCAATTGTGGTATGCTTTTTTTAAATTTAACTATTTTTTGCACATTATTTGTCGTGTATATATTCTGTAGATCATATACAGGGCTGCATAAGGAAGTCGAGTAAATTTTCGCTTTTTGACGGAATTTGCTGAAGGGGAGTTTTAAACTGTGTCAACGATTTCCAACCTGAGCCAAATTTTGGCATACTATGTAGTATATATAGAAATCTAGATCATATACAGGGCTGCACAAAATGATTTGGATATTTTTCCGACTATAGATGATAATTGATGAAATTGTTTTTTCCAATGTGTTATGCGTTTTCCATATTTTTTACTTAGAAAACATGTTACAACTTATGAAACGGTGAAGTTTTGGTACAATATTCTGAATGTGTTGGAAAATGTTTCATACACCATGCTTAACGCATAGTTTTTCTTTCTTGTTTTAGTTCATGCTTTGAAGCTCATGACGAATTTACGTCTTACCTTTGATGTGATGCTTGTGAAAAATAAATAATTGAGTATATAGCTCATCGGTTACAGCATATATTGAAGAATTAAAAATAATATGTTGTAGTAATTGGACATTTCATGGATTCAAAATACGATTACAAGTTTTAAAGACTTTTTCGTTTTAAACTATATTTTAAATGATATAAAATTTCTTTAAGTGAGATTTAAAGTGTGTTGATCTATCTCATTTGTATACACAAAGATAATATCACGCAATTTTAACTGATTATAATATGATTTCTTTAGAATATTGGTATGGGTGCCGTGGAAGCCACCAATCGACCACTACTGCAGAATAGAAAAATTTGCAGACTGACAGACTGACATTTATTCACAGAAATTTTGATATGATATAAAGTGAAGATTACCTATCGCAATTTATGGTGGAAAACGATTTTCGGGCTAAGAGGTTGAAGATCTACTTTAGAAGCTTATTCCATTAATTTTAGACATAAGCTCATCTTCTGCTTGATTGCATATTTACATATAATTTCGTACGATTCTAATTATTGCAAAGTAAACCAAACTGTATTATTATTTACTGATTTTCAAATATTAAAAAAAAAGTACACATAAAGGTTATATTTTTCACAGGCAATGTTTTGTGTGTTTAAGAATATATCCTTTTTCATACGGCACCAAGAGTATTTTAATAAAATTTTGTTTCTACAATAAAAGCTTAAAATGAAGAGTTCTTATTTACTAAATAAGTCGTTTGTAAATTCCGGTGTAAGTCAGTAATTTCTCATTTTACGAACAAAATTTGTCTGTGCCGGAAAGGGATATATATATATATATTAGCCAGTCTTCGCCCACCTAGACGGTCGCTTGCTGTTCCCGGTGCCCAGACGTGTTGCGTGGGCTTTGCTGGAGCCCACAAAGTGCATTTTATATGCAGACAGAAAATAAATAAATAAAATACTTTATTTTAAATTATACGAAAATAACTATTAAAAATATCAGAGAAGCATACAAATAAAGACTTTGTGAAATAAATAATAAATTTTATTCATGGGACCCCTGACAAAGACCAGCTCGGCCCTGCCTGTGCTAATCTAGGGGGAAAGGAGAGCTAACGGATGAAATAAACAAAAATGGGACAATCTAAGATACATGTAGATCATTGTAAATAAGCCCTGTGCGTTTCACGCAAAAAAATTGTTAATACGGTAATCCAAACTCATAAATCATTAAAACGACAATCACTATAAAGGGCGACTGTGAGTTTTACGTACATAAACCCTTAAAATGACTATAATTTTAAAAGAGTCCTATGGGTTTAATGCCTATATACCGAAGAAATGAACTCGTTCAATTAATAAATCACGAAAAACACATAGCACTTCCGAGAAAGAAAAGTCCGGAATTCCTTTTTTTTTGTTGACTTTAAACCAAACGGCAATAATTCCGCAGACAGACAGCAGATGTTCGATTTGAGTTCTTTATATTTGTTGGGAAATGCGTGCAGAAAATTCCGAAAATAAGTGTTTTGAACATTAATCAATTTCCAAACGATAAAAGTCTATGATTTCGTTGAAAATGAAAGTCTATGATGAACATTTTGTCGATCATTTATGAAAAAAATTGGTTTTAATTAGGTCCATGTCACAGTCTCTGGTATATCCGGAACGGGTATAAACGTTGAAATAGAAGCCAATATCACATATTCATTTGTTGAGATAATATAGATTTTGGCCAGTCACTTTTTTTTTTTAGATAAGTCCGTAAAATAATTTAGATGCAGGATATATAGTACTGGAAAGGTGACACATAAAGAATTTCTCGCAGATGTGATGTTGGGAGTAGTTATAAATCAAACTCCGATTCAGTTATGGAAAATAATTTTTTTGTAGTTATCCAGTGAAAAACACGGTATTTCATTTTGTAAGACGGCGTTGAGAATCATAAAAGCTGTTGTTACGATGCTGAAAAATCCATGAAAATCAGAAGTTTTCCTTTTTTTTTTACTGACAAATGTAGCGCTTCAAATTAATTAATAGCAGCCCTCCTCCTCGTTAAACACGACGACCTGTGCGTACCGGCGTTATTCACCAAGTTATATACTGAAGAATTCGTTAGACTAGGATGACATCAGCAATGCTTGAATATCCAACAGTTTTATAAGAGAATAAAGACACACAAAATGTTGAAGAGATAAATGCGTCAGGTTACGATATTAAGAATATTTATTTTTGTAGAGCAGTTGACCAGGGTTGGTTACACGCAGGTCGCCGGAGAATGTGAGGAGGAGGCTTAAATGTTACATATCAAGTGAAGTCAAGGGCAGTCGGCGAGAGGGTGGCTTCTGTTACAAAATTTCTTTTCGCTGTTACAGTGATGACATGGCGATAATTAGATACGCCAATTAGCCAGATAACATGCTGTTTTGGCGAGGACAATGTGAAAAGAAACAGATGGTAACAGTCCGTTAATGGTAATCCTATGGGGTTAGATATGAATGTAAAATATGAATTTTAAGCGCCAGAATGGAGATAGGAATTTTGGTAAACCAGACAAAACCGCGTGGAGTCCTTTCTCATGGGGTTAGCTTAAAGAATTAAGAACAAGGGTTAAAAATAGAATTGGTACGTTAGAGATATTATATATTAAAGGCAGCTGGACAATTGGGAAAATAATGAAATACGTTAAAAGGAATGAAACCTTGACAAGCAAAAGTGTAGGCGTAAAAATGTAAGTGAAGTTTGGACGCCGAAAGAAAAGCGCAGATTATAATGGGAATACATTCTTTTTCTTTCTTTTTTTTATAACGGCATGATTTATGCGGTGAGGAAAGAGATCCGAATGAATTAAAGAACGCTTAATAAAAGAGAAATACAGGGAGTAGCTAGATTTATAACACGAAATATAAAATAATTTTAAAGAAAGAGAAATTTAGAAAAATAAGAGGATGGGGGAATTAATTTTAAGAAAGCGGAATATGTGAAGTTAAATCCACTTCACAGCCTATATACTGGTTATACGGCAATCACTCTAAAGAAGTCTTGTACCTATTCGACCCAATGAAAATGGCGATCAGTATTTAAATCGTAAATCTCTACTTCCAAAAAATATTTTCCGAATAGGAGGAAACGGATTACATTTTGCATAAAGATTGAAATCCGATTTTTAAAAGTTGAAAAGCGCAAACATAATTTATAAAATATGAAAAAAAAAGTCTAAACAAATTTTTTCTTGAAATATGAGTGATGGTGTTAACAATGTAGTTTTCAGATTATGAGCGTGACAACAAAAGTTAGAACAATAAAATTAATTCTGCACAAAATCACGCACGCTAAAATACACTAGTTGTCAATAGACTCGATTAAGGAAATATTTTTTAATTTGGATCTTTAATATTCACTTTCCCACCTTGGGAGTTGAGTTTCTAAAATCAATGAAATACTAGTTTAATAATTTTGTTAGTTGTTTCGTTGTCACGCTCAAATCTAAAACTGCTGTTGAGATATGCCGAAATGACCGAAAACTTTCGACTCCCCATTTATTGCCCCTAGAAGTTGAATAATAAAAAAAATTCTTTCTTAATGGATTTTCTATTATGTGTTATAAACATATATCCAGGATACACACACACACATATATAGATATATCATATGTATATATAATC
This sequence comes from Maratus michaelseni, assembly GCA_963931845.1. Classification (NCBI taxonomy): domain Eukaryota; kingdom Metazoa; phylum Arthropoda; class Arachnida; order Araneae; family Salticidae; genus Maratus; species Maratus michaelseni. The sequence goes on along the minus strand of OZ007588.1, from coordinate 104,880,656 downwards.
TAGCAAATGCAGTTCGTCTGTACTAGCATCCTTTCAAAAATAAGAAAGCACAAAATAATAAACCCATCACAATAGATATACAGTAAACTTATTCTAAAGTAAACTCTGTGCAAGATGAAAATCTGCCTAATGCAAACAAAGTTTTAAATCTCGGAACTATTTTCAATACAATAAACCCTGTATAAGGAAAAAAAGCTTTCTATGACAAAAAGTTTCTCTGTCGGGATCGATTCCAGCTTAGACAGCGTTTGTTATACAACCAAATAATAAAATTCAACCCAAAAATCTGCACCCTCAACGGCAATGGGTAATGCAAAAGAAGCCATGCATTCAGAACAGAAATTATACCGGGTGTCCGAAAAAGGTTGGACTGATTTGAAAGAATCATAACTCTAAAAATAATTGGAGTAAATGCAATTATTTTCTTTTCAAAGTACTCGTCAAATATCCAAGATTTGTTAGATGTAGCTGTTTTAAAGTCATAACATTCAGACGATGCGCAGCATCGATGATCAGAAAATGCAAATCGCACCACACATTCGCAATTTCTTTGATGATTCCGGACTGGAAAGCGTATAAGTTATCTATTGGAGATATGGGGAAAATGTCAATTAGAAAGTTCTTCAGCATCTTCAATTTAGTAGGAAAGGATCCACTATGTGCACAAATAACCTAATCAAAAAGTTAAAATTGCGAATGTGTGGTGCGATTTGCATTTTCTGATCATCGATTCTGCGCATCGTTTGAAAGTCACGATTTTAAAACTGCTACATCTAACAAATTTCGGATATTTGACGAATACTTTGAAAAAAAATTGCATTTACTCAATTATTTTTAGAGTTATGATTCATTCAAATCAGTCCAACCTTTTTCGGTACCCGGTATTTTAAAATATATTTATGATGGGGGATTTTGGCCAGAACTCCCCTCGTAGCAAAATCTGTTTGTTCAGAAACAGATTCATAGGCGATGACTTACCATGACCAAGATGAGACTACCAGATGACTTCGAGTCTGAACAGATTGATTTTGAACAGATTGATTTTACTATGCACTGTTGTGGCCGAAACCCACCACCACAAATATATTTTAAAATACAATTTCTGTTCGCTAATAGTCTCTCTATAAATAAAATCAGCCTCATACTTTTTATAATCAATACCTATTTATGTAAGTATGTTCTTGCATTTACTCTATGTGTACATACATTTACATACACATGTAATTCAAATTCAACTTAATTTAATTTTGAATACACTCAAAAAATCTTAAAATAATATATTCATATCCTACTCCTTTGTGGTTTCACACAAATAATAAATAAAAGTTTTATTTTTATTTTTAGTGAGAATCTTTTATTTAAAATATATATATATATATACGATTTTTTTTCATGCTTTGAATACATTTCGTATTCAATTCAAAATTTATTAAAATCACTCGCTGAAAATGCTAATTTAAATGTATTTTTTCTGAATGAAATTTTTTGTTTATGAACTATCTTTGAAGATATTGCATTGAATATTCAAATTTAATTATATTTATTCTCATGTTAGTTTAAAATCAGAAGAAATCATTTAATATTTGCATACGTAATTTTATTAGACATGGTGTGAATCTCTTTCGATTAATTTGGTGTTAAATTTATTTATTTCCGAGTGTTTGCATTTCTAGAATGATATATACTGGGATTTCGTTTTACATAATAGTGTTAAGATAAATGATAAAAAAAAAGTTAAAACGCTGAATAAGATTGTTTTTTAATCGACTTTAGAGGATGTTTTCTCTAATATTTCCTTTTAATATTTTACAGCTTTTGGAATTTTATTTTATTATTTCTTTTTGGCAAATGATATTGGAAGTTGACTTGACGTAAAAATTAAAAAGACATGTCATCCATCTTTATACTTATATCTGGAATGCTAAATTAATTGGTATTATAATTTAATATGATATATTTCACTGCCTTTTTTTTATTGCTATTTAGCATATTACGAAAATGTTTTAAATATTAAATGCTAAAAATTAAAAAAAATATATTCAAATAGCAACTATCTATCGAAATTTAATCATTTGATAGGAAGATTTTGGACTTTGAAATTTAATTAATTTTATTTTTTCTTTTACTCAAAATTAAACGAATTAATTTTTTCACTGTGTATAAAATTTTCAAAAATACAATATACATTTAAAGTTAGGTGTGACAAAATTATTTCATTCAGTATATTCCTTTAAATAAACTCATCATTTATTCTAAAAAACCCACATTAAATTATAACATTAAACATTGCAAAAAATAAGAGCCATTAAGCGATATTTCTTTCCCTCTCAAACAATACTTAAACTATCGTTATGTTAAAAAAGATCTATATTTCGGTGATATTTGAAATTACAGGTTTTTTTTTTCTAAAAAGGATAATGGGATGATTTTTTCTCATTTCCATTACTATATTTTATGTAAAATGTATTTTTAAATGTTTTACTTTTTAAAAATATGTGAAGTATTTTATAGTAGCCATATGTTTTTCTCGTTGGTAATTCAAAATATCGAAGTTTAGAAATGCTTATTTAATGGCAGTTATTATATTTTACAGTTAAGCCTTTACTATGCTTTTGAGCCATTCCGTAAAACATTTATTAATTCCTGTTGACCGGATGCCAAGAAATTGTGTGTAGAAAACTAAGATCTAGAAATTAAACTTTCAGAACTCTGAGGGCAGTGTAGGTATAGCCGTATGTGACACATTGCCATGCAATTTGAAACAAACGATTCAGATTAAAGGATCAAGATTTATTTAAATTCTTATGCATGATAACTTCATATGAGGTTGTATTGAAAAACAATCTACGGAGAATCCTGTATTATTTCATTTTTGCTCCTTCATTGCATATATACTTCAAATGAGGTTGTATTGAAAAAAACACTCGGAGAATTGGGTATATTTTACTTTCGCTCCTTTATCGCATATAAACCTCACATATGCGGTTGCATTAACTCGTTAAGCACCACGATGTACCTGCGTACGTCATAAAAACCTGTATCTGAAATACCAGGACGTACGTGCGTACGTCCAGGTTGCCAGTTTGGTCTTTTTTTAATTCAAAATTTTGAATTAATACCAGAAAGCTATAGTAGTAATTTGTGTTTTATATAATGACAGACTTTTCGTGATTGCATAAATTAAAATTATTCTTTTAGAATTTCCGGTATGAATTTTGTATTTTTGATGAAATTTAACATAGTTGGTATTCAACATACTATCACGAAATTGAATTTGGTGCTTAAGGGTTTAAAAACAAACACCGGAGAATAGCCTATACTTTATTTTCGCTCCTTGATCATATATAAAACTCTTATGAGGGTGTATTAAAAAATACAACTCTCAGAAAATCGTGTATTTTATTTTTTCTCCTTTATTACATATAAACATGATATGAAGGTGTATTGAAAATCAACCATTACATAATCGTGTATATTTTATTTTTGCTCCGTTATCACATATAAACCTCATATGAGATTGCATTGAAAAACAACCATTACAGAATCGCGTATATTTTATTTTTGCTCCTTTATCACATATAAACCTCATATGAGGTTGTATTGAAAAACAACCCTCACAGAATCGTGTATATTTTATTTTTGCTCTTTTATCACACATAAACCTTGTATGAAGTTCAATATCTTATGCAAGATGTCCCAGGATTATTGGGACAAACTTTAAGGGGAGGTATGGGACATTACAAGAATTCAGATTTGCATAGCAACCCATGGTCCGAAACGTCATGGGAAAATAGTATGACAAGTACAAGAAACGAACAAACACAAGACTGAGATCATCTGAAATAATTTATTGGTCAAAGATATTACATGTGCTGTGGTATATGATATGTGAAAATGTCACAAAAGGTGTTCAAACTTTCCCCCATTGCTAGCGATGCATGCATTTACACCGTCGGACCATCGATTGACTGACTCGCTCAAATACACCTGAATTTTGTTGGCTATCTGCAGCAGCACAGACGAGTCTTGCAACCAGATCCATTTCGGAATCCACAGGCGTTGCATACACATCAGTTTTCAGTGCACCCCAAAGAAAAAAATCTATGCTGCGTAAATCAGGAGAGCGTGGTGGCCAGGAACCTGTCCACCACGGCCAATCTATCGGTGACCAAACACCTGATTAAAATGTTCACGAACACATCTGCCATAATGGGGAGGAGCCCCATCATGCTGAAACCATATATGGCGTCTGACATGTTGTGGCATAATGTAATAACACAACATAGTGTATAAACACAAACAAATCTTAAAATCATAATACACTAAAATAAACAGTTGATTAAACCTGCATAAAACTTACACTAAACGCATTTCACGATCTTAAATCAACACCATGAATAGGAAATTACTAATGTCACACCTATTACTGAAACTCAGATAAATACATTAGTAAAAATGTTTCCATACTGTAGTTAGATAAGAGGATATTTTAAAAACATATGCTGTTAAATCAAATAACCATGTAGAATTCATATCGTAAATATTTAAATATTCAAATCGCATATAGGAAATCAGAACAAATTCAATGCTCTTATTTTACTTAATCAAATACAACGTACATTCTACTAATACATTCGTCAATTTTTAAACAGAATAAGCAATTTTATAGTTTCTATTATTTAAAATATAGTTTTTTATTTTATTTATTTTTCTTATTAGAGAGCGGTTTTACCGTGTTCATTCCTCAGCGCTCATAATCTGATAATTTTTAGAACTACGGTAAATAAATGATTCTTCTCTTTTATTCTTAAATTCAATTTTAAGTACTTTATAACAGTAATATAAGGTAATGCAAGTTTGGCCTACCTGAAAAGAGTAATTATCCAACTTGAGAATTAATCCATCGATAGTGGCACATTTGAAGTAGATATTAACAAACACAATCTTGTTAAAATAAAGTATGGCTTCATTGTATAATTTCTAAGTTAATTATTTAATTACTGTTGAAGAAAAAGAAAGATTAATTTTACATTATAAAATTTACATCACACTATAAAAAGTTAAAACATTTAATTTTAAGAGAAATGTTCAGTAGTTCTACATTTTAAGAAGGTTGCTCAGAGACTGAAGTATTAGTTCTTGGATGAGAGAAAAAAACACAGTCAAGTCTACGTCATTTAGCCTTGAACTCTTGACGTTACACGTGTAAGTTCTTTAATGAGAATCTCACAGAAAACAGAAAAGTACTTTGTCAGCGCACACGTGTTTCGTTTCACCAGCTTGAAGTCGGATGGATGAATATTCAGGGTCACAATAATAGATGAAATGTTTATTTCAGAAATCACTCTTCTAACAGTTCCATCTCATTTAATGACCTTGGAGGAGGACTTAAAGCCGCAACCTGTCTTCCAAGATAGTCCCAAAGATGTTTAATCAGATTCAAGTCTAGAGAGTGAGCTGGCCATTCCATTCTCTCCAAACCGTGATCCTCAAGATAATCCTCAAAAACCACAGCTCGGTGTGGTCTCGCATTATCATCCATTAGAATGAAACTATTGCCAATAGCAGCAGCATATGGGCGCACATATGAATCAAAGATCTCATCCCGATATCTCGCACCAGTCACAGTTCCTTCATGGAACACATGCAAGGATCCCTGCCCAAACCATGATTCCACCGTTTCTGTACCTGTGTGTTTCGACAGTGTTTGATTTATGGTATCGAGTGCATTGTTCTCTCCAGATCAGAAGACGTCCTGAATCGAGTGTGAATCTGGACTCGTCTGTGAAGAGTACAGAAGCCCACTGTTGTCTTGTCCAGGAAACATGTTCTCTTGCCCAACATAAGCGGGCCCTTCTCTGTCGTCTGTTGAGGGGGACACACACAACTGGTCGCCTTGCATAGAGACCTGCATTGTGAAGACGTCTCCGCACCGTAGTAGCGGAGATTCTTCTCCGTGATGCTGCCAAGTGGTCTACAATGCGCACAGTAGTGCGTCTTTTCCTTCGGCCCGAAAGAGCTAGAAACCGGTCTTCTGTTGTAACACGTGGGCGGCCTGGAACATGTCTTCTGGACGCAGAATCTTCGGATTCATACTGATCCCAGCGTCGTTGGACTACACTGCGAGACACATTGAGCCGTCTAGCAGTACCGGCCTATGACAACCCCCATTTCCATCAATCCTACCACCCGCCACCTTAATGAATCGGGTAAACGACTTCTTCTAGACATTTCTATACTCTACTGGCTGTTGTGAACAAAACTGACAACAATAGTTCGAATACAACAAAACTTACACGTGAAATTACGAAACTAATAAAATAAACTGGATTAAATTATATCTTAAACTAATCAAATATGATATCTTAATACTAATTGAGAATTGTCCAACCTTTCTTAATATGCTACAAGGTCCCATTTTTTCATTTCACAACTTATGTTTTCTTGTTTGACTGAAAGCAAGATAGTTACATAACCATCATCTACACAATAATGATTGTTTTCACGAATTTTTCTTATTTATTCCTTTTTTTGTATTATGTATTTTATTGAGTATATTTCATACCTCATTCACTACTATATGGATGAGATATTAATTATATACTTAAGAAAGTAATTAAAGAAAGAGTGTGATATTTTTGAATTATAATGCTTGTTATTGCTGAGCTTATTGTTGAATATTATTATTATTAGTTATACTATTTATAATTTGATATTGAGATTAAATATTACTTGAATTTGAATACTACTTGAATTTGAATATGTTGAGATATATAAATTTTTACTTCTAGAAGTAAACAAGTAATAAAGTAGTAAAGGTAATGGAAGTTATAAAGGTAATAATGGTAATAGTAATTTTGATGTTGAGTAAAAAACTCTTATACTGCTTACATTACCTATTTGCCTTTTTAGGTAATTACCATTTGTCAGACAAACTATACCATAACAAAATACTCATTTCTCTTAAGTTTTTCTTAGCATTCCATTCAGGACTGAGTTTTTCAGACAAACATAAGTTTAATATTTGAAAATTAACTTATGATTATTGTTATTGTTAAGTATTATTATTTTAAAATTTTTATTGTTGATATTCTTCTTCTTATTATTATTATTATTATTATTGTATTATTTGTGTTTTATTGTTGTTAATATTAATCTTAGTACTATTTTCGAGTTGTTGCTAGTAAATATAAAGCATTCAGATGAACTTTAATTCTGAAATAGACTTTCATAAGGAAGATCAGTAAGATCTAAAATTTGAAGGATTTTTCTCTTTCAATTTGTAAACTGTTCAGTTTGTGAGGTATGCAAATAACTTTTTTGGATGGACTATCACTCAGACGAGAACTGAACGACAAATTAAGCAACAATTCTACAAGCAATTTGCAACAAATTTTGTAAGATGATAGGAAGTATGTTATCTATTATTTTAAATTGTTACAATTCTTTTCTTATTTTGTTTAATATTTTCTAAAGCTTTTTATGTCATTGTTAACAAGATTAATATCTTGTAATTGTATTTTTATTAACAACTCCACCAATTCGCGTTATAGTTATTAAATTTAATGTTATTGGGCATTAATGAATAAATTTTGGAAATGTACTTATTTTGACTTCCTCCAGTTGATAAATTGTAATCCAAGTCCGTGTAACATTTCCCTTCAATGAACTTGCAGGTCATATGACCTACCGGTTCATTCGTCTTTTTGGGTGGGGGGCTATGTAATAATAAGAAATTTTCGCCCTATTTCTTTAGTTAAATTATTCCAAATTCTTCAATTCTTTTTTCCCTCTCTTTTTAAAATATCTCTTAAATCTATTTTGTATTTTATTCCATAACTTAATCAAAATATTCTGTTATTTATCATTCTAAAAATCTTAATCTGTTAAAAGCTACACGTATTTATTAAAACCTTATTCTCTTAAATTGCAACACTGCCTCTAAACGCACCTGCCTAATTTCTTCTTTTGAGACATTTAATTTTTATTCTTTGGAACTTTTATAATACCATTTTTATTTCTATTTAATTCATTCGGCATCCCATGATTCCAAGCGGTTTTCGCGCCCAAAGGCCTTTTTACCTTTTTAATTTGCCGCTTCTGTTAAAGAGTTTTAATCATACGTCAGAGACACGTCTTCGTGGCCTCATTTTTTCATCCATTAGCGAGAAAGCTCCGCCTTCTTTATCCCCCTAGCGCCCTCCGAACATGGATGCGAGTGGACCAGCTTGTTCGCGCGTTTTGTACCTTTGGGCCAAATTTTGAAGTATTTATACGGTTACACTGGCTTCGGAGACAGAATTTACACGAATTAGTGGTTGTCATCTAATTGCCGTCACTGGGGAGTTTACACTAATGCATCGGTAGTATGTTCTTCAAGCTCTGCTAATTCTTCAAGATCTTCAAATGTGTTCAGTTTTTTATGAAGCGAAAGTTGGTGGAGTTGCTTTCATCTCTGTGATCACAATAAAGCCACTGCTCATCTATTAAGTTATTAAGTCTTCTTTTTAATGTTTTTGGGAAATTTCTTCTGGATTTCACTGCCTCTGCTCAATTTTTACGACTGCAAATACACTACGATTTTCGATGTGATATACTTCGAGATTTGTCTTCATGGTGAGCGACTCGAAGTGATGCCCTGTCCGGGTGTCATGACTACATTTCAACGATCTCGACTGCGGCTACCTCGATATGATTATCAGGTAATTTTAGTGCTTTCGGACTGAGATGTTCCGATTGTCTGGTGGAAAGAACGTTCAAGTCGACAGCAATAGCGATCGTCTATAATGTGCCAATTTTCGACAGGAATGTATCATATATATATTATCATCTATATCTATATATATATATGATTTTTGTGATGCGATAGCACTCGTATTTGTTAACCGATTTGGATGGGATTGAGAATGTGTACCGGACTTACGAAAGTCTCGACACAATTCATTGGACAGCTCTCATTCGCCATCTTGTTTAAAAATGCAGGCCACTTAAAGATTTCAAAATAAAAAGGTTCCACAAACAATTAGAAAACCAAAATGCTTTTACCCTTTAATGTTTGAACTTGATGCAAGGATTCAGGAGCAATTTTGGTTTTGCCTCTATCTTAAAAAATGTCTGAGATATAGCAGTTTAAATTTCTAGGGACCTGATTTTTTCATAATCAGTTTTCATTTATGAGCTTAAGAAAACGTTGTTTCTCACATATTTATTTTAATTGTTATAACCATTGTTGCTACTCTCATACGCTTAAAACTACATACTCATATCCATCAGCGTCAAATTTTCTTCAAATTTGGCGATACTTGGCGAAATATCTGCAACTTTGGCGACCAAAGCAAATATTCATAAATGAAGCCAGCTTGGCTATAGCTGACTAATTTGACAAAATTCTGATTCAAATTCCGTATTGACGAAAACTGGAATTATTGTTTTTATAATTGGGCTTCTCGCACTTTAGCTTCATATCTTTGAGTAAAAATAGGTGAATTTAAAAAAACAAGAGACAGAGAAACTAGTTTTTTCTTTCAGTACAAGCAGGAAGAAATTGATTTTATATTTAATCGTGTGAAAATTATTCCGTGATAAAAAAATGTATTATTATTTTAATAAGGAAATCTTGAATGACAAAAGTACATGTAATGAATATTCTTTAATAGATATAATTTAATTTTTTGAATAATTTTCTTAATAAACTATCTCTATGTAGCAGGGACATTGAACGTGTCTGTCTCTTGTGTCTGTCTGCGATGAACGTGCGATTTTACATTTATTAAAAGATAATCGAAATATGATCCTAAACATTTTTTTTTATAATTTTCTAATACTATTCTTATACAAAAGTCTTAAATCTTTACTATAAGGGAATGTCACACACACATTTTCTTTTAATTCGGAACCGGTACCCTTCACTTTACTAAAAATGACGAAAATATATATTTTTATTGTTTTTGCTTAAAATATGCTTAGATGTCCTTAGTATACTCAGACGAAATTACTAAAGATCTGATAATTATAAATAAATTTCTCGCTTAGTTCAGTTTCAGTTAGTGTAATTTTGGCGGTAAACTGTTTTTAGATGCTTCCTCGATTAGTGCGCCAAGCACAAAATGGTTGACCCTTTTCTTCCCAGGAAGATGGCGTCGAATTTTTAAAAATGAAATTTGCGGAGAATTACAATAAACAAATAAATAAATAAATAACTTAAATTGTTGTTAATTGTTGTAACTTTTTATCAGAACTAAAAGCAGCTTTTCCAAAATTAGAATTGCTCAAACAGCATTCGATGAAATATATAACCTGAAATGAATGAACCTGAATGAAGTATGCAAGTGCATCGGGGATAAGAAAATCAAACTTTGTATTCCAAAAAGAATAAAAAACAGTGCAATTGGTAAATGGTAAGTTTTCACTTAAATAAATTTAATACATTGAGAGCCACTATATATATGAATTAAGCGTTCATAGAATGTCATTATTCATTGATGGAACAGTTAGACGATGATTCTCACTATTAAATTTTAATAGTAGTCTTCGTCTTAAAAAAAAAATCTCTGAAACTTTGTCCTTAAATACGACGGAAAACAGAAGGGATAAACAAAGTCAAAAAAAGAGGGAAAACACTAGCATTTTCGTATAGAAAAATTCGAACGGTAAATAAGTCGAATTTTCCTACATGAAAATACTGGTTCATTCCCTTTTTTTCGACTGTGTTTTTCCCTGATCTGTAGCCGTCTTTTATTACATTTAGCTGTAAACAAATATAACTTTAGTGATATTTATTACAAGTGTAAGTAGAATTTATTAAAAAAATGCGTTTTATGCACCACCGGCTGTCACGCATGTAAATTTTTTTTTAATTTATAATGGTACCAATATTGTTTTTATTTTAGTAATAACCAGATTTAGCAATAAAAATGAATCCAAGTTTTTTGTATGGAAAACGTAGAAAAACAAGTGAAAGTGAAGAAATAAAATTTTGAGTTGTACCCAAAATATGTTTTTTAATCCTTCTATAACTCATTCGAAATATAAGATTATAAATTAATTTCAAAAATATAAAAAAATACTTTATCTAGGTGGCATAGAACAAGAGTAAGGTATGTTACTGGAATGCCATCAAAATTAATATGCTTTAAATTTAGATTTACATATGACTGCCGGCGGTACACGCGGCACTCAACGTGTTAAATGTATGCAAATTTAAATTAATGAAATTGTATTACAATAAGTTTAAAATCTAATTGTGTTATTTTTTTTAATTAACGTAATGCTAACATAAACTAGTCATTGGGGCAAACGTAATACTTACCCATCATGGATATGCGTAATATAAAATATGAAAAAAAATTGTAAACTATTTATAAAATGCATTGCAATATAATCGCAACTGATTGTTTGATCGACTTCATTATTTATGTAAAATTTATGTTACATTCATTCTTTAATCCCCTGACCACTGAGCAAAAGGTCAAATTTGTAATATTGTTTTCTCTGTAATTTTTAAAAAAGTCTAACAAAAGAAGAATTTTCAAACTTGTTAAGAAAAACTTAATTACGTATATAAGTATAGTCGTTGAGAGTATATCATCACTCGATGTTTCAAAACTGTATTCTATTTGTGGAATTATATTAATTTAAATAATGCTTCCTTTGCAGTGAATTCTACAGCATAGTGAACGGATATATCAGTTCACGGCGGTGAGAAGGTTAAAAGAAATAATTCCAAAAAAATTTATATACGCTTCATCAGAAAAAATATTTTGAAAGTCCTAATAAATAGTTTCGTATAACTAAGGTTTCTGAAATTTAATCGACTTTGTCGCACTATTACATTCTAAGTACATACCAAATTACAATCCTCTATCTCAATTTGTTCGGTAGACATAGTGTTTAAAATCGTGGATTGATGACGTCATAAACTTTAAATCGAGGCTAACGGAAAACAAGGCTACCGCGGTGTTTTGCGCATATCTTTTTTTACAGACCGCCGGAGTCACATGATGCTCGAATCCACCAATGCAGGTGTACGAAAAGAGTATCACGTCACTCTAGCGGTCTGTAAAAAAGATAAGTGGAATGCACCGCGGTAGCCTGTCTTTTTCGTTAGCCTCGCTTTAAATGCTCTATTACTGAATTGCGTAAAAGAAACATCCTTATAACTCCAAAAATGACTCCAAAAATTTTTATATACCTTTTATCAGAACGAATATTTCGAGAGTCCGAAAAAATTAGTTCCGTATCATCGAGGTTACTGAAATTCAATAGGCTTCTTTTCATTATTACATACTAAGTACATACCAAATTTCCTGCCTCTATCTCAATTTGTTCGAGAGATAGAGCGTTTACAGACACACAGACAGACTGATGGCAATTTTTAAAAAATGTTTAAAAAATATGTTTTTCTGACATATAAAAATCTAAAAATATGTTTTAAAAATATGTTTTTCGGAATCTCTAGTGTCTGAAACACGTAAATCCGTCAAAAAAAATATTTTTTTACTTTTAAAAGACAAGATTTACCCTATACTATGTATGATGGGTTTGTAATAACCTAAAGAATTGTAGTAATGCAGAATTAAAATTGACTTTTCAATGTTTCCATATTGTTACTTATTAAGTTAGCCCACATGTTTATGATAATGGAAAGTAATGAAAATTAAATACACTTTTATTATTTTTTTAATCAAGCTGTGGTATGTACTTTCTAACAATAATACATCAAAAACACGTAATACATTATAGCATTTTCTATTTATGTATATTAGGTTTTTGATAAAGTTAGCTGTAGATCTATTGCAATTTTCGCATTCAATGTATGTTGCAATTACTGCTGTCATATTTCCTGATTATGTCACCGCACTAATCGATGGAAACGTCTATGCGTAAACCCTTTTACTGAATCCAGTTATCTTAAAATGTATCAGAGATCAAATTTTAAAATTCATTTTTTCCAGTTCAAGTGTTGTACATTTTTCTACATTTAAATTGCTTAAACTTCAACAGATACCGCGTGTCCTAAAATAAACTAACAGATTTTAAAATTCAACAGCGTGAAAACGGTGACAGATATTTAACAAAAAATCCTCTTGGAGAGTCCCAAACAGCACACACCCATCTATAAGACATCTACAAGCTGTAAACCCAAGAAAACCGACACATCTATAAGAAGTCTACAAATATCCATGATACACCCTTTTCACCTCTTATGGAGATGTTATGTGTGATCTCTCTGAGTTCTATTAGACGTCCAAGATATCCAGGTAGTCTATGAGACCACGTCTATAAGACATCCAAGCATAGATCACTTTTCGACATGCAATATGTCTTATAGCCATGCTTAAGACTTGGATTGTAGATATCCAGGGACATCTGATATGCGTTTATAAGACGTCTAATGCATGTCTATTTATTGATACTCAGTACTTCTTATAGATATACTTAAGATATCCAAGATATTTCATCAGAAATACAGCCTTAGGGCAAAAGTATTGAGCACCCCCATATTTATAATATATTTGGTAAAAATAATAGATGGATACAAATATTAAATTGTATACAATTAAGAATTTTCTTTAAAAAATAAGTTTTTTATTTTTTTTTCAAAGATAGCAAACGCATAACTCATCTTTTAATGAAGCTATTTTCTTTAAAAAACTTTTTTTTAAATTAAATTTTGTTGTTCTGTTAAGCCAGTTAATAAATAATCAAGAAAATAATTATTGTAACAAAAGACAAAATGAACTTAGTCTTCAAAAACGAAAATAAAGAAAGCTTATGTAAAAAAAAAAAAAAAAATACATTTATATGTAATTTTTATTATTTTATTTTTTAACATGTGTTAATAACAAAAATAAATTTTAAGAAATATTTATGCTGCTGAAGAGATCTTGGCATTTCAGGCAAGAAATATTTCAATTTCCATGATGATCTGTTAACTTATGACATAACAATGAAACTTCCAGAAAACAAAGTAATTTATAGTTTTGAAAAAGTAGGTGTTTAAAGAAAATGACTTCATTAAATGACGAGTTGCTTGTTAACTGTCTTTTTTTTTTTTTTTTTTTTTTTTTTTTTTTACAAACCATAAACTTAAAAAGAAAATTCCTAAATTATATGCAGTTAAATATTTGTATATAACTATTACTTTTACAAATATATTAAAAATATGGGGGTGCTGAATACTTTTAGCCAAGACTGTATTTCCAATGAAATGACATTGTTTCCTTGCATGTCTTAAGTATATCTATATGAAAATTAGAATAATTCTTGCAGAAAATGTTAAAATATAATGGAATTTGTCTTCAACAATGAAAATAGAGAAATCTTATTTTTAAAATATACTTTAAATTTATATGTTACTTTTATTATTTTAACTTTTAATATCTGTTAATAAAAATTATACAAGTTTTAGGAAATATTTTCATTGATGAAGATAAGTGATTTATATACTTTGGCTTTTCCGGTAAGAGTTATTCTAATTGTCATGATTACCTATTAACTTGCATAGCATAACAATTGCTATACTATGAAAGTTTCAATTCTGAAACTTACTGAAAAACAAAGCAGTTTAGTTTTTTAAAAAACTCATTTTTTTAAAGCAAATTGTTTAATTAAAAGTCGAGTTGTTAGTTTGCTGTCATTTTAATTGTAATAACTTAACCATTAAAGACACAGACAGCAGTTGTGAATTCTAAAATAATTGTGTCACTTGCGCTTCATTTACTCTCTTCCTAAACATCCTTCAATGTTGAAGTTCAAAATTTGTTCTACTTTTTCATTATTTTTATCAGTAAGTCTCCACTGATGTACAAAATACACCGCCATTGAATTTTTATAAACTATTATATTTTCTTTCTTAATTAAACATTTTTTTATATAAATGCGATATCTATTACTTGAATACTATTACTAAACATCAGACACTACGACTAATATTCAGGCCCCTGCTGGCACTTAGGAATACGTGCCCTTGCACCCTCTGCCTGAACCACCTTTAATGATGACACATGATTTAATATGAAAGTGCCAACATAACCCTCTGTCCACCGCCCTTTCAAGACATCCAGCATGGGCCTGCTAACACTTTGAAATAAGTTATGATAAAAATACGAGGGTGCTTAATAATTTTGGTAAAGACAACTGTAGATAAAAATACTAAATGTTTCATTCCAATAATATCAGTATATTATTCCCCCCCCCCCCAAAACGAATATTTTGCAATGTTCTGCAACGAACCTTCAACTGATCACAAATGTTCTGTGGGAATAAAAAAATAAAACAGAGATTTTCTTGTATATGTAGGAGTGCGATTTCATCTTGTATAGAAATGCTAAAGACATTTCGTAAAACGCTAACACACACAAAAACCAAAGAAATGACGAATTTCACAATTTTACTCCGATCGAATGACGAATTTCGCTTTTTTTCCCCCTTGTAATAGACGATTTTTGCAATATTTTTGAGATTTTTCTCTCTGGTAACTGGCGAATTTCACTTTTTTTCTCAAAACCAATCATCGAACTCCGCAATTTTTTTCCCACGACTAATTCGAGAATTGCGAGATATTTTCCAACACTTCACTGATGAATTTCGCATTTTTTTTATCTGCGACTGATTGGCGAATTTTAAATATTTTTGATATTTTCTTTTCACTGACTGGCAAATTTGTTCAGCTCTTTCTTAGGACCAATGGGCAAAAATTGCATTTATTTATTTTTTTTTATTCAAGCGACTAATATCCGAATGTCTCGATTTTTTTTTTATAATCCACAACTGATTGTTAACTTTTGCGATATTTTCTTTATTGATCGATAAATGTTGCGGATTTTCTTGTGACAGAATGGAAAAAATTGTGGGTTTTTACAAGACCGATTGACGAATTTTCTGATTTTTTTTTTCTGACAATCCACCGATTAATTTAGTTTTTTAACCTGCGACTGATAGGTGAATTTTGCATTATTTTCTTTTTATCAATTGGAAAATTTTGTCGCTTTATCTTGGAATTGATTGAAAAAAATCGAGGGATTTCCCAAAACTGATGAACTAATTTAGTGGGGTTTTTTTTCAGCTGTAACTGATAGCCAAATTTTGCAATATTTTCTTTCTGCCGATTGGAAAATTTTGCAGTTTTTTCTTGTGACCAATTGGAGAAAATTGCGTTTTTTTTTTCGCTACTGATCGACGAATTTCCCATTTTTCTCGACGATTTACTGACAAATTTCATGGTTTTTACCCACAACCGATTGAGAAATTTTTGCGCTTTTTCTTGGCAAAAAACATGAAATTTCAATCAAAAATCATTCGGTTGATAAACATATTTCACATTTTTTGACCCGCGACTGATAGGTGAATTTTGCAATATCTTCTTTCTACAGGATGGCAAATTTTGTCACTTTTTTGCGACCGATTGGTAAAAGTTGCCGGGTTTTTATGTGACTGACCGGTGAATTTCAGATTTTTTTCCGATGATCCACTGACAAAATTCATGTTTTTTTTTTAAAAACTGCAGCAGCTGAAGAACTTCACGATTTTTCCCCATGATCGACTGACAAATTGTGTGAGCTTTTCCTGCGACCAATTAATGAATTTCACAATCTTTTTCAACAAACGATTGATGAAGTTTTTCTGGTGATTGACAGACAAATTTAGTGCTTTTTCAAATGAATGAATAGTGAATTGTGTTGAAAATGAGAATTTGAAATGTTCTGCAGAGAAGTTCATTGTTCTGCGATGTATGTCGCACTCTTAAGCATATTCTGCTTTGGGGACTGTTGCCATATTTATATTGGAATATTTTTATCAAAGCATCGACTAATTTTTTTTAATATTTCGAATGAAATATGTCTGCTGTAATTCACTAAAATCTCATAGCTAAATTAAAAAATCTACCATATTTACTCCTGCATAATGCACACATTTTTACAAAAATTTCAGGTCTAAAATCCAGTATACACATACATGATACACTGAATATTTCTAATTGTATACATCAAACCATACACATTTTCACAAAGTATATATACATATTGCAGAAACTTTATTTTATGATATTTTAATAAGAGAGCAAAATATATATATGAGCACATACAAAAGTAATTTAGATTTGAGAAAAGATTGTAAATCATGATTTCTACAGATT
Source organism: Maratus michaelseni (assembly GCA_963931845.1). Taxonomy (NCBI): domain Eukaryota; kingdom Metazoa; phylum Arthropoda; class Arachnida; order Araneae; family Salticidae; genus Maratus; species Maratus michaelseni. The sequence continues at coordinate 104,863,519 of OZ007588.1, read as the reverse complement.
TTTTTTTTTTTAAGGTAAAATAAAATGGTACACATTATACAAAAGTAAATATGGTATTTAAAATCAGTTTGATAATTTTATCTTGTGAGGAGAAATTTCTAAATCCTCCAGTATTTTGCAACAAGAGGCTAATAGATTTGTTATTTCTCCCATATTATTTAAATTTAACAAATCTTTCTTGCAGAGGATAAAGACTTTTGGTAGATAAATTTTTCTTGGGAAAAAAAGAAATCTTTGTGATAAATGTCACACATACATTACACATCATGCATAAAATCTTTAATTTTACATACCAATATTTTAGAATATTTTTTTCTTTATTTTATCATATAATTTCTTCAATTAAATTAGGCAAAGGATTCCATTTGTAAATACTAGTAATCAGATTCAAAATTATGTGTGGGACGCTCGTCGCAAAGTTGTTAACACAAATTAATAAATTTCTTATTCTGTTTATTTTGTTAAAATTATTAGACAAATGTTTTAAAATCTATTTTGCATATTGAACTAATTTTAAATTTTTTTTATCAGTACAAAAATGTTACTCCAATTAACTCACTGTATGAAAGAACCACTCAGAATTATTTTTTAGTCAATGTCTGCCTACATCAAAAACTTATTTCAATTATGTGAGCTTCAGATACAAAGGGAAATTTACAAATTGACTGCTACCTCAATTTTGCATTTTTAGAAAAACAAGAAAAATTTTAAGTTTTAAATATTGCAACATGATTTAGATTAATACTAAAAATTATTGCATGCTTTCTCATTATCATATCATTTTTGAAACATGTCAGCTCTACTACTCAATAAAAGTTTTAATAAAAATGTAAGTCTTTTTTTTCCTTATCAGCAATATTAGTAACTAGGTGACAGTACTAGGTGGTACAGAATATAACTATAACAGAAAAAGGAAAAAAAAAGAAGTGACTTTATTTTATTTGAAAAAAAAAATCTTTGGAACAGGACAAAATTCTTATTATTCTACTCCATTATCACTGCAATAGTAAGAGCTGATTTCTTCGAGCAGCACCTATAATAAAATAATAACACTGTTTTACTACATAACATTTTACGAATCACACAAAATGACATTTTGTTATATGAAAACTGAATTAATCTTCAATGAAGCAATTGTAAGCCCCCCCCCCCCTCCTCCTTAATTTTTTGCATGTGATTTCTAGTGATGGGCATAATGAATGATTTTGATATTTGAATGAATCATTCAGGCATGCACAAAAGCATAGTTGTCAAGGCTCTTAAAATTCTTTTTGTTTTACAAAAGTTTTGGTTTTAATTGATCAAAAATAGCAAGAAAGTAAACAGCAATGCTTTTGTGTATGCCGGGATGATTCATTTCAATAACAATCATTCATTATATCCTTCGCTATTGTTATTCTTAATTTTTAGGGTTACGTACTTAAAAAATAAAAACGGAACCATTGTATATTGAAATACAAACAAGATAACAAACAAATATTGAAATGCAAACAAGAAATTTCAAACTAACACTCCCATAGGATTAACATTAGCCCATGTGACTAGCACAGACTCTTGACTATGGAAGATTTGGAATCAAATGGTTTTTCCATTATCCCGTCGACCACTTTTCAAGAAAAATTAATTATCACCAAACAGTAATGCCAAATAAACAAATGGAAGAATGTTGCCATTGGAATATCAAAATAAATACAATAAAAAAATCTGGAAAAGCCCCACTCACCTAAGTGTCAACTATCAGTAAATTTAAACACAAAAAAATTAAAATAGAAATGAAAATAGAAAAAAAAAATCTTGGATATTCATTTATTTACATTATTTTTCTTAATTATCCTTCTCGGCTGGTGAATATAACGTCAGTTGAAATTAATGTATTGCACTTAACTATGCAACATAACATTTTTTCAATGCATTTTCTCTTTTAATATCATGGTGCAGCAGTTTAAGGACACAATTATTATTTTAAATAACGAAATAACTACTAAATCTGTTCATTTTAAAGATTATATTTAATTAAACAATAACAAAACATCACCATCAAAAATGAAAAATTCTTACATATACTGCTTTTTACTTTTAAAATTGTTGTGGATTAAAACTTAATAATTTATATTATTAATAAATGAAATTAGCATATATAATACTTGAGAGCATCCATATTTAGTTAGTAATCAGTATTCTAATGTCTTATAAAAATATATTTCAATATGTTTTTTTTTTACTAAACAATTATAAAACTCATGCCAGATAAGTCCATATGATGAGATTACATTATGGAATGATCAACGTTGAAAGAGGAATTAGGATGAATATATAATATTTGAGGAGATTTTAGTAGATGTAAGTGTATAAAAAAAGAGAGAACAGTTAAAAAAATAAATAAATAAAACTTGTTGAAATGAAAAGCAAATGTTATTCATATTACTGTTTTTAACAGTGGAAAATGGTAATTTTATTAAATTGTTGTACGTATGATTTTAAAGATATGAGAAATATTAAAACTTGCCTATCAATAGCCCCAGCAACTAATTTGTGTGTGTATCAATCTACAGCAAAACAAAATATATCTATGACGCAACAATGTCTACTATCACAAGAAATAATTATAAAAGCAAAATAAGCAAAATTTTCAATTACAAAGAAAATACAGTAAGAAGATAACAGTAATCCAATGACAAAGTAAAATTTTGCTTTTTTTTTTTTTTTACAGTATTTTTTAAGCTATTAGATTAATCTTCAAAAATCTGCAATGCCCACTGTCATGTTGCATTATTTCTACTAGTGGGTTAATAGCCTTTAAAATAAGTTGAGTAATAAAATATGTTATTAAACAACTGTTGTCCTATTTAATTATTTAAAGAAGTAAAACTGAAAAAAAAGTGTAAATTAAATTAATCATAATAAAAAAAAGCTTTTATTTTAAAAATATAGCAATAGTTAAGCACTAAGTATGCCTTGTTAAAATTTAGGTAACATATTTACAATTCTGACTCAAATCACCAGTCTGCTATGTGTTATTCCAATATTAATGTCTTCATTATTGAGAAATTAAGTTATTTATTAAATCCTAACTCAATAAAATGTCTTTTAAATTAGTTAAAAAATACTTAAAAATCTACAGTTTATAAATAAATTGCTTCAACGTATAAAAGCCAATTTTGACCAAAAAAGGCCAATTTTGGCCAAAAAAAGCCGGTTAAAACCAATAAAAGCCGCTGGCCTGGCTTTTATTAATTTTAGCCGGCTTTTTTGCAACCCTGCTTATCAAGTTATAAGTGCTTCCGGTCATGTGGCGATACTTTTTCGCACTTTACTGCCAACCACCTTGGTAATTTGGTTGAAAATGCCGACTTTGACAATCTTTTGTAAAAGATCTGCCTTTACTAAAAAATTGAAATCGTGTTTAGATTACATAGTTTCTGAATAAAAACACCTACCAATTTCATGCATTTGTAAGCAAAAATGAATTAAAAAATGTGTCATAAAGTAGCCTGTTTGGATTTGAGAACAGCCTTAATGGTGCCAAGTTGCACTTATTAAAATACATCAATTGGTTGCAAACCAAATTACAGAACTTTCCAGTACATCACACATACATATGAATACATCGATGATACATAATTAATACATACATGATTTCACAAATAAATGAGTGAAACGCTTAGCAAAATGCTGGCATGCAGTTAATACGAAAGTACAGAAACAAAAATACATGCAAAATATAGAAATCTCATGCTTATACATGTTTTGAAGATACGACATGATGAACTTTAAATGTTTGTTTTCTATGTTTAAAAATTTACAAAATCCTTTAAAGTTAATAATCTTAACTTTAGCAGCTTCTCCTGCTACACCATAGTTACGGATTAAGAAATACATAAAAAAACAAGTCAGTTTTATTATTTTTTTAAACTCAGAAATTCATGTATATAACTTTTTTTTTACTCTTGGATCTCAAATGATCTGCTCAACAACACGAAACTTTCTGACTCATTTTTAAACACAAAAGCATAAAATTGGCAGGTCTGATCATGGAAGGGATTTGGAATCTAAATGAGTTTTCCATTTTTTTTATCAATAAATCACTTATCGAGTTATATGTGATTTGTGTCATGTGATGACATGTTTCTGACCTTTTTTGTGCTGCAGCATTGGAAATTTGAAAAATGGAAAACGTCTTTCAATTACAAAATTTCTGAATAAGAATACCTGTAAATTTCATGCGTTTCTGAACAAAAAAAGAATTAAAAAAATAAGTCATAAAGTGAGCCGTTTGGATTTGGACCTTAAGAGAAAAAAAATATTTTTGATGTGTTACATTATACATTAAATATTATGTTAAAAAAAATTAGGTCTTGTACTGTTATTTTCCAAAGTATAAACTTCTAAGATTTATAAATTATACATTAGTAAATAAATTGCCATTTATATCTCTCTTCCCACTCTGCTCCAAAAAATTTGAGTAAAAACATAAGATCTGATATTTAAAATTAATCTAGAATTTCATAATGCAATCTAGTGTAAATTTTGCAATCTCACAACAAACTAATTATTCTAAAAAACAAGGCATTTTTTAATAAAAAATATACTAACCAAATATTCATGCAAGTCTTCCTGTCTTCAAATGTTTGTGATGGTGTGTTTCAACTGGGAGTCTAAAAAGATTCAAAGAAAGTTTCATTAGTATTCAGCAACATCTATTATAGTTAAAATGTGACTGTTTATATTTCACACCAACTTTTCTCAAAATGATTAATTATGGGTTTTTCTTTTTTTTTTTTTTGGAACAATTATTTGCAAAGATCCAAGGATGTCAAACTCAAGAAATCTCAAATTTTAAATCAGTTTGAGTTATTAAATTTTAATCAATAAGAAATTTCTTTTTTAAAAAAATTATTATGCATGCTAAACATCTTGAATCAGCCATACTCATCCTTTTATTACCGCGGCCGCAAACGTATATTTGCGACGTTAGGTGGGCCGCAACACATACTTGTATAGTAATGTAAATATATAGATTTCTATAGCAAATGCCCCCCGTTTTTTCCTATCTCAAAAAATGACCAACATGCCTAAAGAAGTATTCACTTCAAAAATATAATTTAAGTAACATTTATTACAAGGACAAAGCCATTTTATAACATTAAAATAAAATACAGCAGCAAAAACAGAAAAAGAAAATCCATCCAGAAGATTAAACAATCCTTTTTTCATCAGGGGTGGGACTATAGGTGCAGATTCCCAAAATTTGTAAGGAGCCAGTGGCTCCTAAATCCAAAAAATCCAGTGGCCACAATTGTAAAACAAACGCATAAAAACAATAGTGTTTATACGGGGTAAAAAACTTAAACCTCAAGAATTCAAAGTGTAAAGTAATTTGTATAAACATATGTACAACAAAATTTGAATATTAATTAAATCTTAAATCATGTACATTCAGAAGATAAAGTTGGGAAAGATACGGTTTAAAAAAAATATGTATAAGCTAAGCAATCATGATAGCGGGGAATATCAGAAAAATAATATTTCTTATTTGGATTTTGCCAGACAAAAGTACATATGAAAGAAAATCCGAATTTGTGAGATTATTTTGCAGTATAAAAATCAAAACACACTTCAAACATTTGTTTATATATATATATATATATATATATATATATATATATTTAAATCACAGTCTATGTAAAGTTATCAGATTCAAACTGTTACGAATAACATTGCTATTCGAATATATTTAATAGTTTGCTGTGTTAAACATATCATTCTGAAATGTTATTAAAAGATAATAATAATGTTTGTTATGTGTTTTGGCCTTAATCTTTCAAAAAAATATCAACATTTCACGATGGGGACTGGGAATACCAGAAATTGATTACTTTTAAATCACATGGCGACTTAAACGCCGAAAGTTAGTGGCCACAGCAAAAAAATTAGTCGCCACGTGGCGACTGGTGACCGTGAATCTGCACCTATAGGTGGGACTCTCATAACTTATTTCTATCCTTCCTCTGAGATTAAATCCTAGAAGGAGCAACAGTTTGGTTTATTTACGTTTATTTTTATTGCGAGAATGAAATCGAAGTTGCCAAGAAAGCGATCACCGCCAAAACAGACAGTTTCTAAAGGGCCAAATCCGAGCTGATCCTGGGACTGGCTTTTCAACAATATAACAAAGGAATGTACTCTCTAGTAGATTCTTTCTCTGAGGTCTCGGATCGCACATAAGGTCGCCAGGCCACATGCCCGCTTGTTGAGTATGGCTGTCTTGAATAGTTTAGTTTTAATACCTTCTGAGTCCCTTCAGTACTGTTTTGATTTTTTTGTCTCTTCCTTTCACTCCGATTTTTCAGATTTGTGAGACCTGAAGTATGCCGAAATTACAAATTTATTCTTTTATTTAAATTTTTGAGTCAAAAACCTCAAATGCTACATTGATATGTAAAATTTTATATTAAATATCACACATATTACATGAAACAGTACAACATTACATGCAATGTTTAAAAAGTCTTTTACTGTATATCAATAATTAATATTTAGTAAAATATTACTGATACGTGCAAATTTTAACTTAATTTTGCGATATTTACCAGCATCCTATTGGCAAATTGAGCAGTTTTTTCCTGGCAACAAATTGACGAATTTCACGTTTACTTCCTGTAACCAACTGACAAATTTCGTGATTATTTTCCTCCTACCAATTGACAAATTTTGCTTTTTTTTTGGCGACCGATAAACGAATTTCTCAAATTTTTCTGCACCTTACAAATGAAACCGGCATGTTTCTTTTTTTTTTCTTTTTCACACACGACATATTGAAGAATTTCACGTTTATTTCTTGTAACCAACTGATGAATTTCGAAAATGTTTTCCTGCGATTGATTGAAGAAATTTGTGATATTTTCCTGCTACCAATTGACAAATTTTGTTTTTTTTTGGCGACCGATAAGCGAATTTCTCAAATTTTTTCCCACACCTTACAGGTGAAACTCACATGTTTTTTTTTTTTTTTTTTTTTTTACACGTGACTATTGATGAATTTCACGTTTATTTCCTGTAACTGTAACCAACTGACAAATTTCGCTATTGTTTTCCTGCAATCCATTGAAGAAATTTGTGATATTTTCCTGCTACCAATTGACAAATTTTGCTTTCTTTTGGCTACCGATAAACGAATTTCTCATTTTTTTCTGCAACTTACAGGTGAAACTCACATGTTTCTTTTTTTTTTTTTTTACACGTGACATATTGACGAATTTCACGTTTATTTACTGTAACCAACTGACGAATTTCATGATTCCTTTCCTGCAATCGATTGAAGAAATTTGTGATCTTTTTCTGCTACTAATTGACAAATTTTGCCTTTTCTTGGTGACAGATAAGCGAATTTCCCAATTTTTTTTCACGCACCTTACAGGTGAAACTTGCATGTTTCTTTTCTTTTTTTTACATGCGATTGTGGTCAAATTTCATGATTGTTTTCACGACTCATCGGCAAATTTTGCTATTTACCTGCAATAGCTTAACAAAATTTATAATTTTCCCCCAACGAGTACAAATATTGGGAAATTTTTGTGCGATATTTTCCCGCAACCTTTTGGTGAAATTCGCGACAGTAAATTTTTGCAAACCCAAAATAATCAGGGCACTTTTCCAGCTATATAAAAATGGGCAGAGCACATTTACAACTATAAAAAAAAAACAGGCAGGGCGCTGCACCCTCTTGAAAACGCCTTGGGAAAACACTACAAGGGTCGATCCAGACAAAATTTGGAGCCTATTTAGGGCCCCTTCACAAAATTCCTTTTAACAAAATTTCCCCCTTTCATAAAAACTTACTATTTAGGGGAGACTGGTACACAGTGGACTACTTTTTCAGTTAAATTTTTTTTCTCTTTAACGGACAAACCGGGTGCATCCCTGCATGAAAATATTTTTGAATATTCCTTATACCTTTATACATTCATCATAATTTTCTCATAACATAGTTTTCAATACATTTTTCAAAATAAAAATTTTTATATGCACCCGTAAATTGGACCAGTGTGCCCCAGAAATGGGGCACAGTGGACCGCTGTTAGGCATTATCTGAAATGCAATATAAATCTATTTTTCATTAATCTAATTCTTTTTTATTTCCCCTTTATCCGCAAAATAACATAGTAATATAAATTTACAACATTTTGAAAAAAAAAAAAATTATTATTATATTTTGAAAATAACAACAGATTAATACAGGAACAATTGCAATTTAGTTGAAGTTATTACTTAAGTACAAAAAAATCAGCGCACATTAAAATTTGCAAATGAAATTCCAAAATACTTATGAGTAAGATTGAGCCTGGAATTTTCCTGAAATACTTTCGGGTCTGGGAGCAATATTATGAAATCATTGACATCAACAATAGATTCATCTACAGTTTTGGGGAAAATAAACTGATTTCCATTCAATTTGCATCTCATGAATCTTACTTGAATAGAATCATCACCAATTAGACTACAGTTATATTTATCACAGGCAGTAAATACAAAACAAAATATTTCTTACTATGTTAAATAAATTGTTATTTTTCTTTGTTTACTTTATTTTACAGTTAAATAACTTCTTTTAAACAATATTTCTTTATAGAAAATAAGCAATTATTAAATATTTTGAACATTCTGCATTACATGAGCAGAGTAGATTGTGTACCACTGTGCCCCATGTTGAAATTCAATAAATAATCATATTAATATTGTTTATAGCTTTCTTTTAAACATATTAACTTTAAAGTTAAATAAAAACAAGTATCTTAGCTTTGCAAAACAGCTGCTTTATAGGATTTATCTACAACCTTTAATTACTAAAAAAATTAAAATATAATGTTGAAAAATTTTACTTTTAGAAGATCAAAACAACCAATTAGGATAAAATAGTTCAATCTGAGCTAAACATATTTTCTGAACGTTATAAATAATCAGTACAGTGCTGTTGTCTATTAGGATAGAAGAGAAGCTTAAAATTTTTTTAAATAAACAAAATATTAGGGGGTTGGTCCACTATGCTCATAGGTCCAGTGTGTACCAGTCTCCCCTATTATTTATTATTCTTTGACTTTTAAAATGTGTAATTTGCAAACAAACAAGTTCACCAGAGAGGAAAACTTCAGCAAAAGTATTTTAAAAAGTTTGTTAATAAACGCTTGGGCCGAATTTGAGTAGCTGGATTTCGACTTTCATTACAAAATGTTATTTTTCACAAAAATATAATAAAATTTTACAAAAATAACCTTTACTTTTCACAAAATGGGCCCAGCAAATAAAAAAAAACCTGCATTGACCCCTGCACTATAACAGTTAATTTTCTTGTTACTTTAAAAAAATAAGCAAATAAATAATGTAAAAGTTATTTAAATATGATTCTATTTCTTAATTTTTCTGAATATTTTTATTTATTGACAGTTAAAAATAAAAGTTATCTAGGGTTTTAAAAATATTTTAAAAAGCATTTTCTTTAGATATTGAGCAGTATGACTAAATACTACATACTGAATATTCGGCGCATCCCTAATGGTTAATACACAAGTACCAAAAGATTAGTATCAAAGTGATTTGAAAAAATATACTCAAGCATAAATATCATATAATACACAATTAATATATATATATATCTTTTATTGGGTATGTAAAAAAAAAAAAAAAAATGTGTCGGAACACTAGTTAAACAATGACAACAAATGAAGAAAAAAATGTAAAATTTAATACATATAGGATCAGAATTTTAATTGTTATACAATGTTCACTCTAGAAAGAAAAGGGCAGGTTGTTAGAAAATAATAACAGCACAAATGAAGCAGAAAACAGTCATTGTTCAGTGAAAATGGGCATTACTTCAAGAAAAAAAAATTATTGTGTTGAGTAACGATAAAAAAAAAAAAAAAAAAAGGAATAGACGAGATACTGTCACGCAGTTTTGTTTGGTGTTATCAAAAAGTTTGGTGACTTTTTGATTGGCCTGCTTTCCAAGCCCATGCCAAACCAATAATTTAAATACAAGCATAGTAGCCAACTTAGGGGATTTTTTCCTTTTTTTCCTCTAAGTTTGGCAACTATTTTCCTTTTTATAACTGATTAAAGAAATAAACTGTGTGAGTGTAAGACATCATAGCCAAAAACAGTACAACATTTATTTAATAATCTCCTGTTTTTATTAAAGAAAGAAGGAAGGTCTATGATTTTTTGCAAGCTTTTGGATACATTAATTTAGAAATACTCTGGTATTGGGGAAGATTTTAACAAGAGACCTCTGGGTCTGGATATAATTAAGGATGCATTTCGATATTTTAAAAAGGGTACGGTGCATTTTGCTAATTTTAGAGCAGGCAGGATGCTGCGCCCTTAAATATTGGTCTAGAAGGGACAATAAATTATAAATAAATACAGGGGAAAAAAAGTAATTTTTTAAACAAGAATTACATTATTTATAGTATTAGTTTTAGTCTTAGCAAAATTTTATATATAGTTATTTTAGTGTAATTCTAAATTGTATGATAAATAATACACGAAACTGTTAACCCCTTTAAGGGCAAAGTATTTCAGTTGCAAACATGTTCAAAACTTTTTTTTTTACCCTTTGAAATCTGAATTTGTCAAATAAATTCATTTAAAAATAAATAATAGCTATTTTTTCCGTTCATGTACATCGTAAAATCTAAATATTATTCGAAAGTTCTGATAAATATTATGGTTTAGTGCATAAATAATCTAACACTGGCGTTCAAAGGATTCAGTGGGGTCAGGATTCATAATGGTGATAAACAAAACAATATGTAGTTCATTAACACTCAATTACTACTAAAAACAATTACATTATTGCTTTCGTTGTACCTGTGAGATTATATTTCTGCATTTATACAATTTATACAGCGACATTTCGGATGTATTTTTCCTTTTAAACACAATACATATATGACTGATGAAACTTATCGTAACATTAAGCCTAAATCTTTTATATATGTAAGATACAAGAATTTAGTAATTAAGTGTTATATAAACTACACAGGAAAGTAAATAAAGAAATGAATAACTTACCTTTTACAAAAGTTGTCAGTATAATTACATCCAAGATTGCCGCTGTATACAAAATAAACAACAGCCCCAGCCGCGGCGAGAGTGTCTTCAAACGACCTTTGACTTTCCGTTCCCGCATGCGCGCAGTTGCATTGAAGTAGGAGTACTTTTTCCATAAGATGAGCATAATACGTGTTATTCGCAAATCCATTGGATGAATCGAAAAGTATTTCCATTGGAGGTTGAAAAAAGCATTTCCTTTAGACGTCGAAAAAGTGATAGATACAATACGTCTATTGCAGGTCATAGACGTCTAATAGAAATCTAAATGAGAAATGGCTTATAGACATCTATTTGTTTAATGCTATGCATATCTAAAAGATGTCATGGACGTTATAGATGTATTTCGACTATAAATCGACATCTTATAGATAGAGTGTGCTGTCTGGGGTAATATATGATGTCAGGAGTTTTTACTGCATTTCCCGATTTTAGATTAAAATAGCAGCTATAAATGGCGCTGAAAACAAAAGGCGCTCAATAGATACCAAAACGGGAATCAACCAGCTTTGATGTGAGGAAGGAGGTTAAATATATGGAGTGGACTTATTCACCAATATAATCTTGTTATCAATACCAATCAATGAGACCCACTCCATATATTTAAACTTCCTTCCGTCGCATCAATGCTGGACGATTTCTGCTTCTGTCTCGATTGGTCGTTTATTGCTCGCAGCACCATCTATTGCTGCGAATAAAGTAATTCGAACTAAAATTAGAAATCGCAGTAAAAAAAAAAAATCTTGACATCTTATATAACCATCTTGCAAGAATTTTTTAAATATCTGTCACTGTTTGCAAGTTGTTCAATTTTAAAATCCGTTAGTCCATTTTAGGATACTCGGTATGTAAGAAATGACGAAAGGTGGTCATAGTTAAGGTTTGAAGATTATTTATAATTTTCTGGTTGGCTGAATTTTATTGCTGTAATAAAATGCTGGTGTGTTTGGCTGAATTTTTGTTTGTAAAATTTTACACTTATCTCTAACATATATCAAATATACTTTTTTTTGTAAAATAAAATTTAATTACTTTTATAATACAATTTCAAAATTGTAGCTTGTGGCTCACCTTAGGCGCATAGTGTTTCAAAGGTGGTCCATGTATTGAAATCACTTTTAAAATGTGAAAAAATGCCCGGCAATCTGTTTTGCGTACTATTATGCTCTGATGATCCTTTCTTTCTTTTGATATATTTCGAGTTTTTCTTCCTAATCTTCTTATCTTGTGACACGAAAATACCTTGAAGTACGTTTTGTGCACATTAGTTGAGGGATTTTCTTCTTCTGGGAGTTACTGATATCTTTGAGTGATCGCTGGTGTTGACAATAAATAGTAATAAGTTTTTGCAGATATTTATGTAGAGAGTTTGAAATCACCCTTACTACACTGATTTTCTCATTTGTTTTTTAAGATGGCCACACCTTGGGAACTAACGTATGGTTGCCATTTGCACGATGTAAAAGTATTAATCTGATACCTTTCTTAGAATTGAAGTAATCATGGTTAAAGAGAAGGAAATAAGCTTTCAGAAAACGTACCATTCCGCAAAGTTCGAAGAATTGAAACACATGTAAAAAAGTGAAGTCACTACATTAAATGTCGGAGGATCAAGGTGATCTCTTTAAATTCAGCCACGTGCACTGCAGATAAATGATTGAAAATGCAGTAGCACCATTTTGTGATTAAATATTAAATTAATTCTACTTTTGAGGGGTGGGCTGCCTTAGAGACACTGGCAACCTTTGATTCACCCACCTTATATATAAATTTATATGTACCAGTGGACCCACGCAAAGATTTCGCACTGCAGTCTAATATTTTTTAGCAATATCTAATATTTTTAGATGCACATTTAAAAGTCTAAAAAAAGTAAGGACACAAAAAATATCTGCAAACAACATTAGTCAAGATAGAATATCATCTCATTTATTCCGTCAAAGATACACTATAAACACACTAAAGATAGAAAACGCAAAAAATATATATATCAGTCGTATATTAACTGTATTAGATGGTGACATCATATGTTTAGAAAAAAATATGGGATAAAGAAAAATAAATTGAGCATTTCAATTTTTTTTCTTTTTAATCATAAATATAAAATAAACCCGTACAGCAAATATGTCCCACTTCACCTTTATTGAATTTTTTTTTAATATAATCATTATTGCGGTATTTTATTTTTGTGGCAGCACTAATTTGAGGAAAATTTTTTATTTTATTTATGAAAACAATGCCGATTTAATTTTTAATTAATTGCAATTTTTAATCAAAATATGTCTTTTGAAAAATATTTTCATATTATAAAATCACAAATGATTCTGAATTAATTTATTCAAATTAAAGTAACAGAATTCAAATGACTTTGAAATAAAAAAGCTTGATTTATTAATATCAGCAAAAAATTTAAACGCCATTCAGTTAACTTAATCAAAAATGTCCTTGGAAACCTATTTATCAATAGTTTCTTTGATGTATTTGGCATACCTGAGTAGGTAATTACATTAGATGGCAAAATGATAAATAAAATATATCCTTTTAAGAGATCTATGATGAAACAAGAACAAATATTTTCAAGATTGCGATCAATTTGGATGGCAGGTTTAATGATTTTTGTCATTCATAAAGTAAGGGAAAATAAATACGAATAATATTAGAATTGTGGTTAAAAAATGTTTTTTATAGACAATATTATTTATATTAAGTTAAATTACACTATGGATAAAGAACTAATGCTTTTTAGAACTTGTAAATGAAACATAACCTTGTTCATCAATATATCTATGTATATATAAAGCAATTTATTTTTGAAAAAGCATTCGTTCATTTAAAAAATCCCACCGATGTTAGTGTAATCAGAATGAAAATACATGTATCACACATCGATTATGAAACACCTACAAACAATATCAACGTATTATCGCGAAACTGCATTTTTTATACGATGAAAAAAACAATAAACTAATTAGAAAAAAAACGCAATATAGTAGGCTGCCATTTTCAACACTTATTGTACACAAACGGTAAATTAGAGTTATTCTGTTGAGCCTGTATATAATCTACAAATGTTTAACCATACCACATAGTGTAGTAAAATTGAATTCATCTGGAAAATGTGTAATACAAGTAAAAAACCTTTTCTAGCAATTACCACCCATAAAAAGCAATACATATCTATATCCTTTTGTGCAGCCCTGTATCAGTCATGTATATATATATATGTATGTATATATACAGTGTGTGTGTGTGCGTGTGTTTATATATATATATATATATATATATATATACAGAGAGAGATGAGGTGGGCGAGAAAAGTAAGATGGAGTTAATTGGATGGCCAAAGCACTAGATAGGAAAAAATGGAAAAATGTGGGGGAGACCCACTTACAACAATTGATTGAAAACAGTTGATGATACAGGGTGTCCCAAAAACATTGACCTCGGTGTTTATTCTTTAAATATTGATCATAAGACGTATATTATAAATTACAAAGTTACGTAAAAAAAGAGTACAGGATTTTATGAAATCATTTAAAATTTTCAAAGGATTAAATTTGAAGAAATAAAAACATTAATTTTTATATGGCCTTCGTACAAAAAAAAAATTCCCAATGAGTTAAATGTGCCCCTTAGACTAATAAGGCCATTTTCAAAATTTCAGCATTGTATCATAAAAAGTCGCAGACATAGGAAAATACATAAATGCTGACTTAAACCAATTTTCTATGATTTAGCAAAGAAAAAAAATCATGTCCTAAGACCGCGTTTCAGAGGTCGTACAAAAATTATGAAAGAAAATAATGATTGCGTAAGTAAATATTAATTATACTATTTATTGGTCCAAAAGTATCTAAACTGTATAGAAATAATAACTTTACGCAGCGAGTACAAAGTTTGTTCAAAATATGCCAATACAGAGCTACATTCGTCTGATAACACTTCTGTGCACTCGATCAAGTTCTTGTTCGCTGGTGTCACGACAACTATCTTGAATGAATTGTTGCAATTTTGGTTTATTTCTAATTCAGCTATTGTAAATTTGTAAATAAAACTGAAGATAAGAGCCATATTTTATTTGCTTATGATGCATTTCTGCGTCGCGTCATCGGCACTCTAGCTGTAAACATTTACATTTTAATTTATGATTAACCTCTCACCAACTTTGTTTAAACATTTCTCTGAAACTTTTTAGGATAAAATGCTAAAATTTTGAGAGATTATGTATCCAATCCACAGTTAAACCCTTTTTTAAACATTTTGCGGCCCATCCTATGGGGGGAATCAAAAGGAAATGCGACAGAATAAAAGTACCTGAATAAATACCGTCCCCAGAACCAAACAGGAGGTCCGGCATTCGAATCCAGCCAATTTCAGTTTGTCAGAAATTTATAAAAATCTCCTCCCTTTTTTTTTACTTTCTGATCACATACCTCAGTCTTCGTTAAGTCAAGTGGAGTCTCACCAGATTTTTCATTTATTAATAAAATGAATAACGATTTTGTGAAATTTAAAATAATTTTAGGTATATGCTTAATCGAATACTTTGGACTAAGCGCTTTACTTAGAGTTTTGAATGTCTTCATATTTTTAGCAGGATATAAGTAATAAAAACTATTTTCCGTAGCCACACATTTATCCCTGCAATATCTCATGCATGTCTAATTTGCTGTTTTTCAGTCAGTCCTTTTTTTTTCGCCAAGCCGACTCAATGTCATTTTGAAATCACTCAGAAATGTCACATTATTTCTTATGGGTTTTATAATGGACATAAAAAAAAAACCCTTGAAATTTCGTATAATACATTATATGGCCAAAATTCGATTTTAATCGTTTCTCAAACTTTCGATTTTAGGTTTTGGGGAATATCTAGAGAAATTATTCTGGATCTTCAGGAATAACAAAAACATATTTAACGCCATATTTTTCAGCAAAAGTTTGATCACTAGGGCAATGAGGGGGCAACAACAAATTCAATAAAAATATAATTTCGTTCCCTGAATACCGTTTGAATGATTTACATAGAGTGCAAACATTGAAATATTGTTGGAGTTATGTCGGAGATGTAGTAATATCTATTGCAGCAAACATACGGTCTGTAACTGCTTGAGTTTTTTATGCTTTTATGCAGCTTTGATGATATAGCACGATGGGATTTATTTGATCTAAATTTTGCTTGAACCAATCGTTCGATCAAAATAAGCATTCTCATTAAAACCCTACTCCTGTAGATTAATTGCTTAATTTTTAACACTTTCCAACCTAGTTGAAAAGTGTTTATGACTTCAGTTTGTCTGTCCGTCTGTCCGTGCTCTAACTCCCGTAAATATGCTCGGATTGCCCTACAATTTTTATATGTTATTGTCGTTATCTATAGCATGTTCCCTATTTCAACTGAAGTGTGTAGCACTTATAGTTTTTTTACAGGGACAGTCAAAAGAATTCCGTTACATTACGGTCTATGGGGAAAAATCATTTGCGGTTTATTTTAATAATGTTACACAATTTCAAATACATTTTAATTGATATATATCACTAAGGTGCATTACAAGAAGCTTAATATAGAATAAGGGTGTGCATAGCACTTATAGTTACTTTACAGTCAAAATAGTTCTGTTACATTACGTCTATGGAGAAAAATCGTTTGCGGTTTAATTAAATAATGTTTCACTATTTTAAACGCATTAAAATTTATATATATCACTAAGGTGCATTACAAAAGGCTTACTACAGAATATTGTGTGTATAGCAGTCATCGTTCATTTACAGGGACACACAAAAGAATTCTCTACTGTCTGTTAACAATAATTTCTGGAAGTGCGTTTTAAGTTGCTGATCCCGATTTTAAATTTAACTCACGTTTTTCTATTACTTGGTGTGTATAAATTCTGTATTTCATATACAAAGCAGCACAAAAGTTCGCGAACACATTTCCGTTTATTGACAGAAACTCCAGAAGTAGAATTTTAAACTGTGCTACGCGTTTTCTAACTAAACTTAAATTTAGCATCCTATGTAGTATATATACAAATCTATAGATCATATACAGGGCTGAATAAAAGTATTCGTATAATTTTCCGAATATTGTATATGTTGGAAATTCCTGAAATTACGTTTTTAAATATGTTATGCGTTTTCCAAATTGTTTACTTAGATGGTATCTTTCAGATTATTAAACGGATGATTTGTAAAATTATTTTGGAAGCGTTGGAAAGTGTTACGTAATCTATGCTTGACGCATAATTTTTCGTTCTTGTTTTAATTTAATTTTAAAATGTATCAATGTCCTCTGTCCTACCTTGTATTTTACATTGTAATATTGGCAATGTTGCAACATTGCAATGTGAGAAAAACAATATTTCAAAGATTTGTCACTTAAGCGTATGGTAAAATATGCTAAATCCACAACGATACTTGTCCCAATATGGATAATGGCATGGTGGTCAATGATCAAAATTCAGAAATCAAATGTGGAGTAAAAATAAGAATTTTTCTTTCAAAATCTGTAACAGAAGTTTCCACATTTTAAAATTAATTATTATTTGTTTAATGTTGCAGTTATTGCAATGTTCTAAACTAGAACTTTACCGGGTACGTCAAGGATTCGTTACAACTATAAAGAATTATGATAAAGAATTGCGGTTTACACGAAGGAAATCAGAAACAAATAATATTTTTTTAATAACAGGAAAACTTGTATTTCCAAAGCTTACCTATAGAGGGCGCCTTGAAGCAGATATAAGTAAATTAAGCTTGTAATAAAATAAAATTAACTACAAAAAATAACATGACAGTGTCTGACAAATCTTCAGAATCTTTTGAGTTGAAATGGGTTCTTTTCCCGTCTTCAGACTTCTCGCCGTGCATGAAGCCTTTTTACAGTGCTTCGGTTGCTGATGTAACCATCGCCATTTATGTAACAAAACTTCATAAACGATCATTCATGTGGTAATGATAGCATGCTGTCGACAACAAATGAGGAATTCACGTTCTTGCCGAAGGCCTGATTTTCATGCATCCACCCAGTACATGCGTGTACATTTATTTATTTTTTATTTAGAAAATTATTGTAAATACATTATCGGTAACATTATTTCGAAACAATTAATTACGTCGCCAGGCTTGCCAGTTTGGCTTTTTTGTAATTCAAAAATTTGAATTAATACCAAAAAGTAAAAGTAGCAATTTTTATTTTATTTAATGACAGACATTTCGTGATTATATACATTAAAATTCTGTTTTTTACAATTTCCGGTATGGATTTCAAATTTCTGAATTAACAAAAGGCCAAACTGGCAATCCTGTACCTCGCACGCATAAAGAATATTCTTTCCTTATACTTTAACTGTCAGTATACTTTTATTTCTCTCTATTTAATTTTAAATACAATTTTTTCAACGTGAATTTTAGAACATGACAGTCACATTATTAATCATTTTAAAACATACAATTTGCTTGTTACCTTAAATGTTTTAAATCCCCACTTTAATAGCTTAATTTCATCTAAATCTCTTTAATTACTTTAAAACTCAAATTAACTAAATCCTTTTAATTAATTTTAATGGTCTATTAATTCTAAAATGCGCGTTTACCTCTGTCGCACAATTCGTTTCTGGTGATTCTACTGCTTTTAATTTTTTTAATCTAAAATATTTTTAATCTATGGCAAGAACATGCTTTGAAGAATAACGGTCAAACCATCACGATTTTAGTTCAAAATGTTTTTATTTGTAGAAAAATATTCATATTATTAAGGATAGTTATGCAAATTTTCTTAAAAAATAATTAAATTATAGAGAGAGAATTATTTTCATATGAAATTAATAATGATTCTGTTTTTTTTTTCTCCTGGTCCATATTTACTTATCGTGAGCCTAAAACATACATACATATAGATTAAATTAAACCCGGAATGTAGAAACTCGTCGGTACGGGGATAAGTACTATTAAAAAGAGGCTTTGGATATAAACAACATGCAGCAAAGAATACAAATTATAAAAGCTTAAAATAACGTATCAAAAAGTTGTCATATTTAAAAATGTTTTTTTCATACTGTTTTTCTAAAAACTGTTTTGTAAGAATGTTAAAGTTCCTTTTTTAAGCCGTTTAAAGATGCTTAATTTAATACATTCCTAGGTATTTTTTTTAGGTTTGATAATTATCGGAACTTGTCTTTAATTCTAGCGTATTTAGATATCTATATAATAAAACGCAAGGTCGTTTTTAAGTCAGTGTAACCTACTGCCTTAATTTACTTTACTAGATGGAACCCGTCAAAATTTGACGGCAAACAACTTGATACCACCATAAAAATAAAATTTATAGTTGCTTTAACTTGACAAATTTCATAGTAGGGAGCATAATATGATTAAGCGGTCACAGACCTTTCCATCAATATATCACATGAAGGGTGTGTGCAAAATTTAGAAAGTACCCCTTGGGGGGGGGGGCAAAGTGGGGAGATGGACACCGGAGATGCATAATATGATTAAGTGGTCACAGACCTTTCCAATGATATATAACATGAGGGCTGTGTGCAAAATTTAGAAAATAAGGGGGGAGGGGGGAGGGGGGCAAAGTGGGGAGATGGACATCGGAGATGCATATGATTAAGCAGTCACGGATCTTTCCAACAATATATGAGATGAGGGGTGTCAACAAAATTTAGAAAGTATCCCTTGGGGGGGGGGGCAAAGTGGGGAGATGGACATCGGAGATGCATAATATGATTAAGTGGTCACAGACCTTTCCAATGATATATAACATGAGGGTTGTGTACAAAATTTAAAAAGTACCCCTTCGGGGGGAGGGGGGGCAAAGTGGGGAGATGGACATCAGAGATGCATAATATGATTAAGCAGTCACGGACCTTTCCAACAATATATGACATGAGGGGTGTCAACAAAATTTAGAAAGTATCCCTTGGGGGGGGGGGCAAAGTGGGGAGATGGACATCGGAGATGCATAATATGATTAAGTGGTCACAGACCTTTCCCATGATATATAACATGAGGGCTGTGTGCAAAATTTAGAAAGTAAGGGGGGAGGGGGGGCGGGGGGCAAAGTGGGGAGATGGACATCTGAGATGCATATGATTAAGCAGTCACAGACCTTTCCAACAATATATGACACGAGGGGTGTCAACAAAATTTAGGGGGGGGGGTAGTGGCGGGATGGACCCCGGAGATACATAACATGAATAAGTGGTCAAAGACTTTTCCAGCGATATATCACATGAGGGGTGTGTGCAAAATTTAGAAAAGTGTCCCACTTGGGGGGGGGGGATGGACCCCAGAGATGCATAACATGAAAAAGAGGTCACAGGCGTTTCAACTTGCAACTTTTTTCTTGAAGGCATTTGACAATATTAAATTTTTTTTTTTACCTAAGACAATTTAACGATATTCTTAATATTTTTGCACAATTCGTCAAATGTTCATGGAAAAAAATCATGAAATTCGCTAATCATTAGTTGATAAATTATAAAATTCAACAATCGATAACGGAAAAATCACGAAATTCATCAAATGGTCTGCACTCTGATGTGATGATCAAAAGGGTTTTGAAGCATAGGACAAAATTAGCTTTTGCCAAACAGCGAGTAATACTGAAAATTTGGCAATGGACTTTATTGCCACCACTGGTCAAACATAATAGTCACACTCACCAATTACGATGATGGAATGGAAAAAGATTTTTTTTCTCTGCTGTCGCTCGACAAATTTCGAAATCATTTGGCGAATTTCACGATTTTTTCCCCGAAATTGACGGATTGTGATTTTTTTTCTCGAAGCCATTTGACGATATTCGAAAACTTTTCCCCCCGAAACCAGTTGATGAATTTTGCAATTTTTCCACTGTCGATTAATGAATTTTGCAATTTTTCCGCTATCGATTGACAAATTTAGCAATTTATCGACTATCGATTAACGAATTTCACGATTTTTTCCATGAACGAACAAATTGCGCACTTTCTTCCCGCTAATGTTTGACACACTTCGCCCTTTACAATTCAGCCAATGAGTTGAACGCTGTTTCTTTCCAGAAATGTCAGGAATGAAACAATTATTCTTTAGGATGAATTCCCTTCGTTCGATGCTCCATGTGTGCGATGCAGCAACGGACGTCACAGAATTTTTAGGGCACCTGCAGACTAAAAACATCTAACCAATCTTCGCGGGTGAAAAAATCACAGATTTCGTCAAATGATAGAGGAAAAAACACTAAATTCATCAAAGGATCATGGGAAAACATGACTTTCGTTAAAAGACCACAGAAAAAACGTGAATTATGCAAAAGGATCGCGAAAGATAAGCAAATTTGTTCAAAGAATCACAAAAAAGGAAATTTCACCAAAAAATCACGCTTTTTTACTAAATTTCGTCTAAAAATTGTAGAATAAAATGTATTTTATCAAAGAATCGCTGGAAAATGCGAATTTCGTTAAGGATCGCGAGAAAAATATGAAATTCTTCAAAGGATCGCTGAAAAAACATGAATTTCGTCAGAGAATTTCTGAAAAAACATGAATCTCGCCCAATAACAGAAAAATCATGGTTCATAATCATTATATCATACATTATCAAAAAAGGAAATTTCACCAAAAAATCACGCTTTTTTACTAAATTTAGTCTAAAAATTACGGAATAAAATGTATTTTATAAAAGAATCGCTGGGAAACGCGAATTTCATAATCGATCGTGAGAAAAATGCGAATTTCTTCAAAGGATCGCTGAAAAAACGCCAATTTCGTCAAAGGATTGCTGAAAAAACATGAATCTCCTCAAAAGGAAGCAGAGAAAGTGAGAATATCGTCAAAGGATCACAGAAAAGCGCAAATTTCATCAAAGGATAGCGGAAAAAACGTGTATTTCGTCAAAGGATTGCAGTTAAAACATGAATTTCGTCAAATGATTGCTGAAAAAACACAAATTACGTCATAGGATCGCTGAGAAAATCATTAATTTCATCCATCGCACATAAATATCATGAATTTCGTCTATCGGGAGCATAAAAATCCTTAATTTCGTCGGTCGGGTAGAGAAATTTTTTTTTCCGTCAATCGGGCGTGTAAAAATCATGAGTTTCATTTATCGGTCACCTAAAATACACAAAATTCTTCATACGGGCACATAAGAATCAAGAAATCAGTTGATCAGGCACGTACAAATCATCAATTTCCTCTATTGGCACATAAAAATCATGAATTTTGTCTATCGGGTGCATAAAAATACTTAATTTCATAATCTTTTACCAAATTTCGTCTAAAAATTGCAGAATAAAATGTATTTTATAAAAGAATCACTGGGAATCGCGAATTTCATAAACGATCATGAGAAAAATGCGAATTTCTTCAAAGGATCGCTGAAAAAACACGAATTTCTTCAAAGGATCGCTGAAAAAACACAAATTTTGTCAAAGGATTGCTGAAAAAACATGAATCTCGTCAATAGGCAGCAGGGAAACTGCGAAGATCGTCAAAGGATCACGAAAAAAGCAAATTTCATCAAAGGACCACAGAAAAACACAAATTTCGTCAAAAGATAGCAGAAAAAACGCGAATTTCGTCAAATGATTGCTGAAAAAACACAAATTACGTCGTAGGATTGCTGAAAAAATCATTAATTTCATCCATCGGCATTGTCTAACGGGTGCAGAATTTATCGGTCACCTAAAATTCACAAAATTCTTCAAACGGGCCCATAAAAAGCAAGAAATTAGTTGATCGGGCACGTAAAAATTATTAATTTCCTCTATCAGCACATAAAAATCATGAATTTGGCAATCGGGTGCATAAAAATACTTAATTTCGTCGGTCGAGTGCAGAAAAAAAAATCGTCAATCGAGTGTGTAAAAATCATGAGTTTCATTTATCAGGCATGTAAAAATCATGAAATTCTTAAATCGGGTGCATAAAAATCATGAATTTTGTAGGACGGGCACGTAAAAATCACAAATTCATCAAGTGGGTGAGTGAAATCACGAATTAGTCAAGTGGGCACATAAAAATCACGAATTTCTTTAATCGAGTGCATAAAAATCGTAAATTTTTTCCCTCAGATGCAGAAAAATCATTAATTTCATCGATCGGGTGAGGAAAAATCCTGAATTTTGTCAAACAGATGCAGAAAAAACACAAAAGGAAAAAAGAAAATCAGAAAATCCTGTATTTGGCCAGTTTTTTCCATATTTTAAATCGCCAGTTTTCCAAGTTTTATCGCCGAGTGCTTATTTTCACCTTTAGGTGGCAATAAAGTCAATAGCCAATTTTCAGTATTGCTCGCTGATAGGCAAGTGCTAATTTTATCCTGACAAAATGGTTATCGTACCAATGGATGGAAAAGGAAAAGTATGTAGTGTATATAAATGAATTCACATTGACTGTCACCTTGTATAATGACAATTGTGTACAATTTATCGCGTTTGATGGAGTTTTTAAGTTTAGATTATTATATTATTAGGTAGTTTTTCATTTTATCTTTATTTTATTTTATTGAATCATTGAAGGTAAAACAGATATCTATTTCTGTGTTCATGATTGAGTTCTTTAGATATGTTTTGATTCTTCGTATATTGTTAGCAAAATTATTTAGTGCACATAATATAATTGTAAAGCATGCTTTATATACATTCTGGTGTATTTTATTAGTTGAAATTTGTTACATTTTTCGAAATGATTGTTGAATTTTGTCATCTTTTTTCCCGCAACCAATCAATAAATTTCATGATGTTTTATTGGTGATTGGTTGCAGGAAAGTATTGTGAAATTCAACAATCATTCAAGAAAATGTAACAAAATTCTACTAACAACAGGAGCCTCTAAACAAACCAGTTCAAAATATGCATTCATATACATTAGATGCTGTACCATCTGTCCATTTACATATTAAAATGTGTACTAAATGATATAAAACATTTTAAAAACTGAAATTTTACACTTACGTCTTAATTGTAAGTTTCATTGTTTATTTGAGTGGATTTTAAGGAGTCTACTGCATATATATACACATATACTAAAATTATCTATCTAAATCCATTTGAATCATTGAAAGTTTTGTTAAGATTTGATCGTATTTCAATCTTTAGAACGCTTTTCTATTACCCGACATAATACCAATAAATTGTCATACTAAAGTTCCAAAACCTTTAAAAAAATTGTCAACAAACCAAAAAATTCCATGCAAAACACATCCATACACACTATCATAACAAAATCATCAAAATGCACAGGTGGTAAAGCTGTTTAGAAGCTTCTGTTGTTAGTAGAATTTTGTGATCTTTTTCCCGCAACCAATAAATAAATTTCACGATGTTTTATTGTGATTAAACTATGAATTTTGTTAACTTTTTTACATATAAACACAATTGCCGACTCAGCAAGTTTCTGGATTTGTCCATGTTAGTGAAACTTTTTTTTTTTTTTCATGCAACTGCTGGTCAAATTTTTAATCAATTTTTACAGCCGAATGTAACTATTAAAACATCTGTAGTATTATATTCAAAAAGGTAATTTTCAGCTTTATAAATCCTAATAAAAACTCGACCATTACTTTTTGGTTTAAGAAATTTAAAGTAGCAAAATATACATACGACATATCCAAAGAATTCAATCATGAACACAGAAATACATATGTGTTTCTATGTTCATGAGCTCAATATAACAAAATAAATAAAGATAAAATGAAAAAATACCTAATATTTATAGTAATCCAAACTTTGAAGCATGTTGCTTTTACGCCGACTCCCGACTAAAGATTTCTAGAGATAGGAAATACCCTCACCTCATTGGCTGAAACAAATCTGTCTGTAGAGAGTAAAAGCCTCTTGCTGATTGGCGGAATGCTCGCGCATGCGTATAAAAGTCATATTTTCATGGAAAACGAAATACCAGGTTAGCTTTAAATAGATGGATTTTAGACATAAAATTTTCGTGATCGCAATGTCTGTTAATTAGTAGTTATTTACAATTACAGATTGCTTTTCTCACATGTGTCGTTATATGTCATAAATTAGCTTTAGGTACA
Organism: Maratus michaelseni; assembly: GCA_963931845.1. Classification (NCBI taxonomy): domain Eukaryota; kingdom Metazoa; phylum Arthropoda; class Arachnida; order Araneae; family Salticidae; genus Maratus; species Maratus michaelseni. The sequence continues at coordinate 104,838,385 of OZ007588.1, read as the reverse complement.
TACTCACAACGTATGTGCCTCTGGAATAGTTAATTATGAATTTACATAAATGCAAATAAATCGTCCCTGTTATATAAGAATTCGTAGATTTGACAAAAAGAAAAATGCCGTTATAACGAAATCTTGTTTGAATTTTCTATCTCAGATAACTATATATATTCAGAAGAAGATTGTGTTATAAATATTGTTGTATATTAAGATTCTTGTACATGTACACGTAGGCCAATTATCCCTCTTCAAGCATTCAAAAAGTTATTGTATCATATGTACCTTGTATGGATATGGGGTGTGGATAATATTGTAATTGTAAGTTCAACGTCATGAGATTAGTCATTGCCGGAATCCTCGCACACATTTTATAGTGTTCATAAGAAAATTTTTGGTACTTCGAATAAAAGGTTAGTTTTGGCCATCAATATTTAAAGAAATATAGTTTTAATAGTGTCTTTCATTTCAGATTATTTAAATAGTCAGTGCAATAATATCAAATTATAGAAAACTACTTACTCACTACTTAAAACTTAAAATAATTTCAGTTTACTTTGTTTTGTTCCATAAAATATAATATCAAGACTAGCTATTAGAAATACTATTTAACTTTATGTGGCCGGAAAATGTATTTTTCCATAAAATGTATTTTTCGCTATACGTTTTTAGTCTTCGAGTTAAGAAAGCTTCAGGTTTACTTTTCGTTCTTTCCATCTCCTTTGTTTGCCATGGTCTTATTTAAGCTAAGTAAAAACTAATGCAAATTTTAAAAAGCGAAATTTGACACCTGTTTGGAAAAGCAAATGCATTATTAATAAGGAATATCTTTTGTTGAATTTGTGACTGAAATTTCATGTGCAAATGCATTTTGTTTAAATGGTAAATACGAAGAATTATTACAAGACTCAAAAGACCACTTACATACATATTTAATTAGTTTTCAGTTTTCATTCAGTCATTGTGCCTTGAAAATTGAACAAAAGTTTTAGATTTATCATTTGTTTTCCTTTCAAATTTATGCATCAGTAAGTATGATTTAAAAAATATATTTTTGCATGACTATACATGCACGAACAATAGTTTTTTTTTATCGAATTTAAAAACTTTATTACAGTTAAGTTCAATAAAATGGACTGCAATGCAACAAAATATCACACCTTTTTATTGTCGAAATATTGAATATTATAATTTTTGTAAACTAACGAAACAACCAACTGTATTCGACAATTCCATTTTGTACAACCATTCAAGAACAACAATTAACTATCATTTCAAGCCTGACTGGCTATTCGCCAATACAAAAGCAATGAAGTAGATTTACGCCAACATTTTGCCCCCTTTCTGAATGACCATGTCCTTACAACAATCATTAAAACTTTAAATAACAAAGTATTTTACAAAACAAAATTAAAATAATGATCTGCACTAACACTGATGCACATAAATAGAATTATTAATATTCCGTCATTTAACATATATATAAATGTATTGTTTTGTATGTAATAAATATTTCTCAATTGGTATTAATATAATTGATATTAATATTATACATATTAATTGACAAAAAGTAAAGCTGTTACGCTATACTCAGTTCTTTTGCGAAGTCAGTTTTGTCTTTTATTGAAACAACTTTAACTCTATTATCCTTAGCAGATTTTTTTACGATTCGTGTAGCTTTTTCACAAAGTTTGTCTATATATTTGCCCAAACTCCCATTTGTTAAGTCTGTTCATAGACGTATCAGAAAAGTCATACTGAAATAACTCTACCAAGGATTATCCTAGTAAAAAATGAGAGGGAAAAGGGCTCACATATATCTTTAGGGTTGTTTGAAATAGGAAAAAGAAGCCTTGAATTCAATACAGCCTCCATTTCAGTATCCAAAGTCAAACATTCTTCATAATTCAACGCAGTATTTCTTATAATTCTTTGTAAATGATGCTTTAGGGGATTAAAACACGAAATATTCAGAATACTCAGTACTATTTTAATAGAACTTACTTACCTCTCATCTTAAGCATTATTTAATATTTATACCATTTAGGTTGTCGTTAAAGCCTTTTCAAATTTTCAGAAGTCCAGCTTTTTCACAAAGCTTGGGTAAAGATTTGCCCAAACTTTCATCTGTTAAGTCTGTTCATAGGCGTATCAGAAAAGTCATCCTGAAATAAAACTATCAAGGATTATCCTTGTAAAAAATGAGAGGGAAAAGGGCTAATATATCATTAGGATCGTTTAAAATAGGACAAAGAAGCCTTGAATATTCAATATAGCCTCACTTTAAGTGATCAAAGTAAAAACATTCTTGATACGTCAACGCAGTATTTCTTATAATTCTTTATAAATGATGCTTTAGGGGATTAAAACTCGAAATATCCAGAATACTCAGTACTATTTTAATAGAACTTACTTACCTCCCTCCTTAAACATTATTTAATATTTATACCATTTAGGTTGTCGTTAAAGCCTTTTCAAATGTCCAGCTTTTTCACAAAGTTTGGGTAAAGATTTGCCCAAACTTCCATCTGTTAAGTCTGTTCATAGGCGTATCAGAAAAGTCATCCTGAAATAAAACTATCAAGGATTATCCTTGTAAAAACTGAGAGGGAAAAGGGCTAATATATCATTAGGATCGTTTAAAATAGGACAAAGAAGCCTTGAATATTCAATATAGCCTCACTTTAAGTGATCAAAGTAAAAACATTCTTGATACGTCAACGCAGTATTTCTTATAATTCTTTATAAATGATGCTTTAGGGGATTAAAACACGAAATATCCAGAATACTCAGTACTATTTTAATAGAACTTACTTACCTTCCTCCATAAACATTATTTAATATTTATACCATTTAGGTTGTCGTTAAAGCCTTTTCAAATTTTCAGTAGTCCAGCTTTTTCACAAAGTTTGGGTAAAGATTTGCCCAAACTTCAATCTGTTAAGTCTGTTCATAGGCGTATCAGAAAAGTCATCCTGAAATAAAACTATCAAGGATTATCCTTGTAAAAACTGAGAGGGAAAAGGGCTAATATATCATTAGGATCGTTTAAAATAGGACAAAGAAGCCTTGAATATTCAATATAGCCTCACTTTAAGTGATCAAAGTAAAAACATTCTTGATACGTCAACGCAGTATTTCTTATAATTCTTTATAAATGATGCTTTAGGGGATTAAAACACGAAATATCCAGAATACTCAGTACTATTTTAATAGAACTTACTTACCTTCCTCCTTAAACATTATTTAATATTTATACCATTTAGGTTGTCGTTAAAGCCTTTTCAAATTTTCAGTAGTCCAGCTTTTTCACAAAGTTTGGGTAAAGATTTGCCCAAACTTCAATCTGTTAAGTCTGTTCATAGGCGTATCAGAAAAGTCATCCTGAAATAAAACTATCAAGGATTATCCTAGTAAAAAGGCTAATATATCAATAGGAGCGTTCGAAATAGGACGAGGAAGCTTTGAATTCAATATAGGCTCAATTTATGTGATCAAAGTCAAAAATACTTCATAAATCAACGCAGTATTTCTTACAATTCTCTATATAAATTATGCTTTTGGGATTTAATATCAGCTTCCCATAAGCCTCCAAAATGAGGTATTGTAGAAGGGTTACAATTCCATTTTATAACTTCTGTATAAAAATATACTGTTCAATTTCTGTTCAATTCAGTATTTAAGCGCATAGTTCGATTACATATCTATTAAGTTTGTATTTTATTTATTTTATTTATTCATGAAGTTTGAATTTCGTTATTAGCCGTAAACAAATTCTGAACTATTTATATTGTTTTAAGTGCAAACAGGTAAAATTTTCCGTAATAAATCACGTGATAGAGATAGATCTTTTTTCTAAAATCATGTTCAAAATGTTTTTCAAAAACCAAAAACACCAGATATATTCTTCCTGTTTTGCCGTTCTTTCTCCAAAAGTCTCTTCAATTTTGTATTACGCCTGGAAATAACACTTTTATTTTTAAGCCCACCTATTTACCAAATATTCTTAGGTCCAGTGGTCAAAAATCCAATGGTCAAAACATACATAAAAACAATTTTTCATTAGTTAAAAATAAGTAATAAATTCTTTTCAAAATGTAATTTAATTTACAAATTGTAATATTTTCTATAAACATTTGGCTGTTAAATTCTTTTCGGAGAAGCATTGCTTAAATAATAAACAGTATGTGCGAATTTTAAAGTTTGAAATTTCTTAGAGCTTATTGTGTGTCAAGTCTTAAGCTTTCTTGGTACGCATTTATTACTAAAAGCTCGATCAGTGTATAAGATAAAATTCATCCATGATTTACTTTTAATATTAGAATTGTATTATAAGTAATAATATTATCAATCGCTAAATGTCAGTTAAAACTTATTTCTTCTCAATATTCTCATTTTTATCTTCTATGAAAGATGAAGTGTTAAAATTCGTTTTTATAAAAAAAAATTTTTTTTTACAATACGTATTCAAAAAATTCATTTTCCACGCACTTTCACACATTAAGTGTAACCTGATCGCGTGCACTGTGTTTGAATTCATTTTCATCGTTCATATTCCGTGCTGCAATACTATTTCAATTTAAAATAAACGGTTGCACGCTATTCGATAAGCATCTCGTTTAAATTTTTGGTAAACACCCATGCAACATTAAATTAATTCAAAACATTGATGACATAGCAGTTTTTTCGTGATATCAGAGAGTATCAATGACTGCGCTTATAGCATTAAAAACTATACTTTTCATATTTACAATTTTCTGTCGGAAACCTTCCGCTGCCAGGGAAGTGATATTCAAACAAAAAGTAATTTAAAATGTCAGTGAGAGATAATCTATTTTTTGACTTTTCAATTATAGTATCATTCGGTTTATCTGAATGTATTCAACAGTTGTAATTAATCTAGGTTAATTTAAATTTGTGATGGTACATTTTTTTTAATCATAATGACCGAATTCTTTAAAATAACACAGGTACAAGCAGTCTCAGAAAACGATAATATTAGAAGCAATTGTTTTCTTAGAATTAATTTAATTCTGTTTGTAAATATATGAATTTTATTTAGACAAGTTTGTCTATTACTAATATTTTAAATAGGGTTCTGTTTTTATTTTGTATGTTTTAAGAAAACCATACTTCCTGGAGTTACTGGACACATTCATCGCTAAACAAAATTATTATAATTCAAAATATGCCATAATTTATATGATGATAGAATTATAAGAAACATACGCTTCTTTTTAAAAATATAGAAGTGAATAGGGGGATTTAACCTCCTGAAACTACGTGCCTATTCTAATGGATGATTGCATTTAATTAACATCTTTAAATCCAAATAAATAAATAAATAAATAATTTATTAGCACATCGTAGAAAAGGTGTTTACAGAATTATTCAGGGAGATTCGTTCAGTGTTGACAACTTAGCGGATTTTTGAATATCACCGTTACCGAATAGCAATATTCGGCTTACTTAATGACAGACATTCCCTGATTAAATAAAGTTAAGATTACTATTCGGAAGTAGTGGTATGAAAAATCTGCTACTTTAACTTGATGATGCATAAGAAAAATGATATATTGAGCATGTTGAGTGATGCAGGATATTTCTTGCTATAAATCATGTTGAAAATATTTAGTGTTAACATTCAGTTTCTGAAAATGCTCTCCTTCAAGGCATTGTATTTTTACATTGTATTTTTATTAACTATTGATTGCAATTTGAGATGAATCTGTTATACACTTATTGTTAAGAAAAAATGTTTATTGTTCCCATAATGCAACTTTATTTTAAAGGCGTTTTACATAGATAAAACACAGAGCAACCCTAAATGGACTGAGCGCTATTAAAATTCAGTGACAAATAAATGGCTACAAATATTAAAGATATTCTTGCAGAATCATAAAGTGTAAAGTCAGGAATGGCTTCATTACCCTTTCTTGTTTTAGTTCCAACTATCACTGATAGATGTTACTACGCTGTCTTAAGTTTTTAAATGCATAAACTCACGTATAAAAATGGATTTAAGGTCATTCAGCTTTTAACTTTCATTCCGTATACCTGTACCTATTATTACAGTTAGTATAGCATTACAGTTTGACATAGAGCAACGCAGTCTATTGTGACATTGGGAACTAAAACAGGTAAGCGTGGTAATTAAATTTCTGACATCACACATCACTGTCCTATTTACGTATTAACAACATCGCCATAGCTGCACAAAATTTATATAGATTAATGTTCATCTTTCAACTATTGTGATGTTTGTTATTTGAACCTGGTTTCAAAAGATTCATGTTAGTTGGGATGGATAAAATACCCTGCATATCAAAATACATAGAGAAGATACATCATAGTGTAAATAAGCCTTAATGAATTTAAAATGCTAATTTGAAAAAAAAAAATTAAGCTTAAATGGATGTGCATTCACATAGTATAATTTGTCATTTACTAGAAATAGTTTTTATTTAATCCAAACTAAATGTTAATACAGAGTGTTTCACGAAGGACCCCTAATTTAGAAAATAAATAACTCGGAAAACGGTGATAGATAGAAGCATGAAATCAGTGGTATGTTTATTAAAAAATGTCTTAAAAATCTGATACAGAAACCTCAAAAAGTTAAACCTCAAAAGTTTTAGTTAAAAAATGAGTCAATAGATGGCGCTGCTGGCAGCAATACGGATCCCTATAAAGGGAGTTGAGACGTCAAAAACGATCAGTCTTCGAAGATTTCGCCGTTGAAACATGATCGCTATTAGCGTATATTGACAGAAATTCCTGAAGTAACACTGAAAAACATGGTTGACCGCAATAATTCTTTAACACTCGACGAGCTGGAGAGGATATTTGTCAAGCTTGTGTGTTGATTTCCGGTGGCATACTTCAGAGAGTCACTGACAATGTCATTCTTCGTTTGCGACATGTGTGTTCTGTGAAATATGCGCATTTTGAATCTCTCTTGATGTGATACAGCCTACTTATGGTTATGCCACCTGCAGCGACATCTATCAGCGCAATTTGGTACTAAAATTTTGATGTTTCTGTATCAAATTTTTACGAGTTTTTTAATAACCATACCACTGGTTTTATGCTTCTATCTATCAGCGTTTCTTAATTATTTATTTTCAAAGTTAGGAGTTCTTCATGAAACACCCTATATATTTCAACAAATAGAATTTTATGTAGACGTTCAAACAATACTTCGTATTTATAAATATCAAGGATGTTTTGATTTGAAATGCATTTGCCTTTGAAATATATCGTGGCATGTTTGAAAATTGTTATTTTTCCTAATTAGAACCGATTTATATCATTATAGTTAGTATGTTTATGTTCACAACAGTATTAGAATGTGTTTCTTAAACGATGAAACTGAAAAATTACATGATCTTAGTTAACATATATATCTATAAATTTTCTTTCTCAAGATGAAATATATAAAAGTTTAACAATATCACTGTTGTAGGTTAAAAAAACTTACATCAATTAAATACTTCACTATACTTTTAAAACTAAAGAAAGACAAATATGAAGCATTTAGGATTGTAAAAATATATATGTTTTTTTTCCTTTTGTAGTATTATTAAATTTACAACCACTATGCAATTATTACATCTATGATTGTGTAAGAAAGAATCGTAAAGTGTCGGGTTTTATCAAAGAGAAATTATATAGGCAACTTTAAATGTCTATTATTATTCTTTTGTTTAAACAGAGAGAATGGCACTGAACTAATAAAAAATAATATAATTTTTGCGCGTGTTACGAAAAAATGAAATGCGTGCCCAGTATATTTAAATTTTAAATAAACATTATGACTCGTACGTTGTGTAGATTGCGTTTTTCTCCTTTGTTTAAATATTATTATGTAAATTGCGTTTACATAATAAGGCTTTATTTATTATCCTTTTAAATCAGTAAGTATATAATCAATAAACGTAGTCGGCGTGAAGAGTAAGAATTAATTTTATTGCTACTTTAGTAAATAAAGTTGCAACATTTTTCGGATATGATTTTTTTTCGTTTGTAACTGTGTTTCAGTGTTTTATTTTTAAATTAATTCAAAAACTTTTAACAACAATATTTTATTTATTTGCAATAATGTTGTTTTCTGATTTGCATTATTATATTAATATATATATATAGTAGCGTCACGACCAATGGACTGAGTCATGATGGCTTTTTTAGAGGTTTTTATTACATTCAGCTACAGGGCAGCACAATGTACTAAACAACTAGACAGAAATATTTTTTTAGAAAATAACAACTAGACTACATTAAATTAGTCTGTCGACAGAATTATATTCTGCCCGTGGGTTTGGCCTCGCTAATATTCTTAGCAATGTTCGTAACTTTTCCGGGGATAGCCTTTTCTCCCGGTTTCCCCCTAAGTCCAGGCTTCGAACACTTCGCATGACCGAACGAAGTTCCGACTTTTGCCTGCTCGCCTCACTAGCCACAGAGGAAAAAAAATAAAGTTGCATCTAGCTCACACTCTTCGTTCAAATTCCTCTTTTGGCCTCATTTCAGTCGTGTATATGTTCTGACCCATACCCATTTCCATTGTATTTCAAGTGGAGGTTGAGTACTTACCATATGGTCTCAAGCATGCAGAGAATTATCACATTTCCATGTCAGGAGAGCCTTCAGATTTTTCAAGTGTTTATAAAATTATGGTACTCCAGCTTGTCAGAATTGAGTTATGCCCAACACTTGAGAACATTTCACGGCTTGCGAATAAAAAGTTATTAACAGAAATTTCACTCTTATAGAGTGATAATTTGGGATAGCCTCAGAAAACCGTAACCTTTTACTTTTCTCAGCTTATATATATATATATATATATATATATATATATATATATATATATATATATATGCAATACATTCTAATGCATTAATCAGCATCAGACTGGTTAATGCATTTGAATGCAAGGTTTTAACATGAATGGCTTTCTAACATGAATGTCATACATATCGGTAAGATTTCTTTCAGTTTTTAAATATTACATGTTACATTTTATATATTACTTGCATTATACGCTAATAAAAATAATATTAATGCTGAAAAGTTAAATTGAGATAATTGTTAATTCATTTTCACATTGGTAGTTCAATGATAATCAGTCTTTTTAAAAAAAAACTAATATCCTCTTATAAATATTATTTATCATATTAAAATTTTAATTTTAATATTCATTTCAGAATAGTTTAAGCCCAAAATGTATACAAAAAATAAATTAAAAAAATGGAAAAATACGGAACCATTCTCCTAGTGCATATTTCTACTTAAACAGCAAATGCTTCATCAGCCATTAATTTGAAGAAGTGTCCAAATTCGTCCCCATTGAAGAAATTGCGATTAACGTTTTCTTTGCTAATTTGCGGAAGCACATTTGTTTCCAAAAGTTTAAATCTCCAGTATCTATTACTATCACTTCTCCAGAAACTTGCTTGTATACGTTTCCCTCATTGTTCGAAACGATCCAATCATCCACTTGACTGTTCAAAATTTATGTTGAGAGCATGTGCTATCTGCGAATCCTTCTGTTTACTTTTTGCGCATTAAAAGATTTTTTTTAGACTTCAGCTTGAGTATACCAGTTAAAGCTTCTCTCAAATGTAATCTTCCAACTTTCTGGCTCATTCCTGAATTATTTTTTTTTGTTAACGTATAAAGACAGCGTGTGTTCTTTATTATGAAACTATGAAATTGAATAGCATTTTCTATTTTTCGACAAAAGGGAAGGATCCTCCAGCTGATAATTTGAAAATAATTTCTGTACCAGGAAGCTTGTTATGAGACAGGAATGGCTTATAATTGAACTTGTAACACAATTATCGAAAAATTAAAAACGCTGTTCGAGCCCTAATAACATTTAATAACTTGCCATCTAATAATTTGCCCCTAATAACTTGCATTTAATGTCAATTCGTGCATTTAAAGTTAAAAATGATTTGCGCATGAAAAATATATTTTTGAGAATCGCTTTAAACAATATCTTTTTTCGTCATCATATTTCCCGGATTTTACCGTCATTCAATCGGAGCCATCCGGAACAGCAGTCTTATAAAGGAATTTAGAGTCTTAAGCGAGATTTTTTGGCTCAATTTTCCGAAATTCTACAGCATATTAAGTGGGATCGACTTTTGACTGCTCGCGTATAAAACGCGATATACTTTCATTATTTCTATGAACGATACTCAGGGGACAGGAAAATATTCGTGTATTACACATGTTTACGTATTAACCACCTTATTCGGGTCTGACTGTACTGTTATTCAATGTCAATATAACTACATATTTTATTTCACTTTATAAAGTTATATGACTAATAATTTTTTCATATACTCGATTTTGTTCTATTATATTTTACTGAACATATCTCAGTTGAATACAAAAAAAAAAAAAAATGATGAATGTCTAAAATTGAAATTTCAGTTACAATTTCCTTTTTTTGTCTTTTCATTTATAAATTATTTGAATTTATATACTTCATTGATGTATTTGTTAAGTTCTATCTAAGTTACGCTGCCTAAAGATGAGAAACCCCAACTCACGAAAATTGAAGAATGTGATCAACAACTTATGCATGCTTGATATAAATTACTTTCGTTGAGTCTATTATTAATATTAAAATTTATGCAGCATTAATCATTATCTCAAACTAATATAAGTAATTAATCAAGAAATATAAATTTTTCTGATCTACACATTTCATTAGCTTTGAGAAAGCGATTGTCTCTTTATTTATAATAACGGCTAAAAGTAAAATTTAATTGTAAATCTTGCTTACATATTTTAGATATACTTTTCAAGTTTTAATACTAAAACCTTATTTTGAAATACACACACACACACACACACATATATATATATATATATTAATTATATATACATACACATACTCACTTACATTATATATACATACACTAATGTGCAAAACTTAAGCAACAAACATAAAATGCTTATTTCTGAACACGCGAGTACTCAAAAGGAATTTCTATAAACGGCAAGTGTTGAAAATAGGTACTACCCTAACAGCACAGCCAGTCGATGTGATATCTTCCTGACATCACAATCAATGGTCACAATTGTCGCAGTCACTGCAATGAACTGAAATGTGATGTCAATCATTCGTGTCATTTATACTCTCATTTGGTCACTCCACTGAAAAATCACTATGACTGATGCTTTGTGACGAGTCACCAGGTGAGTTTACAATGAAGTCACTTTGCAATTCTCATGTGATTGTTATTTGGAGAATCTATTGTAAAGTCATTTTGATAGCTGTATTGTGACGAGTTCCCAAGTGACAGAAAATGAAATCATCTGGTGACGTTTCACAAAGGAGTGCAATAGTGATTTCACAATAGTGTCTCGGTCACCTAAAAGTCACCATGTGACTTCATTGCGACATTATTTGGTGACTCATCACAATGCAATGCTCACAATGACTTCAAAGTTGAGTCTTCAAATCACAGTCACGTGAGAATCTCAAGGTGACTTTCATTATCATGTCACCTGGTGACCCATCACAAAGCAACAGTCACAGTGACTTTTCATTGGAATCATCTCATAACGGCAATTTCAGAGTAATAATGAGACGAGTGAAAGTTCCCATAGTTTGATTCATCGTAGTAACTGTGACATTTTTAACCATGTGTGACGTCAAGAAGACTTCACATCAACTGATTGTTCTGATAGGGTAGTACCTATTTTCTACAATTGCTCTTTATAGAATTTCATTTTGAGTACTCACGGGTTCAGAAATTGGCATTTTGAGTTTTGCACACTAGTGTATATATCGATGCAAGTAAAAAAAAAAAGTTTAATTAATTGTAAAAATAAATGCCTTTATTTTGCTTATTAGAAAAATACTTATTAAGAATAAAAACATAATAGTTTGTTCTAAATTAAAAAATATATCGTAACTTAAGGATAGGGAAAAGTGAAAATTTAAAATTTGAAAATATTTCATTTAAGATATTTTTGCAATTAATGGGATGGTTATGATACTTATTAAAAAGAAAAACATAATAAATTGTTCTAAAAAAATATATATCTCGTAACTTCAGAACAAGGGAAAATGAAAATTTAAAATCCAAAAATATTTCAGTTAAGATATTTTTGCATTTAATGGGATGGTTATGATACTTATAAAAAAACCCATAAGTGTTAAACACATGTGTTAAGTATGATAACTTCAAGAAAGGTGTATTATAGGTGCTAGCAGCATGAACACGATATTACACATTCTAGACAATGATTGCCAGTTCATAATATATCATAGATTGCATAAATAGAAAATGTTCTAGAAATGTTCAAAATGTTATCGCATGTCACACAATTGAAAATAAATATTCTCAAGTTTTCATTGCAATATGTTTATTCATAGAAGAGTTTATTTTTCTCAAAGTTGTTCACGGAAACTCGTGCTCTGTTTAATGAAACACCTGTATTTTTGATTAAATAAGTATTTTGTGACAGCATGTTCCATTACAAGTTTTGTTTCTCTTGATGTCCACTAACAATCTTCTGAGTTTGCCCGTATATTATCTGAACACCTTATATAGTAAACCTATGTGCATTCTATTTACCTGCATTTTCATCTTCCCATTATACATTATATTACTAAAGGTATTAGTAATATCTAAGATGTAATATAATATAATAGCTCTAAGATGAAAAAAATAACAAATGATTAAAACAAATGACCAGAATGTCAAGCAAATCATGTTTTTACTCCACAAAATGTTTTAAAAAATGACAACGGTAGTTTCAAAAGCAATTAAAATTGCGACTTCCTTCTTCGTTATCAGCAGAGGACAATTACAAAACAGACAAGTTGGAAATTGTACGTTAAACGTGAAACATAAGATACGTTCGTTTTATAACTAGTTTCACAATGTAAAAAAATCATCCTTATTATTTCAGTGAAATGAATTTTATCGTCTGCTAGGAGCCAAATGAGCATGCCTTTTTGTATTATTACGTAAACCTCGTTTACAAATGCGATTTTTTTTTCTACACCAAACAGCACTGTAAAATTCACCACGGATATCTTGCTTTGCGAATGATCACGTCCATAATATTTTTATGATTCATAATGAACGAATCTCCTGTGTTTATTTGCTCTAATGGATTGAGATATACGGCTGTTAACGTAATTTCCACTGAATTTGTCTCAGAAAATATAAATTTTTTAATGTAGCTGATCTTTAAAAAAAAAAAACAATTTTTTTTCAACGATCTTTCTAACAAAGAAACGTTTATGCAATTTTATTCGAAAAAATAATTTTGAATAAAAATGGCCTCCTGGCATAAGAAGTGGTTTGCCAGTATTTGATTGTATTACATGACTTGCTGTTTTATTATATGGATTACGTACGATAGGATTTAATAGAATAAATAAAACTTTTATTAATATATTTTTAAGTTTTCATTCGATTTTCATAAAATTTTAAATGACTCGAAAAAATTCTACAACGATAATACATATTAAATTTCAAACCATTCAGCTGTGTAGTTTCTGCGCTGTTATATGTGGATAGACGGACAGACAGATGGACAGACGGACGGACCAGGCGACGTCTATAGGTGCTACGTATTTATATATTTAGGAACGTACGTAAACACGAGTTTTAGCAGAATTTTGACTCGTCTGTTCAATGAAATAGATGCTATTTGCGAAGAAAGCTGTTTTAGATGTTAAGCCTCACGAAGAAAGCTGTTTATTTATAGAATGAAAAGTAACATATGATTAAATAAAAAAGAAAACTGCCCAGTTAAACTGAGGGCATGGAGCTCACAGGCTATTCACACTAATTGTATGTTATACTGTTATTTCAAAGAATTATGCCCATCGAAAAATAAAGAAGTCGACAATATATTAAGGGAAATCATCCACCCCCCCCCCCCTTATAATTAACCAATGAACACCCAAAACTAATTACGGAAGCGTCTTATTACAATGAACTTATATACAAAATTTGCAGCAAATCGTATAATTCTGCATGAAAAACCCATTTATCTTAATTAAGGGGGGATTAGACTCTCGTTATCCCCCTTTATACTTAACCAATGAACTTCCAAAACTAATCAGGTAAGCGCCTTGCCACAATGAACCTATATACAAAATTTGAAGAAAATCGGATAATTCTGCATGAAAAATCCATTTACCTAAATTAAGGGGGAGGATTAGCCCCCATTAACCCCTTTATACTTAACCAATGAACGCCCAAACTCACCAGGAAAGCTCCTTACCAAAATGAACCTATATATAAAATGAAGAAAATCGGATAATTCTGCATGAAAAATCCATTTATGTAAATTAGGGGGGGGAGGGCATTAGACCCCCTTTACCCCTTTATACTTAACCAATGAACCCCCCAAAATAGTCAGAGAAGCGTCTTATCACAATGAGCCTATATGCAAAATTTGAAGAAAAACGGATAATTCTGCATGAAAAACCCATTTATCTAAATTAAGGGGGAGTTAGCCCCACTTTCTCCCCTTTATACTTAACCAATGAACTCCCAAAACTAATCAGGGAAGCGCCTTATTAGGATGAACCTGTAGACAAAATTGGAAGCAAAACGGTTATTTCTATCACTAGATATCGCGTTACGTACATACATACGTATATACAGAACGGGCGGGCACAATAGCTCTCAGGCTTTGATAGCCTGTGAGCTAAAAAGGCGATCAGTCAATGATTAAAAAGGACTATTATTTAATGATTAAAAAAGATGATTATTGTACCAAAAACATTATTTTTTCCCTCCGGAAAAAATTATAAAATCTCAGTGACAATTTCGAGAGCAGTTAAATAACACCCACTTCATGATTAGCAGCAATCAGTTACCCTGGTAAAGATAAAAACCAGTTTTGGCGTAACAATTTTTCACCTTCGAAACGATAGATACTTTTTCTTGACGAAGAAACCACTTATTAATCAATCCTAAAACTATAGTTGTCATTTTACTAAATTTTTGGACGAAAAAATTGTACATTGTGCTTCATATATGAATAATCACAAGTATGTTTACCATTTTTTATACTGTGCGCTTTAGACGTCTGTCAAACGCCCGCCACCCAACAACTTTAAATAAATTCATGTCTAAAACAGTGAGTTTGTAAAACATTGTCCATGTAAATTTACAAACAGAGGAGTTTAATGAGACTCTGAGAATGTTTAGACTGTTAACTAACATGATATTACTATTTTCAGGTTATATATAAAACACAAGAAATTTTTTACTCTTGATACATTATTGAACAATTATATCTACCCTATATTCTGACGTATAAAGCGAATCTAAACTTTCACAGTAAGTTTACTAATTTTGGAGCATTTTTACTGTATAACGCGCAGTTCCTTCTTTGTTAAGAAATCTTACTGAGAGTTGTAGCAACAACAACAAAATAATAATAATTAAAAACAGAAAAAGCGTAATTAATTAGTATTTTTCATGTAATCTGATGTGAAACATTATAGCGTGTAAATATTTTTTTTTCTTTTTTTTTTTTTTTTTTTTTTTTGTAAATTAATAGCATATCTTTTAATGTAATAATTTTAAGTATTATGATTATGTGTGTTACTTAATTTTTAACCTTTCAATTGTATAACAGGTGTAAATTTCTATCAAATTTCTTATTCCAAATGTGCACGTTATACGCCGGAGTATACGGTACTTAATGTTTCCAATAATACATTTAACAATGAATTCACTTATTAAATTTCAAATGGTCGGTTTAAATGTTTCTATCATATATATTATTTTTCTTATTAACATCCCTTTTTCTAAGCAAATACAAAACGCAGAACGATAAATGAAATACCATATGAAAGGATTTTAAACAGGCATAGTCAGGCATTTTCTTACATAGTACACTCACATTGTGTTAAAACACGTTTTTTGATTAAAAATTGCAGTTAATTAAAAATTAAATCAGCAATGTTTTCATAAATGAAATGAAAGGTTTTTCTCAAATAAGTGTTGCCACAAACATAAAATACCGCATTATATCGTGCTCAACAATGATTATAAAATAAATAGATAGTAGAATAAAGATAAAGTGGGACACTGTTACTGCACAGGTTTATTTCATATTTAAGATTAAAAAGCAAAATTAATATTCAAATACTAAATTTATTTATTTTTTATCCCATGTTTTTTTTTTTTCGAAATGGGTGATGTTATCCCCTAATGCATTTAAACTACGATTGATAATTTTTAGTTTTTTTCTATTGCTATCTTAGATTCTTAGTGTGACTTTGATGAAATAAATTAGGTGATATTCTGGATTGACTAATTTTGTTTGTAAATATTTTTAGTCCTTAATTTTCGTTTCGAAAAATCAAAAAATTAAAAAAATTTAAATCTGCATCTAAAAAATATTAGATATTGCTCAAACATATTAGACTGCAGAGTGAAATCTTGGCACGGGTCCAATGGTAAAATAATAAAACAGAAAATTGGACTTTGGTTAAACATTCGTCTGTGATTTTCATCTTACATTTTCTCAATTACATTAACTATACAATATTTAGGTTTCATTCAATGACCAATTAAAGAATATTCCATGACACATTAATGTCCATATATTTTTTGAGCCCAAAATGTTATTTCTATTTTGTTAATAAAATTTTTGTAGTGTGACTGAACAATATCAGCACATCAGCTACTGATCCAGTGAAGATAAAGGAGTGACATATAAGTACAATAAATGATATGACAAAAGTAATGCTTTTTTATGATAAAAAAATTAAAATAAACAACTTTTAATACAAAAATACAACTAAAGTACTGACATAAGTTTATTGTTTACGAGGCAATAAATTTCAGTTTCTTTACTATCTGTGTTTTTATGATATTAAATATTATAAAAGAATGAAGTGAAACATTAATGTGGTTAGTGTAATACATAAACTATCAGAAAAAAGAATTTTCCATTTAATAATATATATTAATCATTTTATTTTAAATTTTTTAAAGTTAATGGTATTTGGAAATATCAAAACACTTCTAATTAGTGATGGGCGATTCTGAAAAATTCGGGAATGGATTAATTTCGATTTCGTGTAAAACAAAATCGATAAAAAATCGATTATCAAATTCTAGTATCGATGTTTGCGATGTTCTAGAATCGATTCTCAAACCAAATCGATCAAATTTGATCAAATCGATCAAATTTATTCGTGATAACTGCGATTAGAGTAGACAAAAGATCGATATTTATGGCGCTCAGTTCATTTTCATGGAAGTTAAGCAGTATAATAATCTATTTATTCTTTCGATTTTACTAATTCAGCGTCAGAGTTGCTGTCAAATTTTGTATAAGGAAGGATAAAGGCCCTTTTGGTTTTTCTTTCCAGTTTAGGTTCAAATGTTATCCTTTTAGTTTAGAGTTTGAGCCTAGTTATTTGGGTTACAAGTTAATTAAGTTGTATTTTTCAAGTACGTAGCCCCCCTCCTCCAAAATCATAAATTTTTTAATTATGATCCGATTTGAACGGGACTTTGGCTGACATTTTCCCCAAGACGTTTGGTTAACAACTAAACATTGATATTAAATCTGCAACATCTTGGTGACCAGTATTTATGAACAATAATCAAAATTTTCGGATTTTTCCCGATAAAAAACTTTATCCTTGGTTTAGAGCTACGCTACACAGGGTTCTCGTTAGTTAAGTTGTATTTGTTAATCAAGATTGTCTTCTCCGCGCTCCCCCTCTCCATCCCCCAAAATCATAACTTTCTTAAATATGGTGAGATTTGAACGGGACCTTTTCTGATATTCTTCCTAAGACATTTAGTTACCAACTATACATTGATATTATATCTGCAACACTTGGTGAGCAGTATTTATGAACAATAATCAAAATATTCGACTTTTTCCTCGTTAAAACACTCCCTATTTGGTTTAGAGCCACGCTACTCAGGGTTCTCGTTAGTTAAGTTGTATCTGTCAAATTTTCTCCTCCCCTCAAATCATAACTTTCTTAATTATGGTCAAATTTGAACGGAAGTTTTTCTGACATTCTAGCGAAGTCATTTCGTTACCAAATAAACATTGAAATTATTTTTGCACCTCTTGGTAACCACTATTTGTGAACAACAACAAAAAGAAATCGGCATTTTTCCATTTAAAATACTCCATCCTTGGTTTAGAACCACGCTACTCGGGGTACTCATTAGTTAAGTTGTATCTGTCAAGCATTTTGAAATATTATATAAAATATTAATCAATAATAGAGTCCTGCAACGGGTCAGGTTAACTCCTTTTTCCCAAACCCGACAAAAACCGTGGTTAGGCGCTATCTTTTTGCATTGCGGGTCGGGTTGACATCAACTTTTTTTGCTGCGGGTCTGGTGAAAGAGTTAGGGTAAGTTGAATTTCATTTTTTCGGGTTTAGAATCGGTTTTGGATTTTATTTTGATTCGTGTAGGTTGGAATCATGCCAGATTGACCAGATTTTTTAAAAAGAATGCTCAGGTGAAAAATGTTTTTTCAGGTGAAAAATTTATATGCAATAAAACCGGTAGAAGCAAGTATAATATCATTTGGTAACCAAATGGCTTGTGAAGAATATCAGAAAAGGTCCCGTTCAAATTTCACTGTAATTAAGAAAGTTATGATTTAAGGGTAAGGGGGAGGGGACAAGGAAGAGACAATATTGACAGAAACAACTTAACTAACTGGAACCCTGAGTAGCGTTGATCTAAACAAACCAAAGATGGGGTGTTTTAACGAGAAAAATGTCGAAACATTTTATTATTGTTCATAAATATTGGTCACAATGTGTTGCAGATATAATATAGTTGCTAACCAAATGACTTGGGAAGAATATCAGAAAATGTCAAATCTCACCATAATTAAGAAAGTTGTGATTTGAGGGGAAGGGGGAGGAGACAATCTTGACAAATGCTACTTAACTAACAAGAACACTGAGTAGTGTGGCTCTAAACCAAGGAGGAAGTGTTTTAACTGAAAAATGCTGAACATTTTAATTATTGTTCATAATTAGTGGTCACCAAGAGTTGCAGAAGTAATATCAATGTTCATTTGGTAACCAAATGACTTTGGGAGAATATCAGAAAAAGTCCCGTTCAAATCTGACCATAATTAAGAAAGTTATGATTTTGGGGGACGGGTAGGGGTGAGGGCGGAAGAGACAATCTTGACAGATACAACTTAACTAACGAGAACCTTGAGTAGCGTGGCTCTGAACGAATGATGGAGTGTTTTGACAAGAAAAATTCGAAATTTTTGATTATTTTTCATAAATAGTGGTGACCTAGAATTGCAGATATAATATCATTGTTTATTTGATAACCAAATGATTTGGGAAGAATGTCAGAAAAGATCCTATTCCAATCAGACCATAATTTTAAAAAATATGATTTTTTTTGGGGGGGGATGGGGAGAAGAGAGGGGGCGAACTTGCAAAATACAACCTTATAAACTAGCAACCCAAATAACTAGGCTCTTAACGTATTAATGAAAAGGATAACAATTTAAAATGGAAATAAAATACCCTTATTTATGCGAAATTGGACAGCAGAAGCTGCTCAGCTCTGCTACTAAAATAGTTACTTGAAGGAATAAATGTATGGAAATTAGCGCCAGAAAGATCGATTTATAGAAACCCAAATACTTTTAATAATTATTTTAAACCTATTTTTTTCTTTAAAAAAAAATCGGATTCAAAATGGTTAAATATTAATGAGTTACATAACACATCCATCTATAATGAAACACATGAAAATTGTCGGTTTCGTTTTTAATTATTCGTCCTTTAAAAGTAAGATATTCCGTGTATTGTAAACATCTAAACAAACAGAAACAAGAACGAAAAATCATGCGTCAAGCATAGATTATGTAGCACTTTCCAACGCTTCCAAAATAATTTTACAAATCATACCGTTTAATAAGCTAAAAGATAACTTCTAAGTAAACAATTTGGAAAACGCATAACATATTTAAAAACATAATTTCAGGAATTTCCAACATATACAATATTCTGAAAAATATCCGAATACTTTTATTCAGCCCTGTATGGGATCTATAGAATTGTATATATACTACATAGGATGCTAAATTTTAGTTCAGTTAGGAAACGCGTAGCACAGTTCAAAATTCTCCGCCTGGAGTTTGTCAATAAACAGAAATGTGTTCGCGAACTTTTGTGCTGCCCTGTATAGGATCTACAGAATTTATACACATCACGTAATAGACAAAAAGCAAGTTAACATTAAAATCGCGTTCAGTAACTTAAAACGCACTTCCAGGAATTATTGTTAACAGACAGTAGATAATTCTTTTGCGTGTCCCTGTAAATGAACGATGACTGCTATACACACACTATTCCGTAGTAAGTCTCTTGTAATGCACCTTAGTGATCTATATACATTTCAATGCGTTTAAAATAGTGAAACATTATTTAAATAAACCGCAGACGATTTTTCTCCATAGACGTCATGTAACGGAATTCTTTTTACTGTCCCTGTAAAGTAACTATAAGTGCTATGCACACCCTGTTCCATATTAAGCTTCTTCTAATGCACCTTAGTGATATATATAAATTTCAATGCGTTTAAAATAGTGAAACGTTATTTAAATAAACCGCAAATGATTTTTCCCCATAGACCGCAATGTAACGGAATTCTTTTGAGTGTCCCTGTAAAAAAACTATAAGTGCTACACACTTCCGTTGAAATAGGGAACATGCTATAGATAACGACAATAACATATCAAAATTGCAGATCAATCCGAGCATATTTACGGGAGTTAGAGCACGGAGAGACGGCAGACGGCCAGACGGCAGACGGCCATACGGCCAGACAAACCGAAGTCATAAGCACTTTTCAACTAGGTTGGAAAGTGCTAAAAAGAGCGGAGCTTAACGCCTAACCACAACTTTCGGCTATGCTAATGAATAATGAATCAGGAAAAAAGAAATAAAAACAAAAAAGTATGGGCATGGAAAGAAAAGCAAAAGGCAGACGATCTGATGAAAAATAAAAATAAAAGATCGAAATTACCCGTAGAGACATCGATAAAAAATTAGAAATCGAATTTAGAATTCATCGAAAAAATCGATTTGACCCCAGTATCGATTAAATCGATAAAAATATCGATATAAAAAAATTAGAGTATCGATTACATCGATTTGGACACAGTATCTATTAAATCGATAAAAAAGATCGAAATAGCCCATCACTACTTCTAATTGACGGAAGCGAAAAATAGTTTTAAGATAAAACATGTTCCCTCGATGATAATAATATATGTTCTCAAAGATAAGATATGTTCTTATATTATTTTCATATAATCTTCATGTATGAAGTATAGTAATATTTTGATATATTAGTTAAAATATACCATACATAATATTACATTTCTAAATTATTTAATCTCATGTGTTTCTACACAAAGTATGTTTAGAGTAAGATTATTTACCTCTTCCCTCAGAATGCAGACGAATTAGTGCAGCAATCAAAATTTTTTGGCAAGTTGTTTCTCAGGCAACCCGTTTAGATATTTTCCTTTGCAGTGCGTATCAGAATAAAATTACGAAAATCTCATATATATTTGTGTCATGTTTGTGCTTATTTCTATTACTTACTACATCTGAAATATTTTTTATTTTATTTTCTCTAAATGTATTTATTGTAAATATTCTTATCTCTGTTGCATGCAGCAAACTTAACTTTTATAAATTATTATGTATATATATTTTTAAAGAGGGTTAAAAAAGATAGCAGGATCATTAATCCAAAACATTTAACATTAAGATTGCTTGTAAGTGTACTTAAACGTAACAATGTCATCTGGACAGAATTAAAATTGCTGCATTTCCCTGACTTTCATATCAGTTATGTAAGTCGTGCATTTTGTCAAGTTAACAGTATAAAGGGAATTTTTCCCTGGTGCTACAATGTAAGAAAAATCCAGAAAACATTTACAGGCAATTTTATTATGAATATTTTTGTAGAAAAATTGTTCATAGTTGAGATATTTGTTTTCTGTAATTAAAGAATAATAAAGAAATTTAAACATTTTTCTTTACGTTTTATATTTTTATTTTATTAATGTTTCTAATCACACTGTCAGTATATTTTGTTATAAATTTTGCAGAGATCCCCCCCTTACATTAAAAAAATATCTTATACATCCCTTTAATAGTATCTACTTTTGCTAATCAAATTAAAGTAACTCATTATGTACTTGATATTCAAATAGATATTTCTCACATTAATACTTTTTCATTATTTTTCTTATAATTTCAATTTATTATATTTAGAAATGTACGACATTTTGTAAAAACGTAATTTCTTGTTCCACAAAGGTTCTGGCTACTTTCCATATTTATTTGAAAATGGCCTACAAATGCGATTTTATTTTCCTTCTTATAAATCCAATACGTTAAATCCGCTTATGTTCTCAGAGAAAGAAATATGTTTAATTTAATGCACCGAATAAATAAGGAAATATTTGTAATTTAATGTACCGAATAAAAAATGTATTTTTTTCAGATTCTGTTTTGTTTTTCAATTCAAGAAAGACGGAATGATAGACTAAACATATAAGACGAAACATAATTTTCATTAATGCTTTTCCATTTTATGTGTGAAGTCAGATGTGATTAAATAAAGTTTTCTTTTTCAAAACATTTCAAAACTTAAAACAAGAGAAACAATCATGCACCAGGCATAGGCTATGAAATGCTTTCCAACAGTAACAGAATATTATTAAAAATTTTCATCATTTCATACAATGAAATGAGATTTCCGAATAAGCAGTTTAAAAAATACATAACACATTAAAAACCCATTTTCAACAATCTCTTTTCGTATGCGGTAATATGCACGAATTCGGTCGTGTGGCTCGATATGTGATCTACAGGATTTATACATACCACGTAATACACTAAAAATTAAATAAGTTTAAAGATGCATGATGCAGCGGAGTTAAGGCGTTCCAGCAATTATCGATCATTGTCAACCATTTAACCGATGCTTTTGTGCATCTCTGAAATGAACGATATATGCTAAACAAGCAATAATTTAGTGAAAACATGTTTTAGTGTATCTCAGTATTCCTTTTGAATTTCATTGCGTTTGAAGTATCATAACATCACTAAAATACACCGAACCGATTTTTTACCATAGATCATAATGTCATGGAAATTTTTGTGCATCCCTGTAACTAAACTATAAATACCACTTATTCATAAACCTGAAAAACACATCTTATAGTCTACCTCAGTGATACATATATCAATCTCATTACGTTTCAAATATCGTAATATCCATAAAATACACCGTAAACGATTTTTTCCTATTCACCATAATGTACCAAAATTCTTCTGTGTGCTCCTATATATGAACTATAAATGCTACGCACTTCATTTTCAATCTGATCATTCCCTTCTAAACCGCAATAACATAAATAAATTACATTGCATTCCAAGTAGATTTAAAAGAGATAGAGCACTGTCAGACGTACAGCCATACAGACAAACGGAACACTTTTCAACTTTGTTGGAAGGTGTTAAAAAATGTGGGCAAGTAAAACATATGCAAAAATATTTTTTTATATTTAATTCCATTTATTCCTAGGCCAGTGGTTCTCACTATTCGATCATAGAGTTCATTGCATACAGCCTTAGCCTTATAAGTTGCGCACATAATTAATCAATACGCATATAAATGTAGGTATTAGAATAATGCTGTGATGGTGCTACTTTACAAGAAACGGGAGAAGGAAAACATTCAAAACTACCATCCAATCAGCTTACTGTCAGTGATTTATAAAATTTTCACCAAAGTTTTAACGACAAGGCTTGAGTCAGCTCTGGACTCAGCTCAACCTAAAGAACAAGCTGGGTGCCGAAGGGGATTTAGCACAATAGATCATATTCACACAGTAAGGAAACTCATAGAAAAGCATAAGGAATATAATTTACCTCTCTGCCTTGTCTTTATTGATTATTAAAAAGCATTTGATTCGGTCTACACATCTGAAGTAGTTGAATTTCTGTAGCACATTGGTATAGATAAACCTTATATGAATATCATATAGAGATTTACCAGAAAGTAACAGCCACCATCCGTTTGGACAAAGGAAAAGCAAAAATCATGCTTGAAAAAGGAGTAAGACAAGGAGACACCATTTTGCCTAAGCATTTTACTGGTGTTTTAGAAAATATTTTCAAGAAGCTGGATTGGAAAATAAAGAGATTAGAATAAATGGAGAATATTTAAAGAATTCCAGGTTTG
Source organism: Maratus michaelseni (assembly GCA_963931845.1). Lineage (NCBI taxonomy): Eukaryota > Metazoa > Arthropoda > Arachnida > Araneae > Salticidae > Maratus > Maratus michaelseni. The sequence goes on along the minus strand of OZ007588.1, from coordinate 104,814,110 downwards.
CTGGTGGCATTTTAATGTTCGGTAATAGTCCTGAAGAATTAGAAAATATGCTAAATGATTTGGCAGAAGCTAGCATTAATGTGGGATTAAAAATAAATTTACAAAAGACTAAGGTGATTTTCAATTCATTTGCATCAAAAAAGAAAATCGTCTACAACAACACTGAGATTAAAGAAGTGCAGAGTTGTGTGTACCTTGGACAGGAAATATCATCGGAAAACAGTATCATGAATGAAATCAATAAAAGAAGATGAAATGGATGGTGTGCTTTTGGGAAGAACAATATTATTCAGAAGAGTAACATGACTCTTTATTTGAAAAGAAATATGTTTAACCAGTGTGTTTTGCCTGCACTAACTTATGGAGCAGAAACATGGTCGCTAACAAAACGGAAGGTACAAAGATTACAAACAACAAAGCGAAGTATGGAAAGATGTGTGCTAGACATGCTAGACGAAAGAGAATAACCTGAATAAGAAGTCAGACGAAAGTTTTTAACATCATTGAGGGAATTAAACGGCTAAAATGGAAATGGAATGGGCACATTGCAGACAATAGAAGACAAGACAATAGATGGAGCACAAACACCCTACAGTGGTATCCCAGAGATGTAAAACGACCAAGCAGATGACTTCAAGTAAGATTGAGTGAAGTAATCGGAAAAGTGTCCAGTATTAATGGGATGACTAAAGCACTAGACAGGAAAGAAAGGAAAAAACTGGGGGAGACCTACATCCAGCAGTGGATTGAAAACGGACGGTTGTTGTTGTTGTTGATGATGATATAAAATTTATGATATAACTATTTATACATACATGCAGACAGATGAAAATAATATGAAATATCTAGGGGTAATTCCACTTTGTACGGCGTTCTTTAAGAATGTCTTTGTAGAACACGGATCAGTATAACGATCAGCCAGATTGATTTCCCATTAAAAAAGTATATTTTTGTGTATTTTGACATATTTTATCAGTAAAAAAGTAGAGTCATAGATTATAAATCAAAAATTTTGGCTAGTCATTTCATACCAAACTGATGTTTCAATTTCCTCGAAATAGAATTCTCCATCATCACACGTTGGACAATCAATAGTTAAAAATTCAGATAGAAAAGCTACAAATTTTCTAAAGAAAAGGCGTAAAAAATATTTTACATTTATCAAAATTATCGTTAAAAAGAGGAAACATTTTGTTAAAGCTAGGATCTTAAAACATAGAATGAAATATGGGGGACTACCAAAGTCTATCGTTATATTGTTGAAATCATTAAATCGGGCATCGTTAAATCGAAGTTATAATGTATTTTTTAAACTCATTTTTATGCACTTTTTGTTTTTTTTCACGGGTCCTTGTAATATTTAATTTTTAATTATTTAATTTAGTATAAAAGTTAGTAAAAACATTTCATCTTTATTTTTCATCATTTTAGTAACCTTCTCAGGAAATATAGAACATTTTTTTTTCTTTTTCAATAGAGAACAAATTTCACGTTATTTAGAAAATGAAAATACTTTCTGAAGAATAATTCGAATATTTTAAAAATCAAGCAAAATTACAGAACTTTTCAAATATCATGTAAATAATACTTTTAAATTCGAAAAAAGATAATAATAATTTTTTTAAATGTTTTCTTTAACATGGTAATCATTAGATTTTGTTTGCATATAAAACTGCTTTTGAATTGATATTAACTAATTGATTAATTTTCATGTTAAAATTATTTAATTTATATGATTCTAATAATTGTTTTAGAGGAAAACATTAAATATTTTAAATTGCGTCATTGCTTTTGGATTTTACTTGAATGAATTATAATTAACACAAAAACTTACATTAATTAAATTGAATAGTAAGCAGGTGTTACATTTATTAAACTAATTGCAATTTATTCATGAAAAAAACCCTGTATTTTTATCAAGTTATGGTGCGTATACAGATATTTTGTGTTGTGTTGTAAGAAGTTAAAATAAAGAAACCTTTGTGTTTTTTTCGTAGCATACACAAATTTAGTGTAGTTTTAGAATACCTGAGTTTTCGCTTTTATCCTTTACTTCTGTAGCAATTATTTATTGGTCTTCATATATCTAGTGTATTTAATTAAACTATTTCTTATTTTAGGTAAGATGTTATTCTTGTTTATAAGCTTGAATTTTCCTAATCAAAACATAGGATTGTTTAGAGTATCAAAAGATCGGAATTACATAGGTTAGAGGTAAGAATATTTATTTGTTATACTTTAGTTTAAACTTTCATTTTCATGTATGAAACTTGTTTCGATAGGGCGCCTCTAGAGGTTTCTCTTGATTACGGTTTTTAAGTGATCCTGTTATGTTACCGTAGTAATCAAAGTGTACATTCAATGGAAGCAACTGTAATGTATTAACAATCAATTTCTTTAAAAACCCAACCAGTGCGGAAGACACAGCTACGCTTGGTTAAAATTAGCACTTCCCGAAGCACTTCCTTATGTAGGTATGAGATTAATTACGAGAAAGTTATATGTACTCTGATCGGTATAGTTATGTTTTCGAGAAAGTTCTATGGACTCTGATTGGTTGAATCATGTACCTCGGCTCCTATTGGGAATTTCTAAAAAAAATCCTTAAGGTTCTAAAATGCAATTTTTTAGCCAAATGTCGCTAAAATTCCGCCCACAAAAACTCGCCAATGTCGCCAAATTTCACCAAATTTGCCGAAATGTTGGCAATTTTATGACTTTGTTTACTGTCAACTGTTCAACAACTTAATAAATGTTTCAGCCTTCACTCCAATTGAAAGGCATTGACCCGTAGTAATCCAAAAATGACCCACTAATCGGATTTTCTCGTAAATGGGGCCTAGCCTAATTGTCTTCTCGTATCCCAAAGCAATGTAACGAAATTTAGTCAAAATCGTTAGAGCCGATTTTTAAATAAAATTTACTTACACACACCTACAAGATTTGCTCGTATTATAATATATGGTATAATTAAATAAACAATATAACAACGTACTGCGATATCGTTTTTAATATATTATTGGAATGTACATATTATAGCTTGATTTGAAAATATTGACTAAAATGTATCTAATTGACCTACAATTTTCATTAACTTTAACGCGTGGGATAAGGTAATAAGTGATACCCAAGAAACATTTAAAAGTCGATTTTAAGTTAATTCTGCATAACAAAGATCTTGATGCCATATGATTTTCTAGCATCTTCTGGATTATTCTACTAATTTTCTTCATAGAATGATTGTTTCTCAAAATTTCTAGATAAATATTTGGCCATCAAAATGATCCCCAAATCCGCCAAATGCCGGTCAATAGCACAGTATCCGGGCTTCCCGTTCATATGCAGATTCACTTTTCCATTTTTGGACATAATTTTCCTTATATTATTGTTGGTTGAATTTTGTAACAGTAAAAATAGTTGACATATTCTGTATTCGATAAAATCTAAGAAATATCAGTAATTTTAATCTTAAATCCTGGCGGACTGCAAAGATCGAAGATATAGGAAAAGAGGTTTATGGTTACTTACAGGGAACCATGCCTTAGTGTAATAATGAAAAAAAACTAAGTAACTTATCTAAGTAAACAGCAATCGAAAGAGCATAGTAAAACGTGTTTGACGCATAAATCTTTTGACCTCGTCTGTCGTTATCGAGATAAAAAGTCTTAAAGTTTGCTAATTTATTTTTTTTAATTTAGGCGAGAAAATCAAGAAAAGTGAAAACTAATTAAGAATTCTAATTAAGAAATTCTAATAATCAGATTAATATAAAATAAAAAACACTTTAGATATAGTAATATACAACTGAAAGAATCCTTCCAAAAAAAGGTATTGACAAATATAGTACTAAACAAAAATATGACTGAAGCACAGAAAATCATGGCACCAAGAACATTTCATGAACTTAAATCTAGTGCAGTGTTTACAATGGTCAACCTCCAGCGAAAAATAAAATTGCTAGGTCGTTTCAAGAGGAAATAGCCGAGTTTGCACTAACCCAGATTTGAACCAAGCATAGCTAATCATGTCGAAGTATTGCAGTGCACTAAACTGGAAATGGACAAGTGACTGGAGTTCAATGATGTTGTTACGATGAAAAATATCGACTCCTCTTTCCATCAGTCACCGTTTGATTTACGTAAAACAAACTGCTTCCAGGATCAGAAGAATACACCACCCAAAGGTTCAACTTTGCCAGTAGCCCCTGCCGTAATTTTTTATTGAAATGTAGCGCCTTCAGGAACTGCTTCACTGACATGGGTGTCGTCGCATTATTGCATTAGGGCATTTACTACAAGATGGTACCCGTTACCAACAGAAGAGAAATAAAGATATTGCAGCCACGTCTTTATTAATGCTTTCGTCACCTTTCCTATAAAAAACAAATATGAGGAAAGTCACCATTTACTCAAACTTTCGAACTACTGAATTTAAGAATTTTCAACTCAACAGATTTTGTGACTTATTATGTGTAAATTATCATGCATCAATATATAATTTGCCTTATACGCGGTCCCAATTCACCTTTGATTCTGGAAGTACGATTAGCATTGGTGAGAGCAATCAATCTTCGGTACTGATCACTGAGGAATAGTTTAACTAAGCGTCATACTGTGTTTTGATTGAGCAGCAGCTTTAACTTTTTTCTCTCCACGCGTGTTGAGACTCCTGCCACAACGCATCCTCTTCTGGAAACAACTTTGATCTGAATTGTATCAGGTGTCTGGATTGTTGTTGCGCTTGGACATATTTCAGCAGTGAAGCTGGCGATCGCTGCTTCTCGTAGAGATGTGTTCTGTGTAGTAATACTCCCTACGAATATCATTATTTTTCGTGACACAATGTTGTACTGATTTTTAAATTCTTGTGCCCAAGCGTGAGATGCTGAAAAATCCGTAACTTGTAGCACAATACTGTGTTCCAAAGCGTAAATATTTTTCATAGATAAGATAACGTTGTTCACGAGTTTGAAGGAACTTCTCATAAACGTGGCTGAAAATCTGCTTGTACTTTGACCACTTTGACACGCTAGTGCGTGAGGCTTGTAGTTGTTTCTCGTAACTGTAAAACTGGGAAAGGCATGTCACGAACCTGAATGACTTTTGTACTGCAGCCAACTTCAGCTTCTTAGCATATTCAGATTACGAGTATGCAACTGCCCGTTGCTTGTAATCTGTAATTACACTTCGTGGCCTCTTTCGATCAGGATTTGGATGTTAACCTGATGCTGATGATTCGTGTGAGGCTTCATCTTTGCTGCTTTCTAAAACTTCACATTCATCGCTTGACATATCATCAAACTCGCTAAATCCGTCAATTACAAGGTCTTCCTATACTTGAAAATCAACGATCCCTGATGCAATCGTCGCATTAATTAGTCCTAACCGGTGTGGTTCATACAAAAAAATACCCATTATTAATAAAATATACATTTTCTTTGTCACTAATGAAAAATTAACACTTACGTCTAATTTCGTTGTAAAGCTGTAGTTTTTCTGGATAAGGTTATCTTCTTTCCATTTCATATGCTTGATAGTCGCCCATTACTTTAGAACATAGATGTACAGGATTGATACGAGACATTTTTCAGTATAACACACATTTCACACAGAGCCTAAAACCAGAATGAGATGTCTTACTGGTTTGTAGAAAAGCAGCAAGTAAAGAGGATTTTTACGTGTTTTGACAGGATTTTATCGCGTCCCTTCCACTAATTCGTTTTCGTAAATCAATAAATAGATAAAAAAAATGCATTAAATAAATAAATTAGCAAACTTTACGACTTTATATCTCGATAACGAGGAGACGAGGGCAATTGATCTATGCGTCAAAAACACGTTTCGCTATGCTTGCTGATTTAAAAAGATTATATATAAAAATGATAATTGTTTTTGACATGAAAAAGAACAATTTTATGAATTTTCATATTTTCTTTCTATCTACTTAACAAAGGTTTGTTAAAAATGCATGAATTTTGTTTTAATCTTAAGACAAAACATTTACTAATTAATGTTTAGCACAAAAATTACTGCTTTAATAATTCGTAGCCAATGACTTTATTCACCGAAACAATCGCATTAACTTTTATGCCAAGCATTGCGAGTGATTTCTCATTTCAAATAATTTATTGTAATATCGGAAATATTCTGAAAATTTACTAAATTTCTGGGTTTTTTTTTTCAGAAACGATTCCACAATGTCTCATAAAAACAGTATAAAAAAATATTCGATGAAAAATGTTTACCAGCTAAAATGGCGAACAAAACTAACTGGCTAGAATAAACTGTCTTAGCCACAACTAACATTTATAGAATTTTATTCATGAAATATTAACATAGAAATTTGACATGTTTACGAAGCGTTCAATTTGCTTTTGCAGCGTGGTTGCTTAAAAATGTGAGAAAACATGTATTTACAAATGAAGTAGTTGTGAATTTAGGTTCTATCGTTCATTTGTGGTTGTTGGAATCAAGATGACAATAGACAGATCTAACGAATCAGTCGTTTTGCATTCATTAATATCAAAATTTGTTATTGTTCACTTTGTTAAATTATTACGTTAAGGGTTGTGAGACCTCAAATTCTCGTCACTAATGTTAAACCTATGGGCATGGACTGCATTGTTATTTTTTAAATATTTTTAAATTCTGTTTTCTGTGTACACTTCTTAAATAATGTCTCTTTATTTTTTAGGTTACAAAATATTTAAAAAATATATACTTAATTTTATTTGAAATACTGAAATCTTACTTACAGCTCGTCAGCTTTTAACAAGTAAAAGATTGAATAAAGTATATATTTTAGAAATATTTTGTCAACTAAAAAAGAAAGAAAAATTCTTTGAGAAGAATATACTGAAAAAAAAAAGTTAAAAATATTAATTTTCTGAGAAACTATTTTTAAAATAAGAATCCATTCTACACCCATAGGTTTAAAATTAGTAAGAGGAATTGGACATCTCATTGACCAACACACGTAATTTAAATATTATATAAAATAAGATATTTGAATAAATAAGCAAATTATGCGTTTGTGCCAAACATTTGAGGGTTTCGGTTTTTTAAACATGGTAACTGATTATTTCGATTTTTTTTGTCATGATTTTTATGTATAATTATTTACACTGTAAAGATTTTGCAGCAGAGTAACCGGTCATTCGATCGTTTTTATAAAAAACGGTTACATAATCATAATTTAACAGTATTCTGACCCTAAGATGAGCAATATTATGGTCAAAATAGCGTTAAATTACGGTTAAGTACGGTCATTCAACAGTTTTAATAGAAAACGGTCGAATGACCGGTTACTTTGCTGCAAAATTTTTTACAGTGTACGTCCTTCCCGAGATGCTTTTAAAAGTACAAGGTTAATTTATTATTCAAGAAATGCCATCATAATCTAAGATAAATTTTATATGTATGCAACTAGTTTTTGTTATGAATCCATTTGAATCAATAGAGCTTATATGTATCCATATCAGGAGTTTCTTTTTTATTCAGAAATTCCGAGTCCATACCAGAAAAACCGATTTTTTTTTTTTTTTTTTTTTTTTTTTTTTTTTTTGTAATCACGAAACGTTTTTTTATTAAATAAAGCAAAAATTACTAATCAGAATTCCTGGCATGAATATGGAATTTCTGTATAAAAATTAAATACCTGAAATACACGCTAATGATGCAAATATGTTAAAATTCAAATAAAATCCAATAAAATAAAATCTGTATAACAAAAAATGCTGCATCGTTAACTGACGATTTAGTCTTAAAAATAGGTTTTTTTTGAGGAAGTTATAATATCTGTTTTAGTTATAGATTTTTTTAAACGGGAATATACCGAATTTTGTTAATTAACTTGTTTTACACTCGAATTCTCCATTCAGGGAATAAAACTTTTTCCATTTAAATTTCCTTTTATGTATTTAAATAATGAAGAAATACTTATAATTTACGTTCCATACTTCGCTTCCTTTAACTTTAATAGAGATAACACACAGCATTAATAATCTATTCTCGGATTGAAATCTGAAACATTCATGAGGTGCATTATGTGAATATGCATCGTTAAAATAGTTGTCTTTTGTGAAATTTTCTTTTCAAATCCATTCATACATGTCTTCAGTTCTGATGTGAAATGAAAATAGTTATTTCATAAAGAATCAGCTGTCTCTGTTCTGCCGAATTATTAGTTTTGAATGGACTGTGTCATCTTTAAATTAGCATTAAGAATATTTTCAGATGATGGATTTTGCTTCTTTGAGTGGAAGTCTATAATGCTAATTTCAAATTGTTTATTTTAACCTGTCCTATATGTAAATTTACCGCTAGTCATTTCAATATAATAATTGTTTGATCCGTCAGCTTTAATAAATAGTATTTCATCTACCCCTGAATAAATTTAGTTATAGAAAAAAAAAGAGCACATAACTGATATAAAGTATAATAGAAAACTACAGCCCTTTCAAGATTATGTCAAGAAGAAGCCATCCAAATAAAGTTCAGTGAAAATTTGATCATTTCCCCCTCTAATCTATACTGTCCATCGATTATAAGAGAAACAGTACAGTTATACGTACACGTAAATATTCTATATGTAACGATGCTGCATCATTTAACTTTCCACAATTATGACCAAAATTATGAATTAATCCATTGTTGCAAATATGGAAATAAACTTCCAAGTGAAATTAAAATAAAATAACGAGCGTAATCTGAGAGAGCAAAGGAAGTTCGTGTGTTATGGAATATCATTTGCATTTTGATTTGTAAGTCAACATAAAAAATTTTGAGATAAATAAAAAGTTAGTAAAGTGCAACCTTTGACTATGACCTTTTTAATGCGTTTTAAGTGGAAGAAAAAAATAAATATCAATATTTGGATTTAAAATAATAATTCCCCTTTTCGGGTACTATGAATATATTCGGGTAATCTGGAATAGGGTATAAGGAATATTAAAGTTGCATGAAAAACCATTATTTACAAGAATAACCAGGACCATTTAATGAGTAAACAGCAGTACATCATGTACAAATCATCAGATTCAATGAAACTTTGTCTTAATTTTACAAAAATCATAAATGTAGTCGTTTGTTTCGACCGCACAACAGAGCACATGGGCCCACAACGCACACATCAGACATTTTTACCACTCCTTCCCTTTTCCATGCTCTGAATATTTTATATTGCAAAACAGGGACAATAAATATCAAAAGAAAAAAAATAAATATCAATATTTGGATTTAAAATAATAATTCCTCTTTTCGGGCACTGTGAATATTATCGGGTAATCTGGAATAGGGTATAAGGAATATTAAAGTTGCATGAAAAACCATTATTTACAAGAATAACCAAGACCATTTAATGAGTAAACAGCAGTACATCACCACAATGACCAGCTTCCACATCTGGTTAAAAAACCCATGTCAGATAATATATCCGAGTGGAATACAAAGTATTTCATATTACCAGACACGCCATCTTGAAAACCTTAACCTGTTCAATTGTTAACAAGTTAGCATAGAGGTAAACTGACTAACACAGCAATAAATATAACTGTTCAACTTAATACTGAATTTGGTTAACATCACTGAAGAATAGGTCTTATAGTTAATGCGAATTTTATCAAACTTAGCAGCAAAAAACTTCAATAATTGAAAGTAAGATTTGATTTCACCACATCAGTCTAACAACAGGTATCTAAAAAGAAAACACCGCAATGCATCATGGAAGTACTAGAAAGTCATTTGGGAGCTGTAAGCCTGACTGCAGCTATGTACGGACCAGATATGGAGGTGTTCCATATTGTCCGATCATTCCATAATACCCGAACTTCTTCTACGCAAAAAATTGAATGATGGCGTTTTATATCATCATATATATTATTTCTGTTATCAACATCTCTTTTCTAAGCAAATACAAAGCGCAGAACGATACATGGGATACCATATGAAAGCATTTTGAACCGGCTCCTGACATAGTTCGCTTACATTTCGTTAAAACATGTTCTTTTTTACTAAAATTGCAGTTAATAAAACAACATTATATTAGCATTGTTTTCATAAATGAGAAAGGTGTTTCTGAAATCAATGTTGCCACAAAAATAAAATATCACATTATATCGTTCTCAGTGATTATAAAAAAATTGTAAAATAAAGACAAATGGGACATTGTTGCTGCACGAGTTTATTTTATATTTATAATTAAAAAGCAAAATTTTAATTCAAATTCGCAATTTATTTTTCTTTGTCCCATGTTTTTTTTCTCGAAACAGATGATGTCACCTTCTACGCCAGTTAAAATACGACATATATATATATATATATATATATATATATATATATATATATATATATATATATATATATATATATATATATTATGCTTTCACTATCAACGATCAGTTTTTACTGTAAATTTGATGGAATAAATGAGATAATATTCTGGCTTCACTAATGTTGTTTGCAGATATTTTTGTCCTTAATATTTTTATAAAAGCTTAAACCTGCATCTAAAAAGTATTAGGCTGCAGCGAAAAATCTTCGCACGGGTCCACTGGTTACATTTTATAGATCATGCATCTTTAGAATATTCTTATTTGTTTTGACAATGTCATCGGTGAAGCCGAAACATGTAAACAGTTTATTAAACCCTTTTTTTAATATTTTTATTGTTTTCATTTAACAACTTTAAACAATTTGATGAAGTATATTATTCCATGGTGTCGTGCTTTGTTACATATTTAATAAGCACAGATTTAATAATATTCACTTTCACATATTTAAAAATTTAACTTTCTTGCATTCATTTTGATAGTCATATAGGTTTAGTTTGCATCCTTACTTTGCATTTCAGATATATTGCAACATAGCTTCTAAATTCAAACTTGGTGATAAATAATATGGTGCAGTTGAAGTTCCGCCAACCATTCCTGGATTAGGTAGTTTTCTAACACTTTCAAATTAACATCAGAAATCTCTGGAACTGTAGGTAATAAAAGCGTTGTGTATTTTCCTTCCTTTGAAGGTATTATTAGACTTTACACTCCTCCAATTTGAACCTCCTAGCAAAATAAAAGGAAATTAAAGGGTTTTCTTTTCTCTGGTAAATTTGTAAGTGAAAATTTATTTTTCTTGATGTTCTTAATGGAAAAGATTTCCTCATATTTATAATTCTAAAGCGTGGTTTTTGTTAAAATTTCATCATAATCACCAATCGTCACCAATTGTTCTTTGTCTCTGATATCTTCTTTATTATCTGCTAAACCGTTTCTTGCTTGGCACTACGTATTTAGTATTGTTCATTTTTATAGCTGTAAAGAAAGCTATACAGGAAACCTAAATGACTTTCTTTACTAAACTATTGTTAATTTATCAACTTAATTGTTTATAATTTCTTTAAATATGTACAAGCTTAAACTTCATTTTTAATTTTTAATACTATGTTATTAAAATCAAAAGTCTTTGTCGATTCGTTTAAAAACAGTTTAGTTTTAGTTTAAAATTAGTTTAGTTTAAAAATGGGTACCACAAATTAAAACTCACTTCCAGCAATTATTGTTGCTAGACAGTACTGTAACCGAATACTTTTGTATGTCTCTGTAAATGAATGCTACGCACACAGTGGTCTATAGTAAGCCTCTTGTAGTGCACCTCAGTTGTATATATCAATTTCATTATGTTTGAAACAGTGTAAAATCATTAAAACTCATCGCAAACGATTTTCCCCATAGACCGTAATGTAATTTTTGAGTGTCATTGTAAATGAGCTATAAAAGTTACACACTTCATTTTAAATACCGAGCATGCTACAGTAAACATCAGTAACATGTAACAATTGCACGGTAATCCGTGCATATTTACGCGAGTTAGAGCACTGACAGACGGCAGACAGGCAGACAAATTGAATTCATAAACCATTTCAACTATGTTGGAAAGTGTTAAAAATACTAATTTATAAGAATTCAATGTTTATCTTAAAATAACGCCTAATTTCATGATTGCAATTCATTTGGATCCAAAAAATGTCTATTAAAATACATTGATTTGGTGTCGGGGCCGATCATTGAAAATTCACCTGTTTGATTTACGCTTAAAAAATGGGTGAATTAGTAAATTAATTAAAGAAATTACAATTTTTGCATTATGTCTGTTTTTCAGATGTGACAACAAGATAGAAAAAATCATTTTTTAAACTATCTGTTTAGGATTTCTGAATTGTTTTCTCAACATATAATCACAATTTAATTAATATTATACTATTAAACTATGAAAGAGTATTTTTTAAAAATATATTAGACTTTTTTTTTTCTTAATTATATTTTGTACTTTTGAATGTTTAAATTATTTCGTTGTTGCAGTTTCACAGGCATTTGACATACTTTGGTTTGTCGCATCATTAACTCCATTGTTTCTATATCTCGTAAACAATTGTATCAATAATGATTATTTGGCAATTTATTACCTGCGGCCGGCTAATGAAAGACTGTCCTAAAATTAGTTTATTAATTTATAAATAAGTTCTAAAAATATTAAAATATTGTATTGTCATTGGAAACACGCCTATTTGCACACTTTTTTTTTTAATTCTGACACAAGAAGAGGTGAGTGAAAAGTCTATTACAAAAATCTATCTATACATTCAAAAACACAATTTTGTTATATGAAAGAGTGTAATTAAATTAGGATGAATCTAGATTTGTAGTATTTTTTCTTTCCTTTTGTTAGAAACTCATAGTAAATCAAGAGAAAGAGAAATGCGTAGCTTTTTATCATCTATTAAATGAAAAATTCTAAAAAAATGCACTCACACAAATCGTTACGAGATTTAGTTGCAATACAATTCAATAATAATAATTAAGAATCTGATAAAGCGTTAAAATTAAAGCTAAGGTACAAGCAATATTCATAATGTAAAAAAAAAAAATAGTACCTGCTACAAAGTTTATGGAAAATTTCGGAATAATTAACCAGTTTTTATTGTGACATTTAAAAGCATTTACAAATATCTGAAAAAAAAACTCTACTGTGTACATTGGATTATGCGATATTCGATTATAGGACACACTCGATTAACCGATTCCTTTCACATATTCCATCGTCTTATTTGCGCTGATATACCTTATGGTATTTTTTGAGATATTTCATAATTCAGAAAGAAAACTTTTAATTAATTCAAAAAGTCTTTAAGCAAGATCAATCTAAACACGAACGGAAAATCATACGTCAAGCATAGATTATGAAACACTTTCTTCATACACTTTCATCATACTGTAACAAATCTTCACCGTTTAATAAGGTAAAAGATTGTGTCTACGTAAACATTTTCGAAAAGGCATAACACATTTGAAATCCCAATTTCCGTCAACAGTCAGAAAAGTATCAGAATTCTTTTGTGCAGCGCTGTATAGGATCTAATTATATAAATACGTAGCACCTATAGTCGTCATTTGGTCCGTCCGTCCGTCCGTACATAAAAGCGCAAAAACTACTCAACCGAATGGTTTGAAATTTGATATATATAATCGTTGCAGAAATTTGTCGAGTCATTTCAGAATTTATGATAATTGAATCAAAACTTACAAAGATATTAATAAAAGTTTTCTTTATTTAAACACGCCAAGTAATATGAAAAAAAATTACTTAAATTTAAAAAGGTGTACCACAACTGAAAACGCACTTCTAACAATTGTTATTCAATTATTACTGATAGGAAGTACTGTAATCGAATTATTTTGTGTGTCCATGTAAATGAACGATGAATGCTACGAACACTTTATTCTATAGTAAGCTTCTTGTAGCGCCCTTCAGTGATATATATATCAATTTTAATATGCGTGAAATAGTGTAACATTATTAAAGTACAAGGCAAACGATTTTTGCCCGTAGACCGTAATACAACTCAATTCTTTTGAATTTCCCTGTAAATGAACTATAAATGCTACACACTTCATTTTCAATACCGAGCAAGCCTTAGTAAAGCTCAATAACATATTTCAATTGCATGGCATGCTGAGTATATTTACGGGAGGCAGAACACGGACAAACGGCAGACAGACAGCCAAATCGAATTCATAAACACTTTTCAACCAAGTTGGAAAGTGTTAAAAACATTCTTTTATAAGAATTCAATGATTATCTTAAAATACCGCTTAATTTCATGATTGCAATTCATGTGGTTAAAAAAATATCTATAACAATACATTAATTTGGCGTCGGCCCCGATCATTGAAAATTCACCTGTTTTGGTTTACGCTTAAAAAAGGGTTGAATTAGTAAATTAATTAAAGAAATTACAATTTTTGCTTTGTGTCGTTTTTCCAGATATTCCAACAAGATAGAAAAAAAGAATTTTTTTAACTGTCTGTTTAGAATTTCAGACAGACAAAGTTCATAAATGCTTCTCAACTATGTTGGAAAGTGTTAAAAAAAATAAATCTTGAATCAACTAAATCTGAAGAATCACATAGTGAATAACCCGAATGCAGAACATATGATAACCAAATGCACTGGGTGTGAAACACATAATGAAGCCTAAGTACTTTTACTAGGAGAACCCGAAATCACACTGTTGAAAATTTGCAGCAAACTGTCCAGTCATTTGACAGTTTTTATAAAAAAAATAGTTACATAACCGTAATGTAACACTGTTTTGATTATAAAAAGGGTAATAATATTGTCAAAATACAGTTAAATTACGTTTATGGAACAGTTTTCTATAAAAACGGTCGAATGACTGGACAGTTTGTTGCAAATTTTTAACAGTGCATGATGGAAGCAAGTCCCAATTGAACGGAAAAGAAATCTGTTTAACTATTTTTTTTCATTGTAATTTATTTATTTTTAAATCTGTAAGGAACAGAATAAATATGCTGATAAAATTTTGAAATGAGGAAATGTCACCAGAATTTACGAAAAAAAATGATTTTGGTATAAATAAATATTTCTTTTAATGTACTTTATAAAAACGAAATTTTATTCAAAAATTCTATTGCAAATGTGGCTGTTGGCGATAAAACTAAAATGGTATAAAAAATATACTACAGCCCTTCAAAGGGTTGAAACAGAAATAGTAAAAAAATAAAATGTTACGTAATTACAAAATTCTTTCTTTAAATTTGTTTCTTTTTTTAATGATAAAAGTTTATAATTTGACTTACAGTATTTTGTTTTATGATAGAAGTAATTTTTTATATACTGCTTTTAAATAACGGTTTAATGTTTGTATTTTTAAAAAAGACATCTGTTATAATCCTCCGTATTATCCGACAATTTTGATTTTCCGACATACGTTGTTTCTTTGAGCGACTAATAATCGAGGGTCTACTGCATTAACTCTTTAATATTTAGAAAACATATACCTTAATTTATTTGTATATTTTGGAAAGGAAACAAAATCAATTGACTACTTCTTTCTATCAGATAATTGCTTTAATTATTATATTTTCACTTCATTTCTCCTAACAGAGGTTTAATTAGAATTAATTAGAATACAGAACTTTAGAATACACATTTGTGATAAAATTGTTTTTTCAAGTGAATACAGCTCTCAACAAATAAAGAGAAAGGAGCATTTCGAAAAAGATAATACACGAGTATTTTCTTTAGGAAGATTAATTTTGTTTCTCTTCTGTGAAAATTATTTGACGAATGGAGAACTCTGATTAAGTTTATCGAAAGAATGTACATTTCATATTCTATATATTTATTGGAGAAAACTTTCTGAGCCTTTTTAGGTGCGTTCGTAATTATATAAATACTATAGTCGTCATTTGGTCCGTCCGTCCGCACATAAAAGCACAAAAACTACTCAACAGAATAGTTTGAAATTTGATATATATAATCGTTTCAAAAATTTGTCATTTCCAATTTTATGATAATTGAATCAAAACTTACAAAGATATTAATAAAAGTTTTCTTTATTCTATTAAATCCTGTCATACGTAATCCATATAATAAAAGCTCAAATCATGTCACTGAGGAAAACAAATACGGGCTAACCACTTCTTTTTTCTTATGCTAAGCGTCCATTTTTATTAAAAATTATTTTTTCGAATAAATTGCATAAAAGTTACATTTTTAGAAAGATCGTTCAAAAAAATGTTTGCTTGAGAGATGAGTTACATTAAAAAATGCATAGATTCTGAGATAGCGTCAGTAAGAATTAGGTTAACAGCCGAATATCTCAATCCATTAAAGTAAATAAACTCGAGATTCGTTCATCGTGAGTCATAGAAATATTAAACCATGGAGGTAATCGTTCGCAGACCATGGTGAATTTTGCAGCGCTCTCTGGTGTGAAAAAAAATCACATCTGTAAACGTGGCACACGTAATAAAAAAAAAAAGACATGCTCATTTCGCTCATAAGAGACGATGTAATTCATTTCACTGAAATAATAACGCAGATTTTTTTTTTACATTGTAAAACTAGTTATACTACGAACGCACCTCATTTGTCACGTTTAACGTACAATTTCCAACTTGTATAATTTGATGACATTACTTTAGTTGTAATATGTGTCGATGAAACTATCTCGTATTAAATAAATAGACGTAAATTGGAATATAAAATTTTACGCGCAAAAATATGTATGCATACGTATTTTAAAAATTGGAATTTTATATGAACGTCCGAAAAGTTCTAAGCGCTTCTTCATGTAATTTTAAATAATGAAATAAAATTCAGATTTTAAATTTATAATTATGCATTTTTTGTTTATGAAGTCTGTATGTTTTTAATTTTAATTTGTATGTTTTATTCGATTTTAAGTTATCAACGTAATTTAAACGAGTAACGTTAGCGAATTACAAAATAAAATATTTATTTATTCAGATCGTTAGGGTATAAATTTAATATCTTTAGAAAAATGAAAAGTATTTTAATGACTTTTAAAATGCACTTCTAACATTGTTGTAAAAAAATATTATAAAATATAATTTCTCCTTGTTTGGTTTATTGTTTCGTACTTTATCTTAAAATATCCTCTTTTAGAAAGGCAAATAACCTCTCTTCAGGGCAAAATACTTCATTAAAAATTCATAAGTGCAGTTTCTGAAGAAAGACTTACAAACTATTTTCTATTTTTATAGTAGGCATTATGTAATAGGGAGCAAAAAAAGGCCTATGGAAAGTTCAACAACCCCACTGTTTTTTTTTGTAATCTATAAAAGTTGCGAGTGGAAGTGCATCATTTATGTATAACGAAATATCCTTATGCAAACGTAAGAAAATTTCTTTCAAAAAATATGAATATTGTTTAATAATATTTATCATATTAATACGAATATTTATATTTATTTTTATTATATATAATTATAGTATGTCACTTTTATATACATTTAGATATGTTAGGTGTGTAGAAACTGTTAAAATTCTGAATTTCAGAGGGGAAAAAACAGAGAAAATGAGATAATTGAATAATTTTTAAGATATAGTCAAAATCAGTTAATACGGGAAACATGAAAATTATAAAAATCCTTTGTATTAACACTTATTCATAATACCCATGAAGAAGATAAAAATCTAAAAAACACGCACATAGTTAAACTAATTACTACTATTGATCTCAATGCTAAAAATAACTTAACATCATAAAGTTAACATGTATTTGTCTTTAGATAGGTAATTTCTTTAGACAAAATCACAGTACTATAGTCATTGTCTTTAAAGAACTGATAATTTCAATGGACATGAAGAAAGTGCAGCAATGCAACTGATCACTTCCCCTTTTCACTATAAAACTCGTCGAAGATTGGAGTAATCATTCAATTTTCGAGTTAATTATTTCACATATCCTTTTCATTTTAATAGTGCAATAAAACACATAAAAAGGTTAGTTAATATAGCCCGCAGTCCGACTTTAAAGAAAAATAACATAAAGGTTTCCTTCTGTGTTCCATCCTTTCCATCGCTCGGTTGTAAGTCTTACAAAATTGTCGTATTTGAAACGTCCTTATCTCTCTCTTCTTTTTTCTTTTCTTCCCACACTTTGGACATTCCTTTGCATTTTTGGGAGGTGGGGGTGGCATGTCCTTGAAGGTTGAAATTCTGTCTTATAAAATTGATAAATTACTACATTTTGACAGATAGTTGTAATGTACAGTGCTTGACAAATGCAAAGGAACAATGAATTTGTGTAAAAATGTTTTTCCTTAAGTCGCTCAATCACAGAATAATAACGTTGTAAGGAAAGGTCTCTTGTATCTATCAAAGACAGTGCATCCACGTGGTTTCCGTATTTGAAATTACAGGTAGTAACTTTCGAGGGGAAGTCACACTGTCTGTTTCTGAAGATAGAGCTGTAAATTTCCCTTTTGTACGACAGGTATTTACTGTTAAATGTCTGTAAGACATCATTTGATTGCGTACGATCGTGATTGAGCAGTTTGATGTCTCAAGGTTGGGCAAAATGTCACTAATGTGACCAAAGCAAGAGACGTGTCGAAGAGTGTAATCTTGGGGTTTAAAAAGACTCCTGGATGTGGAAGTGCTGCGAGGAGTAATTCTGGAGGCCGTGATAGGAACACGACACCTCAAGAGCATCTATATATCTATCTAGTGGTCAAGAGAAACATGAATGATACTTAATTTCAGATAACTTGAAACCTTGCTAACGCTACTGGATTACTGGTAGTTGGTTATCTTCGAGAATCATTTCTCTGTGACTAAATAATGCTGGCTTAGATGCACAGAAACTTTTTATACGTTACACTATGAGCACATCGTTATAAGGAAAGTTTACTTCGGTGTAAGCAGCATATATGTTGGGGTCAGAAACAGTGGTCCAGAATTATGTTTTCTAACGAATCCCGCTACACCATAAACAGTGATTCTGGAGAAAGAGAAAGGTATTCCTTTCCATCAACAGAATGTCCAAGAAACTGATAACAATGACCAAAGAGTGATTGTGTGAGCAAGTATCAGGCATAATGGCAGAATTCTGCTGCTTCACATATTTCAAAAGAGTGCAGTGACATCGCAGGGGTATTGTACAGGCGTTCTCCAGGGTCATATGCACGTTTCTCGGCATGTGGTTAGTCCAGAATTTTTGTTCATGGATAACGATACGCGCCCACATATGGCAACTGAAGTGTCTCTCACACTAGCAGCAGACGATATTGCCGTATGACATGCCTTGCTTATTCTCTGGACATAAATATTATAGATCATGACTGAGATGCACTCGGTAGACGTATTGCGTGAAGACAAAACTCCTCTTAAATCGTGCAGGAACTTAAGTTAGCCCTTAACCGTTAAGTTACCCTTTCCTTAACGGTAAGTGAACCAATTCAACTGTTATTATATTTCAAATAAAATGGAGAGTCAAAATACGTCCATTAGAATTAACTTTTAAATATACACTAAAAACACTTTTTATTTTGCTTAAAAGACGTCAACATAAACCTTAAAGATGTTAAAATATAAAATTTACATGTTTCGATTTGTTCATCAAATCGTCATCAGAATATATACATACACAGACAACAGGTAATATAATAATACATATACAGGTAAGTGAACCAACAATCACAAACGATTCAAAATGTTCATCAGTATCGGTCCATGCATACCAACTCAAATGTCTTCATTTTTTGGGCAGAACAACCCTTTATCGTAGCTGTTGAAAAATGCTGTAAGAAGCATATTTTGTTCTTTGGTGAATCTTGATTTGCTATGTGATAATATCTGTATCGTTTTGCATAATAATGAAACGAACGGACCTCTATTAAATATGTAGTAAATTTCATTTCTTTAAACGATGACTATCATTAGTTAGGACAAAAAATGTCTGTGTTCCTTATTAATTGTCAAGCAGTATAGGAGTATTATCGCAAAGAGAGGACATTGTTTGATAAGCAAGGCATTTATTTCTTAATTCTACCCTACTTTATAGCAAAAATAACAATAAAATGAACAGATGTTTTGCTCGTATCGCTTGTGTTATGGTTTTTGCAGCTCGTAAATAAGCGTGAAAATCTTTATATATTTCAAATGATAAACCTTTCTAAATTGTCTTTCTAAAAAGTTCTAAATTGTCCTCGTTATTAACGCGTTCTACTATATATATATTTTCTACGTGGGTACTTATGCATAAACATAAACAATGAATATTATACTGTTGCACTTATTCAAAAATGGTTATTTGTAATTGTAATATCCGGATAAGTATAACCCAATATATATAACCCTTTGTTTAATGTTTTATCATTATTAGATAATAATTTGTTTAACAATTTCAAATTATTAATGTTGCATTTAAACTTCCTCATATATATTTCGCAATTTCATAATTTTTCCTGTAGATAAAAAAAAAACCCACTGATTTCTCTTGGAATTAGAAACTCTCTAATATTTTAATTCTTCTTCATATTGAATATAGATGTATTTTGTTTAATCTGATTTATTTAGGAAAGTTCTTTAAAAAGTTTTTTTCATTAGTAGACATAACTCATCATTTGTTTTAATGAAATAAAGGGAATCATGATTATTGTAGGGCATATTGGGACACCATATGACACTTTTGGATGAAGAAGTTTTGTACATTTTATTTTTTGCTCATTTTTTAAACAATAAACACGCTACTTATTGATATATATATATATATATATATATATATATATATATATAAGTAACTGAAATAGGTGCCTACCAAAATTGAAAAATACAATGAAACGCAGTTATAAAATGACCTTAGTTTGTATATATAAAAAATCATTTTAAATTATTCATATAGCGACGAAAAATTTGTAAAGAATGCTGCCATTAGTTTAACATTAGCATGCAAATGTCGTCGGGTAAGCTCTTAACCACGAAATAAATTATAATGATTTCCCAAGCTACAACAACAAGATTTTACTGTCATTCATAGCATCTTAGTGAAGAAATAGAGACTTTGGTGTTTTTGACAGTATAATTCCTGTTCAGTATAAAACAACAATGATTAAAGTTAAAAAGCAAATAATTATATTTCTAAGCGTTTATATTTTCTATTGGAGGAAATAGTCTGAATTTACACACAAAAAATTACAAAACTTGGTGTTAATAAGCACATCTAATTTTTAAGTGATTTAAAATATAATTCGATTTAATAATTCGTAATTATGCTATCTAGAATTCTCTGTTTTGATTATGAACATGGTGTTACTGCAGTCAGAAATCTTGTAATAGTTAATGATATCGCAGAAAGATATGTGCAGTTTATAGAAGAATTCAAACAATGTTAACCCCCCCCCCCCACAAAAAAAATAAATTGAATAAAAATAAATAAATAAATAAATAAATAAAATAATAATGGTAAGTTGTAAAAGACTATAAGAGCCATTTTCCATCTCGCTCCAACTATTGTTTGTGAAAGTCCTTTTAAACCTTCTATTCTTGTAATTTAATGTAATGAAAACTTGTTTTTAGTGGTTAATGAGTTTTAAGCTCTATTTTAGTGGTTTTTACTCCTAAATATTCGTTTCAAATTTAAAGTAAATTTATATTGCGAAAATTTAGAAATTAATAAATTTATTTCTAATCTTTTTGAGACAAGTGTGAGACTTATGAAAATATAAAATGAACTTTTAGGGTACATGCTGAGGACTACACCTAGAGGACAGACATTAAAAAAAAAAGTAATTATATAATTTCCTTTGGGGGATGTCGGTTAATTTTTTTTAAGTGTCGACTAATGAATAATAAGTAACTGGTAGACCGAGCTTCACTCGATACAAATTGAAAAAACTCCTTCTGCAGTTAATTCCCTGGGGAAAATTTCCATAATCATATCGAAAGCCAATTTGCACATTTAATATCATTAGTATAAGTATTTAACAGTTAAAACAATTTTATTGCTAACGTAATGTTTGCTTGACGCCAACATTGCCTGTGTATCCCATTAAGGGAGAATATTTTATATTTTCTATGAGCGGATGTAACATTCTAATTTTTTTCATTTCGCATACTACCTAACTATTTGCAATATTTTTATATTTCATTTGAATTTGTGCACTTCGTATACACTCTTATGCTTTCAGAAATGTTATTCACCCGTGCGCAGAGCAGATATTGCACGGAAACGATTTTTCCGGAGATGATACTTTAACAAATCAATTTCTAGACACAAGAAACCCCTAATGCATCATTTCCATGAATATCACTACGAGCCGTTTCGAGAACCCAAAACTATGTAAATATATAAATAAATACACAAGAATTGCTCGTTGATTAGTATAAGAAAATAAAGTTACAGATGTGCGTATTCAGTCAGCGACACGTGTTTATATAAAAAGAGTGGGTAAGTGTGATCGAAGATCGCACAAAGGGTTTCGTTTAATATTCCTTTCAAAGCACTTAATTCTTTAATTAATAAATCCAAATAAATTTCATTTTCCATAAAATAAAATAAATCAGGTTTTTTATAAAATAAAAATTTATTGCTCCATTTTTTTCGATTTTTAGAATTTCTTAAATAGAATATGATTTTGCGTATGTATACTAATTTTCAAATCCCTATCCTATACAGTTTTAAAATTTTGAACATGCGTTAAAATTTGTGAGTTAGATATTTAACAATCATAAGCATTGTTTATTTATTTTTTATAATTCTTCGCATCCGAAAGTAAAAGAGACAGTTTATTTATTTATTTATTTAATTATTTATATTTTGTAAAATAAAAAGGTACAGGTCGATGATTTTTTTTATTTTTAGAAAAGCTTAATCGGCATGTGGTTTTGCGTATAAAAACCAAATTTTAAATCCGCATCTTATGTAGTTTTAAAAATTTATATCTACCTTAAAATCTGACAGTACCCCAAATTTTATTTGTGGTAAAATACTTCTTCACTTTGAGGGGGAAATTGATATCCTGTCTCGAGGTCGCGGTGAAAGAAGATATCTAACTATTCGTTTTTGAATGAAAAACTAATATTTTTTAATTGATATCTAAAAAAGCTATCGGCGGATTATTTTTTTAAATTTGATTTTTTGAAATTGTGATTTTATTTTACCCCTGTATCCAAATTTGTCTGTTGATAGACAGAATATTTCGAGGTGTTTCTAAAAAGGGGACTTCTATGAGAATCTGGAATCACAGCTCTTTACAACAACCCTGAACTTCTACAAAAATCGAAGCAGGTGTGTTTTCAGTTTGGATAAAAATGTTCCTTTTTAGGTGTTTCTGCACACTTTTTAATGAGTTTGTAAGTTTCTTAATTAATATCTCCGGTAATGAATGCCGTATTCAAAATGTTATTGTTTGTCATATGACAGGAGGTATTCAGCTGTAAGTACACAAAATTTTAAGTATCTAACTTATTTCCGAGTACGAACGCTGTGACGGACAGACAGACAGACAAAGAACTGAGACGAATATTGTTTCGTGAGTTGGAGGAAACCCTAAAAAATGTTTTTTTTTAAATATATAACTACGTATACATTTTAAAATAAACCCAATGAAAAATTTAACTTTTCCCTGCTAATCTTCTATTCCCCAAATACCATAAGCATTCAAAAATTAAACTAACGACAGAACAATTAAGCGACAAAATTTTTGTAATTTATTTATTAATCTTTTATGTGGTTAAAAGGGAGTCTGTTAAATTACAATGAACATATTTACCTTATCAGACAATGAAGTTCTTCCTCTTTAGTTCACCCATTTAATGATTTTCATTCCTTCTAATTTAAATATGAAATGGTTCAACATTATTTAAATATGGTTTAGTGGACAAAGTTATTGCTTTAATGATTTCTGTAGTGGAACTATTGAAGATTTGTTTTGATCTGCATTAATCGTGTAATAGTAAAAATAATGATGAGCTCCTATTTTTAAGGTTTTATTTATGGAAAAGGTTT
This sequence comes from Maratus michaelseni, assembly GCA_963931845.1. NCBI lineage: Eukaryota > Metazoa > Arthropoda > Arachnida > Araneae > Salticidae > Maratus > Maratus michaelseni. The sequence continues at coordinate 104,790,278 of OZ007588.1, read as the reverse complement.
TAATATAACAGGACAAAAGAGGATTACGATCGTATTTTCCCCTATCTCATATTTATATTTTTTGTAATATTGAAGCCAAGTTGGGTTCATTTACGGTAGCCTATTTTTGCCGCCAAATTTGGCGATTTTCGTCAAATATCGCCAATCTTGGCGGGAATTCGACACTTGCGAATATGAATATATACTGTTAGAGCGGTGTGTACAACAATGAAAGAAAATTTGCCAAAAAACACGTTCACTAAAACTCATAAATTAAAATCGTTTATGGAGGAAACCTGGTGTCTTGTTTCAAAATATCAGCCACCCTAAAATTTCACACTGCTATATCTTAGTTATATCTTACAATAGAGGCAAAACAAACATTGCTCCGGAATCCTTGGATCAAGACCGAGTTTTAAGCGAAAAAAAACTTTTAAGGTTTAAAATTTTTTTTTGAAGATCTGTTTGAATTTGAAATCTTTAAGTGGCTATCACATCACCTGCTGCAGGCAGAATATCCCAAATTGAACTGACATTTGCAAGCCATAGTCAAAAACATATACCTAAAATTTGATTCAATTCTATGCATAACTTTATACACTTTGTGATGAAACAATAAAGAAAATGGAACAAAATCACTATCACAGTGCCGCTATTTAGCGGATTATCCCCAAATTGAAGAAGGACCTGCTGCCTATAACCAAAAACATAGAAAAAAAAAATATTCAATTCTAAGCATAACGACGCACAGTTTTCGATGGTACAATGAGGACAAACACACGGACACTCAGACATTTTGTGAAAACCTGTTTTTCGGAATCTCTGACCTCTAAAACGAATAAATTCGTCGAATACCGGAAGTTAAAAAAATTTTTTGATTACAATACTTTCTTCTATTATAGATAGAAGAAAGCAGAAATCGAGATTTTTTTCACGGAATCCCGTGTCATCTAAAATATTAATGTATTAAATTTAGATAAATATTAAAATAAAATACAAACAAGCTGTTAACTGGATAAATAATGAACAAATATTTTAACGACTTCTCGTTTGGTGTACAAAGGTAAAATTTAGCAAAGAATCTAAGTAGTAGGATGTAAAAATATTTGATTCTATTGAACATTTAAAGTTTGTTTCAAAATCAGCCCTGAGCAAAATTATGTATAATACTGATTAGTAGACACTATAACTAAAATCAATTAGTACCAGACACATACGACGATTTGCGATTGCGGCATAGTTAATAGGAGTGTGTATATATTCTTATTTTTTACACTTATTTAAATATTCAATTACTAATAAAGTATATATACTAATAAAGGACAAAATAGATCTTCCTGTGTATGTATCTGAGTGTCCCTCTGCGATGGCTAGAGAAATCTGGCGCACCTAGAAGCCTGAAAATTAGATTTCGGTAGTCCAAGAACTCTTCTGATGCACCTGATACTCAGAATTTTAATATTTTAATTATTTACCGAGATATTAATTAAAATACACTAAAATACTCTCATTAATAATACGCTTTTTTTCCTTCGGTTGGTTGGTTGTATGGAATCTTCACAGAAATAATTAAATAAAACAAAATAGCGATGCAAAGATAAGGACTTCTAACGAAATAGTGTTAATATCGAGTCTCACGGTTCTGCACTTACCGGCATACAGCCGTGCTCATGTAGCTCCACCTGCACACGACAAACCGAAAATGTGACTAGGCAGACGAACTGATACAACTGTCCTACACAGACGCCACCTGTTTGAAACATTTTTCGAGGTCCGTTTTTTTTCTTCGATAGGCTATTTCGTTAGAAGTATTTTTGGAAAAATCTGACGGTGCCTGAGGAATAATCCGACAAAAAAACCGACAGGGATTGGCTTTCATTAAAAATTTAACTAGAAAGATAATTTTCCCGGCCTATTCTTCCATTTACTTTGCGAAAATGAAAGGAAATAATTGACAATTTTTACAAATAAACAAAATTAAAATAACTAACTAAGATACAGATTTGAATTTGAGGGTCGAAAAGGGAGCAGTCTGGTCGCTATTTTAGCGTAGTGTTATTATTATGTTGCAATTATCAGAAAATTTTAACTGTTTTTTTAATGATCGCGTTATGTAGAAGAAGGGCTTTTCAGACATAAAATAAAAATTGCGTCAATGATAAAACTACCACCAGTTTCGAACATTAACGGCACATTATTTTCTCGGGTTATGTGGGTCCGATTTCAACGGGAATTGGTTCATGTTCTTTCCACTTGGTTTTCGATTGTCTTACAGATTTTAGTTCCACCTTCCGCCTCCAGGGTCGTATTCTTATCTTGGGTTCTATTGGCACTATTAAAACGGGGTTTGAATCATTCAAATTGGTTTTCCATTATCTGCGGAGCACGCCCTGTATACGTTGTCGTAGCCAGCAAGGACACAGACCGTAGGTTCGTTCGGAAAGAGGTTTGTCTGGAGCACAATAGACGCTGCCGAAGGCAGTGGGGCCTCCCGAAACTAGATTTTTTTTAAGGATTTTCTGAAGATATAAATTCATGCAAATTTGAATTTTGTTTAAGGTTATTGTCACAAATCCGGGTGGTTTCAGCTAGTATCTAATAAATCAAATATTACAAAAATAAATTAAAAATTAAAAAGCTTAAACGTATGTCAAAATTTCATCCTGAGATATCGTTTAGTTAAATTCAAAATTTAATTTACATGCTTTAACCTATCAATAATCAATACCTGTCGCAATCCTGACAAACGAATATTTATAGCAACCATGGATAGAATTCGTAAGTTAACATTTATTTACTAAATAATGTTATTATTATATTGGAATTGTTGTACATGCATACATTACATAGTCATGCAAAAATGAATATTTTATAAACACGCTTTATTACTGAAATATGCAGCATAAATGTGAAAGAGACACCAATAGAAATTTAAAATGCTTTTTTTTGAAATTCAAGATACAAAACCTGAATGGAACCACATAAAATATACATGAAAGACTTCTTTGGAGTCTTGGAATAATTATCTGTATCTGCAATTCTAATTAAAAATATATACGTATGAAATATGAATAGCACAGTCAACAAAAGACATACGTTTTTAAAAATGCATTCACTCTTTTAAACAGTTGTCAAATTTCTCTATTGAAGATTTGCATTAGTGAACACATAATTAGCTCTAGTAAAGACCACGACAAACAAAAGAAAAGGAAGAATGAAGCTTCCTTAATTCAAAGGCAGAAAACTTCTTGAAAGAGAAATGGTAGAAAGATACATTTTGAAGCCATTTTGAGTGAAAGTTAAATATGTCTAATAACTATTTATGACATTTGATATTTTATCGAACAAAAAAACTGGAATTCTTTAAAATTGTATGGCTCAAAATTTTGTTACAAATATGAATATTTTAATTATATCAATTGCGATTATATAGAACAAGTGTCCACTGATAATAATAAAAAAATTTTTAAAGAAAAATGTATAATTTCATCAAAACAAATAAAATCTCTTTGCATAATATTTCTACACTTAAAAAAAAAAGGACAAATGTTTCCGAAAATATAATAAACCAAGAACAAAAATATATAATTACCTCCAACGAGTTACCCACGATTCCGACAAGCGTTCTTTATCTTCAGAAAGCTCAGAAACCAATATACTTTCGAGATTTAAAGAGGAATTTTTAAGAACAAAGATTATTTTGCTACACTGAGAAAAATCACACTTTCAAATCTGAGTAAATCGATGTTTTCATTCTGTTATGAAACTTTTTGTTTCAAATATGACGATCCAATGCTTTCAATTCTGAAATACCAGAAATACTCAGAATATTGAAACATGAACATACTCAAAACTGAGCACATAAATGCCAGTTCATACTCATTTTTGAAACATGGACATACTCAAAAATGATTAGGGTCAGTTCAAACTCATTTTGAAACATGGACATATTCAAAAATGAGCACCTAGAAATCAGTTCATAATCATTTAAATAAAATACAATATTTCCATTTTTCAAGAAAAAAAATTGTGGCGTTAATGGGTTAAAATGTATCAAAAAGAAAGTTTAGTCAGTTAAATTTCAATCTCCATGGAGCGCTTTTCAATTAAGAAATATACTGATAGCAATCGAATTGAAAATTTGCATAATTCATATCTCCACTTCTCCACATAAATATTAAACTTGTACAATCTTAACCATCATCTCAAATTAACCAAATGTATCCCAAATCTCGTTAAAAATTTCCAATTTTCTCAGTAACAAATTATTGAATTCTATAAAAATATCAACATGCATCCGATTCATTCAATGTCAACACCAGCCCAGTTTTCAAATACGCTTTCAATATATGTCATGCATAATGAACTATTGCAATGCATCTTTTGGCGGATAATTATTTCAAATTCGTTCATTATTTTTTTACTGAAATTTGTCATTTACCTAAAAGATTTGAGAATTTATATATATTGGTATGCATCCTGTAAATTCATTAGACTAAGACACAGGCTAAGATAATTCCAAAAAATTTTGGTATATTTTCACCGATCATGACCGCCAGACCCCCGAACCACCCTCCGTTCAAATGTTGATTTATATATATATCCATATATATATATATATATATATATATATATATATATATATATATATATATATATATATATATATATATATATATATATATATATATATATATATGGTATAAAAATGTTTCACTGGCCGCCATTTTGAAACAAGATGGCGGATGAAGTTGGCCAACGAACTCGGTCGAGACCTTGGTATTTTCTGTACTCATGATCAGTCACATTCATCATCCGCCATCTTGTTTCAAAATGGCGGCCAGTGAAACATTTTTTTTTAATTCAAAAAAATGTACAAAAAATTAATAAATTGAAAAAATTGTTTGTGTTAAGTGTTAGAACGTTATACAAGTATTCTGGAACATTTTTTGTTTTTGCTATATCTTAAAAAATGGCTGAGATGTGGCAGTTTGAAATTCTTAGGTGGCTGAGATTTTGAAATAATCTGATATTTGTTATGTAACTCTGGTATTTATGAACCGATAATAATGTGACTGATCATGTGTACAGAACATACCAAGATCTCGACCGAGTTCGTTGGCCAGTTTCATCCGCCATCTTGTTTCAAAATGGCGGTCAGTGAATTTTTTTACATTTTTTTAAAATTCAAAAACATGCACAAAAAATTTATAAATTGAAAAAAGTATTTATGTTAAGTATTAGAACGTGATACAAGAATTCTGGAACATTTTTTGTTTTTGCTATATCTTAAAAAATGGCAGACATATGGCAGTTTGAAATTCTAGGTTGGGTGACATTTTGAAACAATCTGATTTTTGTTATGCTGTAACTCTCATGCAGAAATGCGCATTCAAATTCAGTATTAACGAAAACGGGAATTGAATCTTCTATGGTTTCCAAGCAATTTAGCTTAGGGTGTTTGAGAAAAAATGAGTTGAATTTTAAAAAACATGGACTATGGACTATGAAAGCTACCTTTTCCTCCCGGCACAGGCCGGAAGGACTTTTTTCTTTTTAAGTTCGAACTGAAGTAGTTTTTTTTCTGATGCTTTTATAGTCTGATTTTTACAATTAATTTTATAAATAATTGGCTTTCGAATCTAGTTAATATTCTTTTATGAAAATTATATGCAAAACATAAAGAGTTTAATTTTATACATTTATTACTTTTATAAATTTGATAATTTAAATGCTTAGGATAGGTTTAACTTTATATACCTCTATTGCTCTATTTGAAGAGTTACCTTAAAAGGATAATCCCACTGCTTTAACGTCTGATAACAGTGATAAAGATGAAATTTTTTTTTTCCAAATTTTACCTCAACTTGTAATTTGGGTTTACATAATTTATTTTTTCCTAGAATTTCTTAACTAACTTTTATTGGCGTGAGCTGGAAAATACATAAAGGAACGCAGAGAATAATACAGCTCCAAATCTTTGCCTGAAAAAAAAAAAAAACCGCACTTTTCTGTCTATTTATCTAAAGAAAATTCAAAACACATTCGTGTGAAGGCAGAAGGTAGTTTATATAGAAGATATATCTTTTGTAGTTCAAACAAAGCAGTTCATCAATTTCAGTAGTTATGCTAAAAAAAAGCAATGTACCGCTGTGTCTTCAAAGAAAGATGACTATTTGCTTTCAAAAATGTTATACTAATAAGAAAGGTCTCCTTAAAGTGCATACTCAGAATATTTTGAAAAAAATGCTAATGGGACTACTCATGTACGTAATAAAGGATCAGCCAAATTTAGCTGCGGAATCCCAGTAGAAACTCTGTAAAAAAATAAAATACTTTGGAGTATTTGGCGCAAAAAGACGCGATTTGGCGAGCAAAACTTTTTCTTCGCCAAATGCAAGCGACGTTAATGGATTTGAAAATGCCTGGTTAGATGAGTGTTAAAATGCATAGTACTTTATGAATTTAAATTTCAACGATTAAATAGTTTATTATTTTTTCTATAAGCTTATATAATATAAATAAAATTAAGTATTGATGAAGTTATTTAATTTTGCATGGTTTCACTGGATGGATAAGTTTTAAGTGTATTTCAACAGTAAATGTCTGATTAAGAAGCCTCTCATTATACATTTCGATATTGAATAAGTCATTGTTCCCATAGCAACAAGATTTTTCTCTTGATTTCTCCGGCACTAACAATATCGAAGTCAAATTGACAGTGCTCAGAATCGGACAATTAATTTTTAGTTAGAAGCATTTTTAATCAATTTAAATTTTGTTCTAAACCGTAGAATACGATCGTAAATTTTCTTTAAATGTACATACAAATGTACATGGCAAAACCTTAGTTATAAAAGTGTATTTATTTTAGTTAAATTTACTTAAATTAGTTCAGTATAAAGAGAAGAAAACGTTTTTCCTTAAAGCGTATTTATCGTAAATGCGCATTTTAAAAATTTCATTGTGTCGCCAACTCAGCGACAAATCGCCAAAACACGAAATTTTCATAATTTTTTTTCGGACGTTATATCAAGGTTCCGCAGCAAATTTTTTTATAAACGTATATATCCTCATGAGAAGAATATTCTGTAATTTTTTCAAGATTTTCTGAGTACACCCTTATGGAGACCTTCCTTGTAAGTAGTGAATAATTAAGTTCAAACATATCTGATTGGAATTAGTAACAGTTTACAAACTAAATAAAACATATTTTCTACTTTTGAAATTTTTCTAATGATATATTCATTTTTTGAAAGTAGATTATTTCTTTGGGAAAATCGATAAACAATTATTGTAGTAAGTACTGTTTAATTAATGAATATTAAAATTTATTGTCGCAATTATATTTTTGAAGCATATTTATATTTTTTCTAACTTAGACACATTAATATTTTTAACAATAAGAACTGACGTACATGGGCTAAGTGTGCAGTGGCTAGATCGCCAATTCGCGGTCATAGTAGAAATTTGGAATGAATAAGTCATTCTGAAGTATGGGAATAGAGCCTTAAGAGGTGATAAATATAGTAATATGCCAAAGTGGCAAGTACATATTGGCACTAAGTAATTATATATAAGTAATTATTAACTAATTAGTATAACATTTTTGAAAGCAAATAGTCATCTTTCTATGAAGACATAGTGGTACATTTTTGGCATAACCACTGAAATTGAGGAACTGTTTTCTTTGAACTACAAAGGCTATCTTCTATATAAACTACCTTCTGCCTTCATACGAATGTGTTTTGAATTTCCTTTATATAAATAGACAGAAAAGTGCGGTTTTCTTTTAAAGGGCAGCCCTAAGATATATATATATATATCTTATCCAAAACAAACAAATTTGTTATTTGTTCGACAACACTGCGCACCTCTACTTAGCTATTGTCCACGTTCGATATTTTTTTTGGTCCATTACAGACGCCTAACTTTACATGCTGCTGTGACCAATTGCCTTATGCGAGGTACACTGCTCCAAATGTTTATAGCATGCAATTCCCTTCGTAATGTTCGCTCTGAAACAGGTAGAAATAGACTTTCATTCACTGACTGTAGCGATTTCTGTCAGTTTTGTAACTGATTTTCATCGACAAGGCGTGACATTTGTTTCTGGTCAATCTGAGTTTTTTTTTCTATAACCAAAGTTTTGACACCGTACATCATGGTCACCAGGAGTACACCATCCTTTCGGCAGCCCGCTACGATACACGAGTGACTCGGGCAATTTTGCTCACTGTGTAATCATTGACACGACCAAACATGATAACACCTTACTTGCCACATTGGCATATTCCTATATTTATAACCTCTTAACCCCTTCACTCCCAGGCTTAATTTCGCTGGTGAAGGGCTATATACCAGGCTGTGCGGTGCAAAATGTTTGTGTCATAAATCATTTAATAACTTCCGTGATTTAATAGTAATGAATGTAAAGTCGTTAAAGGATTTACAACGTTATCATAATACGTATAAAATAATACATAAAACTTGCACTTTATATACATATATACAGTATATTCAGGGTGGCTAGTGGTCAGGGAAAAATACAGTCAAAAAAAGTGATAAACACCAGTATATTCTTATAGAAAAATTCATGTTGGTTATTTGATCGAATAATGAAGATGAATTTTTCTATAAGAATATACTGGTGTTTTTCATTTTTTTTACTGTATTTTTCCCTGACCACTAGCCCTTGTATATACATAAAACTTAGGAATTTATTTTCTTTCTATTTGTTTTCTTTTATTCTTTCTTATAATGACGTAAGATGTATACTGAACGTATTGGTGTACGTAATGGTCACTGATTACTGAAATGAGAAGACGTATGCAGCGTACGTCCTGGTCGCTGATTACTGAAATAAGAGGACGTACGCAGCGTACGTCCTGGTCGCTGATTGCTCAAATGAGAGGACGTACGCAGCGTACGTCCTGGGAGTGAAGAGGTTAAGGCTCTATTTCCATACTTCAGAACGACTTATTCATTCCAAATTTCTACTATGACCACGAATTGCCGGTCCACGCTCGGTTTACCTAGGGACACTTCTGAAACGTCATTGTATAAGTATAACAAAACCATGATGTTACCGGTCAAGGGTGACTATTTTTTCTATGATGTGCTGAAGATAAATAAATGTTTTTTGGATTCATTAACATTTCTAAAAAATATTATTTATGCAGGCATTTTTTTTAATACGTACACAAAGTGCTTGTTTTCAGGGTCAATCTTTTAGTTTGTCAGAAACAAAGAAGTTTTTGAGAAAATTACTTATATAATATGCTTTATGGGAATAGGAATAATATTTCGTATTTGACATATACACATGATGATAAAAAAGTTGACATTTTTATAGTCTCATATAAATAGGGAAATCTTTTAAATATATAGATTTGGTATAAATATGTCAATCCAATCTTAATTAATTTATCAACGTAAAGAATGGTTTTTAAAAATCCACCAAATCATTTATAAAGCCATTTATATTAAAGCAACTGATTAAAAAAAATTCTTAAACGTCAAATAATTTTTTTCTTATCTAGGAAACGCAAGAATACCAGTATAGAAATACAAAATATACCTGATATGGAAGAAGTATTAAAAGAACAGAATAGTAAACTATTCGACAACTCTCCTGGAAAAATATTTACTCGGTGGAATTGAGTTGCAAGGTCAAAGATGCCATTAAAGTAGAGAGCAAAAGAATGTCTAGACATATTTTTAAAAATGATTTTCTGTTATTGAGTACGCTTTATAGCATACCGAAGAAAGAGTTAAATTGCTGCATTGTTAATATAAAAACATATTCAACGATATTTATCTTTAAGCAGTATATTATATTTTAAGAAAAACGTAAAAATAAAGATATATTTTCCTTTAGCTGAGGTAAAATTCTTGATGAAATGTTTGAATAGGATCATTATACATAACATATGTATCTAACTATACACATTTGGCGAAAAAGACGAGAAGCAATGGATTTTTAAAAATTATTTGTAAAATTCGTACCATAAAAATATAAAAGAATTTTCTATTTTAATTATCAGAAAAGAAAGAAATCTTATTTTATAAATCTAATAATGCATTTTTTTCGTACTGTTCTGGCTGCTTGGTTTCATTTGAATCGATAATTTCACGTGATCAGGGGTATTATTGAGTTGGCCCATACGTATATTGAGAAAACACCATGGTTAATTCGATAACTAAATCATGTTCAGGAATTAGGGTGAGAGACGGATGAAAATGATAGTTTATTTAACAGCACATTCACAAAAAGTGATATTCCATAAAAAAATGGCTTTTGAGAATTTGTAAGTTTTAGATAAATAATACAGATTCCAGAGTTTAATTTAATCAAGAGCCATTTTCAGTATTCTCATAAACAGCTAAGAACATATCTTGCAAAGTCATGAAATTTGCGTTAATGTAACAAAATAATTATTTTTAACAACAATATTATCATCATAAAAAGCGCATCAATGGCTTTAAACCAGGCTTAATTCAATAAATAAAACAATTTCTGAAATCAGTAGGGGGACGATTAAAATTATATTTTATCTGACAACACATTTACATAAATTTCTTCCGTACAAAATGCATTACAAGAATTTATAAGCTTTAGATAATTAATACAGCTTCCGCAGTTTAATGCAATCGAGCCATTTTCAGTAATCTCATATACAGCTGAGAACATTTTTTGAAAAGTCATGCAGTTTGCGTTACTGTAAAAATATAATTACTTTTAACTACAATATTATCATCATAAAAAATATACCAAAAGACTTTAAACCATGCTTAATTCAATAAGTAAATAAATTTCAGAAATCAGGGTGGGAGAGCGATTAAAACGATAGTTTTTACACCACATTTACTTAAAGTTATCCCGTACAAAATGTATTACAAGAATGTATAAGCTTTAGATAATTAATACAATAAATAAATCATATACTTTCCACAGTTCAATCTATACCTATTACTATTTGTATTTTTTTGTGACTTTTGGATCATTAGTTATTGTTACCATTCAGTTTCTGTAAATGCTGTTATTAACGACTGATTTATTAATTTTTGATAGCGTGTGAATTATGTTTCGGCTTGAATCACACATGCACTTTTCGTTAAACAATATTATTTTTAACGCCGTTATATTATAGCCAGTCTGAATAGCTAAAGAGGGAAAATGTGATGTAAAAAGTTACATAAACTTGAATCAATAGTTATTTCATTAGTCTCTGATGTTGCAATGTTTGTAAACATTTCTTTCGTCACACTGTGGTATAAGTCATGTAGGTGGGGAAATATATAGAAATAACGATAAATGACTAATTTTTCGTTGTAATACGACGCCGAAAACAAGTAGAGAATAAATATACCTACCAAATTGCTTTCCTTTTTAACACGATTATTATAGACGCAAGCTGATTGGTATATAAACACAATGTATGCAGATTATTTATCAGTAAACACGCACCTTTTTAATGTAGTATAGATTGAATGCCCTTCTACTATTCCCACGAAAGACAAGCGCCAGTTGAATTGAATAAAACCCCGTGCATCTGGATATGTTTAGAAGAGACATATCATAGTATACAAGTTGTAAATTTCCAACTGGACGAAAAATCTCCGGCCCAGGATTCGAACCTGGGATCGCTTGGCTGAAGCCGCCACGCTCTACCACTGAGCTATCCCGGTCGAATCTGGTCTGATATTTTAATCAGCTCAACAGAAAAGATCGCAGGTAATGGAACTCCAGTAAACGCTGGATACGTGAGTTCCATTACCTGCGATCTTTTCTGTTGAGCTGATTAAAATACCAGACCAGATGCTTTGATCAATAAGGTTAACTGGATGAATTATGCCCTCTAGATTCGACCGGGATAGCTCAGTGGTAGAGCGTGGCGGCTTCAGCCAAGCGATCCCAGGTTCGAATCCTGGCCCGGACATTTTTCGTCCAGTTGGAAATTTACAACTTGTATGATTGCTTTACCAATTTGAAATAATTGTGTTAAAAAATAATCTACATATCATAGTGTTTATAAACTTAAATTGAATCAGAATGCTAAATGCAAATAAATTATACGATTACATGATTATATATTCACAAAATGTAATACTAGATTTAGTAGAAACTGTGTGTATCTAATCCTAAATAAATACTGCGATTTTTTTAGAAATAAAGTTTTCTTTAAGCGAATTTAAAACTATTTATTGTAATTACAATATAACGTAATATGTGTACTTTAAAACTGACAAAATATGAATGTAAATATGCAATAAAAACCTTTAAAAATGCGTCATGGTCCAAAATATGCACTTATACACTGTTAAAAATTTTGTATTAGTTTGAACCAATATTTAGTACTGCAGTAGCTGCAGCCATAAAATGGTAAACTCTCGTTCCAATATGTGGAACTATTTTTCAACATAAGCTCCAAGTATTTGAACCAGGTTTGGTACTGCATCATTTACTGATAAATGATCTTTTCTTTAAAATATACGCAGTTATTTTTTTTTATTATTTGCTTGTTTGAACCAACTTTTGGCACTACAGTACCTGCAATCACAAGGTCAATGTCAAATCGGGCGGGCAGGTTCGCCATCCCTTCCGGTTTGACTTTGACCTTTTGATTGCAGGAACTGTAACGCCAAAAGTTGGTTCAAACAAGCAAAAAAATTGAACTGCATATATTTTAAGGAAAAGATCATTTAGTAGTAAATGATGCAGTTACTATTTTATGTAAATATTATTATATCTGAGGTAAATAATAGTAAAGTCAGTATATACTGCTTGAAAACAAATTATTTATAAAGGAACAATATTAAAAGTTATATTCACATTGCTAAAAAATTACATATTTGCATGCAATTGCGAATAATTTTTATTGCATTGATAATTATCTAGGCATATTGTTGAATTGTCACAGTTAGATTTTGCTCATTATTGCCTAAAATGGTTTTAAATGCAAAAAAATGTTCTTTTAACTTCAATTAATATTACTGGACAGTATTTATAATATCTTTATCACCTTTCAAAAAGACATATTTAAGAGCTGAATTTTGACATAAAATTAAATTAAACTTCGTTTCTAATTTCCTCTCATCCAGCAGACTTAGGAATGACGGAAATGTGACTTTTTAAACTTTTTTTTACGGACAATATCTTTTAACAGAAGATTCTTCTATTCCAGTTTTCTCATGGCTTGAATTTAAACAAAAAAGTAAAATATGCTTCTATTATACAGTGATTGTCCTGAAGATATCTATCATTCACATCTCTTTAGTGGGGGAAATTGAAAAGGAATCTGGACTTATTAAAAGTATTATTTAGATATAGCGCTGCAAAGAAATATTAAGAAATTTAAAGCAAACTAAACAATGAACATGGATAAAGCTAAAAATATACATTTAAATACAATTTTATGACATTTATGCATTCACATGCTTTAATCATAGAAAGGCTTAAAAAATGCAATTGCATATCCAGATATAATCTGTTGTCTTACTAATTATTAATGTCAAAGATGTTTTGGTTTTGAAAGATTTATGTTTGTAATTTAAAGAACCGTATCTCTTGTGCCGTAGCATTTGTAAAAGGACATTTCCTTAATTAAACATATTTATATCTTTCGAGTCGGAGCTAGTAGGTTTCATTTGACAACAATGTTATTATAATGGGTTTCTTGGATAACGAAACTTAAATTATATTAGGTTAGTTGTAATATCTGTATAAATTTCCTTTACATGTCAATGTAAAATGCAATGTTATTAAGTTTATATGTTCCCAAAGTCATAGAGTATTATATAGAGAATTTAGTATTTGCAATTTGGACAGCGCGCACGTGTTCTGATACATGTTCCCAACCACACAGATTCTGATTATAGTCTCAAAATTTATCGAAATAGTGTACAAAATGCAGATGATAAATAGTGCTGTATTTCTTCTGAAATATGATTTATATATAAAAAGAACATAATATCTGTAACTTACACAAAAAACGAGTTAGATAAAAATTTAATACAGCACAATACCGAAGGACTTTGAAGTTCGCTAATGAGCCATTCTCCAATAGCTGTGATTTTTGACCGCACATATATCTTATTTTTAAATGTCTCATCTCAATTTGAATTTTTAATAACTAGTGATATTTTGCAGAATAACAGTCAGTGTATGAGCACAAAACCTTATTGAAAATAAATATGATATGGCAGTTTTTATAAGACAAGACACAAAAAAATGTCACTACTGTCCCAGTCTCACTAACGACGTATTTTGCAATTTTGCCACTTTACTGCAGAAAGAAACCCTTTGGAATGTTGTATGAAATATTTTCAAATCAAAGACATATCAAACCTACGATTAATTGGCTAGCTAATGGTTAATCTATAACTATCAATATTTAAATTAACAATGGGGAGAGTAGTGATGGTTAATAAAGGTTTACCTTTTCCCAATCTTTTCAATCCAGAAAATCTTTTTTATGAACAAGCAGCGATCATTGGAGACTTTTTAAGAACATCATGTGCTCCACTACAAGAAACAATACTGAAAATGACTGCATGCTGCCATCTGGTGCAAATATGACGATATACTTACACCGGGACAGTAGTGTCCGAAAAAGTGAGGGACACAACAAAAACAAATATTGCACATTTCACTTATACAAAAATCATACTATTATGTTCCATGAGATTCATATTTATAATAACTGCATTGGTTTTTCAAAACTTTTTAATAATTATTCATAGTCGCTAGTTATGTGGCATTACGCATGTATATGCATATATACGCATACACATATGTATATGTATATGTATACATAGGTATATGTATATACGTAGGTATATGTATACATAGGTATATGTGTATATACATGTGACGATTTAACTTGAATCATAATCAAGGCAAGGGTTTCCACCAAGGATTTAGCAGTCAGGCATCGAGAACTCCTTCATAGTGTACGTAAAAGAATGCAAATAAGAGACAGTCCATTTATTTTCACTTTTATTCGAAACTCAAAGACAAACTGGCTAGGCTTTACTCATTATGATGCTCAATCCATACGTGCTGATTTTAATACCGTGGCGAAACTTGATGATTTAAATTTTAACTAATAAGAAGACATCTTTGCTCTTAAAAAGGCAGTTGTTTTTTAGAATCTATCGGCAGCCAAGGAGAATGTTCTATGATTAGGGAGTACATGTCGGGGTTGCATACACCACCGAATCCTGGAACCTTCTGACCCAAACGCGGGAAAACCGCCGTATATCATTTTCTGAACGCTCCAGAATACATGTTTACTAAAAAGTCTCTCCACCAATTAGCGCTCTCGGATTAATTCTTTCGGCGCGTTAATATAGAAGCGATTTTACCGTAAGCTGGAAAAAGCGCGGCAAATAAAT
This sequence comes from Maratus michaelseni, assembly GCA_963931845.1. Lineage (NCBI taxonomy): Eukaryota > Metazoa > Arthropoda > Arachnida > Araneae > Salticidae > Maratus > Maratus michaelseni. The sequence goes on along the minus strand of OZ007588.1, from coordinate 104,774,900 downwards.
GTTCTAGAACAATTTCGTGAAATCTAATCCCTTCGAATAAATAAGAAGAGAAGCAAAGAAAAAAGAAATACATAGGTTTTATCAAGTATGGCAAGATGCCAAGATAATTTTTACATTGAGACTAAAGTCTTTCATAATTTGAGAAGTAATATTATTTTGTCAGAAAACATAGGGAAATAAAAATAAAATAAATAAAAATACATAGGTTGTTATTTCAAAAGAGTAAAATATTTTTAGCTAGGAGATTGGTGTTTTTTAGAAGAATTAAATTCTAGGATGCATTTTATTTAAAGAAATAAAAGTGCGTAAATTTTAATAGAACATCGATCAGCGCCATTTTTTTAAGAGAATGAATTTAGAACAAAGTATTTTAGCACGGTGGAATTTTGACAATCGAAATACTGGAACGAGAAAATAATTTAGAATAATGGGATTTACACAGGATTACATTTTTAATGAGGCCAACGGCGAAAATTTTTTAATTTGTTTCATACATATGTATATGCATTTAATGTATAACTAACTATAGATTTTAATGATGAAGTTATGGTTGGACAAGGGACAGTAGTGACTTTTGAGATATTTAAGTTCCATTTTAAAAATTAAAAAAACAGTAGAAGTAACATAATAAAGTAGAACAAAAACAGAGAAACATTTTAAAATTAAATGAGAATTTATATAGCAAAGAAATGCCGAGATATATAATAGGGACTGAGAAATCACACATATAAGATATCGTCCCAAATGCATAATATCAATCCTGAAAAGAAGAATTTTTATTGGTAAAGCTTTTCTTGCTGTATGTTGAGTAAGAGAAGCCTTTGTAACTTAAGTCACTTTCCGTTAAACGGATAAAAACTAAGCTACTAACCACTTTTAAAACTATTAAATTAATGTGCACACATGTTATAATATTTACTTCTTATTGGAACTATCATACATACTTACAATTGGAAATTATGCTAAACAGAATAATTTTCCTAAAACAATGAAAATGACCTTAGATACAAGAACATCGGTGTACCTAAGGCCGGTAGTATTTGTACCTAGGGCCGATAGTTGCTGCACCTACAACAATTTGCTACAACTAGGTTCAGCGACTGTTGTACCTAAGGCCATTCCCTAAAATTTTTAATTCACACTGTATAATAAACAAGAAATCTAATTAAAATTTTATAAAACAGATAATCATCATTAGATAACACGTGAGTAAAATTCCCACTGGTTTAAATTATCTGTAATTTTTTTTTTTCGTAATATAGAAAAATAATTCTCAAAATAACATATCACTTACCCACCAAATACAAATTGTTTAACAAAAAAAATCCAAAATTCTAGCATGTAAACTTAATGCACAAAATGGATATATATATATATATTATGATGAGTTAATCTAAATCACAATTTGAAATTTTATATAAGATCACGGACCCAGGTTGAGACAATAATGTCGCCCTTATATTATAGCCCGGGACATATTTTTGCGGTGTATTTTCGACGATATCTCTGAAAATATAATATCTAATATTAAAACAAATATATTTTTGAGTTCGATATAACAATAACTTTCACACGACACCCCACATTATATACGAAAAAGATTTTTTTTTAAAGTAACTTAATTAGCCCCTTAAATTTTTCCTAAAGATATTTGTGAATGGCTAATAATCTAAAAATATGGAGTAAAAAGGCTTTATAAATTTCCCCGTCCCACAGTTTACGAGAAAATGGGCTCTGACAGACAAACAGACAGACATAGGAGAGATCTTATAATGGTTCCGTTTTCACTTTTTAAGTACGAAACGCTAAAAATATCCCTACGACGCAGTTGCATTAAGAATATTTTGCCTGCGGAATAACTTGTGCAAAGCGCATTCTCTATAATAATAAAAAAATATATCGAGCACGTCATTTGCTGGGGTTTTAGACCCGAATTTCAAATCATTATGGTACTCAAAATAACCTTTTGAGTAACGAAAATTTAATTTCGACAATCCAGCTGTGTGTCAAAATTTTTGACATGACGTTCATTACCTTGGTTGACAATGTTCTTATATTAATTCATATCTTTATTTACGAAAGTATGAAAACTGGCATACATAAAGAATCAGGTATATATGTAACTAGCTGTTACCCATGACTTCGTTCACGTAACATTAAAAAAAGAATAAATGCATTAATTTAGTAAAACATTTCACTTGATAATTAACAACATGTATAATTAACCAAAGCTTTATAACATTTTATAGGAGACCCATACGGTATTTCTTTACTATAGGGGACTTGACATAACCCAGTCTTAAAAAAGTGAAATTTCATGTCAAATAATATATACAATCGCGAAAATGAAACTGCAACTAATGAAGAAAGGAGGACCAAGTAAAATCGTGAATATCGAGAAATTCCTCTTCGTAAAACGAAAAACAACACTGGCAGAATTCTTCTAATACAACAGTGCATTTTAGGTGGTATTTGGTGTACAATTTGTATATGTGTGCATTGCTAAATGGGAATTATTATATTGTTTATTTGCATAGACATATGTTATATATTTCTTACTACATTATCTTGTTTATGTATATATTAAATTAAGTGCGTCACGCTAAGTGGTGTAAATAGTGAACAAACTGCTTGTGGATTTTATACATTGATAGATATTTCACAAAGATATAACAATCTGATGCGATTCTAAAATGCAAATAAAGGTTGCTAGAAAGTACTTTAAATTCTGCCCAATTTAACTTCGATATTTTCTCTATCGCGTCAAGAACACTATAAGCAAATAAATACCAACGACACAAATATGATGATCTAAATTTACATATTTTTGTTAGTATATATAGGATTATTTTGATTTATTTCATGCGCTTGAAATTTTTTACGCTTTCTCTAGGGTTAGGTGTCGAATAAATGTACTTTCTTGTTATTTTATTTTGCCATTTCTATTTATTCTATTTTCCATTCATTCCATTTATGGATATTGATTTAATTTACATATTCGTGTCAAAGAATATTCTTTAAAGTTATTATCAGGATTAAGATAGGATACGATTAGGGTTAGGATTAGGAATAAAAATTGAACGAGAATGGCATGACCGATTCAGGTTTAAAGTATGAACCAGGAAGTCTATTTACATCATGAAGCAATAAGAAAATTAGAAAATTATCGGCTAATACTTTTTAATATGTTTTACAGTCATAGTTGGCATCAAAGGTGAGCGGGGAAATGATCATCTAAAATACCATTACGTGTTTACCAGTCAAAAAACAAATCTGGTTACAACAATGTATTTAATTTTGCGCCAAATTTCACTTGATAAAAAAAAAAAAGCAAATTGACTATGGACCTAATTACAGATCCCTAACCTTCCTATTCTCGGAAATGTTCTATCTATATGTAAAAAAAAACTACTATATAGAACGCGCTTTCACGTTTATAATGTTATGAATTGGCACGATCGGCTTGTTCAAGTTTACACAATTCGGCTGGAAGAAAAGATTCATTACTTTTTGATTTCTTCTTTGCTTTTGCATTACGCGAATTTGTTGGTAAAATCGATTTTCTTTTCGATAACATTGTTGTTTTTAAGTTTAAAAAATATTGTAATTTTACTTAAACATTGCTTTAAAATCCATACAATTTTTCTTATCCTACAAGACTTTACAAAAATCTATTATGAAACAATTTTAAAAAAAGCTATATTTAAAAAAGACAACAAAGTTTTTCCTATTTTAAAGCTAAAAGAAATGTAAAATTAAATTCCGGTTCGAAACTACGATTTACAAATGTGTTTCGATTGTGAGAAAATGATAGAGGAAAAATGCTGTTACTTCGACACAATCATATTAAATCTCTAGCTTTTATGAGAAAAGCAACTTTCTTTTAAAAAATATAGTTATTTTTATTAAGATTTTCTGATTTTCGATACGGATAATTTTGCGATGCATATCATTGACATTTGCCCTCCACTAATTTTTTTTTTTTACTTTGTTGGGTGATTTGTTTTCTTGCCTTGGTACTATTACCTTTTGCAGAAATTATGAATGAGTGCAAATTACCTATGACTAAAAATTGAAATGAATCCTGTCAACATGCATACTTACAAAATTATTCTCAAACTAAAATAAATTTAGAAAAAAGGAAAATGGATTAAATTAAACAGAAACAATTAAAATTTAAAGAACTTAAATTTATTTGAATTCTAAGTTTTGAATTCAAAATAGTATAAGAATTAATCATTTAAAAGCACTGACAAGATTCTCAATTTGCACTACATCCAATTCCCTAACAATCAGCATTGTGAATTCAAGAATTAATATGAAGGGTAACAACAAGGAATTTTCATAGACACAATAATTTAGACTAAGTGAAAATTTTGGAATAAAGGGGACAAAGTCTTTCTTTTAAAGAAAGTACAGAAAGGGGGGTATAAAATTAATGAGATAGGTTAAACAAAATAATATTTGACCAATATTAAAAAAAATGCAAAATCAATTCCAAGAATTCACAACACTGGAGCTGTGATCGTATAGATTTATCTTTGTTTGAGAGACCATGATTAAATAATTAAATTTTGAATAAGTAATTCATTATTATAAAATGCTCCTCATAAGACTTTAGATCAAAAAGTTAAAATTACTTTATATAAAAAATTCAGATAAGTAAGTCCTGTAATTAATTAAAGAATAGTAAAAGGTCTCAGTTAATTAAGTAAAATAAGTCTGAATATAAAAAATTACAGCATCCAGTAAATTAGCAGTTTCTTTTTTTATTAGATTTAATGCTTAAAATAATATTTAGAAATTCCATGACTAGGGAATACAATAATTTACTTTAATTAATTAATTTGTTTATTTATTTATTTTGCCAGAATTAATATTTAAATCATTAGAATAAATTAAGTAAAAGGATTAATATAAATCCTAGGGAGATTGACTCTCGTAAGTAAATAAAAGGTAAAATACTGAAAGCAGACCTTTTGAAGTAATTAAGCAAATAATCAAAAAAAAGGAAAACAGAGAAGGAATTAAATTAGAGAGAACAAACATTTATTAACAAACAACACTTTAAATGATTTAAATATCATTTTAGATATATATATGTATCAAAATACTGAGCCACAGATAAGTTCCGTCATATCAGACAGAAAACATAATTTTAAAAATCATAATAATGATAAGAATTATTTTTACTTACATCTCGATATAATAGAGTGAAGGTGACAACAAACCTTCTAGCATAGTGAATATTTAATGTACTGGCGATTCGTTTTGCGGTTATATCACTTGTATTTTCCTCACACTGCAACTAAGTTAGTGAACATAGCGTTATTTTATGGGAATCATAATAAGACTACCAAGTTGATGACATGCTTTGTAATAGTGATGGGTTGATCAATCATTCACTGCACGAATAAAGTTACCCTGTAGAGGGTGAGACTGGCGTTAAACAAGCTCCGAAATTCACGAAAATTAAGAACATTTATTAATCTTCTTAGTATCATCGGCACAGAGTCCACAGATTCTCAGAATACACTACAAAAAGCATGTGCAGTGTCGGCTAGAGCACTCGATAAAATTCTCGCTGTCATCATCATTTCAGCAGGTATCTTCTCACAATTTATCGCTCTCGAGAAATATTATGCATTTAATACGGTGTCACTATAACGAACTGTTTAGAACATGCGAATCGTGACACTATGGTAGATCTCCTTCGTAGGTATGCACTCATAGGAAAAGCAAAAATTCCTTTGGTTGTTGCAGGTTGCTTTACGAACGAACATATTTTATCAACCCACTGTCGCTACTGCCAGGAGAGAAGTTGTGTCTCTCTCGAAAAAAAAATCGCCACTGCCTAACCGGCGGGGTGAGGGAGGGAACCCTCCACCCTCACGCACCCAAACTATCCGAGCTTCAAAACATGACTGCCTTTGCTAACTCGCTCTTCGTTTCCTTGGTAACGTTGGACCAGGGGGTAAAAAGGGTCAACGCTGATTGGTTGAGTGGGGGGAGTAAATAACACGCCTATTGGATTAGTTGTTGCTAGGTGAAAAATCCTAGCTACAATTCCTGGAAATAAGGCGCTCGTGGGCATCGTTGAAAAACAGCTGTACGCCGGGTCCCACGAAAACAACTATCCGCCCGCTGACACCTGCCATAAACAACGACTCGAAAGCAATATACTGTGCATCTTCCTAACAAGCCTTCGAAATAGTTTTATGACTTTCTTTACTTAGGGTAATAAAAGTTGTACACAATACAACTGACAATAATGCTTCAGTTATTCCCATGACTTCTTATAAAGGCCTTTTGTACTTTATCCAATCTGCCTGTGTGTGTTCCGAATTTACGATCCCTTAAATTACGTGAGAATTTCAAGTAAAAGTTGTTTGCGTGGAAACTATCTCATAGTGAAAAAAAAAGAACTTGGGTGGTCTTGACTTATAGAGAAATACAAATGTTTGGATTTTGAAAATAAGAGTTTTAATTAATAATGTTTAAGAAAAATAAGAAAAAGGAGGAGGGGGGTTTGATTAAATATTAAAATAGAATGAGTTTATAAAAAAGAAATGTTTTAAGATATTAATGAAAATATAAATATACAAATTTAGATTAAATTACCTCTAACAACTTTTTAAAATTTAAATTAAAAATATGGTGTCTTTATGTTAGCCGTGTGCAGACGATAAATCGCCAACCTATCCCATCATTAGTATTGAATTCATTAAAAATATAAATCTTTCACTCATTTCATTTAAAACACATAACTTTAATTTACAACACATACATTTAAAATACATATATTACGTACAATTAAAATAATTCCTTTCATGTGAAAAAGAAAAAGAAAAAAAAAAGAGAAATTAATCACGAATAATTTGATATCCCAAGATCATTTTATTTCAACATCAAAACAAATCTGTTTTATTTTTCTATATATGACATCATATTCGCTTGCTTTCCATACTTACTCGTATTCATGCACTTTGTATTATTATCAAATATTGAAAATGCACCTTTTATTTCTAATATGACATCATTTCATATTATGTTTAATTCTTAAATAATTCATTTCCTTTTCATTTTTCACGTGGAAAATTTTCACTTGAAAATAAATTGTTGATTAAAAATTATTACTCAGGGGTTTTATTTTATATTGGCAACGATAAAGTATTAGCAATGGTAAAATAAATTTAACCATTTTAAAAAAAGCTGCAAAACCGGGCCCTTTGGGCCAAACCACCCACACCAACCAACCATTTTAAAATATACGAAAATATGTCCATTTATTCTGTATGAAAATAATGAAATTTTTAATTTTTAAGAAAAATATTGAAATAAAATAAACAAAAACCAGCCTATATTCATTTCAGGGTTATAATCAACTTATATGCAAAGATACAGGATAATTAAATGCTTCATTTTGACGCTGGCTTCAGCCTAACATTTGCACACAATCAGATTTATAATATTATTAGGATGATATATATATATAATTATTATTATGAGCTTGTCTTTTATAATATTTTTTAATTGACAACGATTATGCAATTACTCGCTTAGCGATTATGCAACAATGATCACAATGATGAGAATTGCGAAACAATCATGTAATGATGTCGTGGAATTTAAACAATGAGAATTTATACAGGTAGCTTTAAATGTTCCATTGTCTAAATTGTAAAGAAAGATAATGGAAATGAACTAATAAAAAGAGAACTAAAATTTATAAACTTTCTGCAAATTAAAAATTAAAAGGATATGAAAATCGTGTGCTGCATTTAAATTTTATATTAACATAAGGATTCGGGGTTTATGGAGATTGCATTTCCCCCCTCTTTTAAGTATTATTTTCCAAATCTTGTTAAAATGAATATGCTTTGCATTTATTCATTTTTTAATTAATAAAAATAATAAGTAAGATTAATCGTGAAAATACAAAATTAATTTTACAGTTTCGTCGTGAACATTACTTATAAATTACAGCTTCAAAAAATGTTTTTCAGAAAGTGTTATTTATTAATTTGTCATTTACTTTTTTGTTTTGGTAGCTATAGTTATATGGAAGCACGATCCAACTTAATCAGTAATTATTTTTCTTTGATTAAAAGAATTATCTTGATATTTATGGGCAATAATCATAAAATTAATTTGTAAACATAAATTGTATTTCTAAAACTTTTTACCTTTTAACATTAGTATCGGTGTATCTGATGTTAAATATAGAATGCTCTAAAATTTATAATAACAGTTATATAAGTTTAGCAGCATTGAATTATTACAGAAATTTAAATCACTTAAATTTGAATAACTTAAAATGGATATTTGGTGAACTAGAGATCAAATATAAAAGTGATTTAGTACTCCTTACTTGTCTTTATTGTGAAATACGTACTGCTATACTTTCGACGATATCTCTGAAAATCTAATACCTAAAATTAAAACAAATATATTTTTCAGTTAGATGTTACAAGATCTTTTTAACGATACCCTACACGATACATAAAAAGACATTTTTTTTCAAGTAACTTAATTGATATCTCGGCTAATTACCGACAATTTTTTTCGAAAATTATTATCAAGAATCCTTGGATGAGTCTGCGTCAATAGATACATCGCGTGACTGTTAACTCTCCTGCTGACCGCTCGAAAAGTAAAGTTTGTATGTAACAGAGGAATGCGTTTTTCTGAATAACTATAATATCTAGTAAAATCGCTTTGGAGGTTTTCTTCCAAGGTTTAAATAAACTATCCTTAATATCTTCATAATTTTAGTTTCAGTAGATTCGGAAATAGGAGGGGGGGGGTGGAGGATCTTATAATGGTTCGGTTTTTACTTTTTAAGTACGAAACGCTAAAAATATCCCTACGACGCAGTTGCATTAAGAATATTTTGCCTACGGAATAACTTGTGCAAAATGCATTTTCTACAAAAAAAAAAAAAAAAAAAGTGTGCATTCAAAATTATTAATCCCGCATACACGTGTTTTAAACTAGAACATTAACAATATAAAATACCGTGATTTAACTTTTACTTGGAATGTATTTAAAAAAAAAAAAAACAATTTTCCTTCACAGTAAAAAATTTCCAACCCTTTTCCGTTTCGTAAAAGATAATTTTCCTTTACGATACGGAAAACAACCGATAAAATATTTTTTCCGAATCACAACAGAAAGTTTTCCTACAGTCATAAAAATAATCTTTTTATATCGTATTAGTTTCCGAAATTAGGAAAATAGCATTGACCGGACTTACTGCGCAGTCTCGCTCTCTGGTGACGTATGAAAGGCGTGGCGTCACGTGATTGATAACAGAACAGAATCGAGATTTTCGATGAAGAAGACCTACGCCATGTTGTTAAATATTGGACAATTGTTCTACGTAGTTCTAACTTCGCAATGGTAAGTACTAAAATTTATGTGATTTTTAATATTTGGAATTTGATATGTCCATATATTTACAGTGCATGATTATCAAACCGAATAACATGTTTAAGGAGCTGCGTAGCCTGAAATAAAATGCATATTATCTTATTTCTCGCTCAGTTTATTTTTTATGAGAAAAATATCCCCAATCAAAAAAATATTTTGATGTGCCAGAAATTTCTAACTTAGATATTATCTTAATAAAAACTCAATTTTTGTAGACTGCTTTTTAAATAGTTTTTAACTTATTCTAAATTCAGGTACTTGTTTATTTGTTTAATTCTGTAAGGCATCCAGTGTTGAATTCAGGAGATAGCCGGGGGAGGGGGGGGGGCATTCCTCTCTCCCGGAGCATTGAAATGGCCACCCCTTCTGAAAATTTCGGATTTTATGATTTAATGGTCAAAAAGTGCAATTCCCCCCCCCCTCCCGCGGAACTCTATAATATGCCCCCAGGAGCCACAGAAATCCCTCTCGGAGAAAAATGCCTGAATTCAACACTGAAGATATCAATAAATACCTATGATCTTAAAATAAATTCATGAGATTTTTCTGTGTTCGATGCCATATCAGAATCATATATTGTCTTTTTTTTCAGGTACTACATTATTATAGAATCAATTTAACATTTTATTATTTGTAGTGTATTAAAATTCAATTAAAAAGGAATGTCCATTAAATTCTATAATGTTGATTAAAAAATTGAGAAATGTATGTCAGGGTGCTATAACGAAATTTATAATGGTATATGGTAAAATAAATTTCAGTAGTCTTTTAATATCAGACAATATTTTAGTTGTGAAAAACGTAAAGTAGAATATGCTTAATACCTTGAGGTTGATTTTACCTATATTCATGCTGTAAAAGCTTGCATACAGAAGCTTTCAACTGCCCCACCCTGTATATTCAAATTTAATTTATTAAATTTTATTTTTATCACATTATTTTGAAAATAAAAAATGACTTTTAATCTTTTCTAATAATTTAAAATAAATAGAATGAAAAAAACAAACAGGGAATTTTTGTCAGTAGAGGTGGGGGGGGGGGGAGGATTTATTTTAAAAATATAAAGCTTCAATTCTTCATTTAAAAAATAAAAAAAAGAAAGAAAAAGAAAACCTGTAATAGCTTTTGTTACATTTCTGTATTGTTTTTCATCCTAATTTATATAAAAATTATCTTGTATGTGGGTTTCTAACAAAAAAAAATAAATATCTAATTTGATTTTATTTCATATTTGTGCTTTCCTTTAACTAAATCTTGTCATGTATTTAAATGCACGTGTTAATACTGTGCAAATTTCAAGAAATAAAAAATGTTCAAATGAGTCATAATGTCAACATATAAATCATAAATGTTCTGAAAATTCTGCTATTTTTGGAGTTCACAGAACCCGAAATATCATTGTAATAGAATTTTTTTTTAGCTCACAGGTTATCAAAGCCGGACCCCTACCCCCTCCCCCCGCTTAATTTACATAAATAGGTTTTTCATGCAGAATTATCCGATTTTAAAGTTTCAAATTTTATGTATATGTTCATTCTGATAATCCGATTCCTTGATTAGTTTTGGGGGTTAAATTGCTAAGTATAAAAGGGGGAGGGGGAACGGGGGCTGATCCCCAGTTAATTTATATAAATGGGTTTTTCATGCAGAATTATCAGTTTTGTTTCAAATTTTATACATAGGTTCATTCTGATAAGGCGCTTCCCTGATCAGTTTTGGGGGTTCATTTGTTAAGTTTACATGAGGGAACTGGGGGATAATCCCCCCCCCCTTAATTTTTAGATAATGTGTTTTTCATGCAGAAATATCCGATTTGTTTCAAATTTTGTATATAGGTTCATTCCAATAAGGCGTTTCTCTGATCAGCTTTGGGGGTTCAATGGTTAAATATAAAGGGGGAACAGGGGCGAATCCCCTCCCTAAATTAAATAAATGGGGTTTTCATGCAGAATTACACAATTTGCTTCAAATTTTGTATATAGCTTCATTGTGATAAGGCGTTTCCTTCATTAGTTTTGGGGGTTCATTGGTTAAGTATAAAGAGGGCAACGGTCATTAATCCCCCCACCCCCTTAATTTAGGTTAATGGGTTTTTCATGCAGAATTATCCGATTTGTTTCAAATATTGTATATAGGTTCATTCTGATAAGGCGCTTCTCTAATTATCTTTGGGGGTTCATTGGTTAAGTATACAGGGCGGAACTGGGGGGCTAATCCCCCCTTAATTTAGATAATGGGTTTTTCATGCAGAATTATCCGATTTGTTTCAAATATTCTATATAGGTTCATTCTGATAAGGCGCTTTGCTAATCAGTTTTGGGGGTTCATTTATTAAGTTTACAGGAGGGAGCTGGGGGCTAATCCCCCCCCCTTAATTTAGATAATGTGTTTTTCATGCAGAAGTATCCGATTTGTTTCAAATTTTGTATATAGGTTCATTCCGATAAGGCGCTTCCCTGATCAGTTTTGGGGGTTCAATGGTTAAATATAAAAGAGGAACAGGGGCTAATCTCCCCCTAAATTAAATAATTGGGTTTTTCATGCAAAATTTCCCAATTTTCTTCATATTTTTTATAGAGCTACATTATGATAAAGCGCTTCCTTTATTATTTTTGGGGGTTCATTGGTTAAGTATAAAGAAGGGAACGGTGATTATTCCTCCCCCTTAATTTAGATAAATAAGTTTTTTATGCAGAATTATCCGATTTGCTTCAAATTTTGTGTATAGGTTCATTGTGATAAGGCGCTTCCCCGGATCAGTTTTGGGGGTTCAATGGTTAAATATAAAGGGGAACAGGGGCTAATCCCCCCCTCTCTAAAATAAAGAAATGGTTTTTTCATGCAAAATTACGCAATTTGCTTCGTATTTTGTACATAAGTTCATTGTGATAAGTCGCTTCCCTGATTAGTTTTGGGAGTTCAATGGTAAAGTATAAACGAGGGGAACGGGGGCCAATCCTACCCTTAATTTAGATAAATGGGTTTTTCATGCAGCATTATCTAACTTGCTTCAAATTTTGTATGTAGGTACATTGGTGAAGTATAAAGGGGAGAACAGGGACTAATTCCCCCCCTCCCTCTCTCAATTGAGAAAAATGATTTTTTAAAGCAGAATTATCCAATTGTTTCAATTTTTTTTTTATAAAAGGTTCATTCTGATAAGGTGCTTCCTTGATTAGTTTTGGGGGTTCCATGGTAAAGTATAAAGGGTGCGAAATGGGACTAATCCCCCCTTAATTTATGTAATGGGTTTTTCATGCAGAATTATCCAATTTGCTTAAAATTTTGTATTAGGTTGTTTCTGATAAGGCGCTTCCCTGATCAGTTTTGGGGGTTCAATGGTTAAATATAAAGGGGGAACAGGGGCTAGTCCACCTAAATTAAATAAGTGGGTTTTACATGCAAAATTACCCAATTTGCTTCATATTTTGTACATAAGTTGATTGTGATAAGTCGTTTCCCTGATTAGTTTTGGGAGTTCAATGGTAAAGTATAAAGAGAGGAACGGTGATTAATCCCCCCCCCCTTAATTTACATAAATGGGTTTTTCATGCAGCATTATCAGATTTGATTAAAATTTTGTATATAGATTGTATCTGATAAGACGCTTCCCTGATCAGTTTTGGGGGTTCAATGGTTAAATATATAGGCGGGACAAGGGCTAATCCCCTTAAATTAAATAAATGGGTTTTTCACGCAAAATTACCCAATTTCCTTTAAATTTTGTATATAACACATGGGCTGATAAGTTCCTGGTCTGGCACACAGATGGCGTTACAATTGCCGAACCGATGCTTTTTTTTAGTAAATACTAACCTTTAAAAGGTAGCAGAAAAGATGTCATGATGATTCACCGTGTGGATAAAACGTTAGAGTGGTTTTATTTGAACAACTTTGTTGATAAACAAAAAAAATGCATAAACAAGAATTTCAAGAATTGTATTTTGATGGGAAAAAACACTGTTCAAACAAAAGCTTGGCTTGATAAGCATTATCCGGACGCTGCACCAGGTAAATCAAACATTATTGACTGGTTTGCTGAATTTAAACGTGGTCGTACGGACACCAGTGATGCACCACGCAAAAGAGGTGGTTACTCCGGAAAACATAAAAATAGTCCAAAAATTCGTTTTGGGGAACCATAAAGTGAAGTTGCAGGCGATAGCTCAGACTCTGAAGATATCCAAGAAACGTGTAGGTTTTATTTTGAATGAGCATTTGTCTATGAAAAAGCTGTTGTCAAAGTGGCTGCCGCGCGTGTTGACTTTTGACCAAAAACAACAATGAGTCAATGATTTAGAACACTGTTTGGAGCTTTTTCGTTATAAAATTGTTATTTATTATTAAACTATTATTATTATTTATTTATTAAATTATTATTATTATTTATTTATTTATTAAATTATTATTATTATTTAATTATTTATTAAATTATTATTATTATTATTTATTTATTAAATTATTATTATTTATTATTAAAGTTATGTTATTTATTAAAGTTATAAAGTCATAAAGTTTTGTTAAAAAGTTGTGTTTTCTTTATTAGACCGGGAACTTATCAGCCCATGTTTTAGCTTCATTGTGATAAGGCGCTTCCTTCATTAGTTTTGGTTGTTCATTGGTTAAGTATAAAGAGGGGGACGGTGATTAATCCCCCCCCCTTACTTTAGATAAATGACTTTTTTATTCAGAATTATCAGATTTGTTTCAATTTTTATATATAGGTTCATTGGGATAACGCACTTCCCCGGATCAGTTTTGGGGGTTCATTGGTTAAATATAAAGGGGGGGACGTGGTCCATTCCCCCGTAATTTGGATAAATTGATTTTTCATGCTGAATTATACAATTTGCTTCAAATTTTGCATATAGGTTCATTGTGATAAGGCGCTTCCCTGATTAGTTTTGGGGGTCCAATTGCTAAGTATAAAAGGGGTGGAACGGGGGCTGATCCCCCCTTTAATTTAGATAAATGTGTTTTTCATGCAGAATTATCCAATTTGCTTCAAATTTTGAATATAGGTTCATTCTGATAAGGCGCTTCCCTGATTAGTTTTGGGGGGTTCATTGGTTAAGTATGAAGGGGGAATGGGGCTAATCCACCCTAACTTAGATAAATGGTTTTTTCATGCAGAATTATTGGAATTTTCTTCAGATATTGTATGAGGTTCATTGTGATAAGGCTCTTTCCTGATTAGTTTTGAGGGTTCATCGGTTAAGTATAAAGGGGGGGAACTGGAGGTAATCCCCCCCTCCTTAATTTAGATAAATGGGTTTTTCATGCAGAATTATCCGATTTGCTTCAAATTTGGTATATAAGTTCATTCTGATTAGGCGCTTCCCTGATTAGCTTTGGGGGTTCTTTGGTTAAGTATAAAAGGGGGGAAAAGGGGTTAATGCTCCCCCTAATTTAGATAAATGGGTTTTTCGTGCCGAATTATCCGATTTTCTTCAAATTTGGTATATATTTTCATTGTGATAAGGCACTTCCCTGATTAATTTTGGGGGTTTATTGGTTAAGAATAAAGGGTCGAACGAGGGGCTAATCCACATTAAGTTAGATAAATGGGTTTTTTATGCAAAATTATCTAGTTTGCTTCAAATTTTGTATATTGATTCATTGTGATAAGACGTTTCCCGCATTAGTTTTGGGGGTTCATTTGTTAAGTATAAAGGAGGGAATGGTGACGAATTCCCTCCCCTTAATTTAGATAAATGTGTTTTTCATGCAGAATTAACCGATTTGCTTCAAATTTTTTATATAGGTTCTTTTTATATAGGTTATATAGGTTCTGATAAGATGCTTCCCTGATTCGTTTTTTTTTTTTTTTTTTTTTTTTTTTTTGGGGGGGGGGGGCTGTTGGTTAAGTATAAATGGGGAACGGGGACTAATTGTCCATTTTAATTTAGATAAATAGTTTTTTCATGCCGAATTATCCAATTTGCTTCAAATGTTGTATACCGGTTTATTTTGATAAGGCGCTTCCCTGATTAGATTTGGACGTTTATTGGTTAAGTATAAAGGACGTAAATAGGGGAGCTAATGACCCCCCCTCCCCTTTTTCTTTGAAATAAGAGTATAATATGCAAATAGTGTGAATAGCCTGTGAGCTCAATGCCATCAGTTTGACTGAGCACTTTTCTTTTTATTATTTTATTTCCAATTTAATGTATATAAATTTTTTTAATTAATATACTTTTTAAAAAGTTAGTATCCAGCCGAATATTTGATAATCTGCTAAATCACTATTTGTTACATTTTGTAAAATTATCACGTTTTTCTACTATATTTCTGTGTCATCATTTTTTCCCCTTTAATGCTAATTGTGAAATCCCATGGTAACCTATGGAAATTTTAAAGAGGTGATAAATTCCTTTATACAATTATCAAAATATAGCTTTCACCAGCAGGAAACAGATGTCCAATACTGGTATTGTACATTTTTTTAAATTTCTTTAATTTTTAAGAATTTTTTTAAAAAGTATTTTTATTTTAATTTATATTTAAAAAAAATATATATATTAACTGCCAACTGGACTTCCACTGTAAGTAAGTGCTTATATATTCCATATTTTTGCTTTTTTAATTTCTAAAGAGTTTATAAGTATTATTCACAAGTCCTTATTTTATTTCTTCAAAATATAATGCAGGTTTTAAGTTATCAAATTGGCTTTTGATAAGTTTATTTAGCTAATTCGCCAGATTGGTGTTATAACTTTTACTTCAATATAATCTTTTGTTAAAATATTGTATGCAAGTACATGATTTTGGAAAGAATTTTTTTTAATTACTTTTTTTACAGCAATTGGTAAATTTTGGTATCTTTTGAAATCTAAGCATAGTTTCATTGCCAATTTCTTCAACGTTATCTAATCAGTTATAATACAGAAAGTTCAGAAATCTTAAAATATTTAGATCAATATAATTGAAATTATATTTCAGCACTATAATCTCAATTTAAATTAAATAATTGCTAAATAACACTTGTATAGTCTAACAATTTTTAATCAGAGTTCATTGATTTAAATCAACTTGATTTCAATCCTGATTTAAATCAACTGATTTATTTAAATACACTTTTTTTTTTCAAATTTAGGTTAAGATATTTCATTATAAATATTATTTTTGACAACAATACATTGTAAATTTAAGGACTGGGAGAGACAGAACTCAAAATCCTTGCTTTTTGAATTTTATTTAAATCAAATATCACACTTAAAAATAAAAATTCTATTTTAAAAATAGAGAATCTCAGCTGAGAAATGTTAAAAGATTAAAGCATAAATTTATTTGTTAAAAAAATATGTACAAATCTTATGTGAATTTTTTAATACAAAAACATGGAGAGTTTCTGTGAGGATTTGTAAAACGTTAGAATAAATAAATATAGGTCAATCAAAAGTATATTTATTGTTATTTATGTTGATATCTCATGACTTCATTGTGCACATGTAAATAACAAATGGTTTGATATTCCAATGTACTTTATTTATGGAAAGATTCGGAAAATAAAGATTACATGGTTAGTAATACTCTGAAATGTTTTTATATATTTTTTTAATATAATTTTAATTTTAATTACTTATAAATGTAAACTAATAAACAACTAAAGTTTTAAAATCTTTAAAAAAATCAAACACCTGATATAAAAGTTTCTTTTATTTTAAATAAAAAAAAATCAAACTTTAATTCATTGCAAACTCTGTAATCGCTTATAAAGAACTCATAAAGCTGGAAAATTGGTATTTCTTTTCAAACATTTTAATAACAAAGAATAATTTTTTCAGATCCATTGAAATTTATACCCAGATAATCATAAGTACTTTTAATACATGCTCCAACTTCATTAAATGAATAGTGTATGTATTCTGTATTCCAGAGTAGTGTATATAATCTGGAATAGGTATGTTTAAAGGAATACTGTATATAATCCAGATCTAGAGTAGGATGTTTAAAATTTCATTTTTTTTTCTGAATAAAATTCTTGCATTATCTTTTATATTTTAAGATTTTTAATCGAGAAATTTGGTCAAAACAAAAAGATTTAGCTTTTAGTAATGAAGAGTTTATATGCTTTTTATTTTATCAAAGGGGTAATTTAAGGTGGTATATATTTTATACAGAATAGGTCAATAAAAAGTATATTGTTAAATTGCAGTTAGTGTAAATAAGTGATATATAACACAAGACAATTTGTTTAATTTATTTCATGTTTTCAAAAGTAAAAGAGAATTCACATTTTCAAATTATATCATTTTCTGTTGCTCCATTTTTTAACTATATTTTTAACTGTTTATATGATTAAAATATTTCAAATTAAACAAGTGCATGAGTTTCTCTACATATATTTTTAAATTCAAATAAATTTAAATGAGCTTTTCTAATTATTAATTTTAATGATTTAGTAAAGGTTATTTTACTTTAAAACGCGTAATTTTAAAATTGTATTTTGAATTTTAAAAAAAAATAGCTGATTTAAATTTTAACAAAAAATGATTTTCATTTACTGAGCGTTTTTGTTATGTAATTTTCAGTTGAGCTTCAAGTTCAAAGTCTTGTACATTTTCAAATTGTATGGCTTCTGAAAATTGTTTATCATCAACGTATTTATTAGGGTTAGCTGAATTCTGTATATTCTTATAATTTACATGACTTCAAAAGTTTTTAGATTTACTTTATTATTATTATTATTTTATGGCGTTTTAGACAAGAGAAAAAAATTACCTTCCACATAAAAGATAAAAAATTAAAGTTTCAATGCTGCTCTATATAAATTTTCAAAATTTATAAAATAATTTCTGGATTTTTTTTTTTTTTTGTGTGTGTGTGTGTAATAGCAGAAAAGCACCCAAATTGGGTTATAATAGTTAGGTGCAGCAATGTTCCTAATTGGAAAGTGTCTCTGTGACACAAATTGGGTATAAAAAGTGACAAATTTGAAATATATGTATTTGGGGACAAAAAACATTTAATCTCCAAACTGTCACAGTAAAAAACAAAGTTATTATTCTGGAAACTGTCTTTTTAAATTTAATTAAAGAAAAAATAAGCTTAGAGGGTCATATTCATGCCGAAATTGTAGCAAATTCAATAGATACATCTAATTGGGGCATCATGTTTGTTTTTTTCAGTAAATGTTGCCCTATGATAACAAACTGGAATTCACTCAGTCAAGTAGTTTTGAAATAATGAAAATTGAAAGTTTGTAACACCTAATCTGTAATCGTTGCAAATCAGACTGTAATGTGGGTAGTGTTTTAAGCATAACTTAAAAACTACTTAGCGGAATCAGCTGTGATTTTTGATTTGCATATTTGAAGTTTTTAGAAATCTATTTCTATTAAAATTAATTTTTTTAATTAATTTAAAAATACATTTTTTTTATAAATTAAACCATAAAATAAACCATAATCTATAATTTTTTAATCGAAATAGATTTCGAAAAGCTTCAAATAAAATATATGAATATAAAATTATTACGTCAAGTATTGAATTGTATAAAAAAAAACTCCATTTAATGTAAAATTTTGGGTGTTTTTATCACTATATTTATTCGCCGTTTCATGCGTAAATGTTAATTCTAAAGTTTTTTAAGCGTTTCTAGTCTTTTTTAGTAGCTATCAATGAATTAAAAAGTAAAAATTATTCGTTGAATACCAACTAATATTCAAATATACACTTTACAAAGAATATTTTCTTTTATAGTATGCATATATTTCGCTATTTAACGTGTAAAACTTTATATGACCGTGAGAATTTTCTTATAAGAAAATTAATAATAATAATTTTTAATAATAGAATTAATAATATTTTTTTAAATGACGGTTCTGTTGATTATCGACAAAATATTTTTTTTGAATAATATTTTACACAATATATTTTTTTGTGTTTTTAAGCTATATGCCACGAAATTGCACAATATGATTTGAATATATAGTTCAAATTATACTCATAATAGAAAGAAGGAGAGAAAATGAAAATACGCAAATAGACAAAATAGTAATGTTTTAATGATAGAGATATAACTACATTAACAAACCTTATAACATGACTGAACAAATTTCGTAAAATAAATAAACAAATAAATAAATAAATAAAATAGTGTCAACATTTTTAAAACTTATTTTTTTTTTAACAGTAAATAAATTATCAACAGAAATTTGTTAACGAAAATAGCGAATATTTGCCGTTAGACCCCCCAATCTAATTCATCAAATCAACGCCAATAAATGCAAGATTTTCATGATTATTATTCTTTATTAGTGATTTCAGGCGTTTTGATTATCGAAAATTTTTACTTATTTAAATATAGCACAGTCATTTCCTATTAAATAATCTAATTGGTTGAATCTTGATTAATAGTATGAACTAGCAGTGTCATGAAAACGTACCCATTAGGGTTTAACAGAATGATGGCAATTCTATCTGTCGAGATTTGACAATATCTGAAGAAACATGTCCTAAATAATAAAAGCACTGTCGAGTATTCATCTGTATTCAGTCTTTTATATTCAATCATAAATATTATAGGAAATGGAACTAAATATTTCAGAATTTAAACAATTTTTCATTTTCGTAATTTTATTTTGCATATGAATTCGAAATATAAAATTTATTATCAGGTGATAAAAACTTTTATTAAAAACTATTTCTAAATTTTATATGTGGTATTGCTTTTAATATTTTTGTAGAAAATGTCTTTTAAATCTTTTTATTGAAGCACAGCAAATTATATATTGCTTTAAATGAAACGTTACATTATATTTATATTGCTGTGAATACATGTTATAAGCGTGGACAAATTTATTCTGTAGAATTATACTTTAGTCAAATTATATTGATCTCCACATGTTAAAAAGATTTTAAGGGTACAGAATCCCGTTTCATTCTGAGCTAAAATATTTTTAAATTTTGAAAAAAAATTAAATTAAATGAATAAGTTATTATCATTTTTCATTTCTTTATTTTGATAAATAAGTTTTTTTGAAATCAGTTAATTAAACTGTTATGTAGTCATTTCTTATTAATTATAGTCTAACTTTCAAAGAAACATAATGTTAATCCATTTTCTTAAAGTTTATTTACTTTATTTTATTTTACTGAGCAAAAATATACATTGTATACCAATTTAACTGGCACCATGTAATAAATGCTAAAAATTTCTGTGTTGAATTTAATTTTAAATTGATTTTTAATATTTCCATTAATAAAATATTTGAAAATACTCTATATACTTAATTATTTTATCTGTAAACTTCTGACTATTTATATGCTCAAGGATGGGTTATGCGAAATTAAAATGTGTTTAACAACAAATTTATTTTTGAAATAATTTTCTCCAGTCTCTTTTCAATATTAATTACGTATGCACCTTTAATTATTTAGTGAAGTACAAGTAATTATGTAAGAAATGAATATTTCTCTTATATTTTCAAAATTATATTGTTCCAAATAATTTTTATAGTTAATATAATATTAAATACTCTAATTAAACAAATACTCCAATTAGCTTATTTTTTTTTTTTTTTTTTTTTACCAAATAAATATGAAATGGATGTAAAATGTTTAAAATTTACTCTGTAAATTTCAATTTAAATTTGTTAAACAACCTTTTCAATGACAAAAAATAATTTAATTTACTTTATAGACTTTGACTCCTTATGTTTGTTAGCTTGTTTCACTTATAGAAGAATTAATCATCTGCTTAGGTACTGAAAATCCCAAACCACGAAATTTGACAAATGTGATAAAAACAAATACATATTTTTAATAAATTAATTTTGTTGAGTGTGGTATTAAACATGTAGTATAAAGTATTGAAAAACAGTTGCAAAATCATAAGGAAAATATCTAATTTGCCATACGTTTTCCCCATGAACTACTAAAGCGATTTAAATAACATTATGTATTTCATGTTATTATTACGTGTATTGATCGTTTTGTCTTAAAAATCAATTGCTTTTTAATAACGTTAACTTCGAAATTATGTAATTGTTAAAAAAAGTTATAAAAATCGCTTCAGTGGTTTCGGATAAAATGGTGCTTCAGCTTCAGCTGTTTTCCATATGATTTCGAAATATTGTTTATCTTTTAATATTTTGTAGAGTAGTAGTAATTTGTTAAGAAGTTGAAATCTATACATTTCATTGTCTTTTGGAAATCGACTGTGTCTTGAAATAGCTATCAACAAATAAGAACATTTAATAATGTTTAAATTTAAGTATTGTTTACATCTATAATGTATACTTTTCTGGTTTCAAATTTTACACATTACTTTGGAAAATATATTTGTATTGATGCAAGTAAAATTCTTTACAGTTATTTAACAAATATACAACTGGAACAGTTTGATATTTGCTTATAAAATTAGTGTACCTGAAATTTTTTTTAATTTAATAAAGTTTCAATATTTATTATTATTATTATTATTTAATTCACAGTTTACTATTATGTGGTAAAATATACCACGGTAAGAAAGAAAGAAAAGGTTAATGAAGGGAATTAAACGAAATATATGTACTATGTAAAACCTTTCTTCATAAACAAATTTCAATACTCTGTTTTTTACCTCAGAATCTAAGTAAATTTTTTCGTTGAAACTCGGAGAAAAATGGATTGCTTTATTTGTTATATTTCTGAGTCGCAAGCGTGAACTAATAAACTCTATCGGATTAGATTTTTCTGAAACGTTAATGAATTTAATATAATTGATACATTTAAAAGGTGAATAATTTCTGATTGTTTTAGAATAGAAATACTCTGCATTTTGAGAAAATTAAATACAATATTTGTTTCTATTATTCATCTCTTATTATTTAATTCTGTATAATTATTTTCATTCACTTTCTGAAGTCATATATCTTACTAGCTGAAGTACACGATGTTGTCCGGGATTTTAAGAATCTTTGTGTAAAAAAATCAATTTCAAAATTAAACATGTTGTATAGAGAACTTCAAAATGTTAAAATATGTCAATATTTCCATAATCGGGTTTTTATCATCATTCAATACGTTCCTCAAACACATATGACGTTATATTTACCTGCTGACGTCATAGCTACTTGCTTTCTCTACTACCCTTATTGATATTCCCTTTGTATGACTCTCAAACATTTGAAAAAGTCTTCAATATAACTTTCAATATAACGTCATATTAATTTTCTTTTTAATTCTCTAATGACGTCATATTAACCTGCTTTCTGTACTTACACTTACTCATACTCATTGTATTATTGAGAAATGAATAAAAATGCCTGTTATATTACCAATATGACGTCTTATTAATCTTTTTTTTTTTAATTGATGAAACTTTTTATTTCATTTCATTTTGCACGTGGAAATCTTTAAATAGAACGTTAATTATTGTAAAAAGAATTTTATTGTGGATTTTTAATTGTTGGCAACTGCTATAAATACAAATGTTTAAATTTAATAGGAAAATGCTGTTAGATTTTTGGTTTTTTATTAATTGAAAATTAACTATACATTATTTCGATTCCGGATTACTTTAATCGCCTGGGCCGTGTATTAATACACCTATACGTAACATTTCACAATTCTGGCTTCCAAACTGTTGATTTGTATATAAATGCAGACAGGCAGACAAACAAATTTTCATTTTTATACATTAGATACAGCTTATTCTAATTTGGTTAAT
Organism: Maratus michaelseni; assembly: GCA_963931845.1. Taxonomy (NCBI): domain Eukaryota; kingdom Metazoa; phylum Arthropoda; class Arachnida; order Araneae; family Salticidae; genus Maratus; species Maratus michaelseni. The sequence goes on along the minus strand of OZ007588.1, from coordinate 104,751,811 downwards.
TTGTAAACTTTTTTTTATAAAAAATACATAAAACAATGAAGGCACGATAAACTGGCAACACGTAATGAATGTTTAAGATTTACTTTGATAAACTTCAGTTTAAATATGATTTTCTAACTCTTTAATAATGAAATATTTAAATTTACTCTACACCCTTCCTCTTTTGTGTTTATTAATTTCTGATTGATAGAACTAATCATCTGCTTAAATATAGGAAATCCCAGCTTACAAAATTTGACAAGTGTATTCAACAACAAATGTATTTTAAAATAAATTGCTTTTCTTAAGTCTGCTATTAGTATTCAGATGTATGCAGCATTAATTATTAAGTGGAATAGGAGTAATTATTCAAGAAAAGGAGGTATCTCGCATCTACATATTTCATTAGTTTTGCGAAAGCGGTATAGCGTTGAAGCAACTGCCAAAATTAAACTTTGTTTCTATCTTTTAAATACATTTTTCAAGTTTCTATTTAAAGAATTATTTTGGAAAATATATTAATAAATTTTATCTAACGAGATTTGACAAGATATCTATATGCAAAGCAACGTCTGCTAAACAATAAAGGGACTAATGAGTATTCACCCGTATTCAGTCTTAAATATTAAGTAAAATGGAATTAAATGTGTCAGAATTAAAATAAATTTTTAATTTTCTAATTTTATTTAGCATATAAATTCAAAATATACTATGTAATATTAGGTGGCATAAACTTTCATTAAAATATATTTATTAAATTTATTATTGTTATTGTTTTTATTGTTTTCTAGAAAATAAAATTTAAATCGATTTGTTGAAATATGCATTTCTTGAAATTAAATTTTGCATTTATTTAACTAGGGGTTCCAACTCGAGCTTTCCGGGTTACAGAACATAGATTAAAACCATTTTTTTAAAATTGAAAACTGTAATAGATTTTTTACATTTAAATATTTTTTTTACATTTTATTTTGTCCACTAACATCATCAGTGCCAAATTTTTGGAACTGATGATGGATCTTTAGAAGCTCCGAAACAGCTGTTTGCCATTCTATATATTTTTATTTGTGCTATTTTACGTTGTTCATTTATTTTTAACATAACGGCACAAAGTTAAATCCACCTATTTTAAAAACTTCTTTTTCTATTTTTTTTTCATTTTTGGATTATGTGATCTAAATAATAATTGGGTTGTTTAAATTTGATAACATTCGAAGTGAAAGCAAAACTACATATACCAAAGCAATAAAATTTCAATATTAATTAAAATGAATGATTTTAAAAAATCAAATTGATTTTAATCAAGCTAATTTAAATCCTGTTTATTTAGATTGATTACTTTAGATTCTTACATATTTTCATGTACTTACTTATTATTTTTTGAGTGCATAAACTTGTTCATAATAAAAAGTTTGTACTGTAAGTAACAGTTATCAATATTTTATTTACCGTCTCGGCTAGAATAAAGTGACAGCTTACGTATTGTTGAATAATACGACATAAATGACTTTTTTATGTTATAACAAAATAAGTATAAATACAAAAGCTTTTAATGTAACAATACAACGAAAGACGAAGATAAGATTATTATGTCAAGGTAATGAATGCCAATATCTGTATATTTCTGATACAATCTATTATTAAACTAAAACAGTTACGTGAAACAGTCGCGTGTTTCTTATAACTCATAAATAATCGCAACGATGAATTTAACATTTAGTAGTGTATTCTTTTTTTAACATTTAAATTTTTAATTTTTTTAAAGAAATGTGGAAATTAAACGCTTTAATTTATATAACTGTGCCACAATTTCTTGAATATAGAAAAAAAAAACACCTCCATGTAAAATCCAAATGCACTGAATGTCAGTTTCTTAATTATTTCCATTCTTCATTAAATAGTGTACTTTTATAAACGTGATATCAAATCGATAATAAGCTAATAATATAACCTTCACTGTAAAAAATCTGCGTAATGTTCCTGACGTTTACTGTGTAACATTCCTGGGTTTTCTCGGATTATTTCGGCTCATCCAAGAATACCGAGAAATCTGCTGTAACATCTTCCACAATGTTGTGTAACTTTTGGGAATACTTGAGAAAGTGGAATTTACTGATCAACTGTGAAAAGTTACATATGTTTTGTGTGTAACATTCCTTAGTTTACTCAGGTATACTTTTGAACTTTTGTGTAACTTTTCGGAATTATTGTAAAAGAGTGATCAGTGGTCTGTGCAAAGTTCCATATGTTTTGTGTGTAACTGACTTGTGTAAGTTTCGTGGCATTTGTTTGGTGAAATTCCTGGGAAAACCTGTGGCAGAAAGGTGCCACAGGGTTTCTCAGGAACTTTACACCAAATTTTTTACAGTGTTTTAAGAGTTGGGAGGGGGGGGGGGGAATGATGACATTTCACATTTTGTGAAATTTGATATGAGAGTGTCACAGTTAACTATAGAGCCGTATACTAGCGTTTGGAAACTTTGATCTAGCAAAATTAAGGTAATCCTCTGAAAAACACAGTAGAAAGTAGGCATAACTGAAGAAAGAATGAAGACTGCCCTTTGAAACACATAGTTGAAGATCCATAAAAGAGGGAAGAATGATGAATGTCGACGCTTGTAAAAGAAAGAAGGGTGAAGAACTGTCATTTAACTATATGTTACTATCATCCCTTTTCCCTTTCGTCTTCATAGGTGCTCTCAATATTTTCATATAATCATATTAAATATCTCTATAAGTGTGATGTTTCTTGTTCTGTTAGTTCAAAATAATGTGTAAAATATTAAGTACTGTAATTCTAAATTACGGAATCTCAAGTACTTCAACGCAGAGTTCAGTGATTTGTTGATTTTCCCCCTTAAAATCCCCCAAAATATAGGCGAATTTTGTAGTGTTCAATATTATTTGGCAAGCTTCCTCTGAGACAACCAGTTTAGTTATTTGAACAGTTTATATATTTGTGTGATGTTTGCGATATTTCTATTCCGTTCTATATCTGGAAATATTTTATTTTCTCTCAATATCTTGTAAATATCCCTACCTCTACTGCATGTAGCACATTTAAAATTTACGGATTAATCTGTATATATTTAAAATGGGAGGGAAACAAATAACAGGATTATTGATCTGAAAAAGTTTAGCTTTTAGATTACTTGCTATTTTTTTTCTGAAAAACAATAGAGTGCTGTGAATAAAAATAAAATTGCTAACTTTCCCTTGACTATTAGATCTTTTATTTAACTCTAGCAAGATGTTATGAGGCTAGTTAATAATGTGAAATTGAATTTTTCCGTGGTACTTAACTGTTAGTAAAAGCAGAAAAAAAAACATTCTGTAAATTTTAGTGCAAGCAATTTTAGCTGTTCTTTATTCAAAAATCGAGCAATAACAAATGTTGACTCTAAATATATATATGCTTAAAATAATAAAATATAATACAAAAAGGCTTATAAAAACCTTTAATACACAGATCGATATGTGTCAAACGCAGAAACGGCGACATTTTCAAGATCAAAAGGATAAATAAACTATTTTGGCAAATTAATTTTTTTAAATAAAAATTATAAACATAAACCACGAAATCATGTGTATAATAAAGGCTTAAAAATGGTCAACTATAAACGTGAAAATTAATATTTCTTATTGTTTTTCAATTTGTAAAGTATCTGGAGACAAATTTTAGTTTATTCAAAAGAGACTGATTCTTTGCATATGTTCTTTCCTTATCTTTCTTTTCTAATCCGTTTGTGCATTCGAAACATGTCAATCTTTAAATTAAAAGGTTTTTATAAGCCTTTTTGTATTCCCTTTTACCACTTTAAGTATGTGTATATTTAGTTTAATGATAATGAGTGATTTTCTTATATAAATGTTGAGTTGTTTTGCTTTTTATTTAAAATTATACGTTTATTTTTTAAATGCTGGAAATAAAATTACCAATAACTATTGTTGCAATTTTTGAAGAGTTTTCTTTTTCTCGCAGTTCGTGCAAACGTTTAATAAATTCGCGCAAACACCTTAAAAAAATCGATTTACTTATGCTAATCTTATTAAATTGTAGTACACTAGGGATTATAATTACAATATAATACACTACTGATTATAAACATTATAATACACTAGTCATTATTAATCAGAGAGATTTTATACATTGATATATTTTTATGATTTCCTCTCAAAATTTATTATTTATAACATTCGTCAACCACAGCACTTTTCATAAATGTAATTTATTTTTCTATAAACTTTTTTAATTCTTTTTATATTTATTTGAAAACCGTCTGTAAGTCCAATTTCGAATTTTCAGTTTTAAATATAGACATTAAATCCACCTACCTACACAAAAAGAGAAGCTTTTTTATTTAATGCATGGAATAAATAAGGTTTGATTCAGGTTACGTTTTGCAGTGCTAGTTATTTTTTGGTCCTTCCGAAACATAATTTAATTAGTTTGTTTGTTCTTTCTTTGCGGAGGTCAATCACCTAACGTGATTAAATAAACCTCCTTTTCTTAGAAGAACTTCCAACTATTATTTTTCTAAATAATAAATAATGTGTTTAGCAAATAAGGCATATTTTGAAAAGAATTTATGTATGATTACATTTTTTTCACTGGTACAAATCCCGAAAATAGTTTGAATATTTTTCTGTAATATATTTTTTATAAATTAGCTATATTTGTGCTCACAAGAAACTGAAATTTATATGAGTATTATTAAACATAAGACATCTAAAGTAGTTTATATCATTTTTAACACTTTAAAACATAGTTGAAAAGTGTTTGTGAAATAGGTTTGTCTGTTTGTCCATCTGTCTGTTTGCCTGTCCATCTGTCTGTCTGTCCGTGCTCTAACTCTCGTAAATATACTCGGATAGTCATGAAATTTTTATACATTATTGAATTTTACTATAGAATATTCAGTATCGAAAATGAAGTGTGCAGCATTAATAGTTTATTTACAGGGACACACAAAAGAATTTCAATACATTATAGTCTGTGAGGAAAAATTGCTTGCAGCGCGTTTTACTGATGTTACGATATTTCAAACATAATGAAATTGCTGTGCATTACTGCGGTGGACTATAGCATGCTTTTACCGAAGTATACAATTTAAAGCATTTATAAGGGATGTACAAAATAATTCTTTTCATTATGATATATTGGTAAAAATCGCTTGCGGTGCATTTTGAACATGTTATGACACTTGAAACATAATGGAATTTAAAAGGATCACTAAGGTTCAATACAACTTATTTTGTATAGATTACAGAGTGCGTAGGATTTAAATGTTCATGCGCAGAGACGCTTAGGAGGATTAGGTTCAAGGACTGACTGTGATTGGTCATTGCTAGAAGTGCTCTTTCCGCTGTGATATACAATTTTATGTAATTTTTTATATATTACGTGCTGTCTACAAATTATTTAGTTCATATACAGGGCTGCACGGAATATTTCGAATATGGGTAGCAATTCTGAAAATGTATTTTTGCTGAGTTACGTATTTTTTTAAATAGCTTATTTAGATATCTAATTTCATCGTATGAAAATTTTAAACTTCTTAGTCATATTCTGTTAGTGTTGGGAAGTGTTTCATAATCTATACCGGATGCATGATTTTTCGTTCTTGTTAACTTTGAAATAACATTTTTAATCTATATTTTGTCACTTATAGAATGATTTTTAAATCTTATTATTTATGTTATTTAAGTGCGTTCCCATATGTTCATAACATATTTAAGTTTTAATTATGTATGTCTAGCAGGACCGCTATGGCGTTGCCTGGGCCTGTGATAATAGCATTAAACATACCTCAAATCAGTGTTGAATTCAGAAGTATTTTTCTCCGTGGGCGATTTCTGCAATTTCGGGAGGGGATATATTGTGGAATTCTGGTGTGTGTGTGTGGGGGGGGGGGTGGCTGTTGCATTTCTAGACCAATAATAACTATAAAACTCAAGTCATCCCATCTCATGTGCCGAATTAAAAAAAAATGCTCCCGACTGCAAGCTTACCTGCGTCGTCATGGCAACGACTTTGGGCGATTAAAGAGTTTACTTATGAAACTTACGCCGGAATTTTCCTTTATTTTTTTAACTCATTCCCGGAAGTCTTCTCGTTACAAGGGAATAAATGAAACCTACGCTGTAATTTTCCTTCATGTTTTTTTAACTGATTCACGGAAATCTTCTTGATAAAAGGGAATAAAATATAAGATTGTGGGATAAAGTATCAAATACATATTGGTTAAAAAAAGAACAAAAACTTTTCATTTTTGGCAAAATGGGTACTTTAAAAAAAATGTGAAAAATTCAAAAGTCACTGTACGATCTCATAAAACACTTTATTGAAAAGAGGATAACATTTACTATATTGGGCAAAAAGATTAAGTTTTGATTGGTTTTTATGAGTGACTCAGAATCGCCTCCGAAGCTGTAAAATCGGGAAAATAGGCGATTTTTCCACTTAAAAAAATAGCAAAATCTGAGACTCAGGCGCACTCGGACTTATCTTTGTCTAACATGAACCAAAATTTGCAGACCTCTACGTACTATAGATTTCCCTAACCGTTGCCAACAGCCTCATATACACAGATGCTTAAATGTACTTCTTTTATTAATGTAGAAAATGTCTTTTTTTTTAAATATTTTTACATATTATGAAATTACTGTTAATATGTTTCATCATATTTATTAAAGATGAAATATGTACAGTATTTAGAAATGCAAAGATACTGCATAATTCGAATTTTGTATAAATAAAATTAACGTAATGCTTGAAATATCATGAGAATAATACATTTTAATGTAAAATATTGATGTTAAATTTTTTAATAAAAATATTTGGAAGTAACATGTAAAACAAAATAGGAGGCAAAAAAATGTCAATCATCTATTTTTGCTTGCATATAAAACTGTGTTTGAACCTATAATAATTATTATTATTTAATCGTTTTTTAAAAAAGCTTAATTTATTTGATTCTGTGAAAATATTGTAGAACAAATTAAACATTTTAAATCGCGTGACACTTTGTTCTTGTAGCGGTAAATCTCTGAAGCATATTATGAAAGCTTGCGCTAATTAAATTGACTATAATAATCTTTTTTTATTATTATTAAAAAATTAACAAAGGACATGTATTACTGCTTTTATTATATTTTGCCATTTGAGTAAAAATATTTTTATCTTGTTACACTATCAAGAAATTAATGTAAATAAACATTTGTAGGTGTTTTTTCTTGTTTATACACATTATAATTGCTATTTAAAATAGAAAGCTTGAATGATCCCAAAAGAATTTCTTTATGTATAGTATTATTCTTTATAAATATTATTTTTCTCTATGGATAATAATTATTGACTTTGATCTATAAATCGTATACAATTCTTTACTTATTTTAGGTGTCATGTTATACTTTTATCTTTACTTTCTTCTTATCCGTTATTTTTATTTTAGGTAAGATGTTGTATTTGTACGATTTAGGCTTGAATTTGTTTTCGCTTAAACATAAAATAAAGTTCTATTAGAATAAAAGAAGATAAATGAGAAGATAGCTTAAGTTATAGGTAAGTAATCTTATCACTTTCTTCAAGAAATGTTATTAGATTACTAAAAAGTGTTCTGGAAGCATATCTCTCTGGCCGCTCGCAGTAATTTTGAAACATGCTCTTTGATGATTTTTCGTCGCTTGCAAAATTGATTTCTTACCAGTTCTTGTCCGCGAACCCAATTATTGATATTTCCTTATACAAACCTACATATATATTAATACATACATACTACATACATAGGTATTTGGGCGATTATTATATTTATACGTTTTAGAAGTTCATGAACACGATTTGAATGTTTTTAGAAAATGTCTGTCTGTGAGTGCGCGTGCCAGTCTGTCTGTCTAACTGTATGTGACAGAAATTTTAGGGGTGATCTAACACATGAAATACTGCGTAAAAAAATATAAAATTTAATTTAAAAAAATCATCGTTCTGCGGCACCCCTTAGGGGACTTTGCCCCCAGAACGATGATTTTTTTTTATTAATGTGATGATTTTATCGCTAGTTTATGTGCACAAAATTGAACGAAACATTAAATTTAGAATCCTCGTGATAGAAATAGATTGTCATTCAGTTTTTGATTGTGGTCATCTAAGCGACGGTACAGAAATTCGTGGATTTGTTCGAAATATAGGACAAAGTTTTGTGATGGCCACAACAAACAAATTTGTTATGTTTAAATATATATTTATAGTTCCAAGTAAGGAATTTGTGTGAGTGACTTACATGGAGCAATCCAAAAGTTTCCAAAATGCATTTAGTATAATAGCGCATCAAATAGACTTTGCTTTCAACCCAAAAAATTTACACAGTAACTGAAGTCAAAAACGAGAGTGGATCAAATATAAAAGAGAATTTTTTAATAGATTTTATTTTAAATATTAGTTACCAAAATTATACCAATGATATTTTCTATATAATTTTCTTTAACATCCACACACTTTATTGAACACATTGGTAGATTTTTTAATTCTTGTATAATGAAATAATTAGAACGTGTAAAATCATTCTGTACAAAAATTCTTTGACTTCTTTATCTGAAGAAAATCTTCTTCTTCCTAACGTTTCTTTTAGAGGACTCAAGTAAATGTTAATCAGAAGATGATAGGTTCGGACTATAAGAACGGTGATCGAGTGATTTGCAGTGAAATATTTGTGTCGTTACACCTATTGTCTGAGGTATTGCATTGTTCCGGAGAAGATGAACAATCCTTTCAGAATGGAACGCTTTTAGGGCTAACGTGCAGCTTGAACACTAGAACACCCATTGGTGTCATTTCGACACGAAACCGATTTTAGCCTTATCTCTCTATCATTTTTTTTTGCCTATATTGTTTACATTTTATGACTTTTAATCATTTTACGTAATAATCACACTGTCAAAATTTTTATTATGTGATTAGGTTTAAAAAATAATTAAAGCCAAATTCACCTAGAACAACCGTTGATGTTATTTCGACACCAAGCAGAAAAATATCTGCTTCTCCGACAGATAATGTTAAATTTTCATTTACTCTAAAGCTGTAGGATATTTTTATTATTATTATTGCATTCTAAAAGAAAAAAATCTTTAAAAATTTGCAGAAAACTGTCCAGTCATTCGACCTTTTTTTTTTTTTTTTTTTTTTTTAATTATTTTTTTAATAGAAAACGATTACGTAACGATTACGTAATTAAACTGTATCCTTACCATATTCTTGCCCATATTATGGTCAGAATGGCGTAAAATTACGGTTATGTAATCGTTTTCTATAAAAAAAAAAAGGTCGAATGACTGGACAGTTTGCTTCAAATTTTTAGCAGTGTACAGAAATTGTACTGATAAAATACGGAAATCCTTTTTAAAGTGTAGAAATATAAAACATCCCAATGCCTTAGCGAAAATTACAAACAAACTAGACATTTACCACTTTTATCTGTCAAGGAAACTCTTAAATCCATATTCGGTAATTTCTGACACATTAACAAAATCATGTTATTGGAGAAAAAATTCCGTAAAAATATGGAAATTGTACTGGCAATCAACGGATTTTTCCTTTACAGTACGTCCAATCAAACTCCACTATAGTGGATCAGTGTTATAAAAAGTCTGTGGATATACTGAACGTTTTTTTCTTTTCTTTTACGTTTCTTAGACATATCCTACACATATCATATACATCTGGCAGAAAGTTGAAATATTATAATGCAGAGAAAATAACACATTTATTTCTCTCTTTTTTCTTTTATATATCTGTGATTCTTTCTGTTTAAATATAAAATTAAACGTGATTTAATGTATGTTTCTGCAAAATAAATCATCCTTCTTTTGTGAAAATGTAACAATATAAGCTTAATTAAAGTACAATTACGCAATATCGTGTTAAAATAGAATTTATATCGTCTATTTTCCATAAATAGATTAGTGGTGTCGAAATGACACGGGTGGTTGTTTTAAGATGTCGAATTTATCGGCCGTTCTAGAGTTAATCTTGTGAAAAAATTAACATTACCAATATTGTCATATTATTTACGTCGTTCAATGTAATAAAATGACGTACAAACCCCTTAAATTTTAAAAATTATTAGTGTGAACTTTGGCTGTTTTTGCTACAATGGAACAATTTTACTTTTTGTGTGGTATTCAGTACTGGAACTCCATGCTTCACCTACTTCACAGCCCTTTTAAAACAACTTTTGCCATGTGCATACTCAGATCATCATAGGGTGTCATTTATGAATTATAGATGGGATCCGTGTAAAATTTCAGCAGGTTTTATATTTTTATTGTTTGAAAGTTTTATAATTATATTTTGTGCAACCGCACTAGGTACTTTGTGTTTATTAATAATGTTAGAGAATTATGAATGGATGTATAGTGAATAAAATGATACCAAACAATTACTAGATCATAAACAACTTATAATTGTCTTGACAACAAGTTAAAAAAATTTCTATTGATATAAAAAAGTCTCCTTCATATTTGGTCCACCCTCTAATATGTACCACAGAAGAGTAAGTTAGATTTTATTATATAGAATTTTTGGTACTAAATAGGATTATTAATATCTGGTTTTAAATAGAACCGCTAATGCATGCTGTGAACTTTTGTATCACGCCTGTAATCTTTTTAATTTATGAAGCATTTAAAATCTTTAAGAAGTATATTATTTTATTGACATATTTTTTATTATGGGTAAAATTTAAACAATGCAAACAGAACATCACGCATTATTTAACGCACACATTATTTTTATTACACATATTTTAATTTTATTTATTAATTATTTTTGTATAATTTTATTTTTAATTCATTTACATACACATTTCATTTTATTATAAAATACCAAGTTGTCATACAAAGCAGAAGTCACCATGTTACCCCGCAGGAAAAAAATCGCCATTTTGGCACCAAAAAGAAACACCCGCGCATTTGCTACATCTGTATCAATGTAGTTTACAGGTATTTTTATTCTTAATGTTTCTTTAGAAGTTTAAATCTGTATAAAAAAATACTACAATGCTAAAAAAATTGGAGTGCAGTGCGAAAACCTCGCACGGGTCCCACTGGTTAAAATAAATTCCGTTTAGCAAGTTTTTAATAAAACGTTTTGAATTTATATCGTCATATTAAAAAATATATATATTTAAATATGCTTATATTTATATTGCTCTTTTTAACCGAACATAAATGAAAAATATTCTGTTTATGTTGAAAACAGATTTTTTTAAAAATACATTTTATTTCTTTTAAACTTTTTCATGATGCTTTGTTAAAAATGATTAAACAAATTATTGCTTAAGCTGAAACACTCACTAGATGAAATCACGAAGAAAGTCTCCGCATTGGAAAATTAGCAGCCATTTATAATATTTATAAAACATACGCATTACAACAATTTATCTCATATACCAAGTATTGTGATTAGTTTCTCATTTGAAATAAATTATTCTGATATGATGCAAATAATTCAAAAACTTATTAAATTGAATTTTCTATTTGGAATTTCTTCACAATGTTTTGGTTAAAGGATATTCATTACATTTGATTTCGGTTAATATACAAAGATGGAATGCACATAAATTGCCTAGCCATTTGCTGTATAGTCCAGAGTGTAAAATATTCCAGCGTATTATGTGCACTTATATATTTTAGACTAAACTGGAGGAAAAAAAGACAAATACTTCTTAATCTATGAAAATATAACAACACACGAAAATATACAATAAATAAAACACTTTCGACTTACCCACGATTCCGATTCTTATCTTTAGAAAACTTAGAAACTAATATATTTTTAAAAATTTAAAAATAGATTTACACTTCTTTTTTTTACTGCCACGGGTTTTCCGTGTAGTATTAATAGTGTATTAATCAGTTTTGTCAAACAAGAATATCTTTTTAACACTTTCCAACATATTTGAAAAGTGTTTAGTGTTTATGAATTCGGTTTGTATGTTTGTCTGTCTGCCTGTCCGTGCTTTAACTCGCGTAAATATATTCTGAATGACATACAATTGATATATGTTATTGAGGTTTACTATGCCATGTTCGGTATTTAAAATGAAGTGTATAGCACTTAAAGTTTGTTTACAGGGACACTCAAAATAATTCTGCGACATTATGGTCTATGGGAAAAAATCATTTGTGGTTTATTTTAATGATGTTACACAATTTCAAACACATTGGAATTGATATATATCACTGAGGTGCATTACAAGAGGCTTACTATAGAAGGCACTTATAAGAGGCTTACTATAAAATATTGAATATTGTGTGTATAGCTGTCATCGTACAGTTACAGGGACACACACAAGATTTCGCTGCTGTCTGTTAACAATAATTCCTGGAAGTGTGTATTCAGTTGCTGAACGCGATTTTAAATTTAAATAATTTTTTGTCTATTACTTGGTGTGTATAAATTCTGTAGATCATACACAGAGCAGCACAAAAGTTTGCGAATACATTTCCGTTTATTGATGAAAATTCCAGAAGGAGAATTTTAAACTGTTCTACGCGTTTCCTAACTCAACTAAACTTTAGCATTCTATGTAGTGTATATACAATTCCATAGATCATATACAGGGCTGCCTAAAACTATTCAGATATTTTCCGAAATTGTTGTTTCCGGAATTACCAAAAATTGAGGCGGAAATTCCATATAATCCTATGGGATGTTCTCCTCAATTTTTTAATTATTGCTGTAACTTTTTAAGTTTTCAAGATATTTCACTGGTCTTTTTATTCGAGTTGCCCTATAGTATTGACTATCAAATCATGACAAAAAATATTTGCTCTAGTTCGCGCATACGCAGTTAAAATTTATTTCATAAAAATACCTATATCTCATCAAATATTCAATATATTAATATTCTAATCAAAGTATACTATTTCTACGATTTTTTGTCAAGTTTTTGGAAAGCGGTGTTAAATTCGGCTGAAAAGTCTGCATGCTATAAAAAAACAACTTTTTCTCGTGAATTTCTCACAGAAACGTTAACATCTTCACGAATATACGTGCTATGCTTACACAAATGCATAAAAATGTTGAACAGGACCTACATAGTCATTTCCTACAGCGACAGATCATTTTTAGCACTTTCTGTTACTTGGGTGATCAAAAATATTATTTTATTATTAAAATTACTATTGCCCCCCCCCCCTTTCCTAATTGTCCTCGCGACAAATCTTCACTGAAAAACATGAAGTCAAACATATTCTTTACATCCTCAAAGTACAAGGGCATTCCAGGCATTTCCTCACGAGTTTCAGTAATATATTCTACGAAACGTCTGGAATTGGTCACTGTCCCTTAATTTCTGGACACCAGTATATTTTGAGGTATGCGCTCAAGAATCATATGAAAAACAACAGCTAAACTCTAACAGTTACGTTTAAATAGACAAAGTTTCGATTTTTTTTTTAACTGGAATGTGATTTTTATAGTTAAAAATCCATAAAAATCTTTGGAACGGTACCTGTAGCACGAAAATCGCCTGCCCTAGACAAAGAAGAAAACTGAAAACAACCAATAATGGACAGAGACGCAACAGAAAGTAAAACATTTTATTGTTCAGTGATATCCACATCAACCACATGCAAAGTGTCATCTTGTGTGAAGTGGAAAATTTGTGAAACACAAATCATATGGTTTGTTTTATGTTATTTCTCTCTCCTTATTGGTTGTTTTGACTTTTCTTCTTAGTCTGTCTAGCGCCGGCAATTTCCGTGCTATATGTACCGTTCCAAAGCTTTTTTATGGTTTTTCGTTGCGAAGATCACATTCCAATAAAAAAATGTAGGTGTTGCCATTTGAAATTTTGACACTGCAACCGTAACTCTTAGAGTTTAAGTGTTGTTTTTCATATGATTCTTCAGTGAATACCTCAAAATACTTTAAACCAAAATTTCATTCAGTTTCAAGGAACGGTATGATAGTTCATACTGGAAAACTATTAAATATTCTTAAGTAAATTTTATTGGAATTTATTTTTGTGTCTTTCGGTACTGAAATCCTCGATTTCTATTTTCATAGTTCGCTTCTTTTTATTTGAAGCTTACAAACAGCAATAATTAGCTATTCACTGACTAAAATTTGAGACAGAATCTTTTGACAGTTGTGCTAAGAATATATGACTGAAATTATTATAATTTTTTTATTTGGAATTTGCCTATAATATTCATCCGTACGTATCTTTAGTTTTCATGTGAGATAAACTGAGCCCTATTATGAAATAATTATATCATAGTAAGGTTCTCTCTCCACTACATACTTGATTAGCTTTGAAAGTACTTTGCATTTTTATATAGCGTGTCTCAAAAAGTACGTGAACCGTACTTTACTTTTTTACCTATTTCAGATACGTAAGCAATGTAAATTATAAAAGTGTTTAAAATAAGGTAGAATTAAGATTATGCGATAAAATAACTTTTTTAATATTTATATGATCCTTGAGTCTATGAGTTAGAAAAAATTCCTTTATGCTATGATGCGTCTGGATCAGTTTTTTTCGAATTATAGCCATTTCCAGCAGTTTTTGGGAAGTTGTCAAATTTCATAAAAAATATAGCAAATTTGTTCAGAATACCACTTATTTTTATTCTCATTGAAGTTGTTAACGAAATTGCGGGTTTGACTTGGCGTGAGATACTTTGTATTTATGACTGAATAAGTGGATTGCGATCTTGGTTTACCATATAAAAAATGTTTTTTGAAGTGTGCTTTACCACCTTTTAAAATTTTTACACGGCGATTAGTAACAAAATGTATTTTTTAAAGCTATTTTTCGTGGTCCACCAAGTTCCAACCATTCTCAAGATGTCAAATATCCCTCGGCAGTATACGTTATATGCATATCATATTTATGTCATATACTTATTCTATTAATATCAGAATTAATTCTGATATAAAAAGATTTACTTTTTAAAAAATATATATTAAAATGTTTCTGTACTGCATACGTCATAGAAAAGCTTGAAAATGTCTTAAAATGTTTTTAAAATGCTATGCATAAGCTTTGCAAACATAACATTTCATATAGTTTTGTATGTTGGATTTTGTTTATATCCATTAAAAAATTTTGAGTGGAATTATACAAGTTTGCTATAATACATATTTGTTACAAAACTTATTTAACGTTCAAACCAATAACATCTATAAAGTAACTTGAACGTATTAAAGCTGAAATTTAAAGTTCAAATTATAATACAGTGAAACTTTCATTTAACGAAGTCTCATCGTTACACTTGAAAACTTCGTTATGAAGAAAATTCGTTAAATAGAGATCAACTTAAATTGTTGAAATTTTTCCTTCAGATACGACAAACAGGTGTTGGATTCAGTAGCATTTTATTCAGTTTCAATTACGAAACTGTCTTTTATAAAACAGTTGTGCACAGTCGATGAAATCCCCGTTACTTTCCCAAGCTTTTTCTCAAGCTTTCATCAGCTCTGATACACAGATTCTCAAGCTAATGTTTTCACTACATTGTCTTTTTTCTGTGTTTTTCGATAATGTACTTGAAGGTATTTTATTATTCCTTAGACTAATGGCTGAAGTTTAGATGTTGTATTGGCAGAAACAGAAATAACTTTGGTGTTCTTCGATTTGCATTTTGAAGCACATTCTTGTGGATGTACAAAGCATTTATTGTCTATAAGCAATGAAAGGACAGAATGATAACTGTCTGACTCTAATTGAAATTTTTTGCTTTAAAATGTATCTGACGCCATTGCGTCAGTACATCTTCTATATCATTGAATGTAAAAAGGGGATTTTGACTTCCTCCCACTGTCAGCGCTGGAGTCTCGGTGTAGAAGAGTAGTGATAACAAGTGTTTTTCTTAGTGTGAAAAAAATATTTTATTTAGCACCAAGCAGATTAGAAATTACTAAAATGTGTTCATTTCTATGCAGTCCACTGAAATAAATTCGCATATATATCGTAACAGCAACCTCTTAGTTTGAATTATGTACAAGTACAAAAGTGGAATAAACATCGTCATATAGAATATATTTTTCGTAATATGGAGATTAATTTATACGCTAAAGGTGTTCAAAGTCAAAGTTCTGCAGAAAATTTCGCTACGTAGAAAACTTTCTTAAATAGGGACTTCGTTAAAGGGAAGTTCCACTGTATTTATGTTCAGGTTTTAAGTTATTTACATCTTTTGAGTTTATGGAATATATTATAACTTAATAAATAATCCAACTTTTAAAATAAAACAAAAAGTATTAATCCTTACACTGAAATATCCCAAAATACCTTTACTGAAAAATAACTTTTTAGTATTTAGAAACAACTTTCTCAATTTCGTTGTATCTCCTGCAAATGTAAAATAGTAAAATAAATCAATTAATTACTTCTTTCAGACAGATAATTTTTTTTAATTATTTTTTTTACTTTTATTGGAATTTTCGTAATGTAGGTTTAATTATCATTAGTTAAGATTCCAGGTTTGTGATAGAATTTATTTCTACGTCGTTGTTACGAACTCAAAGTAAATAATAGGAATAGAAAGTATTAAAAAAGAGAAAAGCAGTGGGTTTTTTTTTTCTATTTGAAAATTAACTTGCTCGTACATTTATGAAAATTATTTGCCGAAAAGAGAATCCTGATTAAGTTCTTTGAAAAAATATGCTTCATATTTTAGATATTATCAGAAGATTTTTGTCCATACCTTTAGAAAACTTTTCAATATAGTTGAAAATTGTTTATGGATTAGGTTTGTCTGTTTGTTTACCGTCTGTCTGTCTGTCGCGTAAATATATACGGATTGTCATGCAATTTATATACGTTATTGGGATTTGTTACGGTTGTTCGGTATTTAAATTGAAGCGTATAGCATTCATAGTCCATTTACAAGGACATACAAAATAACTCTTTATATTACGGTCTATGGGGAAAATGTATTTGTGGCTTATTTTAATAATGTTACACAATTAAAAAAAAATATTGAAATTGATGTACATTACTGAGGTGCACTTCAAAAGACTTACTATAGAATATGGTGTGCATAACACTTAGAGTGTCTTGACAGGTTCACTCAAAACAATTTTGTTACATTACGGTCTGTGAAGAAAAATCGTTTGCGGTTTATTTTAATAATATTTCACTATTTGAAACATATTGAAATTAATATATATCACTAAGGTGCAGTACAAGAAGTATTACTATAGAATATTGTGTGTACTGCACTTTAGCATTCATGTACTGCACCTTAGCATTTATCGTTCAATTACAGGGACACACAAAATAATTCGGTGCTGTCTTTTAACAATAATCGCTGGAAGTGTGTTTTCATTTGCTGAACGCGTTTCTAAATTTAACTTATTTTTTGTTTATTACGTGTTGTGTATAAATTCTATAGATCATATACAGGTCATCACAAAAGTTCTGGAATACATTGCCGTTTATTGACGGAAATTTCAGAAGGGAATTTTAAACTTCGCAATGCGTTTCATAACTGAACTAAAATTAATAATCCTATATAGTATATATACAAATCTATAGATCATATACAGAGCTGCACAAAATAATTCGGACATTTTTTCCGAATATTGTTGGGAATGCCTGAAATTGTGGGCTTAAATACGTTATGCCTTTCACATTATTAAACGCAAAAGATTTGTAAAATTATTTTGGAAGTATTGGAAAGTTTTACATACTTTATACTTGACGCATGATTTTTTGTTCTTGTTTAATTTGGTGACGTTATTTTGGGTTAACGAATGGCTTAATATACCATGGCGAAACTAATTTTCATTTGAAAAAATATATCGGGTGTCTGAAAATTCTGGAAACGTTCGAATAAATCGAGAAATACGCATCGGATTAGAAAACGAAAAAATGCGTGTTAAATACTTTTAAAGAAGCTATTCAATGATACCAAAGTTGACTCCTCACCTCGACTCTCTGGGGTGAGTGGGGGGTCTAACTTTGAAATCTTGAATGAGAACCTCCATTTTTTGCGGATTTGGATTCTACGGGGAAAAGTATGTAACTTTTATACACAGTTAAAAATTTGCAGCAAACTGTCCAGTCATTTGACCGTTTTTATGGAAAACGGTTCTGTAATTAAGAGCTATTCTGACTATATTATTCCCCATATTATGACCAGAATAGAGTTAAATTGCGGTTATGTAACCGTTTTTTACAAAAACGGTCAAATGACTGGACAGTTTGCTGCAAATTTTTAACAGTGTATAAAGGCGGGGTTTTTTTTTTCGGATTATCGTAGATGGCGCTGTACTCGTGCAAAATGCGGTCAGATTCATTTTGTAAGCAGAAAATCTTATTTTTCATTGAATCTCTAATTTGAAAAAAAAAACAGAAGCTAAATAGAAAAATTTTGCTTCCCTCCCTACATGCATTGTGGGTCGGAAGTGGGCTGCTGCTTGAATTCTAAATGAATGCACAATTTTTATCGTTACCCAAGAACAATGACTTAGTCCTCGTAGCTTCCTGTTGCCTTCGGAGTGCGTCATAAATCTCCCCTTGCCTCTCACTATTCGGAGTGTTCTTTATAGCGGTTACATTACTTTCTACAACGATCCGAAAAGTATAAAAGTTAAATTCTTTCCCCTCGTATTATCCGAATATGCAATAAAAAATGGGGGTTCTCGTTTAAGATTTTAAAATGGCGCCCCCTCTTACCCCCGGGGAGTGTGGATGGGTGAGAACTTTGGTATCCCTGAATAGATTTTTTTTTTAAATATTGAACAGGTATTTTTCCGTTTTCAATGTGTATTTCTCGCGTTATTTGACCGTTTCTAGACTTTTCGGACAACCGGCGTGTTATTTTTTACAGTCTTTTATTTAACTTAACTTGATTTTTCAGTCTTTTATTTAACTTAACTTTATTTTAAAGTAAAGATAAAATTTTGTAAAGATAAAATTCTCACTCACCTCCTGATATGATTGAATTATAGAAATTAGGCACACAGGTGTGTTTTTGATGATCATACAACATTTTAATATATTTAGAACTTATTTATAAATCAATAAACTAATTTTAAGGCATTTTTCATTAGCCGGCCGCAGATGATAAATCGTGAAAGAATCTTCAGGGTTACAACTGTTTACAAGTTACAAATTCAATGGGGTTAGTTATGTGCAGAACAATTTTCTTAAAATAGGCCAACTGGCTTTGAAACTGCAACAACGAAATATTTGAAACACTAAAAAGGAGCAAATATAAATGAAAAATAAATAGTGTATTTTTTTATATACACTTTTATCATTTAATAGTTTAATATTAATTAAAATATGATTATACGCTTGGAAAACAATCCTGAGCAAACAAAACCCTGAATAGATAGATCATTTATGTATATTATTACGTACGCGATGGTTTAAAGAATGCTTTATATTTTGCCTGTTTCCATATCTTGAAATACAAACAGAGCAAAAAATATATATTTTTAATAAATTCACTAGGTGGCGCTTTCTATCACTTTCAATAATGGAGGCCTACGCCTAATATTCGTATTGTAATGGAATTTTTATAGACCTTCATGCATTGCTATCATGAAATTAGACGTGATTTTTAAGATAAACATGGAATTTTTTTAAAAGTGATTTTTTTAAAAACTATTTTCACTTTTATGGAAATTTTAACAAGTAATAGCACAAAATCAAAACTTCATATTTTTGGTCGAGTTTTCGTTTATTCAAATTCTACCGTCCGCTGCAAAGTTCTTTACAAAATCAGAGAAACGCGAACAATATTATAAAAAAAAGCGCAACATGAAAAAAAAAAAAAAACTAAAGATATAGTTTACTGTTTTAGTAGCGGAATGAGTAAGAGCAAACCTCTCAATAAGAGTGAATCGTAGTTTGATTTCACATATGAGTCGAGATGTTACCGTATTGCTCAAACTTTAAAAATCAAACCAAAGTAAGACGTCGTGATTTTTTTTTGGAACTGTAGTATAAACATAAGGAAAAGAAGGAGCGAATATGAAGACTGTTGAACAACACATATAAATCTTGTAAAATTTTCCATAACCTAGTTCTTGAGTTTTTAAATTCTGAGATTTTACAAATAACTACAGATAACTAGCACGAAAACCCTGTCATATATCGCCGTACACACTAATGGCATCTGGTGCACGCTGAATCCATCGTTGCTACACAATCCTCTGGGCGTTAATTGCTAGTGTGCGCGGTCTCGTCGGCTAGCCTATGATCCAAATTAAGGAACCACTTTCAAAATCGAACCTTTCTCTCCAAAATCTAGTAATATTCTTCAACGAAAAGTGGCTGGGCATGAGATAAAAAAAATAACTAGAAGTGGCTAAATAGTATTCTCGTTTTAAGAAAAAGGTTTTTACAGTTAGCTTTTTGCGACTGACTAAAAATAGGTTCACGTCCAAGCGGTCGATTGCCAACTACTTGTGCACGATCTCTGCAATAACAATAATTGCATTGTCAGTATAAATTTTGCAATTAAACATTAACCTTTAAAACAATAGTTATAATCTTATTATAATGATAAGACTCTTCCAAAGCATTAGCTTAAAATATTTTGTTACAAAGTTTATTTCTAAACAAATCAGCATGTAGATATTTATTACAACAATGTAGACATAAGGATCGCCCAAACGAATGTGAGACTGTTGTTGTTTGACAAATTGTTTAATGATATCGGTGTGTTATATGCACATAATATTGGGTGATACATACGGAACATAATGGTTTGATGTAGTTACCGTGCATATTGAAACAGGCATTCCAGCGGTCCACGTGATTGTGAATACCTTGAGCGAAGAACCTCCGGTCAGAATATGGAACCATTCTTTTACGGAAATAAGAAAAGTAGTTGTTGCTTTTTATATTAATGCGTACTTAAAAAAAAAAAAAAGTTGAATAAATTTGGGAATTAGTTTTTTTCTTTTCTGTTATATATATATATATATAGATGAGATTATAAAAAAAAAAATTATATATATATATATTTTTTTTTTTTTTTTTTTTTTGCGAAGAGAAAGGTTTATATTACTATAGCTTGTAAAATAATTTCAATTTAATATTAATACTTAATAATTTTTGAATAAAATAAGAAAATTAGTTGTTGCTTTGTAAATGGATACGTAATTTAAAAAATAAGTTGAATTAATTTGCGAACTAGTTTGATTTTCTTTGTACGATTAAGTTTAAAAACGATTAAGTATATATATTTTATTATTTTATGTAATTAGAAGTTTTAATTCAATTTTATAATATGAATTATAATATGTATATGGTTTAGCACTTTCATTTTTTAAATTAATGCGTAAGATAATGATATAATACTGTATGAATAGTAAATTAGTATAATAGACGATATGGTTTTAATTCATTAGTTTGCACTTAAAATGTTATAGGGAGGCGCTATTATGTTTCTGCCCAGGGACCCCGAAATCTGTAAGTCGGTCCCTGGTTAGCTGTAACATTTTAACGATAAACAGCATTGATTGATTTTTAATGTATATTTGTTTTGAATTTTAAAGTTTAATATCTTTGAATATTTGTTTTGTTTCACTTAAAGAAGGGGGGAGGGGAGGACTTTCACACATGTTCAAATTAGGTCCTTAAAATAAAAGTCTTGAAAACAGTATTAATTATTATTAATAAAGTAAATAGTGAGCTATGCAACAATAACAAAAACTGAAAAGCTTTAACATCACTTTTAAAACTACAGATAAACTACAGAAAATATAACACGAGCTCTCCATAAAGTAAGTTCTGTAAAATTACCTCACAGTAACTACAGTTATACTGTAGATACATCAGAAAATATACTTCTGAATAAATAACTGTAAAAATACTTCAAATTTACTGCAGTTTTACTACAAGTGTAAAGTCTCATTATTCTTTTACTTGATGGTTGTAAAATGATTTCACATAAACTACAGTATTTTTGCGGATAATAGCTCAGAGTATTTTTTAAATAAATCACTGCAAAAGTATTTTACATTGGCTACAAAATAACTGAAGTATGTTTACAATCGATATTGCACTACAGAAAATCTACAGTTGACTGTAGAAAAACTTTAAAAACATTTCACTTCTGTAGAAAAACTGCAGTTAATTTTTAGCTGGGTTGTTATCAACCTGCATCAGGAAAAACTAGAATAGATCTGTTTCCTTTATAAATATATCCTTTCTATATGTGCGCCATGTTTGTATTCATTTTCTTAAAAATAGAATGTATATTCACAATTTTATAAATACTTATAAATTTCAATTTGTTTCGGACCGGTTTATACATATAACATACATACTTTTCAACTTTAACGTTACTTTAAGTGAACTTTATAACAACATGATAAATGTTATCCTGAAATTTGAAACGAATATATTGAATATTCGATCAGCACTTATAGAAATATATTTAACTGGAAGTACATTTATGCTCGAAACCATTTTTTTTTCCTTTCGTGACTTGGAGGTCAGCAGCATAGGGCAACTTATATAAAAAAGCAGTTAAAAATCATGTAAACTCATAAAGATATCAGCGATATTGTGGGATGAATTTCCGTTGCTTTCTAAAATACATTTTTGTTACATATGTTGTGAGACCTCCACATGCATTTGAGATTGAAATTTAACTGGAAAGTGTAAGTTAAAAAAGGATTCTATACACAATCCAAGAGAAAAAACAATTCCCCAGGTACCTCTTAAAAATTTGAAAAGAAATGTCTGAAATTGAACATTCATCCATTTTGTTAAATTAAAATCTGAATAGGCAAAATAAAGTAGAGGGTATACTTATTTTCATACTTCTTAAAGGTTTTTAATAAAAGTAAAACATAATATATTTCAAATGCGTTTTCTCAAAAAAAAATTTCGCTATCTAATACACATTTTAAATGCTCTATGAATTTAATTTATAGTTCAAAATTTTCAATATGTCTAAGGGACAATCTTGATACATACTTCAATAAATATCTAAATCCGTTTTAGAATGTTAACTTATTAATGTCCTCAAACTATACTAATAAAGTTTATTAACATGTTATTGTTCAATGAAAATTCAGTTTTCAGTCAATGTTTTATTTTCTCTAAAATAACTTCTTGTTGAGTTAAAACCAGAGGCATACACAATTATTTAACTCAATTTAGTTTTCGTATGTAAAGATTGAAGTTTGCAATCTTATTTTTCACCTACATCTATGTATATGCTAGAATTATACAAATTATGTTTACAGGTGTGTTTTCGATGACAATACAACATTTTAGTATTTTTAGAACTCAATTACAAGCTAATAAATTAATTTTAAAGCATTTTTTTGTTAGACCACCACAGGTGATAAATCGCCAAATATTCTTGAGGGTTACAACTTTATATGAGGTACAACAACAATAGATTTAATTATGCGCCAATCCACTTTCCCCCAAAAAAGGAAAAGCTAACTCTGAAACTTCCAGAAAGTAACATTTTTAACACTAAAAAGTAGAAAATATAAAAAAAAAGAGTGTAATATATATTTTTAAAATTACGCTTTAATGAATTAATAGTTGTATAGTAATTAAATTAGGATTGTAAGTTGAGAAACCAATTTAGAAATCCTAAAAAAAGTTTAAAAATTGTTTAATTTTTTCATTATTGCTGCCATACCTTAAAAAGAAACATAGCAAAAAGTATACATTTTTTAATAAATTTACTAGCTTGCGCTTCCTACGGAGAGTAAAAAGGAACTGAAATTTTCGTAATCGGGTTCAGTGTCACGCCAAATTGACGTAAAAAAACGGAAATGTTCGGAAAAAAACACAAATTCATGTCAGTTACGAAATTAGGCGTGGTTTTCAAGTTAAACATAAAATGCATAAATAAGTGTTTTTTTTTTTTTTTTTTTAAGTTTTATTAAATTTTATACTTATTTTTAAAATAACTTTTTTTATAATAAAATGTAAAAATAGAGAAAATATATTAAAATTTTTAATGCATGGAGCATTTAATTAAAAAAATTTGATTAAAGTCCTAAAAATTCAGTAAAATGAATTTGGTTTTTTTTTCCTATAGTTATTGAATTCATAATACAGAACATTTGTTGAAAATATTTATTGTCGTAATAACATAAAAAATGTCCAATATCACTTTTAATGTTTTAAGTAAAATAACTTAATGTAAAAAAATTAGAATTACTTGTGTTTATTTAATTTAAGTTTTCTAATATGTAAAATTTCTTACTTACAAACTTTTTAACTACTTAATTACACACGAGTATGTTGTCAAAAATTTTAGTAGCACTTAAAAAGCCATCACAGCTTTGAAAAAGTAAATTTTTAATATAAAGTTTACTATTATCAAAGCTTTTATTTTTTTATCAAAATAGAGTCTGAAAATGCGTTTTAAAATTCAATTTTAAAATCCTGACGTTAAATCTATCACCTTTTCTAATAAACTAAAAAAATGAATTAATACGCCGAAAAAATTCATTTTACGTATGCAAACTCTAATGTTATTATTTATCTTTTGAATTATTTACTGAGACAAGACAGATTTCAATTTTCTTCCAAGTTTCTTCATTTTTCTTTTGTTGTTGTTGGGGTCACTGACTGGAAATGTAAAATAAAGTTTCTTTTACATATTACTTTTCCTGTTTATTTTCCTTCTCAGAGTTTTGTTCAATATTAGGTAAACTTGGTTCAGGTAAGCTTGTTGACAAAAACTTACAATATTAATAAAGTAATTTTTTTTTTCATCTGCAAGAGTGTTTAGAGGATTTAAAGTTAGACTCAAAGTATTTTTTTTTTTAATTCTTCATATTCTGATTTTAATATTTGCATATGTCTAGTTCAATGAAATAATACACATTTAATATAATAAAAAACATGATTTTGATATTACTTTTTTTAAAGCGGTTAACCAGTAATCCCAAGACTTTTGAAAGCTTAATTTAGTAAAAAAATGTATAACAGAAAGATGCGATTTTCACAGAAATGATTACACTGTTAAAAATTTGCAGCAAACAGTCCAGTCATTTGACCGTTTTTGTAGAAAATGGTTACATAACCGTAATTTAACTCTATTCTGGCCATATTATTGTCCATTTTATGGTCAGAATAGAGTTAAATGAAGGTTATGTAACCGTTTTTTATAAAAACGGTCAAATGACTGGACAGTTTGCTGCAAATTTTTAACAGTGTAGAAACTTGTGGGATTTTTGCTTATAATCCTCCTAAAATTTTTAATAGTTACATTTTTTACTATTGCATAAAGTTGAATACCATACGTTATATAAACACACCAGTTCTCTTCGCAACACCCCCGTCAAGGATGTTGCACATATGTCGCTATAAAAAACTTTTGTGGTCAAAGGATTTCACAAAGATTTGATAAATTGCATGTTAAAGAGACTTTGATACAACTTGATCTCTAGATCTTACAGTTTGTTGCATTTGTTTATGTGGATACTTGAAGTCACACATCTATTTGTAAAGAGGTCTCCCTGCATCATTGGTACAGTTGAAGGATGCTATGCGCCATCATGTTGCAAAAATATACCCTCTGAAATGCTTTTCAATACTGTGCAGGGTGCTAATCATTGTCTGACGGCTGTACTTATAAGTAATAGACGTCACATTGAAAGTTTGTAACGTTTAGACACTGATTATTTCTTGTGGATCCACTTTACTATACTAATTCAAAATTATTTAATTAAATGCAACGTCTCCTATTGATCAAAATTGTAACTAGTATAACATTTTCTTTTTGGCATTATAAACCAAAATCCTACATGTTTCTAACAATTTTTGTGAAACCGCATCATTTTACTGTACTTAATGTATTAATTATTAAGTTTTCAAAAGTGTTGAGACTTGGTACAGGAATAAAATAAATCAAATGCAATAAAAATGTAGTATACACTAATTGTATTGAGGAATCTTATTATAGTCTGCCCACTTTTAGGAACTACAGCATTTCTTGCATTCCGATGATTGTGTACTTCAATATTAAAATTCAATAATAGATTCAGCAACAAATATTTTTAACAATTTACAAATTGTTCAGCAGTGTTCAGGACTTCGTCGGTCTCTCTACTTGTATGCATTGTAGCTTTCATAAATACACCGTAACATTGATAAATGTTGTTGAAAACCCCTACAATATGTCCGCTATTGAAAATTATGCGTGAAGTATTTATCGTTCGTTTACAAGGAGAGATAAAATAATTCTGAGGTATGAGAGTGTATAGTTGGTAATTATTTGTGTAAACATTAATTACGTTATTTATTCCAAACATCACGAAATTAATATACATATCATTATTTAAGGTCTACTAATCTGAGTTTTTTAACTCTTAAGCAGATGGATGAATATATTTTATTTTTGAAAAGAAGATCCAATGTTGAGAGACGATAAACGTGGCATAGTAATGTAATAAACGTATTTTCTTTTATTATTAAAACTCCAGGTTCATAGAGAAGAAACACTTTAAGGAGGAAGAAATATAACAAGAGGAATACCTGAAAGATATAAACTAGGTACTTGGCTTCATTAGACCAGGGAATAGTGGGATTACTTTTAGATAATGTATATGTCGTAAGCTAATTGCGAAATCCGGCTCTTTGGCAATGATCTTAGGCCAGTGGCGTAGTCAGGGAGGTTGTCCAAATACTCTAGGTACGAGTAATAATGTAAAGTTTTCTTTGCATTTATTATCGCAGAAAGTTCTCCGAACGATAAGAGACTCAACATACCTCTTTAGCTGTTTTTATAATTTTCGGAGATCCTAAAATCTCTGTACGAGACTCAGGAAAAAATGTACGAGATCCAGGAAAAAAATGTACGAGATCCAGGATTTCGTACCTAAACGATACGAGAAACTTGGAGGAAATCATTTTTTATGTACATTTGCAGCTTGACGAACAGTTGACTCTAATGTTAAAAATTAAATCACAACGCAAATTGGCAATTATTTGTAAAACATGAGAGTTACTGCTAAATACTGTCAGTTAAACATTAAATATAGAAAAATAAAACAGGTTTACAGATGCAGAAGACATCAAATGTAGTGCAAAGTAGCTAATATGTACGTTGCTGCAAAACATTACGCAAATGCTAAAATAAATTAAAAATACTGACAGCATATGTGAAAGCTTTTAGAAGGAGGGAGTATTTGAGAAACGAATTGTATGTACTGCTCTGAAAAAAAAAATTCATTTCCTCCTTCAATAATTCTGCTGAATGTAGTCGTATAAAAAACACCAGATGTGAAGACCGGTCTACGCTCACTTAAAATTAGCTTTGTGTATTAAACTAAGCCTTGTGTTCAAAATAACAATAAATTCATAGCAGACTGCTCTGAACTACCAGAATCATTCTTTCTGTTGTATTGAGAATTACTGGTTAAATCTAGGCTGCTATTGAAAATTTCTTGAAACTTCTTTCAGTCGGAAAACCAATTTTTTCACCGAAAGTGTTAGCCAAAATAGGCGGCATCATTTCATTTGGCGACAAGCAAATGTTTTGGCATTGGTAATCTTTAAAGTCAATTTTCCTGCCAAATTTCACCAATGTTGCCAACATTTCGCCAAATTTAGCGAAATGTTGTCAACTTTGCGACTTCTTTTACTGTCAACTATTCAACAACTTAACTGTTTCAACCTTCATTCACATTCGAATGCAGTGGGCCGTAGTAACTAAAAAAACCCACTAATCAAAATTTCTCGGACATATGACTTAGCCAAGATGTTGTCTCGTAATCCAAAATGGTAAGATAGAAATTTTCTTAAAAATCGTGTGGTCTTTTTTTTTACATAAAATTAGCTTGACCAAGAGCCATTGTGGCCCGAACTGACCCACTAATAGAATTTTCTCGGTCATGTGATCTAGCCCAATGGTTTTCTCATGTTCGAAAACGGTGGAATAAAAAAATTAGTCAAAATCGTTTCAGCCGTTTTTTTGCATAAAATTAGCTTGACGTTGACCCATAGTGACCAAAAATGATCCATTAATCAAATTTTCTCGATCATGTGACCTAGCCCACTAGAAACTTAATTGAGACTGAAGAGTGAAGAGTTATTATTTTTTTATTTTTTTTACTTTTAAACAAAAAAGTTGGATAATGAAGAAATAGAATGAAAAAAAAATTAAATGTGTGTAACTGAATTTATAGATTTTAACATGAAATAATTAAGTTTAACTTTTTTTTGTATGAATTTCGAGGTATTTTCTGACACATCCATGAATTCATTTTATTCGTAAACGTCTGATATTAACAGGTGCTCTTAGAATCTATAAAATCGGATAGTATTTTTCATGTTTTGATAAAAGCAGAGGATCTTTCAAGACATGTTGTTTGAATTGACATTCAGACGCAACAGCCCTTAAATGCTCATCATGAGACAACAATCGCTTATAACTCAATAAGTAATTCAGTTATTGAAAAATGGAAATATCAATTTCGATTCCAAAGCACTTCAATAATTATACCTAAAAGTACGATGCTTTTACGTTTTGTAATTTTAGTAATAGTGTCAGAAAGTTTAGCGGGTAAAGTTTTTTTTTTCAACACCCTTAAAGATTAAATTTAGTGAGATATAATATAGTAAATCAATAAATATATGAAAAGGTCAAATATATGTTACTACAAATCCACAATAAGCGTTAATGAGAAATATTACTTATTTTTAAAAGTTAATTAATTTTATTACAAATTTCTGTTATTCTATGTCTTCGTTACACTCACTGAATAGAACGAAGAAACGAAGAAATATTACTCACCGGTCCATTTTTGCCTCGATAACATGACGCTTTCAATGTAATGAAACCTGCATTTTTCTCAATATTTGCAGCATATTTTTAATTTTTTGTCATACTTTTAGTCACTTTTACACTTAATGCCGATAGGGGGAGTTCTTCAACCCGCAGTCTTATATATAGCAAAGAAGCAGAGGCTTGAAAGTTACAACTGATGATGCTCTAGCCAGAGTGAAAGCGCTTTTCTGCAATGGTGAAGGTTTTTATTTGAAACTTTTTTACATTTTTGATGATGAGGGACGTTTTTAATGAAAATTTTTAATTATGTTTTTAGATAATGTCTGAATGTAAATTGGTAATATGGACAATAAATAGTAAATATACAGACATTTACAAATGAACACCTGTTTTAATGAAATAAAAATATATTACTTTTAAATGCTAAAGGTGTAAAATTAACAACTATAATATAAATTAAAATAACTTTTATTAGTTGTTTTACATGTTTCGACTCTTCTGAGTCATTTTCAAAAACAAAATGAGAATATTCTAAAGCTGCACGGGCTTTGAAGTTATTATTTACATGTACTTTTTAAAAAATTACGCACGTTATCTATTATTTTTTACTTGATTGTTTATTTTCATATCTTTGAGCATGGAGTAATTCTAGCCACAGTTTCGGTAAATTAAAAGATGTCGCATCGTTACATATTGTATTTTTGCGCGTGAGTACGCACGCGCAAAAATACATGTTGTTTTACATGTTTCGACTCAGAAGAGTCGAAACATGTAAAACAACTAATAAAAGTTATTTTAATTTATATTATAGTTGTTAATTTTACACCTTTAGCATTTAAAAGTAATATACTATTACATGGTGTTATATTTTATTATATTGAAATAAAAATAATTGACTAAAATGTCGCGCAAAAATCAGAAATACATTTTATATCTGCCTCAAATGAAATTCTGTTGAAGAACTTTCAAGTTGAACAAAGAAAATTGCACAAAATAGTAAGAGAGTTGCTTTTTTACTGTGTCCACTAAAGACATGTGTTGAAGAGAAATATGCATGGCTCAGTTATATTATTTATTTAAGATTTTTATTCTTTAATTTCCCTTCTAATTGCTGTCCATTCCAACATAACCCTTTTGCTGGGACAAGTTGATCAAAATTAAAGCTTAGAATTAAATATATAAAGGTTTCTCTGGGGTTGGCTAATAGAATAAATTAATTTACCAAGATAATAATAATAAAAGGAATCCTTAGAGATTAAATTTTGGATATGTTCCCCCATTGCATTGTGTAATTTCGAAGTAGCCCATTACCCTTTTTGAGAATGATCATTCTTGCCCTTAGCTTACTTTTAAAGTGGAAATCTAAATAAACAAACACATACTAGATAATTTAAATGAGAAGACTCCAAATAATTAACACTATTATTTATTTACAATATTTACAGTTATTTCAAGAAAAAAAAGATTTATCAGAACACATCTGATTTAATTTCCTAACAAAATTTCTCCTATAATATTGGCATTAACACTTTGATCCTTGCAAAGGATACTTATATATATATTTTTTTTTTATTTAAATTGATCTTTGACAACATTATTTGTTTACAATTAAAATTCTGACTTCCATTTGTGACTAAGGTCACACTACCAGCTTCTCTTATAATATTTTGATAAAATCAAATAAACTGGGGATTTACTTAGGTCAGAGTCATATTTACCTCTACACATTGATTGAAGAAGGTTTCTCTTTGTATCAGAACGCTCTTTCCGCTAACTAAATAGCGCTGCACTTATTGAAAATGTTCATTTCACAAAACTTAGCTTAACTTCACCACTCTCCATATATGTTGTTCGGGTTCGTTGCTTTCTTGCCATCAGAATTGCCACTCACTCTATTTTCCTCTTTCGGACCGCACAAAACTCATCGCGTCATTTTATTTCACCTCTTACTTTCGCTTCTGAGATCGATGTGTGTTCTGTTTTCATTCTTTTTCACAACTCCTTTTTCATCACCACGGTGGGCCGTACTTCGTTCTGCCCAAAATTTGCATGACAGTGCTTTAAGCCCATCCTTCTTTTTTTTCATTGGGTAGTTGATCTCCCGTTTTAACTGAAATTTGCATAACAGAGGGTCAGTTTCACCTCCTCTTTACCAACCCCAACCAATGGCTATGCATCAGTTGTTTCTGTAGCGTGTTGTTTTTTTTCTCGGAACTACGTGTGTGTTCTTTGATATTATCTCCCAGACCAACTTAAATCAAAGTCCTTCTTATTTGACTTTTATGGCTTAAAATTGTCGCCAGCGAGTCTCTGGTCATAAATTTGCCATCCTAAATCTTTCAACTGAGACGACTTATGGGAAAGTCCCGATAATGTAATTTCCTTACATTATCTTTCCCCCCGTACTAAAAGAAAGAAAACGTCCAGTTTTCTTTAGCATTGCATTTCCAAGAAGTCCATCACCCTTGCAGATAATCTATAGATCACATAGATGATATCAGTCCACGTTCATCTATACAGAATCATATTGTAGACTAAAGTTCATGCAGAGGAAAATGTTCATTTGTAAATTACTTGTGTGACTTTAATAAAGAACAGTTCATATATGTACACATTTTCTAAGTATTCCCAAACAATTTAGAGATAAAATATTATCATTAGTACAAAAATTTTAAATTTTGTGGTTAAATATAACCGGTGTGTCTAAGATAGAGCACTCACCAAATCCAAAATATCTAAATAGCCAAACAGACCATACAAAACAAAAAGATATAATACACTGTGATATGTAAGGATCAGTATTCAACTTTACAATGATTCTTGATAATTATTTTTAACACAATACATGCATCATACAATATATAAAACCCAATTCAGGCAAAATCTTACAATTACACATACATAACTGAATATGTAAGATACCTGAGAGAAAAATTATGATAATGAGTATACATTCAAAATATGTATATATATATACATATTGATATAGAGCAATAAAAGTTTTTGTCTAGCTCTACCTCTCTATACTTTGTTGAGAAAAAAAAAATCCTATAGATACACGTGATTTGGATAAAATATACATATGAGTATATCAACAATATACCAATAGAGCAAAGAGTTTAATCCAATATAAAACTGTACATCCACATTCTCAGATTTTCATTTTTTTTTTTCTCAAATTATTTAATTATATCTAGTGCTACTAAAATTGAAACCAAAATTAGGCCAAAACAAACCAAAAGGAACAAATGTATATCTATACATACATATATATATATATATATATATATATATATATATATATATATAATAGCAATACTCTTCTGAGTTCGATGAAATGGCATGTCTTCAACTTTACAATATTTACACATATTAATGAATGAATTCAGCACTATATCTAATTAATAAATGCAAACAGACAAATATTTTAGATGGACACAAAAACAGTCCTAGCAATCTGAAAACATGACACATTCATGATGTTGTAACTTTATGCTTTATGATATTCATCTACTACCTGAACCAATTTTATGGATTAATTCAGTTACCATTTGTATTGTCCATTCATATGATTGTTGTAATTTTATTATATACATACAATTCTTTCGAATTATTAAACAACAAAGAATGAATAAAAAGAAAAAAAAAATGAAATTTTTCTTTAATAATTTTCCCTTCTTTCCTATTTTATTTTTCTATTTATTTCTCTATTTCCTTTTCTTTTTCTTTTTTTTTTTTTAAACGCCTAAGCGTAAAAATTCTCATGTTAATTCTAACATGTTGAAAATAATAACTCCCCGTTCTCTCACTGTTAATTTTTTCTGCCCGACAGAAAGAAGAAAAAAAAAACTTCTACTCAATGATAAGAATCGGAAAGCTGCGTGACCTCGGGTCATACTCTCACCCCGTTTCTGTCAATCATGTAGCCCTACTGAACAGGTGATTCATTCCTTCCTCGTACACCTGAAAATGCTGGCCTTATCCCATACCACGACCGGTTCAACACCTAAATGCTTCTTTACCTGGGATAATGCGTTTCTAACACGCCCCCTGAACGCACCCTTTTTTTTTTCAACCCTGCAGGTGAATAGCGTTTGCGATCCTCCCGTATGCATAACACCTCAACTCATCTCAGATCTACCTTCCTGATTTGCCCCGTCACATGGAGTATGGCTGCGAATTATGATGTAAGTTTACGAGTTATTATTCTCATTATTTATTTATTTAATGATATTTATATCTATATATATAATTTTTTGATATATATTAAAAGCTTAATTTTTGAAACTGACTATAAGCCAATTGTTTAAACTAACCCTTCGTCTTGACCCGTAAATTGAGATCACCAAATAACATGCACGTGGTCTTTCATGAAATTCAATATTAAGACAAAAATCCATTTCCCATTAAATATGTTACCAAATTACCATCTTTATATAAAACAAATATCCTTGAAAGTTTATTATCATCTAATCACGGCCTTATAATTACAAACACTTAGCGAGAAGGAGGAAAAAAAATGACTTCAAGCCTACAAGATCGTGTGAACTAAGTCATCTCCACGCTAAATGATTATTAAATGGTATATGTCCACTACCGGAATGCCATACATTTATTTCCTAAAATCAGCTATCGAATTAATTTCATAAATATGCATATGGGAATCTTATCAATTTCGGTTCCCCTTTAGATGAGCAGCCCACGTTGAAATGCATAGTACTTAAAAGCCTCTGAATCACTGACAACTTTTAAGATTATCTCCAAATGCTCATTTAAAAAAAAGTTTAAATATTTTAAAACCGATAAAATTTATTTATTTATTTATTAATCATTATAATAATTATTAATATTATTATTCTTATTATTTTTTTTGTATTATTATTTCTTTTATTTATTTATTTATTTATTTATTTATTTATTTTTTACTACCTATCTACTTATTAATAAATAACATCTTAGAACATTTAACCTAACTTAAATGGAAAAAAAAACTCTTATTTATTTATTTATTTATTATTATTGTTTTTAATTACATATTAATTGCCCGCCACCAATTACTGCAGTTAAGAAAATTTTGCCCGCAAATATTTCCAATTAGTGTTGGAACTTAATATGCAATTAGCATCCTAGTAATTAAAAAATTTTACACAGCTGGAATTATATGTATATATACTTTATTATTTCTATTATTATTATTTATTTATTCATTATTATTAATTTTTATTTTTTTAAAACTCAGCTTAACGAATTAGTTAATGAGATTAAATGTTAAATCCAAATTGTTTAGTTAAACTAAAAAAAAATAATGTAACTTAATTAATTAATTAATTTTTTTTTTTTAAACGGCTTGGCTTTACCATGCAAATGTGAATGAAATGATCTTTTGACCGATTCATTTCCCAATTTCATGCAGTCTTTTGAAAAGTGAGCCTTAATTTATAGAAACAAGAAAATAAATTCTGTCATTATTATCATTATCACTTAATTAATTAACTGAATTATTTCCCTTCGTCTTATTATTATTATTATTATTATTATTATTATTATTATTATTATTATTATTTTATCGTTCTCTAAGAGTTTAAAATCGTTATCTAAATTTTCCAAAAAAAAACACGAAATTAAAACAAAATGATACCCTGAAAAACGAATGTTCGATATTTGTTTATCTGTTTACTGATTTCGTTTTTTTTCCTTTTTATGATGTGGCCCCTGCCAACCTGACCAAGCGGACGAGCTAGGAACCAACTGCTACCGTTTCACGCCCCTGTAGGAAACAGAAATTAAAATCCAATTTTAGCGTCCAGAATGTATCAGTGTCAACAGGAAAAGACCGGGGGACGCATACGGAAAACTCCCCCCCCCCCCGTGTGTGTGTGTGAATTTTATTTATTTTTTTTATTTTGGTGTAATATGGAAAAAATTGGTGTGTGACAGGGACGCCTGGATTTTCCCCCAAGGAATAGACACACACCCAAAGAGTGCACCCTCGCGAAGAAGACATCAACCGAGTAAGTGATACACTCATTTATCTATTTTTATTTATTTATTTTTATCTTTACTGACCCTTCCTTCCGCGAAGTTGTCAGCAATGCTTGTTGACATGGCAACTGGGGATGTTTGTTGATAAACAAATCCCCACTCCGCGCCTACCTGGTACGTCACCAAAATCTTTCACACCGCCTCAGAGATTTTATTGCCCTGCGTAACCTAGCCTAGGGATTTATTATTACTTACTTGCTTATTTGTCTTTATCCAAATATTTATTCAATTGATTATGTGATTTTCTTTGTTTTTTTATTATTGTTTGTGATACCTTGGGTCGCTTTTACTATGAAATTATTTCTTATCAAAATTTGAAAAATGTGCCAGGGATATCTTATTTTATGTTATTTTATTTTACTTATTTATTTATTTATTTTTTTCAACCCTAGTTGAGTATGCCATCGCTTTTTTGAGAATATTTAAATTTGACAGTTAGTAGAATTCTGCAAACCGCAACTAAAATTTTTACATAAACTGTTTAAGCTATTAGTCTTTCTGTAACAGTAACATCTTACTACCCCTTTTTAATGGTATTTTATTCCCACTATTCTTCCTCCGATGAGCTTGACTCCTCTGTTTTGCACCTGTCAACATGCTTTGGTGCCCAGAGTCTGTCAATGTGTCTTTTTATAGTTCCTTTACTTTCTTCCGTTACATCTTGTAAAATGTAATTGTTATTTCGCACTTTTCGAACCACCTTAAATGGGCCTTCAAATTTTTTTTGTAAAACAGTAGGGTTAATGGACTTAAGGTAAACTTGTTGTCCTAGTTCAAGTGTTGTAATTTTATCAAGGTCTTCCTCTTTCACATATTCGGCCATCATTTTCTCCTGCTGTGCCAACGCTTGCAGTCTAACCTCCTGCATGTGGTCCGTTCGGTTTTTGACATATGTCTGAGTGTGAATTTGTTCTGTTGGCATGTGTGCAGTAAAAGGAGTGCGTAAATTTCTTCCAAAAAAAAGGAAGGCGGGTGAAAATCCCGTCGCTCTGTGCTTCGCCATATTGTATTGGAGTTTGAAAAACTCTAGGCGAATGTCCCATTGTAAGGAACTTTGTGCCATGGCTGTCAGTGATCCTTTCAGTATTCGATTCACGACTTCTATCAGGCCGTTTCCTTGGGCTCTGTAAACTGAACTGAAGCGAATTTCAATGTTTAGAGCACGCATGTACTCTTTGAATACCGCTCCTCTAAAATATGGCCCATTATCTAATTTTAACTGTTTTGGCAATCCAAAATAACTGAAGTATTTATTAAAGACATTGAGAATAGTCTGGGACTCGACATTGCGAATAGGTATGGCTTCTAGGAATCTTGAAGTAGAATCCATAATCGTGAGAATAAATTTATTCTTGCGAAGTGTAAGTGGAAGCTTTCCGACGATATCCGCATGTAATACACTCCCTATCTCATGGTCCTTAACCATTTTTTGAATAGGAACTTTCATTTTTTTATGTGGCTTTGCGGTGTTACATGGTACACAATTGGCACAATAAGTTCGAATATGTGTATACATTCCGTGCCAAAATATTCTACTTTTCATGGCTTCATAGGTTTTGACAAAACCAAAATGCGGTTTGTGCACTTCTTCCATCAAAGCAATCTTTAAAGCATCCGGCGCTATAATTAGTTCTGTTTTCTGTTTCCCCGGTTTTAAAATTAGCATCTTCTCTTCATTTAAAGTATACCTTTTGGTATATCTGTTTTCTTTACCTTGTTCTATTTTCTGAATTATTTTGCTTAATTTCTCGTCTGAATATTGATGTTGTTTAATATTCTCATTAGATAATGCGGGATTAACGGAAAATAAATTATTGTGTAAATTTGTATCCGTAATAATATTATTTATATTTCGCGAAATATAGTCCGCTGGGTTGGTGTCCCCTTTAATGTGATCGAATTCATAAGAGAAATCGCTGAGATTTATCACCCATCTTTTAACCAAATCGGACTGATTCTCTAGATGTAAATTTTCCGTGAGAGCCTTGGAATCGGTGAGAATCTTGAAGTGTCTGCCTTCCAACATAGTTCTGAAGTGTAACACCGCTTCATGAACCGCTAATAATTCGAATTTCAAGCTCGGGTAATTCTTTTCCGGTTCCCGTAATTTTCTCCCAAAAAATTCAATAGGTTGTAATTTTCCTTCAATTTCCTGCGTCAGTACCGCTGAAATTGCAATTTTTGAGCCGTCTGTGATTAAAGTAAATTGTTTGGTGTAATCAGGAGGATGTAATGTTGGGTTGTTTACAATTTCATCTTGGATTTTCTTAAAGGCCATTTCAGTATTTTCATCCCATTTAAATTTAATTTTATCTTTAGTAAGATTAACTAATAGGTTTACTATTTCCGCATATTTTGGAATAAGTGTTCTAAAGTAGTTAGCCAAACCTAAGAGTGACCTTACTCCTTTTTTTGTTTTAGGTCTTACTAAACTTTTAATTTTATCTATATTCCTTGTGGATGGTGAATAGCCGTGCTTGTGAATTTGAAAACCAAGAAATTCTATTTTATCTTTACATATTTGCATCTTGGATGGCTCAATTGTTAGATTATGTTGGATTAGCGCCTGTAACACTTCTTCCAAAATTCTTAATAATTCTGATATAGTGTCAGCCCCTATTAAAACATCATCAATAAAGTAGGCTACCTGATGCTTGTTAAAATGACCCAATACCTTATTTATCAGTTCAGCGAAATAGGCGCTCGAATTGCGAGTTCCGAACGCAAGTCTCAGAGGTCGAAATTTACCATTTTCTGTAATAAACGATAGTTTTTGGCTATCTTCAGGTCGTAAATTAATTTGGAAGAAAGCACTGTGTAAGTCAAGTACTATATAGTACTTCTTCCCACTAATATTCTGTAAAATTTCTTTAATATCTGGAATCGGATAGGAATATGGCTCTAAAATCTGATTTAGCAGCCGGTAATCTACCGCCATTCGAAATTTAGGATTGTTTTTGTTATCAGCTTTTTTTCTTACAAAAATGACAGGAAATGCGTAATTAGAGTCCGATTCCTCGATGATTTTCGCTTCTAATAATTTTCTTATCTCTGTCTTTGCATATTGTTTCACTGCTTGTGGCACTTTATAGGGTTTTGTTTGAATGGGATAGTCGTGGTTAAGTGTAAACTTTGGTGTCACCAGTGAGCATTGACCTAAAGTTTGATAGGATTTCGAAAAAGCGTGTACATGCTTTAAAAGAATTTGTTTGAACGAATCCTGTACATCCGATGGTAAATGATTAAGATCAAAATCTTCCTCATTTATCTCTGCCTCTCTTAATTTATGTACATCTTCCAAATTTAATGCATTGACCTCAAAAATTCTCCCTTGCTCAATATTGTCTATAGATTTATCTTGTTTGTATTCCAAATTAGTGAAAATTTGCCCGATGTTCATACCTGTTTCTAAATGTATCTTGTTATTAGTAATATTTTTAATTAAAATATTTATTTTTCTGTTACTTTGGGTGTCATGGATAGATCTTTCATAGAAAATTTTATTTTTGTGCTGTATTGGTTCTAGGATAAATGTTTGATTTTCCTCTAATTTTATGGGGCATTCTAATTTTACAAATTTTTCCTCCCCTGGGTTTATAATATTATGGCCTACCGTTTTTGCAAACATTTTCCCCTTTGTAGGTTTTCTGTATTTTTTAGTCCTTGTGTTTTGTTCTGTAATTAATGTATTTACTTCCCCAATGTCCTCCGAATCTTTGATGTTTAATGCCATTTTTCTTCCTTTGAATTTAAGATACTTCTCTTCAAAATCTAGAACCATTTGATTTTCTTTTAAGAAATCGTACCCTAGTAATAATTGATATTTGCGGCCAAAATCTTTATTTGTAACATAAAAAGTTCCTTTTACAAAAGTGTCCTGTAATTTAAATGACATTCTAATGCACTGTTTGAATGTAATCAGTGAATTTGTAAGTGTTTGAATCTTAATTTGATTTCCCAAATATTTAAATTTTATATTTGCTTGTTTTAAATTTTCAAACAAAAGCGGTGAGATCAAGCTCACCTGTGCGCCTGAGTCACAAAGGCTGTTAATTACAATATCTTTAATTTTAAATTTAATTAGAGGAAGTTCATTTGTATCGTTCTGTACACTTGCAATAGTTTTATCCCTTAAAGTATGCCCGCTATCGTGAGACTTGCTCGGGTCTTCTTTATCTGTATTTACAAGTCTCGTATTTAGTTTTCCGCATCCTTATCTTTGTTCTGCTTGTATCTTTTATAATTGCCCCTCTGAAATTTACCCCTTTGATTACTATCCTTGTTACTGTTCGTATGATTTTCTCTGTTTTCCCTAGAGTCCGTATATTTATTGCGATAGTTATTCCTCTGTGCACCTCTATAATTTCCTCTCTGTTGAGTGTAATACCCCTGTGCATCATAATTATTAAAGTCAGGTTGATAATAAGTATACGGCGTGTTGTAATGTTGTTGTGGTGGGGGTGGAAAAGGTTGAGCATTTGGTACATGATTATAGTAAATATTACCCTCCGGAAATGCATTGTGAGAATCGTGTCTTTCATACTGGTTATAATTCTTGTAATTTGCTCTGTAATTACCCCTATTGTTTACAAATCTATGCCTATAATTCTGGTTGTTGTTTTTATTAGCTTTATTATACCAACAACTATCCTCATTGTGTGACCCCTTCTTGCAGATATTACAAAATTTTTCGACTTCCTCTCTTTTTTCGATTGTTCCCAATTTTATGTTATTTATTTCTTTTGATAAATTATTAATCTGCTCCGCCGTTTCTACATTTAATTTCAATAACTTCTCAAAAAGTTGCGATTCATTGTTAGCTGTTATAGTATTTACCTGTTCTGCCCCTATATTATTGTACGCCTCTTCTAATTTAATTGCTGTTTTGCAAGCATCCTCAAAATTATCGGGAAAGGTTTTCCTTAAATCCATACTTAAATCCGGTCTAATCGCATCCAAAAATCGTGTCAATCTTACTAAGTCCAAAAATTTCCCGTTTCCGTTCGGATCAACTTCTGTATGGCTTTTCTCTATATAAAGAGACGCTGCGTTTTTGAATTTGCTAATAAAACTTGTTAAGTCTTGTCCCGGTTTCTGTTTCAGATTGAAAAACTCAGTCTGTACCTGCGTAAATGATTTCTTGATTTTGAATAAATCTAACAATTTCTTTTTGAATTCGTTGTAGTTTTTCTCTTCTATAAGCGATTTATTTTGTGAGAGTTTCTCTCTCGCAGTACCCGACAATTTTGCTTTCAAAATTGTAAGCTTCGCATCGTCTTTTAATATTTGTTTAGTTAAGTCCTCAAATTGTCTGAGAAAATACTCGCAATCACTTAACTTTTTCCCATCGAAATTCGGGATTAGAGAAATTATTGTGTCCACTGATGGATCTGCCATCGTGTTACTCGAATCAATTTGCTTTTCTTTATTTAACTTTTTTATATGCCCTCGCGTTAATACGCCAGAAAAACTCGAGTTCAAGCTATTTCTATGATTTCTACGATTCTTTTTTGGCATTCAGCTTTTTGATAATTAAAATTTA
Organism: Maratus michaelseni; assembly: GCA_963931845.1. NCBI lineage: Eukaryota > Metazoa > Arthropoda > Arachnida > Araneae > Salticidae > Maratus > Maratus michaelseni. The sequence goes on along the minus strand of OZ007588.1, from coordinate 104,711,505 downwards.
TTTAGATACTGAATTCTAAATCTAACTTTAAAAATGCATGGAAATTCTTACACCTAAAAATATTATCAAGCCAAGTGTAAACATTTGCAAAATTTCAAAGATATCAAAATATAAATGCATTATACAATAAAGTATACAGTATCAAAATATATATGAAAATAACAATCTACTAATACACTATTTTATCTGCTACATAAATCCTTATCTTTTTATTTTTTTATTATTCATATCATTTTACGATATCATTTGATTTTTTTTTTTTTTTTTTTTTTTGATTTACTTTCTTAGCACAATGTTTCAGTATACTGTTAAAGATCAAATGCAAAGTTCATATAAGAGTAACATAAAATATACATACAATTACGAATATACTGATTTTTCTAAGTTGAATACTGATATTTACGAAATCACCGACTTGCTGGTAGTGGAGCCTTTTAGAGGAAGTCAAACAAACCATCAAAATAAAAAAAATCTCCATTTAATCTTCCAATAACTTATCCTTAAAATAAAAGAGTTGAAATTATTCTAATTAACAGTTTCATAATTATTATTTTGCAATATACTATATAGATTGTAAATTTCCACAATTTGAATATAAAATTTTAAATTGATTACTTTTAACATGAGCCTGTATTTTAGAATACATTAAAGGTATTTAACTTAATGTTTGACAATAACCCAGTTGCAATTTTTTAATCAATAAAATTGAAAACTCAATTAACAATAATTAAGAACTGGACGGCACCAGTGAATTATATAGGAATTGCAGATGTTGAAGAGAAATATGCATGGCTCAGTTATATTATTTATTTAAGATTTTTATTCTTTAATTTCCCTTCTAATTGCTGTCCATTCCAACATAACCCTTTTGCTGGGACAAGTTGATCAAAATTAAAGCTTAGAATTAAATATATAAAGGTTTCTCTGGGGTTGGCTAATAGAATAAATTAATTTACCAAGATAATAATAATAAAAGGAATCCTTAGAGATTAAATTTTGGATATGTTCCCCCATTGCATTGTGTAATTTCGAAGTAGCCCATTACCCTTTTTGAGAATGATCATTCTTGCCCTTAGCTGACTTTTAAAGTGGAAATCTAAATAAACAAACACATACTAGATAATTTAAATGAGAAGACTCCAAATAATTAACACTATTATTTATTTACAATATTTACGGTTATTTCAAGAAAAAAAAGATTTATCAGAACACATCTGATTTAATTTCCTAACAAAATTTCTCCTATAATATTGGCATTAACACTTTGATCCTTGCAAAGGATACTTATATATATATATTTTTTTTTATTTAAATTGATCTTTGACAACATTATTTGTTTACAATTAAAATTCTGACTTCCATTTGTGACTAAGGTCACACTACCAGCTTCTCTTATAATATTTTGATAAAATCAAATAAACTGGGGAATTACTTAGGTCAGAGTCATATTTACCTCTACACATTGATTGAAGAAGGTTTCTCTTTGTATCAGAACGCTCTTTCCGCTAACTAAATAGCGCTGCACTTATTGAAAATGTTCATTTCACAAAACTTAGCTTAACTTCACCACTCTCCATATATGTTGTTCGGGTTCGTTGCTTTCTTACCATCAGAATTGCCACTCACTCTATTTTCCTCTTTCGGACCGCACAAAACTCATCGCGTCATTTTATTTCACCTCTTACTTTCGCTTCTGAGATCGATGTGTGTTCTGTTTTCATTCTTTTTCACAACTCCTTTTTCATCACCACGGTGGGCCGTACTTCGTTCTGCCCAAAATTTGCATGACAGTGCTTTAAGCCCATCCTTCTTTTTTTTCATTGGGTAGTTGATCTCCCGTTTTAACTGAAATTTGCATAACAGAGGGTCAGTTTCACCTCCTCTTTACCAACCCCAACCAATGGCTATGCATCAGTTGTTTCTGTAGCGTGTTGTTTTTTTTCTCGGAACTACGTGTGTGTTCTTTGATATTATCTCCCAGACCAACTTAAATCAAAGTCCTTCTTATTTGACTTTTATGGCTTAAAATTGTCGCCAGCGAGTCTCTGGTCATAAATTCGCCATCCTAAATCTTTCAACTGAGGCGACTTATGGAAAAGTCCCGATAATGTAATTTCCTTACATTAACATGTGTTAAAAATCTGTTTTATTTTGTTAAAACTACTCTTACAACATCTGTTTTTTTAAAATCTATGTAAGCTTAATAAATGGATAAGCAAATTTTACCTGACATAATATTCAATAATTTAAATATGATTAGTAATAACAATACTATTGTAGAACTTATTTTAAATACTTTTCATAGTCAATTATCGCATTACCTGAGTGCAAGAAAAATCATAAAAAACGTAGTTAGTAACAATAACCATTTGATATTCCTTCTGTAAGATATATAAAAACTAAAACTACTTTGAAATACAAATGGGGTGAATAATAACTGTACTAAACAGCGTACAGCCAATAGAGTGAAAAAATGTCCAGACCGGGGATCGATCCCGGATCCCTTGGTATAGCACACCAAGTGCTTTACCATTTAAGCCATCCGGACTATATCTAGTCTAGCAATATCTCACTCGTATATGGCAAGACCTCGTAGCACGAGAGCCTTTGTATTTCATACAGCGTTGTACAGCGTAATTTCAGCTCTGCTGAAAAATTTATTAGTATAAAACTACTTTATAATAACATTTGTAATATTCGCATTGCATCATTTTAAAAGTACTAATAACTAATTTATTTTGCAACTAAAAAATAATTTTATCTATCTTTTTAAATTTTTTATGTCATCATCTGTAATGAATGTATGTGAAGTATAGACAGTAGGAAATACCTTAGGTGAAAATTCTTCTTTTACGTATCATAAAATTTAGATCTTTTAAATTGAAAATACTTGACTAAAATGTTACGCTGATACAAGAAAAGAAATTTTATCCGCCTCAAATGAAGTTATATTGAAGAACTTTCAAAAAGAACAAAAATAAATGCGCATATTTTATCGGAGATGAAATTCATACAAATATATATGTATTCCGTAACTTCCTTCAAAGTACCCAAAGGATGTTTTGGAATATTCTTTTGTTGGAAAATTGCTTTAGTGATATTTGCAAATAAATTTTGCTTTCAGACTTACTCACTTTGATTTGTAAATCAATACTTGTTTAGAAACTTTTGGAATAAGAATTTTTTAAAAAAAGGATGCATGTTTGTAAATTGATAGTAGGGAATAAAAGCGTAACTCAATATCTTTCTTCCGTAATAGTTAGGCATACACCATGTTAATATACACATAAAATTTTAATATATAATACATGTTATAATATATATATATAGATATATAGATAGATATATACTCGCATATCATGTTTTAATATACGAGGGTTGTTCAATGAGTTTTGCCTCCACGTCTGTAACTACTTTATTAACAGAACAAAATGAAATATTTTTTATATTGAAAAGTAACTTTGAAATATCTGCCTTTGAAGGTGTACCTTATTTTTCGATATAGTCACCACTGGCGGCGATGCACCTCTGCCATTGATACAATAGTTGATGCAAGCCGTCACAGAAAAATGAGACCGGCTGTTGACGACACCAAGAAAGCACCGCATGTGTGATCCCGAGGTTATCACGAATCAGTTCATTGACACGTTCTCTATATGCTCTGCACTGTCTTCGGTCGTTCACTGCGGGGCTTATCGTGCCCACTCGAATTCCCTGGGTTCTCTGGTCGGCTTCTTCGTACCCATCTGTTGACGGTGCTTCTGTCCACACATTCTTCGCCCTACACAGCACTCATCTGCCTGTGGATATCGATTGGTGCAACACTTTCCGCTGTCAGGAATTCAATCACCGCACTCTGTTTTAACCACACTTCCATATAGTACGACATTCTCCCTTTCACTGTTTCACTGTTTACACGTCAGTGCTCCACCTGCAAAATAAAAACATCATGAGATGAAGGACATTTCAAAATTTCTTGCCAATGTAAAATATTTCGTTTTGTTCTCTTAATAAAGTATTACAGACGTAGAGGCAAAACACTTATTGAACGACCCTCGTATATATAGATCATATTATATTATGTGTACATTATTTTTATTATTTTAACACAATCAATCTTATTCGTAAAGAAATTCAAATGAATAGTAGTTTTTCCAACAGAGTGAAAATGTATTCAGACCGGGCTTGATCCCAGAGCCATTCTCTTTAATTGCCGTCTGAGCTATCTGGACGATATATCAGCCATTTGGACAATCTTTTGGTAATGACAGATAAAATTAGTCTCTTTTAAATGGTGTGTGAGTGAATTGCGTGGCTGGGATATCGTCCATGTTCAATTGGAAAAGCATTGGCAAATAAAGCCAAAGATTCTGAGTTCGAGTTCTGGTCTAGACACATTTTCACTCAGTTAACAAAATTACGATTCGTTTGGTTTATTTACCATTTAGTTTGATTATGTTGAAATAATAAGAGTGTGATTAAGTATCGATAGTTTATTGGAGTTGTTTACTTGCGGTTTATTCTGTCGAGCTGTTTAAATTAATATACAAGTTGTCATTTCCAGATGGTAGTCTAAATGAATTCCGTTGCTAGGATATTGTCTTATCAGCTCAAGTGGAAGAACATTGGCAATTAAAGCCAAATGTTTGTGTTCAAAAGCCAGCCTGGACAGATTTTCACTCAGTTGGAAAAACTATTTTTCGTATAAACATCTTGTTAATAAGTATTTAACTAATTTGTTATGCAGATGCAATAAATGCATTTTAATCTACGCAACTGAAGTTTTGTTAAAGAACTTAGTAGAATTAAAAACAAACGAACATATTTTGTTAGAGATAAAATTCATTTAATATATATGTATTTCGTAATTTCTTTAGAAGTACCCAAGATATATGATTTTGAAAATTCTTTGTAGGTAATTTGCTTTAGTTATATTTTGAAATAAAGTTTGCTTTCAGACATAGTTGCTTTGATTTGCAAATCAATATTGGTTTAGAATTCTTTGGATAAAGAAATCTTTTAAAAAGGATGCATATGTATAAATTGATTATTTGATTGAAAAGCGCAGCAATAGACATTTCGTAAGTAATAGTTAGGTTATATATGATAATTATCAATTATTTGTTTTAAAAATATTTTGTTCATACTTTGAATATATGTTGAATGAGATATTTGCTGCATGCGAATATATGTAAAGAAATTCTTTTTCATATTATAAAATGTCGATATTTTGAAATAAAAATATTTGACTCAAATTTTGCGAGGATATTAGAAATGCATTTTATCTGCCTTAATTGAAACTTTGTTAAAGAAATTTGATGTATAACAAAGAAAAAACCGGATATTTTTTCGGAGATATAATACATGCAAAATGTATGTATTTGGTATCTTCTTTTAAAGAAGCCATTGACATGTTTGGGAAAATTCTTTGGTTGGTAATTTGCTTTAGTTATATTTCCACATTAATTTTACATTAAAACTTAGTGGTGTTTATTTAAAAATCCATATTGGTTCAGAAATTTTTCAACAAAAGACACTTAAAGTTGTAATCTGTTTGTTTGACTATACGCACCGTAACTTTGGTAGAAACATCGCGGCATCGGTACTTATTCGTGAGATCTTAAACAGCATGATTCTGTCTTTTAAATGCTAAAAGGTGTAAATTAACAACAGAATATGCAGTAAAATAACTTTTATTAGGTTGTTTTGGCTCACTCCGAGCCATTTCAAAAACAAGTGAGAATATTCTATCATTGCACGGTCTTAAATTACAATAGAAGACAAAAAGACCGTGCAATTATAGAATATTTAATAATTTATTATAGAATATTTTACAATTTATTATATTGTCAGCATGATTCTTATTGAAAATAGCGCATGTAGTATTTGTCTTTCGCTTGCAAGGAAGCAAAAGAGAATTTGTATGCATTTACGGTGAAGATTAATAATTATTTAGTTAAACTTTAATCATGTTACAGAGAGACTTCCATGAGAGACCACCTCTATTAAGCAACCACCTCTTTCAAAGACCACTTCTTCATGGATCGAATTTTAGTTCCATAGGCTCAATGCTAATTTTACCTCTATTCAGACACCACTCTCAGTAGAACTCCCTACATGAATTTGTTTGAAGGAACAGAATTAAATTCCGTTCTTTCCTGATTGTTTTCCCAATGTGCACATATTTCCCTCCAAGAATGAAACGTGGATTTTCCCCACCTCCTAGAACAGTAGAACAGCATTCTTGATGAATCCCAGAAAGATAAGTGTTGCTGTAGAGAAGTTCCTACCTTTTCTTTTGTTTTTGCGATCAAAGCGCCGTTTTAGAAAACACAATTGAGAGTGTGACCGTTTGCTTCCACCGTTCTGCCAGTGCAGATTTGTTTTAACAATGGCAGATAAAAGAGTGATTTTATAGTTAAAGAAGCATATACACGTTATAAATGAACATAAAAATGGAAAGTCGGAAAGAAAATGTGCTCAAATATTTAACTGTTGAAAAACTCAGATAAACAAAACTTTCAAAATGAAATAATTTTTCATTTACTCACTGAATTTTGAAAAAGTTTAGAAACAAAAGTTGTAAAAGACAAACATTGTTAAATCAAACAAACATCAATTTATATATTTTTAAACACTTGTAGTAATTAACTTATGGATGTAAATTAAAGTTTTATTTAGATATTTGTTCATTTTTAGTTATTTCATAATGTGAAAGATAAATTTTTATAACACTACCTGTTACCTTATTTCCGACAGTGAAATACTAGATTTACACATGACCGCCATTACGAGAACGTCTCTCGGTGCGACCAATTTTTAAAGGAACGGAGCGGGGTCGCTTTAGGGAGGTTTCACTGTATACTAGCTCAAACTAACAAAATTGATATGCGCTATTGCAAAAATATACATGTCTATTTTAAGCCACATACCATATATTCTGGCGTATAATGCGCACCCACGATTTGAGACTGTATTTTTATATTTGTAGGTACACCCCTTACATGCGCACCCCATATTTATTTTTTAAGACACCCTCATAAGATATGTAGCATGAAAATACAGGGGGATTGGTAAGTAAATATACAATTTCCAGATGCTGTAAAACAGGAGTAGTTTAAGGCACGTTCCCCAAATGCAAGCCGTAAAATACTCATAATGTTTTTTTCCAGCTGCTATGCGAAGTGACATAGGCAACAGCTAGTGTGTCACGCGAATAACAGTAGAAATGACTGCGTCTGCAATGGATAACGCATTTTGTATTCTTGAATTGAGCAAAACGGAATCTGTCACCATTGTGCAACGGCATTTTTGAACACGATTTGGAAAAGAACCTCTAACCAGAAAATCAATTTATGATTGGTTTAAAAAATCTCTGTATGCAACCTTAGTCACATGACACACATCAAACCGGTACTCCAATTCTCTCCGCTTTGCACAAACAGCCAATAGTTTTAAACTTTTTAAACCAATCATAAAGAGATTTTTGGGTTAGAGGTTCTTATCCAAATCGTGTTTGAAAAGGCCGCTACACAATGGTGACAAATTTTATTTTGCTCAATTCAAGAACACAAAATGCCTTCTCCACTGCAGACGCAGCTGTTACTTTACGCAACTCCCTGGCGACTAGCCAATTCTGTCGGTTGCTGTGGCAACCCTTTATTTTGTTTCTCTGATTTATTATTGTTTATGTAGATGTAAATTTGTATTGAAACAAACTTGTCGATAAAAGTTTGAATTCTCTAACGAGAGTTAAAATAAAACATAATATTCTATATATAAATATACAAATTAATTCTTTATTAAGTTTTAAAGTAGGAGTTTACTTAAATTAACTTGTGTGAAATATTTTACAATAAGTGGAACATTTGATTCTCGTGATAAGGATAAGAAAGTCATACTTCGAACAAAACCTGCAGTATGAAAAAAAAATGATATTTATCAATTCAAGAACACAAAATTCCTTCTCCACTGCAGACGCAGCCATTTCTGGTGATTTTCGTGTGACACGCTAGTTATCGCTTATGTGAATTCTCACAACAGCGGGAAAAAACTTTACAAGTACACCTAACTTATAACTTGCATTTGGGAAGAGTGAAATCAACTGTTCCCGTTTTACAATATCTTGAAGTATATCTTGTATACTTACTTATGAATCACCCTGTACAATAAAGAGCATTAAAATGTAATAACTAGTGCAAACATAAAAAAATAAGCAATTTGGAGTGAGGTCATACGCTACTGCCAAGCCTATCTGCTTGAACTTTCACAAAGCATTTGGAATCGTACTCTTGCTTATTCAAATAATCACACCTTCTTCTGCTGTTCATCAATAAAGAAATCTTAATCCTTATGCTTAATTTTTAAACTTTCATTTTTACATCCTGCGTATAACGCGGGCCAGTAAATTTTTATAATTTTTCTTGTTTTAAAATTATTTTTCTATTTGTAGGTACACCTCATACACGCGCACCCCTTATTTTTATTTTTTTAAAGAAACCTTCATCAGATATATAGCATGAAAATACAATAAACAGAATTTAAAATATATACCAACAACAAGTACAGACATAAGAAAATAAGCAAATTTGAAGAGAAGCCATATACGTTACTGCCAAGCCTATCTACTTGAACCTTCACAAAGCATTTGGAATCGTACTCTCGGTCATTCGAATAATCACACCTTCTTCGTCTGTTCATTAATAAAGAAATCTTTATCCTTTTGCTTAATTTTTAAACTTTCATTTTTATTCCCTGCATATAGCGTGGGCCTGTAAAATTTTATCAGTTTTCTTGTTTTAAAAGTACGAGTTTTATGCCAGAATATACGATAATTAATTTTATAAATTACATATATGTTATTCCTGTTAGGATTACATTTGGAAAAATATTTTTTAAAGCGTAAGTAATTATAATAACTGAGAGTGAACTTTTAACCAGTCATAATGTCTTGCGTATGTGTGTAAAACAATGACAGCCAGTAAATACTTACCATACGAGAAAATGCTTCTTTTACATATTATAAATTCTTCATATTTTAAAAAGAAATATTTGACTAAAATGAAATACAGGGCTTCCCAAAAGTCCTTGACACATTTTAAAATTCAATACAAGATCAAGCAATTGTCGTACGAAAGTGTGGTTTAGAATAAAATGCTTCTTATGATCTGAAATTTTGTTTAAGCAAATAAAAGAAATGTGTTCCAAAAATTCCTCATTGATGGCTCTGCTTCTGAAAGTTATCGAATAGGTAGAATGCCTTTTTACGTAACAACGGTGAAACACGTACAATGTGTATGCACAGTTTGTGCAAACTATGGCAACCCACATTCCTGAAGTTAACAAATATTGTCATCAAACTAATGTCTCGTCTAAACTAAAACTCGTCTTACTCATCTATTCGAATTCAGGAAGGCGAGTACTTTTAAGATCTAGAATATGGGTTGCCATAGTTTGAATGGGTTGCCATAGTGTCACTTCGCCATTGTTATGTACAAAGGCATTCTACATATTCGATAACTTTGCAGACCTGTGTCATCTATGAGAAACTTTTGGAACTAATTTTTTTTATTTGCTTGAACAAAATTTCACATAATAAGAAGCATTTTCGTCCAAACCGCACTCTCGTATGCCAATTGCTTGATTTTTTATTGAATTTTAAAATGTGTCAAGGGCTTTTGGGACACCCTGTATTTTTTATCACCTCAAATGACGTTTTATTCAAGAACGTTCAAGTCGAACAAAGAACACACGCGCATATATTTTAGAGATAAAATTAATTCCAACAAATATATATTCCGTAGCTTCTTTCGGAGCACCCAAGAGATGTTTTGGAAAATTCGTTTGTCGGTAATTTGCTTTAGAAAATAAAGTTTGTTTTCAAACTTCAGACTTCATCGCTTTGATTTGAAAATCAATATTGGTTTACAAATCTTTGGATAACGAATTCTTTAAGAACAAAGAATGCATGTGTATAAAATGATAGTCTGGATAAAAAGAGCAACAAAAGATGTTTCGGCTGATGTAGATTATACTTGATATTTATCAATTTTTCTTTTTTAAAAGTTTTGTTGATAATTTGGAAGCATAGGAAGCGGATTACAACAGCTACATTTCTTTTAGCAATATATTCCAGTGGGTTAAAAATTTAAAAATCTGAACTTATTGTTTCGAAACGCTTTAGACATTACTCGCATTTTTAAAAAGAAGTGTTTATGCGTTAGTCGTTTTTATTTTAAGATATTTTATGCCTGACTTTTATAGAACGTATTGCAAATAACGAAAGGCACGTCATAAATGATAAATTTCTGAACCTGCAGTGTGTGAAGAACGAGCAGTCAGAAAACACCATACGAGAAATTTCTTCTTTTACTTATCATAAATTCTGAACACTTTAACAAGAAAGTAATATTGGATTAAAATATTAGTCCTGTAATTTTTTATATGTGTTTCAAATGAAGTTTTAGTCAAGAACTTTCAAATATACCAAATAACAAACGCACATATTTTGTGACTGATAAGATACATTGAAAATATTTGTATTCAGTAGCTTCTTTGAAAATAGCCAAAAGATATGTTTTGAAAAATGCCTTTGTTGGTAATTTGCTATAGTTATAGGGGTTGTCCCAAAAAGATCGAGGCGCACTTTAATTATTTACCTCTTGGAAATATGTGGGCTATGTAAAATGCAAAAATGTTCAAAATAAGGTAAGAATTAAGATTATGTTGACGAAATAGTTGCCATTAGTTTTCAAAAAGTTTTTTTTTTAATTTTTAGAACGTCTCCGGGTTTTATAAGAACTTCTTCTATTTATAAGATATTCTTTCCACGCCCTGACAAGAAAAATAATAAGAATTCTATTCCTCTATGAACAGAAGGTTAGATTTAAAAGGAGTTAGTATACATTCATTTTTAGGAAAATTCGGAGAGTTGCGACACTAAAATATCGTCTATCCGGTGTTAGATTGACGTCTATATAATGAAGAATAATTTCAATTTGTCCGTAGATTTAAATACGTAGAAATAAATTTACAATTTTGTTGCATTTTGTTTTACAATGAAAGATGTAAACTGTTGCATTATGTAATCAAATTAAACTTTGTAAAAAATATTTTCGAGATAAATTTTGAAAGAATTTCGTCATACTAATGAAATTTTAACAATTTTTGAGGGATGACAATTAAATTTAACTTTAATACTGACAATGTACAGGGTATTTCACGAAGAACCCCTAACTTTGAAAATAAATAACTCGGAAACGGTGATTGATAGAAGCATGAAACCAGTGGCATGTTTATTAAACAAAACGTAAAAATCTGATACAGAAACCTCAGTAATAGATTGCGTCGATAGTTGGCGCTGCGCGGTGACATAACCATAAGTAGGCTATATCACATCAAAATCTATTCCGAATGTGCACCTTTCACACAAAATACATGTCGCAAACGAAGAATGAAATTGTATGTTACTCTCTGTAGTATGTCACCCGACATCAACACACCTTCTTGACAAATAGCCTCCTTCAGCTCGTCGAGTGCTAAAAGATGGTTGCGGTAAACATTGTCCTTCAGTGTCACTTCCTGAATTTCTTTCACTATACGCTAATAGCGATCACGGTTCAACGGCGAAATCTTCGACGACTGATCGTTCTTGGAGTCTGAGATCTCTTTATAAGGATCCGTAATGCTGTCTGCAGCGACATCTATCGGCGCTATTTTTAACTAAAACTTTGAGGTTTCTGTATCAGATTATTATGGGGTTTTTTAATAAACATACCACTGGTTTCATGCTTCTATCTATCACCGTTTCTGAGTTTTTTTTTATTTTCAAAGTTAGGAGTCCTTCGTGAAACACCCTGTAAATTTTGTTAATTTCAGAGAGGGTAAACATGTGGTTGCCAATCGACTGCTTAATCGTAACACGTATTTTATTCAATCGTGAAAAGCTAACTGTAAAAAATAATTAATTATATGGTCTTGAGTCTTATAAGTTACATTTAGAAATATTTTCTCCTTGCTATGACATGTAAACCTGTAAAATTTTCATTCTTCTAGGACAATACTCAGCGAGTTATAATACTTTGAATATTATAAAATTTTGGAACTGCCTGGCCCTGAAAATGATAGCCGGACCTATCTAAAATGAAATGATATGAATAAAGTTTTAAGGCTAATCAAATTATACGTTAAGTCATATTTATTTAAACAATGCAAATTTTACGAATTCGCAGAAATAGGCTTAACGGTGCGATATAAATTTGATTATGCAATGAAGAGAAATACTCTGGCTTTTAGAAGTTTTTAATTTAATTAAATAATATGTTTTAATGACATATTCTTTCCTGGGGACATTTAGAATTCCATCATACAAATTCAACTAATATTTTTTCCACTATTTCGTTTAAAGATAGTTGATTAAATATTCAAATAACAAGCACTTCTAGAAGTTGAAAACTATAATATTTATTTGGTTATTCGCAATGACATCTTTATAGAAATTTTTCAGTGAATGCTATTCGCTGTGTTATAAAGTCTATTTAGTTAAAATAGTAGAATATTTAAAGCAATACATGAATATACGGGGTGCACAATAAAATCCTGTCCACCTCCATTAACTTCTGAACGCCGACAGCTATAGCCATGAATGTGTTGTCTAGGTTCAGTAAAGTTGCTTTGCGATGAGACCACTTAAAGCACCACCTACTGGTAAACTGAGAAGTTAGCGTTTCTATATCAAAAACAGTACAAGATAAGTGAAAAAAGTAATTAAAAAGTTGTAGAGCGTCCTAAAGTTATTTTGAAATATATCTTACATGTAAAAATAACTTTATTAGAAGCTAAGCTCTGAAATTTACATTTTGCATATCCTATCATGAGCTTAAATACGCCCTAATTGCATGTGGAGGTGTAGAATTAAAAGGTATACACACTTTTACCAATACAACTATCATATTTAAGCAAGATACAGTTTATTTTAATAAGAAAATCAAGTCAAGTATGTTCAATTTGTTCTTTATTGCATACATGAATGCATGATGCATTGCTTCCATAATAATTAATATATTTATGATTTATTTCTTATGTAAAATATAGTTCATTTTTATAAGAAAATCAAGTCAAGAATGCTCATTTTGTCTATTATTGGACACATGCAGAATACATGATGCATTGCGTCCATAATTATTAATATATTTAAGAATTATTTTTTATGTAACAGACAGACCAATTTGATTAATTTTTATAAGCAAAGCAGATGTGCATATAGCTGTAAATAAACTAAGTGCAGGGCCTGACTAATTGTACCTGGGGTTTAGGAGGAAAAAACGTTTGTAAGCACCTAATGGCTTTGTAGCTACATATTATACTCATTAAAAAAATAACTGACTATAGTTAATTGGGGACTTTTAAACGAGGAGGCTGCCTGTAGGGTAACTGCCCCGTTTTACTTTGGAAGTTATGCCTTATTAAGAATTCACTTAGTCAAATATACTTTTCGTTATCGAATTTGAACGTCAACTCCGTATAACATAAAAGAATCCACAACTAATTTCCAGAAGTCGATAACAATTGGTGTTCCAAGTTGATTTTACATCATAATAACAATAAATAATCAGTACTTTTGATATCACATTTGTATATTTAATTTGTAACCTTACCGATATATTTTTTTGTCTTTTAATGTTTGATAGAATTTTTAATAGGATTTTAACTGTCATCATAAAATGCCCCAATGCATAATTTTATGTTGCAGCTTAGACCACTTTGTAACATGCAGTTTAAAGAGAAGTAGTCCTTTATTTCAAAATTGTTTGAATTGTAAAAATAAAAGATGTATTATAGAGGGGCATATTGATGCATCTAGACAGTATTTTAAATCTGATTGTATTTTTCGAAGTTAAAAAATGAGGTGCAATACCATCCTAAACATGCATGATGGCCGTCTCAGTTTTATGATTGCTTGGCTAAGATGGGCATACTCTTCAACAAAATCATCAATACATTAAGCAGAATTCTCACAAGATCTTCTAATTCAAAAAGTAGAAATAAAAGGAATATTAAAAATATACTAGTCTTGTGTTACTATTTATTGTCCATGTTACCAATTTACATTCAGACATTATCTAAAAACATGGTTAAAATTTTTCATTAAAAACGTCTCTCATTATCAAAAATGTAAAAAAGTTTCAAATAAAAACCTTCACCATTGCACAAAAGCGCTTTCACTCTGGCTAGAGCATCATCAGTTGTCTCTAGCCAGAGTGAAAGTGCTTTTGTGCAATGGTGAAGGTTTTTATTTGAAACTTTTTTACATTTTTGATAATGAGGGACGTTTCTAATGAAAATTTTTAACCATGTGTTTAGATAATGTCTGAATGTAAATTGGTAATATGGACAATAAATAATAAATTTACAGACATTAACAAATTAACACCTGTTTTAATGTAGTCTTGTGTTATTTTGGTACTTGTCTTAATAAAAACATTTATCCGATTGAAATTGCTTTTATGACTAATATCACACGAGAATTATCAGTTAAGATAATAGTCTAAAAATTCTACTTCGAGGTGTAAAAATTTGTATAAAATGTTGTTTAATAGCTACTAATATATCTGAAAAAAAAATCTGCCAAATAACGATCTCATCGTAACTCCTTCTGTGTCAATGTTTTTGAAACACTTGGATAAGTAAAATCTTAGTATTGAAATGTAGAGATCTACACGAGTCACAATCTTCAAGTTGTGTCCGTTTTGAAACGAGGAAGAATCCGTGAAATCAGACCGGACTCAGCATGTACAAGAAATGTGGATATTAAGCAACAAAATTTAAATTATTTTCAAATAATACTGTATCCATTTATTCAAAATTTAATGTAGAATTTTTTCAGTTTTACGTACGTAAATCCGTCAGAATATGGAATTAGAAACATTAATGATTACTTAGAGAATTGCATTCAAATGAATCTTCGTAAAAAATGTAATGATTTCTTGAAGGAAAAGAAAACATTGTCGAAAATTCATTTTGAAAGAATGCAGACCCCTATTTGTTTGTCTTTTTGAGACTTTAATGATGCTTGTTTGACATATAAATTAACAGTTTTATGAGGAAAATTGATTTAATCAAGAAAAATGCAATTTTTATGGGAACAATGTGAAAATTTTAATTAAATAAATAAGCAAATTTTAATACCTACGTGTCTTTCACAATTTTAAATTTTTTGCAAAACATATTTTTCCAAATTTTCTTAAAAGTGTACTATATAACTGCAAGGATTAGATTCTTAGTTTAGGAATAAATAAACAAAATGTTATGCCTACGTCAAAATGCATTAATATTCATTATTTACTTAACATTTTTTACTTTTATGCAAATTAATTAGTTATATTACTAAACAAACAATCCATAATTTCATGAAACACACCATAAGTATCATCCGTTAAAAAATCTAATCTATTGTAAAATATTTGTTAAAGATTTAATATTTTGATAATACTTATGTATTTAAAAAACACAAACTGAAAAAATGAATTTTAACTTTGGTAATCCGAATCGGTTAAAGATAAATTGATAAAGTCTCTTTCAGGAATTTTTATGAATGGGATAGTGACGAAATTTCGTCGGAATATACTAGTAACGTCAAAATACAGTTTAAGCAAAAAAATTGGAGTACCGATATTCTCGTCTTTTTTCATAAAATGATTGCACACTTAAAACATGCTGTTCTTTAATTCCTTCAGAAAAAAAAATGGAAGTCCTCCAAACGATGCTTACGTAATAAAGAACCACTTCATATTCAAATTATACGGAATGAAAATCGTTAAATGAATGAACCATTAAGGAAGAATGTAATTATCTGATAAGGTAAATGTGTTCGTTGTAATTTAACAGACTCTCTAACCACATTGGAGATTAACGGAGGCATGCAAATGTTTGAACACTTAATTTTTCTTTTGTTATTGGAATTTTTGAGACTTTATTGTCATGCAAGAAAGAAAAATTGTCAGACGAACGTTAATAATTTTAACTTGTTCATAATAGGATGTATACCGGATGTTTCACTTGATACTCACTATATTTGAACATCACTTCTGCTGAACAAATTACCGCCGTATTTAATTATAAATATTCTGTTATTAAATAAGTCAAAGATTACTATTCAAAAACTTTGGTATAAAAAAATCAAAGACTGCACAAATTTTTGTAACTATCAAGTACATAAATAAAATAAATACATTCTTACTGTATTGTTTTAGTGTTTGTATGAACTATAAATTTCAATCCACGGTTTTAATATTGATATGTACAGTAGGATATGTTATTTTTCTCATTTACCTTTAAGAAATATGAAGACAAACTTTCTGTCAAGCAAATCGCAATATATTGACATTTGTCAATTAAAAAAATAATTTTAACACAAAATCAAAAATTTGTATTTTTGGTTGATGTTTACTTATTTCTGTGTCCACTATCTTTTTAAAATATGAACTACCTGATCCCCGCCCGGCGTTGCCTGGACCCATGATAATAAATTTTAAAAAATCAAGTTTTATTATTTTATATCTTTAACCCGATTTTGTATGAAATTATATTTAAAAAGGAAAAATTCGCGAAAAAATATTGATATTTAGTGATAAAAGCACTCATTTCCTTGTTATTTCACGTAGGGTCGTTTCATAGTTTTAAAATAAAAAGTTATTTTTGTTTGAACTCTTTGAAATCTTTATTGGTGATAAATAAAACGGTTTTACTGCCTGTGTAAAAATTTCGTGAAAAAATATTGTTATCGAGTTGTAAAAGAAATGTTTTCTTCACGCTTTTTTGTTTGTTTGTTTGTTTTCGCGTCGGCACCTTTAACATAGCAATAAAAAATAGCTCTCATCTTCCGAAATCTCTGACATTTCAATCCGTTATAAATATAACTGTATCCAAGCTCTCTTTAAAACTTTTCGAAAAATATGCATATTTAGTAGTGAAAACATGAGTTTTTTTTTAAAAAAAAAGCTTTAGCTTTCAACCTCAGAGCAAAAATATATCAGAAGGTTTATGCTTTCAATGCAATGGTACGACTTCATCCGTTTTCAATCAACCCTTTTCAATCCCCCTAGGCTAAAAAGGTGAGGGGTAATACATCAGGTTTCCCATTTCTGATGGCAGAAGCCTTAAAAAAAACATTAAAGCATGCACAAAGAGAGGATTTTCGTGGGGAAAAGAGAGTGAAAATTTGACAGAATGCACTTTTCGTTTTAAATATATAGATTGCACTTACACACGTAGACACACCTAACATATTATACTTTTAAGTATTCTTTAATATATATATCATTCTATATATCTCAAAAAGTTTTTTACTTTTTCAAAGAAGGTGTAACGCGTAACATGGCAAGAAATTGATAACTATGCACCGTAAAAAAGACAAATATTTCTTAACTTACGAAAATATAATATAACCACGTACGAAAGTATACTATAATCTCTTCCGAGTCACTCGTGATTCTGAAAAGCGTTCTTTTTATTTAGTAACCTCACAAGCCAATATATTTTCGATATTTAAAGAAGCATTTATTAAAACAAATTTTCCTTTGCTGATTTCAAACAAGGATTTAAAACAAATTTCCCTTGTCACTGATTTTCCGAAACGCTTCCGAGTAGTTCTTATTGTGTATCAATCAGTTTTCTTACACTGCATTATCGGATTTTAGGATGCTATGAATTCTCAAATACACATTTTTAGCTAGTAAATTAAATTATACACGCAACAGAAACAAAATAATATTAATTTTAATGTTAATGTTATTATTGTTAATTTATCATGTTTGTCTCTAAAAGTGTTCTTTAAACATGAAAATATTTACTTGAGAATAAATAATAACTAAAAAACGTAATTCCACATTGAGAAAACTGATTAATACACAATAAAAACTACTCAACTACCCGAAAATCAGTGGCAGCAAATGAAACTTGTTTTAATAAACGCTGCTTTAATTTTCGCCAATATATATTTTTTTCTGAGGTATCTAAAATTAAAATGAGACATATACACTGCAAAAAAAAAGTTGATTTTACAGCATAATACTGGCATCCCAGTTGCCAGTATTATACCGTAAAATTAACAGTAAAATAAGCAGTAATACACTGCCGCGCATGCGCGGTAGTTTTCCAGTGTAGATATTTTCGGTGTTTGTTTTGCAGTGTAGATATTCATAAAAGTAATTTATGTTTTTCAAAAGAAATTGTATGCGTCTTCCGCGAATTTTTTCATTATACATGAATTATAGACTTCTATTTACAACTTTTCTACATGGCAAAAAATTCTCCGAGCTTCTTGAACGTTACACAATTCCCTATTAGTTCTATTGTATATAACACCTACTGTAAAATGTGAATTTATTTTGTATCTTTTCTACGGAAAGTGCACTTATGAATTTTTGAAAAAGTAATTATTGAAAAGAAGATATTCGCAGTTCTAAAACTGAATATTTTATAATAAAATATCTATAAATAGAGTGGAACAAAGAAAAAAGAAGGATATTTTTCAATGCTTACGTATTTTCTAGAAACACAAAAGTCAAATTCGAGTTATAAAGTCATTAAATAACTTCTGAGTTTACTAAATCAATTCTATTTCTATTTTAAGAGGAATAATAAAAGAAATACATATTTTCTAAATTTGAGGCCATAAAAGTTTTGACTTGCATGTAAAAATGAAAGCCTTGATTTTTTTTTGCATTGGATAGTTGAGGTTGATCTCTACGATCTTTGCTTTTTACTTTTTCGATTTTGTTTGTGGGTTTTTTTATGAGGATACATTCTTTTCGGGACCGGTTTCGAAAGTGAAAGTAAGACCATAAAAAACTGGAAACAAATTCGAAAAAGTAAAGCGTATAGAGATCAATCTCAGCTGTCCAATGCAAAAGAATCATTTAAAAATATTGAAATGCAAATGAGATATTTTAAAAGAACTGACCCATACGATTTTAACATTGGCGAGCGGGTGTTTTCCCGTGAGTGAAGTAGCCTCTTAACAGTGACAGAGGGAATGAAAGCTTTAAAAAATGCATGTTCTAGAACTTATGGTACATCTAAAATGTTATTGGTTGACCGGGATTTGAAATCACCCGTCCATTTTCAAATGTATTCCACAAATTAAAAACTAACATTTTTTCTTATATTTAAATAACTACACCAAATTATGGGGTTATGAGAGTCTTCCGTCTTGCAAAAAAGTATATTTCATGATTTATTTTTGGAGTCTAAGAACGAAGTAGAAATATGTCGTTTAAAAAAAAAAAAAAAAAAAAAAAAAAAACACATTTTTTTTTACAATAAAGTTTATCTTGTACCGTCGATTTTTCGAAGTTTTAAATTTTTAACAAAATGGCGGACTATTAAAATAAAAATATCAATTAACCAAAAAAAAACTGATTTTTTTATTTATAAAAACAAACAAATTAGAAATTTTAAAAAGTGTTGATCTTGCATTAGGGAAATATATGAGCTTGTATTAAAAAAATAAATAAAATAAACAAAACCCAAGTAAATTTGTTCCTTCGTTGCCGAGATATTTTAAGTATGACTGAAAAAATCATCTTAGTACCGTTCGCTCATACGCTGTCGACAAGACTCGTTATAAATTCTGTATATGCTTAAATTTTGAAAGATGTATTCGAGGTAACATTTATAAAAAGTAAAGCATTTATAAAATGAAAAAAAGGAAGAAGATGATGAGAAACTTTCATAACCCCATATTGCGAGAACTTATATTTAAAAATAAGTACAAAATACTTTAAATAATGCTTATGTTGCATCTTCGGACATGTCCTAAGGCGAACGCATGATCTGTGATACCTGCAATCATACCCAAATGATCATTTAGGTATCATTGCAGGTGCGCTGGGATATGATCATGAATATTGTAACTTGGTACGCTATATTTCGCAGATTTACTATAATCTCGAAGAGCGTAATGGATGTAGTACACGACTTTTTTTTTTAGTCATACAATATTTATTTTTTTATATTGTATTCAAATTGTACGCGTTGTAATAATTGTAATATTCAAATTGTACGCATGTGTGAGCATGTGTTTGAATTAGAAAACAATTTGTTCAAAACCTTCCAAAAACTTCTACTTATTATTTCAGGTAATGTAAATTTTTATTCTTCATTATATATACATAACCATACAAACATCACTAATAACATCTGAGGCTCACAAGAAAAATACATTTCCTTCAATTTTTTTACAAATATATTATATAAAAAAATCTTGCACTAGAAACTTATTTTGATGGAAATAGAAATATAAGGGTTGCTGAACTTTTCATTTCCCGTTTTACATTGTCTGATACATAATGCATGTGCTAAATTCAGAGCTTATTTTACAATTTTATTTTCAAAAAAAGAGTTTTCTTTTTAAATTTTACAATAAGTTATTTTCACTGGATAAAGATAATCGAACACTATGCAAAATCTTATCTGTCATAAAAATAGTATGTGTAATAAATAAAATAGAAAAAAGAAATATATATGCATATTTTAAGAAAAAATATAACAAATAAACATACAAAATTGAAATTGTGAATATACTCTATAGACATACATATAGTTTGAATTTTCAAAAGAATGGATGGGAGAATTGAGACACATTCAATGTATCTGTATACGTTAACGTGTAACTATTATATATTTTTTATCTGTTGAAAATAAGCCCTCACATATTACTGCCGAATTGATTATCAAGTAGATTGTTCAAATCTTGAAAATCGCGTAATTTAAATTAGGCAAAAATAACTGTAAATATTTACGGTAAGACGTGTTATTATTATTGTCCAAGTTATGAGAAATTAGTGTGTTGTAATGTAATTTGCCTAATATAGATATAGAAGACTTAATATAAGTATGGGTATCGTTACAAAGTGATTTACAAATATTGGTTGAATTAAACAGTCATTTAGTATTTATTATTCAAACTTTGAATGTTTCAAAATTTATAATAATCGCGAGAACTTATAATTAATAACATAAAGAAAGCATATTTTGCAGTAAAAATTCATAAAACAAATATTTCTGCAATTTCCAAATGCTTTATACTTGTTACAAAAATTATATACTTTACAATTGATATAAAATAAAATTCCTAGAATGCTTTCAAGGGATCACAAAAGTAATAACAAAATTTAGGCTTAGGCTTAAAATAAAACAAAAATATAATAATTAAACATACAGACAAGTATTAATACGCGTACATACCTAGTTAAATAAGACATTTAATATATTACATTCTATATATTCATAAACGCCTTTGATTTAAAATAAAAAATTTCTCTTTTCAATATTTTTAGTACATTTTTATTAGAATTAACAATACACCATGTAAGTTTTATTAAGAATAATAATTTATTGCCGATTTGTTTTTTTTAACGTCTTTGCGAATGTATTGTTAAAAGAAAAAATTAACATTCGAAAGTAGATGTATTATATGAAAAAAAAATCTGAATGAAAAATTAACATGCATTTGTGCTGTAAATAAAAACTATATTCTTTTTTAGATTCTCCTTTTTCATTAAACAAAGAAAACCAGTTTATGAAAAAAATAATTATGAAACTCACGAAAAAAAGTTGTTTGGTTCAGGGTGTATAATTAAGTTCAGCATTACACTTTGGTGTAATTTATTTGCAAGGGAATAAAATTTGAAGAACACGCATAAATTACATTATATTTTTAGCACAAGCAGGGGCGCCATTTCAAAACTTTCTTCCGGGGAAGCAAAGTTTTTTAGGAGAAGAGGAGGGCAAACATTTCTTTTGAAGTTGTTGTGAATAGTTGAGAAACAATAGATGCAGTTTTATTCTCACGTGTATTTTTAAAATTAACGACAGTAATCGTAATCATAAATGTTTTTCACTTTGAGAATGTTGCAATAGGAAGTCTTTAGCAAATATTATTGATCAATAAAACTATTTTATGTTCTTAAATTGTTCAATGCTAATGTTTCGAATTTAATCAGACCTGATATTAGTTTACTTTTGTGCAATTTCTTTAACTAATTATAATAATCAGTCTAACCTGTGATCATTGATACACTCTTAAATATGAAATTCTTGGAGGAGGGAAAGGGGGCTAATTCTCCCATCTGCCTAATTTTTCCTAAATGACATCTCTGGGCACAAATATATAAAATAAATATAGAATATATTATTTAACACAGTTCTGATATCGTTTATATATTGAAAAACTTTAAAACACACAACGTGCCACTTTCTAAATTTTAATGGTCGAATCAAAATAATCATGAAAAAAAGGTTTTGCTTAAAAAACAGTATCAAATATACAGGAAATATTAAGAAAAATAAAAGAAATTTCTCTAAATGAATGCACAATCAACAGGATATATTTCTATATATAGTACATTCTTTCATAATCTCAAGGATCTTTCTCTTTCATTATGAATGAATTCTACGATCTCTAATGTCATATTAATCCTATAATATTTATATTTGTTTTGCTTTGAAATTACGATATTTCCTCAAAAGTCAACAATACACTGTGACATATATACTATTACGAAATTACTCCTATACAGGAGGAGCGTTTATCTGGGAAAACCAAATAATTAGGATGTCGAGCTATGATCGAACAAAAAGAGAAAGTAGGTTGTGGTATGGGTAGTTCTAACTTGGCAACGAAATTAATCACTTTCCTGAACACTTCTTGATTTTAGCGAAGCATTTCGAGAGATTTTTCTCTATATATTATCCAGAAATGTTCTGAGGTAAAGAAACGTAAATTCTTTTTTGCAGAAGAAATACTTTAAATTACCAGAAAACAATGTACAACGTCATAATTTTTAGTCGCCAAGAGAGGTTATAAATGGACTGAACTGTAGGATGTTCAACAACTGTCAATGAAGTACAAGAGTCTTTTTTGAACTCAAAGACATTTGTGCTCTGTTAATTTTATCAGTTTATTTTGTGATTTGTATGATAAATATTGTGATCTGTGAATCATGTTTGTGAAATAGTCGCCAAGTAATGTACATTTATCGAGTAAAAATCCGTTTTTTTATTTCCTAATCTACTTTTGCTTTACGGAATGTCAAATATTTTGTAACAATATTATTTCAGTCTTATAAAATCGATTGAAAGCAGAACATTGTAACTGTAATTTCAGTGTTTTATAATACATTTTTGACATTGTTAAATGGTTTTATAAAATAAAATTATTTAATGACAAAATGCAATTCTTCTGACAGAATTGGAAAAAGAAATGTTTTTTGAAAATTGTAAGAAAATTCAAAAAGTTTTCTTCTTTTGCAATTTTGACTTTTTGAAACATTTTTTGCATGCTTTTTTACAGGTGTCTTCTGTAACTTTAAGAGATCAGATTTCCAAAAATGTAATTAATTTAAGAGAAAATAAATGCAATATCATGACATGCAATAACTGCACGAATAAATAATAACGTTGAAAATAAATTAAAACTGATTATTTGTTTATCATTTTTATCTTTAAAAATTAAATTATTTATTACTGAAAATCTTATCCCAAATTGCACTTTAAGGATCGTCCAAAAATGACAAGTGAACTGAAAAAATATATGTTGAAGTTTTAGCATTGTTATCATACTGATATACTAAAAAACACATACTGAAAAAAATTAATATAAATATTGCAACTGTGATACATTTAAAAGGAAATGGATGCAGTAAAAAGCCATTTTTGCCTTTTTGTCCGATCTTTGCGTAACTTCGCCAGAATATGGTAGAGAATAATACTAAATACAATTGAAGAGGAAAAAATATTTTTTCGTCATTTTTTGCAAATTGAACGTTTGTTTGTTCTCTTAATTTTTTTGTGGTATTTTAGAATTAGAAGTGTATCATGATCATTTATAATTGCATAGATAATCAGTATTATTACACCATTTCTATGAATATTATTATTATTTCAAAAATACTTTTTTATGCATTCTATTTTACTAATAACATTTCTTAGAAATAATAATAATAACACTCAAGTTATATCTAAATATTCGACATTTTCTTAAGACCTCATAAAATTTTATAGAAAATTCTAGATATGAAAATCCTACCGTACATAAGATGTACTAGTATTACTTAATAAAAGTAACACATTCAGTTCACTAATTCAGCTGGGTTCACTAAAACAATAATGTATTTATTTTTATTTTTAATCGAAGTAGTTTTTTTTTTTTTTTTTTTTTTTTTTTTTTTTTTTACTTTACGTTAATTTAAAAACCATTAACAAGGTTACAACATAATTTGATATTCAGATTAGTCGCTCGCATAATAAACCGCAGATATATTCTGCAAACGTCTATAATACATATATTTGTTTTGGAAATTCTGGAAAACATATTTTTATTTATATTTACTAGATAATGGAACATAAAAGGCAGACATACACATAGAATAGAGTCGCCTGTTTAAATTTGACAAGGAAAAACACATATCAAAATATATAATTTCGGTAACACCACAACTATAGATATACGTCTATTCTTTATACCATCTTTATAAGATTGGATGTTCGCAGAACCTAAAACGAGTATGTTATATTTTTCCACAAATTAACCTGAACGTTCTAAATTAATGGCAACTTTACAATTATTCTATAATTTCCAGAAAACGAATGATCTGGGCGAGTTAAACCTTTGTGAGGAGAACTTCCGATAGAGATTTGACGACTAAACAAAATGTGAATATGAATGTATTTCTGTTCTTGTTTATCTTCGAGTGTTCATCGATTATGATAGCGAAATGAAAGTGACTTGTAGGTGTCATCTCATATTCTGACACTATCCTCGTAGTAGTTTAACTGCATTTTGAAATAAGGATAGCTTTTACAATAGTGTTGAATAGAAAATATGTTAATAGAATATTTGTTGAATAGAATATATGTAATTGATAAGTGTTTTGTGTTGAAATGGGCCAATTCAAAAGGACACTTTTTACAAAATCGTCAAAAATAAAATAATAATAGTGCTTTGAATATTTTATTCATGTAAATCGGCAA
Source organism: Maratus michaelseni (assembly GCA_963931845.1). NCBI lineage: Eukaryota > Metazoa > Arthropoda > Arachnida > Araneae > Salticidae > Maratus > Maratus michaelseni. The sequence goes on along the minus strand of OZ007588.1, from coordinate 104,686,473 downwards.
TCTAATGTTTATCATTTACAATGGAAAGCCTGTCGTAGTGATTGTGGAATGCGCACTTCAATATTTCCGCAAAAGAATTATGTCTCCTGAAAAAGGACGTGATCTGTTCTAGAGTTTGATAAACATCAGACATTGTTTTAATGAAACGGAAGTTCAGACGTGTGTTTGTAAAACCATCTCCCTTCCAGGAAAATATTTCATGCTTAGCATGATAAAATCCTGGCAAAAGTGAATGTAACAAAGTATCCTGGCAAAAGTGAATGCAACAAAGTGTCCTGGCAAAAGTGAATGTAACAAAGTATCCTGGCAAAAGTGAATGTAAAGTCAGTAACAGGAGTCTTTTATCCCAATATTTTAGAAAAACGTGACTTTTACCAACTTGTTAATCTGCGTCCATCGATTATTTTTCAATAGGATGGTGTTCCATCTCACTGGAGTTTCCACGTCAGAGAATCCCCAAATGTGTTTTTTTCTGGCAGGGGGATGGGACAGGATGGTTCAATATCATGGCCACCTGGTTCACCAACACCCTTTGTATTTCTTTTATGGGACTTTGTAAAACGTAAATTTTACGCCACAAAACTTCTTGGAAGTATTTAAAAGCAAAAATTACACACTGCAATTTCATCAATAACCGCCGTGATGCTACTGAATACTTGGCTTGAAACTGACTATTGCACGAAAATTTTCACTTCCACCAAAGGATCACATGCAGATACTGATTTTTTTTAGTATTAAACATGGTAGTTTACTCGTTCTTGTGATACATCTGTTTTTAATTTCCATATACAATATTTCTTGCACTGACACATTAAAATAAGGTAATTTTGAACGTGACTCAAATTATAAATTAATAAAAAAATTGTATGCTATTTCAAAGAACTTTCTTTAACAATAATACATTTTTTCTTGAAAATAAGGTTTAATTATTGAATGAACCCGTGCTTCCTATTACTAATCACAATGTACATCGGTTTTAACTTAAATTCTTCTAGTCGTCATTGTGTATTGTTATGGAGGCAACTATTAACGGACAGGTCTCTGTTACAACAGTGTTGCAAATGGGCAGCACACAAAATCACTCCATTTTTAAAGTTGAGTTCTAGAAAAGTATATTGTCATAGTCGCAGTTATTATCTTACATTATTGCAATGACTTCAATGAAAATTGTTATTTGAGTTTTCGAAAAGATTATTTTATTAATTTGTTTTTGTAAACAGAAATGCAAAAATTAAATCCGTTGTAACTTTACGTGTTAAATGCTTATATGAATGATTCAAAACATGAATTAAAACTTTTGTGCACAGCTATGTGCAATATATATAAATAAAGTATTGAAATTGTAATAAAATTGTAACATTTTCTGTAAATATTTAACAAATATTTAAATATTGTAAATAATGTTAACAGTATTTTTTCATCGTAATTTTAGGCCATTGTTCATGTTTATAATATATTTTACATGCTTAAATTGACATTTCTTTTAATTCAATAAGTAGTTTATTAAATTAGATATATTAGAAAAAAAAATATGCTAAATCTTGACCCTTAATAAATTTTCTGTGTATATATTAAGATGCTTTGTATATTAATTGCTTCTAAAAATAAAATATTTCACTTAATAAAATACACATATTTATTTATACACATATATATTTATAAAAACATATACACTAATTTTCCTGTTTTCTCTCGGTTTTCCGATAAAGAATTCGATCAAAAACTCGTTAATCTACAGAATATTTACATTAAAAGATCTTTTAAGAAAATAATAATTACATTGAAAGACAAGAAAAAGCATATCAATCCAGTTAATAAACAATGAAAAAAGAGAGAGAGACATGCAATTTATGTCACGTAATCTATTTCGTTTTTAGAAGCACAAACATTATTTTTTTCCATAGCTGTTCGGTATTTTATCTCGACGTGAGATTTAAAACCCAATTTCATGTTTAAGACGATACATTTACTTTCTCGTGAATTATACAAGCTGTGAGAATGACAGAGAATATAAATATAAAATATTTTGTATATTTTTTTAGGATATCAATAGTAAACTTTTAACTGGAGGCTAGAGCAATTCAGATAATGATCAATAACGAATTGCCTGTCTGTCTATCTATATATGTGTAAGAATGTATGTCTCTCTACATGTTATGTAATAAAAAAAATCGTCTCTACCGCCATTTTGTATTTTACGGCCGCCCTTTTAAATTTATGAAAACAAAACCTATCCTATAACCATTGAACGTTTAAGACGAATCGATAGAGACCTCATTCATTAAAATCCATCCAGCCGTTGGGTTGTTTCGAGGGTATAAAAAATTCCACATACCCACTTACCCACATACATACACAGATACGCGTCAAACCTATAACCCTTCTTGGCAGTCGAGTAAAAAAAAGACAAATATTTCTTAATCTAGGAAAAAATAATATAACTATGAACGAAAATATACAATGACCTCTTTCGAGTTACCAACGATTCCGAAATGCGTTATTTACTTTTTAAAAACTCAGAAACCAGTGTAATTTCGAGTTTTATAGAGAAGCATTTATAAAAACATATTTTTTCGCTGCATCGGATTTTCGGAAACATTTCCGAGTACTTTTTATGTAGTGTATTAATCAGTTTTCTCAACCTGTAATATCGATTTTTCGGATGCTATTACTAGTTATATTTTTATTTAGGATGTTTACATCCTCGTATTGAATTTATTGTACGATTTTGTCATATGGACTACAGGTTGGAACGAATCATATCACAGCGCAATAACTAGTTTAATTTTAATTAATTGTATGTAAATGCAAGTTTAATTTAAGTGTTTCATATCAACCCGTCCAAGAGAGCCCCCAAAATCTGTACGATCCCTTTTATTTTTATTTCTAAATAATTATAATCGTCTTAATACATACACCCGAATTAATTGTAATTTTGGCAGTGTGAAGTGGAGATGGACACAAAAATCGTAATATATAGACTTAAATTTACATGTGCATATATATCTAGAACAATTTATAAGAACAAACTTTCTTTTGCCGCTACTGACTTTCGGAAACGTTTCTGAGTAGTTTTATAATGTATTAATTAGTTTTCTGAACCCATAATATACATTTTGGAGATACTATCCATTCTCAAGTAAACATTTTTATGTTCAACAAACATGTTTCATAGACAAATGTGATAAATTAACAGCATTAATTAGCATTAAAAACATAAATTTAACATCAAAATTAATATTATTTTATTACTATTCCATATAAAAATTTAATTACACAGCTGAAATTGTTTAATTGAGATTTGATGGCATTCTAAAGACTGATATTCCAGTTTGAGAAAATTTATTGATACACTATCAAAAACTACTTGGATAAGTTTACGAAATTCAGTGGTATCGAAATAAACTTTGTCTTTATAATTTTGTCTTTAAATTTCAAAAATAGATTAGTTTCTGAGGTTTCTAAAGGTACAGAACGTTTTTCGGGATCGTCGGTAACCCAGAAGAGGTTATCGTACACTTTCATTTGTGGTTATACAGTGTTAGCCTAAATGATTCATAGGGTTTCAAAAGGCTGTTTATTTACAAGTATACGACGTACAAAGATGGGTCATACATGAAAAGATACTTACACTCACCATGTTTGTGGTACATACTACAAATGTTCAATGTGGGCACACATCCCAACGGTAATCCAGTTCCGTCCATACGTTCAATAGCATGTTTCTGTCAATGTCCGTCACAGCAGCAGTGATGCATTCCTGCAATGCTTGCAGCGTTGTTGGCATTGAGGGTACATAAACTATGTCTTTCGCATACTCCAACACACACGTGGCCTATTCCAACACACAAAAATTTTTATACTGCATTGCCGCCATCTTGTACAGTGCCGCCACATGCCTGACATCCAGCCTGCAAGCGAGTCACGAGGCGAGCTTTTAAACATGGTGAGTGTATGTATCCATGTATCAATCGTCTTTGTAGGTCGTATACCTCTCAATACACGATGTTTTGAAACCCGTTGAATCATTTAGGCTAACCCTGTATTAGATTTCCCTAGATTAAAAAATAAGTTCTAATTTTTTTACAGTGTATTAAATTGGAAATTGCATTCATTAAATAGTCTTAATTTGGGTTTACACACACACACATTGTGCTAACTAGAAAAAATACATTTTTATAAAATTGGAAAATGTGTTTTTATTGAAAATAACTTCAAACGAACATAAACTTCAATTTACATAAACGTCATGGTCTTATGTAAATAGATTTGACTTTTGGTATTAACAGAGACTCTTAATTTGTTAGTTAAAATGGTTAAAGAAAATTAATTATTTAACTTTTATTTAAACTATACAAACTTGTACCATAAGAGTATTACTGTTAATGGTATTCCATTTAATTTTTGTTAAATGCTTACTTAAAAGCTTTAAAATAATATTATTTTGATTAAATTATAAAAGACATCATTGAAACTGTGGAAAAAATTGTTTATGAATTATTTTTATTAGAAAAGAATTTTCTTCTAAAAAATAGCGTATTCTTACAGTCAGAGTTTAATTACACATAATATTTTTATAACTCGCGTTCTATAAATAATTAGAAAGTTATATTACATCTAAAATTCATTTAGCTTATTTAATTTCAAAATGGAGTTCAGAACTGCAAAAAAAGGTCGCTGCTATTAATTTAGTCTTAACATAATATGGTTTTATAAAAATACACTTCTGTCATGAATAATGTATTTGTAACATTTGTAACTAACATTTGAAAAAGGAAAAGTTTAAAAAAATTGTGTAGAGAATTTTCGAGACTACAATCAGATCTAATTATTTTTTAGAAATATTGAATAAATTTTAAAAAGAAGTGTTGATAAAAAATTCAGTATTACAGTTCACTGCTTCTTCATGAAGAATTATAAAATTTCTGTAGCATACTTCTGAAAAAGAATCGTTCATTTAACACTAATAAGCGAATTATTTTTTCTAGATTATCTGTTCGGGAATAACAGCTAGTATATTTAAATAAAAGGTGGTACACTTTTATGAGAATTTAAGTTACCGTCTGCTGTCACAAATACAGTCATAAAAAATGTACGTCTACTACTAAACCGTTAATTCTACACATAATTGCAATACATACATACATTTATGCCATTATAAGGGAAAACATTTATTTTCTTTCTTTGATAGAAGTGGAAAATGCATAAAACATGTGATGCATTAGCTTTATTTAAGTAGATAATTGCTTCTCTCAGGATTAATCATTGCTGGTTCCTTAGTTGACAAGGGAAAACTTACGGATATTTACATAGAAACCTCTTATACTAATTTGACATATTTTCTAAGCTATCTTGTTTTTATTGGATCATTCACCTTATTTAAAGATAACTTTAGTAATATTGTAAATTTATCTCATATAGTATTTTAATATAGGAACATATATTTATATTATATGTAGAGTGATATTTTGAGCAGATAATTAAAGCTAATACCTTGCATTTGGAGATATCTCTTAATACTCTTACTAGAAAATAAATTGTAATATTTCAGATAAAAGGAAAAAGGATGGAACATTTATACAGGGTGTCCGAAAATTCTGGAAACTTTCGAATAACTCTAGAAATATACATCGGATTGGAAAACGGAAAATATGTGTTCAATATTTTTGAAAAATCTATTTAGGGGTATAAAAGTTGCCCCCCAACTCCACCCCATAAGGCGGTAAGGAAGGGGCAACTTTGCAATCTTAAAAGATAACGCTGCTTTTTTATTGCAGATTCGGATTATATGGGGAAAAGTACGTAACTTTCGTCTTTAACATTTTCTTCGGAAAATCGTAGATGGCGCTGTAATCGAGTAAAATGCAATGAGAATCGTTTCCATTGAAAAGTCTGGAAACGGTCGAATAATTCGAGAAATATACATTAGATTAAAAAATGGAACGTTTCCAGACTTTTGGACACCCTGTATACACTATAATATTAAACTAGTAAATCTACAGATCAACGTCAGCTCTGAAAATCATTGTTTTTTAATATCACTTTTCTTATTTAGCATCTTACAATCCGCAATTTAATTTTTTATATTATATACATAGTATTTACAGACATATAAAAAACTTCGAATGTTTTCAAAAATTAGAAGCGTTAAATTAAACACGGATTATGCAATTATATTCTGAAATCATTATAAACTTCTTATTCATGGAATTTTTTGGATAAAAAGTACAATTCTTTAGGGGGGCTCCGCCCCTCTAAACCCCCCCGTAATCTTGTTAAATTTATATTCGTGATTTCCTATTGATTGTGTGAATGATTATAGTATATATTGGATTTCGTTTTATACTGTGGTTTTATTAGAATAAACAACAGTTTGCAAAATAATTTCATGTTATCCTAACACCCAAATAGCAATATTTACTTACCTTCAAACCATGAAACACTTGCATCTAATGGATAAGTTGAATAATATCTCTTGTACAAAAGCAACTTATGGAAATGTAAACTGAATCTACTATATTTCAATTATATCTGTTTTAGAAATCTAGTGTAATTACAATTTTTGTTTCGGAAAAACAGTTTTGATGGTAATTCTACAATATTTAGATGTAAGATCTTATCTAAGTACATCCTGATCTTCTCGATGGCAATAGCATACTAAAATCCACCCCCCCCCCCCAAAAAAAAAATATATATATATATATATATATATATATATCAGTCATATTTGAAAACTTTTAAACCTATTGGGTAATTATTCATAATCGTGTCTACTGCCAATTCACTAAATAGCAAACGTGATTTGGCGCTATAAATTATTTTTTGTGATAGCTTTATGATCTGTTTCCAGTAATTGTGCTATTTCAGGATGTATGGATGCGTTTTACTACGCTAATTTCTTTAGATTAACCATCTCGTTGTACGAGAGATTTTATCCTATTTTTAAAATAATACGAACTTTCAACGACAAAAAATCCACATCTCTTCCAGAAAATGAATAATATCTCATGTAAAAAATTTTCGGAAATCATTCTACAGTAGTTAAAAGGTAACTTGTATCAAAATAAATTCTCATTTATTTCAATAAAATACAAAAATCAACCAAAAATATTTTATTTTGCGAATAAAATATTGCAGCAAAATAGTCTGAGTTATTTGAATTTTATTATTTTGATATTCTTTGAAATATAGTTGCTAGGTTACGGTTAAATTAAAGAGGGAAATAAAAATATATGCATTTTAAAATTTGCAAAAAATGATAAAATAAAATGTATTATATTATTAGAACAGATATATAAAACTGCACCAAAAATGATGCACCTAATTTTAAAAAAATGACAAATGTATTAGCAAAATTTCAAATTAATTTGAATAAATTAAGACCTGACTTGATACATTTTAGCCTTCATAACTTACCGTTTAAATACATTAATCAAATGCGCCATTTTATTTTCAACGAATGAAAAATTTCAAAATCATCTGAATTCCCATAGGAAAGCATTATGACCTAAAAAGAAATGTTCTATATTTTCCGAGCGAATGAACCAAATATAACTAAAAACTATACAGCTAATTCCAGGTACTTCACCAGCATGCATACCAAAAATCAACCTAATCGGATAATATTTTCGGCAGTTATCGCGGAACAGACGGACAGACAGACTGACAGAAACAAAAACTTTTCGAGTCTCCACAGTGAACCTCAACAGATGTTTCGGCAATTAAAAGTATGTTGTTCTAAATACTTTTATTTTTCATAAAAGCAAGCATTTCTAAACAAAATTTTTAGGTATTATAATAATACGTTTAAAATATAAATTACGTTAGCAATTCAAAGCCTGATTAGAAAATTTAATAAATTTACTTCATTCGCCCGTTTTTTTTTTAAATTTATTTCAGACAACACTAGAATCTCGCAAGCGTATGACTAGTGTTCTTTTTTAAATAAAATTTTAACAGCAAATAAATCTTGTTTTCTAAAGGAAATAAATTTAAGGTTAGGGTTTAATTCAATATATAAGAAATTCTTTTACTTATTCAAATGTTTGATTTAAAGCTTTTACTATTTGTTAAATAGATTTTACTTTTGTTTCCAATTTACTTTACAAATTAGATTCAAAGAAATTGGACTAAAGAATTTATTTGGCAGGAGAGATTGTTTTTCTTTGTCAGTGGTGTTTTGTTTAGCATTTCAGGTAATCATTTTTGTATTAAATAAATCTCTTTCCGATGTAGTGTTTTTGACAGTCTTAGAAAAATGTGTATTTTGTAAAAAATAGAATGGATGGTGCGACAAAAAAATTATTTTTTAATGTGTTACTATCCTGTTACTTACTTTTACTGCAGTTTCTGCTTTTCGGAGACAGTGATTCTAATATAAATATTCTGTATATTGAAGAGATTTTAATCAAATAATTAATCGAGCAAAAATAGTAAATCATTGTAACTTGACATAATCATAATGAAAATAAAAACTTGGTGGTTTAGAAAAAAATTGTCAGCTTATTTATTGAATTCAAATCAATTTTTTCCCTTTAGTTTTGATTTGAGAAATCAGCGTAAAAGTATATTAATAAGCATGCGTTTTTTTTTTTAAATATATATATTTAAATACATAAAGCAATTATACTAATTATGTACACCAAGCTACATAAATATTCAATTATTGTTTATAGCGAAACTACTTTTGAAATAAATGCATTAACCTTCTTTAGAGTGTGATATTATATTAATTTGAAATAAACCTTAATTAAAAATAATAATGTCTTTTTAAAATATCTTTGTTTAATGAAGCCCTCATTTTATTATCAGTCAGGGGAATAATAATGGTAGCACATCATAAAAAAGGTTTCAAACTTTACACTTTCGATTGGTATGATAAAAATAACTTAAAATAAGTCTGAAATTTCCATTCCATTTTTTTAATTCATTTATATTAATGCAACTTAAATATTGCAAGAAAGTTAAATCCACATTAAACAAAATATTTTGCTAAATTTATACATGTACTCTAATTTAGATGTGATTTATATAGTAAATTATGAAATTCCATTTATTTTTGCTTCTTTATTTCTTGCTTTCTTTTTTCACTTTTTCAAGGCAAAATATTGTATTTCGAAAATATTGTACTCGCAAAATTTGAATCTTCATCAGACAACGTTGACGGTTTTGGATAGTTTATTACACGTACAAACATGTAGTTACAAAGATTTTGCATAACAAAATGTCTTTTCCTACGCCTTATCACTGTTCATTTCTTATAGCGAAGAACTGGAATAAAAATCTCGATTACTGTTTTATCGCTTCTTCGAAAAAGTTCCAATTTTATGAGAATATAAATTTATCTCTTTCAACACGACGTTTAGCATTAAATCTCTTTTCAAGGTGAGACGTCTGACAGCCAGGAGAAGAATAATGTCCATTTTGTGGAAAATAAGGTAGACTGCGTGACAGAAACTTTTCTGTATGATTTATTTTTTTAAAACTGTGTAACACCCGCTTACTTGCCTTTTAGTGCAGAAGCGTTTCTTATGTAAATATCCCGTGTAAAAAAAGCTTTTTATAACACTACTTATCAAACTTTAAATGGGATATAATCATAAATAACCTTGATGGATTAAATTACATCTGCCATTTGTTCTACTTTTTTAACAAATAGATTAAATGTAAAATAAATAAAAGAAAATTTCTAAATATAAAGCTCATTTTTTAACATTTTCCAACCTAGTTGAAAAGTTATGACTTCGGTTTGACTTAGGAATATAACTTCAGTTTGTCTGCCGTCTGGCCGTCTGGCCGTCTGTCCGTGCTCTAACTACCGTAAATTGCTCTGCAATTTTTATATGTTATTGTTGTTATCTATAGCATGTTCCCTATTTCAACGGAAGTGTATAGCACTTATAGTTTTTTTACAGGGACACTCAAAAGAATTCCGTTGCATTGCGGCCTATGGGGAAAAATCATTTGCGGTTTATTTAAATAATTTTTCACTATTTTAAACGCATTGAAATTTATATATATCACTAAGATGCATTACAAGAAGCTTAATATGGAATAGGGTGTGCATAGCACTTATAGTTACTTTACAGGGACAGTCAAAAGAATTCCGTTACATTACGTCTATGGAGAAAAATCGTTTGCTGTTTAATTACATAATGTTTCACTATTTTAAACGCATTGAAATTTATATATATCACTAAGGTGCATTACAAGAGGCTTACTACAGAATAGTGTATGTATAGCAGTCATCGTTCATTAACAGGGACACACAAAAGAATTCTCTACTGTCTGTTAACAATAATTCCTGGAAGTGCGTTTTAAGTTACTGAACGCGATTTTAAATTTAACTCGCTTTTTGTCTATTACGTGGTGTGTATAAATTCTGTAGATCCTATACAGGGAAGCACAAAAGTTCGCGAACACATTTCCGTTTATTGACAGAAACTCCAGAAGGAGAACTTTAAACTGTGCTACGCGTTTCCTAACTCAACTAAAATTTAGCATCCTGTGTAGTATATATCCTATGTAGTATACAAATCTACAGATCCTATACAGGGCTGAATAAAAGTATTCGGATATTTTTCCGAATATTGTATATGTTGGAAATTCCTGAAATTATGTTTCTAAATATGGTATGCGTTTTCCAAATTGTTTACTTAGATGCTATCTTTCAGTTTATTAAACGGTATGATTTGTAAAATTATTTTGGAAGCGTTGGAAAGTGTTACATAATCTGTGCTTGACGCATGATTTTTCGTTCTTGTTTTTATATTTTCTGCGTAAAATTTTATATTAAAAAGAGTACATTTATCCCTTACATAGTGCGGCAGACTTTATTTAGATGCTCCTTCGATTAATCCGCAGAGTACGAAATGGGGCTTCCATTTTTTCCAGCAAGATGGCGTTGAATTTTTAAAAATGAAATTTGCAGAATATACCGAAAAAAGAAATAACAATAAATGAATTGTAAGAAGCTTTGAAATAATTAGAATTTCTCAGACAGCACTTGATAAATATAGAATCAGACATTAGTGAAACTATGCTTCATTGAGGATTAGAAAATCAAATTTTGTGTTACCGCAAGATGTATTCCAAAAAGAATAAAACAAAGTGCGCAATTAGTAATTGATAAGTTTTCGCTGAAATAACCTTAAAATGTATATATGTTTATCATAATCAATTTGTATTGCAATAAGATTTTAAAAAATATATCAAAAAGAAGTACAATTTACGAGCGTTTACGCTGCTTAAAAGTGCTAAAATCCATTTGTTGTTGTTTAGATGTTAAAAACACTAAAAACACATACTCCAAACGTTTTCAGCCGACATTCGGCCATCCTCAGGGATAATGCTGCCATTTCTCCTCGATCTTGCTCGAGCTCCAGCCGGGAGGAGTTCAAACTTAACCTATAAAAGTAGAATTTAATAAATACAAAATTATTTTCCGTACAAATAATTACCAAGAAGTTATTATAAGAGAATTTCTAGAAACCAAACAATTTGTAATGATGTTTTGTCGTATGACATCCATGGAATTTGGAGATAATTGTTAGAAAGTAGATAAAAGTTTATACCAATACATTTTTCTTTCCCCACAACCCTTTATATTCCGTACCACACTTGAACATTAATGATCTTTCCCGGCTGAAGCTCGAGCAAGATCAAGGAGAATTGATAGCATTATCCCTGATGGCCAAATGTCGGCCGAAAATGTTTGGACTATTGTGTTCGTTTGAAGTATATGGAAAATCGATTTTCAACATTACCAATGCTAAAACACATGCTTGGCGCCAAATGAAAGAATTTCGCCACATTGGCGACTTTTCGCTAAGTTTTGGCAATATTTGGCGGGAAAATTGAATTTTATAATCTGGAAAGGAATTTTCTAGAATTTCCCAATAGGAGCCAAGATGCTTTATAGCAATAATACAGTGATAATTTATTGTTGCATCGAGTTGAACACAACACTAATTTTAACTGAGCGCAGTTCGGTCTTCAACGCTGATTTAAAATTAATTCTAAAGAAAATTATCATTAAAATAGGGAATCGAACCCGGGGCTTTCCGGGTAACAGAACATCGCTGAAAACTATTTTTTTTTGTTACTAAACACAGATTTTTTACACTTAATATATATGTACTAAAAAGGAATGGCGCATCTAGTATTTGTCGAGAATTAAATAAAAATCATGCACTCGTAACATCATAATTAACTTTTATATTTTAACAGATTAATAAGGCTACTATAATTTGTGATTCGTGCTATAGTCAGTATACATACGTCAGGACACATTGCCATTATCATTATCTTTTTATGCGGAAGGTTTCGCTATGGCACTTCATTGTGAAATTTGGTAATTTTGAAATTTAATATTTGAAAAACGGCATAATCATTAGATTTGAAATTTATATCTAGAAAAATACATTTTTGTACCTTTCTAACGCAGTTTGTCTAACAATTTTCTGACAAATACTTTTCGAGCTATTAATTTTTTCAGTAACTTCAAATGTTTTATTTTACGAGATTAATCTGTGGCAACGATTAGCGAAAAACCCAGTCGTCAGCAACGCATAGCTTTTTATTAAGGAGGATTATTTTCCGAGATTAATCTGTGGCAACAATTAGCGAAAACCCAGTAGTCAGCAACACATAGCTTTTTATTAAAGTTGATGATTAATTGGCTGGCATATACACCAGCAAGGAGCATGTACTTCTTGGAATTTCCAAGGAGCCATCACAATTTTGCCATCACAATTTCAGATATGAACATTTCTATTTAATACTTATATAGCAGAATTCCTAATCACCGCGCTTAACCGCAGAATGAAGCATTTTCCTCAGATAAAATAAGTCCAAAAATTTCATTGAAAAATTGTGGTAAAACTTTACGCAAACAGCAACCGTCATATTTTATCACGTTATCATGACAGGCATATTTTATCACACTATCGCATCATATTTTCCTCGCTTTTTATATTAAAACATGTGCAAAGGTTATATAAATACTACATATTTTAACGAAATTAGAAGATTAAATGTAGATATTTTCAGTTTCAAATCAGTAGATGAAATACAGTAAAGAGAGAAAATATTTTACGCAATATTTTAGTCGAGTTCTTATATTTGATGTGTTCCTTCAGTAACGTAAAAGTAATTTGATTTATTTTATCTTTTTCGTTTTCATTTAATGAAATTGAAATCTCAACTGGAAAACGTGAAACACGAACGTGTTTTCTTTAAGCGTACTAAGAAAAATTTCGAAATTCATATGTTCATTTCGAGAAAAAAAAACTATTACGTAAGCTCAAAAATGTTATACGTTTTATGTAACTAGCAGCTCAAAAGTGAAAATGAAAAGTTCAAAAATCTTGGTGGATTTTTTTTTTCATGAAAGAAAGACGCCAATGAATGTTTATCTTTGATATTATAGAAAAGCATTTTAAATAAACCTGGAATTTTTTCCTTTTAAAAGTTGTCTAAATTTATATGTTATGTATGTGACAGGTTCGGGGTAGATTTGACATTGTGTAAATAAACAATTTTTTTGTGATAATTTTTCTAAAGGGATTTAATATATTTATTAATAAAAAAAAATCCTTACTCTCACATTAAATGAATCTTTTATTTATTTATTTATTTATATATATATATATATATATATATATATATATATACAAAGTTTATTTATGTCTGATATTATCAGTGTACGTCCAGGATAAAAAATCTTAAGTTAAAATATACGTTTTTATCTTTTCAATTCTTAGTGAGTGTACATTCTAGAATGTGCAATTAATAAATCTTCACTCTTATTATAATATCCTCTTATTGTATTACCCTGACTTTGCTAGGACGGACAATGTGCATCTACCTCCTTGTAAAAATGTCTTATGCAAAATATTTAATTAAAAATCAGCAATAGTTGTCATTCGTCTATTCTTCCATAATCGGGTTTATTGCCGGTGTTGGCGCCGAATTCGCTAAAATAGCTGAAATACATGTTTAACTAATTGGTTTAGCTCTATTTTATGTATTTCAGAGTTGTAATTTCCTCGTTATAATTTCATTGTTGTAACTGCTGTTTCGACTTTATTTTTGTAACTGTAATGCTGCAAGATTCATTATTTTTTCCCTAAAAATCCCCCTTTAACCCCCCCCCCTTAGGGAGTGAATTTCTAAAATCTCTGAAATACATGTTTAACCATCTTTTAGTAGATTTGTTCTCCTGAGTTTCATGCTAATACCTAAAACTGCTTCTGAGATATGACGAAATCACCTAAAACTTTCAACCCACTTTAACCCCCTTTGGGAGGGATTTTCAAAAGTCTTTTCTTATTGCGTACCTGAGTCATAACAGCAATCTGCTGTCAAAATTTCTTGATCCTGACTTTAGTCGATTCAGCTGGGCGTTGGTGATATTTTTGCAAGATTCATTCTTTTTTACCTAAAACCCCCCTTTAATCCCCTTCGGGAGTGAATTTCTAAAAACGCCGAAATACGTATTTAAGCATTTTTTTAGTAGATTTTTTTTCCTGAATTTCGCGCTCCTACCTAAAACAGCTGCTGAGGTATGGCGAAATGACCTAAATTTTTCAATCCTCTTTAACCTATTTTGAGGGGGGGACTTTTCAAAAAAAATTCTTATTGCTTACATAGGTCATAACAACAATCTACTGTTCAGGTTTCGGGATCCTGACTTTAGTCGTCTCAGCTGGGCGTTGATGAATCAGTCAGTCAGGCGTTTTCACTTTATATAATAGTATAGATATATATTAACCTACCACATTTATCGGCAGTTTATTTCTGAGGAGATTAGTGCTCTCTCCCAACAGTTAGATGAGATTTACTATTAAAAAGAATCAAGCTTGTTAACTAGGAAGAGATTCAATAGAATAAGAGACTATTTTCAATACACAGGGAAAAGATTATTAAAAAATTCTGATATTACATGTACGTGATTTTGTTATAACGTTAAATCTGACTGTATAAATAACTGATTTACTTCTAGAGAAAATTCCTGAGACAAATATGAAGCGAAAAATGACTTTACAAACAAACAAAACAAAAGTGCTTTTCTGGTTAACATATCTAAAACTTTATTTATTAATACAGTACACATTCCAAACAAAATTTTGAATTAAGTTAATTATTTATATATGTAAAAAAATACTTAGCTCGTAATACTTACCTAAAATTTGTATAAATCTATCTCGCTAACCATTACAAAAATGTTATACTCTTAATATTTGTATTAGGGGAAAGTCGGGTAGCCGCGGACGGCGGGTAACCGCGGACATTTCAATTACTAAGAAATTCAAAGTGTTGCGTAAACAAAGAGTTATTGTAAATGAACGCCCTCTAGAGTTGAAAGAAATACAGTTTAATTGCGACGTGGGCGCCGAGTAAGTTAGTCGTGAGTGAGTGTTTTGTTTTCGTCAATAAATTTTCAACAAAACGAGACAGAATGCCTCATATGCGGAGAAACATTTGAAGGAGATTGGATTGAGTGCCAGGAATGCAAAGACTGTGCCCATGAAGATTGTGTTTATAGAGATGCATCGGATTTTTATTATAATTGTGATGTTTGTAAGGCCAAAAAACGGTTGGGACACCATTGAGTAATATGTCCGGGGCTACCCACCGTTTCTTGTAAGGCAAAAAAAAATAAGGCTAAACTATTTTCAGTGTATTTCATTAAATAATTCAATATTATTAGCAATGTTTAATTAAAATCATTAAAGAAGTTCGTAATTTTACTTTAAGTATAAAATAAAGACTGAAATTTCATTGATTTGTTTTTTATTTGCAATTTATCCAAGTGTCCGGGACTACCCGATCTTTCCCCTATCTGAAAAAAACGTTACATGGAATGGGTGATCATAAAAAATGCTTGTATAGTGGAGATATTTTTTCCAGGTTGCTTTATATATATATCACAGAAAGTGATCATAATAATGTATAGGTTTCTAATGACAGATTGTTTAAAATTATCACAGTGGCATGAAGTAACTCATAATAAAAAAATACATTTACAGTGGAGATAATTTTTCCATTTTTCTTTATATATAAGTATCACAGAAGGTGATCATAATAGTGTATAGGTATGTAACTACCCACTGTTAAAACGTATCAGTTAAAATTAAATAGACATTGCGTAAATTTTGTTTTAAATATTATGATTTATTATTAGTTAAATATATGTATTTAAAATTTTCGTGAATCGGTGGCCAAAATAGCGCTGTAAACTCCATTTTTAAGTAAAGTAAATTGATCAAAGAGAGAATCACAACAATTCTGTTTTCGGCGAAACTTTTGGTTGCCGGTGTCAATTGGGTAGCTATTAGCTCAGAGAAATAAATATCTGCTCCCTTTCTGTCACTCTGATGAATACTTGAATTTCTGCAGCAAACAATAAATAGAAACTATTAGAGCCAACAGACATTAAATTATTCAATAATTAGTGATACAATTTTGTAATCGATGTATTTAAAAAAACAACAACAACAAAAAAAAAACATCCATCTGACACTCATAATATACGAGTTGTAATTTTCCAACTGGGTGAAAAATGTCCGGGCCAGGCTTCAAACCTGGGATCTCTTGGCTGAAGCTGCCAATACTCTACCAACAAAGTCATCCCGGTCGAATCTGGAGGACCTAACTCACCCAGTTAACGTTACTGATCAGATCATGTGGTCTGATAACTGAATCCGCTCAACAGAATAAATCGCAGGTAATAGAACTTACGGGATTAGACTAGATTAATTTTAACACAATTATTCAAATTGGTAAAGAAATCATTTGAGTTGTTACTTCCCAATTGAGCGAAAAGTGTCCGGGCCAGTATGCGAACATGGGATCTGTTGGCTGAAGCTGCCAATGCTCTACAAACTGAGCCATCCCGATCAAATCTGGAGGACATAATTCACCCAGTTAACCTTATTGATCATAGTATCTGGTTTGATATCTGAATCAACTGAACAGAATAAATCGCAGGTAATAGAACGCTAGTAAACGCTGGATCCAGCGTTACCAGCGTCTTTACCAATTAGAAAAATTGTGTTAAAATCAATCTACTGTAATCAAGTATCCAGCGTTTACTGGAGTTCTATTACCTGCGATTTATTCTATTGAGCTTATTCATCTATCAGACCAGATGCTATTGATCAATAAGGTTAACTGTGTGAACTAGGTCCTCTAGATTCGACCGGAAGGCTCAGTTTGTAGAGTATTGTCAGCTTCAGCCAAGAGATCCCAGGTTCGAATCCTGGCCCAGACATTTTTCGCCCAGTTGGAAAATTACAACTCATATGATTTCTTTACCAATTTGAATAATTGTGTTAAAATTAATCTAGTGTACTCATAATATACTTTTGTAAATAAATGCCAGTATAAAAGATTCCACTGGAATTTTAAGGTACTTGCACTCTATGTCATGTTTTTATAACAAAATATCATCCGGGAATATAGTTTGGAATCCATATTAAGATTTCAGCCTATATTTTAGGTTTATTGCAATGAATTTCGACTGTCTTACAACCAATTCAGTTGTAAAAGAAATGATTCCCTTTTTCTATAAAAAATGCCATCGAGAAAAATATAACAGACTAAAATTAAATTTACCATTAAATTAACTGGAAACGACTTATATATAAGCAGCCATATAATTAAACTTGTCAGCAAATCTTTTATAAATTATGCTACATAATGACATACATTAGACTGAGCGTTTGAAATACTAAGTAATGCATTCGCCTTAGATGACTTAGAAGCTTTCTCTTATCTTTTCATATTAAATAAAATTGTTATGGCTTAGTGATGATAGAATTAATAATTTATGTCAAACAAGATTAACTAATGCGTGCATTGAAATATATTTACTCTGTTAGCAGTTAACAATAAAAAGAATTTTAATCAAAAAAAAAATTTTTTTTTAAAGTCACTTTCTATATTGAAAGTGTGACATACTTAATTAGAATTTTGTTATAATTTTATAAGCAATATTTAAATATAAATAAATGCTATTAATTTTAATCATATTTCCCCCTTTGTTTCCGGTTTGTAAGTAAAAATAATATGTAATATTTTGAATGTTACCGTAAATACGACAAAGAAAAGTTTAGAAATCATGATTTGCTTTAGAACATTGAAAAGTTAAGGTAAAGTAAATGGCAGACTATCTTCTACCTGATGGCGAGAACATGATGTAACATGATACGTACACGATGGTTACGGGACATTTCTCCACAGTAAAAGGAAAATTATAGCTATTCATAATAAGTATTCAAAAATATTTTATTGAATTGGAAACTTCAAATGTTTGACCAAATATGCCTTCAGATATTTACTCTTCATCTTGTCATTTCACAGATCATTTATTTTAGAAAAGAAACAGAGCAGTCTAATATTAAGTACCGAAGTCTAATATTAAAGTGCCGAAGTTTAGTATTAAAAGTACCGAAGTCTAATATAAAAAGTATAACTTTTATGTTACTACTTCAATAAATTTGAAGTTACACAATTTTAATTATTCATAATACTTCTTTATCTTATTTATTATTGTTATTTACTATCCCCTCTTCCATTTGTTTACACCTTGTATTCCTGCCACACTCACTTGTGGGCGCTTGTGAGATTTTACGGTTGTGATTTATATATAGTCCCAGCGAATACTGTCTGCACAGTCTGCAACGCACACAGGCACTTTGGGGCAAATCCTGACCCAACCACTTTATATTATATGAGTGAATACACTTGAATAGTCTGATGAAAAAAAATCAAAAAGTTTCAAATATGTAAAATGTCATTTCTTAAAATACAGTCTCTCTGGTTATATTACACCCAGACAAAAGTTTTGTTGAATCAGCAAAAATTTGGTTGACCCAATAAAACTTTTTGTTTAAATATAGGTCAATAAAAATTTTGTTTGAATCAACAAAAAAAAATTGCAATTCCAAAAAAAAAAAATTCGTATCGCCAGCAAAAAATGTTTTGTTAATTCAAGTAAAATGGTTCAATTTTACTTGAATTTTGCTAAAACAACCAAAATGTACTCAACAAAACATGTTTTGCAGTTTTAATCAATTCCTTTTTCTGGGTGTAAAATTCTGAGGAATAAATGCAATATTTGTCTTAAAAGCTGCGTTGAATTCGATTACGAAAGTTTGGGCAGATGTTCCAAACTTCACCTTCACCTTCTCTCGCGGAGCATTCATACAAAGTTGTGTAATTTTAACAAATAAATTCGAAAGTGAATTATTTTTTGCTTTAAAAAATTATGAATTGAGGATTTTGGCTGATAAAACAAAAGACCAAAACACGTAGAGCGTATGATAGTGTTTCAAGCGGTATAAATAAAGTACTGAACGTTTGTAATTTTTCAGAAAATAGATTAATTTATTTTAAGCGATAGTTCTTTAGGTTTATTAGCAATATTCTCTCAATATCGATATTGATTTAAACCTTATCACCACAATAATTATACCTCAATACTTATACTTCATGAAGATTGTGTTTTTGAAGGTTTTCGATAGTAAGTAATAATTTAAATTCTCTGCTTTTTACTAAATAAAAAATCTAGTTTCACATAGATAATACTTTAAAGTATTAATTATTCAGCTTGCTCATTAATGAAGATAAAAATGCTCTTAAATATATTTTAAAAATCGATAAGTTAATTAACTAAAGAGGAGACTTCCTGAGTCATAGTCTCATGCAAGTGCTTTAAATTAATTTTACCCACAGGAATCTATAAATGAAAATAAAGGTTCTAAAATCCTTGAAAAAATGCACAATTCAGCGATTAAATTTTCAGTTCAGTTCAATATTCTTTTAAGTGACTGGGTATCTTTTTTAATCGATTACTGTCACGATTACAATCAGTTTATCACATAATAAAGTTCCACCTAAATGGATCATTCATTAAATATATTTTCAAATTTAAATGTACAGTTATGTGTAAAGATGAAAACGCTAATATGAATGGAGTGTTTAATATACATTTTATTTAGAGTAACTGAACTTTTAATTTCGTATTTGATAATGAAGTTGTATCGCGTATTGCATTTCGTGATTTTTTTTTTCAGAATATCTCGGAAAATTCATTCCGAAAAAAATCTGTTTCAGAATACTTATAAATAGCAATCTCTTTACAGATTTTCCATAATGCGAAATTCTCTGGTTTCTTGCTATATTCACATAAATACTGTTAGAAAAAAAAGTTTTTATTCAGCATGCGCATTTATGAGGTTAATCCCTTCACGACGAGCGTCCTTTACAGAATTTTTACCACCGGTTTTTTCAAAACAGAAATTTTCGCCTAATTGAATCTCAGAAATGCTAAGATTTAATAAGGCAAATTTTACAATAAAAAGTAACTGGTGGGAATAATCGAGGATTCTGAGCATCATATGTGTCACGTATACGTGTCGCTCGTCCTCAAGGGTTTAAAAGTAGTCTTATATAATTAGTTTAAAAACAGCTAGGTTAATTAACTGAAAAAGAGAGTCCCTGAATCTATTGCAAGTGCTTCGAATAATTTTTCACCCAAGGAATATTCTTTAATCAATGAAAAAATGGATTAAAAATTCAACCAAACAATACACATTGAAGATATCAAATTTTGAGCTCAGTTCATTAGTATTTGAAGTGGCTGAATATTTTTCTTAAAAATGTACTATTACAAGTACATATAGTTTATCTGATAATAAAATGCTACCTAAATGAATCATTCAATAAATGATTATCGTTCCTTCTAATTTAAGTATGGGGTTATTTATTACACTGGAAATGTTATTCAAAAAGTAGGGAATATTTTCTTATAAATTTTTCTGTAGAAAAATCATTGCATAACAAACATGTTTCAGATTACTCACAAACTACGTATTAACGAACAATTTTAAGAATTCTTCTAAATTAATGAGTTACTTTTACATGTAAAATGTTTTTAAAATATCAATATGGTATTAATAAAGTCAAAAAATGGTCTTAAAATTTTCTTTAAAAATAGCCTAGTCAAATGAAACCGAAACTTTCTGAATCAGACTCTATTCAAAGTGTTCTAATTATTATTTTCAAAACATTCTTACATCATTGAAAATAAATATTTCTAAACTCATTCAAACTCTGAACGATTAAGCATTCAAAATTGTGTTCCGTTCGTTACTTTTTTAAATGAATTCATATCTATATGTTCTCTTATTTTGTACGATATATGTTAATTTCCTGGAAATAACTTGAAACATTTACTTACAAAATTACTTCCAAAACACTTTTAAATAACCCATTATTATAATTTTCAATATTACCCAAAAGATTATTAATACTAAAGTCTCCAAATATTTTTTAAGTAAAATTGTTTTTTCCTTATAATTATTGCTTTAAATAAATATTTTTAACACGTTCCGACATAGTTGAAAAGTGTTTATGAATTCGATTTTTCTGTCTGTCTGCCTGCCGTCCGCCAATCTTCCGTCTGCCTGTCTGTCCATGCTCTAACTCGCGTAAATATATTCCGGTTGACATGCAATTGATATATGTTATTGAGATATACTATGGTATGTTCAGCATTGAAAATGAAGTGTGTAGCACTTATAGTTCCTTTACAGGGATATTCAAAACAATTACGTTACATCACGGTCTATAGGGAAATGTTATTTACGGTTTATTTCAATGATATTACACAATTTCAAACACATTGAATATGACATATATCACAGAGGTGCACTACAAGAGGCTTACTATGGAATATGGTGTGTACAGCATTTAGAGTTCCGTTACAGGGACACTCAAAAAAATTCCATTACATTACGGTCTATGGAGAAAAATCCCTTGCGGTTTATTTTAATAATGTTTGACTATTTCAAACCTATTGAAATTGATATATATCACTAAGGTGCATTACGAGACTGACTACAGAATATTGTGTGAATAGAATTAATCGTTCATTTACAGATACACACAAAAGAGTTCACTACTGTCTGTTAAAAATAATTGCTGGAAGTGCGTTTTAAGTTGCTGAATGCGTTTTTAAATTTTACTCATTTTTTTGTCTATTACATGGTGTTTATAAATTCTATAGATCATATACAGTGCAGCACAAAAGTTTGCGAGTACATTCGTTTATTGGCGGAAATTCCTTAAAGATATTTTTAAACTGTGCTATGTGTTTCCAAATTGAACTAAAATTTAGCATTCTAAGTAGTATATATACAAATCTATAGATCATATACAGCGCTGCAGCAAAAATTCTGATATTTTTCCGAATAGTGTTGGTAATTCCTGTAATAGGGTTTTTTAAAATATATTATGCGTTTTACAAATTGTTTCATTCCCCGGGGCGAGGCTAGTTGAGCTTAAGCCGAAAGGTAGGCAACCCCGCCTGGTTTGACTTGACCTTGTTTCTTCCCCCTAGTTTACTTAGATATCATCTTTCACTTTATTAAACGGTAAAAATTTGTAAAATAATTTTTGAAGTGTTGGAAAGTGTTACATAATATATGCTTGACGTATGATTTTTCGTTCTTGTTTTATTCTACACGCGCAATGTTGACAAAATAATTATTAAAATATATTTTTAAAAACAGCTAAGCTAATTAAAAGAAAATTAAACTCCCTGAGTTAAAGTCTCATACACGTGCTTCAAATTAATTTTTCCCCGAGGTATATTCTTCCATTAATGAAAAGGAAGATTCTAAATTCATCAAAACAATGCATAATTAAGCGATCAAATTTTACGTTCAGTTCATTAGTGTTTAAAGGGCAGGATATATTTTTAATATTCCCTGTCACGATAGAGAAATGTTGGGTAAAATCGCATATTTTATTATTTAGCGCTTCTTGAAACCAGAATTTCTAACTGAATTTAATGTATCTTTGCGTACATACTCTTCACTTATCCTTGTACTATAATATCATGCTAAATGTGTGATTAGTTCATCACAGTTTTATTAATAAATGATTATTTACACAAAGTTAAATCCCTTGATCTTACCCCACCGACGAGATAAAAACATATGTATGTATTACTCTTAAAAGGAGTGAAACAGTTTAGACTTTTTTTTAAAAAAAAGGAACAATATATTTTATTTTACAACTTTAAACAAATGAACTAGACTAATAATATTTCAATTATAATTCAGATGATTTAATATTTAAAGAAAACAATCTAATTGTTTTCATTACAATTTGAGATATTGCAGAAAAAGTTCACAATTTTATCAGCTCTTGTCCATGTACCTTTGACTGTATTTTATTCAAACTTTGTTTATGGACTCTTGAAATATTATTTTCCCACATATGTTTTTATCCGACATAGGATATCCAATTTTACCCAAGGAAAAGATGATTTGCAAAGCAAGTCATAAAATTATACCTATAAACAGTTTCAGTGTAGGAAATAAATCAATATTAAATATGCTACACAGAATAATATTAAAAGTTTCAATAACTTTCAATGTGTTCATAATTAAGAGTTTTGAAAACTAGCAAACATTAAAGCAAAAAATTATAAAATAAAATTTTCCAACACCGAAACTACACAAATGCTAGTTTTCAGATAATGTAATTGCGCGTTTTTCAACTTGCCTAGAGCTTACTATTTAAATATTTAGCCACTAGAGGGCTGCTCAAAGTGAGTCAAACTGAGATATCCGATTTTCACTCGACTGTACGACGTTACCCTACTTTCCACTGCATTTAGTTTATCAGAAAATAAATTTTACCTAATCATATCATCATTAAATGATTCTTCTAATTTAAAGATAGGGTGTTTTTTTTTTTTGTTTTTTTTAAAGCAGTAGCGTAATTGTAAATCATTAGACATTTTTAGGTAAATATTGATTTTAATTACGTCACAATCACAGTACACATGACAAAATACATAAAGCAGCATATGTAATGGGCTTCCAATGGGATTTTTGTATCAGGATTTCCGAGTATTCGACTCGGCACTAGGAGCCGAAATACACAGTCTCACAAGAAGGAGGTTTTCCAGATCCAGGCGCTCTCGTACACTCAAGTACGCATAGTACTTTTAATTAAAGGCAAGGTTCTTGCCTAACGGGCACGGGGCCGTGTACCGAGACTTTCTCACACGAGAGAAGTCTTAAGAGCTGGTTGCTTCGCTGCAACTAAAAACAGACTACCGACTCAGGCCTCCGCCTGTCCTGTATATAGTTTGGATAGATTTGAAGTGCTTACATGTGTTCAGTCTCTCAGAGAAGCACAATTCTTTGGTATCTGTAGTGCCTGACGGACAACTCAAGTGGCTAGAATATATGAGAACATAAATGTCCATATAACGTTACTTGAAACAGAGCGGCACAAAGTTATATCTGCAATAATTCTAAGTTTATTAGAAAGCGCAGATGCTCGAGAGCTTGAAGTAAACTGGCGGTATGCACAGACGAAATTTTTTGTTGAACATCTGGAAGCGGCTTTTCTGAAGTTAGGGACCCACATCTGGTGTACACTTCAGATCTCCATGTGTGAGTAGATTGAAGAAAAATGAGGGAGAAGATTTAATTAGACTTATTAAAGCCTGGCTAACAAGGTGTCGGTACAGGGTTTTTTTTTTTTTTTTTTTTGAAAAGCAGTGAATGTCCTTTTATGCTTTTGCCTATAGTTTAACAGCACAAAATGTTTCTGCGTGCTTCCTTAATATCGATATATATCCTATATATCCAACTTAATAACACAAAATTCTACAATTTATTTTGCATGCATAGGGATTTTTATATAAATTTTACACTGGTAAAAAATTTATGATGACAGCACCAACCATCTTTTGGTGCTGCAGTATCTGCAACCATCCGATGGTGAAATCTTGCTCAAGCATTTGGAGCTATGGTTCAACAGGAGCTACAAATGTTGAAACGAGATTTCACAGTCTTATGGCTGCAGCTACTGCAGCACCAAAATTTAATTCAGACGAGAACAAAATGTTTAACTTTGTACTGAAAAAATAGGACTAGTATATAACGCAATCGTTTCTTAAACAAATATTTTTTACGGTTTTGGGGAGTATAATACTGTACAATTATACATTCTATGGGAATCCATCTAAAACAGAATTTGCATAGGTCCTTTACGATTCCGTTTTCGAAGTTTTACTTACTTAAAATATATCTTTTTTTTATAATTCGATGTAGGAGAGATGGGGGATGAATGGGACATTTTCACAAAAACATTTATTTTAAATATTTTATTTAAGTTATTATCAAAATTATATATCACATTTTATACATTAAGTGTTTGACTAGATTTATGCACAATATTTATTCAAGATTATTATTATAAAGAAATATATTATGAAATTAATTTATGTCCCAATCATCCCCACAGCAGGGATGAATGGGACACAAATATTTTCCCCCCTTTATTCAATGTTAAGGACTAAAAGATGACAAAAATGCCTCCTTGGCAAAAGCTGGGAGATTATAAAAATTGTAATATGATCTCCAGGATTATTTGTTAGCCAATCATCTTGGACTCATCTTAGCTTTGCCTTAAAAGGCCCATAAATAGAAGCATTCAATGGCTGACGACGATGATTACAATGAGGATGAAATGTTAAGAAAATAATTACCATAAATTATTAATTTATCAACTTATATAATATTATTTAGATAATAAATATAGTTTTCAGCATCCTCTAGGGATGAATGATACAATCCCATTCATCCCATTTGAAATGTCCCAATCATCCCCATGATGCATATATTCGATTGTCAGCTATTTTGAGTCAAAAATTATTTTGTCTCCATGGTTAATATACATTCATTTTAATTACCAATATTGAGCCTTGAAATAAAAAACTACAACATATCTTAATTGTTTATTTTGCATAAGAAATTAAAGTAACTACAAATGTAAAAAAAAAAAAAAAAAAAAAAAAAAACTTTTAAGTAGAGTTTTCAGGAAATGCAAATTTGAAGAAAACTGAAAACAGCCATGTGGTCTTGCTTTTGGTTCTGAAGCACACTATGGTCGTGAAATCTATGAGGATAGGAAGCAACTAAAAGAAAAGTTTGTTGCCTGAAATATTGAGAACGTCCCATCCATGCCTTGTCCCATTCATCCCCATCTCCCCTATGTATTATAAGAAGAAAAGTACTATTAGATTATACAGGGTTATCAGAAAAGAATCCTCCGACTACAAAATTTAATATTTTCCTTAATTACAAACAGAAAATTATAATTAATTTATCATTGTAAAGAAAATTGTTAACTTTTTTTTCACAAGTGTTCGATATGACATCCTTTAGTCACTCGTAGAATATGATTGCGATATGCCAATTCTTTCCAAACACGTTGTAATGTTTCACTACTAACTGTTTGTAAAGCATCAGAAATGCGTTGTTTAAGGTAGGGAAAATTGTAGGCAAAGGTGGTATGAACATAAGATCTTTGACATATTGCCTAGATGGGTAGCTATGTAGGAACAAATCGTCGGCTGCACTGCGACCAATCCACTGGTGTAGTAGTTCTTTGTTTAGAAATATACAAACCTCCAAATGCCAAAGGGGAGATGCACCATACCATCTTATTGAAAAAGGAAATTTTGCATATCTTCCTTCAACTGAGGGAAACGTCAAATTTACAACATATCGAGGTAGGTAATCCCACTCACTGAGTTTCCGGGAAAAAAAACAAACAGTCCGTAAACTTTTGATGAAGATACAATGTTACAAACTAAAAATTTAACATTTTTCCTTTAGAATGACATATTAATTATAATTTTTTGTTTGTAATTATGGAAAATATTAATTTTTGTAGTCGGATGATTCTTTCCTGATAACTCTGTATTTAAAAAATAAGTTTATTAACTCAAAACAGATTTTCAGCATTAGAATCTCATACAAATGTTTCATATGAATTTTCCTTAAAACATGTTCTTACATAAGTGAAAAGAAAGGTTTTTTTTTCATTTCTTACTAAACTACCATTTTACCAAACAGTGCACAATTAAGCGATCAAATTTTGCTTTCAGTTCATTATTCTTTGAAGTGGCTTGATATCCTTTTTTAATTGTTCCTTGTCACCAAGTACATTTAGTTTATCAGATACTAAAACGCCGGCTAAATGGATCACATCCATTCTTGTTTCTTCTAACTTAAATATGGCGTGATTTATTATAATGGACATGTTTTTCAGAAAGTAGTGTGTGTTCTTTAATCCATTTTACTATAGATTAATTGCATAATACATAAACTTAACACTAATTTAAAATTATCTACAATACATAATAACAATAAATTCTCAAAATTCATCCAAATAAAAGACTTATTTTTACAAATATAATCTTTTAAAACGCCTTTTTTATTTTATATGTGGAAATATAGAGGCAAAAGAATAAAAATGAGACGCACTCAGACTTTGTCAATTTTTATACCTGTCTTCGGTTACGGGCTCATTCTTTATGAAACTGGAAATTTTATTTATTTTATTTATTCACGTATAGAAAAAAAATAAAAGAATATTTTTTATTAAGAATTTCTTATTTCGTTTCAAGTCATCTTAATGCTATTTTGATCAGAATGAAGGGAAAATTGAAGTCGTGATTTTTTCCATTCTGGTATGGTAAAATGTTATTTTAAAAGAAGATTTGTGATATTTGCAGATTTATGTCATTGACATTAATAGCTACTAGATGGGGATACCATGTTGCTATGGCGCCAATCGGAAGAGGCGCAAACAATTTGCTTTTACTTTGATTTTCGTTTGTGAGAGTAAACAGTAACTATTTTTTTAATTGGATCGTTTATTTAATTTTTTTATTTAAAAATCGAACGTGGAAAGAATACCCTCTTCTCTTTTTATTCAATCAGCATGAGCCTGATGTTTGCGATTTTTTGGCCTTTTATTGCGTACGAGTTATAATCGTGCATCGTATGAAAATAACGTCACTAATTTTTACATCTATTTTTCATCAAGAAGTCTGTTAATGCTTTTACGAAGTCACTTTCATTCGGAAGTATATATAAATGGCATGTATTGTTATTCAGATAGAAAGCCATCGAACAGTGTTTCCTATTTTCCTATAAAAGCAACGGATCTTTCAGATAATGGTGTCAAATTTTTAATTTAGGCTGATTTTCAGGATCATAACAATCATGAAAGATTGTTAAGAGGAAGGAATCGATTATAATTTAAGATGTTCACACCTTTTACAGGAAATTGAAAAACGTTGTTCGATTTTTCAGCTTATAAATAGTAATGTCTGCAAATTGTATATATTTATTCATGAAACTTCACACTTCATTAATGTGTACATCTGATTTGCTTGTTGCGGATTAGCAAAAAAAAAAAAAAAAAAAACAGAATCCTCCTAATCATGAAGTATATTTTTATTAGATACCGAACTTCTCTTTTGACAAAATTAAATGTAACATTTTCATAAAATTAACTGTGAGATGGAGATTAACATGTAAAAAGTTGTTTAAACTGAGATAATACTTTTGAAGCAATTTTTTGTATTAAGCAAAATTTTGCCTATTGCATACTTTCGGTATCGGGCTTGAGAAGGCTTGGTTTCCAAACAAAGAGCCCTAACTCATCTCTACAAAGGAAGTTATATATATATATTAAATAAGAAAATTAGTTAAGTGAAAATGAAACTCAGTGAATCTGAGTCTCGTCTAATTCTTAACACTTCTTAACATAGTTAAGAAATGTTTAGGGATTCGGTTTGCCGTCTGTCCGTGCTCTTAACTCGGATAAATATACTCGTATTGCCATGCAATTGATGATGTCATTGAGATTTACTATGGCATTTTTGGTTATAAAGTGTGTAGCATTTATAGTTTATTCACTGAGACACTGAAATAATTGCATTACATTACGGTATATGGGGAAAAATCGTTTGAGGTGTATTATAATGATGTTACATTATTTCAAACATATCGAAATTGATATATATCACGGATGTGCAGTACAAAAGGCTTACTATAGAATATAGTGAGCATAACATCCATCGTTCAATTACAGGGACACACAAAATAATTCAGTTACAGTACTGTCTATGAACAATAATTGCTGGAAGTGCGTTTTGAGTTGTTGTACGCCTTTTTAAATTTAACAATTTTTTTTATGTTACTTGGTGTGTATAAATGCTATAGATCATATACAGGGCAACACAAAATATATCGAATACATTTTGGTTTATTGACGGAAATTGTTCAACAGGAATTTTTAATTGTGCTGTGCATTTCCTAATTGAACTAAATATTAGTATACTACGTAGTATATATACAAATCTATAGATCATATACAGAGCTGCACAAAACTAATCGGATATTTTTCCAACTATTAATGGTAATTTCTGAAATTGGGTTTTCAAATTTGTTATGCGTTTTCCAAATTAGACATAAAACTCTTAGCCATAAACTGACAATCCTTCCCAAATTAGACATAAAATGCAATTTAGACACCAACTTTCACCTTAGTAATCGGTAAAGTTTTGTTAACGTATTTTGGAAATGTTGGAAAGTGTTTCTTAATTTATGATACATGATTTTTCGTTCTTGTTTAAAATTATTTTTTATGGATATTTTCCACAAGGAATATTCTACCATCAATGAAAAGAAAGATTCTAAATTCATGCAAACAATGTACAACTAAGCAATTAAAGCCCTGTATTCAGGCAATGCTGTAGTTGGAAAAAAATATTTGTGGAAATTCGCCTTTTCATAGAGTAGATGTTGATGCTATTGGATTATTGCTAAGCCTAAGCCGACTTTTTTTTTATTAACAGTTATAATTATTGTATTCTAGTTTTTATAGTATTGTATTTGTATATAGCAGTCATCTAAAAGCAATATATAACCACTCTCAAGGCAAATCACACATAGACTCTAAAACTTTGATTGTTCGTTTAATATGGGTGTTTGCCTTGGGCAAAGTCATATCTTGACTTGAATGGATAGAGATAGTTCAGTAAGTGCACCATGCATGATGTCTAAATTCATAATAAACTGGAATGAAGTGAAATGTTTTTAGAGTCTTCCATATTTAGCTCTTTCTCAGGACTATCTTAATTTATCTTCTATTCGCGGCATTGAACTGTGTTGCCAGAGCTGAGTAATCATCCCAAATAGCTTTTACAGGTCTAAGACTAGACGAAACCCATCTTATGGTAAAAATTTGACCAACATTTTTCAACGTTTTGTCCAAAGAAGATGAGCACGCCATTAGCTCTCTCTGGGTGAGAGTGGATCTTCTTAAAACTAGCATAAATTATCGTTTCGCTTGGAGGAGGAAAAAAGTTTCTGTCCGTACGCAATTTTTTTTTTTACAGTAACAAACCAAATATTTCTGGGAACGGAATTCCTACGCGTTCCCACCCAACTACAGCACTGTATTCAGGTAATTAGTTTCTTTTAAGTGGGATAACTATCTCTCGCTCCTATTTCGTATGATACTTTGTAAATGCACTAGAAAATACATTCAATACTGGCTTAAGAAATCTCCTCCAGAAACCTTTTAGGTTTTTTTAATTAAATTTTTCTACATTATCCATAAAAAGTTATAATACCAAAACATAGTTACTAGAAAAACTAGTTTTTTCTAAATGAGAACCATTTTTATATACAAATACGACTTAAGAAATTAATTGTTTTGTTTTTTCATTCTGTGGAGCATTTATGAAGACGAAAGAATTATTTAACTATATATATTTTTTAAAAGCCAAATTAATTAACTGAAAATGAGACTTCCTGAATCAGAGTCTCATACAAGTACTTCAAATCATATTTTTTTTTTCCAATCATATTTTTCTACAAATGAAAAGAAAGATTTTAATTATTGCAAATAATGCACAATTAAGCGATTAAATTTTATGCTCAGTTCATTACTGTTTTAAAGGGATGTGTAATTTTTAAATCACTGTTACCACTGCATTTAGTTTATCGGAAAATAAAATTCTACCTAAATGCATTATTCATTAAATAGTTTTTCGCTACTTACAATGTAAATATTGTAAGTAACGAAGAATTGAAATATTGTAAGATTTATATATATATATAAATCATTTACTATTGCAAGTACAGTGGGAGTATCACATAATAAAGTACTACCTAAATAATTAATTCAATAAATATTTCTTCTAACTTAAATATAATTTATTTTGACTAAAATGTTATTCGAAAAGTAGTGAATGTTATGCTATGCATTTTTCTGCAAATGAATTGGGCAGTACCTAAACGTAGCATTTGTCTAACCGTTCTTGTGCCACTGGTGTCTTTTTTGACCCCATCATTTTTTGTTTTAAAGTTTATCATATTTCAAACCAGAAAAAAAAATAATTTAAACTTAATAAATAAAATGAAATGGATACTTCGTAGGAAGAGTCTACATTCAGCAGAATTAAATGTGTGGTTCAAATCATGCAAAACCTTCAATAACTCTTCAATAGCGTTAAAATACAATAAAAAATACAGTATACAATACAATAACGCATCAATAACGCTCGTCGACATTTAAAAACTGGTTAAGATTATCCACAATACTTACTAACAAAAAATTCTCAAATTATTCTTCGCATAAAATAGTTACTCTTACAAATGCTTTTAAAATGTCTATCATGTATGTGCAAATATAAAAGCAAAAGAAGCAATAATTATATATTTTTAAAAACATGTAAGCGGGTTAAGTGAAATCCCAGTATTTTAATTAATTTTTTGATATATTTTTTTCCGCAAAGCATATTATTTCATCAATGAAAAGACATATTCTAAATTTATCTAAATATTGCAAAATTATTCTTTCAAAATTTGTGTCCAGTTCATTAGTATTTTTATGTGGGTGGATATCTATATGTACTCATATTCTGTACGACACTCTGTAAATCTATTAGAAAATTCCTAGAGAAAATCATTCAAGAAATTGGCTCCAAAACACTTTTACACAACAATTTGTTATTATATTTTTCAACAATGTGCATAAAAAGAAACAATGCGAATTTTTCCACATTTTTCACAATGAAAACTCATTTATCATATAAATACTGCTTATTTTTTTTTGTCATTCTGTATTCGTATTTCTAAAGAAGAAAGAAGTTTTAAATAATACTTTTTGAATAGCTAAGTTGATTAACTTAAAATTAAACTTCCTGAATAAAAGTCTTCTACAAGTACTTCAAAATTATATTTTCCCGAGTTATATTTTTCCATCAATGGAAAGAAACATACCAAATTCATTGTGACAATGCACAATTAAGCAATCACATTTTTCATTTAGTTCATTAGTCTTTTCAGTGGTTCGATATCCTTTTTAATAGTTAACTGTCACAAGTACATCTAGTTTATCAGATAATAAAGTGCTACCTAAATGGACCATTCATTAAATGATACTCTTTTATTCTAATTTAAATATGAGGTTACTTATAATGATCGAAATGCTGTTCGGGAGCTAATGAACGTTATTTTATACTTTTTTTCATATAGTAATTGCAAAAGACTTTTCATTTGTGAGGATTTAAATGTACAGAAAGAATTTTCTCTTCTTTGACATAAGATATGATTTAATTTCAGTAATTTTTTTTTTTAATTTTTTTTTTTTTACAAACTGTATAGTAATGTGTATTTTGATTTTTGTTTCTTCACTATTAGCTGATCAGTGAAGCGTTGCCCGCACCCATTATAAACAGAACTCAGATTTATATGATTTTATATATTTAACCCGATCTTGTATTAATTTATATTTTTAAATGCAAAATTCCTAAAACAAATTGATATATGTAGTGGTAAAAGCGCTCGTAAGAAAACATTTTCTTGTTTTTTCACGTAGGGTCGTTTCATAGTTTTAAAAAAAAGTAGCTTTTGGTGTCCAACATCTTTGAAATTTTTATCGTTTATAAATATAACTTTTTCAGCGCGTGTAAAAATTTCGTGAAAAAATATTGATAGCTAGCTGGAAAAGAAATATGTTTCTTCTCACCTTTTTTTTTTTTTTTTTTTTGGTTTTGCTTTCGCGTTGAGTACTTTAAAATAACAAAACAAAAATAATTCTTACCATTCGAACTCTAAAAAATTTTAATCGTTTATAAATATAACGGTATACAATGCGAGTTTAAAATTTCGTGAAAAAATACGCATAGTATTTAGTTGTGAAAACCTGTGCCGAAGCCGAGCAAACCCGCGCCGAAACAGCCGGCATTTTAGCGTTTTCATCAAGAATTTATCATATTTTATTTTCTTTAAATACTTCTAGTCGTCCAACCGTTTCGAAATATTTGTAGGTGATGCAAATCCGGCCTGTCTAGTTGCTCTAAAACGATTGTGTCGAAATAGCAATGTTTAGTTATGATTAACGTAAAAAAATAATTGTCTTCGGGAAGTGCGAAATGACGTGCAGCCGCGAATTTTTTCGAAACGGTTAAGATTCGTATTTTTGAAAACAGGTTGCACCATAGAAGAGAAGGTCTCAGATTTAAATATGTATTTTTGTGAATCGGTACCTCTGAAATACGAGAGCGTTGCCGAAAGATTGAAAAAGTCAACCGCAAAACGAATTTCCTTTTCAACTTTTTGATTTTTTTTTTCAAAAGAGCGCATTTTAAAGGGCGCATATCTTGGACACTATTTCAACAATATTTCTGCAAACGGACTGTGGTGTTTAAGACGTAAATGTACGAAAAAATATGTCTTCCTTTTTTTCAATATCCCGAACGGTTCGGCCAATAAACGTTAAAACAAGTGAACAAAAAAAAATGAACATTTCGTTCTTACCTTCTGCGCGTTCTGTAAAGCAGGGACTGATCATGCGCGCGTTCGTCTGCCGATTTTAGCAAAAAATATCTCTTTTAGATGAATTTTTAATTAATATGGCCAATTATCAAAAATTAAAAATATGAGCCTCAGGTGCGTAAGGAACTGCCTTGGACTATTCTCATCCAAATTTTCAGATTTCTACGTGCGGTAGATTTCGCTATCCATCGTCAACAGATACACAAATAGACAGATATACAGAGCGAAACTTTTTTTTATTAATATAGATTTTTATTTATATACATTCTGTGAAGTATATTCTGTATGTCTATTCCCAAATACACCATGAATACGTTTTTAAAAGTTGGCACTAAAAACATTTTTTAAATTTTATATTCCTTTACACTCTTTTGTCTTTAATTATAATTATACTCACTCTTATATGATTTAAACACCAGTTTGACTTTTCCCTCTTATAGATTCATATATTTTAGAAATACAACTACTCCCAGAACAGGCGTAAAATTGGAGTGAACTAGAAAAGCCCATGAAATACCTAAACTGTTCAACTCTTCTTCGTTAAGTAAAGTTGTTGAACGTGTCTTTCTGTACCAGATCTGTGACTCTTTTCACAATAACAACATTTAATACATGTATAAATTGACTTCAGAGCATGACTTCTAAACTTTCTACAAAACGCCAGACGAAATTCTTAACAGAAAATTTAAATTCGAAGAAACCAGTTGCAACCATATTCTTAGATATCGCCACGGCTTTTAAAGAAGTCTGGCTCGAGGGACTCATTTGCAAATTAATTCGTCTAATTATCCCGTCCGTACTTATACATTTCATAGACCTTTAATCTTGGCAATTTTACTTTTTACGCCCGCATTAATAACACCTTATCTACTCTCCAATTTATCACTGCCGCCACCCTTCAGGATTCGGTTCTTGGACCAACGCTTTTGAACTTATTGTTTAACGATATACCTTCAACAATGTTTACTTACCTTGTTTAATTTAAACCCTTATTTGCGCAGCTTATTTTTGATACATAAACTTGTAAAGACACCTTGATATGTTCATCGACTGGTGCAACCTGTGGAACGTTAAAATTGTTGAATAAGTCAAAATAACTTTCAAAAGCTGGCTATAAAAATATGTAGACTATTCTCAATAAGATTTTTCTTGAACTGCTGGATTACATTTCCAATCTCAACAAGAACGAAAAATCATGCTTCAAGCATAGATTATGAAATACTTTCGAACACTTCCAGGAAACTTAAACAAAACTTTGCCGATTAATAAGGTGAAAGTTGAATTGATGTCTAAGTAAACAAAATCAACGTCAAACCGAGCGGGGAGGCCAACCTTTCGGCTTAAGCTCAACTAGCACCGCCCAGCAGGTTTGTTTGCAATGCGGCAAAGCCTTAGATGATAATTATTAAAGTTGAGATACAACAATAGATACAAAACAATATTAATAGCTCACTTACTAACCGATAAACAATTAATAAATAAGATAATGCCAAAGAAAATAATCATAGTTTGAATAGTAGCATCGAGTGTATAAAAAGACTTGGGGGAAAAACTTGAATAATTAGATAGGGGTATTTACAGTAAACAGTTAACACAATTTAAGTACAGAATTATTGTCTAGTACTAAGAATATTAGGGAATAACATAAGTGATTGCATAGGAATATGTACATGTAGTAAAAATAATACACAAATCCAATACCTTCGAATACTCATAACACATTTGAAAACCCAACTTCCGCAATTACCATCAATAGTCAGAAAAATATCCGAATTATTTTGTGCAGCCATGTATATGATCTATAGATGCTATATATACCACATAGTATGCTCAAATTTAGTTCAGTTAGGTAACGCATCGCAAAGTTAAAAAATTCTATTGAGCAGTTTCCGTCAAAAACCAAAATGTATTCGATATCTTTTGTATTGGTCTGTCCTGTATAGGATCTGTAGCATTTTAACACACCAAGTAATATATAAAAAATTAGGTAAATTTAAAAACGCGTACCACAACTGAAAACGCACTTCCAGTAGTTATTTTTCATAGACAACCGAATTCTTTTCTGTGTCCCTGTAAATAAACGATGAATGCTATGCCCACCATATTCTACAGTAAGCCTCTTGTAGTGCACCTCATTGATATATATCAATTTTAATATGTTTGAAATAGTGTAACATCATTACAATACACAGCAAACGATTTTCCCCATAGATCGTAATGCAACGGAATTCTTTTGAGTGTCCCTGTAAATGAACTATAAATGCTACACACTTCATTTCCAACATCAAATATGCCATAGAAAACCTCAATAACTTATATCAATTGCATGGCAGTCCGAGTATATTTACGTGAGTTAGAGCTGAGACAGACAGACAGACAAACCGAATGCGTAAAACTTTTTCAACTATGTTGGAAAGTGTTAAAAAAGA
The DNA here is from genome assembly GCA_963931845.1 of Maratus michaelseni. Lineage (NCBI taxonomy): Eukaryota > Metazoa > Arthropoda > Arachnida > Araneae > Salticidae > Maratus > Maratus michaelseni. The sequence continues at coordinate 104,650,304 of OZ007588.1, read as the reverse complement.
CTGCGTTATTCAGCATTGATCGAAGATAATAGCTGACTTCCTTTATTTTGTTTTTCCTTACTCTTGTGTGTTTTACATACATTTACCTTAAACTTCTTATTTTTGTTATTTTATAAATTTCATAAATAAATATGTAAAATTATTATATTTTATTTTCACTTGTACACCCATTCTGTTACTGCTAAAAAAGTTGTATGGCTATCACTGAAAAATGACTTGTTTTCTTGAACCTTTACTCTTTAATTTCGACTGTTTTTAAAAATTAAACATTTTATCAGTTTACTTTCATCACTTTAAAAACTATATATATATATATATATATAATGTGGTCAGTTTCTTATGTTTCAATGGTTAAATTTTACTTAAAGTTTTATATATATATATATATATATATATATATATATATATATATATTAATTTAATTATATTTCTCATTTTTAATATTTTCCTAAATGTTTCTTTTATCTTTATTTATAATTATATTCCCGCTTAAGTAGTTTAAACAATAGTTAGACTTATTCTCTCGTATGTTTCTTTAAGTTTTAGAAATACATCTACTCATAGACAGGGAATAATGTTAGCGTTAACTAAGAGTCCCTTGAAATGCCTAAACTGTGCAGCTACATTCCCAAGTCGCTAGCCTTTGACCGGGGTGTAAAGTTGCACCGCCAACTGTCAAATCCATTAAAAGAACTCCATTGCTCCATGATACGATAATACAGGCAATTCACATACTATATATAAATCCTATTTTTGAATGAGCACTTTTTAAACATAGATTTGCATTACGTATGTGCACTTGGGTCATTTTCTTTTAAAAGAACAATTTAAGGATTTTATATTTTTAAAAAGTTGGAAATTGTACGTCAAAAACTGTGCAGCTACATTCCCAAGTCGCTAGCCTTTGACCGGGGTGTAAAGTTGCACCGCCAACTGTCAAATCCATTAAAAGAACCCCATTGCTCCATGATACGATAATACAGGCAATTCACATTCTGTATATAAATCCTATTTTTGAATGAGCACTTTTTAAACATAGATTTGCATTACGTATGTGCACTTGGGTCATTTTCTTTTAAAAGAACAATTTAAGGATTTTATATTTTTAAAAAGTTGGAAATTGTACGTCAAAAACTGTGCAGCTACATTCCCAAGTCGCTAGCCTTTGACCGGGGTGTAAAGTTGCACCGCCAACTGTCAAATCCATTAAAAGAACCCCATTGCTCCATGATACGATAATACAGGCAATTCACATTCTGTATATAAATCCTATTTTTGAATGAGCACTTTTTAAACATAGATTTGCATTACGTATGTGCACTTGGGTCATTTTCTTTTAAAAGAACAATTTAAGGATTTTATATTTTTAAAAAGTTGGAAATTGTACGTCAAAAACTGTGCAGCTACATTCCCAAGTCGCTAGCCTTTGACCGGGGTGTAAAGTTGCACCGCCAACTGTCAAATCCATTAAAAGAACCCCATTGCTCCATGATACGATAATACAGGCAATTCACATTCTGTATATAAATCCTATTTTTGAATGAGCACTTTTTAAACATAGATTTGCATTACGTATGTGCACTTGGGTCATTTTCTTTTAAAAGAACAATTTAAGGATTTTATATTTTTAACAAGTTGGAAATTGTACGTCAAAAACTGTGCAGCTACATTCCCAAGTCGCTAGCCTTTGACCGGGGTGTAAAGTTGCACCGCCAACTGTCAAATCCATTAAAAGAACCCCATTGCTCCATGATACGATAATACAGGCAATTCACATTCTGTATATAAATCCTATTTTTGAATGAGCACTTTTTAAATATATCTTTTCATTACGCATGTGCACTTGGGTCATTTCCTTTTAAAAGAACAATTTAAGCATTTTGTATTTTTAACAAGTTGGAAGTTGTACGTCAAACGTGACAAATTAGGTGTTTTCGTACTACAGCTAGTTTTATAAATATCTAGATCTTGGTGCAATAACTGTTGCACTCTTATGCAAAAATACATGAATACAACATTTATTTTATGTGCATATTTTCATATTATAGATATTAATTTTATTTTATGAAATTAAGTTTCAATGCACTTTTACAAACAGTTAATTACAATACTGTTACATTAAAATTCTATATACTATGAGAAAATATCCAATACAAAATCATCTTTTTTTTTCACTGAAAAATGAATTATATCGTCTGTTATTATGATATGTTTAATTTTCGTAATAAAATAAATACATTTTAGGTTGGCAACATTTTATCTTTTGTTTACATATACTGAATATTCCAATGGGAAACTTAAGCCTAGCTTTAAATAATTCAGAACTTGAATTCCATATTAAACTCTTGTTTTTTTTTTCATTTAATATCTATTACTGTGGAAACATCTATTCAAAAAACTGTCGGTAGATTATATCACCGCTAAAATTAAACAATTTTAGTATACAAATTTGTTTTTTAAATTCAGTAATACGGAAATGAACTCAATTTTAAATATTACGTAATCATCATGCCAACCTAGAATCATTACCTATCATGGGATATCGTTGAATTAATTACGTATGATAGGATTTAATAGAATGAAGAAAACTTCTATTAATATTTTTTTTAGTTCTGATTCAATTTTCATAAAATTTGAAATGATTCGACAAAATTCTGCAAAAATTATATTTATTGAATTTCAAACCATTCGGTTGGGTAGTTTTTGCGCTGTTATATGCGGACAGATGGACAGACGGACGGACCAGACGACGACTATATGTACTACGTATCTATATAATTACGAACACACCTAAAATATATATTTTTTTCTTCCCTTTTAAAATTGGGTACTATTGTATTTAGGAACTGTCTCTAAGTCATAAAATGTTGTCAGCAAATAATCTTTTAGAATGTTAAACGCCCCAAAGTATAATTTTAAATTTCAAATACGCAGAACAATGGAAAAGAAAGACAAGGTAATGACACTGGAACAGAGAAATGACAGGTGAATGACAAAAAGTAAGATTAGCTTGTCTACTATCATAGCTATAAAGACAAAAAGGAATTCCATTTAAAGATAACTTTAAAAACTCAGTACCAATAAAGAGTAATCCCGGATTGATCTTTTATTACAATATTAAACAAATAAGAGAGACAAGGTAATGACAGTTAAAAAAAAAAAAGACTTATCAAGGTATAACTGAAAATATCTAACCTTTATTTGTCCATGCTTGTTTCTGCAAAAAGAAGAAATCAAGATAGCTTCACTGATGATGCCACTGTTCACACGTGGAATTCTGGGGTAATATGACTGTTGCCAGATGTTACAATCATTATTTTCTTTTTATGACAGGGGAATGACAACAAAACCAAATAACATTTTATATTATTTTTTCTGAAAAATACAAACCATGAAAAGTCTTCACTTTTTCAATCTGTAGTATTATATGATAGTTTAAAAAAAATTAAATAACAAATTTATAGCAAATATGTTTGCATGGTCAACTTTAAACAAAAACACTTTTGTGCTAAGGTACATGCAGGGATACACAGGGGAATGCCATTTATCATATAAAACAATTTGTTTAAGTGGCTTATAGTTATAAATAAAATGCTATATTCTATTACGCAAACATAAAGCATGTGATTAACGTATTCTAATGTTCTGCTATATTTTTATCTCACTGCCTAGCGAATCCCGAGAGCTACTGTTCCCGCAGGTTCTGTATGTATGTACATAATGTATGTACGTAACGCCATAACTCTTGATAGAAATATCCGCTTTGCTTTAAATTTTGTATATCGGTTCATTCTGATAAGGCGCTTCCCTGATTAGTTTTGGGGGTTCATTGGTTAAGTATAAAAAGGAGGAAGGAGAGGGGCTAATCCCTTGTTAATTTATTGCGATTTTTTTATTTTTCGGGGAGGGGGCATTATTCTTTGAAATAAGAGTATAATATACAATTAGTGTGAATAGCCTGTGAGCTCAATGCCATCAGTTTAACTGGACACTTTTCGTTTATTCATTATTTTTTAAGCAGCGACAGGAATCTCGGCAGAAAATAGTCCACTTGTGAACACGAAGGCAGTCTTAGATTATATTTAAAAGTAATCAAATAACAGAATATGCAACTTCCTGAATTAGAGTCTCGCAGAAGTATAATAGAAATGAATTTTCCTCCGTAGAATATTTTTCAATCAATGAAAAGAAGGATTTTAAATCCATGCAAATGATGCACAATTAAGCGATGAAAATTTACATTCAGTTCATTAGTCTTTGAAGTTGCTGGATATCTTTTTCAATAGTTTACTGTCATAAGTACATTTAGTTTATTAGATAATAAAAGGCTTCCTCAATTATTCATTAAATGTTCCCTTCTAATTTGATTATTGGGTGATTTATTATATTAGAACATTTGTAAGGAAGGTGATGGATGTTCTGTTTTACTTTTCTTTACTAAGTAATTGGATGAATTCTCTTTACTAATGATTTGAAAGTATATTCAAGGGAAAACTAGTCGTTGGGGGCCACCGCAATACTTACCCACCATGGACATGCAAAATATAAAATATGAAAATAAAAATTATGTAAACTGTTTATAAAATGTATTGCAATTTGAATAAAATCGTGGCTTGATAACGTCATAAACTTTAAATGCTCTATGACTAAATTGCGTAAAAGAAACGTCCTTATAACTCCAAAATTGATAATCATATTAACTAACGATTTACTGCGTCGGATTAAGCGTCTCATTTCCAATTAAAATATATCTTTGAATTGAAATTTGAATGAAATACAGGGCCCTGAAAAATCGAAGAGTGTGGTAAATAGGATTACAAATATCTCGGCAACTCATTATCCGATCGACTTCATTCTTTATGCAAAATTTATGTGTGTTTATTGTATTTTATATTCGTTTCTTAAAATAAACAATTTCGAAAAATTGTACATACCTTTTATCAGAACGAATATTTCGAGAGTCCGAAAAAAATAGTTCCGGATAATCGAGGTTACTGAAATTCAATAAGGTTTTTCCCATTATTACATACTAAGTACACACCAAATTTCAAGTCTCTTATCTCAATTTGTTCGGGAGATAGAGCGTTTAGACACACACACACACACACACACACACACACACACAGGCATACAGACGGACGGATTTTTTTTTCTAAAAATATGTTTTTCGGAATCTCCAGTGTCTGAAACGTGTAAATTCGTCAAAAAGATTTTTTTCGATTTTCAAAACGATTACAAGACTTACGCTATACTACGTATGATGGGTAAGTAAAAACGTATTTTCCTTATAGGTAATATTATTATTTAACTTCAAGAGATATTTTTGGCTGTATTTTATAAACTGTATATTCGTGTGTGTTTCGAATTTTTAATTTGTCTAATTTCTGTTGCAAACTAATTATTTGGCTGCATTGTGCTTTTAATATGTTTAAGGTAAGCATATTTATTTATCGGCAGTTGGGTATCATTTTTGTAAATTCCGATAAATTTCTATGGCGAACTTTAACAAACAATATATTCATATAAAATGATATTTTAATCCTCTATTGTGTGTATTATCTATTGATACTCAATTATTTAATTTTAAATGATGCTTTTTATCAGGTCAAATAAATATATTTTATCTACTTCACTTGATAAAGACATATAAAGGTGTATTTTGGTGTACTTTTCGAAAGGTACTTCTTTAATATTCTTTTTGTTTACAGCAGAAACTTTTCTTGACGTTTATCATCATAATGAAGATTTCAAATCTTTAATAAAATTATCTTCTTTGTTGAATTTTAATGTTTTCTAAATCCTTATTAGACCCAGTGATGTAAAATACCTGTGTATTTATTTTAAAAAGTAAATACCCAGGGTACATACTCTTGTAAATACCCATTTTGGGTATTTACCTGAGTCTTTATTCTTCAATTAAATATAGCTGTGAAAAAAACTTGTATTGCTATTTGTTACAATGCATTACTATAGAAGAAAGAAAAATTAGGAACTTTAAACTTCATACAACTCTTAAATTTTAAAGAAACTCGACATTTTGCATTTAAATATTGAATTTAAATATATTTTTTTTAATTATAATGCAGAATGTAAAAAATCTAATGTATTTATTCAGAAAACTTTTCTTAAAAAGATAATTTTAATTAAATTTATGTAACAGATACACTTAATATGAGCAACGCCAATTCAGCTAATGGATTAGTACTCCAATAAAGAGGACATATTCTCTGATCTTTCTTACAAGACTTTTCTTTCCCGGATAAACTCTTTTCCTCTGCAGATAACTACATAAGTCTGGAGTGCTAATTTCATATGATGATCAATTTCATAAATAAAGGTTAAACTATCAAGCAAATCTGACAGTTTTAAGATGCAGTCACTCAAAAGAAAAAGAGAACAACCCCATGCATTTTAATCACAAAATTGTACCAAAGAATACCAAAATAGCCATTCAATAAGAAATTGTATATTATTTCAATTTATGTAAATAAAAAAAAAACTTTATGCTTTAATTGTACCAAACTGGCATTTTTATTACGAACTCCTAACTTTGGCATCATATTTGGCTTGTTCATTAAATCTAACCTTCAGAAGCCAAACTTAACCTTCAGAAACCAGCACTTATAGTTAAGTCTTTTTGTCGCGTAGTTTAAGAATTATGAAGATTTTAAAATTTGGAACTCCAAATGTTAAATTCATTTTTAATCATTGCAGAACAGATTGTAATGCGAGTTGTTTACGCGGTTTTTACTACTTGCCGAATAAGAGATAATTTTATAATTCATATATTTGAAGTCTTCAGAAATAAATTTTTTTAACAACAATTGGAAATTCATATTTTCTTCGAAAAAAAAAATCTACCTTTTTATAATCCGTGCTCGTATCTATCTATGTAACCTCAAAAAATCGGAAACCTCAGGACTATGAAATTTGGCACACGGGTTGCTGGTAGGGGGCCCCATGAACGATTGGGGCAAAAAAGTCGAAAAATTTAAATAGATTTTTTTTTAATTTTATGTTTTTGACGTATTTTTGCCTTTTTTTATGTTCTACCCGTAATCGCGCGTGTTCTAACCACTTCTAAATGTTTACTGCAATGTGAGATATACATATTACTTACGCTACGCTGCAATACTAAGAATCTGCAGCGGGTATTACTATAATTATTTTATCTCGCATGCAAATAATTAGAGATTATTTGATTTCACTTAATTATTTACCATTTTTTAAAAAATAAAGAAAAACATTTTATCACAAACATCAACAAAACTTTTTATTCTATTTATTCCCTTATTCCAAAGATATCGTTTTATCGTCTGCTGCCGTAGTGACATGATAAATTAAATTTCATTTTTTAAAAAAATGCACAGTAGTAGAAAAATATTTTCAACATATTACATAGATACATCTTGTTGCACTGATTTTGATTTATTTATTTTGGTTTTAGAATTAAATTCATGAACTCCCGTGCGTAGAACGGGTTAAACAACTAGTATTTAATTAATTTACGAAACAAATAGGTTCAGTTATAATAATATAAAATTACAGCTCATTTCACCAAATAGTTCTTGAATTATGCTTAAAATAAATACTCGCATTGCAATCTATTTTGCAAGATTAGAAATAAATTGAACATTAAGAGTTTTAAATTGTAAACCTTCATAATTCCCAAATCACTTGACCGAATGACTTCCCGCTTTATTTGGTATCTTAAGGTAAAATTTACAGAAAAAAAAATACGATGTCAAAATTGGGCGCTTGTATTGAAAATTTCAGAGTTCATTACAATTTCAATATGAAAACGACTCTTAACCTTATTTTTAACACTTTCCAGCCTAGTTAAAAAGTGTTTATGACTTCGGTTTTTCTGGCCGTATGGCCGTCTGCCGTCTGTCCGTGCTCTAACTCCGTAAATATGCTCGGATTGCCTTGCAATTTTGATATGTTATTGTCGTTATCTATAGCACGTTCCCTATTTCAACTGAAGTGTGTAGCACTTATAGTTTTTTTACAGGGACACTCAAAATAATTCCGTTACATTACGGTCTATGGGGAAAAATCATTTGCGGTTTATTTTAATGATGTTACACAATTGCAAACACTTTGTAATTGATATATATCATTAAGGTGTATTGCAATAAGCTTAATATGGAATATGGTGTGCATAGCACTTATAGTTAATTTACAGGGACAGTCAAAATAATTCCGTTACATTACGTCTATGGAGAAAAATTGTCTGCGGTTTATTTAAATAATGTTTCACTATTTTAAACGCATTGAAATTTATATATATCACTAAGGTGCATTACAAGAGGCTTACTACAGAATATTGTGTGTATAGCTGTCATCGTTCATTTACAGGGACACACAAAAGAATTCTCTACTGTCTGTTAACAATAATACCTGGAAGTGCGTTTTAAGTTACTGCACGCGATTTTAAATTTAACTAACTTTTTGTTTATTACGTAGTGTATATAAATTCTGTAGATCATATACAGGGAAGCACAAAAGTTCGCGAACACATTTCTGTTTATTGACAGAAACTCCAGCAGGAGAATTTTAAACTGTGCTACGCGTTTCTTAACTGAACTAAAATTTAGCATCCTATGTAGTATATATACAAATCTATAGATCATATACAGGGCTGAATAAAAGTATTCGGATATTTTTACGAATATTGTATACGTTGGAAATTCCTGAAATTATGTTTTTAAATATGTTATGCGTTTTCCAAATTGTTTACTTAGATGTTATCTTTCAGCTTATTAAACGGTATGATTTGTAAAATTATTTTGGAAGCGTTGGGAAGTGTTACATAATCTATGCTTGACGCATGATTTTTCGTTCTTGTTTTAAAACATAAATTGAAAAAGTCATAAATTCCGGTCGAATGGCTATTTCTGTTCTTATATCTGAAAATTTTGGGCATTCTTTGTATTTTGGCCATCTATACCTCCTTGCATCATTAGATTAAAAAATATATGTTGCAAGATAGAAAAGACTAATGTCAGATTTTCTTTTCGAATAACTTTTTCTTTATTTTTTTTTCTTTTTGCAATAAAGATACAGAAAATAGTTGTATATACATTATATTACAGTGTTAAGTTTTTTATATGCTAAATGAATCTGGGATTTATTTGATTGAAGGGATTCAGTTAGTTCTAAAACTGGTTTAAAATGGAGACAACTTTTTTTCAACATGAATCCAAAATTTTCTCTTTAGCTGATTATCTTCTTCATTAATTGCCATAATTTTTAATATAAACATTTGATATTATTTATTTTTTTAACCCTTTATAGTTCTTTGGGATAAAAATTTCCCACCATAGGTTATTTTCCTCACTATTTCTTTGTAAAAAAAATAACGTGCCTTTATTGATTTTTTTGTGCGCGTAAATGTATCCCATTATTTGTACTCATTTCTCCACACAGCTGGGTACTATTTATGAACGCAGAAAGGTGGTGTCTATGTTCATGGTACTGGTATAGTATAGTATTTTCGTCGGCTTTCGGAGTATTAAGACTGTACTCAAATCCAAACTGTCTACTTTTTGACGTACGTGTTAATTCATTTTTGTTCGGAAACGCATGCAATTGGCCTGTGTTCTTCTTCAGAAACTTTGTAATCGACAGTGGGTTTCTATTTAATGGTAAATGCAGGAGATCTTTCAGCAAATACTGTCAAAATCGATGTTTTGAACGAAATTTCCAACCGCACAAAACGAGAATGGGGAAAAACGTGACACGAATCGCTTATTACTGGATTAGTAATTTATTTATCAAAAATTGGAAAACTCATTTCGATTCCAAATCGCTTCAATAGTCAGATCCGCCAATTTTATGCCTTTGCGTTTAAAAATGAGTCAGGAAATGTGCCAAAAAGTTTAGAGTTCCTGAGAATGTCTTTTGAGAACCACCTTAACAACGCCATTTTCTGTCTTTGAGGAAATCGTTGTTTCCTTTTGCATGCTAAACTGCTACAATTGATATGACATACATCCTACTTGTATTATATGCTATCATTACGAGAACGGAAAGAAAACTTTCTTCTGCTGTCACACTGATTCGTATGAGGGTCTTTTTATGAATGATGAACAAAGATTTTTGATACACGTTGCATTAGCTTATCTTTATTCTGTATTTAATGTATTTCTAGTATTGTGTATATCTTTCTTTGGTTATATCAGATAAAACTTTGGAAGTCCTTATTTCTTTGATGTTCGAAAAATATTTAGAAAAAAAATCTCGATTAAAATCAAACATTAAAAGAGATTGAGAGTTAAAGGTTTAAGGCAGTGCAAATAAATTTTCCATTTAGGTTTTAATGGGAATTTCAATTTTTTTTTTAAAATCTTCGTTACTAAATTCGACTGAAAATTGCGTGTAAATGGTTACTTTCTTTGATGGTCCTCATCATCGCTATAACAATTACATTTATTTAAAAAAAATTCTTAAATGACTGGCCTCTTAAAATATCAGAACATAGTTATTGTAAAAGATGATCAAGACCAGTCAATCGGGCCACATGCAGGTATTTTTCTTTAACCAAAGTGAAAGCTGCTATATATTTGAAGTACCTTAACCAACTATTTCAAGAATTGTTTCAATATTATAATTTTTTACAGTGAAATATTAAAATACTCAGTTGTTGAGTATTTACCTATTCACCCCAGGCTTGGGTATTTACCTATTTACGCCAGGCTTGGGTATTTACCTATTAACGCCAGGCTTGGGTATTTACCTATTTACGCCTGGCTTGGGTATTTACCTATTTACGCCATGCTTGGGTATATACCTAGGTATATACCCAAAAATAAATACCTACCCGCTGGGTATTTACGCTTCCTACATCACTGATTAGGCTAAATATAAAAATATATCAAAATCTAAATGCACACTATTCACTCGGTGTGTAATAAATAGGGACCAAAAAAAGGTCAACATTTATTTGCGAAACGTTATTAATATTATCATTATTTTATTAAGTATAATCAATTTTAGGTACACATTTAATTTTAATGTTTTATAAATCCTTATATCCTTAACATATATATATATATAGGGTGTCCCAAAAGTGCTTGACACATTTTAAAATTAAATAAAATATCAAGCAACTGGCGTAAGAGAGTGAGGTTGGCACAAAAATTCTTCTTATGATCTGAAATTTTGTTTAAAAAAATATAAAAATTAGGTCCAAAGATTTTTCATAGATGGCGCTGATTCCGGAAAGTTATCGAATAGGTAGAATGCCTTTATACCAAGCAATGACGAAAGACGCGCAGTTTTTGTCGAAATTATGGCAACCCACATTCCAGAACTTAACAATACTCGTCCTCATGAGTTCGATTAGACGGCGAGAATGGATAGAGGAGTATTGTTACGATCTGGATTATTGTTTGCTTTAGTTTGGACAAAAACTGTGTATACGCATTGTGCGTCTTTTGCTATTGTTATGTATTAGCATTCTACCTTTTCGATAACTTTCCTGAATTAACGCCATCTATGAAAACTTTTTGGAACTATTTTTTTTTATTTGCTTAAACACAATTTCAGATCATAAGAAGCATTTTCGTCCAAACCGCACTCTCGTACGTCAATTGCTTGATCTTTTATTGAATTTTAAAATGTGCCAAAGACTTTTGGGAAAACCTGTATATCAAAATCAAAATACCACCTCCGTTCGATATGTGAGAAATACAGAGATAAAGTGTGAAAGAAAATAAAAAATTAAAAAAAAAGCAGATTTTGACTATCAAAAGAAATGTGTTTAACAATCGCAGTGAACAAAAATATAATATTGAAACTATTATATTAAAATCTGAGGGTTTCTTTCAATAATTTCCGTTTTTATTTCGTTTCTGTTTTATTTTATGTTTCGTCCATATACGATATGAGATATGAGAAGAAATACCGCAAGTTAATCATATAGCAAATATATCTAAACTTTCTTCAGTCTACTACGGTTACTGCTTGACCTTGTAATGGTATTCCACCGAGCAAATACATTTCCGCGGATGTACGTTAACTATTCTGGATTTTCCTTATTTATTTGGTATGCTATATTAGACATATTTGATCTTCTTTTAGAGTAATATGTTTACTATCTGTTCAATGGTAATACAGAAATTATTATGTTTGGAAAACAGCGATTTTGATGAAATCAGACTTTTGAATATTTAATATTTATTTGATTAGTTTATCCAAAAAAAGAAAAGAAAAAAAAATTAACACATATTCTTACATTCAAATAGTCTTTCCAGATTTTGTTGAGTAAAATATTTCAGTGCTGTATTTTATGTAAAATAATAAAATGAATGCAAAAATAAAAAAGCTATATCTGAAAAATCTAAAACAAAATCTCTACACACATTTAAGCATTTAAATTATTCGTAACATAATGCGGCTAACACATTTTAAAAAGTGCGATTTCTGACTTAAAATATATTATTTGCTATTAATATTTAAAAATCGTAATGTAATTCAATGTAAATTAATGTAATGATTGTCCATACGTGCGCACTGGTCTATGTCTTAAACAAATCGGATTTAGCTTTTAAATTTTATCCGGTGGAGGACTTCCGTGATCGGGTCTACTACCGTTCCAGTCAGTAACTGAGAGAAGGAGCATCCAATTCAGGCGGGTGCCGCATTTTCAGCGACAATTACAACCAGTCATTTAAAAGAGAAAACGCATGTTAGTATGAGGAACCATTCGAAGAGAAACAAAAGTGTTTTTTATATTAACTTTTCTTTCCTAGCCACTAAAATTTAATATCATTAAGAAACCTTTTCTTAAAATCTTGATTCTTACACGATAATAAGTACGAGGGTAAGTCATTAAGTAAGTCACAAAAGATAATTAAATAATAACTTACAATGATATTCACTTCAAAACTATTTTTATTTCTCAACATATTCTCCACCAATATTTATGCACTTCTATCACCGTTTTATCACTGCCCCAACACCAGCTGCATACAATTCTTTGGGTTTGCTGTCTCAGCCGCATTAGGACTTCAAGTTGAAGCTTTTCATCATCTGTGAACATCATCTTGCTTCCAAGATGGTTTTTTAGAGGACTAAACAGATGAATATTGCTTGGACCTAAGTTGAAGCTGTATGTTGGATATGTTGAAGAAGTTGCAAGATGATTTTCACAGATGATAAAAAAGTTCAACTTGAAGTCCTAATGTGGCTGAGGCAACAACCCAAAGAACGTTATGCAGCTGGTGTTGGGGCAGTGATAAAACGGTGATATAAGTGCGTAAATATTGGTGGAGAATATGTTGAGAAATAAAAATAGTTTTGAAGTGAATATCATTGTAAGTTATTATTTAATTATCTTTTGTGACTTACTTAATGACTTTCTCTTGTAATGTACAAATATACAGACTGTGCGCAAACAGCATAGAATTTTTTTTGCATGTTAATATGTGTATCAGAAATAAAACCTACAAAACTAAGAACAAAAATGATGCATCAAGCATATATTATGACACTCTTTCCAACACTAACAGAAAATTATTAAGAAATTTCATTATTTCATACGATAAAATCGACTCTAGGCAAATCTGTAACCGAATTCTTTTAAGCATCTCTGTAAATGAATGATAAATGTTACACACTCCATGGTCTATAGAAAACATATTGTGTTGCATCTCGATGATCCTTTTTAATCCCATTATGTTTGAAGTATTATAGCAGCATTAAATTGCATCGTAATGAATTAGTACCCCTGTAAACGAATTATGAATACTACACATTTCATTTTCAATGCCGAACATTATATAGTAAACATTAATAACATATAAAAATTACACACTAAGTATATTTATTAGAGTTAAAGTACGGGCAGACAGACAAAGCGGGTACATAAAAATTTTTCAACTATTTTGGAAAGTGTTAAACCATTTTATGAATTTATGGGCTCTTCATGTGGAAAATTAATCAGATTGATAGTATCGAAATATTAGGGTTTATCATAAGACTTTTCCTTTTATGAATGCTTATATACAGGGTGTTTCACAAAGAACTCCTAACTTTAAAAATCAATAACCAGGAAACGGTGATAGATAGATGAATGAAACCAGTGGTATGTTTATTAAGAAAATCGTAAGAATCTTATACATAAATCTCAAAATTTAGTTAAAAGTAGCACCGATAGATGGCGCTGAGAGCGTTAAGAATCCTAAAGAGAGTTCAGAAGTATAGAAAGACTAGCCGCCGAAGATTTCGCTATTGAAATCTGACCGCTATTAGCGTATAGTGAAAATTCGTATCGGCCACGTTGCCTGTCTGTTGAAATTTTTTGAAAAGCTCACGAATTGTTTTCCCATCTGGGCCTTTTGCGACTTGAAATCGTGTTTGAAAACTTCACGTTGTGGCAGTAGGACTCTGATTTAATCGGTGATACTCCAACATTATAAACACACGTTCCTCCACGGTTTACATCACTTTCGGAATTATTTTCACTATACGCTAATAGCGGTCAGACTTCAATGGCGAAATCTTCGACGACTAGTCTTTCTATGCTTCTGAACTCTCTTTAGAAGGATTCTTAACGCTCTCAGCGCCATCTATCGGTGCTATTTTTAACTAAATTTTGAGATTTATGTATAAGATTCTTAGGATTTTTTTAATAAACATGCCACTGGTTTCATGTTTCTATCTATCACCGTTTCCGGGTTATTAATTTTTAAAGTTAGGGGTCTTTTGTGAAACACCCTGTATGAAAGCCTATAGCCTGGCACTTTCTTATCCCTATTGTTGTTATTATTTAAGGGGATATATGCCTTTCTATACTCTATAATCATACGGTCCTCTTTCATTCATTTTTAACGCTTTCCAACATAGTTGAAAAGTGTTTATGAATTCCGTTTGTCTGTCTGTCTGCCGTCTGTCTGTTCGTGCTCTTACTCGCATAAATATATATTGTCATGCAGTTGAAGTTTACTACGGCATGTTCGGTGTTGAAAATGAAGTGTGGAGCAGTTATATTTTGTTTACAGGGACACTCAAAAGAATTCCGTTCCATTAGAGTCTATGAGGAAAAAATCATTTGTGGCATATTTCAATGATGTTACACAATTTTAAGCAAATTGAAATTGATATATATCGCTGTGGTGCCCTAAAAAAGGCTTACTTTCGAATGTGGTGTACATAGCACTTGCAATTCCTTTACAGGGTCACTCAAAACAATTCTGTTACATTATGGCATATGGCGAAAAATCGTTTGCTGTTTATTTTAATAATGTTTCACTATATGAAACATACTAAAATTGATTTATATCACTAAGGTGTATTACAAGAGACTTGCTATAGAATATTGTGTGTATAGCATTCATCGTTCATTTACAGAGACACATAAAATAATTCGGTACTGTTTGTTAACAATAATCGCTGGAAGTGCGTTTTTAGTTGCTGAGCACGTTTCTAAATTTAATTATTTTTTTCTTTATTACTTCGTGTGTATAAATCATATAGATCATATACAGGGCAGCGCAAAAATTCTCCAGTACATTTCAGTTTATTGACGAAAATTTCAGAAGGGGAATTTTAAACTGTGCTACGCATTTTCTAACTGAAATAAAATTAAGCATTCTATATAGTATAGATACAAATCTATAGATCATATACAGGGCTCACAAAAGAGTTCGGATATTTTTTCGAATATTGTTGTATTGTGTTTTTAAATACTTATTTCTTTCACCTTACTAAATGCTAAAAATTTGTAAAACTATTTTGGAAGTGTTCGAAAGGGTTACATAATCTCTGCTTGACGCATGATTTTTCGTTCTTGTCATATCACTTAATGGGTGATACGAATGTTAAGATATTATACATTTTAAGGCATTATTTCAAACTAGGTCTTAAAACTACTGACACTGTCCGCAAAATTCCCGAAGTTGGATGCTAAGACAGGATTAATGTCTGGACAGCTCAGAGCGGATTCAAATGTTTTAAGAGAGGCAATAAATATAGAGTTTAAATTATAAAAAAAAATAGTAAAAATATATCTTACTACAAGAATATAAAATCAGATTTAAAGCGTAGATTATGAAAGAATTTCCTGTACATTCAGAATACTGTAACAAACTTTTACCGTTTAATAAGGGGGAAAATGATGTTTAAGTAAACAATTTAGAAAACGCATAATACATTTGAAAACCCAATTTTACCAATTACATCTATAGTCAGGAGAATATTTGAATTCTTTTGTAAAGCCCTGTATACGATATATAGATTTGTATATAGACTACGTAGTTTGCAAAAAATTAGTTCACTTAGGAAACGCTTGAACACAGTTGAAAATTCATCTTTAGCAATTTCCATCAATAAGCGGAAATAACTCGAATTTTTTTGTGCAGCCATTTATATGATTTATAAAATTTAAACACACTAAGTAATAGAAGAGACAAAAAATTAGTTAAGTATAAAAACACATACCATAATGTAAACCGCAAGTCCAAAAATTATCGCTCATAGACAGTACTGTAACCAAAAATCTTTTCTGTGTCCCTGTAAAGCAACGATAAGATCTGTGCACACCATATTGTATAGTAAGCATCTTGTAGTGCACCTGAGTGATAAGTCAATGATAGTCACCTAAGTTCGAAATAGTGTAACATCATTAAAACACACAGCAAAATAAATTTTCCCACAGACTGTAATGTAACAGAATTATTTTGAGTACTCCTGTAAACAAATTAGGTATGCTACACAGTTCATTTTTAATACGGAACATGCTATGGTAAAATTCAATAACACATTATATCAATTACATGGCAGTCCGAGTATATTTAAGATAATAAGAACCCAGGCAAAGCGCTAGTCAGACAAAAGGTCAGACAGACAGACAAACTGAATCCATAAACCCTTTCCAATTATGTTGGAAAATGTTAAAAAGAAAAACAGTTTTTGATCCTATTGCAAATGGGGGGAGGGGGGGGCAAAAATTAGACTTATCTCTACCCAACTTCCTTTTTTTTTTCAAAATAAAAATTAAATAGTTCCGAACATGACTAATATATCCCAAATAATACATTATATAGTTAATATATTATACAACTAATACATTGACTAACTAATACATTAACTTATACATTTCAACATAAAAATATAACAAATCGAAGATCAAAATTCAGTTCTCGTATCGAAAGCAATTAGTTACTGACTTATAACTCAAAGGCGTGATGTACATTAAAAATGTAACGAATCTGTGAGGGTTTAAAAGAATGTGACCGGAATTATTTAAGAAAATTTCTTAAACTGCTTTCAAAGTTAGAGGATTATAAATTAGTTGAAATACACATAGAATATCAATTATATGTATAGTTGAGTTAGTAGTTTATTTATCAGTTGTCATAAATCATACAAAACTAAAAGTAGTAAAATTAACTCCAGTGTGTTATTTGTGTACTTGGATCTTAAATTCGTCATATTTCTACTTTTATGTTTTGCATATGAAAATTTATGTTCTGTGTATGGCATGGCATTCCTATGTAAAAACCACATATTAAGGTTCAAAATTAATGGATTGTTATCAACAATTTGTAACACGTGGCAACAGAAACAAACAAAAACATTTTTACTCCTGTTTATTTAATTCAACTTTGTCTTCGTATGTAAAGATGTAATTTTATAATATATATTTAACTCACTTTCAGATATGGTAGAATTATAAAAAATATGGTGTGTTTCCAATTGTTTTATACAAAGTTATGTTTCCGATAGCAACACAACATTTTAATATTTTTATAACTTAATTATAAATTAATAATTTTAAGTCCTTTTTTCTGTTACCGTGTCACAGGTGTTAAATTGCCAAATACTGTTTATGGTTACAATTGTATATGAGTTACAGCAACAACGGGATTAATTACGCACCAAATCACGATCGCCCATGAAGACCAACTGTGGTGAAACTGTAACGATGAAATACGTATTTTAAACGCTAAAAAGTAGAAAATATAAATAAAAAATATAGAGTTTAATATATATTTGTAAAAATACGCTTTAATCAATTAATAGTTTCATATTAATAATATTATTATTACACGTTGAGATATCAGTTTAGAAATCCTAAAAAGATAGTCTAAACAATTCTTTCTATTCTTTCCTGTTTTCATATTTTAAACAATAATCAGAACAAAAACAATAATGTTTTTAACAAAGTTACTATCTGGCGTTTTCTACCAGGCGTGAAAGCAGAGAATTTTCCGTAATCGGCGTCGGTGCCTATGCATAATGTATTGTAATGAAATTTATTTCGAAAAATCTCGAATTTCAGTCATGAAATTAGGCATGGTTTTTAAGATAAACATAACTTTTCCAGTGATACCTCATTCATTGTTGTGCATTTTGAAAATACAAAGAAAAAACAATGTTGGCAACATAATAATATGTGTGATTATTGTGTCACGTGGAATTAGATTTTAAGAACATTTGTGCCTGGAAAATATTGTAAAAATATCCAGTATTTCTAAATTGCTTTCTCAGTGTATAAGCACAATTTAATTAAAATGAATTTTTAATTGATAATAAAGTTCT
Organism: Maratus michaelseni; assembly: GCA_963931845.1. Lineage (NCBI taxonomy): Eukaryota > Metazoa > Arthropoda > Arachnida > Araneae > Salticidae > Maratus > Maratus michaelseni. The sequence continues at coordinate 104,631,755 of OZ007588.1, read as the reverse complement.
GAAAATACGGAAATATTGTATTTTCATCGGGATCGCACAAACTTACATAATTTCTAGAACTATAGCGCATCATAGAGTGAGTGAAAAATCGTTAAAAAATTTCATCTTTATACGCAAGAACCATGTTAAGTTAAAGAAAAGTGTGTAAAAATACAAAATTCGTTTATAAGAAGCCTATGAATAATAAAACACAATGTATTTATAATACATTACAAATATATACATGTATTGATTTAAAAAATAATAATTCTTCAAATGTATGCTTCATTTATGGAGAAGCATTTTTTAAGTGAATTATATTTTTTCTATCACCAATTTTTTTTCTATTGATTAGAATTTTTTAAGACACACCTGCAACTTTCCGATATAGTGCAAAATTCGTTTATAAGAAGGCTGTGATTAATGAAACACAATGTATTTATATTACATTACAAATATATACATGTATTGATTTAAAAAATAATAATTCTTCAAATGTATGCTGCATTTATGGAAAAGCCTTTTTTAAGTTAATTGTATTTTTTTTCTATCACCAAGTGTTTTTCTATTGCTTAGAATTGATTAAGACACACCTGCAACCTTCTGATATAGTGCAAAATTCGTTTATAAGAAGCCTATGAACAATAAAACACAATGTATTTATATTACATTACAAATATATACATGTATTGATTTTGAAATTAATCATTCTTAAAATGTATGCTTCATTTATGGAGAAGCATTTTTAAGTGAATTGTATTTTTTTGTATCACCAAGTGTTTTTCTATTGCTTAGAATTTATTAAGACACACCTGCAACCTTCCGATATAGTGCAAAATTCGTTTATAAGAAGGCTGTGATTAATAAAACACAATGTACGTTATTATTATAATATTACGTTACAAATATATACATGTATAGATTTAAAAAATAATAATTCTCCAAATGTATACTTCATTTATGGAGAAGCATTTTTTAAGTGAAATGTATTTTTTTTCTATTACCAAGTGCTTTTCTATTGCTTAGAATTGATTAAGACGCACCCGCAATCTTCCGATATATAAGTATAACACTTGCCGCATAATTTTATTTAATAGCCAATTCCTATCATTATTATGTATGACCATTACTACATATTTAAAATTCGGGAATATCCGCATTCTAACCATTTCCTAATGTGTAAGTGTAATTTAGTACGAAAATACATTGAGTAAATTTATAATTCATAATTTTTTGTTACTTTTATTAAAATTGCGTTAAAAGGTAATCGTGAAAACTACTAGTTACATGATTATGGGTACTCTTTTAACAAATTAAACAAATTGAGCTTATTAAATCATTTCAAAATATGATTATTTCATTAAGTAATTTTCAGTAAATCTTCTAAAAGCCATTTTCCATGTTTCCAAACAGCCTGAACTTTTTATAATATATTCGTTTAACTTTAGAAGAACGCTTTTCATTATTTTCAAATATTTCCAAACAGCCTGAAATTTTTATAATATACTCTTTTAACTTTAGGATAACGCTGTCTATTATTTTTTAAAATGCATATTAATTTTAAACTATCAACTACATTGAAAATATTAAAATATTAATAAATTTAATGCATATTTTATCATGATAATTATGGGTAACTGATCAGTTAAAAATAAGAAAAGGCAAAGCATTTTTTTTTCAAAGTAATACCACATAAAAAAAGTCCATAATGCATTTCATTATATATATAAAAATAAAATAGGTTTTAACAATTTTTCAATATAAGTAGCGAATGTGTCTGTGAAACATGATGGATTACCTATTCGATAACAAAATAGCAGTTTATTTTGCATTCGATATATATTTTTATTTTAGTTTCTTTTAAATCTAAACAGCAATAGCAATTTTTCGCATAAAAATATTTAGTTTTCTATTAAAGCTATTTTTATCGCAGCTTAGTTTCACATGATCTTAGTGTTGAATTTGGCATTTTATGAATAAAACTATATACCAGGTGATATCCACAAATAATAGAGGAAATGAAAATCCAAGAATTCGAAAAGTTTATGGAGGAGTGCGATGCTTTTTTCACAAAGGTACCAAAATATCATAACATGTTTTAAATTAATAAATTTTTACTCACTGGATATTCCAATTTGACACCAACAATTGGCTTTTAACTGTGTCAACAGCATAAAAAATGTGTCCGAAGTCTTAAGAATTAAAAATGTACAGTTTGTCGGCGCTCTTGTGATAATGACACTCGGAACAGGCTGGCCACTGATCAGAGAGTTTTGCATTGAAAATACCAGTATTTTGTTATAGAAAAATTCACTAATCGATGCTAACCCTGTCACACATAGGACGGAAATCTTCACAGCTTCACAGAGTATTTCTGCTGTAAATTTCTATGTAATGATGCTTTAAAAAGCAACAGGCAGCAGCTGAGACACCGCCAAAACACCAACTATCAGTGACAAGTGTAACTGTTCTTACAATACAATTTTTCGTTTTTAAAAAATACCATACCTTTCTTTTAAAACCGCATTTTGCTACTGTTTAGAGTTTTCGAATTGACACTATGCATGTGACGTCAGACTCTCAAACTGGTATTATTTTTATCCGCAAATACTGACAGCAGACTAACATTAGCCTCGATCCAGTTTGTGTGCATAAAGTTAAACCGAAATTTTGCAAATTGGACGAATGGTCTCTGAATTGAATCAACATTTTTCTTTTATATTCCAGTATAATAAGTTTCTAATGTTAGAACAATGAATTTCTGCGCTGAAATTTTAACTTAATGTTTTATACAATACTACGCTAAAATTAAAAGTAAATACCACCAGCAGATTAATTTTAGACTAAACACCCAGGTCGAGTGCATAATGTCCATTACTGAGGTTTTACCTGTTCGGTGGCTTCTGAATCATTCGTTATTTGTAGAAGGAAAATACTAGTGGACCATTGCAAGGCTATTGCACTGTAATCTTTGAAATTATTTGCTGATACCTTTTTCCGTTAACTTTGAATTACCTGCAGTCTTTAGTCAAACAATGTGCTTTAATGAAATGCGACAGTACTATGTCAAAATCCTGTTTAAAAAGCTTTCGAATGAAACCTCATTCCTTCTTGTGTATTTTGTATATCATAGAAAAGGGATATTGACATAAGAATTAATATACATGAATACTAATAACACAAGATTTTCGTATCCCCAGTGCAAGAGATGTGTAGATACTTTATTTACATTCGCTTGAATAGTTTTTATAACCAAACAGTGCAAAACTTAAAATTTTATAGTATTTCGTTTCGACGAAATACAACAGCTCGTCTCTCTCTCTCTATATATATGTATGTGTGTTAACATAAATTGATATGTACACCTCCATTTCGGTAAAATATGAATATCAGCATATTAACTGAAGTTTAATTGCAATCGTCTAGTTGATACCGATTGATTTTGGGTCGAAAAGCATTGGGATTTTCCATAGAAAAAAGAACAGTTTTCAATCATTGAAGAACTTTTATTATTTTCTTCGACTAGAATACAATGAGAAAGCATCCTCCACTCATACTTGATCTCGTTGTACACTTTCGTTGCTAAAATTCTAAAGGCTCATCATGTCATATTTCTAAACTAGATTACATTGCGGAAATGATGTTATAATGATCATTCGAATATTTTAGATTCTCACTTCCGACAGCACATAATTTTTTAAGACAGAAAATCTGAACTCCGCATGCATATTTCGTTAAATACCGAAGGAGCGGGAGGTTAAATTCGCATTACAGATGCGTAGGACAGCGAATCGCGGTTTTGAAGTAAAGAGGAATTATATTTTAAGGTTGACGAAAAATGTAAGTGCTACGGTCTTTCTGAAAAAGGATGCGAATTAGAGTTTTAGAATTAAAAAAAAAAGAAAAAGAAAATGGTACAAAGCAGATAATTTAGCGTTTTAAGATTTGAGAAATAAAAAGTGGTTCGAAGAAAAATTATTACGGGAAAGGATTTTTAGAAAGGTTTTGAAGAGAAAATAAAATATTAAATTATGCATTTTAAATGGAAAAGAATTTAAATAAAGAAAATGGATGGAATATTGCTTAAGATAGGAAATAATTTAATAAACTAGAGTTGTAGAATAAATTTAGAAGAGAAAATTGTATGACAGGAATTTAATGAAACGCGGAATCTTACTTTTTGTGATATATATATATTTAAATCAAAAATCATTGAAATATCCTGAGGTGTAAATAGACTGTTTTCCAGTCATAATTTGAAATCAAAATACACATACTGTACTTTTATTCAACATAAAATATAATGTGTTTATGTTCACATATAATACATGTATATCATGAATGTCTCTATCAGACATTAAATATAATCAGAGTGAATATGTAAGCTTATGATGCATAGGTTTCTAAATTAATGTATTGTATTGACATTTTTCTCAATATGAAATTATATACTAGACATTTAATGCCATATAATGTCTGTAAAGTATTACATTATACTAACCCTTATATTGATAATGATTTTGTTACTAAAATTAAGAAAAGTCCTTATATTCCGTAATCTGCAAATCACCAGTTTAATTATATACCAGAAACTTTTTCAGCACCACACCATTCAAGTAAAAACTGCATGAAAAATTACATAGTTGGGTGGTACATTACCCTTTGTCACGCACGTGACAATGAATAACTTTAATGATCTGGTATTATTAAAATTCTAAGGAAAGATCTTTGTCCTTCCAGAAACTTTTAAAATATACCACACCCTATCGTATATAATTTAAAACTGAATATTAATTTACTTTAGACTATGTCATGTCCAACACATTAAGTATAGTATATCTTCAAAGTATATTGTAATTTATATGCTGTTAGAAAATATATTGACAGATTACGATTGTTAAGTGTACTCAGTACCTCTCATTTTGACAAAAAAAAATGCCGAAATGTCGAATTTCCGATTTTTATCCTTAAATGAACCTTAATATCTCATTGAAAACATTCTGCCGAAATTTCTTAATTATCTGATAAATAGTAAAGGAGATATGATTAAATTTACGTATCTCTCTTCAATATTCTCTTTTTTGTAAATGAAATGTTTAAACTTATTTTTATCAGTTTGTATGTTTTCATTTTCTTATGTAATCAAAATGCTAAGGCTTTCACAATAATTGAACCAATTGTCTGACATTTTCTTAAATGTATCTTTATATTCTATGAAAGATAACTAAGCACCGATTTTTTTATGTCATTGAAATTTGTGGAAAAAAATATTGAAATTAAATGTACTCTTCTTACATTATTGTAGTTTTAATTTTTGTTGCATACTCCTTGGCGCGCAGACGATAAAGTGTATGAATTCAACAGAAAATAAAATTATTAAGTTGTTCTATGTATTCTTTGGATTTAGAAGTTTGGTCGCAGAGTGATAATATATTGATTATTTGTAAGTACTTTTTTTATTTATTTATTTTGTGCTTTTGTTCGTTTTTTTTGTGAAATTAAAATGTTTGTCGTCTAAAAATGCAGTCTTCAATTATAATAATACTTCACAAGAGACCGACTGTTATAAAGATGTTAATTACCCACGAATAAAGAGGAGAACTTTTATAAATTTATTATAGAGAAAAGATTGTTCTTACCATCTAGAACTTGTATATTTTTATTTCATATATATAGTAACATATTGAAAGTATTATGAATATAAATCATATACTAATTTAGAAAGATAATAACATGATTTTCAATCAGATATACAGTTAAAAAAAGAGTAGCACAAACAGACTTTTTGGGCACTCGTAGATGACAAAACAAATCCCTTAAACATAAGTTCAAAATTAAACTTTAAACATTGAACAAAACTACCCTAAAGAATGTGATTTCTCAAGAATGAGCAATTTATAAATCCATGATAACGATTGAATATCTGATTGACTGTATGAAGTTACAGTAATATCATGTACAGTTGGTATAAAAATACATAAGTACAACATGCATTTTAATCACAAAATTCTAGCAGAGATAAAGGTAATCAGCCATTAAATTCAGATATATGACTTCTTTATATTGAAAAAAAAAATAATAGACTGAAGGGGCAGTCACCAAATTGAAATTGTAACAAACTTTAAAATTTTCAATACCAACATTAAATGTTGACATTTTATTTGCACTTTTTGGCAAATTTTACCTTCAGATACCAAACTTGAAACCTTTCGATCATATAGTTAAGGAATTACGTACACGTAAAGATGGTGAGAACACCTAAAGTAAAGTATATCTCATCAAAAACGTCACCTCTAAAAAATGCAGCCAAGTCTCCTGACTCATTTACCGTAAAAAGTACTGAGATCGTATAAAGCCAAGTTTAGCTATCTTATTGACTCTGAAATTTTGATTAAAAAATCACTCCTAGTCTCTACGTCTTTAGTTAATTATTATTTTGTGACTTGGCAATTATGCTGCACAGGGAAGTTATTACACCTTACTATGGGATGGGATGGGATAATTTAATTAAGGCAAATTATATACGCACAGGGAAGTTATTACACCTTAATATGTTATAATATTATTTGATTAAGACTAATTATATACATCACATTCTTGTGCCTTGTGCTACGTAATTCCCAAGTCACAAAATAATAATTAACTAAAGATGTAGAGACTAGGTGTGATTTGTGAATGAAAATTTCAGAGTTCATAAGATAGCTAAACTTTTTTCTGTATCCTAAATACTACCTTTATTCCAAATTTGAAGTTTTTAGCTCACAAAAATTGGATCATTTTCAAATTTTAGATTTTTTTTTCGATTTTTCGATTTTTTTTGTGTGTTTTTGATGTTTTCTTTTTCTGAATTCTAGACATCACCTTCACACCAAATTTTAAGTTTCTATGACTACAAAATCGTGTTATTTTCCAGCTTCAATTTTGTTGGAATTTGTTGAATTTTCGATTGTTTTTTTTTTTAATTTTCTGGATTTTATAATTTTTCCTTTCTTTGTATCCTAAACACTACATTTATTCCAAATTTCAAGTTTCTAGGCATGCGGGATCTACCTAATCTTTTTGATGACGCGTGAGTGACAAAAAATCGAAACTTTCAGTTCATACGTCGTCTGAACTAAAAATGACAGCAACTTGAAATTTTAAATTTTGATCTTTTTTTGCCACATACTCTAGAAAAAGGAAGTTTCAGGTTTTTGGGAAACTTCAGCGCAGAGATATGGGGAGTCAAAAGTGCCCTGAGTTGCTTCCAGAAAAGAATGCTTACGGCTGTGCTCTCTTGACTTCCTCTTGACTGATCCGGAGGCACTGCCGTGCCTCCAGATTTTTAATAGTTGTAAAAATAACTACAATGCGGGTAGATTTTTAAACATTACTCAAACACTACTTGACGGAATGAGCTGTAAATTTGGATTACCACATTTAAAGCATATAGAAAGATATTTATGTTTAAAAATCTTATAGGTTACAATATCTTTTATTTCGAATCTTAATTTCAAAATATATAAAATATGAAAATTATATTAACAATTATATTGATTGTAACCTATAAAAATTTTAATATATTTCGTTTTCTAAAAGCTTTAATTGTGCAAATCCAAACTTACAGCTGATTTCGGCAAGTAGTTTTTGAGTTATGCTTGAAAATCTACACGCATTGCGTTTTGTGTTTCAAGTAGTAACAAGTTGGAAATTGTACGTCATACGTAACACATGAGGTGCGTTCGTACTGTTATTATTTCATTGAAATACATTATATCGTCTGTTATTAAGATATGATTAATTTCCGTAATAAGATAAGTACATATTAAGTTGGCAACATTTTATCTTTTGTTGACATTTACTGAAAATTCCAATGGGTCACTTATTTCAGAAGTAGAAAGAAGAAGAAAATTTCAGAACTTGAAATCCACATTTAAACTTTTTCCATGTAATGTCTATGTCTATTTCTCCGGAAACATCTATCCAAAAAACTGCCGTTAGATTATACGATTGCTATAATTGAATAATTTTATTATATTATATTCGGTTTTTAAATTAATAATATGACTCATAAATAATATGACTCATCTTAAATATGACGTAATCACCATAGCAACCTAGAATCATTGCCTATTATGGGATATCATTGAATTAATTACGTATGATATGATTTAATAGAAAGAAGAATGTGACTATAACTTGATCATAGGGGTTATAAAATGTCATATACGTCATATATGACTGGCTGTCTGGCTGTCACCCGCCTTGAGGATCCGCTTTTGGCATATGATCGGGACAAGCCCCAAGCTCAAGGCAGGAAGGTCTCTACCGTCCAAACGACACCACCGTCTCCGGATTAACTAAAATTTCTTACACCATCAATCATAAGTGGCAGCCCTATTTATCAGGGCGTGCCATGGGAAAACATTTACAAATTGAAAAGTAAATTATAGTAAATTATACAAACTCTAATTCACAAATGGCAGCCCTATTTATTCAGGGCGTGCCTGATTTTATACAATGTTTGAATATTATAGATTATATACACAATATTTAAAGCTACAGTTTTTTACAGGTAAGTAGATTTTAAAAAAAAATGTATACACAATAATTATATAAGTTACATGTTTTACAAATTTCAATATTTACACATTATACATAATAGCTCTTTGCAAGATGATAACAGTAATTTTCTAAGTTTAACAACATTTTCCATTCTTTAAAAGACAACCCTAAGAAATGTCTGCCCTTATGATTAACCATGCAAGAAGTAGATGAATGAATATATGAATTGTAAAGTAACAATCATGTATTTACAGGTAGTACACTTGATATATTTACATTTTACTAGATAATCAATTATATTGATTATTTTAACTATTTAATTGTTAGCAAGATTTTCCGAACATTTATACACTTAATTATAATGAGTAATGCAATGAATACTACACTCGAATAATATACAAATATACACGATGAATAAAACAATGGAAAATTTATATTTGAATAATAATCACTTATATACAATGAATAAAACTAGAGTAATATACTTGATGAATAAACACTTATAAACAGAAAATATAGTTAAAGATACATAACACCGCAAATTAAGAGGACAACCGTCTCCATGAAGCGAAATAACCTTCACAGGACGAGCAATAGCAGGATTAAAAAATATTTTAGATTTAAAAATAAAATTTGTATTTTATAAAAGAATATTTCTCATTTAAGATATTATAATTTTGATATAATTTGTCTAGTGATTCATTATTATTAATAATATCCATCATGTCCTCGAGGAGTGTTATGACTATAACATCATACATGTCAGATAACTTGGCGATACATCTCGGTCGCTTGACGATTAATCCTCGGAAGCCTGCTATAACAAGGAAGTGCCGACTTTAAAAAAATTCAAATTACTTAATAAATATATGTATTAATATCTTTTAAAGTTGTGATTCGATTTTTATAAAATTTGAAATGATTCGACAAAATTCTGCAACGATTATATATATAAAATTTCAAACCATTCGGTTGGGTAGTTTTTTGCTGTTATATGCGGGCAGACAGACGGACCGGAAGACGACTATAGGTGCTACGTATTTATATAATTTGGAACGCACCTAAAAAGGAATTTAGCATTAGGATAGACAATTTTTACATCTGCATAATTCCTAATTTACTTCATTTAATGACATCCCGCTTGGTATCCGAATCTACAGTTTACCGAAAAATCCAAATATGATGTTAAAATGTGTTCACATTAAAAATTTCATAGTTTGTTACAATTTGAATATGGGCATGCCCTCCTAAGCTTTTTCTTAAACATAAATTGAAAGAAGACATAATTCCCAATCGAATGGGTAATTTCATTTTGTTCTCGACACTATGACAGTTAAAATGTACGGGTGTATTTTTTATTTATTTTTTATTATTTTTTTGATACAGACTGTACAATAGTAGATTAAATTGAAGATTGATATGCAATATAAGTTTCTCATTAAAATATATTTTCCTCTCTTTGATTTGTTTTAAAATTCGCAATACAGTATATAAAGGTATACAATTACATAAGTTTAATATCTATTACAAATCGGTATTGTTTGCTTATTCAAAATGTTTACAATTGAGTTAATAAAACCGCAAAATATGCTTGTGTCTCGCCTAAAAATATCTAATACTAAATTGACTCGACCTAAATTAAAAGTTAGTCGATACAACTTTACATTGAAGTCTAATTTTATACGTGAAAAATGTATAGAAAATAATTAAAATATATAACAAATATGAAAAATTATTTTGTTGAGATAAATGTTAATAATTCTCTGAGTTATTTATGTGGGAACGATCGTTCACACATTTTTAATAATTAAATAAAGAACATGAACTTTGGACTTATTTTTTTATGGTTTAATGTTATATTATATTTATGTATGTTACATTGTTTTCCTTAATATGTATGTATTATTCCTATGTACAGAATGTGATCATCAACCCAAACGAGTGTTAAAGGTTTTAATTTACGAAGACGCTAGCTAGGGAAACAGGAAGTTCATATCTTATTTCTAGGAGTGCTCGTATGACAGGCGCACCCATTTTCCAAAGAACAGCCCCGCACGGGAAATCGCGCAGCTGCAAAATGAACACATCCCAAAAAGACATTATTATTGGTTCAAAGAGTTGACCAACGGGAGTTTACTGAACTAAAATTTGCATAAGGTCAAAAAGGGCATCCAATAGAAATACATTTTTTTTTATATCAACGCCCAGGACGAGATATAGTCCAAATAATAATAATAAGAAGAAGAGACATTTTTTTGGGGTACTACTTCACTTGAGAAGAATAACTCCATCGATGCAAGTAGCTTTTTTTGCTAAGTTCCTCCAGCCCGTACGCTCTATGAATTCCGGCCATCTCCACTGAAGGTATGCCGCAAGGAAAATGCTTTCATGTGGGAACGATCGTTCACACATTTTTAATAATTAAAAAAAGAACATGAACTTTGGACTTATTTTTTTATGGTTTAATGTTATATTATATTTATGTATGTTACATTGTTTTCCTTAATATGTATGTATTATTCCTATGTACAGAATGTGATCATCAACCCAAACGAGTGTTAAAGGTTTTAATTTACGAAGACGCTAGCTAGGGAAACAGGAAGTTCATATCTTATTTCTAGGAGTGCTCGTATGACAGGCGCACCCATTTTCCAAAGAACTGCCCCGCACGGGAAATCGCGCAGCTGCAAAATGAACACATCCCAAAAAGACATTATTATTGGTTCAAAGAGTTGACCAACGGGAGTTTACTGAACTAAAATTTGCATAAGGTCAAAAAGGGCATCCAATAGAAATACATTTTTTTTATATCAACGCCCAGGACGAGATATAGTCCAAATAATAATAATAAGAAGAAGAGACATTTTTTGGGGTACTACTTCACTTGAGAAGAATAACTCCATCGATGCAAGTAGCTTTTTTTGCTAAGTTCCTCCAGCCCGTACGCTCTATGAATTCCGGCCATCTCCACTGAAGGTATGCCGCAAGGAGAATGCTTTCATGTGGGAACGATCGTTCACACATTTTTAATAATTAAATAAAGAACATGAACTTTGGACTTATTTTTTTATGGTTTAATGTTATATTATATTTATGTATGTTACATTGTTTTCCTTAATATGTATGTATTATTCCTATGTACAGAATGTGATCATCAACCCAAACGAGTGTTAAAGGTTTTAATTTACGAAGACGCTAGCTAGGGAAACAGGAAGTTCATATCTTATTTCTAGGAGTGCTCGTATGACAGGCGCACCCATTTTCCAAAGAACTGCCCCGCACGGGAAATCGTGCAGCTGCAAAATGAACACATCCCAAAAAGACATTATTATTGGTTCAAAGAGTTGACCAACGGGAGTTTACTGAACTAAAATTTGCATAAGGTCAAAAAGGGCATCCAATAGAAATACATTTTTTTTATATCAACGCCCAGGACGAGATATAGTCCAAATAATAATAATAAGAAGAAGAGACATTTTTTTGGGGTACTACTTCACTTGAGAAGAATAACTCCATCGATGCAAGTAGCTTTTTTTGCTAAGTTCCTCCAGCCCGTACGCTCTATGAATTCCGGCCATCTCCACTGAAGGTATGCCGCAAGGAGAATGCTTTTAGGCCCGCTGAAACAGAAGTGCCCTCGCCGATCTGATCTAGCGCCTTCCAGCCCGTAAGCTCTGCGAGTTCCGGCCATTTCCACTGAAGGTATGCCTCAAGGAGAATGCTTTTGAGCCCGCTGAAATGGAAGTGCCCTCGCCGATCCGATCCAGCGCCGTACGATGATGTCTCCCGAAACCCCCCTTTGGCAGCAGACTGGGAAGAACAATTCGTCTATGAGTTCCACTGTTTAATAACGCGAAAGGATGAACAATGTCCTATATCATGTCTAAGGATGAACTTCAATAGAAGAACAATTGGTGAGATATCTCTAAAATATTTTTCCCTGGCTAGCCTATGTGAATAACTTAAAAGAAAAAAACCAAAAAAATCTTACGTATTGATTATTAAAATAAAAATTGGTGAATTAACTTAGATTCACATATTTATTTATAAATTTAAATACTTGGCATATTTGCCTCTAATTTTACAACGATACAATGCTGTGCTGTAAAATAATGATTTTTTTATAATTAAGTGCTTTAAATTAAAAGGAGTTAGTGTTGAAAATTTGATCTTATAAATTGTTGATCTTGAGAAATTTGATCTTATAAATTGATAATCTTGAGAAATAAATGTGTTGAATATGATTTATTATGAATTGATAATTTTGGAGAAATCAATGTGTTACTATATATATATAATTTTATTTATGCTCTCATTATATAAATAAAAAAAAAAAAATTGTAATTACTTTATCTCTCTACTTTCTTTATCAAAGTGTGTATTATATTCTTAATTTTAGATTTAAAAAAAAAAAAGCAATTATTTACTTTAAAGAAAGTTCAATCAGTAAAACTAGCCGAACCCCCTTTTACCTTTATTAACAGTGATTCACAACGCCGCTGAAAGGTAAAGGTCTCGTATCCACTATACATCCCCCCTCGTAAATGTTGGTTTCCCCCGCCCCCCCCCCCACTTTTCCTTCCAACAATTTATTAAGAGATTTTTTAATTAATTTTCCGAATTAAGATTTACTTTCAGGAAATTAAACATTTAATGTCCAAATAGTTTATTTTAATTATGTTACCTACTTTTATAATGAATTATCATTACATATATGTATAAAACAATTGAATAGAAGGCAAGGATAACAAACTATAAATTTTAAACAATCTTTCAGGATTTGAGATATAATTATAGCAAAATATTTCTCTGTAGAGATTCAGAGAGTAATTATATTTAATTGAAATTTCAAGCAAAACACTTCAGAATTTTGAAATGACTTAATATAAATGCGTTGGCATAATGTTTTTTCACTTATTTCAGATATAGAGAATAGATACATTTTAAAAAATATGTTATATTTGTTAATCACTTTGTTAATCATATTTGATATCACTTAATTTGTTACAGTGCATTGTAAATAACAAAAACTGAAACAGATTTAACTTAAAAAACTCAATAAAATAGTGTGTCTTCAGAAATACAACCATTGTTTTATTTTTCCAAACGTAAATGCTGAATTGAGAGAATGAGAAACGATCAGTTTATTTGATGTCAGATTCATCTTACATTGCTTATTTTCTAAAGCTTCGGATTTCCTACAAGTATATAAGTAGTTAAACAAAAAAAAACACACTATTTCAATCGTTAAAAGAGGAAGTGGAAGAGGATACAATATTTTTAAACATCTATAAAGTATTTTTGATTTGCTTAGAATTTCTTTTACAATGTTTCCCAATTTATGGGTAATAATAGGCACTGAATAGACAGTGAAAGCTTCTATATTTCATTTTTTAACTCTAATTAAACTGTGATTCTTCATTACTTTATTATAATTTTTGTCTCAGAGTTTGTTTTTGCTGTATATATATTGTTTCTCTTTGCTATATCAGAACTAGATTATTGTTGTATACATTTTAAATATTGAATAATCTTTTAAATTTTAAGCATTTTTAATCAGATCGCGAAACTAAACTTTTAAAAAAGTAATTAATGACAAAAATATAAAATACGTTCATTTTGAAACAAAAAATTAAAAAAAAGAACATGACAGACCTTTATATCCGGGCAATGTTCAGTCCACTTCACAAAGTTTACTGGATTGATGTTTGTTTTATAAATGAATACATATCATTATGGCTATTGGTATGAATAAGTATAAAATTATAGGGCGGAGCGGAACACATACCCAGAAAGAAAGTTGTATTTAATTCAGTGTACAGTTCTCAATTACTAAAAGAGATATTATTTGGTAATTGTATTAATATACAGGGTGGTTAGAATATAAGTATCTCTATTCGGAGCTGTCTGTAGCTTGAACGAAACAAAATCACACACACACACACAACCCGAAACACAACCGAACGAAACAAAAATCGGTGCACTTATTATTCGAGAAGGGGGAAGAAGAATGGAATAATAAAAATAGTTGCAATAATCGCCAACAGATGGCGCTACGAGGTCTGTCGGTGCAAATGCTCGCCGTTGTGTACCGTGGAGGTGTCGCAAACCTCAATGACTTAGATCGCATATAGCAACATGTGGGTAACATTACTCCTGATGCGTTACACTTCGCAGTTGAGTACGTCGTGCACCGCCTGAATTGTGTCCTCCAGCACAATGGGCATGTGGAACCTGAGCTTGACAGACACTGCCATGCGAAAGTGTAATCACATTCACTGTGACACTTTAAAATAAATCAGGTTTGTCATCCGGTTTTCCGCCTTAAATTTTTGTTCTTGTATTGCATATTACATTACACGCTCAAAAGCGCCATCTGTCGGCGATTGTTCTAATTATTTTTTTATTGTTCCATTCTTCTTCCCCCTTCTCGAATAGTAAGTGCACCGCTTTTGGTTTCATTCGGGTTATTCCTTCAAGCTACAGACAGCTCCAAATAGAGATACTTATATTATAACCACCCGGTAGGTGATATGGAGTGCACCGTGTTTGTTATGTGATGGATTGTAGAATCCCATATTCCTTTAAATAATTTATTGAAGACAACAACAACACAGACACATACTCATTTACAATTCACGACGATAAATCATACAAATTATAAGCTGTAGCAAAATTCGAGCAGGAAACTTCTATAAGGATTTAAATTACGGCGGATCGCCATACCTTTCAATTTCACATCACCACACCACTACTTGATATTTGAGGGAAATTTCTGTGTCAGTGCAATTTAGAGATCCTACATAAAAGGGTGACTGGACATTGATGAAATGCGCGCCATTTTTGTTCAAAAACAGGTGGATTGCCTTCGAATGCAACATATTTTCATCAACGTTTACCATTTTTTATTCTCTTAAAATCATGGAAAATTCGTTTCATATGATATCAAAGAGTCATGCAGAGCATAAATATAAGTGCATTCTTACTTTAGTGAATAGGAACTCTTAGATAATACATTTTCTAAAAATACATATTCACTAAAGTATAACATAACGTTTAGCATTGAGACTAGCAATGTTATCTTTATGCAGAATCTGAATCTGAAATATAGCTGGTTTTAGATAAATTATCTAGGTTGCAAGTTGCTAGGTTTTACTACCATTTATTTGTTGTTATCATTTGTAAGATTTGTCTCAAATGTTGTCGCATTTGATTGGACCGGCTAAAAAAGTTGGAAAATTATCCTTATCCTATTCCACCTTGTATTTGTGATAGAAAAAGACAAAAAAGCTACTGAAAAGAAAGAAACATAGATAGAGAACTTAATTAGCTTTAATTTTCGAAACATATAAGGAAAATGAAATGTAATTAGATCTAAGTGCAGCAATTACACAAGTCGCGTATTCCTCGAGGGGTGGTGTACGAAATTAGCTTATTCACCTATGAAATAAGCCTCATTCCGTCGGAATAGACAATTTTAATTTAATATTTTTTACTCCGACTTTCACTTTTGGATGACAGGTTTTTGTGTAGAGATTGTTTGTCATCGCATTTCGTGCCTATTA
Source organism: Maratus michaelseni (assembly GCA_963931845.1). Classification (NCBI taxonomy): domain Eukaryota; kingdom Metazoa; phylum Arthropoda; class Arachnida; order Araneae; family Salticidae; genus Maratus; species Maratus michaelseni. Next base: position 104,615,667 of record OZ007588.1, on the reverse strand, counting down.
CGTATTTACTGTTGAGGGGCTCAGATACAGAGCTCGAAACGTCTGATTTTTAGAGTTTTTAATTGTATTTGAACTGTGTTCGAAATAATTGTCTTTTGTATTATTTTTCCTTTCTTCATTTATATTTTCATTCTCCATTATCGATAATAGAATGCAGTTTAAAAAGTGTTTTTTTTTTTTTTTTTTTTTTTTTTTTTTTTTTTTTTTTAAGATGTTAAACAAATCAGCTCTACTTTAAAATTGAATTTTTGTTTTTTTCGTATTCTTTAACCCTTTCAGGGGCAAGCACTTGTGCTCCTGTAACGTTGAATTCTCACCGGAATTTAGGAAAGAATTTAGTTCAAAATAAGGAAAAGCAATTTTCCTTTTTTTCCCCCGTCCAAGTTAAAAAACTAAACTTTAATTAAAAGATTCTGGTTTGAATCGGATTAAAATTAGGTGGGATATAACATATCCCACCTAATTTTAATAATATATCCCACCGCCCCTCAAAGGGTAAAATAGTTTCATATGTTGTCCATATTTTGATGCCAGTCATATATATATTATGATTTTTTTTCCGTATGAATTTGATATTAATAGTTTCTAAAATATATTTTTTTAGAGGAATGAGATAAAATTAGAAAAAAACATTTATATGCATTCCGTTTGTTTTCAACAGTACGGAATTTTATGTATTTCGCCATATATATTTGCTACGTCGCAGTCGGAACCCATTTTAGTTTAAACGGTTTCAACATCGTAAGTGCGCGCCCGTAGCCAACGGTTTAACAAACAATTTCATTGTGGTAAATAAAATTCTGTTAATACTTGCATTGTTAGTTGGATAATCTTTAGGAATAGTTTTTATAATATTGCATATCACTCTACGTTTCTTAGTTATAGAATTATGGGGGAAAACTCTATAATGAGGTGCACCCGATTAAGAAAGATTAGCATTGTTTTAAAAAATTCTACTGAATGTATTTTATTTGTTACTCTGTTTGTAACGTTAGTTTCAAGGATTGTTTTAGTGTATTAAAAATAGTTCCATCGTTCTTTAGCAAATCCTACTAGAAATGATGAACTTAAAGAGTTAGTCCTAACAGCTGAAATTTTGTCTGCACATTAGAAAGTATAATAGCGCAATGGCGTTCGTGTCGTTTTAGGCATTGTGGAAGGACATTCCAGGTTTAGGTTCATAATATTGCCTTAAAACACAAGGTCAAATTCATAGATATATTTCGTTTGATTCAAGATTAATTTGGGGAAACCGACCAGCGTAGTGGGCGAAGCTTGGTAGTATTTACTAAAATTGGTCTATGTAACGGGTATTATTGCCAATGATGTATGAGAGGCCAAGAAAAAAAAGAGGACATTCCATATATTTTAAACTTTAAATTATCACAGAAGAAAAACAGAAATACTCGTTGAACTGGAAATTATGTCCTTTTTTTTCAATTTACGTCTAAAAAATAATCTTAAGGAGTCTTAAGAATTTAAAATTGCACCAAACTCTAAAATTATCAAAACGAACACCTAAGTTTGGCATCACGTTTTATCTTTACTGTAAATTTTCCCATAGGATACAAACCGGAAAACCATTCGGTCAAGTAGTTTAGGAAGTATGAATGGTTGAAGTTTAGAATTCCTCAGGTTAAATTCATCTATAATCGTTACAAAACAGATTGTAATCAGAGTAGTTTTTATGCATAACTTCAGAATGTCTTCGCAGAATGATCTGTGATTTTCATTCGATTATTTTCGATTTCTTTTAAAAAACATTCATAGGTTACGATCCATATTTTTTTCGAAAATTTAATTTCGAATATAGATATATAGGTACACATATATATTTAAATTAAATTTCGAAAAAAGTATATGAATTGTAACCTATAAATGTTTTATCAAAAATTGATTTCTAGAGAGGTATCCGTTTGGTATTCTAAGACAAAATGTATCGAAAAAGCAAAATATAATGTCAAAATTGGGTGTTCATATTGAAAATTTGAGAGTTTGGTACAATTTTCGTATGGAGACCATCCCTAAGTTTTTTAAAACATAAATTGAGAAAGGACATAATTTCCAATCGAAAGGTTATTTCCGTTTCTTTTTATGACAGTTTGGAGATTAAAATGAGTGGAGGTGTTTTCTTTTTTTTCCCCACTGTACATCCTAAAGGTATTTCAGCACTTTTATTAATACACTCATGTCAAAAATTAAGGTCATAAACATAAAATCTGTGAAAACTAATGATCTATTCCCTGTGTTGCCACGAAATTTGGCACAGAGGTATATATCACCGACTACTTCCAGTTGCCAGTGTTGCCCAGATGCTAAGAAACTTCACAAAATTCCGAAAATTCCACAACCATAGCGAAAAATATATTATATTGATTATTTATTGATTATGTAAATGTAGTTTTTTTCCGTAAACCAGTTTAATAGCGGATCATTATTACAGACATTTGGCAAAATTTTAGAAAAATTTAGAAAAATAGAATAGATTTTGGCAAAAGTTGCAAGATATTTTATTTTCGATCACGTATTTGGTACCTATATAGATAAGATCTTTCAAATATTTTATATTCATATTTCTACTCTAAATATTGCATAAAATTTTCTAAAGATTTAATACAAAAATGCCCACGTATGTTAACATTATTTCTTTTAACCAGACATAAAATTTGTCATTTATGTTTCAAATCTAAATATTACATAAAATTTTCTCAAAATTGTAAGCAACATTAAAAAATTGCCCACGCATGTCAACATTATTCCTTTTAACCATGCACAAAATTAATAATTTAAAATAACATTAAAATATTTTTTAAATGCTGTTAAAATAACATTTAATAAAGGAAATAAGCACGAATAGAAATGTTTAAAAGGATGATTAGTTTTAAAAATAGAAAAATAAGAAATATTCTATGTTACTCCAATTCATATTTTCTATATCAATGTAATTCAAATACTAAAATTTTACAGTAGAAAAAAGTATAAATACTACAATTATTTAGGTAAAGTATATATACATGTTCGATAGTTTTACTGTTAAAGAAACAAATATTTTCTTAATTAGCATATTACGTAAATTAATTAAGCAACTTTAAGTTAATTTTGAAGAAAGAAACAATAAGTTTGTTTTTCAACGGAAAATAACTAAATTTAATGGATTTCTAAGGATAATTTACCTTTATGTGTTTATTGAACACTAATTACTTTAATGGATGCATTAACAGAATTCGCATTTAAAAAAATTCAATGGTTTAATTAAATAATGATAATCTTTATTGATTTTGTATTCGTTTGGCAAATGTGCTTGGCATAACATAAATACTTTAACGTTACAAGAAAAGTTGTTAACGTTTTTGTAAAGAATATATGTATTGAAATGAACATTAAGTAACAGGCAAGTAACAAGTTACAATGTATGTAATTTTTATTTCACAGAGACAAACGGAAGATATGCCTTCATAATTATTAATTGACAGAAAAATGCTGTTTTAATAATAATAATAATAATTATACTAATAATAATAGCAGTAATACTACTAACAGTATTAAATATACTTTTGATTTTCTTTGTAAAAGTATCATAAAATGTGCAATGATCATTAAAATTTCTCACTGCAGTAAACATTACTTGGAATAAAAATCAAACGTTATACGAATAAATAGAATAAAGTCTGATTTTTTTATACCTTATTAACTTAATGAGAAAATTCTGTGATGGTACAATGCCAAGTTTGCTCAAAACGTTAGAACAACACAGGGTTTTAACGAAATTATACCAATAAATCAATGAGAACTAGCGTAAAACGAAACAACCATATTCAAAAGTGTAGCAAAATGAAGATGAAAACAACTTCATCTGCAAATCATTCATCTTCATCTAGTTTCATGACGTCAGATAGCAACAAAAGGGATATAAATGTTGAAATAAGGATTTTACACAAGTTTTTTATTTTCAATGTCTTGTTCGTAAAACGCCATTGTTCAATTTTTGTGTGAAAGGGGGATTTCAAAGTGACACAATGTCATAACGTTGTGATTTACCAGAATCCATGGACTGCGCATTATCGGGAGTATGGAATCTAGACAAACGCAAAGGAGTTTAGCGGAATCAGTTGGATTGGCGAGGAGTGTCATTCCTAGGATTTGGAATCGATTCCAAGAAATAATGAATGTTATATTTTAGCAAGGGCAAGGTCGAGCCGTGCTACTAGAGCAACTGTTGACCGGTATCTGATGTTAATAGCTCTTCGAAATGGAACACACAATGCTATTCAGCTGCAGGAACAGTTTCTTTTAGCAACAGAACAAATATGTCAAGCCCAAAAGACCTATATATGTTAAAAAAGACAAAAACTACTTTTAAAAAAAACATACAATAATGATTACGCTAGGCCTTTTGAAAGAACTTTGTCTTTCTTCGTCCGGCGCAAAGAAGACGTGCTACTACTTTGAAGCAAGTTAGTATTTTGGACTTGAGAGTACATTCATGACGTCAGACAGCAGAAAACGGATATAAATGTTGAAATCAGAAGTAAGAAATGTCTTGCTTCTGTATTCAAAGTAGTAGCACATCTTCTTTGCGCCTGAAGAAGAAAGACAAAGTTATTACGAAAGGCTTAGCGCAATCCTTAGAGAAGAAGAAGTTTTTATGTTTTTATTGCTACCACACTAGTTTTTCAATACTTTAATGTGAGTCCTATATAGAGTTCATTAGGGTAAAAGCTATGCTTTTAGGATTATGGTGTGTATTCCTTTTATCTCAAGACACGGTGTAGTTCGAAGAAATTGGCATGTTGAACATCAAAATTGAAGTCAAGAGTTTTGCACTGACAGGTAATTTGAAGTGTGACACCCTTCGTGTTCTGGTATGGAGAGCAATGGGCACTCGAATTTATCCGGAATAGGCCCTAGAGATATGCAGGCGAGTTACGTTATGCTGTAGTCATTGGCGATCCTTTTTTTTAAATGTATGATAATGCGAGAGCTCATACAGCCCGACTTGTGGAGAACATATTTTAAACGAAAAAAAAAATATATATAGCTTATGAAGTGGTCATTATGCTCTCTTGAATTAAAACCAATCGAACATGTCTGGGACACACTCGGTCGATGCATTGCAACGAGACCAATTCATTGGATCTCTGTTCGTGACTTGGATATTGTACTTCTTGAACAAAATTCCACGACGTCTTATAGCCAACCTCATTGCATCCATCCATGGAAAAATGTGTGCAACAGTCTTAGTGTTTCGGGGAGACTGCATACGATATTAAAAATGCTTCATCCTCTTCAACCAATATTTTCTTTATTATTTACAGGAATCGGAATTGGTGCCTTGGAGCTCATTTTCATGCTTTTGACATCATTTCGAAGAATTAAAATTCTTAGATGATATTTTGGTGCTTTTATTTCTGTATCACGCTCGCTTTAATATTTGTGTTTATGCCCATGCATGACTGTCTTGCAGGGGTTTCTGTACTTTTTGCTTGCACTTCTAATCGTTTTGAGCTGCATAATAATTTTTTTACTAACCTCACTAACAAAATGTCATAGCACTATATACCGAATGACTAAAAAAATCAGAGCAAAAGTAAAATGTAATAATCAATTAATTTTGAAGCAAAAAAATCATAGTGACTTCAAGTGATTGTTTCTTATTCTATGATTTGCTTGTTATAGTGCAAAAACATTCATGTTATTAATACTACGTATTTTGTTATTTAGTTATTGAGAACTATTTGGCGTATTATAGCGAAAGTAGCTTGGCGCAACACAGTGTTTGTCGTAATAACCTATTATTGTTACTCATATTCAACTTAATCTACGTTCTTGCCTGCTTTTATAAATAATAGAATGGCGACACATGCATAAGACGCATGTTCAGATTGGAATCTATTGTCGAAACTGCAGCAACGCACATAGTTCCGCGAAGTTATCAAACCGTTAGGTTATTCAGCATAGCTACCGCACGCAGAATGGGATATTACGTGCATGAACAATTATGTTCAGACGAACGAAACAGGTCAACAAACATTAACTTGGAGATAATGGCATGCTAGCCAATTTCAAGTACAAAATACTCTTGATCTACCAAATTTTATTGCTTGTATCGATAAACTGAGACTTGCAGTATCGCACAAGTTTTATATCATGTGGAATATCCTAATAATATTATAAATGCGATTGTGTGTGTGTGAATGCTTCGCTAAAATAAACGTAAAAACGGAGGATTTAATGGCACAGTATCTTTGCAAATACATGATTATAACCCAGAAAGGAACATAAGGTAGATGTTGTTTATTATTTTCAAATATATTTTTTAAATAATTCAAAATTTCATTATTTTCATAGAGAATCAATGAATATTTTTTTCTGTAAAATTTAATTAACCATTTTACATTGCTAAGCATTATCGTTGCCAATAAATACAAAGCCTGGAATAATATTTTCTCCACCAATTAATTTTCAATTTAACGATTTCCACGTGAAAAATGAAAAGTAAAAAGAATTGAAAAGAAGATGAATTGTCATAATATTTGAAACGAAAATGTCGAGTGTTTGTTATTATGCATGAAGTATGAATGTCGATTACGTTGAGAAAAGTTTTTCTAGCAAAAATTGCGTTTTAATAAAAGAAAAAATGAACAAAAATTATTTTATTAAGAAAAGATTTTTTTACCATGGAACTATGAAAAGGATCATCCTCGGTTTGGACAAATATGACGTAATATTGGAAATAAAACAGGCATTTTCAAATATTCGTAATAATACAAGAAGCATGAAAATCAGTATATAATGAAAGTAGATGGATAATAACATCATATTTAAAATGAAAAACTGAAATATTTTTTATCGCTACCAATTAATAAGCTTGATTGTCAGTTAGATACAGATGTGAGTTTTCTGCAAAAATCCATTTTATGATTCCTAAGAAAATTAACAAGAATTTTATCATTAAAAAGAGATTTCTCTGAGAACAAAATGACATCATATTTGAAATGAAACGGGAATTTTCAAATACGTTTTTAAAGCAGCGTGAATCAATTTTATACATTAATAATACAAGGATCAGAATGTACAGAAAGTAGATGGGTTTCACACCATATTTAAAACGAAAAATTGAAATATTTGTTTAACTATACTGATTATTAAGCATGAAAATATCAGTTACGTACACATGAGAGTTTTCTGCCAAAATTCACATCATGAATGTTAGGAAAAGGAAAATAAAAACGAATCTGTTATATTAAAATCTGATGGTCTGTTTATATTTCTCAACTACTTTTTTCTTAGATCATTGAACACAACTCGATTTAGTTAACAACCGGTTATCATTGATGCGAGGATGTCATATAAACTCTCAGAATTTAAAATTTTTAATTAAATTCTAATACATTATTTTTTTTGGTAAATGTTAACGAAATTTCTCTAAAAACGGCAACTACATTACTCCATTTTTTTGGATAAAAAGGAGAAATAAAACGGATTAATATATTTTTCAAGCCATTTTCTCATAAATCTGAAAAAAAAATATTACAGTAAAATTTTCGATAAATAAAACCATTTCCATATATTCAAACTTTATGAATCTGGAGGCACGGCAGTGCCTCCGCCAAGTCTTGAGAGGACAGCCGTAAGCATACTTTTCTGGAAGCAACTCAGGGCACTTTTGACCCCCCCATATCTCCGCGCTGGAGTATCCCAAAAATTTTAAACTTCAATTATAGAGAGTATTTGCCCCACAGGACCAAAATTTAAAATTACAACTTTCTGTCTTTTCTAGTTCAGGCGATATATGAACTCAAACATTCGATTTTTTGTCACTTCTTACTCACTCGTTCACGCGTCATCAAAAAGATTGGGTAGATCCCGTAGCCCCAGAAACTTGACATTTGGAAAAAAGGTAGTGTTTAGGATACAAAGAAAGGAAAAATTATAAAATCCAGAAAATTCGAAAAAAAAACATTCGAAAATTCAACAAATTCCATCAAAATTGAAAATTGAAAATAATACGATCTTGTAGTCTTGGAAACTTAAGATTTGGTGTGAAGGTAGTGTTTAACATCCAGAAAGAGAAAACATCAAAAACACCAAAAAAATCGAAAGCAAAATTGAAAAAATCGAAGAAATTGAAAAAAAAACGAAAATTTGAAGACAATCCGATTTTGTTGCGCTAGAAAATTCAAATTAGGAATAAAGGTAGTATTTAGGATACAGAAAAAGGAAAATTAAAAAAATCCAGAAAATTCGAAAAAAAAAATAAAAAAATTCGAAAAAAATTGAAAAAATGAAAATAATTTGATACGATAACGCTCGTATTTATAAATTAATTTGGACGAAACTAATAGTGTATTAAGCTCACGAATGCCTCGACCGAGTTCGTTGGCCAGCTTGGTCCGCCATCTTGTTTCAAGATGGCGGCCACGGAAAATTTTAAAACTAAAATAAATATACAAAAAAGTTAAAAAAATCAAGTTTATTTTTTAATTAGGTGTTAGGACTTGATACAAGGATTCCAGAGCATTTTTTGTTTTACCTCTATCTTAAAAATTGGCTGAGATAGAGCAGTTTAAAATTCTAGGGTGGCTGACATTTTGAAACAAAACAGCACATTACAAAAAAACAACGATAAATTTATGGTCAATAATGGTCAAGCAGGTGCAATCCCGAATGAATACTCCGTGTCATTATAACTGTAACTTTGACTTCGAAATTTTGATACGTTGCATTTTCTATTTGTTGATATTTTTGAACTATGATTTACGCTAAGTGAAATGTTGTTGTTGAAGAGGGATTTTCCATGTAAATCCGAAACGTCCAATTTTAATATGTTTTTAATGTTTTATGAAAGTGTATTGTAATGTCTTTAATTTTAATGATTTTAATATAAATTTATAAGTTTTAGTGAACGCGATTTCTCGCAAATTATTTTATTTCATTGTTGTAATCATTTTCCCAATCATACGCATAAAACTATATATTCATATCCATTAGCGCCAAATTCTCGCCAAACTTGGCGACAATTGGCGAAATCTCGCCAAATTTGGCGACAAAAATAACTCTTCATAAATGAAGCCAACTTGGCTATAGCTCAATAATTTGGCGAATTTCTTATTCAAATTCAGTGTAAACGAATCTTTTGTAAACGGTTTCTTTGCATTTTAACTTGCTGTTTTCGAGTAAGATTAGCTAAAATTTTAAAACGAAGATATAGGAAAGCTACCTTTTCCTGCCGGTACAGGCCGGAGGCCTTTTGTATGAGTTGTCGGATGCAATCTATGTTTTGCATTAAATAAAGTAAAACATTGAAAAACAAATCCCACAGGATGGGGATAGTTTGTTTTAGATAGATTTTAAGATAATTGTCCTATTAGCTAGTACACCTTCCGTTATTGTTTTGTGTTATTTTCCCCGGATTATGCTTTTCTTTTCTTTTGTTTACGAATTTTGTAATACAAAAGTTCCGCTATAGACTGGCTACGTTATAGACCTTTTTTTTATAGACAGGTTCATTTTCTTTCACAGGCTTTACTCTATTTAATTTATATATGAAATATTTGTTGTTAAAAGATGTTGGTCGCACAAAAATTTTCACATCTCTCCCTCCCTCCCGACATTACTGGTTGGTTATGGCTTGATAGTCCTTTCTAAATAAAATCATGGTGATTCTAAGATTCTCTTGATTTATCTCTAAATTGAACATAAACGATCCTAAGAAAACGGATCAATGAATTACTATATTGGCATGAGGAAATTTAGTTGCAGAAAAATGGAGCATATAGATAACATTAAGTCTAATAGGAAAACCACAGCCTTGGCAAGATTGTATTAACAAGAAACCATCCAAATACATTTTTATGAAAGTAATATAATTTTCCCCTCGAATCTATACAAACCATGTATTATAAGAAAAACCGGTACTTCTCTATTATCCCGTCGACCACTTTTCATAACAAAAAACATCGCCAAACTGTAAGATTAAACGCCAAAAATGCAGTCCCATTTACTTGATGTCAGAAGCATTACACGTGTTTGTTATTTCATCAAGTGCTTTTTAATTCGACATTTGCGTGTATTTTTCATTATGTTTTACTGATTTCTTAGTTATTTCCTTAATTAAAATAACAATTGTGTCCTTAAATTCTTACATTATATTTATTTATTTATTTTGATACTATAATGGCAAAGTTCTCCCGTTTATTTGGCGTTACAGTTTGGCGATAGCTTTTTGTTATGAAAAGTGGTCGACGGGATAATAGAGAAGTACCGAAAAACCATAGAGTTTGTAACACGTAAAAATACAATGTGTAAACGATAAACATAATTTAATTTATGAAAATTGTGGCTCGATGTACTCCATGGTTACAAATATGGAAATAAACATCCAAGTACAAATAAAAAATAACGTGCGTAGTTTTAATCAGTATGTGAAAAATTAAATGATATCGTTTCAAATAATAACTTCATTAGACCGTGCAATTATATAATCTGGAGGCACGGCAGTGCCTCCGCCAAGTCGAGAGAGGACATCCGTAAGCATACTTTACTGGAAGCAACTCAGGGCACTTTTGACCCCCCCCCCCCCATATCTCCGCGCTGGAGTATTCAAAAAATTTGAAACTTCGTTTTTCTAGAGTATTTGGCACACAGGACCAAAATTTAAAATTACAACTTTCTGTCTTTTCTAGTTCAGACGATATATGAACTCAAACATTCGATTTTTTGTCACTCACTCACTCGTTCACGCGTCATCAAAAAGATTAGGTAGATCCCGTAGTCCTAGAAATTTGACATTTGGAAAAACGGTAATGTTTAGGATACAAAGAAAGGAAAAATTATAAAATACGGAAAATTCGAAAAAAAAAAACATTCGAAAATTCAGCAAATTCCATCAAAATTGAAAATTGAAAATAATACGATCTTGTAGTCTTAGAAACTTAAGATTCGGTGTGAAGGTAGTGTTTAGTATCCAGAAAAAGAAAACATCAAAAACACAAAAAAAAATCGAAAGCAAAATTGAAAAAATCGAAAAATCGAAAAAAATCGAAAATTTTCAAATAATCCGATTTTGTTGCGCTAGAAACTTGGAACTCGGAATAAAGGAAGTATTTAGGATGCAAAATAAGGAAAAATTAAAAATTCCGGAAAATTCGAAAAAAAAATTCAAAAATTCGAAAAATTCGCAAAAAAATTAAAATAATTAAAATAATTTGATTGTTTAGCCTTAGAAGCTTAAAATTCGCATTAAAGATAGTGTTTAGGATTCAGAATAAGTTAAAATAAAATCAAAAAATCGAAAAAATCGAAAAATAAGGAAAATTTGAAAATAATTCGATTTTATAGCGCTAGAAACTTGAAATTTGGAATAAAGGTAATATTTAAGATACTAAATAAGGAAAAATTAAAAAATATGGATAATTAAAAAAATACCCATAAATTAGTGCAGACGATATATGAACTCAAAGTTTCGATTTTTTGTCACTCACACACTCACTCCATCTCGCGTCATCAAAAAGAATGGGTAGATCCCGCAGCCACAGAAACTTAAAATTTGGAATAAAGCTAGTGTTTCGGATACAAAGAAAGAAAAAATTATAAAATCCGGAAAAAAAAAAACATTCGAAAATTCAAAAAAATCGAACAAAATTGAAAATTGAAAATAACACGATCTTGTAGTCTTAAAAACTTAAAATTTGGTTTGAAGGTAGTGTTTAGAATTCAGAAAAATAAAACGTCAAAAACACAAATTTTTTTTAAAAATAAAATCGAAAAATCGATAAAAATCGAAAAATTTCAAATAATTCAATTTTGTTGCGCTAGAAACTTGGAATTCGGAATAAAGGTAGTATTTAGGATGCAAAATAAGGAAAAATTAAGAAATCCAGAAAATTCGAAAAAAAAAATCAAAAATTCGAAAAATTCGAAAAAATTAAAAAAAAAAATTAGAATAATTTGATCTTTTAGCCTTAGAAACTTAAAATTCGCGGTAAAGATAGTGTTTAGGATTCAGAATAAGTTAAAATAAAAACGCAATAAAATTGGAAAATAAAATAAAAAAATCGAAAAATAAGGAAATTTTGAAAATAATTCGATTTCATATAGCGCTAGAAACTTGAAATTTGGAATAAAGGTAATATTTAAGATACTAAATAAGGAAACATTAAAAAATATGGATAATTCAAAAAAAAAATCGAAAATTTAAAAAAATAAAATAAATAAATAAAAAATAGAAAGAAAGAAAGAAAAGGAGATAAATTGAAAATAATATGATCTCGTAGTCTTAGAAACTGAAAATTTGCTGTAAAGATAGTGTTTAGGATTCAGAAAAAGAAAAAATTAAAAACACAACAAAAATTGAAAATAAAATAAAAAAATCGAAAAAAAACGAAAATTTTAAAATAATTCGATTTTGTAAAGCTAGAAACTTAAAATTTGGATTAAAGGTAGTATTTAGGATACAAAAAAAGAAATAAATAAAAAATCTGTAAAATTCGAAAAAAAATTAGAAAAATTGAAAAAAATTCGATTTTGTAGCTTTAGAACTTAAAATTCGGCGAAAACTTATTGTTTAGGATAGAGAAAAAGGAAACATTAAATCACAATAAATTCGAAAATAGAATAAAAAACTCGAAAATAATCGGAAATTTCAAAATAATTCGATTTTGTAGCGCTAGAAACTTGAAATTTGTAATAAAGATACAAAATAAGAAAAAATTAAAAAATCCAGAAAATTATAAAACAAAAATTCGAAAAAATAAAAAATTGAAAATAATTTTATCTTGTAGTCTTAGAAACTTAAAACTTGGTCTAAAGGTAGTATTTACTATTCAATAAAAGGAACAATTAAAATATTCGTTAAATTCGAAAATAAAATCGAAATATCGAAATATCTTTAAGAAATCGAAAATTCGAAAACAATTTGATTTTGTACTGCTAGAAACATTAGTTTTAAGGTAATTGTCCTATTAGCTAGTACAACGCCCCTAATTGTTTTATGTTATTTCTCCCGGATTATGGTTTTCTTTTCTTTCGTTTACGAATTTCGTTATAGAAAAGTTCCGCTATAGACTGGCTACGATATAGGCGATTTCTTTATAGACAGGTTTGTTTTCTTTCACAGGTTGTACTCTATTTACTTCACGTATGAAATATGGATTGTTAAATGATGTTAGCCCCACAAAAATTTTCACAGCTCCCCCTACCCCCCCCCCCCCCCGATATTACTGGCTCGTTATGGCTTGATAGTCCTTTCTAAATAAAATAATGGTGACTCTAAGATTCACTTGATTTATCTCTAAATTGAACCTAAATGATCCTAAGAAGACGGATCAAATAATTACTATATTGGCATGACAATCAGGTAACTTAGAATTAAAATCGAAAAATCAATAAATTTATAAAAAGTCGAAAATTTGAAAATAATTCGATTTTATTGTCCTAGAAGCTTGACATTTGGCAGAAAGGCAGGGTTTAGTACACAAAGTAAGGAAAAATTAAAAAATCCGTAAATAATAAAAAAAGACTAAAAAAAAACGTAAAAAAAACATCGAAAAAAGGAATATAGTTTGATTTATTGGAAATTTCCGGAAATTTTAATTTTGGCTTTCTTTTTATACTAAAAAGTTCTTTTATGTTAAATATCAAGTATCTAGGGCTGCGAGTAATATCTCAGATGGATAGCACCTATCCTGGAAGCAATTGAGAGTACTTTTGACACTCCCCCTCCCATAACTTAGGGCTTGCCTAGGAACCTGAAATCTCTTTTTATCTACAGTACTTTGCAAACGAAACTAAAGCTTCAAATTTTTGATACCTGTAAATAATAGGGACAGAGTGTGGGCTTAGCGAAAATCAGTGGATGATCTCCAAAAAGAAACCAAAATCAAGAAAAGCAGGATTACTTACAAAAAGAAGTGAAATCTCATCAAAAAGTCACCTGTAAAAAAAGCAGCCAAGTCTCGTAACTCATTTACCGTAAAAAGTACTGAGATCGTATAAAGCCAAGTTTAACTATCTTATTAACTCTGAAATTTTCATTCACAAATCACTCCTAGTCTCTACATCTTTAGTTAATTATTATTTTGTGACTTGGCAATTACACAGCACAGGAAAGTTATTACACCTTACTATGTCATGGGATGGGATTTTAACTAAAGCAAATTATATACGCACAGGGAAGTTATTACACTTTAATATGTTATAGTATTATTTGATTAAGACTAACTATATACAACACGTTCTTGTGCTACGTAATTGCCAAGTCACAAAATAATAATTAACTAAAGATGTAGAGACTAGGAGTGATTTGTGAATGAAAATTTCAGAGTTAATAAGATAGTTGAACTTGGCTTTATACGATCTCAGTACTTTTTACGGTAAATGAGTTACGAGACTTGGCTGCTTTTTTTACAGGTGACTTTTTGATGAGATCAAGTTATTCTGCAAAACAAAAATTGCTTGTGAACATATATTGACATTTAGAAATCAAGATTTGTTTTTGCTATCGACTAAACCAAGGAGACAAATTTAAGCTCTTTGCATTTAGGTGTACAAATTATTGCTCCCTATTCACAAAAATTGAATTTAAAGAAACATCATATACTATTTCCAATTATTTATTTTCGCAGGCTGCTAAAATGTTTCACAAAGTCGTTATGGTTTATCATTTAAAACTGACATTTGATTTTACCCAATTCGTCAATTTCCACGATTTTATTTGGCCCTCCTTTTTCCATTGGTTACAATTTCATTTTCAAGATTATTTGGCTCAAAATTTAACTTTTTTAAAACTGAGTTATGTCAAGGCCCCTATAACAAAGAAATACCATATTGTCTCCTATGAAATGTGACAAAGGAATTTAAATTAAAGGAAGTTAATTATTTACGTTTTTAGGTATCGGGAGTGAAATATTTTGCTTAATTAATGTATTTATTCTTCTTTCAACGTTACGTGAACGAAGCCACAGGTAACAACTAGTCGTATATTAAAATATTTGACGAGACACAGTAAAAAAAATCTATACACGATACAATGACTATTTATATCTTAACATCCGTTTTGTTGCATTAAAAACGAAGGGTAAAAAGTTATTCAAATCTATTATGTGGTTTTTGAAAAAATTGCGGACATACATATATGCATATATAAATACATACATAACTGCAAAAACAAAACCTTCTATTTTAGATCTCGCTTAAAAAGACATGAGGATTGGACTGACGTGCCATTTTAAAATTAGTATTCACTGTGGTATGGGATATTGTTTGGGCGAGCAGGAAGTTCTCGACATTAGTGGGTGCTACTGCAGGAATAATGCCATGGAGGTAACGTATGCATATTGCTCATACAAACACATAATTAGGACTAGACAAAATTACACCCTGTGATTTTTGTAACTAGAACTACACTGACGTATTAGAGGATATCCCCAGTCCTAGTCTTACAAACACTCAAAGGTGACATACGCCAGAACGTAGCAGCTACAGTACATTTGTTTAATGCAGTGGTGAAATACGGTCAGTAAAATTTGATTGGTCAAGAGTATTTTTGTCACAAACAGACTTGGCGAGCCTGTCATTAACGCCAAGCTATGTAGATTTACATGTAATTGAATTCGTCCGAACAAGTTTCGCCAAGTATTGTAATATGTGTTATCATAGTTAGAACAAACACTTCTAATCAGAACTGTGCGTATGCTACCTCTCCCTTATAAAGGAACTTTATTAGAATTCTCGTTGATATATCGTTCCATGAGTTGTTAAATGCAATATTGCGACTGTACCCATTACTGGAATGTGGTGGTGAATATGAGCAATCGAAGCTGTAAATCATTCTGTAAATATCCCATTTAGAGAATATTACCTGCTTTTTCTATCTTTACTTCCTTTTTTATTGTCAAAAATTTGAAATATTTTTATGTCATACTAAATGCTATTCCATGGTGAACATTAAATTACAAAATGCATGTCGCTCTGATGCATAGATTTTTTCCTTTCTTTGTATTGTTTTTCTGTTGTTCCAAATTTTTGAATCAATAAGTTACGTCTGGAATTTTTGTTCTGTAATAAAATATTTTTTTTCTAAATGCTTATACATTATTTGTCCAAGCTATTTGATCATCAGTACGATAGATTAAAAAAATATAAGATTTATTTTTTTTTATAATAATTACTTTTTATGCAAAAAGAGCTCTGGGCTTACACATTTTTTTCAACAGCATTTTGAACTGTCAGAGATCACTATCACCAAAAAAGTTCATCCTGAAAATAAAGTTATATTGAAATATTGCTATCACGTCTGGCTAAAAGCTTTTTCTTTATCTTTCTTCCGTAATCTTTATGTAGAGTGCTTTTTCTCCTTTGTTTTGCAGTAAATGAGACTTGCATAATACTTTTATAGCATTTTCTCATTCAAACAATTTATTATTATATAAAGTGTGAGTAAAAGTTCCCGCGAAAAATCCGAAGATATATGTAGCTATCATTTTATTAACTCTTATTTTTGCTTTCAATAATCATATGATTAAGAAAATAATTATTAAACTAGTATATTGTTTCGTTACATTCCCTTATAAGAGATTGAATGTAGGTAATGAATGTATGCAAATTCTTTGTTCATCTAATATTCATAAAAATGACACATTTAAAAATTAAAAATAAAAAATACAATAAGTACTTACACGATTTCGTAAACAAAGAAGATCGCATATAAAAAATCGATTTCAATATTTTTAAAAATCGTTTCGGCAGTAGCTAAATTAAAACTTGATAGTTTGGCAGAAAATGAAAATTAAAAAATGCAACAATTACCAATTTTGTAACAAAAGAAAACTTTTTTTTATATTAACTATTCCCTTTTCTTAACAAATTGCTTTAACAGTTCACAAGAAAGGAACACATCAATGTCAGATGTTTTACACGCGATTTTTTAAAAATCGAAACTGTGTAATTATTGATATATATTTTTTTTCTGGCCAATTCATTTATGATTAAGCTACTACTCAACTACACTCATGTCCAAAAAATTAAGGTCATAAACATAAAATCTGTGCAAACTGATGGACTATTAACTGGGTTGCCACGAAAGTTGGCACATAGGTATATTACAATTGGAGAAAGAATATAGCAGCATAACAATATGGAAAATGTTTTAATTGTGAATTAAGATACATGGTATATTAAAAAGTGTTAAATCATGAATCATCATGAATTCAGAAAATGTGATAAATAGAAGCTTTACGACTTATAATAACAGAAATATTTATTATGTTCTAAAAAACCTGTGATGATATCGCCAAAGTCCCTTTCCCCGAAAATATATCGAAGGACATAAATACGAGTGCTTACCAATCAGAAAATTAATTCAAAAGCATGAAATGTGTCATTCATTGTTTGTTCAGAGATTAGAAATTTCCACGGTACAAGCCCTAATACGATGCCCCTGCTATAGGTACCGTCTTAATGGTAGCAACAGGGGCAACTCAGGCAAGCTTCCAACACTAATTTCAAAATGTTATTTTTGTCCTAGAAAATCACAGAGACTATTGTTCTACTTTATTCACTGTCAATTGTCGTGTCGAAGTTTTGTATTCTTCGGCAGTGACATTATTTTGTACTATTGTCTTCTTCACAAATCATGTTTTCGTTATATTCAAATATTCCTTTATTTATTGTTATACTTACCCCTGTCACACTTGCCAGCGAGCTCAGCTTCAGCTGAATTTTGTATTTTTTTAAGAACCTCAATAAAGGGAACCGGGAGGGACATTTATGCACTCCAGATTTAGTTTTGTGGTATGAACCCGCTCGTGCAGTTGAGTCAAGTGATTAAATAGGATTATTTTTTTTAATTAGTGGTAGAGTACGCATGATTGCCTATATCATCCCAGTGAAGTCTGTGCCTATGACCGAATCATCTTTCACTGATCATGCCAAGCCTCCAGAATAAAAATAATTGTTAAAACGGGGCGAACGGCGCCGATTAAAAATTAACCCTGTAAGCGTTTGGCCCGTATTTTTCCGTTTCTCAGAAACTACTCGGCTCTAGGCAAAAATATTTTTAACATAATTGTATTTTAAGATGTATGTAAAATAAAGAGATGTGAAGTGTATTTTAGAAACAAACGGGAATTTTTTTTTTTATTATTTAAAGTTTTACACGTATTTTTTATGAAAATGCAGGGAAGACCTCAGATGCTCAGAGGTTTTTAAACGTGCCATGGCAAACAGATAAAAAAAATTAACGGAAATAAGTATAAAAAAATTAACAGTTCGGACTATGCCGAGAAGATATGAGAAATCTTCAATTTCCTGGCTGAGCTTGGAGCAAGTATAAATGTGCTGCACAAGCAGATCCTAGTTTGACGATAACAATAAAGAAATTTAACGTATAAATTTGCAACGGATCTGACCTGAAGCCTGTGCCCGGCACTGATTAGCTATGTATTGTCTTTGCCGGGCTTGGACTTACAAATTTTCACACATTCACTTATAATATTTATATGCACCATATAACAAACTGAGAATCAGTTAAGCTTACAAGGCATGTGACAACTGAAACTTACTATCAGCAATTATAGCTCATTAAGAGTAATGGAATCGAATTAGTTTGTCTGTCCTTGTAAATGAACTATAAATGCTACATACTGTATATTTTACAGAAACATATAACACGTTGTAGTGCACTTCTGTAATGCATATCAATCCCATTATGTTTTTAATTCAATTTTTTTTTTTGTGATACGCAAAGCTCCACTTTCTGCAATGTTTGTGACAAAAATGCGATATTTTTCAACCATAACAAAATCATTCTAAAGCAGCAATTCTTTGCATTCTAAACCAAATGCAGAGTACATTCTAGGAATGAAAGTGGAAGTAGAAGTTCATAGGGACGCAGCGTCAATATAACTGAATTTATTATTTTCACACATATGTTTATCACGTTTGGGGCAAATCAGTCTCAAGATATAGTAGATTAGTATAAGGAACATAAACCCACACACTGATTTTTATATATGTAGATTTTTAGCGACATTTAAAACTTTCCTTATCATCATGCATTTGTAATTTTGGTAAATATTATGTATGAATGATTTTGGGGGAAGTTTAAAAGAACTGAAATCAAGACATTAACTATAAAGATTTATTGCTATAGGATTATCATGTGATAGAAAATGGTTCTAAAAACGGAAAAATGAGTTTTTAGTCCTACAAATGCCATAATTGTATAAAATTCAAAGTATGGTAACTCAGTAAGTTTTGCTTAATATTATACATTTTCCTTTTTGTTTTCTTAGAGCACTAAGAAAGTTTTTAAAATTAAACTTGCAGGATTTTGGAACCGTAAAACAATTTAAATTTCGCAACTTTTACAAAAGTTTATTAACTATTTTTGATATAAATTGCTCTTAACGCGATGACAAACAGCATGCGAAACATTTTACACCTAGAACTATACCTCTGAAACTAGTGGTTTATAAATAGCTATTTGGCAACGATAAAAGGGAACACCCTGTATATTGTTCCAGCATAAAATATTAAATTTTTCAAATATTGAATCAAATATTTAATGTCCATTCAATATATTTTTTCGCCTCTTTTTTATCTCAAAAACTTTTATTAAGCTTTTAATATGCGTAGACTGAGCGATATTTTCTTCATTTTGCCCAATACATATATTTCCATTTAAAAAAAAAGTTTTCCTAAACTCGAATCAATATAGATGGAAAGAAAGAAATATATTTAAAATGCATTCGAGTTTAATCTCAATTCGAAAATAATTCGATATTTATTTAGATGAATTTATTATCTTTATTTTTTTTAACATTCTTCAAAAGAAATAATTTTTTTATTATCAGTACTGGCTTACGTAAATGAATTTCATTTCAAAAAGAACATTTTTTGGAATTAAATTAAATTTAAATTGAAAATGTGACTATTTTTTTTGGAAATGACATTACAATTGGTAATGAAAAAGTTTTCTTTTATTAGAGTTTCAATTTGTAATTTTTATTTAGTTTATTTTGAAAACTTTGATTATCTGACAGTTTTATTTATATATATATATATATTCTTTCTATATATATATTTTTATTTATATATATATATATATATATTTATATATATGTACCGCTATTTGTTTTATTTTAGGAAAATTGATTTTTTTTCCAAATTTCATTAATAAAAAAAATTATAATATCGTATCTCATTGTATTATATTAACATGAAAATAATCGTAGCATATTTATTACATATTTTCTCAAAGATAGCAACAACAAATAAATTTATATTAGCTGCGAAGCAACCTGATAAATTTCCTTTGCATTGCATGAGATCTTGCGATTTTTTTGATAGAAATTAAATCTAATGTTATTGTACATTAAAAATATTTATCGCATTAATTTTAGTAAATTCTAAATTTTAAGTAAGAAATCATATTTACAATGTAGGTTAAATAGAAATATAGCGAAAATTATATATTGCCTATTACGTGATTTTGATGCAAAATATTATTTTTATCTAATTGGAAAACTTTCTGCGATTATCAAGGAGAAGAAAATTTTACAATATTACGGGTATCCAGAACAAATGGACCCCCTCCCTGGCTACGCCACTGAGTTGCGAATATCCTTGACTAATAACAATACTAAAAGTCTAGTTCAATCATCATTTTCGCTAAAAAGTTCAGTAAAAGAGAATTTTTTGACGATTTTTAAATAAGAATATGGTTGTGTGAAAAAAAAAAAAACATATTAGGTTCGTAAATTTCATAAATGATCTAAGATCGTTTTCCGATATTGTATATATTATTTCTCCTTTCAACATCCCTCTTTCTAAGAAAATACAAAACGCAGAACGACGATTGAGATACCATATGAAAGACTTTGGAACGGGTTTCTGACGTAGTACAAATGCATTTTCCTAAAGAATGTTTTTTGATTAAAATTTGCTGATAATTAAAAATTAAATCGGCATTGTTTTCATAAATGAAATGAAACGTTTTCCTCAAATTAATGTTGCCACAATAATAAAATACTGCATTATATCGTGCTCAGCAATAATTTAAAAAAAAGTAAAATAAAGATTGCTGCACGGGTTTATTTTATATTTATGATTAAAGAGCAAAATTTAAATTCAAATGCTCAATTTATTTTTCTTTGTCCCATGTTTTTCCCGAAACAGATGGATAGATGATGTTATCTTCTAATGCAGTTAAAAAACGATTGACATATATATATTTTTTCTTTTTTGTCTTAGCTATCAGCGATCAGTTTTTACTGTAACTTTGATGGGATAAATGAGACGATATTCTGGCTTGACTAATGTTGTTCGGAGATTTTTTTAGTTCTTTATATATATATATATATATAAACTTGCATCTAAAATATATTAAAATGCAGTGCGAAACCTTCGCACGGGTCCACTGGTTATAATTTATTTCTATTCTTGGAAATTGGGTGAATTTTGTTGCGTGCGTATTTATAACTTATATAAATAATCAAAGAAGTGGACTGTAAAGACTTTAATTAATTTATTTCACTATATGAAACAAAGCGTAGCGTACCCGTTTGGTAGCACAACATAAACATAACTAATGGAACATTAAAAGATGCTGCCAAACTGTTAAACACAAATTTCACAGAATGCGCAGTGGAGGCGCGCGACAGCCAAGGTCAAGGGAAGCCATAACATACCGGCCCCCGTTGACATGCGTCAACAAACAAGCAAAATAATACTAATAACCTATATTAGACTTACACAATAAGAATTACTTTTTCAAATTAATATACACCACTATATGAAACATCACAAATATACAAACATTATGCACATAATACTTCCAAAAAAAATATAAGAAATACATAAATTATAATAAAGCAATAATAGATATAGAAATACTAAACAAGAGACAAAATTAGTACAGTATTTCTCTTTTTTTTTACTTTAAAATTGATAATTGACTTTCAAAAGTCTGTTGTGGCAATAAAGCAATTTTGGATATACCTCTTTTGAATATTACCTTTGCAGTTTTGATCTCTACAACCCTAATCTTACCATCTGCACCTGGAAAAACATTAGTAATGCGTCCTATTAAATATTTATTTGTAGGAAGATCATCTTCTTGATCAACACTAAGGTTCCTACATTTACATTAGCTTTTTCAAATTGCCACTTTGAACGCTGTTGAAGTGTATTTAAATATTCTCTTTGCCAATGGTTCCATATCAACTGAACCCATTTAGTAACTCTATGCCATCTAGAAAGTCTGTTTTCGTTTACATTAATTAATTCTGGTTCCACAATGGCTGTCATAGGCCTCCCTATTAAGAAATGGCCTGGCGTTAAAGCCTCTAAGTCATTCACATCGGAGGACATTGGAGTAATTGGACGGAAATTTAATATAGACTCTATTTGAGCAACTACAGTTAGTAAATCCTCGAATGTTAGCCCTGCATTGCCTACTGTGCGTTTCAAGTGATATTTTACCGTTTTTATCCCCGCTTCCCACAACCCACCAAAATTAGGTGCGCGAGGAGGGATAAATTTCCATATGATATTTTCTTCTGCCAAATATTTTGTTAACCCTTCTTCGGGTCGTTTTAGCAAATTATGGGGTCTTTGTAACTCGGCATTTGCGCCAACGAAGTTTTTTGCATTATCGGAAAATATTACTGTGCATTTTCCACGTCTACTAATGAACCTTTTTAATGTAGCAATAAAGGCATCCGTTGTCAATTCTGACACTAATTCGAGATGCACTGCTTTAGTTACAAAGCAAACAAAGATTGCCAAATACACTTTATTAAGAATTCCCTTTCTTTGTCCCTTGTATTTTACAAAAACGGACCACCAAAATCTGTACCCACATAGTTGAAAGTGGCACTAGGATTTATTAGCTCTGTTGGTAGCGAACCCATAATTTGTTGCACAGCTACAGGATTGTTTTTACTACACGTTACACACTCATGCGTTATTTCCCTAGCTAAATTCCTTCCTTGTAATGGCCAGAAGTTTAGCCTCAAATGAAATAGTAATGCTTGCGAACCTATATGGAAATATTTCTTATGATAATAAATTGCAGTCATTTTACACAATTTACCCGTAGCTGGAATAATATACTGATGTTTTTGAGAGAAATTTAGGTCAGCGTGAACTAATCGACCTCCTACTCTTAGTACCTTATTTTCATCTAAAAAGGGGTTTAACATTCGCAATTTACTTTTATTAGAAATTGTCTTACCTTCTAACAATGCATTATAATACTCATAAAAGTACACCTTTTGGGTTTCCCTTATTAAATATAACTCCGCATCATTAATTTATTCTATACTTACGTCTCCTACTCTCTTATGAGCTGGATTTTTCACATTATGGAAAAACCTGAAAATATAACTAACAATACGTAATATTTTAATGTAATTATTACTAATTTTCAAGATATGATAAAAAAAGTCATTTGAAACAAGGCATGTTAAAGTTGTATGAGTTTTTTGTTTTAGTTCAGAAGTAAATTCATTAGTTTCTGCTACATGCTGCAAATTAATGTTCTTATTGGATGTGGTGCCCTTCTCCCTTAGGAAAGAAGGACCGTGCCACCAGAGATCACAATCACCTAGATTGTCAAAATTCAATCCCCGGGATACAAGGTCTGCTGGATTGTCCTCTGAACGTATATGATTCAACTGACATGTTTGAGTTAGCTCTTGAACCTTGTAAATTCTGTTTGCCACAAAGGTTTTAAGTAGATGCGGCGGAGTCTGAATCCATGCTAAGACGATGGTCGAGTCACACCATAAATACACTTTACTGATATTTAACTTCCGCAAATTTACTACTTTAGATAAGAGTTGTGATAATAATACAGCTGCACACAACTCGAGGCGCGGTACTGTCAAGGGTTTTAGTGGTGCAACCCTAGATTTACTGCAAAATAAATTTGAAGATGAGTTGGAATTTGTGAGACAGCGTAGATAAATAGCTGCTCCATAAGCGAGCTCTGATGCATCAGAAAAACCGTGAAGTTCAATTTCAGAGTTATTATCATGTGAAACATAACGATTGATTTTTAATTTGTTTATGGATTGAAGTGTTGAGATAAAAAGTTGCCATTCACTTTTAACGTTGTCCGGAAGTGGATTGCTCCAATCCAGTTATAATAACCAAAGCTTCTGAATGAAAATTTTTGCCTTAGTTATTCCAGGCACCAACAGTCCCATTGGATCGTAAATCCGAGCTATATCTGATAGAACTGTTCTTTTCGTGAACATAATTGGTTTCTTAATTGACGAGTTAAATGAAAAGGTATCACGATAGGATTCCATAAGAGTCCTAAAGTTTTAGTGCTCTGATCCTCATTACGATCACAGAATGGATATTCTTTGCTATCAGTTGCGAATTTTACGATCTCAGGGTGGTTGGCACACCATCTATGGAGAACCATACCGCCTCGTGCGAGTAATCGAATCAATTCGGTCTGGAGTTATTGAGCTTCTGTTAAACTATTAGCTCCTTACAGTACATCATCAGAGGCGTAGCGTCAAGGGGGGCACGGACCACTTTACTACCAGTATTTTTATATGCTATATTTGGCCTTATTTAATTCATACCGTCCAAAGATTAAATAAGACTAAATGTAGTATATAATTATACTGGTAGTAAAATGATCGTGCCCCCCCCTGACGCTACGCCACTGTACATCATCAACGTAGAAATCCTGGAGTACTACACGTGAAGCTAGCGGAAAATTATCCTTTTCGTCAATTGCGAGTTGATTCAATGTCCGCGTAGCAAGATATTGAGCATTCGACGTCCCGTAGGTAACTGTGTTTAATTTAAAGATTTTGACAGGTTCTTCTTCACTATGTTTCCACAAAATGCTTAATAAATACCTCTGATTTTCTTTAATTAGAATCTGGCGATACATCTTTATGATATCTGCTGTGAAAGCGATCTTGTATGTTCGAAATCTGCAAATGGTATCAAAGAGTTCATCTTGAACTAATCCTCCGTTTAGTAGAACATCATTTAAAGAAATCCCAGTAGTAGTAGCGGCACTGGTATCGAACACGACCCTTAATTTAGTGCTGGGTTTGTCGGGTCTGTATACCCCGTCATGCGGCAAATAATATGCAAAATTAAGGTTATTTTCTATTGAGATTTCTTCTGAGTGTCCCAGAGTATTATAATCCTTAATAAAATCTTCATATAATATTTTCATGGTTGGATTATGCGTAAATCGCTTAAGTAAATGATTTAATCTTATATTTGCATTTTCCGTTGATTCCCCTAAACATGCAAGCCCATCAGGTTTAATTGGCATTAGTACAATATATCTGCCATCATTTCTTCTAGTGTGAGTGCGCATGAAATGATCCTCACAATACTGTTCTTCCTTACTTTTTATTTTTGTTTCATGAACCGCTTCAACTTCCCAAAATTTCTTCATAATATTTGATAAATCATCCACAGATTGCACAAGCCCACAATAGTTACTAAAATTGCCTTCTTTTGGCATAGACTTAGAACCACTGGCGACATAGCCAAATACAGTTTCTTGAAAAATCAAATTTTGTATATTTATTTTATTTGTACCCAATAATGTAAAAAATAATTCATTAGATAATAAAACATGTATTGGACCTGGTTTTTCAAAGTGTGGATCTGCTAACTTGAATGGTTTCATTTGATGAAGAGGCATGATATTTAAGTATGTAATTGGTGTTATGCGTGTTATTTTAGGAACTACAAAAAATTGCAAAGTGTCACTAAAACTATTATTTGCATTAGCGATAGTGGTTATGACAATTTCTTTTATATTCATAACTGAATCATTCAACCATGAAACCGAAGCATTTATCTTTTTTCCTTTCAAGCACAATAACTCAGCACATTCCTTAGTTATGAAGTTATTTTGCGAACCTGAATCTAGTAACGCTCTAAGAGGAACAAACTCTCCTCTAGCATTTTTCACATGTATTATTGCAGTTGAAAGTAGTATTTGTTTATTAAAAGACGTCATACTCGTAACAGTATTGTTGATAGTTGCATGTGTGGTGCTAGATGACTGTGTATTCGCACCCAAAGTGGTGGCAGACATCTGGCTATCTGAGTAATTATTAGGAGTAAATGCGTTTGCGGTTGGCGAAAAATTACTGTTAAGATTGGGAGTACATCTATTTTGATTTGATGACTGACTAGAATCAAAGCTTTCATCACCGCGTTCTAGATGAATCAATGTGTGATGGCGCTTACTACATCTTTTACATGTATTTGAACTCTTACATTGACTAATGTTATGAAAACCTGATAAACAATTGTAGCATAATTTTTTTCATTTTAACCATGTTAAATCTCTTTTTTGCAGACAAATTTATAAACTGCAGGCACTTCATTGAAATGTGATCGCCTTTACACAATAAACAATTGTATGGAACTTCAGAAAGTGAAGTTAGAGTCTTAGAATTATACACACGTTTTGGATCTTTATTGAGGGGTTTGCTATTTTGAAGGGTACGGGCGTGTTCCTTCAGAAAGGAAGTTAATTGCTCAACAGTGCCCACCAAAAGCGTGTATTGCTATCCAACTTCTCCACTGATAAATACACAGTTAATGTTTCACCAAAGTTATTTACATCTTGTTCTAATACCCTTAAGGATCGTATACATTCATTTATGATGTTAACAAATGTTAAAATCGATTGAGCTATATCGTGTGTCTGCTGTAAGGAAAGTAACTTTTTAATTACTGCATTAATTAAATCTCTCTTATTTGAATAGCGCTCTACTAATAAATTCCAAGCAATGTCATAATTTTGATCCGAAATGGGAATGGATTGAATAACGTTAAGTGAATCTACCTTGCATGAACTTTTTAAATACTGTAGCTTATGTTCACTTGTAAGATTTATATTATTGTGTACAGCTGCAGAAAATAGATCTTTAAACTCAATCCATTCGTCCAATTTACCAAAAATGTGGGAAGTGTTATTTTGGGGAGCTTAATTTCAGAAAAAGAGTTATTTTTAGAAAAGGATTCATTGCTCTTTGAATTGCTATTATTTTTTGCAGAATGTACATCCAATAATTTTCGCTTTATCGCTAAATTAATGTCATCTATGGTTTCAATAATGCCTTCCTTTTCACTAATAAATTCATCTATATCCTTGTCATCGCAATGCGCAAATATTGCATCGAATACTGAATTCAATTCCTTTTCGAAGGACAGTATTTTTGCATTATAAAGCTCTAAAAGGACTATATCTGCGTTTTCTAAAGTCGAAATAACCTTGTCCTTAAATTTTGTAACATTTGACTTTAAGCTTTTTTTATTAGTTTTTGCTGATCGAATATCAGACATATTGACAAAAAATGATGCAATTAATAAAAAGTTTTTTTTACTCAACGAACTTCAGTTATTCCACAAGAGTAAAAATATCGTCTGTCTTCAACTTTCGCTTTTTAATCACTTGCTTGCTTTTTTCATTATTGCGTAATCGTCATTTCGAATAAACATTAAATTACTTGCGAGGAACAGAATAAAATCATCATTTGATAAAAAATGTTTGCGAAGAAAAATAGGAAAAGATAGTCAGCAGCTAAATTTGTAGAACTCAATACACAAGTTTTTTATTCAAACTTTCGATTCCAGTTTGACCATTTGCGAAGAAATACAATTTAAAAAATTTTACTTTTTTTCTCCGGCTCGACGGACCATAAAATGGGTGAATTTTGTTGCGTGCGTATTTATAACTTATATAAATAATCAAAGAAGTGGACTGTAAACACTTTAATTAATTTATTTCACTATATGAAACAAAGCATAGCGTACCCGTTTGGTAGCACAACATAAACATAACTAATGGAATATTAAAAGATGTTGCCAAACTGTTAAACACAAATTTCACAGAATGCGCAGTGGAGGCGCGCGACAGCCAAGGTCAAGGGAAGCCGTAACAGAAATAATGTGAAGACAATACAATGAGTAGATGTTGACATGAATATTTATGTACATATATACGAAACGCAATGGAACTTAACTTTTACATAGATCACTGTACTGTTTTCTAAATAAAATGATGATCTAATTTATATTACCTTTCGCAATTTAATTCTCGCCATGCATTTTCTATTTTTTGTGACGGAATTCCAAACACTATTCTTCACTCCAGACTATTACCAAACAAAAGCACTCAAAATGCCTTTAAAACTCAAAAACAATAACGATGCCAACTTTTTTTCTTAATTTTTACCCACTCCCGTGAGATAATAAAATATAAAAGAAAAGGAAAAGAAGAAACTATAGCAGCAAAATAAAAGAAATAATTTCATCGACGTTAGCCAAAAGTCGCATGTATAAATAACAATATTAATTTACTATCTTCTGACAATGGTAAAAGAAGTCCAATATTGTATTCTTAGTCAAATTACTGGTACAATTTCCTTTTTAATACGACTTTCTTTTAAAGTGTAACAAATACTTTCTCTGATCTCTTGATTATCATTATGAGCCTATTATGTTTGCTGTTGAGACTTTATTACAATTAAGTTAAAACCTTCTTGATTAATGTATGAATATAGTTGAGTATCTTTATTTATTATACCCATTTAACTATCAAAGTTGGTTCTTCCTATGAGTAATAACATATGAAAGTACTATCTATAGCTTATTTAATATCTTAACACTTTTTTTTATTTTTGACGGAATTAATTTTCTTCATTTACATAGCTTCAAAACAAACTTTCCTTTGGGAATACACTTGAAAAATCACGTGAAGCAGTATGACAGGTCATTATAATATTCCTCTCTTTAAAACATTTGGTTAAATTAGCCGATAATTAGCTGAAAGTTTCAACTTCCTTTAAACTCCTATTTGAAAGTACTAATAATTAAACATTCTCAAATCCTATGAGAATTTTTACGTTGTATTTTATGAAGTAATTCTCTTTTCCAGTTTCGGTGATAAATAAAGTTATATAGCCTATTTCGAGTAGAAATTACATTGTTATAGTTCACGTGCACAGTTTTACTTATGCGTACTGTTAATTCTAAAGAGAGGAGATTTTGTATTGATATGTAATTCTGAGATGCTACAATTAGTGTTTTTTATTTTTAACACTTTCCAACATAGTTGAAATGTGTTTAGGAATTCGGTTTGTCTGGTCGTCTGTCTGTCTGACCATGCTCTAACTTGCGCAAATATATCAGATCGCCATGCAATTGGTACATATTATTGAGGTTTTCAATGACATGTTCGGTACTGAAATGGAGTATGTAGCACTTTTATTTCGTTAACAGGATATTCAAAAAGAATGTCGTTACATTATAGTCTATGGGGAAAAGGTCTTTGCAGTGCACTTTAATGTTGCACTATTTGAAATATATTGAAATTGATATACATAACTGACGTGCACTTACAAGATGCTTATTATCGAATATGGTACATGTGGCATTAATAGTTAGTTTACAGGGGTACTCAAAACAATGCCGTTATATTATGGTCTATGGGGAAAATCGTTTGCTCGACATTTTAACCATTTGACACTATTACAAACATATTGAAATTGATACCAATTTCTGAGGTGAATTAAATGTGCTTTCTGTAGAATATGGAGTGTAAATCATTTATAATTCATTTACAGGGTCACAGAAAAGTATTCGGTTTCATAATGGTCTACGGGAAAAAACTGTTTGCAGTGCATTTTAATTACGTTACACAATTTCAAATACAAGGAAATTTATATACATTACTGAGGTTTACTACAAGATATTTGTTGTAAAATATGATGTGCATTGCATTTATCTTTCATTTACAGGGACGCATTTCGGATACACTACTGTATCCAAAGTACTACTGTCTATATTCAATAATTGCTAGCCGTGTGCTTTCAGTTAAGTATGTGTTTGAAAATTTAACTAAATGTTTGCATACTATGTAATGCGTGTAAATGCTATATATAATGTACAGAGCTAAATTGTTTGAAGGAGTTTTTAATCAAGTTATGCATTCTGAACATGAACTATCTTTAGTATACTAAGATATGTTTGCAGAATATAAATACAATCATATACAGGGCCACGCAAAGAACTGGATACATGGCCGCCTATGTATGATAATTTCTCGAAGTGTGATTTCAGTAGTTTTCAACGTATTTTTTCCTGAATTAAACTTTAGCTTAATATGTTGCGTGTGTAAAAATATTAAGGTAATATACAGGGCTGTTCAAAATAATTCAAATATATTTTCGTATGTTGGTACAAACTGCTGGAGGTGAATTTTCAACCGTGTTATGTATTTCCTTACTAAACTGAATTGTTGCATACTATATAGAGCATACATATAGAGCATACATTGTTGCATACATATAAATCTAGAGATTATACACAAGGCTGCACAAAAGTACTCTTTACAAGGAGTACTCTTTGCTATGGAAGGTAATTGTTGAAATCTGGTTTTCAAATGTGTTATGCGTTTTCTAAAATCTTTACTTAGGTATCTTATTTACTTTATTAAACAGTGAAAGTTTGTTAAAGTATTCTGAAATTGTTGCAAAGTGTTTCGTAATATATGCTTGGTGCATGATTTTACTTTCTTGTTTATTTAGGTGTTTGGTACGGGTTACCCCCATCCTCTGAATGTGTTTAAAAGTTAAAATCTGAAAATAATAAAAGAAAACTAAAATAAAAAATTTAGAAAATTTATATATTTTTAAAAAAATGTGTCTAAATAAAATTCATCAGATCGAGGTGTAACTCTAATAAAATTAAATTACATTTTATTGTAATGCTGATCAACTCTTCAAGTTTCTGTTTTAACCTTTTTCCCTGCATGTATAATGCGATAATTTGATTAATATTTCACTTTCGTTTATTTAGGAAACTTTTCTTAGAAAATAATTTAGAGAATTCACTGATTTAACTACCAAATAAGTCCAAGGAAAACCAAAAATGCGTTCGGACATGCGCAAGAGAATTTATGTCCATGAATGTGATAAGTCACATTCTTTTGTATGCATTATTTGGCTAAATTATCTTGTAATTAGCTGAAAGATTCAGATTGTTTAGCATCATATTTCATAGTACAAATAAATTAAATACTCTTTTGATTTATATGAGGATTTTTACGTTGGCTTTTAGAAGGTATTCTTTTCGATTTTCCATGATTATACAAATTATACAACCTGTTTCATGAAAATAAAATTACATTGTTATAGTTTACTTGTATTATGTTATATGTGTTTAAGTTAACAGATTTTTTATTGGAATTTAACCCTGAACTGCGACACTTATTTTTACATATTTTTATTGAGGACTAGCAGAACCACCTATCTTTTCCCATGTTAACCATGGGGGGGCTTCCAGGTAAAATACATAATAATTAAATAATTCGGTAGTTAAATAATTCGGTGATCACAAGATCGGAGCTCTGTGAATTCGCGCCCATAAATCGTTAAAAGACAATCACAAGAAAATGGCTTTTACTTTGATGCAATCATAGTGAAATTCTCCAGCTTTATAAATGAAAAAGCAAGTTTTCTTTGGCGCGTGTAACAGAAAAATGTACGATTTCACTGGAATTACGGAATAAAATGCTCAAACATTCAACCAAATGACGCAGCATTAAGCAAACTTCTATTTCTCATGGCATTATTGTACAATGGAAACTTTGATATTTTTGTACAATGACGTCATTCATGAAGTTTTGTTTGAAATGAGAAAGAACTAACTTTAAATAACAAACGATTGTTATTTTTCATTTCCTATTTAATATTAATCTTAGAAAATGTTACCACTGCTTTTAAAGTATTAAACACTCAGCTATATAATATAGTAATTAGATATGGATGTAGTATACAAAATAAACAGGGAATCAAGCATGCCAACCGTTTCTTTTGAGTGAGTTTGACGTCACACTGAAAGCATCGCATAGAAAGTGACGTCATATTTAAGAGATTATTTTTATGTTTTTACCTGGATATTTTCCTTGAAACTAAAATGTTTGTATTATAGTAGCTGTTTTAACTCCAGATACATTTAAATCAAGGTACTACGTAATTTTAACCTACTTACAGTAAACCTTTTAAATGTTATGTGTGAAAAATGCACATTATCTGATTTTTTATTGGTTTATAAAAATATTGTGCATACCCTGTTTCTTTTGTGGCAACGTGAAAAACTGCATTTGAAAATAATAAAAAAAACAGATTTGTATAAAGATAAATTATGGAAAGTGGATGAAAAATACAGGTAAAGACTGGTCTGAGAAAGTTTTAAAGTAGCCAGTAATTTTATTCTTTTTAAACTTATGTACATCAAGTTTCATTCAAATCGGTCAAAAATTGTAGATTTGTATAAGGAGCATTCACCCCAAAACTGATTCATATATAATGTAGATTCTGTTTCTAGTTAATCTAAATAAAAAATTATTTTTTTAAGTTTTCGAAATAATTTTCAAAATAATAAACAATAAATTAAAATTAGATATTAGAAATGTATATAAAACAATTTTAATTAAACTAAAGTGATGGGCTGGAGGTATACTCTGATAAATTGAAATTAACATTCAAATTAATGGTGGTCGAAACTTCCAAATTATGTATTAATATTTTCCCTTAAAATATTCATAACTTAAATATTATGAAAAGATATTTATTTACCTATACGTCACTTGTATTTAATTACTATAAATGTTTCACAAAATATGTAGGATAAAATACTTATATAATACTAAAAGCAGTGAAATGAAAAAAAAACAGTTTTTTTTTTCAAAAATACGCTAGGGAATTGAGAAGGAATTGAGATTGTCTGGAAAAGTAACAGGGCCATTAACATCCCCTTTTTTAGAATAATTGACTAAATTAGCCGGTAATTAACTGTAAGATTAAAATTGCTTTAACATCATATTTCAAGGTACGAATAATTAAATACTCTTCAATTCCTATGAGGAATTTTATGTTGTCCTTTATGACGTAACTTTCTGTTGAGTTTTGATGATATCAAAAATTACATAATTTTCGTGAAAAAAATATTTTTTTATATCAGGTGTGTATTATTTTACATATAGTTGATTACGTATAAAAAACTCTGTGTATATGTAGGACCAGTCACTGATATAATAAACTAAATACACAGAAAACTAGTATGTTGTGGCCATCACAAAATTCTATTCTATATAATTCAAATTAAATGATTTAAATAGTACAAAAATATAGTATAATAATAGTACTAAATTAGTCGGTAAATAACTGGAAGACTAAAATCGCTGTAACATCATATTTTCAAGGTACGAATAAATAAATACTCTTTGAATTCCTATGAGGATTTTTATGTTGTATTTCATGACATAACATTCTTTTCAATTTTGATGATATTAAAAATTACATAACCTAATTCGTGAAAAAAAAATATTTTTTTAGTAGGCGAGTAGTATCCATATATTTAAAGCTGTTTGGTAATTCTGTCAAATCTATTCCATCGAAATTCGATCGAATACGCATGCGTCAAAAAATCACCGGCCAATGAGGTGAGGGTCTATGACTGTCTCTACAAACGTGTTTGGGATCGTATCATCTGTAGTTTTTTTCTGTTGTCACGTTGCGTTAAACGTTGCGTTGTCTTTTTTTTGTAGGAAGATATTTATCTAGAACTCACTGTGGAGTGTTTAGAAGGTATTTATTTTATTTATTTATTTTATTTATTGTAATTTGTATGAATACTTAGATGTCCATTTCGGATTTACTGTTTAAAAATGAATTTAGGCTCATAAGTTGGCGAAATCCCGATGGAATTTTTTTTTTTAGATCTCTATCATTTTGTTTATATAGTACAGAAAATAATTATTCAAACGTGTAGAACACGTAATACAAAATTGGACCACTTATGGTCTGTTTATTATCGGGAATGAATCTTATGGTGTTCCGATTGATAATGAATTCGATTATGTAAATATAATGTCAAAAGACAGTACGCACGGTAGTAATATTTTTATTATTATGTGTTCGAAAAAAGCAGA
This sequence comes from Maratus michaelseni, assembly GCA_963931845.1. NCBI lineage: Eukaryota > Metazoa > Arthropoda > Arachnida > Araneae > Salticidae > Maratus > Maratus michaelseni. The sequence goes on along the minus strand of OZ007588.1, from coordinate 104,581,664 downwards.
ATCTGAGCATCTGAATATAAGTTATAAAATAAACAGAAATATATTATCTCTATTCGATTTAAAAGTTTTGTCATTACATAAGTGTGCTATTTAATTTGTAAAGAGTATGTATGCATTATATTGTTTGTATGTATACAAATGTTTAGAATGTTTTGATTTGTAAACTCTTAATATTTGAATAATGTTTACATTATATTTGTTTGTATGTATACAAACAATATATGTATACAAAGAAGTATATATACAAACAATATTAATATTTACATTGTATTGTTTGTATGTATACAAATCTTGAATGTTTTAATTTATTACATTCATTTTTTACCAGTTTGCATGTCCGTTCATGGGCGATTCATATGAAACTCATAATTTGTCACAAATTGGTGATTTTATTGATTTAGTGCTTTGCCCAAGAATGTGGAAAAAAAAACTATTTTTGACATCGGGTGAAATGAATGAGGTTATTTCGGTTTTTATTTTGTATATAAAAAATGTTATATGTAAAAAAATCCTGGTCATTAATCACATTGTTTTTTGTATATTTAAAGACGATTACTTATTCTTTGTAATTATTTTTTTGCTGGGGGTTTTTGAGCAAAATAATATTACTTCATAGCTAGAACCAGTTCCGCTAATCATTAATATTTTCTTAATCCTTTGACCGCTGAGCAAATGGGCAAATTTGTAATGTTTTTTCTGTTATTTTTTTTAAATGTCAAAAAAAGATAAATTTTCAAAATTGGTATAAAAAACTTAGGTACTTCTCTATTATCCCATCGTCCACTTTTCATAACAAAATACTATTGCCAAAATGTATGATTAAATGCCAAAAATGCAATCCCATTTACTTGATGTTGGAAGCATTATACGTGTTTGTTATGTCGTCAAGTGGTTTTTAATTCAACATTTGCGCGTATTAATGACAACGTTCTCCCGTTTATTTGGCGTTACAGTTTGGCGATAGTTTTTTGTTATGAAAAGTGGTCGATGAGATAATAGAGAAGTACCAAAACTTAATTACGTATATGAGTAGATTCCTTGACTATATTAATCATTACTCAATATTTTAAAACTGCATCATATTTGTAGAATTATATTAATTTAAACAATGCTTCTATTGAAGTGTGAAGAAGCACATACTTCTATGAAGAACCATATATTTACATAATCGTTTTCATTAGCAATCGGAACACCATAAGATTCATCCCCGATAATAAACGGACTATAAGTGGTCCAATTTTGTATTACGTGTTCTACGATATTTTTACGTACGTTTGAATAATTATTTTCTGTACTATATACACAAAATGATAGAGATCTAAAAACACAATTTCCATCGGGATTGATTTTGCGAATGTTAAATGAGCCTAAATTCATTTTTAAACAGTAAATCCGAAATGGACACCTAAGTATTCATACAAATTATAATAAATAAAATAAATACCTTCTAAACACTCCACAGTGAGTTCTATATAAATACCTTCCTAGGTTTAATGCAATGTGCAAGAAAAAAAAAACAGGAGATGATCCCAAACACGTTAATAGAGACAGTAATAGACTCTCACCTCATTGGCCGGCGATTTTTTTGACGCATGCGTATTGGGTCGAATATTGTTGAAAAATGATTTTGAAGAAAAAATCGGGAAATTCACAAAATGGTTTCGGGAAAAACTTCACCAAATGGTTTAAAAATTCTTTGAGTGACAGCGGGAAAAAAATTTCGTTTTACATTCAATCATCGCAATTGGCGAGTGTGACTATTAAGTTTAGCCAGTACTGGCAATAACATCAATTACCAATTTTCAGTATTACTCGCCGATTGGTGAGTGTTAATTTTGTCTTATATCACAAACTGTATTTACATATACTACTAGATATAATGATTATGAACCATGATTTTTCTATTATTGGGCGAGATTCATGTTTTTTCAGCAATTCTTTGACGAAATTCATGTTTTTTCAGCGATCCTTTGAAGAATTTCGCATTTTTCTCATGATCCTTAACGAAATTCGCATTTTCCAGCGATTCTTTGATAAAATACATTTTATTCCGCAATTTTTAGACGAAATTTAGTAAAAAAGCATGACCTTTTGGTGAACTTTCCTTTTTTGCGATTCTTTGACAAAATTTGCTTATCTTTCACGATCCTTTTGCATAATTAATGTTTTTTCTGATGTCTTTTAACGAAAGTCATGTTTCCCCATGATCCTTTGATGAATTTAGTGTTTTTTCCTCAATCATTTGACGAAATCTGTGATTTCCCCCCCCCCCCCCGCGAAGATTGGTTAGATGTTTTTAGTCTGCAGGTGCCCTAAAAAGTCTGTGACGCCCGTTGCTGCATTGCACACATTCTTTCTTCCATGGTGCATCGAACGAAGAAAATTCATCCTAAAGAATCATTGTTTCATTCTTGACATTTCTGGAAAGAAACAACGTTCAACTCATTGGCTGAATTGTAAAGGGCGAAATGTGTCAAACATTAGCGGAAAGAAAGTGCGCAATTTGTTTGTTCATGGATAAAATCATGAAATTCATTAATCGATAGTTGATAAATTCGTCAATGGATAGCGGAAAAATCGCAAAATTCATTAATCGACAGTGGAAAAATCGCAAAATTCATCAACTGGTTTCGGGGGAAAAAGTTTTCGAATATCGTCAAATGGCTTCGAGAAAAAAAATCACAATCCGTCAATTTCGGAGAAAAAATCGTGAAATTCGCCAAATGGTTTCGAAATTTGTCGAGCGACAGCGGAGAAAAAAATCTTTTTCCATTCAATCATCGCAATTGGTGAGTGTGACTATTATGTTTGACCAGTGGTGGCAATAAAGTCCATTGCCAAATTTTCAGGATTACTCGCTGTTTGGCAAGTGCTAATTTTGTCCTATACTTCAAAACCCTTTTGATCATATCATCAGTGTGCAGGACAATTTTTTTTACGTGAACCATTTGATGAATTTTGTGATTTTTCCATTATCGATTGACCGATTTTACTGCTATCGATTGTTGAATTTTATAATTTATCAACTATTGATTAGCGAATTTCATGATTTTTTCCATGAACGTTTGACGAATTACGCAAAAAAATTAAGAATATCGTTAAATTGTCTTGGGTAAAAAAAAATTTAATATTGTCAAATGCCTTCGAGAAAAAGTTGCAAGTTGGAACGCCTGTGATCTCTTTTTCATGTTATGCATCTCGGGTCTATCCCCCCAAGTGGGACACTTTTCTAAATTTTGCAGACACCTCTCATGTGATATATCGCTGGAAAATTCTTTGACCGTTTATTCATGTTATGCATCTCCGGGGTCCATCCCGCCACCCCCCCCTCCCCCCCCCCCAAAGGGTACTTTATAAATTTTGCACACAACCCTCATGTTATATATCATTGGAAAGGTCTGTGACTGCTTAATCATATTATGCATCTCGGGTCTATCCCCCCCCCCCCCAAGTGGGACACTTTTCTAAATTTTGCAGACACCTCTCATGTGGTATATCGCTGGAAAAGTCTTTGACCGCTTATTCATGTTATGCATCTCCAGGGTCCATCCAGCCCCCCCCCCCTAAGGAAGGCACTTTTATAAATTTTGTTGACACATCTCATGTGATATATCGCTGGAAAAGTCTTTGACCACTTATTCATGTTATGCATCTCCGGGGTCCATCCCGCCACCCCCCTCCCCCCCCCCCCAAAGGGTACTTTATAAATTTTGCACACAACCCTCATGTTATATATCATTGGAAAGGTCTGTGACTGCTTAATCATATTATGCATCTCGGGTCTATCCCCCCCCCCCCAAGTGGGACACTTTTCTAAATTTTGCAGACACCTCTCATGTGATATATCGCTGGAAAAGTCTTTGACCGCTTATTCATGTTATGCATCTCCGGGGTCCATCCCGCCACCCCCCCCCCTAAGGAAGGCACTTTTATAAATTTTGTTGACACCCCTCATGTTATATATTGTTGGAAAGGTCTGTGACTGCTTAATCATATTATGCATCTCCGATGTCCATCTCCCCACTTTGCCCCCCCCCCAAAGGGTACTTTATAAATTTTGCACACAACCCTCATGTTATATATCATTGGAAAGGTCTGTGACTGCTTAATCGTATTATGCATCTCTGATGTCCATCTCCCCACTTTGCCCCCCCCACCCCCCCAAAGGGTACTTTATAAATTTTGCACACAACCCTCATGTTATATATCATTTTAAAGGTCTGTGACCACTTAATCATATTATGCATCTCAAATGTCCAACTCCCCACTTTGCCCCCCCCCCACCCCCCCAAGGGATACTTTTCTAAATTTTGTTGACACCCCTCATGTCATATATTGTTGGAAAGGTCTGTGACTGCTTAATCATATTATGCATCTCCGATGTTCATCTCCCCACTTTGCCCCCCCCCCCTCCCCAAGGGGTACTTTCTAAATTTTGCACACAACCCTCATGTTATATATCATTGGAAAGGCCTGTGACCACTTATATCATATTATGCATCTCCGATGCCCATCTCCCCACTTCCCCCCCCCCAAGGGGTACTTTCTAAATTTTGCACACAACCCTCATGTTATATATCATTGGAAAGGTCTGTGACCACTTAATCATATTATCCTCCCCACTATGAAATTTGTCAAGTTAAAGCAACTATAAATTTTATTTTTATGGTACTATCAAGTTGTTTGCCGTCAAATTTTGACGGGTTCCATCTAGTTTTAATATAATTACAGTTAATTATGTATAAATACTCTGTGTATATTTAAGACCAGTCACTGATATAATAAAGTAAATACATAGAAAACGACTAAGTTGCGGCCATCACAAAATTATATTCTATATAATTCAAATTAAATGATTTAAATAATACAAAAAATTCCATAGGTCCCTCCCCTTCCTTCTTAGATGTCTGCAATCAAAATTGAATGACAATGTATTCCCGTATTCAGGATACTAAGCTTGAAGTTTCGTTTAATTCTGTGCATTTAAACTGGTGATATATCTAACTATCGATATCATCGCATATATCGGAACCATCATCGGAATTGTCGCACCACAGGTTAGATGACAGCAACCAAAATTGAATTACAATAGCTTCCTATCATGAGGCTTCTAAATTTGATGTTTCGTTTAATTCTGTGCACATAAACTGAAAATATAAGCATCACATAAATCGAACAAATTATCGATTTGCGGCACCCCGTCTGGGGGAATTTTGTCCAAAAACTCATTAGCACTAGTTCACATAAGGATAGAACTCCATATGAAATTTTATCCCATTCTACACAATAGTTCGTGAATTAGAGAGCTTACAAAATTTGTTTCACGTACAGACAGACACATAGACTCACGGACAGACCTTTTCTAAAAACAGCCAAATCATGTTCAGGACCTTCTAAAACGTATAAATCCGTTGAAAACCGAAGATTTTTACGAATCTAATACTATCTTATTTTGTAGATAGAAGAAGGTAAAAATGGTATTTAAGCGAACGTTGGCAGAATTTTTGTATGAACATTCTTCCCTTGAAAACTTTGTCCTTGAAATGTTAAAAATACTAATATTTGATTATTGTTTCACTTGCGTTTAATTGTGTTAGACATTTTGCAAAATATTTGTCAGAAGTCATTGCAATATTAATAAATTAAATAATAAGTAACAGAAAAATACGTTCACAAGTATTATGGAAAATACCTGTATAGGAAAGTGACGGCTATTATATCTTTACTTCAGTATCTATACTAGTAAAAGAAAGTTTCGCTCTGTGTATGTGTCTCTCTCTCTCTCTGTGTGTGTGTGTGTGTGTGTCTTTGTTTGTTTGTCTGCGATGGCTAGTAAAATCCAGCCCACCCAAAAGCCTGAAAATTTAGTTTTAGGTAGTCCAAGCTCTCTCCTGTTGCACCTGTAACTCAGAATTTTAATATTTTGATTATTTACTGAAATATTAATTAAAATGTACAAACTCTCATCAAAAATGCGCTTTTTTTCTTCGGTTGGTTGGTTGCATAGAGTCTTCACAGAAGAAATTAAATAAACCAGAGTAGCAATGCATAGATAAGGACTTTAAACGAAATAGTATTAATATGGATTGCAGTTACCGGCGGACAGCCATGCTAAAGTAGCGCCACCTGCACATGGCAAATTATGAAACATTTTCCAGGCACGTTTTTTTTCATGATAATAAGCTGTGTTTAAAGGTATTTTTTTTTTACATGACATTGTGATATTAATTATTAATACAGACAACTTTATTTTACAGATAATCAGCATTCGTAGTATCAAGGTGTATTTCTAGAAAGTGGTTAGCAGAATTTCCGAATAATAGTCTAAGCCAAATTTCAAATTAAGTTCCTAGCTTAACCAAACAAATCTATCTGTAAAGATGTATAGTGGTCCTCCTAATTAGTTATTTGCTGAAGGGTACTTGGACATTCGCTCCCCCAGGCTCCTCCTTCAAGGTTTTTTTCTCTAACTATGCCCCGTTTCCCTATATCAGCAACTATCTTTCCGATTTCAAAGCAAGTAATTCCAAGCATTAAAATTGACTTAATAGTCACCCTCTGTAACATTAAAGTAAATTTATGAGTAGCGGTTACCACTATTTCCAAGTAATAGTTTAAGCCAAATTTTTATTTATTTCCTAGCTTAACAAAACAAACGAATTTTTAAAGATGCATTGTGGTCCTCCTAATTAGTCATTTTCTGAAGGACCCTTGACCATTCCCTTCCCCCCAACACCACCCTGAAAGTTATTTCTCTAACTATGCCTTATTTCAATAACTTGGCTAATAATGTTCCCATCTTCTCCAAACCAGCTCAATTTTGTAGCACGCCTACTATATAATGCCGTAGGCAGCGGGGACCTGTCTAAGAGGTTCGTCCGGTAAGAGGTTTGCTTAGAACAGAATGATCTCCTGGCGGTGGAAGGGGGAAACAAAAGATTTTCTGGAGCGGACGAGCATGCCCGGTATACTGTGCCGAAGCCATCGGAGACCATGGCCAGAGTTTCATTTTTTCAGAGATTTAAGTTTATTACAAGGGCTCGGGCATATAGGTGAAAACTGGGAAATTTAGTTAGTAGCCAGTGGCCGGTAGACTCAGTTTCATTAGTGGCCACTTTTTAAAGTTAGTGGCCACTATTATGTTTCAAACTTTCTTGATATCTAGATAAATTATAACCGTTGTATATAAACATACTTTTCTATAAGAGTTTTATACCTATTGTATGTGAGTATGAGTTGTATTTCGCATGATTAAACAGTATCTCTTGAAGAAAAATAATCCAACTGGTGAGCATGTGGCAGGAGTCGAAATATTGAAGATACTGTTGAAATGTCCTTAAAATCTGCTTGTATCCGGTGGAAAAAAAAGGAATAAATTACTTGAAATGCATGTGGAATCAAAGCTGATAAATATATTTTGCAGAATAAAACTGTATTTCTTGAAAAAAATAATCCACCTAAAGAGTAAACGCACATGAGAAAAAGCCGAAATATTGAAAATACAGCTACGTCGTTGAAATCTGTTTGCATCTGGTAGGAAAAAGAATTAATCAGTTTTTTAATTAGATGTAATCAATGTAGAGATGCATATTTCCATGAAAAATGGTGTATTTCACTTGGCGATCGATAAAAAATTTTAATCGCCATTTGGCGAGTGGCGACTAGGGTGGCGATCGATGGCTGATTTTTTAATCGCCACTTTTTAAACTTTAATCGCCACGTGGCGAGTGGCGACCACTAATTTTCACCTATACTCGGGCAAGGCCGGGCGGGTCAGCTAGTATTGTAATAAATTAGCCAGTAAATAACTGATATGCTATTTATAGTATTTTCATATCATATTTTAAGCTATGCTTAATTGTTATTTTAGATTTCTATGAGATTTTATAATGCATATTGTGTACTAATTTTCTTTTCTATTTTAGATAATGGTTATTATTACGTAGCCTATTTCGTGAAATAAATATACTGAATTGTAATTTTTTTTAAATGTTAAATATATTATTTTACAAATAGTTACAATTACTTCATAGATTTTCTATATGTATTTAAGAGAATACACTAATATCCTAAAGAAAATATTTAGAAAAATATAAGTATTTAAGATAATGATGGTACAATCTTCGAATTTCTGTTTTAAGATTTTCTGTCTTAAAATTTGTAACTCAAATAGTATAATGCAGTTGTTTTATTTTATTACTTCTTCACTGGCACTCAATTACGATAAATTGATGTACAAAATATTTAACAGAAGTCACTGATATAACTATAAAACAATGTGAAATAAAGAAAATATTGTGTCCACAGATATGTTAGAGGATTTATGCTCAGGAATGTGGCTGGTCATTTATTCATTTCTTTTGATTATTTGACTGACTTAACCGGTAATTAGCTGGAATATTTAAATTCCCTTAACGTCATATTTTATTTTACAAATATTTAAGTGCACTTTCGATTTCTGTGAGGAGTTTAGATTGTCTTTTATGAAGTTTTTTTTTCATTAATTCAAATTACATACATTATATTGTTTTTCAACCACAGTATACTCTAATCATTATTTATAAATGCTTGAAAATAACTTTTACAGCACATAAGAAGTTAAGTTAGTTTTTTGTAATAGAAAAATGCTGAATTTTTCTTAAGAATACAATTTCTGCCAATTGAATATGCATCACATCACTGAAAATAATTTACAGCATTAGTCTCGTATAGATTGCAATATATTAGAATTAATTACTTTCGTTGAGAAACATAAATTATTATTTTATTTGGGAACTTACTTCAACAAATAACTGACCAAAGATGATTATATTTCAAATATTTATGTAATGTTTTGTATAAGAGCCACAATTTAATAGAAAACATGTTTCATCTGATGTTTAATGAAGCATCAACAGAGCAATATAAATCTGTTAAAACAAAAATATAAAATTGTGTACACTGTAAAAACAATTCCATGATAAAACGGAAAATGTACTGGCTGAAAAGTTGCCGTCTCTTCTAATTTCCGTTTTGGTATCCACCCGTATTGAATATTAAAATATTCCGCTATTCAAGACTATAATTTCTGTTTTTAAAAATAAATATCAGCAATAGTGCAATATTAAAAAGAATCTATATAATAATTATGTATTTGGATGTGCATTTATACGGAACGGGTATTTGTATTGCTTATTATCACATCCGTTTTTTATCGCTTTGCCTTCCTCGGTATTCGAACCTTGGTACTCGCCATGCCATGAAAGAAAGAATGATTTGTCCCCTTCATCATCTGGCCACACCGAACGACTTGGTTAGAGGCCAAAACAGCAATTACGAAAATGTAAGTGTATATTTTCCGTTTTCTCTCGATTAAAAAGGAACATTTTTGTTTTTAACATTCAACGAGTAAAGATAAAAAGGAAATTTTCCGTTTATTCCCGGAAAATGAACGATTTCCACTCAAAATAAAAAGTTTCTATTAAAAGACAGAAATTTCACTTAATCCTCCTAGTACCATTGGGATGGCCGCATTATTTTTGGTTTTGAAGTATTTTATGTTTTGAAAGAGACAAAAAAAAATGTAAACTTAATAAATAAAACATATAGACATTTAGTAGAAATAAACTACATTTAATAGAATTCAATTTCTGATTCAAATCATGCAAAACTAAGAACGCTCATTAAAATTTAAAACCCGGTACTAAGAGAGTTAAAATCACCTGTATATATACAGATTCGTTTTGACAGTGAATGCCAGTCACTCAGCTAAACTAACGCATAAATAAATTTTGTCAATAAAGCATTTAGCTTATATTTTTTCATTTTTATTTTTAAAATATCGTAAAATTCCCTTTCTTACATCACAATACTAATCTTAATTTTAATAAATTGTCCATTTGCCACGCTGTTGTACTCTCTTGTGTTGTTGATTATATGTCAAAGGCATTGAGTTCCCTTCATAAATTAAAATGGAGTATTGACTTACTGTTTATATGTTTGTAAACTATATGTTGTGAAAATTATTAAGGAATTTATTTTTTTTTAATTGTTAATCGTATTAAAGGCAGTTTATACAAATTATTATGTAGCTTTCAACAGTGAAAATTGTTTAAATTAACAATAGTAACATATAGTTATAGTTTTTCTTTAGTATTTAAAATACATTGTTTATAAGTAAAATGGCATCCCTTGTATAATTTAATCTTTTATATTCTAGTACTTACTAAAGATATTTTTGAAAAGTTCTCCAATATTGGTTAAATAAAACGTAACAGTTAAAATGAAATATTATAGAAAGTGTCTACCTGCAATATGTGGCGAATGTTCCTAATGATAAACACATTGCGTAACTACTATGAAAATTAATTCCTTATAAAATTGTGTAACGGAGAAAATTTCATTACTTAAACATCATTCTTTTATAAATGTAAATTTTTAACTACAGGATGATTATATATAAAAAAAAAACTATCGCGATATATGAGCCCCTAACTATCCCCTAACACCGTTCACAGAAATTGAATGAAATTTTGGTTTAAAGTATTTTGAGGAATGCGTTCAAGAATCATATTGAAAACAACAGTCAAATTCGAATAGTTACGTTTGCGTTTACAAAATTTAAAAAAAAAAAATTCAAATGGCAACACTAACTTTTTTTTGTCTGAATGTGACCTGCATGGTGAAAAACCATAAAAAACGTTGTAACAGAACATGTAGCACGAAAATCGCCGGCGCTAGACAGACAAAAAGAAAAGTGAAAACAACCTATAAGGAGAGAGAAGCAATAGAAAACAAAACATTTTATTGTGTTTCACAAATTGCCACTTCACACACGATGACACTTTGCATGCGGCAGATGATGGATAGCACTGAACAATAAAATTTTTTACTTTATGTTGATTCTACGCCTTATTCGTTGTTTTCACTTTTCTTCTTAGTCTGTCAAGCGACCGCGATTTTCGAGCTACAGGTACCGTTCCAACGTTTTTTTATGATTTTTCACTATGAAGATCACATTACAATAAAAAAAGTAGGTGTCGCCGTTTGAAATTTTAGAAATTTTGTCACTGTAACCGTAATTGTTAGAATTTAACTGTTGTTTTTCATGTGATTCTTGAGCTCATACCTCAAAATACTTTAAACCAAAATTTCATTTAGCTTATGTGAACGGTATGTTAGTTAGGGGTTCATTGATCAGGATAGTTTTTTTTCAAATCACCCTGTACACGCATTATTGTAATAGTGTGCTTCATATGCAGAATTTACTGAAAAATTAACAAAGGCATTTATATCTTTAAAAAGCGAAGTTAAATGTTTTTGTTACTTTTAGCGAATATGATTATTAAATAAAATCTATCGGTTATGGCAGTAACTTATGTTTTATGATTTTTTTATATTTTAAACATCGTAACTTTTGAGTTTTTTTAATTACAACACTAATCTCAGTTACAAGAAATTTCTCATAAAAATGGTGTTTTTCCTAGTTGGACATGTTCACTGCAAATATGACGAAAGTACACAATCTTTTTCATAGATTAGACTTATTCTCTATTTTTTAATATTTTCAGGGGCAAATAATTAGTTTTTTGAAAACTCACTAGAATGTACAAACATTTTCAAATAATCTGATACACATTTTGAATAAAGTTATGTCGTTTAAATATTATACCTAAGTCTTTAAAAGCATTAAACAGATCATTTCATAAGTCCTCTCATAAGAATATGTCTATTATTTCGCTGAATTATTTAAGACCCATTATGCCTATTTGCAAGTTTTGTAATCGAGTTTAGTACACTGTTTACATTATGTATTCACGGTTTGACACAAATGAAGGTTTAACACGTTACGAAGATTATTTCGATGTGTTGTAAAAGACTAAAAAGTAATAAACATAAGCGTATTTCCTGAGCATAATGTTGTACTTCATGTTAACGCATTAACAGAGTTTTATTCTGAGATTTATATCTACATGAAAATGTATTTTAAATCCTAGAGCGTTTCTTGTAAATGAAAATGACTGTCACACAGCATATATTTCAGGAAAATGTATTTTTAATTTATTAGGGTTTTTATTTCTTGTAAAGGTATGTCACTGTTATGCAGTGTACTTTACAAGAAAAAAGAAGAAAATATGAAACACTTCTAAGACAATGTACTGGTTCAAAAAGAAAGTTAACATAAATATCTTCAGATAATATTAGTCTTGAATTCAGTGTCACAATTTTTGTAACCAATTTTATCGTCGCTGATGTTGATATATATGACTGATTAGACTGTACAAATAACGAAATTGACAACTAGCTGGTGGCTTCTGCCGTAGCAACATCGCACATATCGCTACCAAGTGAAAAAACTCAGGAATATCGATTACGAATGTCACACCGACTCGAGAGAATTCATGAGTAATCGTATGTCCCATAAATCTGGATGGATTTTTAAAAATAAAAAAATAACAACAAACTATAGTGTCAGAGTGTTTCTTGCAGTTTAAGACTTGTCAAAAGGTCGGATTTCATGTAGCAAGAAAAACAAACGCACCAGATGACACTGTACAGTTTTGTGTTATGAAAATATGAAATTATATTTCTTTAAAAGACGATGAGAATGAACTACTGAGGAATTTTGTGAACAACAACTTCAATAATAGTACAAACGAATTGAATTGGTGGTTTGTTTATTAAATTTCTTGAAAGACTTCAATACTGATGAGGATATAAAAAACAAGCCTGACAAATTTGTTTTATTCTAACCATGAATCACAACAATATTTTTTATAGGCAAAAGCACATCCAACATTCGTCATATTGAAAGAGCACAAGAACCAATAAATTTATATTGAAATTTACACACTGAGTGGCCAATATCTCATGATCAACTACTACATAGTACTGATATCGTGTTTTCTGTAGCTCGGATGACAGGAAATAATCTTAATATTGCTTTACAGATATGTTTTGCGATGACCCTGAGTTGTATTACGCTACAATCTGTTGTGTTGTAACTCTTCTGTTGCTATAAACAATCTGTGTCAGCCACCTGTCACTTCTATTGTTCATAAGCCATTTTCGCCCACCATTCCACTTTTTTCTAGATGTTTTTGTTCTTAGATGCAATTTTTTGAAGACTCCACACACTCTTGTACGAGAAAATTCTAGAAAGTTATCGATTTCTGAACTTGAATCGGTCTTTCCGGCGCCCACAATCTTGTATCCTTCAAAATCATTCAATCCTACGTCTGAATTTTTATATCGCACTTAAAATAAGTTTATAAGACCATTTTCAATGTTATGCCAGTACATGCTAACGTGAGATAAAAGAAAATGTAACCATTACATTTCTTTACTTTTAACTACTGCAAAAACTCAGTTCTCCAATAAACCGAACTATTCGTTTTCTTTCTGTCCTAAAATATGCGCCTTATGGCACATTACATTTGATTTAATGCCTGTAAAAATGGTGTACATACTTCAAGAGAGGAAATATAGGAATAATAATTTTGAAAGTTTATGTTAATTATTTTTCGTACTTCGGATTTTCTTGGAGGAAATAGCATGAAATATCTATCTGATTTCTTTTATGAAATGAAAAACTGTTATTTTGTGAATTAAGTAGTAATGTTTCACCTCTGGATGATAAGTTTAATGTTAAGCTGACCGTAAAAGAAAGTGTGTTTAATTTTTTAGTGTCTAAATCCTAATTGCAACAAAAGCCTAAAGGAATACAGCGAATATTGTTATTTTATATTAATGCGATATTGGTATCTAAAGTCATGCTACACATTAATGTATTCTGAATTAATCTTACACTTTTTATCTTTTCCATAATAGACGTTTCTAACGGTCTTGTTCATTATTAAATACAGACGCTGTAGCAAACGTCTGATTGCCACTTTATTTAGATGCATTTATATAAATTTGAGATAAAATGTATCCTTTTTGAAGGATTTTCAAAGCATTCACCGATGTAGTTCATAGCAGGTTGCCACTAATACTCGTTTGTGATGAAATGTGTATTATATATGTATGTATTATATAATTATTATTATTATTATTATTATTATTAATTAATATAATATCATTCAAACACCTGTAGTCAGTCACTGTTTTCTAGTCTTCAACGTCCATAATATTTAGAAACATTTGTTTGAAAGTTTAAGATGAAAAAGGATTTATACATGGAACTAAATAAACTGCAATATATAAACAACAATGTTTACAGCACTAAGTATATCTATGCATAATTGTAAACCGTTTTCGATAGAATTCAACTACAGTGCAAAGGTTATCGTGAAGCTTTTGCTCAAATATATGGTGTAGAAGCGAATTGGAGACAGAATTGCATCGATTCATGGAATTGCAGTCAAGCGAAGGGTGCCAGCCATTTATATTGCAGTGAAAGAAGAAGCCACTTCGTAATTAGAAAGTAAACATTCAGAAAACGATTTTGTCAAATGTTTTGATGCAGTTTTACAAAGTAGAATTAGCAAGTAAAAACTAATAACATAATTAAAATTTTTACGTACGTTAAAAGCTTTAAGAAAATGTAGATAAAATATGAAAGAGTATTTAGAGATTATTTTATCAGAAGGTGTTGTTCATATCTCAACAATACGTTGCATTAACTAATTAATTTAAATTTATTTATTTTTTTGTTCTGGTCTTATAAATTGTCGAAAGAGTATTGTATTTCTCAAACTTGAGAAAGACTCTTAAGAAAATCTTTCAAAGTCAGCTATATTATCATTCTTATCACATCTCTCCACTCTCCATATTTTTTTTAATACTTTAAATAAAAAGCGTTTCATACCAATATTAGAAAAGCAACGAGCTTCTTTTCGTTTTATTCCAAATCTTTCTTTCATTTTTTTCTTTTTGTTTTTGTCGCATTTCATAAATGTATATATTTTTCTTTTCAATATGTTTTTTAAAATCTAGTTCGTGCTTTTATTTGCTTTATGAAAATGATAGGTCTTATGATATAGTTTATGAAAACTATATAGTTAAGAAAATTACTAAGGAAAATTTACGTGGTTTATGAAAACTTGAATACAAAAAAGATCCAAATTTACCTGAAGATCAATAGAATTTCTCAATCAATTAAGCATTTCATTTTCATATCGAACATTTAATTTTGCAATTCACTATTTTGCATATTTTATAGATATATATGGATTTAATATTTACGTGATGCAGTTGATCATTTTCTAAATAAGAGAAAAAAACCTGTGTATTTTGCTTTTTTTTTCAATTCTGTATACTTCTCTATATTATAAGTATTAATACTTTTCTTTTTCCATTTAAATTACTTACAAACTTACGAAAATATTTATTAAACATACTTACCAGAATCATGCATTTACCTACTTTTAAAAATCAGGAGAAACTGTTTTCTTTTCTTTATAAATTTTTCTCCTTTTTAATTTTTACATTGTTTTCTTGATATCATCTAGAAAGTACATATACATCACAGCTATTTGTATCATGTTTTCTATCAAAATCATATGTTTAAAATCTTTTTTTATGCACACACTCCTTTTATAAATTTGTTCTCCTTCTTTTTTTTCATTTTTTCTTTATACCCTCTAGAAATGGCCATCCAGTATGTAAATCACTATCATGTCTATTTCATCATCATGTCTATTTGATTATCATAATCATCATCATGTCTATTTGTAATATGATTTTTGTCAAAAGCTCATATTTAAAATCTTTTTTCTATACGCGCTGATTTAGTCCTGGGGTATGTAACATCATAAATCATCTAAATTTTATCCTTCCATTTACTTAGTTTTAAAAAAACATCTTGTTCTGTAAAATGAAAAAAAAAAATAGAACAGACGGGATATTACCTTATTTTTTTATTACAAAAAAAACTTTCACAATTTGTTAATGTAATTTTCTTGACAAACGAATCATAATATTACATTTAGTTTCCTTTATCTGTTTTAATTACTTACAAAATTATTAAAATATTTATCGAAAATACTTACCAGAATCATGCATTTACCTACTTTTAAAAATCAGGAGGAACTCTTTTCTTTTCTTTATAATTTTTTCTCTTTTTTTTTATTTTTACATTGTTTCCTTGATATCATCTAGAAAGCACATCTAAAGTATACATCGTAGCTATTTGTAACATGGTTTTTATCAAAATCTTATGTTTAAAATATTTTTCTATTCACCCTCTCCTTTTATAAAACTGTTCTCCTTCTTTATTTTTACTACACGTTTCTTTATACCTTATAGAAACGACCATCCAGTATGTAAATCACAGCTATTTGTAATATGATTTTGGTCAAAAGCTCATGTTTAAAATCTTTTTTTGTACGCGAACGTATTCCTGGGGATAATGTATGTAACATCATATATCATCTAAATCTTATACTTCCATTTACTTAGTTTTAAAAAACATCTTGTTTCCTATAATGGAACAAGCAATATAAAAAAAAAATTAAGTCAATTCCTACTTTTTAATCATATAAAATAAACCCGTGCAGCATTAATGTCCCACGTTATCTTTATTGGACATTATTTTATAATCATCGTTGCGGTATTTTATTTCTGTGGCATCACTCATTTGAGATAAATCTTTCATTTCATTTATGAAAACTATGGGAGAATTTTTTTTTCTCCCATTTAAAACTAAAATTAATTGATTAAATTTAATTAATTAATTAATATTTGAAAAAACTTTATTAACATAAAGTGTCATCCACTACAAGTTAAAAAAAAAATTATTTGAACTTGAGTGGATGAATAGAAAATATTTTATTAACGATTGAAAATTTGAACAAGATATATATAGAGAGAGTGTGAGCTAATAGTAGGAATTTAAAAAAAGTAAAATAGACGGGAAGATATCTGATTATTACTAAAAAAAACTTTCGCAATTTGTTAATGTATTTTCTTAACAAATGGACCATTAGAATTAATATCATGTATCTATTTTAATTACTTAAAAAATTACTAAAATATTTATCCAAAATACTTACCAGAATCATGCATTTACCTAAATCAGGAATAACCCTATTTTTTTCTTTATAAATTTTTCTCTTCTTTATTTTTCAATTTATTTTTATTTTTATTTTTATTTACATTGTTTTCTTTATATCATCTAGAAAGTCATCTAACATATACATCACAGCTGTTTGTAACATGACTTTTAGCAAAATGTTATGTTTAAAATCCTTTTTTATTCACACAATTCTTTTATAAATATGTTCTCCTCCTTTATTATTTTTTTCATTTTTTCTTTATACGGTCTCGAAACGACCATCCAGTATGTAAATCACAGCTATTTTTAATATGATTTTTGTCAAAAGCTCGTGTTTATAATCTTTTTTTTTATACGTGCACTTACTCCTGGGGATAATGTATGTAACATCATATATCATATAAATCTTTTCCTTCAATTTACTTAGTCTTAAAAACACCTTGTTCTCAATAATGGAAAAAAAAAGAATAGACAGGATATTATCTGATTATTACTGAAACAAAAACTTTCACAATTTGTTAATGTATTTTCTTGACAAATGGACCATTATATTTAGTATCTTATATCTCTTGGGAATACTTTATTCATTGTTTGTTGCATTTCATATAGTTATATATTTTTTAATTTTTAATATGCTTTAAAAAAACTATTATAAATTTCATTTTAAAATAAACACTTATTCTGTTATGTTTTAAAATCACTTGATTGAATACTTACATTTTATATCTTGTTTTAAAGTTATTTTAATTAAAAAAATTACTAAGCTGTGTCAATATGTGTACAGAGTTAATCGTTGAGTAAATAAGAACAATACGTATTTTTATTTCATGTTGTACGAAAACATTAATTTATAAATAATCATCTCTCTGCACAAGAAATAAGTTGTTTTATATTTTGCGGTGTTTTTTCTTTCTTTCTTTTCTTTTTTTTTTCTTAGATTTGTTTCTCAGACAAGTGTATTTATAAAATGTAAAATTTATCAGGAGAATAGAAGATTTTAAATTTCATAGCTCACATATTATATTTGAAAATTTTTACGTATCTATGTAGCGTAGTTAGCAATTTTAAGAGCATAATATTTCAAATAAAGGTTTAAGTTTTAAATTAAAAGCTTAATTGTATTTTTTTAACTTTAATTTTCCACATAATGATTTTTAAGACATTTTTTTACTACATGAATGTATATCATTATATTTTCTTAGTTAAAATACTTAATCAAATACAATATTTTTTTTTTACCGGATTTAAGGAACGTGAGATACATTTTTCTCCTTATATCACAGGTATATCCTACCTTTTTCTTTCTAAATATTTTATTTTTATGCAATAGAAACACCACCTGCACTGTTTAAAAATTTCAGCAACTATACAGTCATTCGACCGTTTTTATAGAAAATGGTTAAATTACATAACCGTAATTTAACACTATTCTGACCATATTATTACCCATATTATGGTAAGAATATAGTTAAAAACGGTCATGTAGCCCTTTTCTATAAAAATGGTCTAATGGTTGGGCAGTTTGCTGCAAAATTTTAACAGTGTAGTTTGTAAATATCTGTAATATGACTTTCGTCAGAACCGCATATTTAAAATATTTTTTATACACATACTTAATTCCTGGGGATTATGTATGTAACATTGTATATCATCTGAATTGTAACCTTTCATTTATTTATTTTAAATAAAAGGCTATGATGTGGAATCCCTGGTCACGGATTTTTTAATTTTTAATCAGTTAAAAAAAGGAAAAAAGTCACCAAGTTTCGGAGACTATGATTTCTACTATGGTAACCAGGCAGTAGATAAATTACTAGATTTAGTTGTTTTTCGTACATTGCTGAGACTATTCGGAGACACGATTCAGCGCCAAAACAACAGTCCCCAAAATTCTGTGACCAGGGATTCCACATCTGTTCCAAAAATTTTTTTATCTATAATAGAAAAAAAAAGAGATGGAATGTTACCTGATTATTCATAGAAAAAATATTAACAACTTGATAATGTATTGTTTTTTGACAAATGGACCTTTATATCTATTATCATTTATAATTCTCTAGGAATATTATACTTTTTTGTTTGTTGCATGTCATATATTTATATATTTTTTCATTTTTAATATGCGTTAGAAAGACAAGATTGTAATAATAATAATAATAATAATAATAATAATAATACCCTAAACTGTCATTTTAAATTAACACTTGCGCAGGTTTATTTTGAGATTATTTGATTGAGAATTGTTTATATATATATGTAGCATTTTGACGAGGTTGAGATATTACGATGAATAATATTCGATGAAAAGATGGCAGTCCTTCAACGATATAGCAAGTTGCAGTCGATATTAGCGAGTATGGCGAAGTAGAAGGCAATGAATTGAGTCCACCAAAGTTTTCCAATAAATCCAGCCAATCTCCAGACAAATAATTTTATTAGAAGACGAACAACACAGAAACAATTCCCAAAAGTCTAAAACTTATAGCCCTCGGGCTAACGTTGCTTCACTTCATTGAATTAAGATGTTACTGGGCCAGATGAATGTTCTACGGACATAAAAATACCAGACACATATTTGTTTAGCTTCCGAAAACGTCAAAAATCTCTTGCTCCGACCGGTGCGGGCGAGTTTTGTTCTCTCCGCGGAAATATATACAGAATTACGTCACGAGCGCACAACCCAATGAGTGAGAGGTTAGCTCCAGCCCAGCAAATGAGGTGCGAAGGAGGAGCTAAAACGATAAAGAATTCCGAACCCGTCGCGGATTAATTTTGAAGTGAAACTACCTCAGCGCGCGAATCAGAGCAATAATAATAATAATAAAAAGAAAATGGCTTTTAAAAAACATTCGAAATGAGAACGCGTCTCAGAATTTTATAGATTGGGGAACTGATAAAAGCTACGAATGATCTTAAATTTTACATTAAGATTTGGAATAAAATAATTATTAATATACGGATATTTACTTTTAAAAGGACTTTAAATAGGAATAGATATTATTAAGAATTAAGGAAATACTGACTATGACAGAAGTTAGATTGATTTTAAAAGATTAATGCGAATAAAATGGAAGGATACGAAGGAAATAAATTTTTATATAACATATATATATCGTTTTAACGTTGTTTCAATTACCAATTTGAATCAGCAGTGCAAATATGTGTATATAATTAAACGTTGTGCACTCTCAGAAAAATAACACTCAATTTTGACGATTCCGCAATCCTTAGGCCTCATTTCGTTATTTTTGACAATCATTTCGTCACAGAGTCACGTGGTTTTTGACGAAACGTGAATCCTCAAATATCTGACGAAACTGTTTCCTCGCTGTCAAAAAAACCCCTCTCACTTTTGACGATTCCGCAATTCTTGAGCTATATTTCAACATTTTTGACAATCATTTCGTCGTCTCAAAATTAAGTGATTTTTAATGAAATGAAAAATCTCAAACATTTGACAAAAATGTTTCCCCATTCCCGGCCAAATTATTTTTATTGTTACAAAATCGTTCAAAAAATACATAAAAGTACTAAATTTACAATATATTAATGAAAACAGAAATAAAAATATTTCATCCTTGGGGGCCGCTATATCACGAAAGTACCAAATTTTTACTTTATTTGTCATATCTGATAATTTGCGTCTATCCTTTTTGTAACGATTTTATGCATTTCTATTGCCTATTCAAAGATATTTTTTTCTAAAGTTACAGAATTTTGTTAAAAACGCTTAAAAAATTCTTCTAAAGTTACAGAATTTCGATAAAAATGGTTAAAATATTAAAATGCGAACATCATTTGGTCCATTTTCGACCAAAAGCAACAACATTTTCCCAATAATTAAAACAAAACAAAAAAAATCAAAATTTTAGGAGCTTTTTTTTGTTTAAGAAATATATTCATATAACAATCAAATTTAAAATATGTATAACTGACCCCTTCCCCTCTATAAACAGTAATCTTATTCGCAAAAATTGATGAACTCGCCTCCAAAATATGCACCTCAAAATTACTTATTTCTGATCAACAAATTAATTAGACCATATTTTAATCATTCATTGAACAAAGGAGATTTCTCTAATAAATTATATTAAGCCATATTCTAATTATTTATTAACCATAGAAAAACCATAATAATAATCTAGCCTTATTAATTAAAACATGCAGAAATTATAACAGCACCGATAAAAATACAATCTGCTTTCTAAAAATATAAACACACATTGACATCCCGTAAATACATTTAAAATCAAATAATTCCGAAGTCCCGCTGGCTAAGTGGTAAGAGCGCTCAGCTGCCAAGCTAAAAGTCGCGCGAATCCCATTGAAGACTTGTGAAAAGTTATGTTATTTTTCCCCATGTCAATTAAAAATGCTTCTAAAAACTCCGATAGATGGCAGCACCAACCTTTTTTTGGAACTTTCAAAGAAACAATTTGACGAAACTAATTTTTTCGTAATTTTGAGGATGCAAATTTACTCGATTGGACGAAATATTTATTTGGAGCATTTCCCAGGAAACCGTTTCGTCAAGAAAATTTCTTGAAATCTGAGTATTCATTTTTGAGAGTGATGTAAATAAGAACGATGCGTATTTTTATTTTATATTGTACGTAAACCTTACTTTTTAAAAATTATCATCTCTCTCAAAATGAATCGAATAGTTTTATATTAAATGTAAAATGTATCTGAATAACAGAAGATTTTAAATTTCACCGCTCACTGTGTGACGTAACCTTGCGGCCCGTTATCTAAAAAGGTAGTCATGACACAAGTTTTACCGATAACAACAATTTATTTAGTGAGTATATGGTTAGATAATAATTAGATAGATGACAGTAAAGAGTGTAGTCTTAAATTAAAGATGATCGAACTTAACCTTGAAATACTAAAGGACTAAGAGGATGAATGATTTTTCCCAAAATAGTCACTAAATTTAAGCACTATCTAAAAATAAAATGGTCTCTTTGATAGTTTACGGTAACCAAGAAATGATCACTTCAGCTCTCTGTAAAAATGTCACTAGAAACACTGTAGTCAGTATTAAAAATGTCACCTTAAAATACTGCAATACCACTATCAAGGGAACCCCCATAAATTCCAATGTTCTTTTATTAGAAATATCAATTTTAGTCTCCTTACCACGCAGGCGAATTCACAGTTGAAAATTCTACTCCAAAACAGCTAACTGGCAAATCTCTGCTTGCTACACATCCGCGTGGAATGCTCGATGATAGTCTCAGTTTCCGCTCAGAGCAAGATGCAACAAATCCGATTAATCCAACTCCTACCACCTTAGCAGCTGGATGACCACAGATTACTAATTATCATGTGATTGCACAAAATAACTGTTAAAACCAAATTCCCAGAAATCCATACACACTTTGCGCAATTTAAATAAATGACAGAATATGTAGCTCCAATACTCTTTTATTTGAAATATCAAGTTTCAACTTCTTGCCACGCAGGCAAATTCCCAGTTGAAGATTTTACTCCGAAACAACTTACTGACAAAACTCCACGTGCTACACAGGCGCGTGGAATGCTCGATAATGCCCAGTTCTAGTCCCAGTTATTGTTCAGAGCGGGAAGCGACAAAATCCGACGAATCTAATTTGTTCATGAGCATAAATGTTAAAATTTTCAGGATAGCACTATCGCACACAAAACTTAAAACTCATTCGACCAGAGAATATCTTCATAAGTGAGAAGATAGGCACTTATGCTACAACTATTTTTAATATTTGAAACTTTTTACCTTTTTATGAACCGTAGTCAGTAATTCTTAAAAATTTTTATTTAAAACTTAAACAATTATTTTAAATCTTTATGTTTAATTGAATTTTCTTTATTTTAATTTTCTCTATAATAATCTTTAAGCCATATTATTTTACTACAGGAATTTATAACATTATTTTTGCTTAGTTAACATACTTAACCTTATATAGTTATCTTTTTATCTGATTTAAGGATTGAGATATATATTTTTTCCTTATATTACAATCATAAGTATAGCCTACTCTCTTTCTTTGTACATATTTTATTCATATGCCATAAAAACGCCATCTAGTATGTAAATCACAGTATTTATAACAAGATTTTTCTCAGAAGTTCATATTTAAAATATCTTTACTTCATACACATATTCACACAAATAATGCATGTAACACCGTATATCATCTAAATTTTATTCTTCTATTTATTTTTTAAAGTAAAATCTAGTTCTTCATAATGGGGAAAAAATGAGAGGTTGTTATTCGAATATTCAGAGAGAAAACTTTCAGAGCTTATGCAATTTTCTTTAAAAAAAGCACAATTATGTGTAGTGTTATTTGTAATTATTTTGAAAAATGTCTTCTTTTTTATTTGCTGCGCTGCAGATATTTCCATATATTTTTATTTTAAAACTATTTTAGCGAGAAAAACAATTTTCAGAAAAATTCGTTTTCTAATCCTTTATTTTAAAATTAATATTGTTTCGGGTTTATTTTGAGATCATTTAACTGAATATTTTTCCTTATATTTTTACAACCTTGCGACTCCGACGTAGTTGAAAAGTTTTTATGAAATCGGCTGGTCAGGCCGTTCTTTAATTCGTGAAAATATACTCGGACTGCCATGTAATTGATATATGTTATTGAGGTTTATCATGACATGCTCGATATTCAAAATGGAGTATTTAGCATTTATATTTCTTTTACAAGGGCACTAAAAATAATTCAGTTACACTTTAATGTATGGAGAAAAATCGTCTACCGTATATTTTCATGTTGTTACACTATTCGAAACATGTG
Organism: Maratus michaelseni; assembly: GCA_963931845.1. Classification (NCBI taxonomy): domain Eukaryota; kingdom Metazoa; phylum Arthropoda; class Arachnida; order Araneae; family Salticidae; genus Maratus; species Maratus michaelseni. Next base: position 104,557,895 of record OZ007588.1, on the reverse strand, counting down.
CTGGAAAATGTTTGTTAATCTACTCTTGACGCATGATTTTTTTTCTTCTTTTCATTAATAATCTGTCTGCATCAAGTTTTCATTTATGTGCATAGTTTAAATTGTTATGTGAAGATGGCCAATTCAATTTTTTATTTTTTAATTTACGAAAGTCATAATCCATTTTGCTCCACCACATTCTGAATTATTGAACATTTCACCACCGAATTTGTTTTTTTCTGAATACTTGAAAATATGCTAGAAGATTTGCCCAAACATTAAATAAACTTTATCAAGATCTTGTCTATTTAATTTAATGAAATATATAGGTATTTATAGGAGTTTTGCTGAATATTAACAACTCTACTCAAATTATTTCCTTAAACTATTGTTTGGAGTATTTTACAGAATCAGAAAATATATAAAAAGAATAGGCCTGACAGTATAAATATAGGATACTGACGTACTGACCGTACCTTAAAGAAACATTATCAAAAATGGTTTGTCAGTTGCCAATCTTGTATATCGTTGCCAATCACGATAAAAAGGTAATTTACCATTATTAAATAGATAACATTGTTACAAATGATAAATAACATACAAATAAAATAAAATGAAGTATATTGATCAAATTATAATAAATAAATGATAATAAATATAAACTATAAACTACAATTTGAAAGAATAAACTACAGTGAACAAAGAAACAATATGATTGTCAAAAAATAAGTGTTACAGGGGGTAGAGCATTGGCAGCTTTAGTCAAGAGACCCCTGGTTTAAATTCTGGCTCGGACTTTTTCCCCCATTTGGAAAAATTACAAATTATATGATTTTTTACCAATTTGAATAATTGTGTCAAAATTAATCTAGTGTTGTCACGTATCCAGCGTTTACTGGAGTTCCCTTACCTTCCATTTATTCTGTTGAGCTGAATCAGATATCGGGCTAGATACTACAATCAATAAAGTTAACTGGGTGAATTAGATCCGCCATACTCGTCCGGGATTTCTCAGTTGATAGAGCTTCGGCAGCTTCATCCAAGAGATCCCTAGTTCGAATCCTGGCCCGGACTTTTTCGCCCAGTTTGGAAAATTACAACTTATAAGGATTACCGTAATTAGTATTATTGGTGTCATTATTGAAGCAGATGTATTTTCAGAACACGGATAATACGTACATACCTAATATAGAAGTATTTCAGAACTATACTTCTTACTCCGTGTTTTTAAACATAAAAATAAACTGAACGGTTATAACTGGAAAAGAAAGTCTCCATTAAAAAATATATCGATTTTTTACAATGAATAATGTTTCAGGAACATGATAATATAAATTAACTAGAATGCATCCTAAGTCGTATTATTGCCAGTGGATATGTTAAATAAATTTTATATTAAATCTTTAATGGCACTATAAGTATAACCAGATACTAAGTCTGACATAACGAGATTTTATGGAAATCTGTTTTAGATCAGAGGAATTTAATTGTTCAAAAATGTTACAATAATCATGAACCGGGGCCGATAATAAATGCCATACGAGAACTGAAGTTTGATATAAAATTTAGAAGATTATGAATCGCACTGAAGGGACCGTGAATACAATGTTACGTCATAATCGCAATGGAGAGCAGATAATTAGCAAACAATTTTGGTAGAGATTTTCACTGTATTTACCGGATCTTACTCCATCTGTCGTGTGTGTGTTGGGGAGTATATTAGACACCTGGGTCATCAAATCTATTTCAATAGTTCAATATATTCAAAAGTATCGACTTGCTCTTCATTGCAGCTCTATCTTGGGGTGATACGCTTCATTTTGTAGCAGAGAATGTAATTCTTATTTCTTCGTTGATCCAATTCAACCAGAGATTATTATAAGATGGTGACAAAGGAACACAAACAGCAGCACCTTTTGCAAAATGTTTACCGTTATGTAGTGCACGTGAAGTAGTTTACTGGTATAAGGACCTTCCTGTACTAGCACGAAGCTAGATGTCATGTTGTTCATATCCACAGTGTGTGGCAGCGTGGCATAAAAAGTCGTCGTCCACATAAAACAGCTAAACATACACATATTACAACTACAATATTTCTAGAGCGTTGATATTCATTCTACAGACATTTTGATGACATATAGTGTGCTAATCTCTAAAAAACACCCATTTTTGGAATTTTTCTCTATATAAAGTCTAATAAAGAATTTAAAAATATTAAACATGGCTCAATTTTTACAATTTGTTCTGACTAAGATTTTAATGTTAAGCATTTTTTATTTTATCATTTTATTATATAATGGCAGCCAATTAAGTAGGAATTTGGCAAAAAAACCACTTTTCCAAAAAATAACCTATGTTACCTGAAAAAAAAACACACCTGACATAATTAGCTGAAAATGAAGCATTTATTATACATTAATGGTTTAACATAAAAAATAAATTTATGTAGATCATTCTAAAGTTCTATTATAACAAGAAAATCTGTAAAAATAAAGCTCTTGTTTTGCCAGAATTGCCAGAAAAAACACACCTGACGTAATTAGCTGAAAATGAAACATTTATTATATATTAATGGTTTAACATAAAAAATAAATTTATGCAGATCATTCTAAAATTCTATTTTAACAAAAAAATCTGTAAAAATGAAGCTCATGTTTTGCCAGAATTCAGCAACTGTGAGATTAAATTATTTAAAAACTAAATCCTTACGTATTGTTAACTATTTTTAATATTCTAAATGGTGCATAAAAAGAGAACAAAACAAAAAAAATTGACTTTAGTGAAATATTTGATGTAATACTACGGTGGGTTCTTTTAGGAAACATTTCACTGTGGTGTTTTTTAGAGGACAGCACAATAATGATTTAAAAGTTGATTTATTAAGTTACGAGGAAAATTTAGTTCTGAAGCAAAATTGTATTCAGCTGTTTTTATAATTTACATAACTTTACAACATATTGCTCACCCGCAAGAAAAGTGACACAATTCCAAGAAATTAATTTTGTGTTTTATTGGAGTAATAGGTCTGACTTAGGTGCAACTTGCTACAGTAGAAGTTTCCTAAATGTAGTTATCCGGAAAACCGCTTTATTACGCTCTTTGTACATTTTCCACCACAGATCGAGGACAAATTGTTTGTGAGGGATAAAATTACTCCATCTTCCAAACCTCTTCTACATCTTCATTCTTAAGGATTTTATACACACTTTTAGAGCTGCATGCAGAGCTAAGTGCTATATAATCTTATGTTACATTATAAAAATACGGATTTTTTTTTGTCTCTCTTGTGAAATGTAGTATTTTTGAGTAGTGTCATGTTCCTTGCAAGTGATCGACATTATGTCTGGCAATTTGTTTATTCTGCACAACATTTCTTTATTTATATATCGTGGTGTTTGTGAGGGATAAAATTACTCCATCTTCCAAACCTCTTCTACATCTTCATTCTTAAGAATTTTATACACACTTTTAGAGCTGCATGCAGAGCTAAGTGCTATATAATCTTATGTTACATTATAAAAATACGGATTTTTTTTTTTTTTGTCTCTCTTGTGAAATGTAGTATTTTTGAGTAGTGTCATGTTCCTTGCAAGTGATCGACATTATGTCTGGCAATTTGTTTATTCTGCACAACATTTCTTTATTTATATATCGTGGTAGATTGGGCTACCACTCGTTACTGTGAGCATACAAAGACTGCGATTTAAGGAAAAATATGTTCAGAGTGAACTAATGATTACCCTCTTTAGTTGGGCCAACCAATCTCTAAAATTGAAGGGCCACGGTTTGTTCCCCTAAATTTATATCCCAACGATTTCCGCAAATCCAAAACGATAAACCCACCACCTGTAATCAATGGGTAAAAAAAAGGAGGAAAATATAAATAGTTTAAAGATAGGCTAAATAAATTATATCCAAGTTTACTTTTGACAAAATAGTTTTAAAGATGGTGTTTTATTATTTTTCTCATACAGAACAAATATTAACTAATCAATTAAAAAATATTTGTTTTTTATAAATTCTTGATTATTTGTTTTTTCTTGAAAGTAAATTTCAATCGTATTTATTGCACATTTATTAAAAATGGGAATGAATTTGTGATCTAGTTTCACTTAAGATGAATTCACTTTTTAAAAACTTTATCTGTTGTAACTTTTAAATAATTTTTTATTCATTAATTTTTAACAAAGGAAAAAAAGAATTGACTCTTTAAATAATTTCTGAGTTCCTATTTCAGCAGAAAAAAATCTATATCGTTTTCAAATAAATAAATATCCAAAAACTTATGATAAACTTACGATACTTTAATTTTAAATTGTTACTAGTTATCATTTATTTTCATTTTCACCGTGTACTTGACGGAGAGAAATAACTTATCTTTCGCATAAGATGTTATCATGCTGGGTGTCAGAACATATTTTATTTAAAAGATATATGAGTATGAAATATGATAACTGAAAAGGAAGTAACATTTTATAATAACCAAAGAAATTATGTTGTGTTTCATTCGATTTCCGACATCTTCTAAGAGTAAAACAGTAAGGCTCAGAAAATAATAATTTTCTATTTACACTATAACTTTCTTTTCTTGTGTATATACTTTGAGTTTCCTAATTATTCAAAGATACATTATATTTGGATATTAAAAATATATGAATAGGTACATTCTTGGTTTATGCAGGATAGAAGCAGACTGTTTTGTTAGGTGAGAGTTTTTGATGTGCTGAATGAGAGAGCTTAAGGCTGCTCGTCAGTAAACTTCCCGATTCCCCTCGCTAATGTTAATCCAATGGGCGTAGGATGCATTCGTATTTTTAAAATATCTCCTCGGGAAATTAATATTTTTAACTTCTGTTTCTTGTGTACTGTTCTTAAAGAATGTCTCTTTTTTTCTTAGTTATCAAAATATTTCTAAACTATGTGCTTAATTTATATTTTTATGTGTTAAAAACTTAGCGGAACTGAATACGATTTTAACATTTCATATAAAATTAAGTATATATTTTAGAAAAAAAAATGACAACAAAGAAAAAAAGAGACATTCTTTAAGAACAATACAAAGAAAACAGAAGTTAAAAATATTAATTTTCCGAGGAGATATTTTAAAAATACGAATGCATCCTACGCCCATAGGAATAACATTAGCGAGGGGAATTGGGAAGTTTACTGACAAGCAGCCTTAAACTTAAGAAATAATGGACAGGACCTTTCCAAGTTGGTATTACATGACCACCATATTCTCCGGATCCAAATCCCTGTAATATCTCTGTTTGGGACTATTTCAAACGTAATGTGTGTACTTTCCACACTAAGTCCTGCATTCTTGAATTCGCTCACATCTATCCTTGCAAAAGAAAGTGATCAATTTGAACCTGTTTATATTTTGCTGTCCACTATGTATTTTGAATATAGATCATTATAATTTTTCTTTTTCTCATTTTTTAAAATTATTTCCTTTATTTAAAACATTACCTTACGGGGACACCTTGTATATAAGCATTCATTTTACTTACTATAGAGAAAGGTTGTTATAACATACCGTGACAAGCGATAATTTTATTTGATAATTGGAATGAATAATTGGAATATCAGAATAATTGGAATTTTGAATAATTGGAATACCAGAATAATTGGAATTTTGAATAATTGGAATACCAGAATAATTGGAATTTTGAATAATTGGAATACCATACACTGTTTCAAATTTTTATATTTGCAGCATATGTAAATACAACAGAACTGATTCCCACATATATCAACTGTCGAATCTGTATGCTATTTAATGGTGATTATTAACAAAAGTTTTATTATATATATATATTTAATGCGGTAGAATAAGAAATTCTACCCAATGTATATATAAATCTGCTTAAGGTAAAGCTAGGATATTCTGCACACAATTCAAAAGAACAGCAATAAAAAATCTAAATATTAATTTTTTGCTAAACTATCCATGAATAATTTTTACTTCATTTGTTTTTTATGCATTTCCTTTGCTATTTTGTTGTTATGTTGCAATTTAATAGAACAATTGTAATAAAACCAAGAAAGTTATTTTGCGTAATCTCTCCTTACAGGGTTGGTGTGATTGCGCACATGGGTAGGAGAGATTGTTACTAATAATAACTATAATTAAATTGTTAACAATAATAATTACACTTAAATGACATTGCTGTAAGGTTTTTGTGAACAAATTTTATTGTATTTGGAGTGAATATTTCAACCTAATGCTTAAAGAATCAGAAAAAAAATTAAAAAAACGATTAAAAAATTTTAATTAAAGGGAAAAAAATTAATGAATCAGAAAAAGCAAGTCCACATAAGATTACAAAATAAAATTATGTAACTTAATAACACGTTTAACTTAAAATTAGTCCATTTTCATTTTTCATTTGTTTACGCAAATTTACTAATAAGCTGCGTAATCTCTCCTAGCGTGAAAACTAATGGGAACAATGAGCCATCTCTCCTAAGTAGCAGATGCGCAAACTCTCCAATTTCGGTAGGAGATATTGCGCGGTCTTTTATTTAAACATGGCCGCTATTAAAACGAACCGTTGATGTTCACATTGTTAGTCTAGATTAATAGCTTATGAGAAATCGTTTAAGTTTAAAATATTTTGCACTATTGACATTGTATAAAAATTCTGATGAATAGCTATGAAAATTCAAACACTTGCTTTGGGAAAACAAAACAAAATAGCAATACTTTATCTTAGACGCTCAAAGCAATCAACGTGCACTTTCAAATAGACACTCCACTACTGTTGTTGTACAACTACCTGGAGTCGCTGCACTCTTACTCTACTCCTTCCCCCCCAAACCTCTATGTGCGCAATCTCTCCGACCGCGTCATCTCTCCTGGCTTTACCTTATTGGAAACATCCTGCTTACCTAATTTACTCATTCATACGAATAAAAACAGGCAAAAATCCCTTTGGAATTCATTAAAATTCGCCTCATGTTGTGCCATACTTAGTATATACTGATACAAAGCTGATTACTTATGTGTTTAACCGACACATTCAGCAACCTGATATTAAGACATGTTTGTGATTGGATTTCTAAATATTCGCGTATCAACAGCTGCATTGTAGATTGTTTTAAACGGTCTAAAAACTGATAAATCGAGGGACTGGTGTTTGTAGCAGCTATGTAGTGGTGACGTGAGAAAACTGTTACATATTTACATGGACGCCCTTGTCTCAAAGACAAGAAAGCGTATTAAAATAACATACAATGCATATTAATTACTATAAAATAAACATAATTCTACTACTGCACAGTTTTACACCGTTTCACTGTGTAATATGCGTTTCATGTCTTAGTGTGTACCAATTCGTTTCCTTGAAAAAATGGTTCCAGGCCTCATTCTTTGTCTTTTGTCCAGTTAAATCCATGGTATTCAGTGAAGAAATAGTACAGCATATGTGTGATATTAGGCCACCCACTCAGCCCATTTTTTTTAATACCATATTTTCAAAGAATAATCTTTTTTTTTTTAGATTTTTCTCACACATTTTGTAGAATGCAGTCTCTTTAGGTATCTGCTTTTTTATTCCTGGAAGGAAACTTTTCTTGCAAATATTGTAAAAACGTAACACGAAATATTTTCTTCGTATTTGTACTAAAAAACGTATTAATGGAGCCTGTGATATCAAACTTAAATACTACATATAATTAGACTGAAGATATCAAATATGTAAAAGTGTTTAACAAGTAACTTTCAGGTCTGAAAATTTCATTTCATTTTCGTCACTTCCAAACGACACGCTTGAAATATGGTAGTCAAAAACTTCACAGCTGGACATTATGCGATATAAACAAAAACCTCGTTACGAAACCTTCTCTGTTCCACTGTGTATTCTGTTTTACTCTGTACGACTCTCCCCTATAATCTGGTGTCATTAAAACAATTACGATTGTTTTTATTACTTTTATTACGTTTACGATTATTTTTTTTCTGAGGCATGTTTGCGCATATGCCGTCCCCGAACGTCTTTTAACTCATATGTAACTTATTTTACAAAATACAGCAATGAAATTTTGTATTTAGCTATAATATAAAACGCATGGCAAATTGAACCAGCAAACACATAACTCTGCTCGTACTGATATTTTAAAAAATGGCCCCAAAAAAGCATAGCTATATGGTCTCTCATAAAAATTGAACTATAACAGTAATACAGAAAATTATAAACAAGGAACTTTCGTAAAATCTTTTGTTCTGCAATTTTTCGAACTGGAGTTATCGCTTATCTCATTATATTTTCTTTTTTGTTTACTGTACAACCTTAGGAAGTGTTATAATACTATACTAAATATACTTCAAATAATGGTAGAAAACAAATAAAAGTGTAAATCGACAATTAAATGCTATATATATGTTATGTTTTGAGGATCGTATATACATTATAAATGGTACTATTTTTTTTTCAAAAGTCAACTTTCACTTTATGTGAGTTTCTTGGATCAAATTAATTCGGAAAAGTATACATTAGGTTGGTGAAAAAGTTCTCTTGTATTTTAATATGTAATTTTAATGCCTTTAATACCGGTTAAATGTTTAAATAATACCTGCTTGCTTTGAACTGTTACGTAACATTATCAGGTATTAAAATTATACCGGTATTAAATGTATTAAAATACGGCACAACATTTGAAACAACCTAACAGTTTATGCAACTTTTCTGAAATCTTCATAGAGATATAAGAGAAAGTGTGTTTGGAGCTTATCAAAAAAATTTAAAAAGTAAAAATTAGATCATAGAGAGAAAAGTACCAGGTACCATCAGTTATAAACCAGACTAAAGGTATATATTTTTTTTATTTAAAATAAATAAATGTAATGTGAAAGAACGTAAAGTGTAGGATATACCCAGTTTCTTTCTAAGATTTTGTTTTACGTGTGTGCAAATGATGTTACGAGAAGGTTTCCATACACAGATGAATATTAAAATTTCTCTATATTTCGAAATCTGTAAAACGACATAGATATATTTTCGATGATGCAGCTATGAATTTATTAAAAATTTTCATTATTAAAAATATGTTTTTTGGAAATAAAAATTACCTATATTAGGTTTGGGCTCATTCATTGTATCTTATTAAAATAAAAAAGAGGCATTTAAATCGGATGAGTTTTGGAATAATCTAAATTAAATTTTGTCACGTGAATTCAACATTAATCTCCTCAAACGTTGATTTCTTCTATCTTTATGAAATTTTAAGTTAAAATGAATAAACTGTATACTTTTTTGGGTTGATCCGATCCAAACAAACCTCACATATAGCGTTAAAAGTGGGTGTTACCATTTGAAAAATACAATTTTTACCATTTTTAATATGTACAGAGTTCTCAATCCATTATCTCATCATAAACCATAAATTTTTCAGCGCAGGTTTAAGTAAGAGTGGAATTAGGGAACCAACAACAAATTGAATAAAAAATAACGTTTGCGATCACTCTGTAAAATAAAATGCTCAAAATAATCTGTAGCTGCAACACATGGCCATGTGGAAATTGTGCAATATATGTGTCCATTTTTATAAGAGAAGCACATATATGCATGGAAATATAAAGGTTTCTTTAAAACAATCAAGAAATTTCCACATGTCGTTTGTTCATAGCATGCAGGGTTTTCAAATAAATTTAACACCACTTTCAGTAAATTTGACAAAGTAATATAGAAACAATATACTGTAATAAGAATATAAGTATACTGAATATTTCATTAAATATAAGAATATCTATATTTTTTCGTATAATTTTGTAGTCTATTATATAGGAAAATTCCTATAAAAAGTCTAGTCGATTATCCTGAAAATTAAGAAATATATCGGCGATATAGCGTGCTCAATTTCTACTGCTTTCTAAAAGTAGCTTGTTGATATGTGATGATGGCCCGGATTCAAATGGATTTGTCAGCTGTAAATCTTATAGTATAAAAAAACTTTATAATTTAGGTTTATTATAAGATTGAGAACAAAAACATATATTATGTAATTTGCAAATTGTTATGAGATTTAAAATTAGAGAAATATATATATATATATACAGGGTGTTTCTAAATGAATATCGGGGTTTTAAAGCTTTGTAGTGCCTATTATAAAAAACTTAAAATTATACTTAATACATAAAATGAAAGAGCAACTCAAACAGTTTTACCTACAAGCTTACAAGTGTTCAATGTGAACACATTTCGTCACACGGAACACATCATGTCGATAGCTCAGTTCTTCCCAAACGCCACTCTACGCTCACCGATATGACGGCCAGAGAATCGCATGATCTAACGCCATGTGATTTCTACCTGTTGGGTATCATAAAGGATCGAGTGTATGTGCCTCCGCTACCAGCTGACCTACCCAACCTAAGAAAAAGGATTGAGGCAGCTGTTGCAACAATTACCCATAAACACTATTTAACGTTTGGGAAGAACTGAGCTATCGACTTCATGTGTGCTGTGTGGCGAAAGGTGTTCACATTGAACACTTGTAAGCTTGTAGGTAAAACTGTTTGAGTTGCTCTTTCATTTTATGTATTAATTATAATTTTAAGTTGTATGTAATAAATACTACCAAGCGTTAAATCCCCGATATTCATTTAGAAACACACTGTATATTATTTTAAAATACATATTTGTTAATACAATAAATCTTTATATAGAAAAAAAGGAAACCATATTTTTTTAAAAACGTTTAACTTTGTTTAATAATGGAAAGGAATATAATACCAAAAATACTCACTTACTAAATATTCTCTTATTTGATATAAGATCGAAAATAAATAAGACAGCTTACATGGATAGTCAAATAACCGGAAATTGAAATATGGATAATCGAGATTACAATATAGTTCCTGATTCCACCCTCCCCCCTCAAACCATCATCTTAGAAAAATTTTTCCTTAAAATATAATATTCTGAAACATGAAACTTTTACTTGGGTAACAAAGTATCATATTCTTTTAAACTAACTTATCTTTAAAGGTCTTCATAACCACGGAATTATTAAAGCTGCAGATGTTTAACGTTTGATGTTAAAAATACCGTCAGAGAGAAATATTTCGGCTTCTGTTCAAATGAAATTTTTGTCATGCTGATGAAGAAATGTGTGTCATCCTGTCATCAAGAAGTATATTGGACATTTACTTCTCACGCAACTGTGTAGGCAAAACGACACAGTCTCACTTGATTTGGATTTTTGAATTTATGACTAGAATGAATCCTTATTTTTTTCATTTTGATTGTGTAAAGAAAAAATCCCTAATATAATAAAATTTATGGAATATAAAAAAAAGAAAAAAAAAGAGTGATACAATGAAATATGCAGATAAGGGGTTCTCTTTCTTACTCCAGATGATTAGTAAAAATAAGACTATAGTTTCGAGAGCAGATATCTATACATCCCCTTCATCAATTAATATACATAAAAATTATTCTTGGAAATTATTCTATAAAACCAATTCGGACAAAAAAATTAGAGTCTTTGAAGAACACCAATGGCTTTTGATTATATGACAGAAACAGCACATAACTGTTTAATAATAATTGAAATTTAAAACTTAATGTAATATGCATTTTACTCATTCCTTTTTTCAAAGTATCTTGGAACTTTTCATCATCAACTTAAAATATATGTATACTGTTCCGTCCCGATTTATCAACATCTCGTTTAACTAACACCAAGAGGGACAAACATAATTTTCTTGTAAACTAAATATATTTCAACATCTTCTTTCTCCTTAATTACTTCTTTATTCCCTGAAGCTTTTTAACGTGTAACTGCTACACATACTGTCTGCGAGAGTTATTTCGGCTTCTGTTTAAATGAGATTTTGATCATGCAGATGACAAATATGAGTTATCCTCTCATCAAGAAGGATAATGAACACTTACTTATCACGAATGCATATATCAAAGGGTTTTGCTTTCATTTGAATTTTGTTTTTATTTCCGACAAGGAGGATTCCTTATCTATTCGTTTTGATTCTATAAACCAAAAAAAGGATGAAAGAGAATTCAATAATAATTGTAGAAAAAAACGAAAGATCAAAAATATATGTAAATGAATAATCTTTTTTTTTTCAGATGACGAGTAGAAAAACGACTGTAGTTTCGGGAGGAATCAGTTGTTCTTTTCATCAGTTAAAACAGACAGTAGATACCCTAGAAAAAGTAAAATCAAATAATTATACTTTTTTTAATAGCACCATTGATTGCATAAAATATATAGCACTCTCTTTAGCAGTTTAATTAACCGATGTTTATTGAAGGAGGTTATACAATTCGTTTGTATATTATTTTTTTTTCTATAAATGTCCACGCAAAACTCTTGAAAGAATGACTCAATTTTCTTTTTTTTTTTTGTTAAAAAAGTTTTTGTATGTATATGGTCGCTTTTGAATGTCATCAGGATCTAAAATTGACATGTTATTCTGTCTCTGTTTTAATGTTCCTATTTTTGTTTTACTTTATATGCTTTAACGTTCATAAGAAAGTGAGCAATCATTACGAAATTTAATTATGGTGTTATCACTACTTTTCGTTTTTAAAATAATAGGCATATCTTACATAGTTTTTTTTTTTACAGGTATACTTCAAAATTCTTAATATATCATCATCTATCGTATCAAATAAGCGGTATTGACAAAAATGAGATATAAAATGAATATACACTGTTAAAAATTTGCAGCAAACTGTCCAGTCATTTGACCGTTTTTGTAGAAAACGTTTACATAACCGTAATTTAATTATATTCGGACCATAAAATGAGTAATAATATGGTCAGAACATAGTTAAATCACGGTTATGTAACAGTTTTCTACAAAAACGGTCATATGACTGGACAGTTTGCTGCAAATTTTTAACAGTGTAGATTAAAATCCTGCTTCAGGTGTGTTAACCCGATTTTACTCAAAACCAACTAGACCCATGGTTCTGGTCACGTCGGGTTGGAAATAATATTTTTTCGTTGCGATACCGTATGACTCTAATTATTTGGGGGTTAGGGTAGGTTTCAATTTGCGTTTTGACTCTTTCGTGTTAGATTTGATAACTTATTTTATTTCAAAAGTAAGTCCACAATATTGTTTAAGTTAAAAGAAAAAATTACATCTCTGAATATAAATGAGTCTATATAGGTTTCTTTTTCATCATAAAATACATAGTTGATAGTAGAAATATAATTAAACAGTATTTCTCATAACGCATTAAAATATGGATTCATTTTTTTCCTTTCGGGTTTCGTGCCGCTATCAGCTTGAAATGCATCGTGTTCGGGTTGGGTTTCAGATTGTCTTCAAAAATAAATTTCAGGTTTGGGTTGGTATAAACCGATCCATGCAGGACTATAATGTAGATAACAATAGAGGGTTGCGACAAAAATACGAAGGTAAAAAACGACCACCTTTGAAACCGTTTTTTTTTCTTTCATGATCATCTTGAAGAATTTTCACTAAGTAGTGGGTTTCTTCGACCAGTAAATGTATTTTTCAGAGTTCTTTTCCGATTTTCCTGGTCCAGAACAATAACATCACTTAGCTTATAAGCCTTCGTTGACTCTTAAATAGTATTTCCCTGTCACTTCCACTGCCCCTCCTTCGTCTTCTTTTCGGGCTCCATTCCAAAAGGATTTTTTGCAGACGCTCCTCTTTCATTCTGCGAATATGCCCATAACATCTACGCTTAATATTCTCGATCGTCTGTACAACATATTTCTTAACTTAACAACATCTTGGTTAACCATAATTTCACGTATTCTTCATTTTTCTTACTTTTCCTGCCTTGATGCTCTTACTCATCTTCGCCAGAAGTCAATTTCGGTAGAGAATTTCCTTTTTAGGGAGAGATTTAAAGACCGTGTCTCCGAACCATACTGTAAAATACTTTGCACGATTGCGCTATAAACTAGTCATTTAGTTTTGGAGAGAATATAACTACACCAGAGAACAGAATTTTACATTGCAATTACATTTCTGTCTTCTCGATTGTTCTTCTCTAAATCTCTTTGGTTTGATCCAGCTTGATGAATGATAGATCCAAGGTATTTAAATACCTTGTAGTAGTCGTTTCCAAATGCCGCATCATGGAAAAAATGTCATTTATTCCGCAATTCCCTACAAACAGACGCCCCACGGTCTGCGTCTTCGAAATCTACCTGTGCCCTTAGGTCGAGCCGTCAGGGATTAAAAAAAAGAAAAAAAAAACATTCTATCACAAACATCAACAAAACTTTTTATCATATTTTTCTCTTATTACAAAGATATCGTTTTATCGTTTGCTGCCATAGCAACATGGTAAATTAAATTTCATTAAAAAAAATGCACAGTGATAGAAAAATATTTTTCTAAATCGAATAGTTATTGAACAACTCAACACTTTAATAGGGGAATTCTTATTTCTTATTTAGATATATTTAAACTGTTTGTCGTCATTGCCTTTTTATGTTAATAGTTTTCGTGGTTTTCTTCGAGCCGTGGATTTATCCATGCGCAAATACGGGTGACGTTCCGTTAGAAAGACCCCCCACCAAGGGCACTGCCCCCGGGCCTATATCCCAAGTGTAGATAATTGGCCGTCAATAATCAACCCAACCCCCTTTTTATGTTAAGTTTCGTTACATATTCGATTATTATTATGTCTATTTGATGTAATTTTTTTACGTACAACTACTTTTTACTACGGAATTTTGGTAGTGTAAATACTGATTTTAATAGACATAACAACATAAACTTTAGTTTGGTTGTACTGATTTTTATTTTTAATTTTGGTTTTAGAATTAAATTCATGAACTCCCGTGCGTAGGACGGGTTAAACAGCTAGTTCAATAAAATATCAGCTGTCAGACTCGTTGTTAAGTGCACAGGTTTACTCGTATTTATAACCCCATTCATATTTTTTTTAATTGAAAAGTTAATGCAATCAGAATTTTATTAATTCCTTTATTTTGTCAAAGCACCCTTAATTTTTTCATTTTAAGCTTTTACTTTAAAATATGCTGTTACAATATATCAAAATCTTGCTTAATCCTTCAGTTGGAATACTTTAATTCTTCCCACAAGCAGACTCGTGTTGTATTTTTTAGGCACTGTCGTTACGCTGTTAGAAATAATCGATATTTCATAACAACAAAAAGGGGCATTTTAGAAGAGCTATTATACATATCATTATTTAAATTAAATTTTAATTTCTGTACCATCTGTGACAATAATTTTGTGTGACAATGTAACATTTTCTTGTAAACTAACTTATGCTTCGATGTCTTCTTTACTCTTATTTATCTTGCAGATATTTAAAGTGTAATTACTAAAAATTACCGTCCGAGAGAATTATTTCAGTTTCAGTTTAAATGAGAATTTTTTCATCCTGATGATAAGTAAATGTGTATCAGGCTGTCATCAAGAAAGGACATTGATATTTACTTCTCATGCAACTATGCAAGCAAACAGACACCATTAAACTTTTGACATGACTTTTTTAACAAAAGTCATTCCTTATCCATTCATTTTGATTCAAAAAGGAAAAGAAAAACTGATGAAAGAGAACCTAGTAATAATAAAGCAAAAAGAGGTGGAAATATATATGTAAGGTTACTTTATCACGTCTATAGCTTCGGGAACGTATCCCAGTAGCTTAGTGGTCAGAGCGTGGCACTACCACACTGCAGATCCACAGTTTGACTGCAGACTGGGCAATGTTCACTCAACCTTTCATCCCTTCGGGGTCGATGAAATGAGTACCAGTGTGCTTTTGAACTAATCACTGAGGGTCCCGCGTCAGGCTGGCTACCTTATCATGACATTGCAATTATGAGAGATTACACTCTCGTGATGCCTTTTCTCAGGCTGTCATGCCTCAATATACATTTCAAAACAACAACTTTATAAAATGTTATGAAAAGTGCACATCTTTTAATGAAAAATTTAAAGTGCTATGTGATTTCACAAACCCGAAAAACAGACAGTAGTTACCATAGACAAAATAAAGGTAATTCTGCCAAAGAATAGAGTTTTTTAAAAAACATCATTGATTGTATATAATATATATAGCACTCTTTTTCGCTGTTTAATTATTAAATAGATTTAAATTCAGTGTACCCTGTATTTTATTGTATTTTTTTTTCAAAGTATGATTAAACTTTTCACTTTAAAATGCACTGTTCTGACAAACCAACATCTTGTTTAACTGAAAAGTTGAGTGACATAGTATAATTTTCTTCCTGAGTAACATAAGTTTCAAGGTCTACTTTACTCTTGAATCATTAACCCTGCAGATGTTTAGTGTATCATTCCTAAAAATATCGCCCGAGAAAGTTGTTTCGGCTTCTGTTTAAATGAACTTTTTATCATGCTGATGAGGAAATGTGTGTCATCCTGTCAACGCGAAGGATATTCGATGCGTACTTCGCACGCAAATATGCAGGCAAAGATACACCTTCTTATATTTGATTTTAGTTTATTTTTTTCAGTTTTTAACAGGGATAATTTTTTACTTATTCGTTTTGATGCTAAAACAAATAAATAATACAATTTTTTTAGAACTTATTTTGGAGATAAGTACATTAAATCACATACGATAGAATTAATGAGAAATATCTGTGTATTTGATTAAAAAATATGCTAAGACAAACGTTATATATTCTGAATGTTTTTAAAATATGAATCAGGCTTTAAAATATAATAATACACAACTGACGTCACAGCGCACGTTTAAAGTTCAAGATCGTCCAGTTAGTAATAAAGTTTATTAATATGATATTTGTTTCTGGAAATTCAGTTTCACCCTAAATTTTTACTTATTTTTTTTTAAAAAAGAAACCAGGCGATCCTTCCTTGGATACCCTTGTTAATGATACCTGGTGTCCAGAACCTACTTGAAAATTATATATATGTATATCTATTTTGAAACTTGTAATTCAATTTTTTACATTTAGCTTATTTTCTTAGATCCCCCCCTACCCCCACCTATACAAAAAAGCATTTTTAGAACTTTTGTACCACATGCCAGTGATTAATTGTGAAAAAATTCAGTATTCATAGAAACCTTTTTGATTTTCTATATTTTGGTGTTCAAGCGCATAGTAAGATTACATGTTTGTAAAAATGTGTATTTATATATTTATTTATTTCGCAATTTAGTTGCGGAATATTACGAGGAAGAAGACAAATCCTGAATTACTTACTGTTTTAAGTGAAACGAGCTAAATTTCCGTAATTGGATCCCACATTCCTTTTAGAGATAGAATAAAACAAAAATCATGTTTGTAAATTATTTTTAAAACCATAAAAAATCAGTAAATTCAGATACAGTTTTAAAAGTGAATTTTTGTCTCTATTCGATGGTGTAAAAAGTGAAATTGTACGATGCTTATAAGTTTAAAAAAATCTGTGATGAAACTAAATTGATTTTTAAGGTCGTTGTCACCGTCGATATGACGTCAGTGTTATTGACGGGCATGGCTTTCTAATATTTCTGATTAAAAATGCACCTTTTTTAATGATGTCTTTTTAAGTAATAAAGTGAACAAATAGAGGACATTTTCGTAAATTTGAAATGCGTGGAATATTTTAAAAATATATAAAACTATTTAATAACTTTTTTCTTTTAATTTTCAGTGAATGATATATATATATGTTTTCAAATATTTATTGAATTCATGATACAAAACATTCCTTTGAAGATATTCTTGCTAGAATTGCATTAGTAATGAAAAATAATGTTTAAGGTCTATTGCTCTTTAATAATAATAATTATGAATAAATTTCCCGCAAGAATAAATAATGTTTTGAAGATTAAAAGCACACATTTTAACACAGTAATCTGTAAAAAGATCCTTTAAGAACATTTAAAATGTTTTATTTCTTCTCTTCAAATATCTTTCATCACCTACGTACATACTTCGAAAAAGTTATGATACACAAAATTATCTTTTTTCTTACAATTATATACCCGTGTCTTTCTGTTTTACATGTTCCAATAATGTATGTAAATCATAATCATCTTTGTACATAAATGATAACCTTTCACTAAAATTATTTCCGGCTAAATCTGATGTTCGAACCATTTTATGAATTGCATATACAGCTGCAGATAATAGATGTAACAAACTTCGTCATCTGAATTTTGTGCTATTATTTACATATTTTTCAAAGAAAGAAATTTCACTTTGCGTCATGCGAAAAATGGAGTTAAGGCGTTTCATTATATATTTAAAAAAATCTTTATGTTAATACGTTTTTTGTGAAAATGCAACAATCTATTTAGTTGTTTATATTTCTTTAAAATGTTTGTTTCTCACAATCGTTATTATTTTCAAAAGCTTTTCTGTTAAGTAAAATTTTAAGTAATTTTTAATGGAATACTTTATTGGAAGTTGTGCTTTGATATATTATAATGCATAAATTTTCTCTTTGTATTAAAAATATGTTGCGTTATGTTACTGTTTTGTCTCCTCCAACAGTGCATGTAAATTATAACCTTCCTCTTATGTAAATAACATCTTTCAGGAAAATTGTTCCTGTCGAAATCTGATGCTACAGCCATTTTATGCGCTGCATAAGTTCACGGCGATAATGGATGTAACAAAGCTTGTATCTAAATTTTGTGAAGCTCTTTACATATTTATCAAAGAAATACATTTCACTTTCTGTAAATTGGAAAAACATAGTTAAGATGTTTTATCGAATACAAAAATAATTCTTTACATTAATGAATTTTTCATGAAAAATACAACGTTATACATATATATTTATATTTCTCAAAAATGTTTTTTTTTTTTTCAAATCGTTGTTTACCGTTTTAAAGCTTTTTCTCTTCAGTTTGAAAAAGAAATTTTAATTAGAATATTTTGTTGAACAATATTTGATTCATAATGAAAATATATAGAAACCGTCTCAAAATTAGTTGTTTTGGATAACAGTTTAAATACAAGTTTTATGTGTTTACAAGTTTTAGTTATTTATTAGTTTATTTTTGCATTTTTATTTTATAAAGCAAGTACGAGTAAAACATTTATATAATAATCATTACAATGAGTATTTTTTTTAATACACTATGAACAATCAATCTACAATACGTTAAGGTTACAATTTAAGATTATTTTGAAATATTTTTTCGTTGTCTTTAGCGATAAACGCATGAATATATTTTATTTTTTTATTTTTTAGTATTTTCTGGTGTCTGTTTAGTTTGTATCCTCACGTAAACACCATGTAGTATAGATATAATTTATAACTTATCTGTAAAATGTTTGCTCTGAAAGGGTGATAATTTGGAAAACTTTACTTATCAAAGTACTTTCAGATATTGAAACTAAGAGATATTTGCGAAATTGTATTTTTATCTTTATATAAATTTCAATAAAGCGAGTTGGAAAAGCAAACAGTTTTTAAATAAACAATTAAAATGTCTTTAAGTGAATGTTTCTTAATGAACTACTTAAGACAATTGGGTAAAAAGACTCGTGATGTTAACACTGCTTCTGTTTTCATTTATTGCACCCATGTTAGCGTATTTTAATGGGAGAAGCTTGGCACAACAGAGTGATATTGGTGACAACCCTTTGTTATCCACATTCAATTTAGTCGCGTGGCTGGCAGTAAATAAGATTTTAATAAATAAGAGATTGGTGGCATACGCACATGGATTGTACTCTGGATGAAAATGTGATGACATACCGAAGTAGAACAGTTTGGGCGCGTTCACGGACCGCAACCTGAGTTACGTAGGGTAACGAATGTGTAATCCGAAGCGTTCAGAGACCGATATCACGTTGAGGGTTACTAGTAGCGTTCAGAGCCGGAAATTACCCAGACTTCTGGTAAACCACATTACCTACATTTTTTTGGGTGGATAAAGTGATCACGGAGTCGGGAAACCTGGTTTGTTTGTTCGTTTTACAGCTAACTGCAACTGTTAATTGTCTTTTTTATGACTCCTACTGTACACTTGATTTCTGACCATTTGATAGGTCTGCGTTTAACAGGCCTATGATATAATTGACCAACGTCGCCAGGTGATTCCTGCAATAATCTATGATAAAAATGTCGTAGTACACTCTCAAAAATACTTCCTTCAAAACACGGAAATATCACTGGCAGCACTGCTGCCGCGTTATTTCCGTTATTTTTTCTCTGTTATAGGAGTGAAATTTTCCGTTATTTGAAGAACTTCCGTTTATTTTTATCTTAGTTACAAGAGGGAAATTTTCCGTTATTTAAAGAATTTCCGTTTATTTTTATCTTAGTTACAGGAGGGAAATTTTCCGTTATTTGAAGAATTTCCGTTTATTTTTTTCTCTGTTACATGAGGGAGATTTTCCGTTATTTGAAGAAAGTCGGTTTTAAAAAACTGTCTTCCTCTTTGTGCTGCCATCTATGGACGGTTGCGGAAGTATTCATTATTTAATACATTTTAAGAATATTTCCTGTCACACCTGAGGATTGAACTAGGAACCTGCCGGTCTGGAGTCAAGTATGTTACCGATACGGCCAGTGGGCACTTGCTTGAAGAAGAGCTTGGAATGATGCTAGGGTTTTCTTCAAATGGCGGCTTTGGTCTTTAAAAATTTGGGGGTTAGAAAGCTGGCAAATTGGAAATTAATTGCGGGGAGATTTTGTCGTTATGGGAAGACGGTTGGGGTTTTAACAATTTAGTATTAATAGAGGATAAAAATATGAATTATATAAATTCTTAATTCTATTGTTAGACGTAAAATATAGATATTATATTTTTAATTAAATTCGAGAAGAAATGTTTGCTTTTTTAATAAAATCGATTCCTTTTTCAAGTATTATACAGTTTTTTTAAAGGTGTTCGGTTCGATGAAATGTGTTCAATGTTTTAGAATATATTTTAATTTCGAATGTTTTTTTATAAATTTAAAAAAATAAATTGCGAATAATTTTAAATAAGTGAGAAAATTATTTGTTACTTTTTTTTAATTCGAAAGTATTATTTTTGTTTGCTTCTTTTTTGAGTAAAACCGATTTTTTTTTCAACTATTATATATATATTAATCTGTTTGTTTAGAATATATATTAAATGCGTTTTTTTATAACTTTTTAAAAAATAAATTCCAAATAATTTGAAATGAATGAGGAAATTAATTATTACTTTTTTAAATTCGAAAGAACAATTTTTTTCTTTGATAAATTCGAAATAATAATTTATTGAACTTTTAGTTTTTCATTTTTAAAATAAATTCAAACTTTAGTATTAATAGAGCCAATACGCATGCGCGCAGGGAATAAACGGATATTTTCTCTCTTCTTCAGACTTTCGAGAAGAATTCACGGAAAAAGCATGTTTCTAGGAGTACGGAAATTATTTGTTGAAAAATGAGGAATTATTTAATGTATAAAGACGGATTTTTCTGACAGTGTAGATTGGTTGATGGAGGTGTTTGTTAGTAAACATGCCCACAACTTTACCCAAAACGTTCACAGCCGTTTTAACCCAACTTTACCCTGAGGAGCCCATATGATGTCATTCCCCAATTATACGAGTAAATCGTGTTTCGGTGTCTGAACGCACCTTTTAATGGTCATTTTTAGCAGTTTGGGGAAAATGTTGGGAAATGGAAGCATTGAGAATGGTAGGCTTGGGAAATGGTAGGTGCAGAGATTCCATTAATTGAGAGCGTGTCTGAGCTTGATTCTGAGAAGCGAAAAATCGGACCACTGTAAGACAATCATTAGCTAATAGTTCGTTGGCTAATCATACGGCAAGGCATTTATTTATTTATTTATTTTTACATTTTTATTTAATAAAGCATGTAAAAGAATTATATTATATTCATGACTATGCGTATTTTTCTTCAATACACTACGAACTATCAATCGTAACGTTAAGTAAAGGTTGCAATTGAAGATATTTTTCGAAATATTTTTATCTACCTTTTGATTTAATAACATGAAAATGTTTATTTTTCCAATTTAATTTTTTCTGCTGTTTATTTTATTTGTATTATCACGTAATTACTATCTAGTATAGATATCATTTATGACTTATCTGTAAAATGATTGCTCTCGAAGGGTAATAATTTGGAACATTTTATTTATCAAAATACTTTCAGATAGTGAACTTAAGAACATTTTATCAAAATTGTACTTTTTCTTTATATAAATTTCAGTAAAGGTAGTTAAAAAAGAAAGTTAATAATGGTAATACGTTAGTTGATGGCAATTGTGTGAAACACTCGTGCTATTAGCATTGTTTATTTTTACGATTATTTCATTGATTATGTTCATTATTTTTTTCATTTTCATCAAGTTAGCGTATTTTAGTGCGAGTAGTTTGGAACAACAGAAATATTTTGGCGACACTCCTTTGTTATCCATCACATTCAAAATAATTACGTGAGTGCCTGTAGAGTGCCTGTAGAGTTCCTATATAAATAAGAGATCTGCAGTATATGCTCAGGAAGCATGCTCAGGTTGAACGTTTTTGATCAAAGTGTGGCGACTTATATTCAAGAAGTTGTCATCACTAGCTTGGACAATTTCGATTAGACGAGTGAACAAGTCAGAAAGTATTAGTTTGGCAATAATGGCTGGCTCACTAAATGATTGTGTAAAATTCTCTCTACCAATCGTATTTTATATGTCGTACGACGCTACTTGCTTATTTATAAAAGCATTCTAGAAGCCAGCATCGCTCACATTTGATACGCAGTAGACAATTACATAGTAAATTATTTCACTTCTTCCTGTAAAAAAACACTATGCAATGCACAATACAAAGACATTTTTAGCTTAAAATCATCCCTGTGTTACTGGAATGGAGGGGACCTCTGCAATATCAAGACAAGTGGAGTTACCTTGATTCCTGGTAAACCATGTAAAAAGAAGTCTTGTTGACCTACCATGCTATTTCGTATTAGAACAGTCATGGCTTGTAAAAATATTTTCAACTCTTACGTGTCTCAGTTTCCTGATTCTGGTAACAAGGCTGAAGACAGTTTTAGAACTTAAAAAAAAACACTAAGATGATTTCATATATTTTTTAACTCTTGTATTGCACTTTATAAAAGTTGTTGAAAAAAAAAGGTCACCATGTGTACCAAATGTACCTTTTATTTCACCCAAAACCATAGTATATGAAATAATAAGGTAAGTGTTTTAGTTTTCAGGTTTATTTAATCTATTACCCTGCACATAAGGAAATATCAGTTTTAAGATCATAAGCAAAGAAAAGTTGTTAGAACACTTTTCTTAATAGGAATATATGAAAAGAAGGTATATTCTAAATTAAAATGTTGAAAGTAAATTTAAAGCTTTGTAGCTGAAAACTCTATTTTTCACTTGTCTTGTTATTGCAATCAATTTTAGTGTGAAAAATGGCATTCAAATCCGTTCAGTGATAGTTGGGAAAATTGAGGACATACATACATACATACATACATAACGGCCGAAAGGGGAAGCTTTTGTTTTTGAAGTCGCTTAAAATTTACATTTCATCCCGCATTATAGAAAAATGATATGCTATGATTTTTTCCCATTGTGAAACAAATTCCGTACATTTATTTTTGAAAATGGTTGCTTTTTATCTGATTAATGATTTGGAAAAGTTGCATTTTAAAGTGATTTTTTTTTTACTTTATTTTTTTTCCTTTATAGAAAGATACTGGTAGTCTAAGAGAAAATATCTGTATTTGAAAATTATAAACTTTTTTTTTCCTATTAACATAAGTAGCTTTTTTCTGATGTTCTGGTTAACACCTATTATTTCTTTCTCTTTTAAATTGCAGATTATTTTTGCAGTGCGAGTTAGTACTTTAAATAGGGTTGTAAAGATTTCATATAAATAATTCTTTTACAATATTTTATTTCAAATTTATATGCAGAAATAAAAACACATTGAAATTGCTTAAGAAGATTATTCAAATTAAACATTAGTGTTTTTTATCTTCGTTAAAAAAAATTAATCTTCTGAATTACAATACTTAATTCAAGCATTTATTTTTTATTCAAGCCTTTTTTAAAACACTCCAATTGAATTTTTATTGTTAAAAGCATTAAGCAAAATATATAATTCATTCTTCATTACCTAATGAAATTAGTATCCATTTGAACATGCAGTCACGACTTCATTTGCAATTTCATTTTCTTTTTCTTATGACTTTATCTGTTTTTTTTTTTTACTGTTTTAGTTCATTTGCTAATTTTTATACATATCCTAAAAAAATAACATAAATTATTTCCCATTTGAGAATATAAAACATTCCCTTTTCGTAGCTTATTTAGTTTCTACTAAACGACAGAAAAAAATGACAAGAAGAGGCAATGGTTGCGTTATTTAGAAATATTACAATAGGATAATTATTTGACTATTTAGATATAATTATGTGTTAGCTTGTGTCAAACCAGTAATGTCCGTTAGGTACCATTACTGTAGTTTTAATTATTTTTATGTTCAAAACATTTATAGAATCATGAAATATTTTGGAAACAGTGGTTAAACATTGAAATACTTAAAATGACAATCTATCAATCTATTTCATCTTGATATTAATATTCTAGAATTTAATATGTCTGATTTGAACTTGTTTAAAAATCTGTCTAGTTTTAAAAAATAAATATTTTATAATAGAGTTGCCAGATGGTACGTTTCCCTTGTAATTTTTACGTTCTTGAGTCTTATTGTACGTTGTACGTTTAAAACTTTCCCGCATGACGATGTCTTCCATTCTTAGGTGCGTTCATAATTATATAAATACGTAGCACTTATAGTCGTCGTCTGGTTCGTCCGTCTGTCCGCATATAACAGTGCAAATCTACCCAACCGAAAGGTTTCAAATTTAATATATATAAACGTTGCAGAATTTTGTCGAGTCATTTCAAATTTCATGAAAATCGAATCAAAACTTAAAAAGATATTAATAAAAGTTTTCTTCATTCTATTAAATCCTATCATACGTAATTAATTCAATGATATCCCATGATAGGTAATGATTCTAGGTTGCCATGGTAATAACGTCCTATTTAAGATGGAGTCCTATTATTTCCATATTACTGAATTTAAAAACAGAATTTGTATACTAATATTGTTTACCTATAGCAATCATATAATCTACCGATTGTTTTGTGGATAGATGATTCCGGAAAAATAGATATTAAATAGAATAAGAGATTTCAAGGTATTGGAATTTTCAGTAAATGTCAACAAAAGATAAAATGTTTCCAATATAAAATGTACTTATTTTATCGCGGAAATTAATCATATAATAATAACAGACGATATAATTCATTTCACTGAAATAATAAAGATGATTTTTTTTACATTGTCTTGTATTGGATATTTGAGCATAGTATAATTTTAATGTAACAGAATTTTAATTAACTGATTGTAAAAGTGCATTGAAACTTAATTTCATAAAATAAAATTAAAATCTTTAATATGAAAATCTGCACATGAAATAAATTTTGTATTCATGCATTTTTGCATAAGAGTGTAACAGCTATTGCACCAAGATCTGAATATTTATAAAACTAGTTATAGTAAAAATGCACCTCATTTGTCAAGTTTGACGTACAATTTCCAACTTGTTTTTTTATCGCATAATTTAACTTAAATAACGCATCATATATACTTTTCTTAAACAACTGAACAAGCTCATACTGAAGACTTTTTGTACCACAATTATGCAGTACTTCACTCATATGATGACATGGACTAAGACTGACTCTCATTTTATTGTCTTGCTGTTACCTAAACTTAATATTATTTTAAGCTAAATGTATCTCCATTTTAAAATAATTAGTTTTGATGTCTTATTTATTTTAGTATCTAGTTTTAACTTAAAATACAAACATTAATTTTTGTAGCGATTCCATTACTAAAAAGTTCATGACTATTAATGATTTTTTAGAATAGTTTTTTTTTAATTCATAATCGGAAGTACGACTGCAAAATTACTTAAACTGTGTTGCTAGAACAAAGCAATACAATTATTGGAAAATAATAATAATAAATTTTAATAAAGAAGTGTTTTTAAGACAAATTTCTTAAAGAAGATATAGTGGCAAATTCAACATACTTTAGTATGATAGGAAAAATGATGGTAGTGTGATAAATCAAAAAAAAAAAAAAAACTACAGTGTCTATAAAAATATTCCTTTTTTTTAATAGATAAATCTCGTAATTCTGTTTTATAGACACATTTTTCAAGTTTCGTCTAAAATGCCCATTCTTAAAAAAATAGGAAAATTCGAACATTATTGGTAGAAATAGATAACTCTTATACAGTGTTACCTTTACAGCTATAAGCGAACCAATAAAACATTATTTAATAAAGCCTTTAAAAAATAGTATATTTGTAAACGTTTTCTAAATTAATTAATATATTAAATAGTAAATGAGGGAATTTTTTCATTCGTCATTTTTGATCACTTTGCCAAAAGAAAAGCGCCTCCAAAGAAGACATTTTAAAGGGAAGTGAGGCAAATTATCCCCTATGTACAAAAACTAAAATAAAATCTGAAAACATTGTGATTAACACATTGCTGGTAAACCCGCAAATTTTATTTTTATTTTTCTAATTTTGCGAACAATACGCTAGCCACTAAACTAAGCGGATCATTAAATAGTAAATACAACCCGTCATTAATATCTTTTAAAAAGCTAAATTGAAAATTGTACTGTGTAAGTTTATATATACTAGAGAACATTACACCCTAAAATATTGCTGAAACATATTCAAATGCAGCAGAAACATTTATTAAACTTCAGAATTGCCCACGATTTTGAAACATTTCAGAAAATTACAAGCAGAACAGGGTTAATTTTATTTCAGAAAACTTTTTCGTAAATATCTGAATCTCTATTTATTTCTATTTTTTTAACCTTTTAAGCGTCCTGCAGAATTTTCCATGTATGTTTAACAATTCATAAAATAATAGCTATGTAAAAGATTTGTATGATTATTTTGTATATAATAACCTTACATATTTATTTATCTTATGTATTTCAAAAAAATTATATTAATATCAATTTTGTGTTAAATTAGCCTTTGTATTTAAAAATTACGTGGCAGAAAAACGTGGTTAGGTGTCTTAAAAGGATGTAATAATTTCATCTCTCTATAATTTTGAGGTTTCTGATTAATTCTTTTCGAAACGATTTTTGAAGATGAAAGAAGATTTTTAAAATAGTCATTAATTCAAAAATTGTACAAGGTTATGTTAAGTGTTCATAAAAATACAATATTTTTTTAGAGTGTGCATTAAAACCGAAGAAACATTTGTTTGTAAAGCATAAACGAATAGTGTCTAATAAAATCATATAATGCTTTGAATATAGCCTATTCCAGTGTTAAAACTAGTCGGATGTGTCAATCCCAAAACTATCTTCTATCTCACACAGGTTTCGCATACACTAAAAAGAATCAGCACCAATTTATATCACGGTCTAACTGAATCTAAAGTTTTTTTTAAATTCCATGCTTTCGTTCTTGAGATATAGCTATTGTGAAAATCATGAGAAAAGTGTATAACAGCACCACCTGTTGGGATATCTACACCTAAACGTAAACAGCGTCTATTTATGTCAAGTTCTAACTGAATCTGAAGGTTGATGAACATGAGTGCATTAGTTCTTGAGATAGAGCTATTGCGGAAATTCCGAAAAATGCAGCAGACCAGTGCCATCTGTCGGGCGATTTTCACCAGAAACTAATCAGCACCAATTTATATCAGAGACTAACTAAATATAAATTTTTATTAAATCTCGTGCATTAGTTCGTGAGATAGAGCGCCCATAAAATTTTTGTCACATACAGACAGACAGACTCACAGACTTACAGACATATAATTTTCTAAAAACAGTCAAATCGTGTTCAGGACCTTCTAAAACGTATAAATCCGTTGAAAACCGGAAGTCGAAAATTTTCATGAATCCAATACTTTCTTCTTGTAAAGATAGAAGAAAGTAAAAATATTAAAGCAGACATAGAGTTCAGAGAAAAGAAACAAACCTTCTCCTTTAATAAGTGTTTATTGAGATGTAGACGGAAATTAAGTAAACCTGTGTTCTCAACATATTTCCCCAAATTATAACATGAGTAAAAATATCTCACATATGCTTGTGCAGGTATTTTCTGGGAATGTGATTTTAAGAGTACTATATGTACACATATGTATCAATTCATTTTTAAATGTGTGCATTTATTGTTCTCAAAATACGCACAATTGATAATTCAGGCAGTTTTTAGTCTATTCTACTTATTTTTAATAGTTTACGCGTTTGTGAAATATTTGCGATAAATTTCAAAATTATAACTTTTCTAAATTATTGCAAATTTGAGATATTCTCTGTGAAACAGAAATATATAATGCATTTTTTTTTCTTTGTGAAATTCAGGTATTACGTGAAAAAGTTTTATAAACCTTTAATAAGTTTTTCATAATATTTGTTTATTTATTTATTCATTTTTACGTTTAATTATATTTTAATTAACGTAATTAACGTTATTACGTCCTCTCTATAAATTCCATAGATTATAAAGAAGGCTACACATACGTATTTATAACCTAACTCTCTATGGGCAAAAATTGCTTAAAGTGAGTTTTGAACTGTTTTAGGCATTTTCCATTTGAACATCATTTTAGCATATATATACTACGCGATATTTGTAAAATTCAATAAATTAACATACCAGTTTAGAAAGAAAAAATTGGACACGTTGCTATGTTATGGATGATGTTGTATAAAGTGTGGTTTTAGTTATGTAATTCGCTTTATAGCTGAAATAAATTTTAGCATAATGTGTGATGTGTATAAATATACATTATATACAAGGCTTGGTAAAGCAATAAAAAGAAATGCTGTCTATGGACTGAAATTGCTGAAATTGCATTTTCCCATGTGTTATACAGTTTCTAGCTAACGTACAATTAATCATTGTATGTGATGTGTATAAAAAATCTAAAGATCATATGCAAGGACGGACAAATAAATGTGATTTCTTCAGCGACTATGGATGGTAATTGCTGAAAGTGGGTTTTCAATTGCATCAAGCGTTTTCATCTTTCAACATATGAAAAGATGAAGGTTGCTTAAAATATTTTTAAACGTTGGAAAGTATTGCATAATATATTCGTGACGTACGATTTTTCTTTCTTGTTTTCATACCATTATATGGAGAAATGAGAATAGCTAGTTGTATATTTTTTTTCATCTCGTGTTAATAATATCAAGATTATCTAATTCTATATAATTTATATATTTTTATTTGTCAATTTTGATGTAATAGTTGTAAGAAACGTTTCATAATATCATTACCAATATTTCCAATATAAAGTAAAAAATTTTGCATTATTGGTGTTTCATTGCATATAGTTTCAATGTAATGCCAATATTTCTATAAAAAATTACATTTCATATAAAGCTAATATTCAACCAACACTGGCATATTATTAAAACTATTTCTTATAAATGAAATATTAGAATTATAATAAAGGCCAAAATAACCAATATTAATGTGCTACTAGACTTACCTTTGCTCTGCAGCGATATTTTTCTAGTTTCATCACTGATGAAAATAGTCTTTAAATTATTTTTCCCACTGATGCAAATAAAAAGGAGTTGAAGTCAAAAAGATTCCTATATGATCAGAAAAAAAATCATTGATTTCTGGCATCACATCCATTGAAATTAGACGGAAGTTATACAGTTGGAAGCATTATCTTGCATGCAAACAGATATTTTCAAGGCTTTATTTTTGGAGGGACAGGGAGGGAGGATTACGTGTCCCCTCCCCCCCTAAATATTCTATAAATCTAAGGAAAAAAAGAAATTTAAAACTTAACATTTTTATAAGTTTTAATATTTTTTTAACAATTTTTCATCTAAAAAAATATTCTGGACAGATATCACTGAAATACAGACCAACAAAATTGTGCCTTTTATGACTCAAATTGAGTGTCCCCCTAAACAAATTTTAAGAAATAAAATTCTGCTATTTCTATATATTTGTGACAACGCGCATGCCTTTTTAAAAAAAAATAATTATGTTTTAAAACATGTAATAACATTTTGATTTAAAAAATGTGCCATCGTAATAAACAGAAAAGAACAACATAGTTTAATAAAAAGTGAGGCGCAATGTAGAGATTTTCAATGTTTGTATTACCATGGGGCATTCCAAATTTCTATACGTCATCGTGGGCGCAACCTATTAAATCACATATTTATTTATATCTCTGTTTGTGCATAATATATAAATATAAGAAATTTCATATATGTAAGTAGTAGATTATGGTTGCAAAAAAATTCAAGTGTGTAAGGTAACGAAACTTCATTAGAAGTACTAAGTATACAAAGAAATAAACAATATTCCAAATAATCTTGGCTTTTTGGGTGTCTCTGAGTTTGTCAATTTTTTGTCTACAGTAGGTATGAGAAAATTGTACACATGAAAAATAAAAAAATCATTTTTTTCTCAAAAATTATAACTTACTGGTCATGGTCATGAGTTCAAAATATGATATATATTATTTATAATATCAACATCTCTGTTTCTATGCATATACAAAAGACACAATATTGAATGAGTTATTATACAAAAGGTTTTCCAACAGGATTTTGCAATAGTATGCTTACGTTTCGTTACAACATTTTGTTTGACAAAAAATTGCAGTAAATAAAAAATTAATTAAAAAAAACTATCAGAAATCAATCTTAAACATAAGCAAGCCCGAAAACCCGAAAGTTTTGCACTGGTCCATTGGTCTATCTATCTATCTATCTATCTATATATCTCTATATATAGTAGATTACATTTTGTGCATCTTCTATGGAATTCCACACCATAATTAAACGTTAACAAATATAAACCAGTAAAATACCAAAGAAAAAATGCTAGCTAATCAAATTAGAACAAAAAATCAGAACCAAAACGCTGTGGTATCATCGGCAGTAGGTATATTGTAAAATAACTGCCATGTTTCAGAACGAAAATTATGTATGATAAATTAGTGTAAAAGTGGCAGTGTGTTTGATTTATAAGGACGAAGAAAAAGTGGTCAGTTGGGGCATAGTTGACGACCCATTATTTAAATCCTTAACCCTTTTAGTGCGGGAGTCGACTAATGTCGACATCTAGGAGTTGGGTGCTGTAGACTACATTAAGCGTCGACAAAAGTCGCCTAAGCGTTCACGGCGTGTATTGTGCTCACTGTAGTGCCCGGTAATTAGTTTCTGAACCCGGTAATTCTGCCCGGTAATCAGTTTCTGAATCAATCGCTTTTCTGGTCAAAATATTCCGCACCAAAAAAAAAAAAAAAAATCCGCACTGAAAGAGTTAAGCAAACTGTATGTTATATCTCTGTATATAACTGTATGTTATCGAATATTTCATAACTATACCTTTATGAATATCAAAATAAGAGGGTTTAAAAAGCAGTACTTTTACAGCTTGCTATTCACGTTCCTCAAGTTAAATGTGAAAAGTTATTTATTTTGTGAAGCTTGTTTCTATTTACGTTATGACATATTTACGTAATCTTTTTCTTTCTCCATTCTTCGTTTTAACGAAAGTAATAGTTTATTTACTTTCTTAAGCAGTCATATTAAGCTTAAAAATATTTTCATTTCTAAAATTTACATAAAATGATAAGTTATGATAAGAATGATAAGATAAATTATAAAATGATATATTATAAGACATAAAATGATAATTTATGATAGTTATGATAAGAAGCAATAATTTATACATAAACAAAAATATCATTTTATATATTTCTTCGTCAAAATCATATTAATGTAATTAATCAGCGTTATTATCCTTCATTTAAACACTATTTTCTGGAAATAGCGTGCACCAGAATATATTCATGATTACTTCCAGAATAAATTCATCTGAAAAAATTAATAAATGTATCGCGTTAAAAAAAAAACATGTAAATTTATAATTGAATAGTTTTGTCAAATTGTTTCATAGGATTTCAAATATTATTATCACATTTTTAAGCAAAACCCATTTAAAAAATGCGTATTCATGATATTTCATAGCAAATAATATTTCATAGTCATTATAAAGTATTGTCACATTGTTGCATATTATTCACAAAAATTCTCTTTGTAAATTTGATTCGTTTAATTTTTATATAAGTATTGCAAGAAGCAAATAATAAAAAAAAGCAAAAAATAGATACCTATTATATTAAATTTTAAAAAAAAGTTATTTAAATATAAAATAAAAAAAAGTCGCTTAAATTTTAATAAATTAATTATTGAACCTTATTTTTACATTTCCAATTAAATTTTCAGTAGGTCTTAAACTGCGCGTTAAATCTTTAAATAGCAATACAAAGGATGTGAATTTTCTTTTCACTTTGCTTAAGGGTAAACTTAAGGCGTAGTTTCAGTCCTACTGAAAATTTAATTGGAAATTTAAATATATATTATCCGATGCTAGGAATTTATTCGTCTCATTTACGCCACTGATAGTGTGCTCATGTTGACATTTTATCTTGCGCTGCGGAGTTGCAGCCTTGCCAACGTATATTATTGAAAGAGGTGCCAGACTGTATGTCGTCCGGATGGCTTAATTGGTAAAGCGCTTGGTGTGCAATACCAGGGTATCTGGGTGCGATCCCCGGTCTGGACGCATTTTTCACTCAAGTTGGTTGTACGCTGTTAAGCAAAGTGAAATGAAAATTAACATCCTTTGTAGTGCTACTTATTTTTACACATTTTCAGTCAAATCAAATATGAAACTCTAGTATCTGCTCTGACTTACATAAAAGAATATTCATTTTTTTCTGAATCAATTTATTTTGACTTACATGTGTATTTTTATATAAAAGCTGGACTTTGTTTTCTATTAGCCTGCGCTGCTCTTAGAATTTTATCTTCAACAATGTATAGCTTTAAAATCCTCTGATAAACCTCTTAGAAAGAATGCTAAACAGTATAAACTGCTTTAGCACAGCAATATTTCTATATGATCCTTTTAGAATAATCTTCTTAGAATAAAACAATAGTGGTTAAAGTGAATTAAATATTTAGAATGTTTTCAATTATTATTTTGCACATATTATGTTACATCTAATTTACTTTTATTATTGTAGTAAGCAACACATTTTATTTTTAATTAAACTAATTTTAAATAATATTTGTCACTTTTCAATGAAAATGTGTCATATATAAATTGTTTAACTTTAATGAAGCTTATCAAAGATAAAGAGGAAAGGTTTTATCTCAATCTCTGATTAGTTGACCCGCTCGGCGTTCACGGACCCGTGATAAAACCTTAAATAAACCACAAATAAAAAATACTGATAATTAGTGATAAAGTGCTCATAAGAAAATAAAAAAAATCTTTTGTTGTCCAAACCCTTTGAAATTTTTAATGGTTATAAATATGAGGAGTTTACAGACCGTGTAAAAATTACATCAGAAATATTGTTATCTGGTTGTAAAATAAATATGTTTCCTTCCCGGGAAAACACTCTTTTTCAAATTTTATGGAAGGGGTGAACCCCCCCCCCATTTCCCTTTCCATTCTTGTGTTTAAAAAAAAGTGAAATCGCTTCCCTCCCTTTTTAATCTATCCCTTCCCTTAGCAATCCCCTACTCTTTTTTGTTCACCCCTCTCTCACACAAAGCTAGTGGAAGAATGTATGCTCCCTCCAAGAAGGGGAAATAGGAATAGAATTAAGAAGAATTTAAAAGGAGTATTTTCTAGCGCAAGGGTTTTGAACAGTGCAGGCCAATAGGCGAGCTATTTTTCCCCAGAGCTCTTGATTCTTCTTCATTCTATTCCCTTCTTTATTCACCGCTCAAAAGAAGTTGAGGCATGCGCAGTAAGGTCGAATTTGCGATGAAAAATTAAGACTTTTGCTTCTTGCTTTAATATATTCGATGTTTATTATTTTATATGTGATATGCTCATTGTCAAAAGCGTAATATTTGGTAATGAATATAAAATGAACTAGAAATGATAATATTGTTTGCGTAAAAAATATTTTATCTTAATACAAATATAAATTGGACAATTTAAATTTTTTCTGCGGGTCCTATATTGCCTGGTGGTTTTATATAAAATGCTGGCGTTGTCTCTCTAGTACATGGCGTGAAACTCCCTTATATTCATTTGAAATGGGTTCTCTAAGGCATAGCAAATTTCATAGCTTCGCTTCCGGTGTTTGAAGATTCACTACAAGGCATTGTCTAGTAATTTGTTTCACACTGCCAGTAACAATAAGTGCAGTAGCTTTATCATGTGAAATTATTGTCCCTTAATAACTGATTTTTTCTTTTGAAAAGAAGGAAACTTCGACGATTTAAAGACAAATAGATAGAAATAATTATATCGCTATCATGTAGTTAAAAACAATAGGTTAATAAAAGTAAGACATGCTGTAGTACTTTTATGCCGAAGATGCAATGCATGTTTTCGCCACAGATAAATCCGTATCCATGTGAATATTTCCCATGTGTATTTTAGAAACAATATGTAGTAAAAACTATGACTATCAGAGTTAAATTTTCTATGAACAGTTCATTATCTATCAAATTAAATAATAGAATTAATAAAATATAATTATGAAGCTTCTAACATGCTTTTCTTCCTTGAGTCGAAGGGAAATATTTTAAAGTTTTAAGAGCTTGTTGTTCTCCACGTAAGCTTAAAACATTTCATGTTAAAATATATTAATAAATTGTAACAGTATTTGGTAAGGGAGATAATTTCACAAAAATTATTAAATGTCTTTAGAAATACTTCATTTCGATAACTGTAGGCAAAATGAGGTACCGGCTGATAAACACAAGAAAAGTGTCAAAATGATACTCTAATAAAAATGGAACTTAGTCACAGTACCCAATAATTATAATTCATATGTACCTGTACGTTTTTGATATATAATAATTTCTCTAGCAACTGTAGTGATGAACATTGTACAAAAAAACTCAAATGACTCAGATGAGAATTGATTGGGATGAGATTTGATAAAAACTACAATCGCAATAAAATCTAAAAACTTCTCTAAAACACTATAAAAATAAATAATTCAGAACGCTTTTCGAAAGAACAGCGTCTTTATTCATCAGGTGGAAACATGAAAGGAAATGAAATAAAATGAAATGAAATCACCCTCTCGTGGAGATCCTGTCGTTAAGCATAGGAACTTTTCTCCACGAGGGGAAATGTTTATTGAAAATTCATATTTTAGAATACAGATGTTGAATATTGCATTAGAGATTAAAATAAAATTATTACAAAGTTAGTTTTACAATACTGGTTGAGTTCACAACATTTCTTAATACTAAAAAAAAAAGATATAAGACAAGAGGGGAAAATTCTGCTATAAGGCCGAATATAGATTGCCACACACGGGTTTTATTAAAAAAATAAATAAACTAGCTGTAACTCAGAATAAAAACGCAATGACAACAAACAATTTTAAAATATCTAAATAACAAATAAAAATTCCCCTGTTAAAGTGTTGAGTTGTTCAATAACCATTCGATTTAGAAAAATATTTTTCTACCACTGAGCAATTTTTTTTTTATGAAATTTAATTCATGTTGCTATGGCAGCAGACGATAAAACGATATCTTTGGAATAAGGGAATAAATAGAAGAAAAAATTTTGTTGATGTTTGTGATAAAATGTTTTTCTTTATTTTTTAAAAATGTATATACATAATTCACTTTTATATTTTAACAGAATAATAAGTTTACTATAATTCGTTACTCATCTCATGCTATGGCCAGTATACACGATACACGTCGAGCCACAATGCCTTTACCATTATCTTTTTACGCGTAAAAGTTTCGCTACGGTACTCCATTGTGAAGTTTTGTAATTTTTGAAATCTAATATTTGAAAAACGACATGATCATTAGATTTGAAATTAAAAGAATTATATCAAGAAAAATACAATTTTTTACCATTCTAACGCAGTTTGTAAAACAATTTTGTGACAAATACTTTTCGAGTTATTAATTTTTTTAGTAACTTCAAATGTTTCATTTTCCGAGATTAATCTGTGGCAACGATGGATTGCTGTGACTTTTCATAAACATGAAAAATGATAGAGATTGAAAGAATAAGCCACCCTGTGTGTGGCTAAAAAAGTATAAAAGAAAGTAATTTGAAAATTTATGATAAGAAACACAATTAGTAACTTTACATGGTTCAAACAGTAAGCTGAAATAGGAAGAGTATGAGTACAAAAATGTGATCAGTATGTGAACTATAATATACAAATTACAAAAACAAAATATATTCTATTAAAAAGTACTTTATAAATCTTTTTTAATAAAGGAGAAATGTTTATTCCGAATGTTTTAATTTTATTTTAGTTTATCATAGTTTAAAGGATCAAACAGAGTTATATTCAGATTTTGTCTCACTGTGACATTTTTATGGAAATTGAAGGTATGTCTCATTAGTCACTGTGACATTGTACTGAAATTAAAAGTATGTCTCATTGCTCACTGTGACATTTTTAATGAAATTAAAAGTATGTCTCATTAGAGCGGAAACATGACATGTTACCACTTTAAAAGAAGAAGCAAGACTGCTTTTTTTTGTGGTCTTACTCCTGTTTTCAAAACGGTATCGCGTTTTGCTTAGCCTGATCAAAAAAGACACAGTTCATTCGAAGTGCGTCGTGCATTACAAATTTTTTATGATATTTTTAAGAGGTTCTTGCTTTTTATTGGAAAGTGGTTGATTTTATATATCTTACATGATAAATACAACAACTCTGTCAAACGTATAAAATTTTATTATATTCATTTTAATTTAGATCTTTGTAATCATGCTGAAGAAGGACCATTGTTACTACGCTATGTAACTGTCATAATAGTATTTATTAATTATTTGTATACTTAGGATATTTTCAATTAAATACTAAGGTATTAATACAAATGTAATAATTTGTTCCAACTTTCTTAATGTCGTTCCATTAAATTTTGCTTTTTTGAACAAAAGTATATATTACCATCATTGTTTCTTAAATAAAAATCATCTTTGTACCAATTTTCTTTTTCATGTAACTATTTTTTTATCCAATGGCGGAAAAGTTGTGAATAATGATAAATGTTTTTACATTTTGATTATGTTTCTTACAAATTATGATTTATCATTTTTCTATATTTTAGGTAAGAATTCAAAATAATTTCTTCTGGGATTCATTGTTTATGTACAGAAAAGTGACAGATATCATACAACTGTAAAAAAAAGGATACAAAGGTAAAATTTCAATGTTTAATACAAGTCACTTTTTTTTTAACTTTCAAATATAAATCTACTGACACTTTGATAAATCAATTTGTTGCTTTCAGTAATGTCATTAGCATATATGCATTTTAAAAAAGTGAACACATACTCCTAATGAAGTATATGTTAAGATACTTTCGAAATATTAGGTACATAAAAACGGATTTCAATTTTGATTGTGCTTTATAGAAAAGTTAACTTTTCAAGTATCGTTTGGGAAACTATGAACTATTTCTTTATTATTTTACTATTTTATTAAGAGGAATTTTGTGAAGGGGGCCCGTTTTATTGAATAGAATTTTGTAAAAGTTTTTATATTCATATTAGTTTTGGCCTATTCCAAACTACCTTTATCCTTTTTACAAGTTCGTTCATTGTTTCACTAATTTATGTGTTACTTTTAAATATCCCTAAAAAAAATATTGCACTTCAGATGTACTTCAGATGCACTTCATAAATACATGCACTTCAGAATTTTTTCCTTGGGGCCCATTTTGTGACGTAATATGAAATCAAATTCCTTTATTTCGAACTAAGCATTTATTAATATCTTATTTAAATCCTTCCGCTAAAGTTTTCCTTTCTGGGGAACTTTTTTTGTTTGCAAACATTAAGATCAAACATAATAAAATTACTTAATAAAGAGTACGTTTTTATGAAATGGAATTTTGTGAAGAGGCCTATTTTATTAAGAGGATTTTTTTGAAGGGTCCTGTTTTATTAAAAAGAATTTTGTGAAGGACCCTGTTTTATTGAGAGGAATTTTGTGAAGAGTCCTGTTTTATTAGATGGATTTTTGTGAAGAGTTTTATTTTCATATTAACTTTTGCCTTTTCCAAATTGCCTCTATCATGTATGTCACTTTGTTTATTGTTTCACTAATTTATGTGCTACTTATAAATACCCTCAAAAAATAGGTTATACTTCAGGGGTCTATGCAGAATTTTTTTCCTTACTGCTCATTTTGTGAAAAGTAAAAGTAATTTTTGTGAAAAATAACATTTTGAAACGAGAGATGAAATCAAGTTAATCTAATTTGAACCAAGCATTTATTAATAACTTATTTAAATCCTTCTTCCAAATTTTTCCTTTCTGGTAACTGTTCTGTTTGCAAACTACATATTTTAAAACTTAATAAAATAAAATAATTTAATGAGAAGTATGTTATTATGAAATGAAATTATACTAAAAGACTTATTTTATTAACAGGAATTTTGTGAAGGGCCTTGTTTTATTCAAAATAATTTTGTGAAGGGTTTTGTTTTATTAAATAAATTTTTGTGAATGATTTTATTTTCATATTAGCGTTTGCCTTTTCCAAACTACCTTTATCTTTTTTGTCACTTCGTTTATTGTTTCACTAATTTATGCGATACTTATAAATATCCTTAAAAAATAGGTTACACTTCAGAGGTCTATTCAGAATTTTTTTTTTTTCCTTGCGGCTCATTTTATGAAAAGTAAAAGTTTTTTTTTTTTTTTTTTTTTTTTTTTTTTGTGAAAAATAACATTTTGTAACAAGAGATGAAATCCAGTTACTCTAATTCAAACCAAGCCATTATTAATAACTTATTTAAATCCTTCTGTTAAACTTTTCCTTTCTGGTGAACTGTTCTGTTTCTAAACTACATATTTTAAAACTTAACAAAATAAAATTACTTAATGAGAATTATGTTATTATGAAATGGAATGTTGCGAGAGACCTATTTTATTAAGAGGAATTTTGGGAAGTGGGATCTGCTTTATTAAATGGATATTTATGAAGGTGCCCTAAATCGGCCCCACATTTTGCCTGGATCGATTCCTGCACTCAATACACTTCGCATTTATCTACATTATTAACCTTTTTATAAGTAACTATTATTGTTTGATTTTTTTTTTCTGACATTGAACGGGTAAACGATAAAGTATAGATTGGGTGAAATAAACAACAGATGTTTAAATGAGGGGGGAAAAAAGAAAAAAAACTATATTTATATGTAGATAGTAGACATTGATTTTTTTTTTTGAGATATTTTCTACATGGTGGAATGTGCAAGATATTTTGTTTAGGAGCAACTTGAAAAGGAGTCAGATCCCTTAGGAATATTCTCAGACTATTCTTAATTAAAATCGCTAAATTAGCAGTTCTGTTAGTCAAATGATAATATAAATATTTCAAGTATTTCATTAGTTTAAAGATATGTGATAAAAAAAAAATAAATAAACACAAACAACAAAAGCATGATCTAAAAATGCATTTCCTCTATGAATATGAATGATATTTAATATAATTTGCGACACAATGTATATGTTTTGGTTTTTAATGAAAAATAACAATTAAAATAAAGGCCGTACGATCTGTATAATGAGTATTTGTAAAGCTCAAAATATCCTTACCTAAAAGACAAAAAAAAAAAAAAAAAAAAAAAAAAGGAAAGAAGAATATTCGACTGAAACTATACTCTTTTTAATAGCGCCAAAACTACCGATTTCATGGAGAAAATGAATAACCAGCTGAAAAATGCAACTATTCCTGAAATTGAACGGCAACCTTTCTCAGTAGGTGGGGATGAATACTTTTCTCTTAGGCAGACAAAAGAAGATCTCATCTTTACCCACTAGTAAAAGGGGGAAAAAATTTCCTGTGTGCCGTGGTTTGGTTTAAAACGAAAATAATGTTTGCTGATTGCTACAGGTTAATGTAGTTCCATTAAATTTTGCTTTTTTGAACAAAAGTATATATTACCATCATTGTTTCTTAAATAAAAATCATCTTTGTACCAATTTTCTTTTTCATGTAACTATTTTTTTATCCAATGGCGGAAAAGTTGTGAATAATGATAAATGTTTTTACATTTTGATTATGTTTCTTACAAATTATGATTTATCATTTTTCTATATTTTAGGTAAGAATTCAAAATAATTTCTTCTGGGATTCATTGTTTATGTACAGAAAAGTGACAGATATCATACAACTGTAAAAAAAAGGATACAAAGGTAAAATTTCAATGTTTAATACAAGTCACTTTTTTTTTAACTTTAAAATATAAATCTACTGACACTTTGATAAATCAATTTGTTGCTTTCAGTAATGTCATTAGCATATATGCATTTTAAAAAAGTGAACACATACTCCTAATGAAGTATATGTTAAGATACTTTCGAAATATTAGGTACATAAAAACGGATTTCAATTTTGATTGTGCTTTATAGAAAAGTTAACTTTTCAAGTATCGTTTGGGAAACTATGAACTATTTCTTTATTATTTTACTATTTTATTAAGAGGAATTTTGTGAAGGGGGCCCGTTTTATTGAATAGAATTTTGTAAAAGTTTTTATATTCATATTAGTTTTGGCCTATTCCAAACTACCTTTATCCTTTTTACAAGTTCGTTCATTGTTTCACTAATTTATGTGTTACTTTTAAATATCCCTAAAAAAAAATATTGCACTTCAGATGTACTTCAGATGCACTTCATAAATACATGCACTTCAGAATTTTTTCCTTGGGGCCCATTTTGTGAAAAATAACATTTTGTAACGTAATATGAAATCAAATTCCTTTATTTCGAACTAAGCATTTATTAATATCTTATTTAAATCCTTCCGCTAAAGTTTTCCTTTCTGGGGAACTTTTTTTGTTTGCAAACATTAAGATCAAACATAATAAAATTACTTAATAAAGAGTACGTTTTTATGAAATGGAATTTTGTGAAGAGGCCTATTTTATTAAGAGGATTTTTTTGAAGGGTCCTGTTTTATTAAAAAGAATTTTGTGAAGGACCCTGTTTTATTGAGAGGAATTTTGTGAAGAGTCCTGTTTTATTAGATGGATTTTTGTGAAGAGTTTTATTTTCATATTAACTTTTGCCTTTTCCAAATTGCCTCTATCATGTATGTCACTTTGTTTATTGTTTCACTAATTTATGTGCTACTTATAAATACCCTCAAAAAATAGGTTATACTTCAGGGGTCTATGCAGAATTTTTTTCCTTGCTGCTCATTTTGTGAAAAGTAAAAGTAATTTTTGTGAAAAATAACATTTTGAAACGAGAGATGAAATCAAGTTAATCTAATTTGAACCAAGCATTTATTAATAACTTATTTAAATCCTTCTTCCAAATTTTTCCTTTCTGGTAACTGTTCTGTTTGCAAACTACATATTTTAAAACTTAATAAAATAAAATAATTTAATGAGAAGTATGTTATTATGAAATGAAATTATACTAAAAGACTTATTTTATTAACAGGAATTTTGTGAAGGGCCTTGTTTTATTCAAAATAATTTTGTGAAGGGTTTTGTTTTATTAAATAAATTTTTGTGAATGATTTTATATTCATATTAGCGTTTGCCTTTTCCAAACTACCTTTATCTTTTTTGTCACTTCGTTTATTGTTTCACTAATTTATTGCGATACTTATAAATATCCTTAAAAAATAGGTTACACTTCAGAGGTCTATTCAGAATTTTTTTTTTCCTTGCGGCTCATTTTATGAAAAGTAAAAGTTTTTTTTTTTTTTTGTGAAAAATAACATTTTGTAACAAGAGATGAAATCCAGTTACTCTAATTCAAACCAAGCCATTATTAATAACTTATTTAAATCCTTCTGTTAAACTTTTCCTTTCTGGTGAACTGTTCTGTTTCTAAACTACATATTTTAAAACTTAACAAAATAAAATTACTTAATGAGAATTATGTTATTTTGAAATGGAATGTTGCGAGAGACCTATTTTATTAAGAGGAATTTTGGGAAGTGGGATCTGCTTTATTAAATGGATATTTATGAAGGTGCCCTAAATCGGCCCCACATTTTGCCTGGATCGATTCCTGCACTTAATACACTTCGCATTTATCTACATTATTAACCTTTTTATAAGTAACTATTATTGTTTGATTTTTTTTTCTGACATTGAACGGGTAAACGATAAAGTATAGATTGGGTGAAATAAACAACAGATGTTTAAATGAGGGGGAAAAAAAGAAAAAAAACTATATTTATATGTAGATAGTAGACATTGATTTTTTTTTTTTCAGATATTTTCTACATGGTGGAATGTGCAAGATATTTTGTTTAGGAGCAACTTGAAAAGGAGTCAGATCCCTTAGGAATATTCTCAGACTATTCTTAATTAAAATCGCTAAATTAGCAGTTCTGTTAGTCAAATGATAATATAAATATTTCAAGTATTTCATTAGTTTAAAGATATGTGATAAAAAAAAATAAATAAACACAAACAACAAAAGCATGATCTAAAAATGCATTTCCTCTATGAATATGAATGATATTTAATATAATTTGCGACACAATGTATATGTTTTGGTTTTTAATGAAAAATAACAATTAAAATAAAGGCCGTACGATCTGTATAATGAGTATTTGTAAAGCTCAAAATATCCTTACCTAAAAGACAAAAAAAAAAAAAAAAAAAAAAAAAAAAGGAAAGAAGAATATTCGACTGAAACTATATTCTTTTTAATAGCGCCAAAACTACCGATTTCATGGAGAAAATGAATAACCAGCTGAAAAATGCAACTATTCCTGAAATTGAACGGCAACCTTTCTCAGTAGGTGGGGATGAATACTTTTCTCTTAGGCAGACAAAAGAAGATCTCATCTTTACCCACTAGTAAAAGGGGGAAAAAATTTCCTGTGTGCCGTGGTTTGGTTTAAAACGAAAATAATGTTTGCTGATTGCTACAGGTTAATGTAGTTCCATTAAATTTTGCTTTTTTGAACAAAAGTATATATTACCATCATTGTTTCTTAAATAAAAATCATCTTTGTACCAATTTTCTTTTTCATGTAACTATTTTTTTATCCAATGGCGGAAAAGTTGTGAATAATGATAAATGTTTTTACATTTTGATTATGTTTCTTACAAATTATGATTTATCATTTTTCTATATTTTAGGTAAGAATTCAAAATAATTTCTTCTGGGATTCATTGTTTATGTACAGAAAAGTGACAGATATCATACAACTGTAAAAAAAAGGATACAAAGGTAAAATTTCAATGTTTAATACAAGTCACTTTTTTTTTAACTTTAAAATATAAATCTACTGACACTTTGATAAATCAATTTGTTGCTTTCAGTAATGTCATTAGCATATATGCATTTTAAAAAAGTGAACACATACTCCTAATGAAGTATATGTTAAGATACTTTCGAAATATTAGGTACATAAAAACGGATTTCAATTTTGATTGTGCTTTATAGAAAAGTTAACTTTTCAAGTATCGTTTGGGAAACTATGAACTATTTCTTTATTATTTTACTATTTTATTAAGAGGAATTTTGTGAAGGGGGCCCGTTTTATTGAATAGAATTTTGTAAAAGTTTTTATATTCATATTAGTTTTGGCCTATTCCAAACTACCTTTATCCTTTTTACAAGTTCGTTCATTGTTTCACTAATTTATGTGTTACTTTTAAATATCCCTAAAAAAAAATATTGCACTTCAGATGCACTTCAGATGCACTTCATAAATACATGCACTTCAGAATTTTTTCCTTGGGGCCCATTTTGTGAAAAATAACATTTTGTAACGTAATATGAAATCAAATTCCTTTATTTCGAACTAAGCATTTATTAATATCTTATTTAAATCCTTCCGCTAAAGTTTTCCTTTCTGGGGAACTTTTTTTGTTTGCAAACATAATAAAATTACTTAATAAAGAGTACGTTTTTATGAAATGGAATTTTGTGAAGAGGCCTATTTTATTAA
This sequence comes from Maratus michaelseni, assembly GCA_963931845.1. Lineage (NCBI taxonomy): Eukaryota > Metazoa > Arthropoda > Arachnida > Araneae > Salticidae > Maratus > Maratus michaelseni. Next base: position 104,513,968 of record OZ007588.1, on the reverse strand, counting down.
GAGGATTTTTTTGAAGGGTCCTGTTTTATTAAAAAGAATTTTGTGAAGGACCCTGTTTTATTGAGAGGAATTTTGTGAAGAGTCCTGTTTTATTAGATGGATTTTTGTGAAGAGTTTTATTTTCATATTAACTTTTGCCTTTTCCAAATTTCCTCTATCATGTATGTCACTTTGTTTATTGTTTCACTAATTTATCTGCTACTTATAAATACCCTCAAAAAATAGGTTATACTTCAGGGGTCTATGCAGAATTTTTTTCCTTGCTGCTCATTTTGTGAAAAGTAAAAGTAATTTTTGTGAAAAATAACATTTTGAAACGAGAGATGAAATCAAGTTAATCTAATTTGAACCAAGCATTTATTAATAACTTATTTAAATCCTTCTTCCAAATTTTTCCTTTCTGGTAACTGTTCTGTTTGCAAACTACATATTTTAAAACTTAATAAAATAAAATAATTTAATGAGAAGTATGTTATTATGAAATGAAATTATACTAAAAGACTTATTTTATTAACAGGAATTTTGTGAAGGGCCTTGTTTTATTCAAAATAATTTTGTGAAGGGTTTTGTTTTATTAAATAAATTTTTGTGAATGATTTTATTTTCATATTAGCGTTTGCCTTTTCCAAACTACCTTTATCTTTTTTGTCACTTCGTTTATTGTTTCACTAATTTATGCGATACTTATAAATATCCTTAAAAAATAGGTTACACTTCAGAGGTCTATTCAGAATTTTTTTTTTTTCCTTGCGGCTCATTTTATGAAAAGTAAAAGTTTTTTTTTTTTTTTTTTTTTTTTTTTTTTTTTTTTTTTGTGAAAAATAACATTTTGTAACAAGAGATGAAATCCAGTTACTCTAATTCAAACCAAGCCATTATTAATAACTTATTTAAATCCTTCTGTTAAACTTTTCCTTTCTGGTGAACTGTTCTGTTTCTAAACTACATATTTTAAAACTTAACAAAATAAAATTACTTAATGAGAATTATGTTATTATGAAATGGAATGTTGCGAGAGACCTATTTTATTAAGAGGAATTTTGGGAAGTGGGATCTGCTTTATTAAATGGATATTTATGAAGGTGCCCTAAATCGGCCCCACATTTTGCCTGGATCGATTCCTGCACTTAATACACTTCGCATTTATCTACATTATTAACCTTTTTATAAGTAACTATTATTGTTTGATTTTTTTTTCTGACATTGAACGGGTAAACGATAAAGTATAGATTGGGTGAAATAAACAACAGATGTTTAAATGAGGGGGAAAAAAAGAAAAAAAACTATATTTATATGTAGATAGTAGACATTGATTTTTTTTTTTTGAGATATTTTCTACATGGTGGAATGTGCAAGATATTTTGTTTAGGAGCAACTTGAAAAGGAGTCAGATCCCTTAGGAATATTCTCAGACTATTCTTAATTAAAATCGCTAAATTAGCAGTTCTGTTAGTCAAATGATAATATAAATATTTCAAGTATTTCATTAGTTTAAAGATATGTGATAAAAAAAAATAAATAAACACAAACAACAAAAGCATGATCTAAAAATGCATTTCCTCTATGAATATGAATGATATTTAATATAATTTGCGACACAATGTATATGTTTTGGTTTTTAATGAAAAATAACAATTAAAATAAAGGCCGTACGATCTGTATAATGAGTATTTGTAAAGCTCAAAATATCCTTACCTAAAAGACAAAAAAAAAAAGGAAAGAAGAATATTCGACTGAAACTATATTCTTTTTAATAGCGCCAAAACTACCGATTTCATGGAGAAAATGAATAACCAGCTGAAAAATGCAACTATTCCTGAAATTGAACGGCAACCTTTCTCAGTAGGTGGGGATGAATACTTTTCTCTTAGGCAGACAAAAGAAGATCTCATCTTTACCCACTAGTAAAAGGGGGAAAAAATTTCCTGTGTGCCGTAGTTTGGTTTAAAACGAAAATAATGTTTGCCGATTGCTACAGGTTAATGTAGTTCCATTAAATTTTGCTTTTTTGAACAAAAGTATATATTACTATCATTGTTTCTTAAATAAAAATCATCTTTGTACCAATTTTCTTTTTCATGTAACTATTTTTTTATCCAATGGCGGAAAAGTTGTGAATAATGATAAATGTTTTTACATTTTGATTATGTTTCTTACAAATTATGATTTATCATTTTTCTATATTTTAGGTAAGAATTCAAAATAATTTCTTCTGGGATTCATTGTTTATGTACAGGCAAGTGACAGATATCATAAACAACTGTAAAAAAGGGATACAAAGGTAAAATTTCAATGTTTAATACAAGTCACTTTTTTTTAACTTTAAAATATAAATCTACTGACACTTTGATAAATCAATTTGTTGCTTTCAGTAATGTCATTAGCATGTATGCATTTTAAAAAAGTGAACACATACTCCTAATAAAGTATATGTTAAGATACTTTCGAAATATTAGCTACATAAAAACGGATTTCAATTTTGATTGTGCTTTATAGAAAAGTTAACTTTTCAAGTATCGTTTGGGAAACTATGAACTATTTCTTTTCCTTTTTAAATGTAAAATGAATACAACAGAATATTCAAAGAAAATATTATTTAGTCATTCAGGATATGGGACTATCTTATGGTTATAATAAATTATATATAATAACGCATTCACAATTTTCTATGCACCAATTCGAAGTTCATGTTTTTCTTTTCGAATTTAAAATTTAATTATAGCTTCAAATGCATCATTTATTTAATTTGCAAACTCCTACATAAGTTTAATATAAACATAATTCTATGATTTCGTGTATTACTTTAACATTACTTAAAACATGTATTATGTCTTTAATGTTCACATATTAATTTTCAGTTTAATAAAAAGTGACTTAAAAATAAATTTTTACTTTAATGAAAATAACCTTCATTTAAATGGTGAAGAATAGTTAGTAAATACTGTTTTCTGTATTTAATATATTGGAAGTTCTTTCACTGAAATAAAAGTAACTATGCCAATGAGAAAATTTTATTTTCTAATTAAAGCTAATTAATTTTCTTGCCGACTCTGAAAAAAAAAATTCTGGATACCCTGCTACATTTTTGTTGACTTTAAAGAAAAAAGAAATATTCGTATGTTCTTAATTAGTTCAAATTTCTTGGGGATTTCTTGTACTAAAAGGAAGTGAATTTGATATCTCACTATTTTTTGTAACTTTTTTGTTTTATAATGAAAACGATCATATAATTATGAAAAGAATGTGATTTTCAAGCATGACTTATTTTAAGCTAAAGAATTCATGTTGGTTTTCATGCGAATTATAACTTTTCTTTAATGATGTAGCCGGTTGAGGTTCGATAGCAGGCTAAAGGTTTAACATTTAAAATAGGTGGATTGAACTTTGTGCCGTTATATTAAAATAAATGATCAACGTAAAGCTTAATCAGGATGAAATCAGTTGTCTAAAACTAAATAATAATTTTGCACTCTGCAGTAAACTGTCTTTTCCAGATAATATTGCCCCCCATTGAAAGAGCTTTCAAATTCAGTGCTTTAAATCCTTCCCAGAAGGATTCAAAGGTAGAATTAGACACTTAATTGCGAATAAAGTCAACTTTAACAATAAACTACCTATGTCAAATATCAGTAAGGGTGCTTCCAGTTACATAAAGAAGCTAAAGTCTAATCCAAATATAGTTATCGGCAAAGCCGATAAAGATGGCCAGATTGTTGTTGTGGTTAAGCCAGATCACCTGACTGAAACACAAGATTTAATAGATGGTAGTCCTTATAAAAAGATAAAGTCTGACCCTTCACAGAAAAAAAAAATTAAATCCGTTATCCAACGTTTCCCCCCTCATTTCCAATAGTATTAAATCTTCCCTCATTCCTTCTGTGTCACATTGTGCAAGATTTTATGCACTTCCTAAGGCTTACAAACTTGGCATTTCATTCAAATCAATCGTTTTTGGAGACGGAAACATATTTACATGGTTTAAACTTTTAAATCAGCTTTTAATCTTTTTCAATTTGGAACTGATGATGGAGCTTTAGAGGCTCCGAAACAGCTGTTTGCTATTTTTATGTATTCTTATTTGTGCTATTTTTACTTTGATCATTTATTTTTATAAAAGCTTAATACGTGGTACAACTGAACTATTAGTTTTTGATTAATTATCAGATCATATTTAAATAACAATTTAACGTTTTAAGATTTTTTTTACAAAACTTTTCGTAACAGACATTTTATAACAGAGCACGGCATTAAGTCTACTCATTGTGAAATTATTAGTTGGTCATATTTATTTTTAGCTAATTTCGTTCTATACAATTTTATGATACTATAATATACTGCATCATTTCGTCCATTCGTTTAAAAAATGTATTATTAGCAGATATTTAAATAATAATTAACTTTCAAGGAAGCTTTTCTCGCAAATGTTCTTGATATCATGACACACAATTTCAGTCAATTAATTTTAAAATTTTTAATAGCTTCTGGTTAAATTATTAGGTAACTTTCAATATTACACCGCTGACCAGTAAAAAAAAACCGCAAGCAACAATTTTGTTATTTTTCACAACTTATGTTCTCAAAAACAGTTGCAAGACGATGTGTCCATTTCTGCCTGATAATTTTTTAAACATGAAAAGAGAGTAAAAAGTGAAGATTTTGAAGGGGTTAAGCATTAATATCACAAACGTGCATAATGAAATAAAATAAGATATGTGAAACAACACGTCATAAGCAGAAAGAAAACATATAATTGTTCTTTTGTTCTGTACTGATATGCCAATAAAAACATTAGAATTATTTAAACATTAAAATTATTTAAACACTAACTTATTTGAATATTTATAAAAGCTTAAATGGATTAATACAATAATTGGTTACCTCCATATAGATATTAGCAAATATAATGACGATGACGCACGAAAATTTTTATTGTTTGCTTTAATTAAGTTTGGAGAACGTATGATAATCATCTGAACCATATAACAAAGACTGTGCATGCACGAAAAGTGTTTCACAGATAATTGAATTTTTCTGAATGTAAACGTAAACCCTAAAAAGGAGGAATTAATTAACTATTATTTTTTATAAATGCATTTATTTTTTATGTATGAATTATTATATTAAACATTATCCACGCATATAAAATGAAGAAAATGTAACGAAACTTAACGCGAAATTTATTGAACATGCATTGGGTCTATGCATAATCCCGTAGCGAAAATCGAGTACATCTCAAACGCAAAATATCTTAGGAAAAAACTATTTTAATCAATCAAATATATTCCATTCTGTTCAATAACTTTATATATTCAATTATTCTTTGAGAACTACTTTTTTATACAAGATTAATTTTGATGCAATTATTCTAATTGGTAAAGAAATCATATGAGATGTAATCTTCCCAACTGAGTGAAAAAGTCTGGGCCAGAATTCGAACCCACGATCCCTTGGCCAGTGTCGTAGCCAGGGAGGGGGTCCAAATGCTATTAAATGAGGGGTCCAATGGGGGTACAAAAAGTTATATTGTAAAGTTTTCTCCCCTTTGATTATAGCACGAAGTTTTCCTATTAGAAAAGTCAAAGAAAACTTTACAATATTAGTGGTATCTACAACATCTGGACCCCCACACCAGCTACGCCACTGCCCTTGGCTGAAGTTGCCAATGCTCTACCAACTGAGCAATCCCATACGAATATGGCTGAACTAATTCCCCCAGTTAACCTTAGTGATGATATATGATTTCTTTTCCAATTTGAATAATTGTGTGAAAATTAATCTAGTGTGATCACATTTTCAGCGTTTACTTGAGGTCCCATTACCTGTGATTTATTCTTCTGTGCTGATTCAGATATCAGACCAGATGCTACGATCACTAAGGCTAACTGGATGAGTTAGTTCAGACATATTCGTACGAGATTGCACAGTTGGTAGAACATTGGCAGCTTTAGCCAAGGGATCCCGGGTTCGAATCCTGGCTCGGACTTTTTTATAGTTTGTATACTTTTTTACAGTTTATATGGCTATGTATCAGAATCTTTTTAGGCTAATTGACTTGGCTGAAAGTCGTAAAAATCAATACATTTTAACCCGCACGATCATGTGTCATCAAGGTTTAACATACATTTGAAAAACAACCATGATAACCAGTTTTGGAGAAATTTACGATTCTTACAGAAGGACAGAATAACTTTATTATTCACGCACATATATTAGCGATTCTGACAACATGATCGCACGCAAAATCACAAAAACTCATATACCCAGTATTGTACCCTTATAAAAATAAAAGAGTAGCCAGCAGGTATACTGCTAAAGCAGACATACTGCTAATTGCCATACAGCTGACATAAGTGCAGACATAATTGCAACACATACATACAGCAGGCACATACAACCACACATACAGCAACACACATACAACATACACATACAGCATACACATACAGAATACACATACAGAACACACATGCAGCATATAGCATATACATACAGCATACACATACAGCAACACACATACAGCATACACATACAGCACAAACATACAGCACACACATACAGCACACACATACAGCATACACATACAACATTTGCATACACATACAGCAATACATATACAGCAACACATACAACAACACATACAGCAACACATACAGCAACACATACAGCAACACGGCAGACATACAGCAGACATATTGCCAATTGATTAATTTAAATAATCCATGATCTACAAAATAGCAATATTAAATATTGCACTATCTTACAATTTTCTTTAAGAATCAATATTTTGTATAATAGTTAAAAAAATCAAACTCTATATTAACTTTTGTTTTAAGATATATGACATGTATATCAATATTCACTGTGACTTTATTTTATCATATACTCGCATATGTTTATAAAATTAAAAATAAAGTGTAATTAATAAAGTTGAAAAATGAAAATCCTTTTCAAAGATTTCGTTATTCATATTCGAAGAAACTTCTCTTTTCTACGAAGCATATTTAATTAAATCAATGAATTTATTGATCTTGTGATGAAAAATTGGTCCTTACTTCCAAAAGCAAATACGATGATTATTTTTTAAAAAAATGAGTGTAAGTCCAAGAATTAATTATAGTCGTGTAATTAATTAGGATTTCTTTTGTGAGGAATCCCATTTGTACAGAAAATTACTTTCTGTTATCAAGTGTTTTACTCGTATATGATGTATTATGAAATCGAAAATAGAATTGTTGGAAAAAAAATAAGCAACTTTTGATTATGTAAAAAAATTTATTATTGAATATCATGTCAAATGTAACAAAATCATTTTGATAATTTAATTTCTGGAACTTAGATCGCTTGATATAAAGAGTTTGGCGAATTTGTTCATAAGCCATAGATTTGTACCTAAATCAGAAAATATGTTTTTAAAAAATATATTTCTCAAAGTAATGTCTTCATATAGCAATGCATGTTTGGCAACGACTGCACAGAATATAAAACCTGCAGACAAAATCCTCTTTTGGTATTGTGTGGAAAACTCTCGTCACATGGCTTTAAATGTTTATATTAAAAAAATATCTCATTATTTGAGGTTTATAGCAGGTGTGGGAATAGAAAGAAGTCTGATTGAGTAATATCGTTTGAATACGGTGAATGATCAAGGGTTACAATTCTTCTAAGGGCCATTAAAGATTCCATGACAATGGCCGAGTGTGGCTGAGAAAATTCAAGAACATGTGACGAATGTTCCCCTTACAACAGTGAAATGTGACTTTGCCAAATATTTTCATGAACTATGAAGTCATTGTCAAAAGTGTATTGCAAATGACTGTTATTATTTTGAAGGAATAAAAACAGTTTCTCTGATTTAGATAAAAAATTTTGTTTGTAAACACATTCACTAAACTTTATTGTCATACCTTGCATAACCTTGCCATACATTGCATAAAAGCACTATTTAATAACTTATAAAGTATTTAAAGAAAGTGACATATAGAAGCGAATCTCTTGTTTCTTCTTCCAATTGATAAGTAAAATGCACAGCTATAGTTTTAAGGGTGTATTCAAATCCAAACTGCTTATTTTGTGACTTATTTTTTAATTCATTTTTGCTCTAAAATGCATCCAATTGGCAGATTCTCTTATTCAGAAATTTTATAATGTCCGTATTGGTCGATTTTTTGATAAAGGCAGAATATATTTTTAAAATGCTGTCAAAGTGGACATTTTGAAACGAATTTCCCAAAGCGATAGCGCTGGAAACAAAATAAAATTATCGTACTGTGAAAATAATTGTTTGTAAATACATTTCTAATTTTTTTTTATTCCGCAACTTACTTGTATTAAGACATTAAAAAAATTGGCTTGTAAAAGTAAGTTTTTCATAGCTGTTCTAACGTTTGTAATATCAACTAGTCGGATGTGGCAATCCCAAAACTTTTTCTATCTCATACATGTTAATACTTCCAAATTCGCCAGCACATTGCCTATAACAATGTTAAGGGGTCACTAAAACTCATAAATTAAACCCCTTTATGGAGGAATCCTGCTGTCTTGTTTCAAAATGGCAGCCACGCTAAAATTTCAAACTATTTTTTAAGACAGATGCAAAACAAAAATTGCTCCGGAATCCTTGGATCAAGACCGAACATTTAACGGAAAAACATTAAGAATTTCTAATTTTTTTGTACATCTTTTGTAATTTGAAATCTTGAAATGCCTATCACAGCGACCTCTTCCAGCGGAATATCCCCAAATTCAACTGGCAGGCCATGCAGGCCATAGTCAATAGCATATATACATAAATTAAGTTCAATTCTCTGCATAACTTCATATACTTTTCCATGATATAATAATGAAAATGGAACGAAAATCGCTATCACAGCACACCTTTCGTCGAAATATCCCCAAGTTCAAGTGGGACCTGCTGGCCATAGCCAAAAACCTATAAATGAAATTTGGTTCAATTCGAAGCATAACTTCATTCAGTTTTCTATGATATAAAGAGCACATACGCACGGACACACGGACAGACAGACATTTTGTAAAAACATGTTTTTGGAATCTCTGACACCTAAAACGTGTAATTGTAAGCTACTGTATAATAAGCTACTGTATATCAAGTGCAAATGTTTTTTTTTTTTAAGAAATACCAAAATATGTTTCCAAATACACAATCTGGGCGTACCTATGACGTATCACATATGTCGAAAATGGTGCAGCGCAACTTTATTACAAAGTCTGCTGATTTTATATGGAATAACCTTGTATCAAAGAATTTTCAATTAAAAGTGATTTTTGTATTGCATACATGTATTGAACATTTTATTTTATACATATATAAATTGCATATTTATATGTATCTAGTATTTACGCATCTCTTTATTTATGTGTATTTATTTGAAAATTTTAAATCTGGATATGTTACGAAAACAGTATGCTGAACAAATAATAAATTATTTAAGATAACCTATTTATTTTCTTTGATACATCTTGAGTTTCTACAAAGATACTTGTCAGCAAATTCATGTATTGAACAATGTTTGATCCGAAGAAATAGAAGAAACATTTTTCCGATAAACCCTTGATTGTAAAAGTATCCTTTGATACATGAATGTCATTTCGTTTCACATCTTTGGTAAATGATTCTTGTCCGTAAAAGAACAGGAAACGTTTTATGAGAAATTTGATTGGTATTTAATGAAATAAATATAGTGAATAATACTTAAAGAATTTGAGGTTTTAGAAACACTAACCAGAATAACTTAAATGAAATAAAAATTTTATTTCAAATGTTAAAATGTAAATCATTGGTAATCTAATATCTTATTTTTTTATATGTAAAGATATCTAAGTTACAAAATAAATTATTTTCAGTTTTTCTTCCAGCCTGTGTAAAATTAAAGTAGATTGTACTGAAATTATTTCTAATTTTTGAATTGTGTTTATTTCAGGGAGGAGATTTCTCCGCTTTTTTGCATACCAGTAAAATCTTACAGAAAATGTTTAGTTATTTAATCGTAATATTTTGCGATTTAAGAGAACAACGTTTTATGTAAGATTATACTGGTATGCAAAAAAACGGAGAAATCTCATCTCTGGTTTATTTCCAAACTGCTGTGTTAAATAACCGAAAGTAAACATAGAACCTTTATATTTTTCTGCATTTCTTGAATTACTTCAGGTACAACTATAAACAAATTCCAGTGTTACCAAATCTTGACTTTTATGTATAATAAAAAAATAATACAGGACGCTTACTAAATACCTGCCAACACCATTAACACTGGAACAACAACAGCTATAGTCATGCACGTTGTGTCTACATATAGTAAAGTCAATATAAACTACGCGAGGACATCAGTATAGTCACACCTAGCGCAAACTGTAGAGTTAGTGTTCCTATCTCGAAAAAGGTAAAAGATGCGAGAAAAAAGTCAATTACAAACTTGTAGCAAGCCCTTAAAACCCCTTTAGCTTCAGATTACTGTATCCTAAGTGTGTGCATATACCAGATTTCAAGTAAAATTTTATTTTTGTTTATTTCATGTTTCTTAGCATCTATTTACCACAAAATAAAACAAAACCACACACTTTAATATGATACATAACAGGTAGTACGTCTGGCAGAATTGTACGATGAAATCGCGACATACGCAGTGTACGACTGGTGGTGAAAGGGTTAATTGAATATGTAATGATGTCATACATTAAAAAATAACTTCGTTTAGACACCCTGAAATGTAAATTTTGTATATGGAATCATCAACTTAAATACGTCGCTACTTGCATGCAAAAGTGTGGCATTGTCAGGCGGACGCACATTTATTACTTAAACCAACACCTGTAAGCAATTCTCAGTTTATTTTCATAAGAAATTCAAGTTAAGTATGCTGAATGTGCCCACCATCGGCAGCATGCATGTGTTCTGAAAATGAAGATAATGAGTATACTTAACTTGAATTTCTTATAAAAATAAATTGTACCCTGCGTATATGTGTTAACTTTTTTCTTTTTAGCATTATCGGTTTATTTCTCATTAATATTTTTTAGATTGTCCAGAAATTATCCATAAAAATTATATGATAAATAACAGTTATTTATTAAAATAATAAACTTTTGATTTTTTTAAAACTACATGTTTAAATGAACTGAATAGCATGTGTCTTAATCTCGTTTATAATCTATCTATATACAATGTTTCAAAGGACTTAGTTAAGCCACTTTTCCATTTCACGAAAGAAAAAAAATATTTTTTGGGGTATGTGAAGAAGGGGTAAAAATAAACTCTCATTAAGCATAAACTATCAAATGTTTATATTTTTAACGCTGCCAGATACTTCTTAGTTTTGCATATATTTATATATTAATGAAAATGTTACTGCACATTATTGTGGGGGAGAAGTGATTATTGTTCACATATTTTTGAAAATTCATGTTTGAAAATTATTTTAAAAATCATAAATATATATATATATATTTAAAAAGTAGATTTTGTATACTGATCGGTTGTATAAAAATTGAAATTAGACTATATTTAGAAGTGAATATATTTGCAATAAAAGTAAAAGTGATAATTGAGGTCGTTTGCAGTATCGTTATAACGTCAGCATTAGAGATGGAGAGATTTTTTTTTGTATAATAAAGATAATGGCTCGTATGTTATTTTTGTAAAGATACATACGAAACTGCATCATTTATGAAAGGTTTATTTATTTTCGCGAGTATATCTTGAGCGACTATAAAGATACATGTCTACAAATTCCTGTATTGATTGATTTTTGCTGCAAAGAAAGAGAAAAAATATTTTTGTGATAACATTTGAATGCAAAACTTCTTCATAGCTGAAAAAAATTTCGTTGGACATATTTCGTGAAGTTTTCTCTCCAGGTATCATGAAAAACAATTTACGTAAAACGGAATTGACGCTTTAGAGAAATAAATATAGTATATATTAGATGCGGTTTATGAAAATTAAATGAAAGTGAAATTAAATCTGTAGAGATTAGCACTTATTGTTTTTTCTTTGAAGAGCGGATTAATTATTATAAATTTGTGTTAAACTACTAAGAAAGTATACAAAACAATTTCCTAGGATAAAATGGATTTCCGTGAAAAACTGTAAAGTTTTGTTTTATGTATAGACAGAACCTTTTATATTATCTATTGATAAATTGAAAGTAATCCCAAGTTTTACATATTGCCAAACCATTCTATTTACGAAGATACTTTCACTTTCGGATTCGGTTTCGAAAGTAAAAGTATCTTCCTAAAAAAAATACGCAAATAAAATCGAAAAAATAATAAACGGCGGAAATAGATTGATCTCTGCTATCCAATGAAAATAAATCGCTTAAAATTATTCAAATGCAAACGATATATTAGAAAAATAATGCCCCATTGGATTAACATTAGCGAGTGGGTGTTTTCAAGTGCTTGAAGAGGACCCTTAAGATAATTTGTTTATTTTGTTTGGCATATCTTGAAATACCACAAATATACCTGTCAGCAAGTTCCTGTATTGATTGATTGTTGTTGCAAAGAAAGAGAAAGAAATATTTTTCTAATAATACTTAACTGCAAAAATTTTCTTTCACTGCTGCATATCATTCTATTGCATATCTGTGGTGATAGTTTCTCTCTCAGAAAAAGACAGGTAAACATTTTATGTTAACATTTTTTTAACACACTGAACACGGATATTGCCATGAAAAAATTTCATTGGCTCTTGTTTTGGAAATACGAATGTTCAACGTTACGATTTTTTCAAAAAGTATACATTATGTAAAATTATTAATCGAAAAATAAAAAAAGTGTAACCTATGAGGTTTTTAACAGAAATCAATTTCTAAAAGCATTGGATATGCGAATCCAAAATTAAAGCTCAATTCTGAAATATGCTTAAAAAACCCCACTTCAATCGCATTGCAATTTGTTTTGCAACTACTAAAAAGGAATTTAACATTAGGAGTTCCAAACCTTACATCCTTATAATTCCTAAACTGCTTCACCGCATGATTTCTACTTTGGTGTTTGAAGATAAAGTGTTGCAAAAAATCCAAATATGATGTCAAATTGTATATTTATATTGAATATTTCAAAGTTTATAAAAGTTTTAATATGGAAACGAACCTCTAAGTTTATTTTTTTAATATAAATTGAAAGAAATCATAGTTCACGAACGAATGGCCATTTTCGTTTTTCTCTGCGACAATTTTGCGATTAAAAAGTATGGGTGAATCTCATTTCTTATTTTTTACGATTGTACATATCCTAAATCTAAATTTAATACAAAACTTTGAAAGCATTACACAACACTGTAAAATATGAAGTACTCAAAAATGAGTAAGTCCGTGTACTCATTTTGAAATGAGTATTTTTGGATCAAAAATGAACATGTGCAATCTCAAAAATGAGTAAGTTCATGTATTCATTTCGAAATGAGTATTTTTGGATCAAAAATGAACATATGATCAAACCCAACATACTTATATATTTCATAATGTGTAATGACGAAATTACGGAGCCTAAAAAGCTATTATTTGAAGGAAAAACGAAGAATAAGAGAAATGAAAAGTGGATCTCGTTGTTCGGGATTTTCATCAAAGTGGATCCACTACAACACATTTGCTCTTTTTTTTTCCCTCACATTTTACACATTTTTTTTTATTTTATTGATAGTACTTCAAAATTATGATTTTTTTTCCCACTAATTTTTTTAAAAATTAATTTTAACTTTTTTAACGTGAGACAATATTGTGTTATTTAAAAGTTTCATAACATAATATCTTTGCAAATTATAGCTATGCAAATTGGTATTAAACTAAACTGATTTGGCTTACAAATTTATGAATTACGCTAAAATTTATTATTTTATAAATTATAATTTTGCAAAGTTTATAATTAGTATTTCAATCTATGATCTTTTCTAATGTCATTTTTTAATTAATAATTCTTCGAACTACCTGTTACTTCAGACATTATTTTAATCTTTAACACATATAGACAGGCACTGTACATCCTTAAAAACATATTTAAAACCTCTCTCCCTTCCTAACAGATGGCGCCACATGCCAGATACTGTTAGGAAGGGGTAGAGGGGAAGTTTCAAACTAACTAACAACATTTGAGAAGGAGGCGTGTCCCCTCATAGCGCGTTGGTTTGGGTCGTCAGGTTAGTAAACAGGACATCGCGGGTTCGATTCCTCTCTTGGCAAGGGTTGGTTAATTACTATAAACTCACGCAGGAATGAAAAAAATGAGCAGAAATGTATATATCCCTTATAAGGTTGTCCTCGCGAAGTAACTTTTTTTTAATCCTATAAATTTTATTTTAACGACATAAAATTTTTTAAATTTGAATACATCCATGGGATCAAAAATGAGTACTAAGGAGTTCATATTTGAATACATCCATGGGATCAAAAATGAGTACATGTGTTTCTCAATTTTGAGTACATTTGGATTGGAGCTATTTAGAGTATGTGACGTATTCAAAATTGAGTACTTTTTACTCAATTTTGAGTACCCATTTTTTACAGTGCATATACACTGATCTCCAAAAATTCATGGGCACAGACATTTTCACATAAAACATTTTGTGTGAAAGGATGGTGTTGAGAAATTTTTTTTGTGATATACAGACACACTTGGCATAAATGTAGATACGTAAATAAGCACATTTATTAGCTATTATTTTAAATGAAAGATATACATACAAAACATACCTTCTTTCGTTATTTGTACACAAGAATGAATACAGACAGAAAACGTTGATTACACATGTAAAGGAAATTTTAATCCAGTATATGTCCACCCCTGACTGCAATGCATGATTGGCATCGGTTTTGCATGTGTTTAACAAGAGTGGTCAGGAGTTCATGAGGCATATTTCTTCATTCTTGTTTCAGGATCCTACTGAGGTCATTTGTTGAGCACAGTATCCCCTTACTTTGCACAAAGTCCTGAACACAGGCTGCAAGATGAGGGTTGGCGTTGGCATCTATAAATATAAATCCATTTCCAATATCACCACGAAAATTCCCTACATGAGGTACTAAAATCCCCTCACCATAACGTTTAGCATTAGCGGTCTCTCTTTCCAACTACACGAGATCTGTACGGCCATTACTCATGATCCCCAAAACATTATTGCAGATAATCCAAAAGCATTATTGCAGATATGTGATGGTGAACTGCGTTCACCCCAGATGTATTGGTGCCTAGAATCAGACAAACAACTAAATATTCTTTCGACTGTGAAGAAAGCATTGCTACATTGCTGTTCAGTCTAGTTTGCGTGTTCACGGCATCATTGATATCGGTTTTGTTTGCTTTCTGGGGTCAATGGAATACATTCCAAATGTTTGCGGATACACAAGCCAACGTCATTCAACGGCCAACGTCATTCAACGTATACTGAAATTGTCGTCAAACCGCTTGCGTAAAGCTGTTTTGCCATATGGACAGCAGTTAAGGAGCGGTTTCTTGTCGCTGTTACAGCCTTAAACTGTTCTTCTTGTATGGTTGTTTTGTGTGGTCTACCACTACTGTACCACCTGGTAGCTAATCCAATTTCATAATATTTTTTACACAAGTGTACTACTCCGCTTTTGGGAACACCGAAATCTTTCCCGACATCCAGTGTGGAACAGCCTTCTTCCACGTGTAAAATCATTCATATGTAATCTTCGTGATACACGCCACTCACTATAACAACAGAAAACCACATATAATCTGAAGTCGTCTACACACACCGCTAAAAGTTTTATCACTCTTCCGAATCCTTCGGCGGTCATTTGATTTAACACATTTGCGTATTCGCCAACCAATCGGATCTAACTTACTTATACGTCACTCAATATAATTTCAACAGTTCTGGCAATAAATAAGAACTTTTCGCGAAATTATCATTTTTTCACTGCCCTTAATTTTTGGACATGGGTGTAATTTTAATTATGATTACAGTAATTTTTTTTTATAAATTTATTTACATTTATTGTTTTTGGCACTTTTTTGAGTTTCCTGGTTCAAAACATCACGGGAAAAAGCATAGTTTATATAATTTTTCTTAAATCTTCATAGAGCAATAAGATGTCAAGTTTTGAAAATGCTACTGTTAAATGCACGTGACAAAGTACATTTTCATCATTAACATTTCGTTTTACAGATCTTACTTAGTTTGTCTCCCCCCCCCCCCCCCAACTTTCTTTGCGAGTGTGAACTTGCTTTTTTGAATGAGTATGAACATGCTCTTTCCTTGCCTTATATGTAACATGAAGGGATTAAAATTCGCTAGCAGTTTACTGGAATGTGTGAGGATGTGATGAGTTCAGCGTTGTTTATTTTAGTATAATAGATAAGGTATATCAACATATTACAGAGAGTATTGTTTTACATACAGATTTATGCCTCATATGTGTGATACGGGTTCATAAGATTTTATGTTGATGAATGAGAAGATGTGTGAGTGTGATGATGCTCTTTATTTACTTTACAGGTGAATGTTAAATAACGTGATTGTAAAGCTACTATTAAACTTATTTTTATTTAATTTCTTGAAATTAACATTGATTAAGTGGGGCATTTTTGGATGCATCATAGTTCTGTTGATTCTGGGGTTTCTCTCCGCATTTCATCCTTTATTCATAATGCATGTATTTAATTGATAACTGTGTTTTTGATGTAATAGCAATTTATCCTGATAAGTTCTTTGTAAATAATTTATCTTAGAAAAATGACTTTAAGTAGTCTGCTATCAGTATAATGTGTCTCCAAGAATTCCGGGGGCTTTCACTGGTCCTAATTAATATTATATTAGAAATTTTCATCATTGTCATTGTTGAGTGTTTAGACTGCTTGTTTTAATATTTTTTTTTCTAATACTATCCTTCCTTCCTTATGACAACAAAGCATGTGCTCATGTTACCTATTAGTATTTACATACACATTAGCTATTACTCGTATGTTTGCTGCTCAATGTTAATATAATTTTAATAGCTAAAGCAACGCATTTAGAAGTTGTTGAATTTTAAAAAGTCTGCATTAATCAGCAAATGCTGAGATCAAAGAATATGGCGTCGAACGTAAGGCCACCTGGCCCAATTTTCTCAAGTACAGAAAAGCAAAAGGGTACCCCCACTAATAGATAATGAACTTCAAAAATATAGCATAGACAAAGCACACCAAACATAGGAATATTAACTCTCTAGTTTGGCCATTAAAAAAACACTCGCCACATTATTCAGACCCAGCGGAACTATATCAACAAGAACTACTAAAGCTATTTAAAAATCAGGAGGAAGATTCTGCAGTCCAAAAAGAAGTAGTGATATCATTACAACGAGAAGAAATAATATTCTCAAAGAATGTAGTAAATTAAAATGTAAAAAGAAGGCACTCTCAAAAGAAACCACAGCACATGAAAAAAAACTAAGAGTCTTAATATAACACTTGATAGCTCTCCGAAATAAAAGCACAAAATTGAATGAGTAAATAACAATGCAACAAACCGAAATAGAAAATATTAAAACGGAAAATGTTGCTCTAAAAGAACAACAAGCAGAAGCAAACTCGAAGCTACATCAGCTAGCTGCAGGAAGAGGTTTGTTCTGGAGAGCAAACTCGAAACTACATCAACTACCTGCAGGAAGAGGTTTGTTCTGAAGAGCAAACTTGAAACTACATAAACTAACTGCAGGAAGAGGTTTGTTCTGGAGAGCAAACGACTGCTCTCGGAGCAGTATTAGAGAAACAAGCTCAAGAACTAACTCAAATCATCGAGAAGGTATCAATAGGTGCAAAAAGAACGCCGCCTTCATTAGTCAACACAGTATATCCTGATCTGCCCATTACGAAATTACAGCCTACACAACCACTTTATAGAAAGTATTATGCTTGTTGTAACACCTAAAACAAAAGGTATGTCATTATAGTAAAAAAAAAAACAAGAATTAACTACAATAGACAAAAACGACATAGATCCAGTCCAGATAAAAACAGATACTAGATTGTTTATAACCTCGCACTGAAAAAATGACTTGGGGAGGAACTAAAAGACAAATTGCAACAAAATACTGCGCTAGGAAAAAAACTATAAGTAAAAAGGGATAAAAACTAAAAATTAAAATAATAGTCATTGGAGTACCAGACACCTAGAAGTCTTTCATTATAAACATCAAAATTCTTCGGAACAACTTCAAAAATACCAGAATAACATTCTCAAAACAACTCTAGTTAAAAACCGATATATAGCGTGAATATAAAGAAAGATTTGCTCATATATGAGCTATTATCGACCATACCGTTCAAGGAAACAGAATTCCATTTGGGATGTTATTATTTTATGACATGTGTTCGAGATTAAAGCAAAGAACAAAAATAGATCTCTTACAATTCCTGTACCAGTGACAAACTATCAAACACTTCAGATTACTACATCTGATTTTCTTTCATCGTAAAATGATTTTAAGTTTAAAAATCATAAACTGCTTTAAAATAATAAGTTTAGCAGTGGTAATAGTAACATAAAACAAACGCAAGGAAAAGCGGTAAGAAGATCAAATGCTCTCACACAAGCGACAAAAAGCAAATAATTTTACTCTGATTAGAAGATTTTAAGTGTTACGATGACGTATTGCGGGAGATTTTAAGCAATAATAAATGTCGGCATGAAGATAATATGGAATCTCACATTTGATGACGTTTTCTATGGTAGATTCACTTAGAGAATTTAACGAGTATACATGGAATTTTAATTACTCCAAGAAACAAAAACCCATTAAGGTGTATTCGGTGATCCTTCCGACCACAAAATAGCAAAATGGCGGTAGATGACAATTTCCCCAGTGTTTTTTTGTATCACCCGTGCACCACGATAAGTTCTTTGCGTCTGTTTTGTGCCGCATGTCTACGCCTAAAATTAGTTTTTTAACTCCATTCATGGTTTTTCACTGTGAAGATTATTTTTAGATGAACAAAATAGCGTGTTGCTAATTGAAATATTCGAAATTTTGTCACTGTTACCGTAATTGGGAGAGCTCGATTGTTATTCTTGACCTCTTTCGAGAGCTCATGCCATAAAATAAATATATCCCAAATGTCATCCTGTTTTTTCAACGGTATAGTAACTAGGCGCTTATATAATGGCAAAGTTTTTTAATCAAAGTTTTACATACCAAGAAACCTGGCAATAAATCACATCTAGTACATGTCATAAAAAATTTAACTTTTATGTTTTACTTGCTAAAGCAGGAAGAAAGTTTTTCTAAAAATGACTGGTAAAATATTAAAATTTCGTAACCTTCAGAAAAAGAACTATTTTGACGTAAATGGTTTTTAATATGATGAAGAACAACATTTGAAACATTTCTGCAATTGAAACTATTACCATAAGATTAATGGTTTATGGTTAAGGAATTGGCTTTTTTAGGAAGATAAGGTTGGACACTCTGTATAGCGAAAATGAATTTTGATGCCATTAACTAAAAACAGGTTTAAGGAAGGAATGATATCGTTTATGCATATCAACTCAACTTCCATACAATTTTTTTATACCTAGATAAGACCTTCAAACCATCAAAGTATGAAACAAATCAAAGAGTATCAGTTACATAAGTTCTCTTGTTATCGATATTATCTGCACTATTTTCCACCTGAATAAAGTTAAACTTGAAACCAGTTAGTTTATTGTAAACATACTTCTCAATATAAAATTAACTAATTGCATTGCAGTTAATGGCATGAGGTTCCTAGTTAGGAAAGATGCGCCAAATAAATTTAAAGGGAATAAACGATATAAAATTATATACGCTATCTTTTTTATAGGAGCATCTACATGATTATAAATCATAGATTAGTCTTTTTAAAATTTACTTTCAGATTATTATTAATGTAGACAGAAAACATAAATTACCATAATATATTATTAAAAAAGAATACGCTACTTTTGTTGTATTTTTAATTATCTTAAGTGAATGAATATTATAATAATTCATAATCAGCTGCTTATAGTATACACTGTAATAGTCATTATGTAAAATAAAGAATGACGGTTTTATTTAAGTTGCATTATTAATATTATATGCTTTTTTCTAAAAAATGTATAAAAGTCCGGATTAGACATGATAAAATTGTTTCTATTTTTTAAATGCAGCATAAAATACATAAAAACAGCAAAGACCAGCATAAAAATCCGTCGACTAATTTTATTTGGGGATAACTTTCTATACAAAGAATGTTGTTTTATTGCTACATAATCTTTTTTGAAATACGTAAGTGAAATAAAAGATTTCTCTATAATTCATGGAATTTTCTCCAAATTTATTTGAACTTAAAATAGTTTGTGGTAAATTTTAGATTAAATTTTCCAAA
The DNA here is from genome assembly GCA_963931845.1 of Maratus michaelseni. Classification (NCBI taxonomy): domain Eukaryota; kingdom Metazoa; phylum Arthropoda; class Arachnida; order Araneae; family Salticidae; genus Maratus; species Maratus michaelseni. The sequence continues at coordinate 104,493,613 of OZ007588.1, read as the reverse complement.
CTTCCCGTTTTCATGGAAATCGATTTCCTGCTTTACGATCTCTAAATGCAAGTGGTGCAGAACTTTCAATTTTTAATGCAGAATGAATAGTTGCTTGGAGAATGTTTCCTAGGAAAACATTTTTCTATGAAACTTGCATTGTAAGAGTTTCTAGAGAAAATATTTTAAATTTTAGCCTGTTAGTTACCAATAAATGCATTTTAAGAATTTTACAAGAATAATGTTATTTAACATAGTAAACAATTGAAAACATGAGAAGAAGAAGATGTTATGTAAAGAAGGGTAATTTCGAAAAACAAATAAGTGAGACATTTATGTTTAGAATTTTATTAATTGTTTTTCTTCTTGTTATCATATGCTTCAAACGTTAAAAGGTAATTAAAAAACTCCTCAGAAAAAATTATTATCAAGTAATTTTAAATATTATATAACTAATTAATATTCCTTCTTTGCGATCTCTAAATGCACGAAGTGTAGAACTTTCAATTTTTAATGCAGTTGCTCGAACAATGTTTCCTAGGGAAAAATATTCTAAGAAACTTCCATTGTAAGAGTTTCTACAGAAAATATTTTTAATTTTATTTGTCAGTTATCAAAAAATGCATTTTAAAAATTTTACAAAAATTAAGTTATTAAAAAAACAATTGCAAGCATAAGTGGAAGAAGATGTTATGTAAAAAAAATAATTTCAACAAAAATTAAGTAAAACCTTTATGCTTATCTTATATGTCATAAATTATGTTTTGAATTTTATTAATTGTTTTTCTTCTTGTTAGTATGTGCTTCAAACGTTAAAAAGTGATTTTAAATTCCCACGGAAAACATTGCAAAGTTCTCATCTGAAGAATTTTAATCTAAACTCAATCGAAATTGAACGTCACTGAAAAGAATACGAGGACGGCTCGTTGAAATCTTAGACTAATCTTGGTTTTCCACAAGGGGCAAGATCCGACAAAATTAGAATACTCAATTCTACCGCCTTATTTTTACCAGCTAGACGACCACACAAACCTCATTCGCATATTATTGCCTAAAATAACTGCGACAATCAGATTCCCAGAGGTCCAACAACAGTTTGCGAAAATAAAAGGAATCACAGAATAGTTGGCTCGTCCACGTACGAAATGTTAGAATCAAGACAACATGTTCACATACAAAACTCAACAATGTTTTTCACCCTAGACTATCTTCATAAGAAAGTAGCTAGGCACTAATGCTTACTTAAACTTCGAATCATATTTGCAGCACGTGCACAGACGTAATAAACCGAACTTGACTTGGTCAGAAGTACCAGTAAATGTTGCATATCACCAGTTCATGTGAAAAATAAGAGTTTTGAATGATTGAATGCAGCGTGACTGTGGGTGTCAGAAGGGACAGTTTCAGTTAAAAGGAAATGGTTTTAATAGTGGGCGACCGACAAGAGTTCCTTTAATTTCGCTGCAAAATGGAGGAAGGAGATTTTTGTGGGATAAGAAACGTCGACGTCGGACGCTTGGTGAGTGGAAGAAGAACTCGTCTAATGAGCATAGATTTCATCTAAACCACGCTGACATCAGGATCCGTGTGTGGCGTAAGCAATATGAAGCCAAGGATATGGCAAAGTCTTTAAGCTTGTGGGGTGAAATCACGGTCTGGGATGCATTTTCTTGCTATACATTTACTCCCTTATTTATATTGGGAATTTGAGTCAATACCAGCGCTTTTGATCCATGCATCTGTTTATGGACATAATGTTTCCTAAAGAACATGGTTTTTACCAGCAGAACAATTAACCATGCCACCGTCTTAGAATAATCTCAGGTAGATTTGTGGAAAATGATTCCGAGTTTCAATTGCTTCAATGGCGCCGTGAGGCACCGGTTCTCAACTCAATTGATCGTGTGAGACGGTGTGGAAAGATCTGTTCAAAGCTCAAAAATACCACCATCCAATATGAGGGAATTAAAAAGCTGCCATTTTGGTAGCATGGGAAGATATTTCACCTGAATGATTTCAGAAACTTGTAGAGTTTATGCCTAATATTTGCTTAATCCATTTTGTATAATGTTTCTAATATTTTGGCCACTTAGTCTTTAAGTTAATTATAATATACTTTTCTAATAACTGTAAATAAATACATAGGTAAATTTAATCCATAATTTTCAGTGTGTATACTTTACTAAACTTATTTTATGTAAGATTAATAAACACTTTATTGTAATATTCAAATCAAGATATAGTTATTGTATTTAAAAAATTACTATGTTTTTATTTTGTAAAGGGCTTACATTTACTATTGTTCTTTTTGTGTAATTAAAATTTAAAATATGTGAAACACAAATACTTAATATCAACTCATTAAAATCATCCATTATATATTTTTGATTAACAAGTTATGATGTTTATGAGTTGTTACATCTAAATTATATATATAGTGTTTTAAATAACATAAGTATATTTCGAAGATTAGATGTTTCTCATACAAGATACCATTTGCTTTCTTAATGATACTGCTTTCTACAAAATGCCATAAATAATAAATTAGTATTACATTGTTAAAACTGAAGGATTTTCAATTACATACCGAAGAATTTTTTTTTACAATTTTAAAGACTTTAAATACATTTAACACCTTCTATTCTCTACAGCGGAAGTACAAGGAAATTAATGATGCAGAGAATTGTGAAAACCATTTCACGCAACATAATTACGAAATTCTAAAATTACAAATGTGGCAGTTTATGATTACGTAGTACATTTGTAATAATTCATCTCTTAATTTCATCCATTATTGAAACATACATCAAAAATATTAAAGACTTATCTTCTCTCTATTTTGCGTAAAGGATCATTACTTCTTCTCAGCATGCTGTATGATTAATTTATTAAGAATAAAGGATTCTTATATCTCTAGTTAAATATGATGGTTATGGTACACAAAGATACATAAAGAGCATCAATTTGAGGATCATTCATACCTTGATAGGATTTTCGCTTCACAAACCTGAAAAAAATATCAGCTTTATTATATTTTGGGACTGTGTTTATCCAATGCATAACTTAAATTCAGAGCTCATAACATATACATTTATAAAGTTCAAGGGGATACTGATAGCTAATATGTGAGGTCTAAGAAGAAAAGTGAATTTTCTCATAATATTAATCAGTTAAGTATTCAGGCTTTTGACAATACTTAGCAACGCAATTATCGATATCAAATTTAATATGAAATCATATTCAATTATTCATAGCAGCGCAATTATTCATTATGCTCATAACATATATATTTATAAAGCTCAAGGGGATACTGGCAGTTAGAATATGAGGTCTAATAGAACAAGTAGATTTTCTCATAAAATTGATCAGTCAAATATTCAGACTTTTGACAATACATAGCAGTACATATGTTACACATGCACATGCACTGTACAATTGTTTCTATTACCTGGGTGCAAAGTAAGAAGCAAGACATTCGTAAAATAACTGTAGAGTATTTTATGTTCAATAAATACCTGTTTTGATAAAGTACTTATACTTTTTAACAATATTATATGTGATTAAGAAGCTTTTAATCAATGCTATTTATTTGAAATCATACCTTTGTGTTAGCGATAAATAGTTAGTTCCAAATAAGCCTAATTACAGTTCAAAATGGTATAGGGACTAATTAAACATTTCAAATTAGTGACAGTGATTATATGTAAAAGTTGTCATGTTATTGCATCAAATATTTATGTTTAATGATACATTTTGTGTATAAAAAACTTAATGCCCTTTAATATTTTATATCTTTTAAAATTATATACCATTTTATCAAATTAACATTCAATAAAAGCATGGCAAAATAATGAAGACCTCAATCAATATTCCTGTAGGAAATTTTACACATTTAGAAGGAAAATATAATTTTTATAGTAAAATATTGTCGTTGACTTTAAATTAGTGCTGATATCACTGTTAAATTCAATTACTTAGAAGACATTTGTCGAAGTCCCGGACAAACTTTCATTTCACAAATTAAAGCTATTTCAATAATTACGCTCTGACCAGTATTTGTCACCTATTAATAAAACATTTAATGCAGTGGTTTGTCTAAAAACAATCAAAATAATCTATGATTTTTATAATAAATTACTCTTTCTATTAGTATAAATGTAAAACATATTCCATTAGCCCTCGCCTACTACGTTAACTATAAAAACTGAATAAGTATGTGCTCTTACCCTTCTTGTTGAATTTTTTATTATCTACAAGAAAAGGTGTCGCCATAGTAATAGGCTATAAATCTGGTTGATGTGCGTCAACGAGCTGTTCTAGTTTAAAATGGTTTTAAATTTTAAATATGCTGCTTTATCATCTTATTTGCCTGTTTGTTTTCTACCCATAAAGAAAACAGAATTTTTGTGTACATACAAATGGTCGATAAAGCAAAATCTAGTGATTTTAAACATAAATGCGTGAACATGTTGCTGGTGATTGAAATCCACCTGATATTTAATATTATTTGATACTATATATACTAGAAATATTTAGTAAAAATATTATTTTTAAAAATTACAGCTGTGTTTTTATTTTATCCCTTGGTCATTTATAAATGAAATGGTACAGTAAAAATTCTTGCAAATGAATTGTAAATGAATTTCTTATACCAATATTTGGTTCGAAAACAATTATAAAATCTTGATGCCTGATTAAATCTTTTTGTAACTGATAATAAATCCATTTCGCATATTTTTCAAAAATATAACATTTTTATTGCCGCAACTTAAAATTAATTTGGAAAAAATTTCCATTCAAAAAATCTTTTTAATCAGAAGAGATCGAAAAAAATGATTTTGCGCGTTTGTTCAAAATTCAAAGGTTTATAAAATATTTCATATTATTTACCCATCATACGTAGTATAGAGTAAATCTTGCAATCGTTTAAAAAAAAAATTAACGGATTTACACGTTTCAGACACTGGGGATTCCGAAAAACATATATATATATATTTATATACATATTTTTTTTTAATTGCCGTCCGTCTGTCTGTGTGTCTGTGTCTCTGTAAACGCTCTATCTCCCGAACTAATTGAGATATAGACTTTAAATTTGGTATGTACTTAGTATGTAATATTGGAAAGAAGCTTATTGAATTTCAGTAACCTCGATTATCCAGAACAATTTTTTCGGAATCTTGAAATATTCGTTCTGATAAAAGGTATATAAAAATTTTCGAAATTGTCTATTTTATAGAGTGTATATAAAATACAACAAAAATCCTAAATTTTTCATAAAGAATGAAGTCGATCGAATAATGAGTTGCCGAGATATTTGTAATCACATTTTCCACACTCTTCGATTTTTCGTGACAGTGTATTTCTTTCAGATTTCTATTCAAAGATATATTTTAATTGGAAGACGCTTTATTCGACGAAATAAACTGTTAGTTAATATGATTATCATTTTTGGAGTTATATGGATGTTTCTTTTACGCAATTCAGTAATAGAGCATTTAATGTTTATGACGTCGTCGAGATACAGTCACGACTTTATTGAATTGCAATGCATTTTATAAATAGTTTACACATGTATCATTTTCATATTTTATATTATGCATATCCATGATGAGTAAGTATTGTGGTAGCCCCCAACGACTAGTTTTTTAAACTAATATAGATAAATAAAAAAAATATAAAATATTTGAAATCTACATTTTTTTCTAAAAACTTATGTAACAGTGGATCTTTCTTACGGAACACTTTATTAACACAAACAACACAAAAGAAAATACATCAGAAAATGTTTGATTTTACGGACAATTACGGTGTGGACACAGGTATAAAAGAAGAGTAGCCTCTGTGTATACAATATTCTAACAGAGGGATAAAACATTTGGCAAGAAATTCCAGGAATATTTCTCTAAATAAACCCAGAATATTTGTTTAATAAAACGTGCATGTGTCTTGTTTCTAAATGTTCTTTTTATACGTGGGTAACTGTTATAGCTCCAAAACTCTGTAACTGGAATAACAGTAAACATCTTACACATTACCGACATTATATAAAGTGGACTGTTCTTCCTAAATCGCATATAAAGACCATATCCCTCTTTGGAGTTCAAAGCTGTGAAAAAAACTGATTTTTGTCAATTTTTAAACGTTATATACCAAGAGGGAAAAAAATAATAGTCTCTTTCTTTTTTCTGAGTATGTTTGTATCTAATAATAACACATATAAAAATTGCATATTGCTAATTCTTTTCTTTCATGAGATACATTTTCCAAAAACTGACATTTTGACAAATATTATTTCAAAGTACTCATTTTTAAAAAAACTATTCAGTTAAATCCACGGATATTACATAATCTAATAGAAAAAAGTGTGTAGATTTTAGATGTTTTTGCGGTTTTTTTTTATCTTTATTATTTCTAAAAATATAGAAGATGAACCTTTCAGCGTTATAAAAAATGTGCAAAATCGCAGTTTTCGACCCATTCTGAGGGAACGTCTATTAGTTACGTCACGCATCCCTCCCCATATGTCACATATTCACACACGTTCCAGCGATACTCTTGCCCGTGGTGTGACATCATTTTTCTTGCAACTATTAAATTAGACGTTATATTTTGCAAAAAAGTTAAGAGATCTATTACCTTCTGATATACGATGGTAGTTTGATAAGTTCTTGGCCTGACACACAGATGGAACAAGTATGACCAAATGACAATGATGTTTGTAAAGTATGATCCTTTCGATGACTTTCTGCCGAGTTTCAGACTCGTGAGTTTTTGGTTATTGCTTGGCGATAAAGTAAAGTAAACAAATTTTGACATTTTCTAAAAATGGAAAAAATTGAATTTCCAACATAGTTGAAAAGGGTTTAGGAATTCGATTTATCTGGCCGTCTTCCCATTCCCTAACTCGCGTAAATACACTCGGATCTCCGAATATTTGCTATATGTAATTGAGGTTTTCTATGGCAAGTTCGGTATAAAAAATGAAATGTGTAGTATTTATAGTTATTTATTTACAGGACACTCACAAGAATTCCGTGACATTATGATCAATGGGGAATTGTCATTTGTAGTGTATTTTAATAATATTACACTATTTCAAATATATTGCAATTAAGTTACTCGCATGCAGTACAAGAATATGAAGACTATTGAATATGATGTGCATAACATTTATCGTTCATTTACAGGGACACACAAAATAATTCAGTTACACTACTGTCTATGAGCGATAATTGTTGGAAGTGAGGTTTCAATTGTGGTGTCTAACTAATTTTTTTTTTGCATATTATTTAATGCGTGTAAATTTTATAGATCATGTACAGGGCTACACAAAAGTATTCGAGTACATTCTTGCTTATTGACGAAAATTGCGGAAGGGAAATTTTCAACCGTGTTATGCGTTTCGCAACTCAAATAATTTTTTCTATATTATGTAGTATATATACAAACCTATCGATCGTATACCGAACTACACAAAATAGTTTGAGTATTTTTATGACTATATATAGTTATTGCTGAAATTTGCTTTAATAAATATGTTATGTCTTTTTCATATTTTTTACCTAAACATCATCTTTCACCTTATTAAACGGTGAAGTTTTGTTACAATATTCTAAATGTGTTGGAAAGTGTCTCATAATCTATGATCGACGTATGATTTATATTTCTTCTGGGAACTTTACGCAGTTATAGGTGAGAGAAAAAGGGAAAATATACAGGGTGTCTATAATTAAACGACCGTATTTTAAAGTTGTATACAGACGAAACAATTGTTCAGAAAGTAGTGAAATTTTGTGAGAACATAATGCAGGGATGGGAATTTGTTTGAGCGAAAAAAAAATTGTTCAAAATTTTGCCACCAGAGGGCGTTTTTTAACGAATTACACATTTAGCATACATTTACGATAGTTTAAAAATTTTATTACATGACGGACATCATTTTCAACTACTATCTGGAATCGTAGTGAAAAAAAATGTTATTGAACATCTTTTGTTGTAATAAAATTTGTAAACTATCGCAAATGTATGCTAAATGTGTAATTCATTAAAAACGCCCTCTGGCGGCGAAATTTTGAGCTTCATTTTCACTCAAACAAATTCCCATCCCTTCCTTATGTCCTTCACAAAATTTCCTAACTTTCGGAACAATAGTTTTGTCTGTAGACAACTTTAAAATAGGGTCATTTAACTATAGACATCTTGTACTGGACACTCTCGGAATGACAGTTAATATTTTTCAATGGACTTTATTGTGCTGCTTGCAAATAATGTCTACATAAAAAAGTTAGGTGTGACGTCACAATGTGTTAACCTCCCCTCTCACCCATCTTGTAGTGGGGATGTAGTAATTGAATGAACCCTAATTTAAAAGATTTTTAGTAAAAGAATTATTTGCAAACGTATTTTAATTTCTTATCTAATACGTTTACACATACACAGAATAGCAAAAATAAAAAAATGGTGCGTCAATTCATGTTTGATGAAATTCTATGTAATTACCCAATGTCAGATAAATGCCACATGAAGAAGCATGCAAAATTGAATAATGTACAGAACAGATGAAAAAACTATTTAAAAGAGATAGATTTAAAAAATGTATTTACGATTAATGCGCAAAATCACTTTTATAGAATCAATTGAATTTCTTTTTATTTTCTTCAATTGAAACAGATTGAATAAAAATTGTGAAATAAAAAAAATATATCCATCGCATAAAAGAATTACTTTTTAAATTGCCAGCATTTTTTATATTAAACATAATCAAATATATAAATTTCAATTATTAGAATTTTTTTTAAAAAAAACATGATTTTTCATTACTTCAAGAAAAGTAATTTCCGACATAAACAGTCACATTTTACTGTTTAAATTGATTTAATTCCAAGTAATATTACGTTTGAAATGAAATACATTTATTGAAGCCGATATTAGGTAATATCCAATTTCTTTCTCCCTAAAATGCGACTGAATAAATTACATAGAATAATTTAATAAATTGAAATAAACATCAGATTATTCTTGAAAAGAGTTTAATTTCATCACCAGGAGAATTTTTTTTTCTCAATTCGAGGAATTGAAATTTAAAAATTATATTTCGTTTCAAGGAAAAAATATATTAAAAGCTGGAAAGAAAATATGTTCACCTCCTACGCAGTTACATTTTTTAAAAGAGTATCTATTTACATAAACATGAAAGTTCTTGGAACAAAAAAAAAACACATATAAATTTTATGTAAAAAAACATGAATTTTTTTCTGTAAATCGCACAATAAATAATTTTTTTAATGAAAATAAAACCTTAGTTTCTGTTAAAGTATTATCACTATATATACTTTGTAAATGGAATAAATTTAATGCTATATAAACAAATTGTGTTGAAAACTTGTTCATCTGAAAACATTTTTTTGATATCGGCTTGAGAAATCTTTAAAAAATATTGAAATTTTTACGAAATGTTTGTGAAATTACGTTATTAACCCGATTCTGGAAACATTTCCCTTATCTTTAAAAAAATAGAGAGAAGCTCCAATAAGAAATCTCAGAAGAAAAGTAGGTTTCCAAAATTGAGAGAAACATTTTATCATAAACTTAAGGACAGTTAAAAGACCCTTTTTTTAAGCTGGTCTGTAAACTTCGAAACTGTTTGTTTTCTGAAATTTCGGATTAACCTTCTTCAGATGGTTCCAAAAACTCAATGAAAAGAAATTATGAAATTAGTATTTATGTTTTTTTATATTATATATAGCCTTTTGACAGTTCCGGAAAACTTCCTAATGCTTATATCATTGATAAATAAAATAAGAACGGAAAATCATGCACCAGGCATGGATTCTGAAACTCAAAAATTAACGTAATATTAAGAAATTTTATTTTTCCATACAGTAAAATGAGATAGCTAAATAAGCAATTTAAAAGATCCATAACTCAGTAAAATTACATTTTCACCAATTGATGTACACATGCGATAATGTGTGCGAATTATGTCGTGCAACCATGTATATGATCTATAGAATTTATACACACCACGTAATACTCTAAAAATTAGATTAGTTTAAAAATACATAACACAGCAGAAAACGCACTTCAAGCAATTTTAGATTGTAGTAAGTTCTGTAACCGAATTATTTTGTACGTCTCTGTAAATGAACGATAAATGCTATGCGCTCCATTATCTATATTAAACATGCTGTAGTATGTTAATGTTGTGTAGTGTATTAAACATTCCTTTTTAATTTCATTATTTTTCAACTTTCTCAACTTCATTAACTTCATTAACTTCATTAACTTCATCAATTTCATTAACTCAACTTCATTCACCGCAATCGATTTTTCCGTTTAGATTATAATGTAATGGAGTTATTTCGTGCGACCCTAGAAACGAACTATAAATGCTACACTGCAAATTCCCACACACACATTGGGACACATTGGGAACACATTTGGAACACTTTGATTAAAAAAAGTGTTCCAGTTACCTTAATGTGTATTGAAATGTGTTCCGAATATGCTCCGCTATAATAGAAGGTATTCCGAAAGTGTACCGAAAGTGTTCTGCACAGGACATTTGTTAAATCTAAACTTGGGCACTCTGAGAACAGATTCGGAGCACATTTGGGCACACATCTGAAGTCATCGCTTTCAAAAAATGTGCTGAAAAAAGGAGTATTCTCAGAAGTGTACTCTAAAAACTGTTCCAAAAAGTGCACTTCAAAGTGTACTAAAAAGGGTGAACAAATAAGTGTTCTGAAAAGTGCATAAAGATTTGCAGTTTACTTAATCTATACACCTTAGAAAGCATGTTGTTGTCCACCTCAGTGATGCATATAAATCGCATTAGAAATATCTTAACATCAAATAAATGCACCGCAACTGAATTTTCTCCATAGACCATAATGTAACGGAATGATTTTGTGCTAACCTGTAAGAGAAAAATAAATACTACATAATTCATTTTCAATACCAAACATTCTATACTAAATTTCAATAACATATATAACTTACATGACAATCTGAGCATATTTACGAGAACGCGAACAGTTGGACTAACAGAGAAACCGAATTCATAAACACCTTTCAAATATGTTGGCAAGTATTAACAAGTTGGAAATTATACGTAAAACGGGACAAATGAAGTGCGTTCGTATTATAACCAGTTTTACAATGTAAAAAAAAATCATCCTTATTATTTCAGTGAAAGGAATTATATCATCTGCTATGAGCGAAATGAGCATGCCATTTTGTTTTTACGTGCGTTCGTAATTATATAAATACGTAGCACCTATAGTCGTCGTTTGGTCCGTCCGTCTGTCCGTCCGTCTGTCTGTCTGTCTGTCTGTCTGTCCGTCTGTCTGTCTGTCCGCATATAACAACGCAAAAACTACCCAACCAAATGGTTTGCAATTTAAAATATATTATCTTTGCAGAATTTTGTCGAAACATTTCAAATTTTATTAAAATCGAATCAAAACTTTAGGAGATATTAATAAAAATATTTATTAAGAAATGTGATTTTTTTTTTAAATCGGTGCTTTTTTGTTATAGGAGCTTCCGAAGTTTAATCGTCAAGCGACCGAGATACTTATTTTATTACAGAAATTAATCTGCAGACGATATAATTCATTTCACAGAATTAAAAATCATCAAGATCTGAATATTTATATAACTAGCTGATACATATATATCTGAATATTTATATAACTAGTTAAGATATTTGTATGAACAGTGTCATAAAATATACTCTTAACTAGCTGTTTAGCCCGTTCTACGCACGGGATATCATGAATTTAATTCTAAAACGTGCGTACGAACGCACCTCGTTTGTAACGTTTGACGTACAATTTCCAACTTGTTCTTATTACGTATGTCATGTTTACAGATGAGAATAATTTTTCGACACCAGACAGCGCTGCAAAATTCACAATGGAGATCTTGTTTTGCGAATGATTACCTCCATGGTTTAGTAGTTTTATAACTCATAATGAACGAAACTCTTGTGTTTATTTTCTTTAATGTAATTAGATATTCGGCTTTCAACCTAATTTCAACTGAAGTTAACTCAGAATCTATACATATTTGAAAGTATAGATCATGTACACTCATCTCTCAAAGAAACAATTTTTTTGAGTGACCTTTCTAAAAATGTAACTTTTGCGCAATTTTATTTTTATTAGAAGTAGTTTTGAATAAAAATGACCTCCTGGCATATGAAAAAAGAAATGTCCAGCCCGTATTTGCTTTCCTCCGTCACATGATTTGCGTTTTTATTATTATATAGAATGCGTAAGGTAGGATTTAATAGAGAGAAAAAACTTTTATTAATATCTTTTAGGTAGCTTTCAATACAAAAAAGCATAAAACTACCTATTGCAGCCGTTCAAAGGAAAGCAATTCCAGAAAATTTCGGTATATTTTCCCCAATCGTGACCCCCAGATCCCAAAACAACCCTCCGTTCAAATGCTGATATATATATATATATATATATATATATATATATATATATATATATATATATATATATATATATATATATATATATATATATATAATCTATGTCATACGATAACACTCGGGTTTATAAATATTTTTGGATGAAACTAATTGTGTGTATTAAGCTCACCAATGTCTCGACCGAGTTCGTTGGCCAGCTTGGTCCGCTATTTTGTAACAAAATGGTGCTCACTTAAATATTTAAAACTAAAATAAATATGCAAAAAAGTTAAAAATTCTAATTTATTTTCTGCTTAAGTGTTAGGCCTTGATACAAGGATTCCGGAGCATTTTTGGTTTTACCTCTATCTTAAAAAATGGTTGCGTTACAACAGTTTATAATTCTAGGATGGTAGACATTTTGAAACAAGATAACACATTACAAAAATCCAACGATTAATTTATGAGTTTTAGTGAACGGGATTTCTCGCAACTTATTATTTTTCATTGTTGTAATCATTTTCCCAATCATACGCATAAAACTATATTTTTATATCCGTTAGCGCCAAATTCTCGCCAAACTTGGCGACCAAAAATAAGTCTTCATAAATGAAGCCAACTTGGCTATAGTTGACTAATTTGCAAATTTCTTATTTAAATTCAGTATTAACGAATCTTATGTAATCGGGTTCTTTGCATTTTAGATTTCTGTTTCGAGTAACATTAGCTAAAATTTTAATACGAAGATATAGGAAAGCTACCTTTTCCTCCCGGTACAGGCCGGAAGGACTTTTTAAGTTTTGATTCAATTTTCATAAAATTCGAAATGACACAACAAAATTCTGCAACGATTACATACCAACGATACACTTCTAACCATTCGGTTGGGTAGTTTTTGCGCCGTTATATGCAGACGGACGGACAGACCAAACTACGACTATAGGTGTTACGTATTCATACGATTGCACTTAAAAAAAAAAAAAAAAAAAACACACTTTATTTATTTTGCAGCTAAACTAATAAGTATATTTGTCTGAGATTTTTTAATCATGTCAGACTATATTTACGCAAAATAAGCCCACATATATATTTTTATTCAATATTTAGAAACATTTTTAAATTGCAATAATGAGCTTTTTATGATAATAAGCCAGATAATATTTTATTTTCTGTTTACCATAGCGTTACGTAATATACTACGAAAGATTTCGTTGTTTTCTCAGAAACATATAAATTAAATTAAGTACAGAAATAAAATTTATTCAAAGGGAAAATAAATATGTTTTTTAATGAAATGCCTTAAAGGTACATCAGATGTACATGGAAATTTATGAGATGATTACACTCTTTGAATTATTATTTATTTTATAAATACATTTTGACGGATTTACTAGTGTAATAATGTCAGAATGTATTGTGATCTTAAATAGTTTAGTAAATAAATGTTTGGAAATGTATAATTTGGTATTAAATGTTTACTTTTTAACGGTGAAAACAAACTTTGAAAGAACGCATTATGTAATGAATGATATAGTATTAAAATTCCCTTATAAATTAAAATGGTATACCCTATATGTAAGATGAAATTATTCTTCGCTATAACTGCCTCTTAGTGAACTTTTACCATAAAGTAAAGATAGAAACGCACAGCGCCCTGCATGTTCTTTGAAATTTATTCAACAACCCGATTACCCTTCAACGACTACATGCCTGTTCTATCACAGAAAAGAAGGTGTTCTTTCCTAGAATACGAAAGTTCTGTGTGTATGCGGACGTACAATTTTTATAAAATAACTTTGTGTGCGTAAAAGGAAAATTTCCTGCAAAGGAACTCTAATTTTCGAAGTACAGTACAGCGCCGATTAATCAAAACTGTCGGGACCAGCGCTAGTACGGAGAAGCAAAACTTCAGAATATTCGAAAGGCAATTTTAGAAATATTCCTGATTATGCCAAAATACTTAAAATGCCTTTTTTACGTGTAACAGTCTTTTTTTTAATGAAACAAGTGTATGTTTTGGTGTGGATAGGTAGAATAAAAATTATTTTTTGAGTACACAATTTTCCTTCACCTTTTAACCAGATGTAGGACTGGCAGCTTTTAGTGCTGGCATGTTTAAAATTTGTGTTATTTTTTTGTAATTTGTTTTATCTTTTTAATTTTAATTTTGTCTTCTTTATTATTTTCTGAGCGCTGCAATATTTAAAATGTAAGCAAAAAAGCTTTGGATTATTATTATTATTTTTTTTTTTTTTGCTTTAAAGAATATATTCTTTTCAACACTGAGAAAAATCGACACTTTCAATTCTGAGTAAATCGATGTTTTCATTTTGTTATGAAACTTTTTGTTTCAAATAGGACGACTCAATGCTTTCAATTCTGAAATACCAGAAATACTCACAATATTCAAACGTGGACATACTCAAAACTGACCACAAAGAGGTCAGTTCATACTCATTTTTTAAACATGTTCATACTCAAAAATGATTAGAAACAGTTCAAGCTCATTTTTGAAACATGAAAATATTTAAAATTCAGCACATAGAAATCAGTTAATACTCATTTTTGAAACATGGACTTACTCAAATATGAGCACATGATGTTTTATTCTTGAGTGTGTGCATGTTTTTAGAAATGAATATATACATTTTTCAAACTTGAGTAATTTTGATTCGGAGCCATTTTGAGTATACGAAATACTCAGATATGAGTATTGTTTCGTCAAATTAAAAGGTTAGGTATACGCAAATAATCCTCACACGCTCGAAGAGCTACAGCAGAACATTGAAAACGCTATTTTTGTTGTCTCTCAGGCAGAGCTGCTACTCGTGTCTCACAGTTTGATAAATCATGCACAGCGCTGCATCGACGCATGTCGACGGTGGCCATTTCCAGCATTTTCTGTGATGGGCAGTTTTCCCATTCATTAATAATGGTCAATTCCGCGTCTGTCTTATAACTATTTTACGGGCCAGTTTTAAAATTACACTCTTTTAGGAACTTCCGGAAACTTTTTATGGAATTTAGATTGAGCAGCTACTGTTTATATATCCTACGATGAATGCATCATTAACTTATACACTCTCAAAAAATTCCTTGAATTGTAGGGGCTTTTTTGTCAAAACATAAAAAAAAAATTCGCTTCGATTTGCCAATTTAAAACAAATTAAGAAAATTTAACAATTTAACGTAAAAAGTACATTAAATCCCCCAATTTAAAGCTACACATTTGCCAAATCACAGGTTTCTACCGGCAACATTGTTCCGTGTTCTTTTTTAACACTTTCGAACATTTTCGAACGAGCCGCCTGGCCGTGCTTTAACACTGTAAATGTTATCTGAATATCATGTAGTTTATTTATGTTATTCAGGTTTGCCGTGGCACTTTCGGTATTGAAAATGATGTGTGTAGCATCTATAGTTCATTTACAAGGGTATTCAAAATAATTCCATTCCATTATAATGTATGGGAAAAATCGTTTGCAGTGAATTTTAATGATTGTTACACTATTTCAAACACATTGAATCTGATATACACCACTCAGGTACACTACAAGATGCTTACCATAGAAAATGGTGGGAATAGCACTTATCGTTCATTTACAGGAACACACAAAAGAATTCAGTTACAGTACTGTCCAAGAGCAATAATTGCCGGACGTGTGTTTTCAATTGTGGTATGCGTTTAAAAAAATTACTTTTTGCGTATTCGTGTTAATAAATTCAATAGATCATATACATAGATGATATATAGATCACATATAAAAGTATTCGAGGATATTTCGGCTATAACCTAAATTGTTGAATGGGAATTTTTATCTGTGTTATGTGTTTCCTGAACTGAACAAAATTTTTGCTTACTCTGTAGCCTGTATACAGATCTATAGATCATATACAGGGCTGCATAAAATAATTCGGATATTTTGCCGATTATAAATACTATTTTTAAATTTGGTTTTCAAATGTGCTATGTTTTTTCCAAATTGTTTACTTAGATGTCATCTTTCATCTTATTAAACAGTGACGCTTTGTTACATTAATCTGAATATGTTGGAAAGTGTTTCATGATCTCTGCTTGATACATGATTTTTCTTTTTTTCCGTATTAGACATAGAATTTTTCTGTAAGTCCTTTTACCCTCAAGACCTGAAATATTCGTGAACGGGAGCTCAAAAATTTCTGAAATTCACCAGTCAAAAGTAGCTTGCTGCCGAAACTTTTTGTGTTTTTGACGAAATGTTTTTTTTAGAGTGTGCACCAACTTAAATAATAACTTACAAAAGTACTTCTCCATTATCCCGTCGATCAATTTTCATTAAAAAAAACTATCGCCAAACTGTAACGCCAAATAAACAAATAGAAGAATTTTGCCATTGGAATCTCAGAAAAATATATAAATCAATAAATAAATAAGATGGGAGAAATTCGGAAAAACCCCACTCACCAAAATGCCAACAATCAGTAAGTTTAAACAATAAAATTTGCAATATATTAATGAAAACAGAAAAAAAAATCTTGGACATTTATTTACATTGTTTTTCTTAATTATCCTTCTCGGCTGGTGAATAAATGTTTGTGACGTCAGTTGAAACTGATCTATTTTATATAACTGTTCCTCGCAACATTTTACAATGCCTTTTCTTTTTTAATATCATGGCACTGCCATTTAAGGATGCAATTGTTATCTTAATTAATGAAATAATTAATAAATCAGTAAAACATAATGAAAAATATATGTACACTGCTGGACAATTGCTAAGGACGGATCACAAATTGCAATGCAGCATAACGTTAAGCGAGTTATGAGGCCTAGTAGAATAAAATATTGTTGCCACACTATTCAGACATTAGAATAAAGGGCATACTTTGTTCTGGAAATTACAAAAGGCTATGAAACATCTGAAAGAAAAAAAAACCATTTGATGTTGCATACGGAGAAATGGAACAATGCCTATGAAAGTCATCAGGCACTATGGAGAAAGGTGTCAGTACGGGACATGTCCACCGTGGAAGTGATGCAACATTCTACACGTCGTACCACGCTTTGCACAACATTATCTAGCAGCTGTTGAGGAAATTTATCCCATTCCTCTGTCAGTGCACGGATGAGGGTGTTCTTGATTGTTGGAGGATAGTTTCCACTAGCAAGTTGTCTCCCCAAAGCATCCCAAACATTTTCAGTGGGGTTTAGTTCTGGAGAACGCGCTGGCCATACGAGGCGTTGAATACCTTCGCTGTCTAGACAATCCAGAACAGCGAGTGTTTGATGACATGGTGCGTTGTCGTCCATGAAAACAAATTTATCACCGACAGCACCACGGAAAAGACGAACATGAGGAAGTACACCTTAATCAATGTACAGTTAGCCCGTCATAGTCCCAGTCACAACCACATGTAGGCGCGTGCGACCATTGATCATAATGCCAGCCCATACCATGATACTGCATGTCGGATATCTGTCCTTTTCCTGGATATTTTCTGGACGAAAAGCAGTACCACTCTCACGCCAGATCAGTTGGCGTCTACAATCCGATGACAGACTGAACCTATTCTCATCTGAGAAAAAACGCATGCCCAGTCCTGATCAGTACAGTTGCGATACTCACGACATCATTGCAAACGGGCAGTACGCTGATGTCTGGTCAATGGGACACACACAACAGGTCTGCGGGCATATAATCCTCCGTCCCTGAAACGTCTGGCTACAATTTTTCAGGAGATCTGCTGTCCTGTGGCAGCAAGAAACTAATTTGCCACCTGCTGAGCAGTGGTGCGTCGGTTCCTTTTTGCCGATAGGACAATGTATCTATCTCTTGCAGGCGTTGTACTTCTAACACGACCTCTCTCGTGACGCCTGCTACACATTGCAGTAGTTTTAAATGATTTCAACAGCCGTGAAACAACGTTGTGGGCGATGTCGAACTCCCTGGCAACATCTGTTATTTTTCGCCCTTCTTCGATCTTTCCAATAATTCGGCCACGCAAATCATCTAAGTGCTATCGGGAAGACATGCCGAAAATTTCAAGTTCGTCAATTAAGTCTTTCCTGTAAAACTTTGACTTTGAACAACAACTGTCCACACGCGCCAAACCCTTTAAAGTTCTTATCAGCTCTATCACGTGATGAACAGACGTGGAAAAGAAAATTTGCATACGCACACCTCTTCTTACTCTATCCCGCACTTATTTTAATTTTCCACATTTTACTTCCTTTCATTTTGTGGTTGCTATGGGTGATAGTGTTATCCGTCCTTAGCAATTGTCCAGCAGTGTATATGTCGAATTAAAAACCTCTTGATACCATAACAAAAACGTGTAATACCTCTGACATCAAGTGAATGTGACGCCACGATCATAAATTTTTGGTGTTTAATCCTATAGTTTGGCGAAAATTTTTTTGTTATGAAAAGTGGATGACGGGATAATGGAGAAGTACCAAATGAATCTAGATTGTACATGATTTTTATTCAGATAATAAGAACTTTTTTACAAAACACATTACTTTACTCTGAACGGCATCTTAACGGTAACCCTTAGAATCAAATATCTTTAAGTTGAAAAATAATGGATTTTGGCGGTTTAAGTAAAGTTTAAGGATTCTTAGCAGCTCTAAATTTTCATATTCACGCCGTTCTTTTTGTTATCAGTGTCATTACAGGTACAAGAAAATGAAATTTTCTGAAATAAATTATGTCATTCTTTTAGCTAGATAAAAGTAAGTTGCGTTTAAAAATACATTTTAGTTTTTATGCCAGAGAAATTAGCAGCAGGGTATTATAATATTTTTCTTGCCCAATTTAATTTAAATAGCAGATTACTAGATGCTACCCGTCAAGATTTGACAGTAAATAACTTGAAAGTTCCTTTAGAAATATGCTTTTATTTTTAATTAGTTGCTTTTAAATTAATTAGGTATTGAAAAGTTGATGAATTGTTATATTGTGCGAGCGATTTCTAGAGATATAAGACGATAGATTGTGTTGTTAGACCAGCCTACTCAACTAATGAAGTGAAATAATTTTAAACTTCTAATTTACATTCTATTATGCTTGAATTAATTTAGCAAGAATTAAACTAAAAATATTAATTGAATGCTTTATTTTTACTTCCTACAGTCTCAATTTTTTTTAAATATCAATATTTAGTATTTTCTAATTCTTTTTTTTATTATTATTACGCGACCTTTAAAATTTTTCATTAATTTTGTTTTTATCAGCCTGACTCTAAAACCCAGAACTTAATTTTTTCTATTTGCAGCTAACGATTTATAATATATATTTTTTAATTGCTTTAATTTAATTTTACATTTTCATACATCACTACATAGTATAAAACAAAGTCGCTTTTTCTGTCCCTATATCCCTATGTACGCTTAAATCTTTAAAACTACGCAACGGATTTTGATGCGGTTTTTTTAATAGATAGAGTGATTCAAGAGGAAGGTTTATATGTATAATAACCATATGTTTTTCTTTGTAATTTCAGATAAATCACTACATAGTATAAAACAAAGTCGCTTTTTCTGTCCCTATATCCCTATGTACGCTTAAATCTTTAAAACTACGCAACGGATTTTGATGCGGTTTTTTTAATAGATAGAGTGATTCAAGAGGAAGGTTTATATGTATATCCATTAAATAGTGGAGAAATACTGTTATTTTTGAGGTTTTTAATGTGATGTCGTAAATAATTTCATTTTTTCCGCTTATACATTGTAAACGCAGGCTGAACCCTACAAGATTTATCAAAATAATGTACTAATTATTGTACACATTAAAAGGGTCTACAGAAAACACAAAGAGATGAAGGTTTTCAAGGTTAACCCGAAGCAAAGCGAGGGAGGGCCGCTAGTTATTTATATATTGAACTAAACCAGGGATATCAAGGTGATTTCTTTTACAATTCTTATATGAATATTTTTGATTCTTTCTTTTTTCTCTTCTTTTCTTTTTCTTTTTTAAGCAGAATAATCATATACTTTTTTTTTGTTATACAAATATATCTTCTTGATAATGGTCATACAAAATATAGATAAAAGTTTAGATCACTCTATTTCAAAATCTTTTAATTTAAATATTTTTAATGTAAAATAAGTAATTAAAAAAATATTGTCGGTTGTTAAATTTTATTTACCACAGTCCCAATATTTTTAAAAAATAACAATCTATGTATATATTTCTCTTGCGTAGCGCGGAAAAGGCCTGAATTTCTAGATTATCGCTTGGCTACAACCGTAATTTCCAGAATCTCCAATATGGCGGCTGTGTAAGAGCAGTGAAACTTAAACTAGCAATTATTAAAAATAAAATAACATGTGCGTAATCCAAAGCGTTTGAGATGATTCCTCCTTTTAATTATGAGTAATATCGTTAACTTCAAATTAATTCTCAACTCTTATTTAGAATTTATTTATGAATTTCACTCACACGAAAACGGAGAGATTAAAAATATCAACTGTCTAGATTGCACCTGCTGCCATCTATTGCTGTCTTGATGAAGTAAAAAATAATTTCTTTTGCAAATATCTATAATCAATTAGAACAGTTTGAGTGAAGCAAACTGGGACCGCGTAGCACTCTCAAAGTGAATTGCTTCACGGGAGTTGGCGAGCGTTAGCGAGTAGGGGCTGAGCCCCCTAGTATTTAGTATTTCTGATTTTCTTTTCTTTTCTTTTCTTTTTTTTTAACTACACGACCTTTAAAATTTTTCATTATATTAATAATAACTCGACTTAACAATACTCGAACTCCTAAGTTCGGTTAGACAAGTGAGGATGGATAGACAAGTATTGTTTTAACGTTTGGAGTGTGGCTTGCCATAGTTTGGACAAAAACTGTTAATGTGCATTGTGCAACTTTCGCCATTGTTATGTATAAAGTCATTCAACCTTTTCAATAACTTTCCAGGAGCAGCGCCATCTATAAGAAATTTTTGAACTATTTGCTTAAACAAATTTTCATATCATAAGAAGCATTTTCGTCCCAAGCACACTCTCCTACGCCAATTGCTTCATGTTTCACTCAACTTTAAAATATGTCAAGGACTTTTCGGACACCCTGTATATCAATTGCATAGCGATCCGAGTATATTTACGTGAGTTAGAGCACGAATAGATAGAGACAAACAGACAGACAGAGAAAGTTAATTAATAAATACTTTTCAACTATGTTGGAAAGTGTTATGATATGGTACAAGAGAAAGTATAAAGAATGTAGGCATAATTATGTTGGACAAAGTACATTAAAATATGTTGGAAATTCTGGCTTCAAGAAGCAACTAATAATAAAGTATGCAGATTTCCCCTATTTTTCACTACATTTAAAAGGTCTTCAGGGTGCAGTATATTTTATTGAAAAAATGTTAAAAAAAATAAAAAATGTCAGCATTGAAATGTTTTACATCCGCCACCTTAAAATTTTTAATATTGTTTATTATCTCAGTATCGCAAAATTATAATTCTATAAAAGTACATAAAAAAATGAAAGCTATGAAAACTAGAAATAAGATTTAAAACTTTTCTTTTATTTAGCAAGAATCTATCTTAATGGGTATTCAGACTTATATTTTCGTATCTGTTTTCTTAATACCACATACATTCTTTTAATTCCAATAAATCAACTCATTTGTGTTTGCACATTAAACTATTAAAAACAATATAAAATTCTATTTTCAAGGTTAAGCTCTCGCGTGTTAACTAGAGATATGAAAGATTAATCGTGAAATTATTAAGTTTTAACTCCTACAAAGATTTAGTGCACTTGCGAAAATACATTTTTCTGCCATCATAAAACGTGTCATAAAACACATTATGTCTGTTTTAGTAGCTATAAATTTTGTACAGACGCTCCTGAAAAGATTATATCGGAATTATAAATTTTGTAAAGGTTATATGAGATTCAGATTGTTTTTGTTTTTAGACGACTTTAAAATATTTTCATGCTTCATGAATTAATTTATGACATTAAATTAAGTAATTACACATAATTACATCTCGGGGAATATAGTGTCTCTTAGGTGAATCTCTCTCTCGTTGATGTTCGCCAGCACCTGAAAATATACTTCAAGCTTCACTGTAAAGTCCAATACACATAATAGAAAATTTTATTTTATTATTTTCTACTACTCAAGAAATTTTCTTTTACACCCCATTATTATTTTTCACTTTTCTTGATTTACTTACCAGGTAGGCATGCCAAAGATTTTTCAATTAATAGTAGAGAATGTAGTCTTTTATACGCAAAAATAAAATCCAGTGAATCTGCTATCACATTGACAAAATCATAATAAAATACTATTTTTAAGAATAAAACTTGGGTTTTGAAAATGACGTCATTTTCACCGCAATAACCATTCCATGGCTTCGAGATAAGTGCATTACTTTCGCGCTCATTTTAAAAGGTTTAAGCACATACTTTTTTAAATACTCAACACATTTACATGGAAATAACGTAATTATTAGAAACATTTTATTATGTACATACCAATAATCAAACTAAACAATAGATGTTTTAGTCTCTTTACGTTCGCAAATACTGGTCAGTGAATATAACTTATAGAGATGAAATATATATAGATGTATATATATAGATGAAATATTTTTACCCGGTGGGGCATGGTAGACATGCGGGGTCTCGTCACCTTCTGTAACGACAAAGTCAGCCTTGCTTTTTAACCCAAAAATTTCCCCTGTTTCAGGTGCAACTTGCCTATTAGTGGCAACCATTTTTTTACTTCACCCCTCTCATTCAAATCCTTCTTTTGAAGTCTACATCGCATATTCGACTCCAAAAAACATAAATTTATCTTAGTTTATCTAGAACGACTTTGTAACGCTGGGCAGTGCAGCGAAAAATCAACGAAGTTTAAAATATCAATTAGTGACCGGTCTACACAACAAATTCAAGATTGTCGCAAAGAAGTGCTGCAACCAGGACGCGACGGACGATTTTCTCCTCGCTGCCAGGCATCATAACCCCAGACAATTAGTGGCCTAGTCAGCTGTCTGGATGACTCTTTGTTGATAAAATCATATAAATACTTTATTTTAATGGACGTAAATTATTTTTTTATTTGAGACTAATACCATTTTCACCACCGGAACCTTTCTACACTTCCTAGATTAGATCATTAATTAACGCAATCGTTTTAAAGAATTCAGTTTTATGAGTGCGAATCAACTTTTTCTTTTAACCAAAAGGTTATTTTTAACTGGTGATAGGAGGATTGTCTTGGTAGACGGTATTAAGACAAACTGCATTTCATGTTATAGGGAGATCTAGGTTATTATAATTTGTAATATTAAGAAATAGATTTCCTCTTGGTTTTGGATAAAAATCTAAATAAACCTGAATAAAAAACAGCATGCTTACAAACAAATACTCTCGTTAATTACTTTTTTTAATCTACATAGATACTTCACTTAGATACTCGAAGACAGTAATCAGCATGTGTACTCTACAAAGAAACTCTACATGAGCAGTCTTCTTTTACTTACCATCATACGTAGTATAAGATAAATCTTGTAATCGTTTTAAAAATCGATAAAAGAAATTGACGGATTTACACGTTTCAGACACTGGAGATTCCGAAAAACATATTTAAAAAAAAAATCTTCCGTCCGCATGTCTGTGTCTGTATGTGTCTGTAAACGCTCTACAAATTCATATACAGACTTGAAGTTTGATATGTACATAGTATGTAATAATGAGAAGAAACTTATTGAATTTCAGTAACCTCGATACTCCGGAACTAGTTTTTTCGGACTCTCGAAATATTCATTCTGATAAAAGGTATATAAAAATTTTCGAAATTTGTTTTGTTGTTGTTAAGCAGTGAATATAAAAGGACAATAAAAAAACGTAAATTTTTTACACAGAGTAGATACAGAGATTACAGAGATCAGATAATTAGTTGCTGAGATATTTGTAATCACATTTTTTCCACTCTTCGATTTTTCATGACCCTGTATTTCACTCAAATTTCAATTCATAGCTATATTTCAATTGGAAAAGAGACGATTAACCTGACACAGTAAACTGGTAGTTAATATGATTATAATTTTTAGAGTTATAAGGATGTTTCTCTTACGCAATTCAGTAACAAAGAATTTACAGCTTATGACGTCATCAAGCCCGGATTTTATTCGAATTGCAATGCATTTTATAAATAGTTTACACATGTTTTATTTTCATATTTCATATTATGCATATCCATGATAGGTAAGTATTACGGTAGCCCCCAACGGCTAGTTTTGTATTCGATTTTCTCTTTGCAACAATAAAAGAGGATTAGAACTTTTCAAGACACTTAGTAGTTAGAAAAAATCTGAAATAAAAATGAATTGCTATTCTGGATAATTATAATAGTATTTTTATTTTTAATTCAATATACAATTATTAAAATCCAATAAACTATCATATTCTCAAACCAATTTCACACATATTATTCTTACAGACAATTAAAAAAAATATTTTCAGTTCTGAACATGAGGTAAGAAAATGCAACGGAAAAATTGTAAAGCTTTAAATACCAGAAAGATTTAATGCAATAGCAGAAAACATTTTTCTGGCACTGTACAACGGGTCATAACCTATGTCTGATTTAGTAACTATATGTCTGATTTAGTAACTATAAAAATGGAATGCGTGGTCTGAAAAATGAAATGTCGGATTTATTATTTTGAAAAATGCTCTGTTATTTTTCGTTCGATTACTTTTATTATGAAGAAATTTTCACCTTAACATATTTATGTTCCTTTTAAAAAAATAAAGTGCATAAATTCAACGTGTATCACATAATGTATATATATATATATATAATAAACTCCAATGAAAAACGCATGCAGAACCATTATCACAGAAGCCAACCAAAAACAATAAACCATTTAAATGCAAAACAAGAAAATAAAACAAAACAAACTACATTAACACTGAACCAGAAATTTCAACTAACTACTTAAACTCAAAATAATAGAACACAACAAATTACAGCAAGCAAAAATGAAAAACCAATAAGCAACAAAGAAAAAATTAAAAAAAAAAAACCTGTGTCAGGTGGCATGGCTTGAGACATGCACCGCTGGGTTAAACTAGTTTTATGCATGCAACACTCCCCATACCTGACAAGTACAGACTGATAAAGAATGAAACAGACATAACGAAAGGAAGCAAACTAAAGCCAGACTACACCAACAATTACTCGACTTACATCTCAGTAAACAACCCACTACACCGACAAACTATAACTAGACTACACCATCAAGTTATCAACTTACAGCACGGCAAACATCCCACTACTCCGACAAACTATAGCCCAACTACACCATCAAGTTCTCAACTTACATCACGGCAAACAACCCACTTCATCGACAAACTATAGCCAGACTACCATCAAGTTCTCAACTTGCATCACGGCAAACATCCCACTACACCAATAAACTATAGCCAGACTACACCATCAAGTTCTCAACATACATCATGGCAAACAACCCAATACACCGACAAACTATAGCCAGACTACTCCATCAAGTTCTCAACATACATCACGGCAAACAACCCACTACACCGACAAACTATAGCCAGACTACACTAACAAGTTCTCAACTTACATCACGGTAAACAAACCACCTCCCGCAATTATCACATCATATATAGGGATATATATATATATATACAGATATACTGATGTTTTGTAATTGTAATGTAATTATCTAAACTTAAATATGTTTGTATGTAAATATCTCTATATAATATATAGTTGCGGAATTGAATTCTTCTTGTATTTCTCTTCGTTCTTTGGATACTTCGTTCTTGGGCATGCATTCCTCTGAATTCCACAATTCAAATTTTGTTTTGCAGTAATAGTATTAAAAAAGTTATATAAAAAATAATAATCAACATCTAATGTGGAAACGTATAGAATATTTACGTATTAACGCTGATAAATATTTAGTAAACCTAAAATGTTTAGTAATTTAAAAATATTTTGCAATCTTTGTAAAATGTCTTTTATTTTACCACCACCATAAAAAATGTCATAAGGCCTGTTAGGGTAGATTAAGAAGCTACAAAAATGGTTATATGTATGTTCGAAAAATAAAACACAGGAATTTTTATTTTATTAAAGGTATGTTATTTCTCCTTCAGGTTATTTTTAGAGTTCACGAATGTTAACTATAAAAAAAATCTATTGTTTCTTATATTAACTGATCTATATTTAAAGCAAAAACCATGTCTAGAAATAAGATTGACGTCATACCAACAGTGGCAACGTCCGGAAGATTTATTATCATAATATTTTTGACTTTTAAACATTATTTAACTATTTAACACAATTTAAAGTTTTCCACCGTCGAATACAGAAAAATGTACTTTCAAATGCAATTTCTTTGAAAACTGTATCTTAATTTATTGATTGTTTTCTGTTTTTATAATTTTCAAGCATGATTTTTTAAAATAAATCTATCTCAAATATGAACGTGAAACTCGATTACGCAGGTTCAGCCCATTTACACATATACAAATAAATAATTCTGCATTTTTTCTTTCTATGTAATATCCTGCAACTAAATTGATAAAAAAAGTTAAAACTTCACAAAAAAATAATAAAACATCAATTAAACAGACATGTAATGGAACTACGCGCTTTAATATTGAAATAATGACGTCATAAATTGACGTCTTTGAAATTGACGTCATAAACTTTAAATGCTCTATTACTGAATCGCGTAAAAGAAACATCCTTATTACTCCAAAATTGATAATCCTATTTTTTAACGGGTTAATGTGTCGGATTAAGCGTCTCATTTCCAATTAAAATATATCTTTGAATTGAAATTTGAATGAAATACAGAGTCATGAAAAATCGAAGAGTGTGGTAAATATAAATACAAATATCTCGGCAACTCATTATCCGATTAACTTCATTCTTTATGCAAAATTTATGTTTTTTTATTGTATTTTATATTCACTCTTTAAAATAAACAATTTCGAAAATTTTGATATACCTTTTATCGGAGCGAATATTTCGAGAGTCCGAAAACAAAGTTACGGATAATCGAGGTTACTGAAATTCAATAAGCTTCTTTCCATTATTACATGCTAAGTACACACCAAATTTCAAGTCTCTATCTCAATTTGTTCAGGAGATAGAGCATTTACAGACACACAGACAGACGGACGGCAAATTTTTCTTTCTAAAAATATGTTTTTCGGAATCTTTAGTGTCTGAAACGTGTAAATCCGTCAAAAAAATTTTTCGATTTTCAAAACGATTACTTGTACTACGTAGAATGGGTAAGTTAAAGTAACTAAATTGCTTCTTGGTGTAGTAGCTAGGCAATTCAAGAAAATATACTAAATGTAGACGATCTATTGAAGTTTCAATTAAACTGTTTTCAATTAAGAACTATTTTCACCTACGTTCTGTACACTCGGAAGGATATCCCACATCGTTAACCCGGGTAGCTAGCTGCAGTTGGATTACAGTCGTTTACAGAAGTTTGCCTGACTTGTGTAAAATCAATACGGTAGCAATTTTAACGAGCGGATTGTCCTCAGATTTTAATTAAAAATTAATAAATCTAAGTCTATAAATAACTTTATCAATAAATAAGTTTAAAACAGTTTAGAATAAAGTTTATAGAAATAATTTCTTTTTACGTGCATACGAAATTATATAAATACGCAGCACCTATAGTCGTCGTCTGATCCGACCGTCTGTCCGTATATATAACAGTGCAAACACTACCCAACGGAATGGTTTGAAATTTAATATATATAATAGTTGCAGAATTTTCTCGAGTCATTTCAAAGTTTATAAAATCGAATCAAAAGTTAAAAAGATATTAATAAAACTATTTATTACATAATGTGATTTTTTTAAAAAAATCTGTACTTCCTTGTTATAGCAGCTTTCGACGATTAATCGTCAAGCGATCGAGTTGTATCGCTAAGTTATCTGAACCGAATGACGTTATAGTCATACATGACGTATATGACATTTTATAACCTCTACGACCAAGTTATAGCCACATCCTTCATTCTATTAAATCATATCATACATAATTAATTCAATGATATCCCACGATAGGTAATGATTCTAGGTTGCCATGGTGATTACGTCCTATTTAAGATGGAGACATATTATTTCTGTATTACTGAATTTAAAAACCGAATTTGTATACTAAAATTGTTTAATTATAGCAATCCTATAATCTACCGACTGTTTTTGGAATAGATGTTTCCGGAGAAATAGATATTAAATGGAAAAAGTGTCTAATTATAGATTTCAAGTTCTGAAATTTTCAAAGCTAGGCTTAATTTTCCGTTGGAATTTTCAGTAAATGTCAACAAAAGATAAAATGTTGCCAACTTAAAATGTACTTATTTTATTACGGAAAATAATCATTTCATAATAACAGACGATATAATTAATTTCACTGAAATAATAACAGTACGAACGCATCTCATTTGTGACGTTTGACGTACAATTTCCAATTTGTTTCTTATATAATCTTTGATTTCGATAATGCGATTTTTTTTAATGCATCTCTATGGTGTAGTTATTTTTTTCTTTTTAGCTTTTAACATCCATTTTTACTGATAAAAGATACAAAATTTTCCAATTTCAATTCACTGGAATTGGGAATGATTTTCTGTCTACTGCTGTCTCTGATAAGTCTCTGTTCCTATACAGTTCCGTGTTTATTTCAATTTATGCCATTTATTTTTTCAATGTCGTGTTTTAGGAGAATTCATGAAATAAATAAAATGGATATTACCTAATATCGCCTTCAATAAATGGAATTCATTTCATGCGAAATTAAATTATTTTTAATAGGAAAATGTAACTACATTTGTCGGAAATTGCTGTTCTCGAGGTAGTAAAAAATCATGTTTTATGATGAAAGCTCATATCAGAATGTTTGTAATTTTTATTATATGTAATGAAAAAAAAAATAGACATATTATATATTAATTTAATATTTGTATTTAATTCAGAATATATAGAAAACCTTTATAGAAATACATCCAATAAATTTTTTGCTACAAAACATATAAAAAGTTATTTTATTTGTTGATTGTATTTGTATCGATATTTAAATAAATTTGTAATGTACTGTTAAATTATTGATTATATTTCAAATTATATTTATCTGATAGTATTTGCAAAAATACCTAAGCAAACAATGAGCATCTAAACTATTATTCTACTAATTAAGAAATTGATGTAAAATCTGTTTTTATAAACTTTTACTGTAGTACTGTGCTTGTTTTTGGCGTAGTGACTAAATCAAACTCTCGGCGTTTGATTCTCAAAATGACAAATGAATACCAGCGAAAAATTTAACAAATGTTTCGTAGGTGGGTTTTCTGTTAAGAGAAGGAGACATCAAAACTTGGATTTCATAAAACACTCCTGATATACTTCTATCCCTAATGGAGGATGAAAAAATAAATAAAATCCTTCTGCAAATGTTGATGAAATTTGAAATGATGGTTTTTACGTAATTAGTTTCAAAATTCACATATTGTTTCTCATTTTAAAATGTTATACATCTGCAAGAACTCCTTTGTGCAAAGTCGTTGATGTTTACGTTGTCCACAGAAAGAACTCGTGATTAATACATTTTTTACGTTAGGAATGTCATCATCAAGGCTAACGAAAAAGAAAGGCTACCGCGGTGCTTTACGCGTAGCTTTTATTACAGATCGGGGGAGTCACGTGATCTTCGAATACACCAATGCAGGTATACGAAAAGAGCATCACGTCACTCTAGCGGTCTGTAAAAAAAGTTAAGTGGGATGCACCGTGGTAGCCTGTCTTTTTCGTTAGCCTCTCGTGTCATCATACTATGACGTCAAAACAAGTCATCTCTCGCGCAGATGCCCTTAAAATTGTGAACAGCACTTGTTATTTTCTGTCGATCAACAAACATTTCCTGTTGAAATACAGATTAGCTGCAAAGTATAAGAATCCGTTGTTCTGCGCCAGGAAAATGAGCGATAAAGATGTGAAATAACATAAGAAATCTATTAACATATCTTTTACATAGAAATTCGACAGAAAATTTCTATTTCTTATTTTTTATTTTTTTACAGTGTATGATTTAATTTATTGCTATTTCGTTTGTATACTACAGCTAAATCTTCAGTTATATCATTGAGCTAAGTGTTTCAATGCATTAAATGCAGTAGTAACATTTTCTACGATCAAGAAACATTTCCTGTTGAAATACAGATTGGCTGCAAAATATAAGAATCCGTTGTTCTGCGCCCGGAAAATGAGAGATAAAGATGTGAAATAACTTAAGAAATCTATTAACATATCTTTTACATAGAAATTCGACAGAAATTTTCTAATTTTTAAAGTTTTTTTTTTTTTTTTTACAGTGTATGATTTAATTTATTGCTATTTCGTTTGTATACTACAGCTAAATCTTCAGTTATATCATTGATCTAAGTGTTTTAATGCACTAAATGCAGTAGTAACATTTTCTACGATCAACAAACATTTCCTGTTGAAATACAGATTCGCTGAAAAATATAAGAATCCGTTGTTCTGCGCCAGGAAAATGAGCGATAAAGATGTGAAATAACAAGAAATCTATTGACATATCTTTTACATAGAAATTCGACAGAAATTTCCTATTTTTTAAAGATTTTTTTTTTTTTTTTTTACAGTGTATGATTTAATTTATTGATATTTCGTTTGTATACTACAGCCAAATCTTTAGTTATATCATTGAGCTAAGTGTTTTAAAGCATTGAATGCAGTATTTTTATTAACCCTATGCCTACCAGACGGATCCTATGGATCCGACAGGTACATTCGAAACAGAATTTGTTTCATAAATAAGTTAAATATAAACCACAGAAAACTAAAGTACTTTAACAACTTTTCACTTCTTTCACACTTTTACAGTAAGTTAAATAGTTTTAAATGAAAATTCTGGTGTGAAATGTTTTTATCAAGGTTGAGTAAAGTTTCTGGTAGTTCTAGGGTTAAATTGAAAATGAAACATAGCAACTGTTATCTTAGAGTCAGTTTTTCTCTTTCGAAACAAATCTGAAATCGACGTTATTTCCATGTAATCGTTGTAGATTTAGTTTTTATGAAAGAAAATATATAAGTTTCAACTTAAATATTAATCAGGCATACATAACCTATCTGTCAAATTCGTGTTTTATTTATGTACTTTTTTTCTTAAGTTTAGTTTAACTTGGCAATTTAGTTATGGAATATTAGACGAAAACCAACAAATGCTGAATTATTTACATTGTTTTAAGAGCAAGCGGGTTAATCTTTTGTAATTGAGTTGCACTCAGATTTAAAAATATTCATGCTTAAAAATTACTATAAAATCCATAAAACATCAGTAAATTGACATACACTTTTAAAATAAATAACATTGAAAGCACTTTTTGTTGTTTATTTGACCGCATAAAATTGAGTGTTAAAAATTACTTTAAAACTCATAAAACATCAGTAAATTGAGATACGCATTTCAAATAAATAGCATTCAAAGCACTTTTTGTTTTTTTATATGACCACATAAAAATGAAATGTGCGATGTTTAGAAGTAAGAAACATTGCAGTAAAAACGAAATTTGTGAGCTAGGTCGTTGCCACTGCAAATATGATTTTAGCGTTATTCTCGGACTTTATACTTTACTTTATAATATAGCTTTAAGATCAAATGAGTTAATTTTTCGTAATTGGGTTGGACATAGATTTAAAAATATCAATGGTTTAATTTTTTTTAATCCATAAAAAATCTGTAAATTAAGATAAATTTTCAAACAAATTGCATTTGAAAGTGCATTTTTTTCCTAATCGACATTGTAAAAAATTTAAGTTGTGCTATATTTATCAGTTAAAATAAAATACGATAAAATCAAAAGTTAATGGTTAGGTCGTTGCTACCGTCAGTATGATGTCAGCATTACTAATGAATATGTTTTGGTTTTATACTATAGATAGATGCCATATGAAAGCGAATTTCACAAAATGATAAGGCATTTAGTTGATTGTTTTTATTTTTGTGCATTACCAAGAAAATCGTATATATTTCTGTTACACCCGCCAAAGAAAGCGGGCACTCTCATTTATAAAGCTGGAGGGATATTACTATGGCGGAGTCAAAGTAACGTTTCTTTTCTGATTGTCTTTTTGTCTATTTATTACACAAAGCTCCGTCATTATGATTGTCGTATTATTGCATTTTAATTCATTTTACCAGGAAGATCCCCATGGTTAACATGGGCAAAGCCGGGTCGTTCTGCTAGTTTATTTATATACTGACACTGTAGTCTATGGAAGAAGTTATATATCTAAAATTACTGAAATGGTCAAAAGAGAAACTTTTAAGGAATTATCAACAAAATTCTGTAGTATCAGAGTTCTTTTTTTTTAACTTTAGTAATTTAAAGTCTTTTTTTGATTTGATGCATGTCACTACAAACAAAAAAACATACTAAACAAAGGTAAATTTTTGTTGAAATTTGAATACAAAAAAATTAAAAACATCTTAAACTGTTATGATATTTTAAAATACAAGGTAATTCAACACAGTATAAAAAATTCGCCATCCTCCTTGAAAGAAGAGAACATTACTCTTCTCATATTAAGTCCCATCATAATAATCGCATGGTAGCAGAAGCTGTTATGCATTATTAGAATATTAATAGATTAGTCAAGTTTAAATCTATATTAATAAAAGAAAGTTTCGCTCTGTGTGTGTGTGTCTGTCTGTCTGTCTGTGTGTCTGTCTGTGTGTGTGCCTGTTGGCGATGGCTAGCAAAATCTAGCCCACCTAGAAGTCTGGAAATTTAGGTCTGGATAGTCCAAGGTCTAGCCATGTGCACCTGAGTCTCAGAATTTTAATATTTTGATAATTACATAACATATTAATTAGATTCTCATTAACCATCGCTTCTAAAATGACATCTTTTAAATCAAAATGGCTAAAGAAACGAACAGGCGCATTGGATTTGCAAGCGGAAATGAACGAATTCGAAATTATTTTACTAATTAGCGAATTTTAGGAAAACTAATTGAGATATCAATTTGAAAATTTCTGAGCATATGTAAAAAAAATATTCTGCATCTGACTATGTGATTTATGAAACGTTCGTTCGGTAATTTTTCTTAATTTATGCAAAAAACTGCCGGCGCCAGTGAAAACAATCCGAGAAAGCTTCAGACAGGGATCTGCTTTCATTAAAAACTGAACTGCAAAGAGATTTGTTTCTCCGGCCGATCCCTCCATTTAGTTTGCGAAAATGAAAGGAAATAATTGCCAATTTTTACTAATGAACAAAAATTTAGGTAACTAATTAAGATACAGATTTGAAATTGAGGTCGGGAAGGGGTGTCATCTGCCGGCTATTTTAGCGTAACGTCTTCGTTATGTTCTAATTATCAGAAAAATGTAATTCTTTTTTTAATGATCGCGTTAATGTAGGTGACGGTCTTTTCTTGAACAAATTATTCATTATATTTGCGGGAATGGGGAGGGAGGGGGTTAACGCCTTTCTCTGAGATTGTAATTATCTCGGGCCCGGGCAACGCCGGGTGGGTTAGCTAGTAAAGCTTATAAAGTTTTTTTGCTGTTTCTTCCAAAATAAGCAACAATACCTTCAATGGATAGATATTTGAATAAGTAGTAAACCTGAAACGTATGTCCATAAAAGATAGTAATCTAAAACTGCATTTTTGTAATAGTAGAACGTGTTCCATGTGTGTGTTTTTGTGAGATTTTCTGAATCATTGTTTCTTTATAGGGTAAGTCCGGAATAGTTGTTCTACTTAAGCTCCCTTCATTTTTCTTTTTTATAGCAATGATTTTTGCAGCACACATGTAACCTATACTCTCCAAAGTTTATGTAGAACATCATAAAAAATATTACTTTAGTGTGAATATCATATGAGGCGTCAATCCGACTAACTCTACTTTTTTAGAAGTTCAGGTAATAATGTGATTGGGTTGAAATTTTTCTATATATTTATACAATGCTGAAAAATTACCTTTGATTTTAAGGAGTATAATCTAAATATACTGAAAAAATAATAGTTTTTTATATAAATACATAACTATAACTGTTTATACTGAGCATTTTTATTTGATGGAGAGTCGTGTTGGTTTCTGAACGCCTCATATAAAAGAGAGACCTCGGGGTTAGACACCCCACTTGATCGGGATAGATGACCCATTCGTAAAAGAATAGGAAGTATAGCTAATTAACATTTATAATTCAAATTCTCGATTTGCATTTGACATAATATCTTATTTACATCCAATTTAAGATTTTTTTAAAATGAGTTTACATACTCTGTTACTAATGCTCCATCACACCCCCACATCAAAGGATAATTGTTATTCCCAATTCTTCGAATAAATGGGTATGCAAAATTCCAAGCCAATTTGAAAATTCCAACGAAAACTAAACTTGTTTAATCTAAACTAATAAGGACTACCCACCACCACCAACACACTGTTCTTATATTGATGTACAAACGACATATTTGATGGCGAAAATAAACATTTTAATTAGTATCTGACGAATTTTGTCAAATCAGAAAACGAAGAAAAAGTAGTAATTTAAAGTGTTTTATTAATGCGGAGTTACTAAAAAATGAAGAGGAGTAAAAAAGATTTATTAGTTTACCAAAATTTATACAAAAACTATTAAAATAAAAATGTTGCGATACATAAAAATGAAAGATAATTCAACATGTCTTTTATTTTACAAAAAAAATAGTTACGCAGCAACATTTATAAATTTTATTTAATTTTTGGAGCACGGATTGTTAAATAATACATATATTTTTCAATTTCTGCAATATCTACATATTATACAGGAGACATTATATTCTCAAACAGAATAGATATGGTGATGCAGGTTATTATTTTTTTAGTGTAATTTGGTTAAAATTTTACGCTGCTTTCGGAAAAAAATATTCTAAAAAATTAAATCACGCGCAGTATCGATGTAAATACAGAATTTCTGCTTGGTTATTTAATTATTAAGTTAATCATCGTCCTAAATAGTCCAAAATTTTCAGATGACGAATTATAAATTTTGTCATAAAGACACCATTCACCAGCTAAATATATAACATACTTTAGCTGCATAATAAACTACTCCAATCATAGCAAATGAGAAAAGCTTCAAACTGAGTTTCCTATGAAAAGAGCGATATTATAAAAAATTTAGGCTTAATGGAAGTTATGACAATTATAACAAAATTATAAAAATGTAAAATACAGATTATTTTAAAATATTTTGTCAATACAGCCTTTGGATTCTGATATTGTATACTATTTGACTTCTTCTGTTCGATATTACTGGATCTTGAGCTGACTTTGTGATAAAAAGTTTACGTTATAGTATGAAGAAATTGACTTTCTTCAACTAAGCGTATTAAAATTATTGGTAACATCTTAAACGGCGCAGGATTAATGAAAAATATTAACTTGTAGATCTTTGTAATCACTGTTCGAGTAGATATATATAGGTGTAGTATTATAATATAATGTAGTGTAATAATATAGGTGTGGCGTTAAAAAGTAAAAATTATCGAAATATGTCAGTTATTTATAATTTCTAAAGTCTTCCTAGTTAATTTAAATTCTGATTTAGTTCTACCGAGAGAGTATTTTTTGACAATTAAAACTTAAAATAACTTTTACAGTCTCTCATCAATATTAAGTCCCCTCCCCCCCCCCCCCCCCCCAAAGAAAAATTTTAAAACTCATTTATTTCTAATTGATAAGGACAAATGTTTCACTCGGATCATTCCATTTGCGTGGATTGAACAATTATCAATATTTTTTCATTCTTCCAAAGCTTATCCGGATTTGTTATTTATAAATAATAATCGGAGCAATCATTTCTGTTTACAAAGCATTACGTAACATATTTCTTAATTTGTTTATTTTACTTATTTTGAAACAAAGAATAAATGAAAAGTAAACATTTTTTGGCAAGAAATAGCATAAAGCTATAAGAAACATGCCTGATAGGGAAAAAAATTAGATTCTATATAAATCGAGAAACTTTTAATTTTTTTTATTTCAATGAAAAGCATGTAGGATTTTAAAATTTAATAATATGTTTTATGCAATGGCGTGTTCTGTCTAAGGAAGGTAAATTTGAAGTTTTTCGAATCTCTTTATTTTTGTATTCTAGAAAGAAATAATTTACTGTAAAAACACTTATTTTTACGAGCCGTAATTTTCGCGAAAATGAAGACATCGGTGATTTCGCGAGCTGAAAATTTCGCGAATTTTATATGAACAGAACCGAAAGTTGAAAAATACCAAAAATGCCTAAATATAACCCTTTTTGCATAAGGCATTTTAAGAAACTTGACAGACGCAAAGTTTGTGCCTACATCTGAATACACATTGGAAGAACGTGGTTCAAAACAAGTGTCCATAATCGGCATGGAAGATAAAAGAGAGATGACTCTTTTGTTAGCACGTTCCCTTTCTGAAAACCTACTTCCACCACAATTGTTGTACGCCGGAAAAACAACAAATTGTCATCCAAAGCTTACATTTCCCGTAGACTGGAATGTGTGGCACACCGATTCGCACTGGAACAATATTGACACAATGATTCGTTACATCGAGAATATTCTTATACCTTATTACGACAAGCAGAGAGAGCTTCTCGGGCTAGTTCCAGAACAACCTGGTGTAGCATTGTTCGACGTTTTTAAGGCACACCAAGATCTTCTTTCTCTGGCTGAACTAGATAAGTGGAATATTATTTCAGTTTTTGTGCCTGCTTCCTGCACAGGTGATCTCCAGCCTTTGAACTTAACTATAAACGGCGAGTTCAAGCGTTTGCTCAAGAATGAGTTTATTGAGTGGTATTCTAATGAGTTTAAATTTCTAAAGAAAAAATAATCTGTGGACCTACAACTTCAAAGAAGCTGGTATAATGAGCTGCATTCTATTAGTTGTATTATTGTTTTTATTCAAGAAATAGTTGCATAGTATTCAAGAAATTTTTGTGCCTATTTCTTATTTAAGTAACTGTAATCATTAAATTTTGGATAAGTGAAAAATTTCTGATTTTTTATTATTATTTAAGGCGAAAAAAAAAGTATTTCGCGAGGCTTAAATTTTCGCGATTACGACGGGCTCGCGAAAATCGCGAAAATAAGTGCTTTTACAGTACTTAGAACAATGTTTTTCATTTTTTTATGCTAAGACTTTTGAGGAAATCTGCGAATACACAATAAATAAACTCTTTTCTATTGTATATTTTAAAAATGTTTTCATTTATTAAGAATATTAGTACTTATTCAACAACTTTAATATGTCAAAATAGATTCAATAACTAAAATGTAATTAATTACACAAAAACTGTCTAAATTGTCCAACTATGTACGTTGTCCACATCTCTAAGTAAGTCTATATAAATAATGCACCAAATATGGCTTTTATAAAAGTGACACCTTTACAAGTTATACAACTGTATAGGCTGGAAAGAAAATGGTTGAACCGCTGGTGGTGTTTACAATATCTTAAAAATTGTTTCAAGTAAAAATGCTTAAACAAAAAAAAAATATAATATTTCTTCAAGCATAATATAGTTATCTTTCTAAATACTTTTGTCGTTACTCAAGAGGTATAGAAACCATAAGAGACCAGACGTGATTGTGCGGGCACCTTAGACGTTGCAAGAAGAATAGAAAATGCCATTTTTCACATTTTGTAAACAATGTTCAAGTAGATTAATGAATATAAGTATGGTGTTAAAATAAAAAAAAAATATTTAAATATGTAGGTCAGTTTGAATTTTTAGACTTCTTAGTTATAATAAATTCTTATTTATTTCGACTGAGAGAATAAAAAACAATCGTAACAAGAGATACGAAACCATACGTTGACACACAATATTATTATATCTGCTGTAACTTTAATATAGTTTTTAATCATTGACTATTTATCGAATATTTTTAATAACGGCATCTGTGGTATAATAAATTTCTACGCACCCACTCGTCATTCTACAGGGACTATAGCTATATGGCGTCACCAAGTTGGCACACTTTATCCTTTATTTCAGCATTGCAATTGCCACAAACAAAATGTAGTATTCGTAAAGAAAATGCCTTCATTAACATTTTATGGTAAAATTTAAACTATACACCCTCTTGCCCAATTATCATTGCACTAATTTATTTTTATTATCATCAAAAAGTTAAATTTACTTAAATTTATCAGCTTAAAAATATGAATAGAGAGCTTATTTGGCCACTAATCTATATCTGTTAATCTAAACTATTATTTATCGGCGCTTGAAAAATAAGTATATATTTAAATTTCATTTTAGAAACAATTACCTAGTCTGTTCCACGACAAACCATTCCATTCAGACCAGTTATTCCAAGCCACAGCTTAAAATTATCAATACAAAATTTATACCAATTTAGGCCAATAATCTACATTACATTTATTAATTCTTGTCTAATACCTTTTAATTATTTTTTACAAAGACTTACCAAGGTTATTATAGTAAATTAGCGCTAGATTCAAGAAAGAAAAACATTTTCCCGGATAAAATAAAGTTTAATGAGATTTATAATGTAAAATTCAATTTATATTTTCATAATAAAGCTATCCTTTCTCCTTATCAGCGTTTATGCAGGCAACACAAAAATGCTTTTGTCAGAAACAAATTATGTCATTCTTAAATTGAATAAAAAAAATCTTACTTTTAAAAATACATCCAACATTATACGTCTAGAAATTGATAGATCGCTGCAATCTTCATACAGATTTTTAAAATAATTAACTGATAATTAGGTGGGGCTTAAATGCCTAGAATCTTGCATTTAAAATAATGAATTATTGCACAATTTTTATATGTTTTTAAAATTTAGATTAAGCTTTTATGGGATATGTCAAATTATTAGAGTTTTTTTTTTCAAGAACAATTTCTCCATATAGAAATTATTTAAATCTGCTAAATTATAAAGCTATCACCATAGTTGGCAACTTTTACGCTTTTTTGTTACCAATAAAATTTAATAGAAATTTTCGGCGATTAAATAATGTAAAAGTTACTCTTAACTTTTACTGGTAAGTGAAAAGCGTAAAAGTTGCCAACTGTGTATTACGGAACCTATTATTGTTGACCTATTACGAGTTGTCACTTCGGAAACACCTGCTTTCGGAAAAGTCGATATCATGAAAGTTATGTGCGATGAAACTGACGGGAAAAAACAACCCCTTACTTTCAGTGTCGACCAATCACTGCATCGAATAAAGGGTTGCAATGAAATAAATATTCGCGCCAAAAATTTTTATTTCACTCCACAGATACCTGTTTTCCTGACTTTGGTTAGCTGTATTTTATTTTTCTCTCTATCGTTTAATTTATTTTGCAATATACCAACTGGTTTTTTTTTTAAAACAAATTGTTATTTTATTAACAAATACGTCATCAACAGGGAAAACAATTCCTTCTAAAGAAAGAATGATTGTAAATAAAGTTACATAATTTTTTGCGAAGGAAGCAAATGCTCAGAAACTTTTGCTTCCCTTATATCAGGGTCAGAAGCGGGCTGCTGCTGCCACTAGAATATCCCTCAGCACTATTAAGAAAGCTTTATCTAATCCAGAACAACTTTTAACACCTGGAAAGTACCGTACACGTCCAGCCGAAAGAAATGGTGTTCTAGATAATTCTGATTTGTGCGTTATAAGAAAGATCTGTAGTGAATTCTATGCTTCAGACAGAACGCCATTTGTTACAACGCTACTTCCTGTTGTTAAAGGAAGAATAAATTTTCCATTGAATTAAGAAACTTTTAGAAATTTTTTTCATCTAATAGGCTTTTGATTGAAACGCCTTGATCAACGAAACGCATTGATAGAACGCGCTGACACAGTAGCATAGCATTTTCGGTTTTTGAGGGAAATGAAAAAAAAAAAACATAGGGCAGACAAAAGAGAAATCATTTATTTGGATGAAACGTGGATAGACACTAGTCTTGCATTTTCTAAATGCTGGAAGAATGAAAAAGTTGGTGCCTTCGTAAAAGAAAGTGCCGGGCACCGCTTGATAATAGTTCCTACCAGATCCAAATCTGGATTTGTGCCTAAAGCAAAATTAATATTCAAAACTAGCAGTGCTACTGGTGACTATCATAGTCAGATGAATTATGATAACTTTCAAAAATGGCTAAAAGAAAAACTAATTCCAAACATTCCACCAACGTCGGTTATTTATATAGATAACACAGTCTACCATACGAAAGTATTGGATCCAGTTACTAAACAATATGCGACGAAAAAAATTATGTACGATTGGTTGAGCGAAAAAAAAATAATGATGAAAAAAAGGGTAAAACTGAGCTTTTTGAAATTATATCTAGTAATGCACCCTCTTCAAAAAAAAAAATATTGCATTGTTGAATTTTTAAATTGCCATGGCCATGATGTCATCAGGCTTCCTTCTTATCACTGTGATATAAACAAAATTGAATTGACTTGGGATGCTATGAAACGTTATATACACTATACACTGTTAGAATTTTGCAGCAAACTGTCCAGTCATTCGACCGTTTTTATAGAAAACGGTTACAGAACCATAATTTAACATTATTCTGACCATAATATGGGCAATAATATGGTCAGAACAGAGTTTAATTATGGTTATGTAACCGTTTTCTATAAAAACGGTCAAATGACTGGACAGTTTGCTGCAAAATTTTAACAGTGTATGGCCATTAATGACCGGCAACTTTCAATTTTAGATATTTTGACGAATATTTAAAAATATACTTGTCAGATTCTTCTGGAATTTTAGGATCCAAAAGAAAAGGTTTGACTTCATATTTATCATTGTTGATTTGATAAGAAGGACAAATAGGGGACCAAAAAAAAATTAAAGAAAAAAAATAATACTTGGGATCACTCTGTAAAATAAAATGCACCAAATAATCTATCGCTACAGAATATACATAGGCAGACATTGTACAATATGTGTAACCATTTGTGTAAGAATAGCATGTATAGTAATAGAAATATAGCGATTTTTTTAAAAAATTAAAAAAATTCTTGCATGTTTTTTGCTTATAACATACAGGGTTTTAAACCAAATTTAACGTCAGTTTCAGAAAAATTGACAAAATGTAGTAGAAACAATATAGTGCAATTGGAATATACATGTATTAAATATTTAAGGAAATATGGGCAGTTGTATAAAATAATTTTTATCTGCGCATGCGCGAACGATAACAAGGAGCTTTTTGCATAATTTAATAGTCAACTCTATGGAGCAACTTATTAAAAAAAATCAGTCAAATATCGTAAAAATTCAAAGAGATATCGGCGTTAGAGTGAGCTGTTTTTTAGTTTCTCACTAAAACTCGATGAATGATAAGGGATTTTCCACAAATTGTCATTTTTTATTTTATACTATTTTCCAATTTTTAATGATACGTCAGTTCTCTTTGAAAAACTACCTTAACGAGCTTATTTGAACTAAGAAAGAATTATCAAAATCAAAGGATCCATTCCAAAAGTATTTTAACCTGGTGCAAATTATGTTATGTAAGGAGTTTTCCAAGGTGAACTAAAGTATCAATAAAAAATGAAATATAGTATAAAAATTAAACATGACAATTTGTGGACAATCCCTTATCATTTAGCGAGTTTTAGTGAGAAACTAAAAAACAGCTCACTCTAATGCCGATATATCTCTGAATTTTTACGATATTTGACTGATTTTTTTTTTATTAAGTTGCTCCATGGAGTTGACTATTAAATTATGCAAAAAGTTCCTTTTTATCGTTCGCGCATGCGCAGATAAAAAATATTTTATACAACTGCCCATATTTCCTTAAATATTTAATATATTTACATTTCAATTGCACTATATTGTATTTACTGTATTTTGTCAATTTTTCTGAAACTGGCGTTAGATTTGGTTAAAAACCCTATATTTTATAAGCAAAAAACATGCAAGATTTTTTTTTAATTTTTTTAAAAAATCGCTATATCTCTATTAATATACATGCTATTCTTACACAAATGAATACACATATTGTACAATGTCTGCCTATGTATATTCTGTAGCGATAGATCATTTCGGGCATTTATTTTACAGGGTGATATCAAGTATTATTTTTTTTCTTTAATTTTTTTTGGCTCCCTAATTGTACTCCTTATCAAATCGACGCTGATAAATATGCAGTCAAACCTGTTCTTTTTAATTCTAAAATTCCAGAAGAATCTGACAAGTACATTTTTAACTATTCCACAATATGTCTAAAATTGAATGTTGCCGGTCATTAATGGCCATATAGTGTATATTAGAGTTAGAAATACCAAGTCAGAACTTAGTTTACAAACTCTTAGAAAATTGACAGATGAAGCGCTTGATAATAGTTCCTGCCAGATCCAAATCTGGATTTTTGCCTAAAGCAAAATTAGAGTTAGAAATACCAAGTTAGAACTTAGTTTACAAACTCTTAGAAAACTGACAGATGAAGAGCTTGATAATAGTTCTTGCGTAAAACTGAGCTTTTTGAAATTATATCTAGTAATGCACCCTCTTCAAAAAAAAAATATTGCATTGTTGAATTGTTAAAATGCCATGGCCATGATGTCATCAGGCTTCCTTCTTATCACTGTGATATGAACAAAATTGAATTGGCTTGGGATGCTAGAAAACGTGATATATATTAGAGTTCGAAATACCAAGTCAGAACACAGTTTACAAACTCTTAGAAAATTGAGAAGATTG
Source organism: Maratus michaelseni (assembly GCA_963931845.1). Lineage (NCBI taxonomy): Eukaryota > Metazoa > Arthropoda > Arachnida > Araneae > Salticidae > Maratus > Maratus michaelseni. The sequence goes on along the minus strand of OZ007588.1, from coordinate 104,450,428 downwards.
AAAGCGTAAAAGCAGATAAGAACTGCTAAAAGACATAGAAAAAATTGAAAATGAATACTGGAAAAATGACGGCATTGTAGAAGAGAAAATAGGCAATATTTCTTTTATAGTCAGCACATTCTCTGAAAGAGCCAACAGTTCTGACGAAGATATTTTTGAAAAGTACGATTCACCTGATTCAGATTTGAGTGTCATCGAATATTTATAACTCGAAATTCAAGCAATAATAAATGTATTAAATAATTCTCCATAGTTATAAATATATATCGTTCAAAAGAACATATATATTGCTTAATTGACAGTATAATAATTATGCTTAAAAAGGTTGCCGACCACTTCTTTAAATTAAGCTTTAATATATTTAATAAGAAAATAGAGGAATAACAACTCATAAGAGTACTTTTAGATTCAAGTTTAGATTGTTCTATCCAATATCATTATGGTTTCTCTAATTTCAGAACTGACTAAGTTATTTAAAAATTTACCTGATATCTTCAGTGAAATTTTTCTGGGAAAGTTATCCATGCATTCTTAGCGAGTGGTGGAGAGAGGGGGAAGGGAGCATGCAGGTGGGAAAAAAACCTTGGGACCTCCAATAAAAAGGAGTCCCTGCTACTGTGTTTGATATATAGAAATATTTTTTTTGAAACTTTCAAAGTTTAAAACATTTTTTCGTCTTGAATGGAAAAGAAAAGGTACAGTGATCAAAACAATTAAAAGTATATTCTAATTCAATACAATGATTTCGAGATTCGTGAATTAATATTTTTCTCAAAGAAACAATCCATGTAAGAATAATGTTACACACTATGTACCCCTGTGTAACATTATATTAATAATCACAATATTCGTGACAATACTTTCTTATTAAGTACTCCAATTTGGTTGAGGCCATTAAACACATTTGCAAGAAAATGAAAATAAACCCAGTATCTTGTTAACACTGAAAATTCACAGCTTGACACAAATGAATAATTAACTCCTTAAAGAAATTATGTTGGCGTTTCATTCAGAAAAGTAGTATAATGAAGATAACGTTATTTCCTTAATGTTCTTTTGCGCTTAATGCAAAGGCATCAACGTTAACTTATTTTGAGATTTATCAGGAACCAATTGGTAAGTTAAATTCAAGGACTTTCCTTATGAATACACACAAATTTAAAGCGATGCATTATATGAAGAAATATTCGTGCTTACATTAAATTTATATATGCAATATGCACTAAATATCTGCTGGTGATATTCTAACTGAAGCTAATCTTTTGTTTTAAAATGTAGATTCTACTTATTAAATTCAGTCAGTTTTTAACCGACTTAAAGGAAGAAGTTTTTAATTCAACACGGTTTTTTTGTGTGTGTGTGTGTGTGCCAGACTTTTTCCGTTCCGTTAGTAGATTTTCCGTTTTGAAAGATAACAGAAGGAAAATATCCGTTTGAAGAAACGGTAACTTTCCGTTATGACTGACCTCGGTTTTAAAAAAATTACCTCTCTGTTTGTGCTGCCACCTGTAGACTATAACTTGAGTATTTAATATTTGATATGCTTCAAGAATATTTTCTGGCTGACCTTGGGCTTCGAACCAGAGACGATAGCGCCTTGAGCCAAGTGTTTTACCGTAAGACCAGTGGGCCCTTGCTAGAATAAGACATTGAAACGATGATACGGGATTTCTTCAAATCGTGGCTTGGAACTTAAACAATCTGGGGTTTAGAAACCGGGTATTTTTGAAATTAATTCGGGGATATTTTGTTATAAGATTATGACTGAAAACTTTAGTATTAATAGAGGATTAAAACATGAATTATATATATTCTTAATTTGATTGTTAGAAGCAAAATATGAATATTATATTTTGAATTAAATTCGATAAAGTATGTTGGCTTTTTTGAGAAAATCGATTTTTTTTCAACTATTATATATTTTGTAAATGTGTTCGGCTAGAATATATTTTCAGAGAGAGTGTTTTTCATAACTTTAAAAAATAATTGCGAATAATTTCAAAGGAATGAGAAAATTATTTGTTATTTTTTTCGAAAGCATTATTTTTGTTTGTTGCTTTTTGAGTAAAATCGATTTTTTTCACTTAAAGAGGATAGTTTCGAAGTGATAACATTTAAATGTCATCAAAATTGGTTCAGTACGGTGTTTAGAACTTCAACAAAAATAAAAAAAATAAAAAAATAAAAATAAACATCTTTAAAATATCTCACTTAAAATATCTCATTAACAATTTTCATCAAGTGACGCAGTGCTATCTATTTGCCGTGAAATCGCGTTATAGTAATATTTGAATTCTTTTATTTTAAGGTTAAATAATTATATTATATCAATAGTTTAATATTGTTTAATTTAAGAGTATAGATTGAGAAATCATTTTTGAAATCCTAAAAAGATAGTTTAAATAATGCTTCGTTTTTTCTGCCCTCTTGCCCTTTTTAAAAAAAGACAAACTACAAAATTATATATTTTTTAGTAAATCTGCTTGCTTGTGCTTTCTACCAAGCGTAAAAAATGCAATGAATTTTTCATAATCGAATTAGTTATCCACGCCAAATGAATGTATTGTAATGGACATTTTGGGGGAAAATCATGCATTGCAGTCAAAAAGTTAGGAATGATTTTCAAGATGAACATTGAATGATTATCGTTAATGAATATAATTCTTCGTTTTCATTTATCGAAATTACCACTTGCAATGATCCATTACAAGAGGGAACCGTGGTTACCTTTGTAGGTCTCCACATCCCTCGAGTTATGGTAAAGCAAGTGCGGGTCGGGAATACCCGACTTATGGCCTACGGCCGTGTTCCCTCATGGGTGTTCAGTCCCGAAGCTGTTGGGGGACACCGGCCCGTCCCCAAGTGTTTCGTGGTAGTTTCCTCTGATAATGGGATCCACCGCGTATCGCAGCTACGTATGTCGTCCACACATGGGTCTAAGGATTCAGGGGTACGCAGGTGGTGGTCCTCGACTGGTCGAAGCGCATACGGAGAGCCAAATCCGGTCGTGCGCGTTCTAATCACTCAGGACTTGGTTTCGGTGAGCGAAGACGCGCCGGGCGTCCCTCAGGCGCCTGGCGTCGCAACCTAGTTTTACCACTTGCAATGAACAATATTTAAAAATTTTATACATATATGTATTTATTTTAAAATCTTTAAAAAAAATTTCAATTAGTCAGTTTATGTACAAGTTATCCCTTGTTATAGTTGATCACCAGATAAATCCTAAACTGTTAGTTTTAAAGTAATAGTTCCAATTCCAGAAATTCTTCAAATATTGTTCTTTATCATATGAAAAAACATCTCAAAATAGTAATTTATTACAAAATTAAAATTTTTATACGTCCTTGGGCCTATAAATTACATATAGAAAACATTCTTCATACTCTATTAACATGCAAAACAGTAAAAAAATCCGATTTTGTTCAACCAAAACTTTTCCGATTTACGACACTGAAATATTTAACGTTGTTGGGAATTAAATGCAGAAAAAAGCATTTTTACTGCCAGAAAAATTTCAAATTTCATAAAATTCCAGGTATCCTAATTTGGTAGGTAAGTTTCTACTGTTTTACTTGTTAGACCATGAAAAATAATTTTTCTTAATATAACTTATAGAACCTAAGGACAATATTAAAAAACTAAATTCCCTAACTTTAATTTCCCTAACTTAATTTTTTACGTAACTGACTTTTCACATGGTGAAGAATGTTCTTGACGTTGATTTGAAACATTTTTTTTTATTGGAACTACACCTCTAAAATTAACGGTGTGGCCACACGCAGAGTGGCGTTAAAAACGTGAAGCACGCACACCTCGTGTTCATTATTCTACTGATATCCTCGCAATGACTGTGTCATTGACGGACCGTGCGTCATTAGTTAAACTGTATCATTACAATAATGACAGCGCAGCAACTGCTCTTAGGAGATTCAGGACACTTAAGAATTTAAGAAAACGTCCAATGGTGACAGAAGGCCTACGTAAGATGATTTCTCAAAGCACCGTCCATTGTTTTCCTCCCACTGACGATATTCTTTGTTTCTGTTAACTTACAGCGCCATCTGTCGGTGCGGTTTTAAATTTTTTTTTAACCACGCCTAAAAAATTCCCATTACTTTAGGAGCATACTGCTGAAATTTCAGGTCATTTTGATCAGTGGTTCTTTTGTTATAGGATTTTACTTTCACAACTTTAAAAAAAATCACCCTGTATATCGTTTTAAATATGGTGTAATTTTTACCAGTAAATGCTTTTCGTGCGTAATTTTAAAATTTTCTTTATTTTTCAATATTCACGTAAAAACATATATTTCAATTAAAAATACAGTATTTGAAAACGTTGTAAGATAAAGGTTTTAACCCTCCTAGCAACAATGGGGTCTTTTTGACACCATTATTTTTTATTTTGAAGTTTTTTTATGTTTCGAACCTGAAAAAAAAAATTAAAATTAATAAATAAAATTACATAGCCATTTAGTAGAAAGAAGCTACATTTAATGTATTTAAATTTCTGGTTCCAATCATACAAAATTAAGAACGCTCATAAAAATTAAAAAACTGGTACTAGAAGAGTTAAAAATGACGTTTGAAATATGACATAATTGTTTTAACCATTTAATGCTTTTCGCATGTGATAGCTTAATTATTTTAAAGTTTTCATTCAAAAAATATTCACGTGTGACAATATTTTTTAATTGAAAAGTGTCTGTAAATATTATTATTCGAGCTTCTAAAATATGGCAACAGCAAATAAAAATTGGCTATTTCAAATTATAAATTAATTCTCCATTAAGACAGTGAAATTTTGAATGGAAATTTATAAAATTTGATAAATTAAAAAAACTTTTGTAACGTAATTGTACTTTGCACACTGCAACCAGTATGTGTGTGCAAAAGATGGTTAAATTGCTGTGCATAGGTTTTGATCCTATAAAACTTTTTTAACTGAACTATTTTGACCTATTTCAAACTTAAATAGTGCTTAAACTAATTCTTTTATTTAAAAACTATCTACTTAAGCGTGTTGATCATACATTTCTCTGTGATTCTACCCTTTATTTTATGTTTTTATACGCAATAATGTGTTTACTATCATCCGAGAAAGTCAAAATCTCACAATAAATTTAATTACTGCAGCTGCGGTGCCAGCATCATTAATTTTTTTTATAATTTTCCATTTTTAACAATTATGTTATTCAATAACGTTAAACTACTTTTTAGAACGTTATTGACAACATGTTTACCATTTATTCTATTTAATTATTAAACTGCAAAAAATAGAAAAAAAAAAAAAGCTTTTAATTTTTTAAAAAGTTAATGTTAGTATTTTTTTTTTTTTCAGTTTGAAATAGTGGTTTATCCATCTACAAAAATGTGAAATTTTTTTTTAATTACTGAATGCAAAATTTAGGAGTTACTTGATAAACTCGCCATTTTCTTACTTGATAAACTTGTTATTATTGCATACTTAAAGTTAATGAATTATCGCATTTTAAAGTTAGTGATTCCATAGTGAATAACCATGTATTTGCTAATGTATTTCATAAAAATATTTAAAAAATTGTATACACTATATTTTAACTCGGAATGATTAGTTAAATTGACCATAATATTTATACGGCATAAGTGTCTCTTTCCATTATTTTTCTTAACAGTTTTCTTATTATTACTGCTACTCTTTAATTTTATACTAGTGACAAAATATTCTTTTTTTTATTTGCTTCTTCTTTAAATGTTTCACGAACACGTTAAACTAATTTTGAGAAATTTTACTTAAAAAAAAACTCTTCTTAAACTGAATTTCTTAAATGGCGTTATTGATAATAAGAGAGTAAATTGGATAGATAAGTGAATTTAAAATGTCCCTTGGGTTAAATCGCAAATGACTTTATTTCATTGTTTACTGGTATGTGTCTGGTAACATTTCTTTTTAAGTTTAACAATTAGAGTTTTCGTTAGTTTCTGATAGTGTTTTTTCTTGTATTGCTTGAAGGAAGAATTTATATTTTCTCAACAATTTCCGAAGAAATTATTGTGTTGTTCGGAAGGTTTAGGAAATCCAATTCGTACCGGATTATTCTGCCCGTCAATTATTAGACATTAGATATCGGAATTAATGTCTAATAATTAATGATAGAATTATAATGTCAAATAACATGTCTGATAATTTGAATAATAGAATTTTCCGGTACGAACCAATTTTCCCAAACGGAAAGAACTTTCCGAGCAACTCAATATTTATTGCATTATGTGTAATATTTCATTATACACAGTACGTTTCACATTCCATACTTTAAATAAAAAGAAAAGTGCCCTGTTAAACTGATGGCATTGTGCTCACAGGCTATTCACATTAATTATATATTATACCCCTATTTCAAATAATAATGCCCTTGAAAAATAAAAAAAATCGACAATAAATAAGGGGGGATTAGCCCCCGTTTCCCCCCTTTATACTTAACCATTGAACCCCCAAAACTAATCAGGGAAGCACCTTATCACAATGAACCTATATACAAAATTTAAAGCAAATCGTATAATTCTCAATGAAAAACCCATTTATCTAACTTAGGGGGAGATTAGCCCCCCGTTTCTCTTTTTATACTTAACCAATGAATCCCCCAGATTAATCAGAGAAGCGCCCTATCAGAATAAACTTATATACAAAATTTAAAGAAAATAGGATAATTCTGCATGAAAAACCCATTTATCTAAATCATGGGGGGATTAGCCCTCCGTTCCCCCCTTTATACTGAACCAATAAAACCCAAAAACTAATAAGGGAAGCGCCTTTTCACAATGAACCTATAAACAAAATTTGAAGCAAAACGGATATTTCCTTCAAGAGTTATCGCGTTACGTACTTACTTACATACATACAGAACGGGCGGGCACGTTAGCTCTCAGGCTTTGATAGCCTGTGAGCTAAAAATCAGGACAAGTGCGAGTAGGACTCACACCCTAAAAGTCCCGTACCGTTATTTAATATCACTGTTAGAACAAATTCCGTTGCAATGCGTTAATATAGCGTCAGTATTCATTATCGAAATTTACGAGTTTTTCACGTAATAAATCAACATGTATATTTAATAAGTAATGATTTTTTGATTTTTCCCTTTACATGTGCTAAGACCTTCCTTCATGCCAAATTTCAAGGTTCTAAGTCAACAGGATGTACCCTATAGATTTTACTCTCAAAACTACAGAGTTCTTCAGGTTGACATAGAACCTTGAAATTTGGCACGAAGGAAGGTTTTATAGTACATAAAAAAAATTCTGTTAAAATTTTAATAAATGATTTTACCTTTCTTTTTGTCCTAATGAAGCATTTTGTTTATGTTAGTAAATAAAATTAAACTCACATACACTTCTTTTGTGTGTTTTTTCATCATGACACTTTTAGTTTGATGCGAAAGTGTGCCATGAAGTAAAAATATTAACATAAACACTGTTTTAGATAATCGAGTATACTGTCTAATCGAGTATACTGTTAAAATATGCGCTAATGTTTTCATTTCTCATGGAGGACATTGTATGGCCCAGCGTTTTTCGTCTTATTAGTTTTTTCATGGTCGTTATCAGTAAAAAAAGAAATATTTTGTAACTAGGTTACAGGCGATTTTGGACGTCTGAAAACGGTGTCCCGTTTCCCTTTTTTAATCCGAATGTTTCTAAATCTGCCTATTTTGTCAGATACAGTATATAATAAGCTTTGGGAATCGCTTTTGAAACTTGATATAATGCTATTTTTATGGTTGATAATAATAGTTTGCAAAGTTGCATCAGGAATCTTGGGAAGAGTGGACAACTTTGCCATCCTAGAAATTTGCCATTTCCGTAGATTCTTTCATACTTTGTGATAAATCGGATTGCGCGTTTTCCTTGTATCACACAACTGAATCAGAATCCGAGTAAGCTGTAGTACCAGAGGAAGAAGCAAAACTCAAACAAGATGTAGAACACGGGCAACCTGAAGAACGCAGTGAAGTGTTAGTGCAGCACATTGTCCCTCAAGATGATGATCAATCATCAATGACTTCAAGTTAGTCCAAGATGGTAAGAACTTCATTCAATTGAAGGTTGGCATGTTTGTGATCGTTAAGTTCTTGACGAAAAAAAGTGTGGAATATCATGCTGCAAAAATCATCCATTATTACGGACATGGAGAGTTTGAGATGTCATACCTTAGAATGAAAGACAATGGGTGAAGTTTTCATTTTCCTACTGTTCCGGATGAGGCGTCTGTCAACTTAGCCGATGTTGTGTACATCCTTGAACCTCCTTACATAGTAAAAAGGAAAAATGTCGTTTTTTGACAAGAATGTTCGAATTTTTTTCTAACTGTTCTTCTATTTCTTTTCTTTTTTATTGAAATGTCAGGAAATGTCAGGATTCAAATACATTATTTGAATTATAAAATTCAATTTCCCTGTTTTGCTTTTTACAAGTTTTTAGACAGTTGGCAAAATTGCTCCGTTTCCCAGGTAACTTTGCCAAAAGGTTTTAATCGTAAAAAAAATAGAAATGCTTACCGAAGTTACCAAGCTACCACATAATATTAAACTAGAGTTCAAAACTAATGGTTTAAGAGGATTTTGAAGAATTATTGAACATTATGAGTAAGCAAAAGATGGGTAGGAAGAAAAGAAGTGTCAAAGTTGTCCCGGTTTACGGTAGGTATTTATTTGTTCTCTTTTGAGAGAAGATAAATTTATTGTTATAGAAGAAGATGGCTACTTTAAAATTAATTTATCTTTTAGTAAGTTTTGTTTAGATGGCACATGTAATTTTAATTTTTAAATCTGATTTTATTGAACATATTTAAAAGAACTCATTTATTGTAATAAACGACATTTTTTGTAAGCTAAATCCGTATTAATTATTGTCATGTGAAATATTAAGCAGTCATTATTACATAAATGAACATTAGTGTAAAATACACTCTAACAGAAAGGAAAAACTTTTACACATTAATTTTTAAAATCGAAAAATAATTTATTCATCCAAATTTTACATCCGTTCCATTATCCGAGAATCAATAGAAATATATACATATGCACAGCGAGATCATGCTCCTTTAAGTTATCTTAAAAGTGGCGCAAGATGCATTCTACATTTAGAAAAAATATAAAGTAATTGACCTACACAGATTTTCATTTCATTAAAGCACCTACTTTCATAATACTTGATGTCCCGTGATGTTCTTAAAAAAAAAAAAAAAAAAAAAAAAAAAAAAAAAAAAAAAAAAACATTTTTTAAATTATTTTGCTAAAATAGTTATTTATTTTATCAATATTGATCTTCAGAATGTCCCCGATTGTGTGTACGAACCTATTAAGCTCTATTTCATTAAACGTTTTTAATCATCTATGTGAGCTGTAATAACTTTTAGCATATATATTTTTATTTTAGTAGAAATGTAAAAGCTGACAAAAGAAATAGAAAACCCAGCAATTTGATTTCTTTCTTCTGATAACTTTCTTGCTGATTCAATGAGTAAATGAAGTGTATTAAGTAATGTATTGTTGTTATGGAAGAAGATGCATTAAAATAATTTATGTTTTAGTAAGTTATCTTCACATGAAACATGTCATTTTGAATGTTATGTGTGGTGTTGTTGGAAATCTTATTGTTTAAAATAACTAAATTTTTTTTGGTAAATAAAATCTATCATAGTTATCTTTATGTGAAATATTGAACAGTTATTATTAAAGAAATGTTATATATATATATATATATATATATATAATACTCTCTACAGAAAGGAAATAGCTGACAAAAGGGATAGAAAAAATTGTAATTTGATTTCCTCTCACACACTCTCTCTTCGTCTAATGCATTTCTTGCTTATTCAATCAGTACACGAAGTGTATTAATAGTACAGATAAAATAGAGTTTTTTGAAACAACTGATGGTCATTCCCCAAAATTTGGGAAGAACTTAGTTTTGGCACTAGAATTGGAGATCCTATGAGTCCCCCAAAATAAAGTTGTTTTATCCTGTTTTGGGGGGGAGCGAATAGGGGGAAACGTTAACTCAGAGAGGGGAGAATCATTTTTTAAGTATTGCAAGTGGGGTATCGTTAGTTATGCATTTTTTAAATACTGAATCGAACGATACCATCCGCAAGTCGATACAAGGATTCGTTACAAAGTTACACCAGGTTTTAAAAATACAAAGTCGACGATTTTACCTCAATGCAGTTAATGAAGGTTTTTACAGAAACAACTGATGGCCATTCACGAACATTTGGGAAGAACTTCGTTTTGGCACTAGAAAAGCAGATCCGATGAGTCCCCAAAAAATAAGATTGTTTTACGTTGTTTAGAAGGGGGGGGGGAATGCAGGATAGCAATTTAACTCAGGGAAATAATTCAACTTTTTTTAAATAGTTCAAGTGGGGTATCGTTTACTATGTATTTTTTAATTATGAATCGAACGATAGCACCTGCAAGTTGATGCGATGATTCGTTATAAAGTTACGCCAGGTTTTATAAATTCAAAGTGAACGATTTTACTTCAATGCAGAAAATAGGTTTTTACAGAAACAATTGATAGGCTTTCACGAAAATTTGGGAACAACTTTGTTTTGTCACTAGAAACGAAGATCCGATGAGTACCCCAAAATTAAAGTTTTTTCAGTGTGTTTTGGGGGGTTAAGGGGGTCGTTTTAATTCAGGGTGGTTTACATAAAATCGTCGACTTTGTATTTATAAAAACTGACGTAACTTTGTAACAAATGATTGTACCGGCTTGTGTATGGTTTCATTCGATTCAGAATTAAACAATACATAATAAACGATATCTCACTTGACCTATTACAAAAATTTGAATTATCTCCCCTGAGCTAAAATGCCCGCCTTTGCCCCCTCCCCCTAAACACTGTAAAACAACATCATTTTTGGGGACACATCGAATTTTCTTTTCTAGTACCAAAACGAAGTTCTTCCAAAATTTGAGTGAATGGCCATCAGCTGTTTCGCTAAAAACTTATATTAACTGCACTGAGGTAAAGTGTCAACTTTGTATTTGTAAAACCTGGCGTAAATTTGTAACTAATCATCGTATCGAGTTGCGGATTGTTCAGAATTACAAAATGCATAACTAACCATACGCCACTTAACGTCTCCGTATTCAAAAAAAAAAATTATTGTAAAACGCAGAATATTTTGTAAGTAAATATCTATTAGTTATTTTAGGGGGACTCATCGGATATTCATTTCTAGTGCCAAAACGAAGTTCTTCCCAAATTTTCGTGAATGGCCATCAGTTGTTGCATTTTACTAAATTTTAAATCTAATTTACCTGTACTATAAGCAGTGTATTGTTGTTATGGAAGAAGATTCCTACCTTAAAAATAATTTATCTTTTAGTAAGTTTTTCACATGACACATTTAATTTTTAATTTTTTTTTTGTCTTATTGAACTTCTTATTATTCAAAAGAACACATTTAATGTAATACGCAGAATACTTTGTAAGTAAATCTCTATTAGTTATTTTCGTTAGAAATATTAAACAGTCATTATTACAGAAATAGGAATTTTTATGAAATACTCTCTAAATGAAACGAAATAGCGGACAAAAGTCAAAGAAAATCCCTTAATTCCATTTTCTTCTGCCACTACACTTCCTGCTCATTCAATCAGTATTGGAAATGTCTTAAGTAACCCTATCTCTCTGTTATTTTATCTGAATTCTTCTAAATAATAATATAGAGATTTATTTTTTGTCTTTCTTGAAAAGATAAACTTATCATCACGTATAAAAATATTTTTCTAAAAACAAACTAACTTTCTTCAGATGATACATGAAAATTGTTTAATTTCTTATAAATAAGAAACTTATCAGTTTTTTATTAAAAATTTTTTTGTACTGATAAAATGATTTCTACTCTTCTATTTTTGCAACTTTGTTACATTCACTTCCTGGTAATGCTTTCTAATTTGCTATTGTTCGCTTAACATTGTTTACGAATAGAAAAGAGTATAACAGATCCAAATATACACACCGATTGAATATTCTTTTGTTTGGATAAAAAAGTAAATAAACAAATCTCATATAAATAGTACTTATGCATAATCGAATACCCTGTAATCCACATATGGATAATTGATGTACCACTATAGTTCTTTTTTTTTTTTTTTTTTTTTTTTTTTTGTAAAGTATTGTCTTAGAAATTGTTTCTCTAAAATATACTGTTCTGAAGCATCAAATATTTAATTGCGTTACAAAGTATCATTTTCTTGTAAACAACATAATATATTTCAAGGACCTCTTTGCTTCGGAAAATTATTAACACTGAAGATATTTAACGTGAGATTGCACTTGTTCATATTGCATTCTTATTTCGCCAAGAGTTATGAATAGAAAAATTATCCTTACTTATCCTTATCATCTTTCTTCTATCATCAAGAAATACATTAGACATTTACTTTCCAAGTCACTATATAGAAAAAAAAGACAACGTCTCAATTTTGATTTGAATTTTTGAATTTATGACTAGAATGAATCTTTATTTATTAAAAATATATAGCTAATGTCATATAATTTACTAATTGTAAAAATTTAGAGGTAAAATAAAATATGCACGTAAGAGGTTCTTCTGTTTCCTCCAGATGATTAGTAAAAATAGGACTATAGTTTCGAAAGAAATTCATTAGACACCCCCCTTCAGAGTTATTCCAGTAACGAGAAAACCATGTGTGACAAAACTTTGGTGTTGAAGAGCACCAATGAATGTTGATTGTCGGGCAGAAATAGCACTCTAACTATCTATATATTTAAAACGAAAAGCGCATTCTGTCAAATTTTCCACACGAATATCGTCTCTTTGCGCATGCGTCAACTTTTTTTGAAGGCTTCTCCCCTCAGAAACAGGAAACCTGATTGATTAGCCTGTTTAGCCTAGGGGATTGAAAAGGGTTGATTGAAAACGGATGTAGGTGAACCATTGCATTGAAAGCATAGACCTTCTAATATATTTTTGTTCTGATGTTGAAATCTAAATCTTTTTCTAAAGAACGCATGTTTTCACTGCTAATATACATATTTTTTCGAAAATTTTCAAAGAGAGCTTGGATACAGTTATATTTATAATCGATTGAAATGTCAGAGAATTCGAAAGATGAGAACTATTTTTTTTATTGCTATGTTAAACGAGCCGACGCGAAAACAAACAAACAAAAAATCGAGAAGAAAACTTTTCTTTTACAACTAGATAACAATATTTTATCACGAAATTTTTACACTAGCTGTAAAACCGTTTTATTTATCACCAATAATGATTTCAAAGAGTTCGGGCAAAAATAACTTTTTATTTTAAGACTATGAAACGAACCTATGTAAAAAAACAGGAAAATGAGATTTTTTCGCGATTTTTCATTTTAAAATATAATTTCATAGAAAATTTTAAAGAGAGCTTGGATACAATTATATTTATAATCGATTGAAATGTCAGAGAGTTCGGCAGATGAGAATTATTTTTTATTGCTATGTTAAAGGAGCCGACGCGAAAACAAACAAACAAAAAAGCGAGAAGAAAACATTTCTTTTACAACTAGATAAGAATTTTTTTTCCAGAAATTTTTGCACGAGCTATAAAACCGTTTTATTTATCACCAATAAAGATTTCAAATAGTTCGGCCAAAAAGAACTTTTTTTTCTAAAAATATAAAACGACACTACGTAAAAAAAAAAAACCAAGAAAATGAGTGTTTCTATCACTAAATATCAACATTTTTTCGCTAATTTTTCATCTAAAAATATAATTTCATACAAAATCGGGTTAAAGATATAAAATAATAAAATAATAAAAACTTTATTTTTTTTAATTTATTATCACGGGACCGGGCACCGCCGGGTAGGAGTCAGCTAGTTTAATAATAAATAGAATTTAAGACATACTGTGCACTCGATTGATTTTAACACAATTATTCTAATTGGTAAACAAATCATATGCGATATAATTTTGCATATGAGCGAAAAATGTCCAGGCTAGGATTCGAACCAAAGACCTCTGTACTGAAGCTGCCAATGCTCCAGATTCATCCGGGATAGCTCAGTTTGCGTCAGAGCATTGGCAGTTTCAACCAATAGGTCCCTGCTTCGAATCCTGGCTCGGACATTTTTCTCCCACTTGGAAAATTACATCTTTTACTGTGCATTTTATTCGTTTTTTTTTTCAAAGCATCCTGGAACTTTTCATGATCAAACTTCTTTTAAACAAATATACTATTCCGATCCATCATCAACCTAAATGTTGAATGACAAAATTTACGAATGTTTCAAGGTATTATTTCCTCCGAAATTATTAATTCTGTAACTCTTTAATGTGTTTAAAAATACCGTCTGACAGAGTTATTGCGGCATCTGTTTAAATGATAATTTTATCATGCAGATGAAATATGTGGTCATCCTTTCATCAAAACAGATATTGGATATTTACGTCTTATTTTAGGTAAACAGACAGCATCTAACTTTTGATTTGAATTCTTAAATTTATGAATAAAATGCATCCTCAATTCTTCGTTTTGCTTTTGTAGAGGAGAAAAACTAATTGTGAAAACTAATTCACACTAATTGTGAAAACGAATTGCCACTAATTGTGAAAAGAGAAATTAGAAATAAAATAAAATGAGCAAGTGAGTGGTTCTTTTTCTTCCTTTAGATGATTACCGTAATTTCCGGCGTATAAGCCGCAGCTCAAAGAGTCGTTTTTCGACCCAGAAATATTATTTTATAAAATGTAACTTAAAAGATCGCTGTAAATATTTAACTACAATTATTGAATAAAATTTCTGGGTCGAAAAACGACTCTTTGAGCTGCGGCTTATATGCCGGAAATTACGATAGTAGAAATAGGACTATATTTTCTAGAGCAATTCATCAGACACAGCCTTCTTTTAAATCACACAATAGTTACTCTAGTAAAGGTTAATCCAATTCTGAAAAAAAAATCAGAGTTGTTAAATAGCACCAATGAATTGAGGTTGTACGACAGAAATAGCGCTCTACAGGGTGCGGTAAACGTTTTGAATGGATCATTCAACAATACTATCAGGGCGAGATTTTGCAGAAAGTGCTGAAGCGTTTTGCTCAAAAATACTTTTCTGGTCAAAATTGGGTGTTTCAGCAAGACTCTGCACCAGTCCATCGCGCGTGCAAGATTCTGCACCAGCCCATCGCGCGTGCAAAACTCTGCACCAGCCCATCGCGCGGGCAAGACTATTGACTGACTTAAGGTGTAGAACATTGATTTCATTTCCAACATCATTGCCCGACATCAATCCAATGTATTTTTCCATTTGGGAAATTTTAAAGGCAATGGTCTTGGCTACTTCCCATCAAAGCTTGGATGGTCTGAAAGCGAAATTGATTAAGAAATGAATCAATCATTCCGATGAGATACTTCGTGCGCAGTCAATAATGTCCCAAAACGGCTAAGGACATTCATCAAAGAAAAAAGCGGATAATTTAAAAAAGAATCTGCTTTTCCATTATTTACATGTTAAATTTAATATATTTGTACATAAATTGTTAACATTTACGGGTTTCTCAAAAATAATGGATTTTATGCCCAACCAAAGCTTTTTCCTCACCCTGTAACTGTTTAATGATAAATGGAATTTAACACTTAATGAAATGTGCATTTTATACATAACTTTTTTTTTTCATAGCATCCTTGCAACTTTTCATTATCAAACTTTTTTCTTAAAAATGTACGTCACTGACCCATCAACATTTCATTTTAAATAACATTTGAGTGCCAATGTATTATTTTCTTGTAAATTAACGTGTTTCAAAAGTTTTATTTAATCAGAAATTATTAACTATGCAGATGTCTAATGTGTAATTGATAAAAGTATCGACTGACAGAGTTATTTCGGCATCTGTTTAAATGAGATTTTTGTCATCCAGATGAATAAATGTGTGTCATCCTGTCATCAAGAAAGATATTGGCTATTTATTTCTCATGCAATTATGTAGATAAAGAGACACCATCTCACTTTTGATTTGAATTTTTTAATTTTTTACTCAATCATTTTGATTTTGTAAAGCAAAACTGCTAATGCAATAGAATTCACTAATTGTGAAAAAAAAAAGAAAAAAAATTAGAGATAAAATAAAATTAGCACATAAAAGGTTATTTTATATAGGACTATAGTTTCGGGACGAATTCATAAATAAACACCCTTCATCAATTAAAGCATATAAGAGTTACTCTAGCATAGGTAAAACCAAATCTGTTGTGTTTAAACAGCAGCAATGAGTTTGGATTGTACGACAAAAATAGCACTCTATCTGTTAAAAGATAAATGAAATTTAAGACAAATTGGAATGTGCATTTTATTCATTTTTTTTTCATGACATCCTGGAACTTTTTATCATCATAATTCTTCCTAAAAATGTTCTACTCCAACCCAGCAACATTTCGTTTTAACTGAAATTTGCGTGACAATATATCATTTTCTTGTAAACGAACATGTGTTTTAATGTCTTTTTTACTCTTAAATTATTAACTCTGCAGATGGTTAGCGTACATTTGCTAAAAATATCGTCTGACAGAGTTATTTTGGCATCTGTTTAAAAATGAGGTTTTTATCATGCAGATAAAGAAATGTGTGTCATCCTGTCATCAAGAACATTTACTTCTCATGCAAGTATGTAGGTAAACAGACACCATCTCACTTTTGATTTGTTTTTCTTTTATTTGCTGAATAAAATGCATCCTTACTTATTCGTTTTTATTTTGTAATAAAAAAAACAGCTAATTTATTAGAAAGCAGTTATTGAATCGTGAACTTAATGCAAATTTTATTTTCAATATCAATATATACTGACATTATAATATCAGTATTCATTCGTTTAAAAACATATCACCAATATTATAGAACTGATTTGTAACTAGGCTTACCTCTCTTGTTGTTGTTGTTCGGAGATTACTTTACTTAAACGTATTCGGGAAAATGTAATTTCGAATCAGTCAATAATTACAAGAGTCAGATGACACAAACATATATTAAAAACACCACAATTACAAAACATAATATTTGTGCGCATATCTTTTACATCTCATAGTCACATTCAAGTTCTTATAGAATTCTAACAAATCGTTCGTCAACAACAAAAAAACTATCAGCTGCGCAAGACGCAAATCAAAATGATTACAAATAAATGAAAGACCATGGAAGCAGCAGTAGTTGTAAAAAAAAAAAAAAAAAAAAAAAAAAAAAAAAAAAAAAAAAACTAGAGATAAAACAAAATGTGAAAGTAAGAGTTTTTTTCTCTCTTTCCTCCAGATGTTTAGTAAAACAAGGGCTACAGTTTAGAGAGCAATTCATTAGATACACCCTTCATTAGTTAAAGCATGTAGGAGTTGCTCTCACAAAGATAAACTATTTCTGCCAAACACATAGAGTCTATGTTTGATTTTACGACAGATCCGATATGTAATTTGAATTTTGTACAATATTTTTATTTCAAAGTATCCTGAAACTTTTCATAACCAAACTCTTTCTTAAAAATATACTGTTCTGATACATCAATATCTCGTTTAACTGAAATCGTGATTGACAAAGCGTCATTTTCGTGTAAAATAACATCAGTGCTACGGTCTTCTTATCCTGAAATCCTTAACCTTGCAAATGTATAACATGTAATTGTTAAAAATACCGCCTGAGAAAGTTATTTCGGTGTCTGTTTAAATGAGATTTTTATCATGCAGATGAAAAAATGTGTGTCATCCTGTCACCAAGAAGGATATCGAACATTTACTTCTCATGCAAATATAGGCACATTCATGTATAGGCACACAGACATTATCTCAATTTTGATTTTTTTTAATTGCTGAATAAAATGTATCCTTAATTATTCGTTTTGATTTTGTAAAGAAAAAACTGCTAATGTATTAGAATGCAGTAATTGTAAAAAAAAACACTAGAGATAAAATAAAATGTGCAAGTAAGGGTTTTTCTCTTCCTCCAAATGTTTAGTAAAAAAATGACTATAGTTTAGAGAGCAATTCATTATATACATCCTTCATCAATTAAAGCACATAGGAGTTGCTCTCGCAAAACAAAAACTATTTCTTCCAAACAGAGTCTTTAAAAAAACATGGATGATTTTTGATTTTACAACAGATCCTGCATGTAATTTGAATTATATATATATATATATATATATATATGTATATGTTTTCAAAGCATCCAGGAACTTTTCATCATCAAAATCTTTCTTAAAAATATATTGTTCTGATACATCAACATCTCGTTTAACTAAAATCTTGAGTGGCAAAGCATCATTTTCTTGTAAAACAACATCTGTACCAAGGTCTTTTTATCCTGAAATCATTAACCGTCCCCCTGACCGCCGAGCAAAAGGGAAAATTTGTAATGTTGCTTTCTCTGTAATGTTTTTGAATGGTAAAAAAAAATAATACATTTTCAAACTTGATATAAAAAACATAATTACGTATATGAGTATAAGCTTTGAGATTATCAATCATTACCCAATATTTTAAAACTGCATTATATTTGTAGAAATATATTAATTTAAACAATGCAACTATTGCAGTGAAACCTACAGCATAGTGAACGGATATATCAGTTCACGGCGGTGAAAAGGTTATGTATAACATGTAATTGATAAAAATACCGTCTGAGAGAGTTATTTTGGCTTCGGTTTCAATTAACTTTCTATCACATGCATATAAAGATATGTGTGTCATCACAAAGGATATAATAGATATTTACTTTTAACGTAGCTATATAACCAAACAGAGACTGTCTCACTTTTCATTTGAATTTTCTAATTTCTTATAAGGATAGAAATAACGGATGAAAGGGACTTCAGTAATAGTAAAACAACAAAAGATAGAAAAATATATTTAAAAGAATCTTTTTTTTCTTTCAGATGACAATAAAAAAAATCAACTACAGTTTCAATAAGCTATCTATTGCTGCCGTTTCGAGGAAAGCAATTCCAGAAAGTTTTGGTATATTTTTACCGATCATGACCCCCACACCCCAAAACCACCCTCCATTCAAATGATGATTTATACATATATATATATATTCATATATATAGATATATATCTGACATTTGTCATGCTGTAACTCTCTTATTTATGAACAGATCTGGATGTTCCTGAGTATGTGCATAGGACATACCAAGGTCTCGACCGACTTTGTTGGCCAGCTTCATCCGCCATCTTGTTTCAAAATGGCGGCCCGTTAAAAATGTTTAAATTCTTAAAAATTCAAAATGATGTACAAAAAAATATAAATTGAAAAAATTGTTTCCGTTAAGTGTTAGATCGTGATACAAGGATATCGGAGAGTTTTTTGTTTTGACTTTATCTTAAAAATGGCTGAGATATGACAGTTTGAAATTGTAGGGTGCCTGACATTTTGAAACAATCTAATTTTTTTATGCTGTAACTCTCATGCTGAAATTTGCATTCAAGTTCATTATTAACGAAAACCGGTACTGAATTTTTTATAATCGGGTTCCAAGCATTTTAGCTTCGGGTGTTAGAGTAAAATGAGTTGAATTTTTAAAAACATGGAATATGGAAGCTCCTTTTTCCTTCCGGTACAGGCCGGAAAGATTTTTTTTTCCTAGGTTTGTCAACGCATAATTCTTCCACCGCCTCCTGAATACTAGGACTCAGCGCTGAGATAAAAATGGTGGCGCTCTTAGGCGGATTTTTTAAGCGTTTGTACGGTCTCCTGATTTTTAAAACCAGTATTTTCTAAACGTTTTCTTTGACTTATTGATTCTCAGAAAAATAAAGGGGAGAAAACTTTAAAAAAAATATTGGTATTCAATTTCAAGGGACCGTACACACGCTATAATAATTCCATCTACGACAGCCGCCATTTTTGTGTCAGCGCTCAGTCCTAGTATTCAGAGGGCGGTGATTCTTGAACGGTTTTCACATTTTGTTGTTGTTGTTGTTAGAAAGGCTGGAAACGAACATGCTGATAAACTGACCCGCGATGCAACGAAACCGTCACAGAACATCTTACAATAATTCTACCCATTTCCACCATCACATTTAAAGAATATAACAGCATCAGAATTAATAAGATCATGGCAAATGGATTGGAATCTGGGAGCAACGGGTAGCTTTACTCACGTCTTAATCCCAACAGTATCAACAGATCTTCAACTTCAAAATAGGCACCACTACATCTTTGCTACACACCATGGCCCGTTTCCTCAATATCTCAATAAATTCGGCAAGGTATCGTCACCTAGACGCACCTGTGGGAAAAGAGGTACCTCCTTACATTAATCCTAGATTGTACCCTGACTGCCCACCATCACATTAGAAAGCCTTCACAAATGAATCTGTCGACCTGGTTTGCCTACGTGCTGAAACAGCCAAAACTTATTAAAAAATAACAGATTGTATGTTTCTGCTAGAACGCAATCAATACTTATTCATGCTGCCTCCTTTGAACTTAGTGGGGGCTTGAGGATGAAGTTGACTTCTAATATACATAAGGAACCTTACACACTACATAAACTGTAACCTTAACAATTTAGTTGTTCTTAATGGAATCATACAGTGATTTTAGTATTTTTAGCATAATTTATAATTGTTTACTCTAGTATTATTATTCATTCATTATTGTTCATTTAGTACTTACTTCTACCCATTATTATTATTTACTTCAGCATCTTACAGCATTATTACACGGTAGTATTATTGCTCAGTATCACATAGTAGTATTTAGTACTGCTAAGTAGGATTGGTAAATTGTATTTTCAGAAATTGTATTCTTGGAATCTTGTATTTTCAGAATTTGTATTTCAGAATTACCAAGTATAATTGTGTCGTCTAGTTGCAAAACCGGCCAACTCCTTAAAATTTGAAAATGTGTTTTTTCAGCTTTTTAAGTTCTAAGCAAACGTTTCTACCATCTGGAAACAAAAAACAAGCCTAAACTGGTCAAATCCCTGTGTTATATGCGTTTGAAAATCATGATGTGCAGCAAAACCGGCCAAATCCATAAACTAGTGAGGTTCAAAAGCGGCCATCTCCATATCGGCTAGATGGCACTTCTGCTTCTCTCCACAGTAACCTCTCACTTGTTGATTAGATTAATGTTATAGTGTTTTCTCTCGCTTGTGACTGTTCCTTCTTGGCGCGTACAAAGTTTCTAATAATTTAGTTTGTGGAGGAAATATTTCCTAATCAATCAAGGAAGAAGAAAAGTGACCCTACGACTCTGAAAAGGAAAAAATCCGAAGTTCACCTTGTGATAACCAGGGGCGGATTAACATGTTTTTATGCTCTAAGCAAAATACTTTTCTGTGCCCTCTCCTTTCGCTTTCATAAAACTGTAAGTAAATTTTCTCTGATAAATTTAAGAATTTTTTAATCTATTTAATTATTCTTCCATTTATTTTCTTTTTATAAATTTTATTATTTTGAGGATTGTAGATTGGGAATAAACGGGCTTTTGCTACAGTTAAAATATGAGAGAACACATTTCTGATTACATTTTCATAATGTCTGGCATTATTTTTTTCAGGTACTGTCCTACTGGTAGTCCAAGAAATTCAAGCTGTGGGCACTCTTCAAAAGCTTACCAATGATACTCAATGCTTCCTCGAACATTTTTGTGTGTTCGCTACCCCTAAAAACCCAATGTCACATTAAATTTAGCAAAAATTAATTTCTGGTTTGTTACAAAACCGGCCAACTCCAAAGTAAGTTGCAAAGGTGGCCAAATCCAAAACAAAGACTTAAATAACCCCCTTATTTCATGTGCCCCTGCCACCTTATTTTGTGTTTTCAAATATACTGCCTTAATGACTATAAAACTAAAGAGTTTTGGTTCTAATCTTATTTTGGCTAAGTTTGGCAAAAAATCAGCTTTTTCTCAAAATTTTACTTTTTGGAGATGGACGGTTTTGCAACTAGACGACACAATTATCGCTCAATATCACAAAGTATAATTTAGTAATGCTCAGTATAATTAGGTAAACAAACCTGCTGGGGGGGATAGTTGAGCTTAAGCCGAAAGGTAGGCCATCCCATCCGGTTTGACTTTGACCTTGTTGTTGAAAAGGAATTTTTCTTCATATGGCACCGTTCCAATTCCATTAGGATCGAAAAATGATGTTCGTCTATCTGTTTTCATGTCTTTTTGTTTTTATTTTACACAGTTTTATTGTCGCGAATTGTAATTGTGGTGTTAAGGTAACGCATCCTGTTTTTGAAATAACATCTGTACATTGTCGTACAGTGTGTTTTTTTTAACAGGTATACTCTAAAATTTTTAATATATCATCGTCTACTGTGCGTCGAAATAAGTAATATTGACGACAGTGAGATTTAAAACTTTTACATGGAGGCTCGGACAGCATCTGTCCGGCTTTAACACGTATCCTTAAAAGAGCAATAAAGAATATGAATCAGAATCATGCGTCATGTAACTCGATTTTACTCGAATCATAATTTGGGCAAAATTGGATTGGCAATATTAATGTTTCGTTGCGGGTCGGGTTGAGTCTAATTATTTGTTGTTCGCGTCGGTTTCGAGTTGCGTTTTGACTCTAGCGGATCGAGTTTCAACGATTTTTTTAAAAGTAAGTCCACATTATTTCTTAAAATGAATAAAGTGTAATTTTGAATAAAAATGAGTACATATATGTTCATTTTTTAATATAAAAGTTAAAATTTATAATAGAAATATAGTTACAGACTATTGTTTTCATAATTTCTTACACATGGACTAATTTTCTTTCATTTTTGGTTTCGGTTTGGTTTTGAGTTCGGGTCGGGCAATCTTCAAATATAATTGTTGGGTTGGAGTCGGTAAACCCCGAGCGTTGCAGTACTCTAATGTTAATAACAATAAAGGATTGTCAAAAAAATAAGAAAGTAAGAAACAATCTCTTGTAATCGGTTCTATTTTTTTTGTTAAAAATTACGTACTACAAAAGTGTTCTCTGTTTTACTGTTTTACACTCTCCAACAGTATATATAAATCACAACTTTCCTTTTATGTCAATCAAAACTTTCAGTAAATTTATTTCTTTCGAAATCTGAAAATAGAACCATTTTAGTATGGCTGAAAAGTATGGGCGCGTTCTTTGACGTTAATATTCTAGAACTAAAATCGGAAAAATTAATTTTTTTTTTCCATTTTTGTGGTATTTTTTATGGATTTCCTTATGACATATTATTCATTTATTTTGAGGTACTTATGAAGCGCTGTTTATCGTTTAGTCATTGCTCAACAAGTGGAGAGTAGACCTCGCCTGAAAGTTCCACTTCGAATTTTCTAGAATGTCATTTAAGTAGTGGAAATCAGTAGGAAACGTTTATGTAAATAGAAATCAGGCCGACCGTCTTCTGTGAATACCCGAAGAATTCGCAAAATCATTAAGAAGAGAATTTCTCAAAACGACGCCGTAATCTTAAATTCCATTGAAAAGAGTCTGAATATTTCTCGTCAAAGTGACCAAAATAGTGTTACAAAATCTCTCGGACTTCATAGTTATATTTTTTACCGCGGGGAACATTTGTCAAACAGTATTAAAAAACAAGAAAAGCTCCAGTTTGAACTGAATGCGGCTCGAAATTATGAAGGCTTTGGACGATTTAGATCAGAGTTACCTGCGACGCAACGTCGACTCTGTGATATCTCGTTTGAAAGCTTTTATAAAAGAGAATAGTGGACATTTTAAACGGTTAGTTTAAATATTGTTATTTTCTATATTTTTGTTTTGTTTCGTTATAATAAAAAAATGTCATCAGGAAGCGTATATTTTTGAAAAAGTAGCTTTTCGCTGTGCGATCATACTTTTCAACCACCCGTATATATTGCATATGCATCAGGCGGTAACGGATATAAAAAAAAGTTTTTCATTTTTATTTTATGTCGCTCTTTACGTATTTTTGAAGAAATGCGGTATTCCATCGTAATACATTTTTTTTCTACATGTTTATTCATTTTTCGAGAAAATTGCAACTTCTATTTAGTTATTTATATTTCTCTAAAAAGTTTAGTTTTCCCCTTAACCATTAGTGCTATCAAAATTGTTTTTGTTAAGTAAAAATGGAAACTGTAAATTTCAAATGAATACCTTGTTGTGAAAAATCTCGATTTAAAATGAAAGTGAAATTTCTTCTCGGAATTATTTGTTTTGGATACTACTATCATTTATAACTCGTTGTAAGAAGTTGATTTTCTTTTTTGAATTCATTTATTTTTGTAATTTTATTTCAAAGAGTAAGTAAGGAAATATGTTTTACTATACACTACGAATAGTCAGGACCCAATCAATATAAAACAAGGCCCAGTGCCTGGTGTTCATACAAATTCCCCTTTTTACACTTTTGCATCAAATTAAACATTTTTAATGACATAGAATAGAAATACGAATATATAAATACATATTTATATATGAATATCTTTCTTTTATTTCATTCTCCTCGAAAACTACAAAATACTGATTAAAATCAGTACAAGGTCGTCATAAAATTAGGACACGTGCGTAGGACCTGCGACCTGAGGGTGCCGAGCCATTATGTTATATTACCGTTAAAATTTCATTAATCTGGCGTTTCTACCGATTATGAAAATTGATGATATTTTCCCGTAATAAATCGACATAGATTTATAGATTAATGATTTTCGGATTTTTTCCTTAACATGTGCTAGAAGACCTTCCTTCGTGCCAAATTTCAAGGTTCTAGGTAAACCAGAAATACCTTATATGTTTTATTCTCAAAACCTAGTGGATACTTCTTAGTTGACCTAGAATCTTGAAAGTTGATATGAAGGAAGATCTTATACCACAAGTAAAAGTAAAAATTCGAAATTTATCAATTTATAATTCTATGTCGATTTTCTATGCGATTTTCCATAATCGGGATCTTCAAAGCCAGATTATAGGGGATCCGTGTTTTCTTTTTAAGGTATGGAGCCCTAAAAGAGAAGAAAATATGAGCTTCAATACAAATGCATACAAAATGGGGAGTCTAAAAAATCAAAAGATCAAAGTCGACGGCCCTATTGACCCATGCTTTTATCAGCCCTGTGAACTAGTTTTTCGAGGTTACTTCAATTATTTATGATCGTACTTTAAAATTACTTTTAAAACGTTTTTTTTTTTTTTTTTTTTTTTTTTTTTTTAAATCTGAATTGAAATGATAATATGAAAATCATCTTTGTCATTTTACATATGGTCTGCTATCTTTTTTTATTTACATGATCACTTAATGCCCATATAATATGTAAATCATGTCTGACATCTATATTGTGAATAACGTCAAAAGGGGATATTTTGAGACGCTTTTTATTTTAATATACTTTCAATACTAGCTTGAAAGTAAGAACATTTATCACTGAAATTATATTTTGTTCTTTGTATAATTTCTAAAAATGAGACTTCATCTCTCATTATAGAAAAATAAACGTCTAAGATTTTTCATGATTGTATGAAAAATCTTCCATAACTTTATTTTTCAAAATATGCCTGTTCTACTTCATTTATAATAGGAAAGAAATTTATACTTTTTTAAAGGGAATGTTGGCTTATATTGTAATGAAGCTATTTTTTAGTAAAGAAATCATTTCAGTTTACAGAAAGGTACTGGCACCTGAGCGAAGAGTAAGAAACTGTTAACGTTGTGCAGAAAAAACTGTATTATTTATAATTTTTATCTTATACCAGTGGATCCGTGCGGATTTCGCACTGCCAGTCTAATATTTTATTAGATGCAGGTTTAAATTTCTAAAGAAAAAAATTGTATTAAAAATATCTGCAAACAACAATAGTCAAGTCCGAATATCATCTCATTTATTCCATCAAAGTTACAGTAAAAACGGATCGAAGATAGCAACAGAAACGCGCGAGAAAAAAAATAACAATCGTATTTTAACTGCATTAGAAGATGATGTTATCCGCTTCGGGAAAAACATGAAATAAAGAAGAACAAATTGAATACATTTAAAATACGATTTAATCTAATATAACAAAGCATACCTTTTATTCAATACGTGAAATACCACTGCTTCCATCGATCGAGGGTGTGTTTTTCTTCTAAACATTTCAATTTCAAATTTGCTTATTAACCATAAATATAAAATAAACCCGTGCTGAGAAATCATACTTTATCTTTTTTGTACTATTTATTTTTTTATAATCATTGTTGAGCATCATATAATGTAGTGTTTTATTTTTGTGGCAACAGTAATTTGAGGAAAACCTTTCATTTCATTTATTAAAAACAATGCCAATTTAGTTTTTAATTAACTGCAATTTTCAATCAAAAAGCATATTGTAACGAAATGTGAGTGTACTGTGCCAGAAGCCGCTTCGAAAACCTCTCGAATGATACCTTATTCGTTGTTGGGCGTTTCATAAAATTCAAAGAAAAAGGGATGTTGACAACAGAAATAATATATATGATTAACAATCAAATTTTGCATTCGACTTTTAAAATAGATATTTCATAAACCATCATAAGACATCTCTTTTACTAATGTTATGGTTAGAAGGGTTTCTTTCATTCTGTTTTTCACAGATTTTTCTTACTGTATAATTTTAGTCGGATTATTAAAATTGAATAAAAAAAAATCTTGTACGTTTTTTTTCTTATAAAAAAAGAAAAGAAACGCATTGAAAATTAAACATTACTGTCATTCTTCTATCTCGTTCTAAAAATTGCTCTTAAAAAAGCTTTTCTTTTAAAATACTTAATCTTTGGTTTTATATTTCCAAAGGCATTAGAAAAAAAATAATTCTTGTTTCAGTGTCTAATTAAATTAGACATCGTTTGAACATTTAGTCACGACTTTGTTTGCAGTTTGTTTGTTTTTCTCATAAAACTTTATTCGGCTTTATACTATTTTAGTTAACTAGATAATATTTCCAAGTAAATGAGTTCCCATGTGAGAATATCAGTAATTTTATATAACTTCTTTGAGTTTTCGTAGCACATATATCTCAGCAGAAAGAGGAAAAATGAGACAAGACAAAGTGTAATTTCATAATTAATTATTTCTATTGGTATCATTATTTGAGTATTTAGATAATGCTTATATCTCTTCTCGTACCAAATCAATGATTCTCGTTAGGCCCCATTAGTGTAGTATTAAGGGGTTTTATATTCAAAATATTTATAGAATCGTGGAATATTTGGGAAAACATTGATCACACATTGAAGTACTTATAATGTCACTCTATCTATTAATCTATTAATTAAATCTTAATAATAATATGTTAGAATTGAATATTTTTAGCTGAGCCTGCTTTAAAAGTGTGTCTAATTTTAAAAGTTAAATATTTTATAGATTTAATTTTTATCTAAAATGCACATTCTTAATTAAATTTTGAAAATTACTTGGTAGAAATTAGATAACTTTCATACACAAATACTATATTGGCCTTTAATGCCTTGAACCAAACAATACAATTTTAATCAATAACGTCTTTAAAAAATAATATATTTTAAACGTTTTCAAAACTAACTAAGATTAATTAAAAAGTAAAAGTGGGATTTTTTTATTGGCCAGTTTTAACCATATTGCCAAGAGAAAGGCGCCTTCGAGGAGGCATTTTTTGATAAACTGAGACGAATTTCCATCACTGTAACACAAAGAAGAAAAACTAAAAACATTGTGTGTATAGCATTATTTCTCCCTTTATTATATCTCTCGGAAAAATTATTTCTCCGTTTTGCATTTTGCGAACAGCACAGACACTAAGCTTAGTTGACCTTTAAATAGTAATGGCAACCAGTAATTAATATAGCATTTTGTTTGAAAAGCTAAATTCAAAAATTATGTATGTTTAAGTATGCAACATTGTAAAATATTGCTGAAACGTAATCAAATATATCAAAACTTTTTATACAAATCCAAAAAAACGTCGGAATTGCCCCTGATTCTGGAAAACTTTTCCTTATTTTCTGTAACCATTTAGAGTAGAACCAATCTTTATCTCAAAAACCAATGACTTCAGAGGGAAAAACGCTCTTTTATTTTCCTATATTTTAAAAACGTAGCATTTTAGAAAGTTACAGGTAGAAAAGGTGTTGTTTTATTTCAGAAAACTTTATCGTAAATCTTAGAATCCTATTAGTTTCTACGGTTTCTGGTTGATTTTTAAACAAATAGTTTTAGAAAATTAACAAAAAAAAAAAAAAAAAAAAAAAAAAAAAAAAAAAAAAAAGGGCATTTTTGAAAGAGTCGAAAACGCAGAATTCGGCAAAAAAAAAAATCAGTTAATGTTTCATAAAAATTTTACTATTTTTTACGCTTTGCATTAAAAATGAAGAAATTGTTTTTTGTAAATCTTAAGCTATTAGTAATTTTCTTGTTTTATGAGAAAAGCAAACAAACTGCAAACAAAGTCGTGAATAAATGTTCAAACGATGTCTAATTTAATTAGACACTGAAACAAGAATTTTTTTCTAATGCCTTTCTATTAAAGAAATAATGCTTTCAACATAGAACTAACAATATTCAAATTCTAATGTAAGTCTTAAAATTCATATATTTTCAAACAACTTTATTAAACAATCATTCTTCTTCCTTTTTTTTTCTTTCCAGCATTTAAAAATATTTTCTAATTTTTCCTTACTGCTCATAAAATGTCATAATGTATTAGTTGCACTTTAAAAAAAAAATGAGATTTATGAAATACATGTTATGTTTGAAATACTATTACATAAGCCAAAAAAATTCTGTCTATATTTAATAATTATTATTATATAAATTATTATTAAATATACATAGTAAATAATATGGCATTAATATTCACATTATACAATTTGAGCAATTAACGCACAAATCCTATTTCTATGCAAAATGAGAATTGTCCATTGAATGGAATTCTTCTTAGATTATTATTAAATTAGTAATGCAAAAACTATTTTGTATTAAAATAAATGTATTGGAAGATTGTAACAAAGTCATGAAATTTATATAATTAATGTACACGTAGAAAGGCTTATTTTTCTTACAGTTTAATATATTGTATTGCAAAAAAAGAATGTATTTATATAATACTCATTTAATAATTTTTTTCATATAAATAACATATCGCTCCTTTATTTGTATTAAACTGATTAATTTAAAATCATTCTAAGATTAACATTTAGAGGTCTATGTTCCCAAATTAAAACTTCAAATTGAAAATCAATAAAAAAATTAATTTCATTCTTATGCTCTTAAAACAATTGGAAGTTATAACTGAAACATATTATGAGTTTTTGAGATTTCAAATTGTATTTTTGATATAAAAAGAAATCTAAGTTAAACATAGCAACATATTTGTTCTTTTTCCTAGTGCATAATTGAAAAATCCACACATACCTGAAAAACGATCCTATACTTCTACCATTAAGTAAACTTATTAAAATTAATGCACTATTTTTTAAAAACATAAATCAGAAATGTACTTACTGTAAATGCTTGCTGCTCATGCTCTAATTGTCATCGGTCTATAAATGCCAGTTTAGCTTCAAAAGATTGCGAAAAAATGGTTGGTTTGTTTTTTAGTGCGCCTTATAATAAATGTATAAACATATATTTAATGAATTTTGGTTCAAAAAATTTCTTTTAATTATAATTTACAAATTTTACACTTAATTCATAAGTGGGGTTAAATTATAAGGTAAATCTTTCAAAATATTTCACTTATCTGCTTATTATTTAATCTACCCATAAGTAATGTAGAATCTTTTAAGAATCCAATATGGGGGAATAGTTAGAAATGATCTCTGTCCGCATTTGGGAATACTACAAAGCATTTTCGCTTCATTTTAATGATGTGTCTTTAATCTAAAGAATTAAAAGATGAAAAAGAAAATTTATATATTTAAACAATATCTTGAACTTTATTCGTATTGTAAAAGGTTAAAATGCGGAGTATAAACCATAATTTTCATTAAATGTCTATTTTTGATATTAACCTAAAAATAAATTAAAGGCTGCATTGATTTTATTTTTAACACATCATACAGTCTGTGTACAAGAATATTTTATGACTTCCTTTTATGATCCCCCCATCTCCCCCATATTTTATTCAAATAAAAAATAAACATTTTAACACTATTTCTATCGGTGTCAAATGACAATTTCTAATGTTTTGATTTATGCTCATTTTGCTTGTAATTTTAAAAATATGTCTTCAAAGTCTCCAATGTATTAAAAATGAATTATGATTGTGTTAATATAAAACTACAAGTAAAATGATAACCATAAATCAAAATCTTTTAAAAGATATCATTTGACACCGCTAGAAATAATGATAAACATCCTTTTCAAAAAAATTGTTTTTTTTTTTTATATCCAAACAACTTTTCTTTTCTATGTAGAATACATCATTAAATTAATGGAATTTATTGATCGTTTAATAAAAATTTTTCCTACATCTAAAATCCAAAACATTGTTGACTTTAAAAAATAAGTGCAATTTTAATGACAGACGTAATTATTTTAAATTATAAAAAATTGTTTTCTGCTATCGTTTCATTCGTATTTCATTTAATATTCAGTGACAAATATGTCTGTTGAAATGAAAACAAGAAACTTAGAGTGTGTTTAAATATGCTAATTAATGAAAATAATGTCGAAGATTATGTTGATTTTTAAAATATTTTGATTTCAGATCGTTAAGTACGAAAAAAATAAAATTATCATTAAGTAGCATTTTTGTATGTAAAGAACATAGTATAACAAGAATAAAATACGTATATTTTGAAAGCATTGCTTAAAAATACTTTGAAATTATTGCTGAAATATTTGAATAAAATGTTGACATAAATGCTGGCACGGAAAACTCTTTCTTATAAAATACTGATAATTTCATAATACTGACTTTTAAATATTTTCTTTATACTGCCGAGATCCAGCAGCAATGATATTAAATTGTAAATAGCTATAATAGTAAGGGAATGAATATAATACTCCTACAATATATGTCTTGATTAATCATTGGAGATATAAATGTAAGTTTCTGAGAAAAATAAAATGGGCAAAAATCTACAAGGGGTAAATGCTTAAAAGTCTATCTTCTAAATAAGCTATTTGATTTATATTTTGATATTTTTTGATATTCCCTATAATCTGTCTTGGATGTATCTTATAACAAATTTCTCAATCATGTGTATCATTTCTAGTATCAATATCTCTTTTTCTATTCACATACAAAACACACGACAATGGATAAAACACTGAATTATGCCCTCCAGACGAAAAATGTCGTAATATTCCAACTGGACGAAAAATCCTGGCCCCGAACATTTTTCTTTCAGTTGGAATATTACAACTCGTATGATTTCTTTACCAATTTCAATAATTGTGTAAAAATTAATCTAGTGTAATCACGTATCCAGCGTTTACTGGAGTTCCATTACCTGCGATCTATTCTGTTTAGCTGATTAAAATATCAAACCAGATGCTATGATCAATAAGGTTAACTGAATGAATTATGCCCTCCAGATTCCACCGGGAGAGCTCAGTTGGTAGAGCATGGCAGTTTCAGTCAAGAGATCCCAGGTTCGAATCCTGGCCCGGACATTTTTCGTCCAGTTGAATATTACAACTCGCACATTCCTATAGTTAGGTTCAGTTCGAAATCCCCCAGTCAGTTTTCCCGCCGCCTGCGTGGAGTGTAGTAGTGACCCTCCTTGTCTCTGACTTTTGAATGTTCATATTTTATTTTAATGTTCATATTTTCACCCCAATTGATTATTTTTCTCATTTTATAAATAAAAATAACAAAGGTTGTGAATATTTTGGGAAATATGTAGGTTTGTCATAGCGGCCTTTCAGGTACACTGCGCCCAAACTTGTACTCAGGTTTGTGTTTTCTATTTTTTGTTTCTGATTTGCTGCTGAAATGGCCCGTAAAACCTGCAATTTGTCTAATCAGTAACTGACATGTGATAGGGCTAAGAGAACGGCTAAACCCATATTTCGATCTGGTCGCAGTAATTACTGCTGGTGATTGGTTTACTACAATAGACATCATCGATACGCCTATATTCGGAGTTTTGTGCGTAATTTCAATGTTCATTTAATTTTTTGGCATGAAAACTTAAATTTCAGTAATTTTTGTTTTTTGTTTTACTTTCTTTGAGATTAATAAATGTTTCTTTTTTTAATCAAATTTCGAATTTTATCATTTTGTACTTCCTAGTGAAGGTCACTGATCATTTTAAGAAATTTTAAAATTACGTTAACTAGGTGCTAATGACAATAGGTGTCTGTCAGGTGCATTACGAGCGAACCTGGGTGTCTTAGAGATGCGTCTGACGGAGGATTAAAAATGGTTTAGTTATCTTCTTTGATATAGGTCTCTTGCATGATAAAAATGGATTAGAACCTAAGACGTAATCGATTCATAATGTTCAAGTTACAAGATTCTCTTGAAACTTTTCTTGCAACATTCGTGCTGTGTAGCCTAAAATGCTTTATTACGAGTTTCTGTAACTTCTTAGGAGAGCATTCCTATAAATTCAGATTTGCGTTCTGAAAATGGACGTTTTTTTCCGGTAAATTAGAAAAATTCTCATATGTGCGTCGTCTCTCTTGACTGTACATGATTTAAATTAACTACAAATTTCAAAAGAGGAAATGTAAATATAATTCCGTCACTTGGTAAATTAAAAGTATATGAATCATTAAATAAATTATGAAATGGAAAAGTAATAAAATTTGAGTAAACGGAATTCGTTATTTGAACTTTTGCTCATTATTTATTTACATAAAAGTGATAACAGCGTTAAATTTGTTTAACATTTTCTAAAATCTCTGTTTCTTTTCTTCTTGTTAAAACTTTTAAATTAAAAAAATGGATATATTGCTATAACTTTCAAGTACGCTTTTAGAAAATTACTCAGATTGTTTCATTCATTTTCTATGGTATATCTTGAGCATTGACAAAGAGCAACTTCTGGAATTAATCAACATTTGTTACAAAGAAACATTTTCGCGATAACGGTTGACTGCAGAGGTATCCTTTTGTAGCTAAATAAGAAACGATTGCCCATCTTTTGTGAGTGCTTCTTTTCTGAAATTTTGATAAGAAATAAATGTATAATTCTGTTTCAATAAAAAAAATATAATAGCTATACTAGACACAATTTTCAATTTTGGAACTCTTTTTTACATTACTTAAGAGTATGTGAATGCTGTTTATTTATACTTTATATAAGTACTTGCAAAACCCGCGGCTTTACTCGCGTAATTGTTGAAATATGCCAAGTGGTACTCGTGTGCCTATTTTTATTAAAGGAAATTTTACTGCCAAATATAATACAAAAATTACTAATTAAAACATATTTTGAGTAAACTTCATTCTTATACTGCATTAGGCGAACATGAGATTTAATTAATGAAATGAGCTAAAATTAATTCCAAATAAATGGTAATTTCGAAGATTTTCAAGGTTTTCCGCTCAATTTATTTTTTATTTGAAATTTAGTAATTTTCGAAAAATGTTCTTAGTGAAAATTTAAATCTTAAATATAATTGCCGTGCCAAATTCGAACCTTCTAGTTATCCAAGCTTCTATAACAACTATATCACAGAAATCGTAATTTTACAACGTATTTTATCCCTGCACACTTTAAATATTCATTTTTTTTAAACTGTACTGGGGATGTACTTATGTCTCTGAAGTAAGAACCATGTAAAATTTCAAGTTTCTATACTTAACAATTTCAGATAAATCATAGTTTAGAATGTTTTTAGAATGCTTCCTATTCATTTCACACTTTTATATTTAATTTTTTTTAGAAATTGTTTTTAGCCTGCACTTACAGCTTAAAAATAAACCACCATGATAAATTTCAAGTTTCTATCAATCAGCTTAACAAAAATCGCAATTTTAGTACTTTTTTGCTTCTGCACATTTTTAAATTTCGAATTTTTAAAAAACTGTTCTATGCGAGCATTTACATCTTGATCATAATACTTTCTTACACTACACGTGTCTGGAAAGTAAAAATGCAGTAATTTTCATCATTGTTAGTGTACAATATTTGTAATATTATTCCACAACTATTTAAACAACAAGAATTGCAAAA
The DNA here is from genome assembly GCA_963931845.1 of Maratus michaelseni. Classification (NCBI taxonomy): domain Eukaryota; kingdom Metazoa; phylum Arthropoda; class Arachnida; order Araneae; family Salticidae; genus Maratus; species Maratus michaelseni. Next base: position 104,416,359 of record OZ007588.1, on the reverse strand, counting down.
CAAATTTAACAAAAATCTCGTTGCTTATTTCGAATTATATTGGTTTACTATTCAGACGCTATGTTCGGGACTATGAGCGTCCCCCTACTTTTCTTTCCAGCACTAAATTACTGCCTTTATATTTCTTGAACTATGTCATATAGAACTATTAGTAAATTACAAAGTTGCTAGATTTTGACTTTTCAGTAAAAGGAAAAAAATATATTCTTTTGAAATCTCTTGACCACAAAAGTTTCATTTGATTGCTGAATTTCACTCAGATGCACGTCTTACACGAGTTATTTATATCTATATTAATAAAAGAAAATTTCGCTGTGTGTGTGTGTGTTTGCCTGCGATGGATAGCAAAATCTGGCCCACCTAGAAGTCTGAAAATTTAAGTGTGGATAGTTGGATAGTCCAAGATCTGGCCATGTGCACCTGAGTATCAGAATTTTAATATTTTGATAATTACTCAAGATATTAATTAGATTCTCATTAACCATCGCTTCTAAAATGACATCTTTTAAGACAAACTGGCTAAAGAAACGAACAGGCGCATTGGATTTGCAAGCGAAAATGAACGAATTCGAAATTATTTTACTAATTAGCGAATTTTAAGAAAACTAATTGAGATATTAATTTGAAAATTTCTGAGCATATGTAAAAAAAAAAAAAAAAAAAAAAAAAAATTGCATCTGACTATGTGATTTTTGAAAAATTCGGTCGATAATTTTTCTTAATTTATGCAAAAAAACTGCCGGCGCTAGTGAAAACAATACGAGAAAGTTTCAGACAGGGATCTGCTTTCATTAAAAACTGAACTACAAAGAGATCTGTTTCTGTGGCCGATCCTTCCATTTAATTTGCGAAAATGAAAGGAAATAATTGCCAATTTTTACTAATGAACAAAAATTTAGGTAACTAATTAAGATATAGATTTGAAATAGAGGTCGGGAAGGGGTGTCATCTGCCGGCTATTTTAGCGTAGCGTCTTCGTTATGTTCTAATTATCAGAAAAATGTAATTCTTTTTTTAATGATCGCGTTAATGTAGGTGACGGTGGTTTTCTTGAACAAATTATTCATTATATTTGCGGGTATGGAGAGGGAGGGGGTTAACGCCTTTCTCTGATATTGTAACTATCAAGGGCCCGGGCAACGCCGGGTGGGTTAGCTAGTCCCTAATATATTGAAGGATTTTAAGGTAAATTATGGCCCGTAAGTTATTGAAAAAATGCATACCAAATTCAGTATTTATGAAAGCTTTAATTATTTTCTTAGATATACAATTTAAGCTACGACAAATATACTTTTAGCCAAATTTCTGTATTGGTCGATTTTTGCTTCGAAAAAAAAAAAAAAAAAAAAAAAAAATTGCAGAGAGAACGAGCGAAAATATTCTTGCGATAAACCTCGATTTCAAAAGGTCTGTTTTACAGCTGAATATTATTCTGTTGCATATTGTTGGACAGTGTTTTTCTCCCGAAAGACGGCAGGAAACGTTTTATTAAAAAAACGGAATTAATGATTTAAGGGAATAAATTAGTACGTATTTAAATACAGGATTTATAAAAGCCCAATGAAAACTAAATCACACAAAATCAGAAGAGCACTTGACGTTTTAAAAAGAATTTTCAGCAGTTTATTGAATATTTCATTTATTATTATAAATTTGGATTAAACTGCTAGGAAGCAACATTCTTTATGATACATTTTTTATTATTTTTGATTACAAACGGTGAATTTTCAAATTTTCTAAAAAACAGCTTTTTATCATTTTATAAAATATGGGATTAATAATTTAAGGAATTCACTGAGAACATATTTAAAAACAGGATTAATAATTTAAAGAAATAAATGAGTACATATTTAAATACAGGATTTATAACACGCCAATGAAAATGAAAACAAACTAAATTAGAAAAACACATGACGTTTTAAAAGAAATTTCCAGTAGTTTATTCATGATTGAATTTATTTTTATAAATTTGCATTAAACTACTGTAAAAAGGTAATTTTTCAAATTGTATATAGAGAGAATCTTTTATAATAGTGGAAGGTGGCCTAAAATGATCCTAAAGGCAAAACGATCCACATGTGTTTTCTTCCAGACAGGTCACGCTATCTACAGGGTAACACATAAACTAGTTGTAATAAGTGAAGAAGATGCAATGGCGGTATTCAAGCGATCGAAGTATTGCGCGTCTGAATAGAATTCTTTGAAAAATTGGGCTTTATAACATATGCTATAAGGTAAGCACTAACTTTCATATTTAGTTAGATATATAGTCTTTCATGTACAGAAATATGACTTGGTCTACTTAATGGAGTATGTTTTTAGATGTGAATTACACCTATACATTGTCATAATTACTTTTATGTCCTTTTTTTTGCCGATAAAAAACAATTTACAATTATTTTTAAATGAAGGATCATTTTGCCCTTTCGTGAGGGTAAAATGATCGTTTGGACACTTTTTAAAAAATCTATTTTTTTCATTACTCAATTTGGGTTTAAAATATTATTGAAATATGTTTGTAATGCAAAATATAGTGTAAAACATACTAGCAAAGGGCCAAAGTTTTATTTAAACAGCTATGTTATTTTACACAAGTTTTTCCCTTAAGGGGATCATTTTAGGCCACCTTCCCGTATATATTTAAAATTTGAGAATTTTCAAAACCGAATGTAGTATCGAAACTTTCTGCATACCAGTAGGACATTATACAAGATTATTTATTTATTTTCCGTGGTATGTCTTGAATAGCTTCAAAAAAGAACTGTCAGAAAATTCCTGCATTGATAGATCTTTTGTTGCGAAAAGAGAGAAAAAAAATTCTTGTGTTAACCGTTGATTGAATAAGTTCCCTTTCATAATTGAATGTCACTCATTTGCACATCGTTGATGAGTGTTTTTCTGCTGAAATGGACAGGAAATATTTTAAAAGAAATGGTATAGATATTGCAATGAAATAAAATTAACGCATTCTTAAGAAGCAGCATGGGATTTTAGGCAGCCTAGTCAAGTGAAATTAACCTTTTATAGGTCAATGATTTTTTGAGAGAAATATTATGCTTCAGTCTGCAAATTCCGTTTGAGAGAGAAATTTCTTTTTCAAAAATAAGAAAAATGATAAACAATAAAATAATAAACCTTTAAACAAAACCTATAGAACTTCAGCATTTACAGCATAAAAATTATTGGTACTTTAATGTCAGCCTGGAACCAATAACATATAGATACATAAATTTACTTATATGTATGTATACATATATCCATGCATATGTATGTGTGTATTTATCTATCTATCTATATATATATATATATATATATATATATATATATATATATATACTAGGGGGATCTGCCCCCTACGAGCTGCGCTCGCCAACCCCCGTTCTGACAACGCATGATTTAAAAACACTCTGATTTGATCATCTCTAAAACGATTACGGAAGATTGTATTATAATTAAACAACCAGTGGCGATCTGCTGTAACAGGGTTTCCATTCATTTTCCTTTGACTGAGGGATTTTAAGGTCGAATCAACTGCTGTTGAAACAGATTACAACTGTAACTGTCACCAAAATATATGATTTAGCGCCAAACGTGCATAATCGTGGCGTCGCGTCACTTTCAGTTGACATCAGATGCGTTACACGAGTTAGTTTTTTCATCGGGGAATTTTTAATTCAACGCTTATTTGTCTTTTGATACTTCTCCATTACCCCGTCAATCAATTTTCATTTAAAAAAAAAAAAAAAAAAAAAAAAAAAACTATCGTTAAACTGTAACACCAAATAAACAAATAGAAGAATTTTGACATTGGAAAGAAAATATTATTATTTACGCTGTTTTAAAATTTGCAATAATGGGTAAAAGATATGTCGAAATAAATTGATCTCTCATGAAAATATAATAATTAATTGAAATTGTTTGGAAATATTGTTTTTTTTATCATTTTAAATGTGACGTGAATTTCCCTAGTTACTCGTATTTCTCTTTGTAATATTCACGCGCAAGTATATTTTTATTACGTCATTTTCTACATTTATTGCTTTTAACACGTGATCATTTAAATATTATTTTAAAGTTTTATTTCTGTTTTTAATAGTCTCGTGTAAATACATTTCTTAATTGAAAGGGAATCTTATTACGTGCGCTATTTTACAAATTGGCAACGGTTCAAATAATGGAATTTATGAAATATGAAATAAATCTTCGTCAAAATAATGAAAATTTTGAATAAAAAATTGGCAACGGTTCAAATAATGGAATTTATGAAATATGAAATAAATCTTCGTTAAAATAATGAAAATTTTGAATAAAAAATTGAAATATAACCTGAAAAAATTACTCAAATTAAAAAAGTGATTGCAGTCCGCACTCCGCAAACTTGTCAACTATATCCTTACAAATTATGGTTAAATTCCTGCGGATAGTTTTCGTTCCTATAAAACTTTTTTCAAAAAACTGTTTTGACGAACTTTGATTTTAAATATCTCTTAAAATAATTCTTCGATTTAAAAACTGTTTGCTTCAGCGTGTTTATCGAACATTTCTTTATAAAACTACCAATTTTTAAAATTTTACATGCAATAGTTTTCTAGATATTAGTCCAGAAAGACTTCAAGGCACAAAATCTTAATTGACAGCGGCGGCAGCGGTGGTTACTTTTTTTTAATATAGAGATATATATATATATAAAGTTAATTATTAGCTATGTGGTATTCTGATTACACTATATCATTAATTATCTCTTTGTAGATTTTAGTAGAATGATATTAGAACTTGATATGTTTTTGAAATTCATAGATATTATAATTATATATATATATATATATATGTATGTATGTGTAAGAAAATAAGAACTACATTATACAAAATAGAGCGTGATAATATATATACATAACTAGATGGAACCCGTGAAAACTTGACAGAAAAAAATTACTATAACATTATCTGTAAAATAAGCTTCTTTATTATTTAAAAGGAGGAGAGTATTAAAAAGTGCTTCAAAAATTTTATTTTAAAAGTTTTTTCCCCCAGTGAAATACTGTACTATTTTCGATGCAAACTTCAAACAAACGATCCGTAAACAACTGTGTAATGCAAATCAGTTCGAAATTACAGCCATATTCAAATGTACTTATATGTATGTATGCATATATACATGCATATGTATGTGTGTATTTATACTGCAAGAAAGAACATTTCAAGGCACCTATGAAGTACCATACAAATAGTATATTCCTACGTCCATATCATATTCAGTAAATAAAACAACATAGCAAATAAAGGACACATCTCTCCTCCTGTGATAATGCAACCGAGTGAACATCTATGCCCGGCTAACATAAAAGTACCAAAATATTTTTGAATCATGGAAAGATTGTTTGTCTTAAAGTTTAAAAATGGAGGCCATTCAGTCGTTATTTTCACAATATTATTAGCTAACTGAGTGGAAAGAAGTGATGCAATTTTATGATATATTCTAAATTGTGTGCAGTGCATAATTTTCTAATTCATAAAAAACTGAAAAACAATCAAATACTTTTACAAACTGGTGGCCGTTGTTAAAAAGATCCGCATTATTAACAGAACAAAAAAAATGCCTTTTCTATAATTCGTTATGTTTTAAATTTTAATTGCGTATTGGCTCACATTTAGCTGATGTGAATATCAACTGTGGAGTTATTAAATTCTAATCAAATAACTTATTGTATAAAAATTGTTTCTGTTGTATGAGTATTTTCAGCTTCAGTAAATTTATAGTGTGTTTATTGCTTATCTGCAGTATGTTTTTTCCAAAAATATTTCTTATCATATAGTTGCGTGCAGTAGACACTATGGTTGTAGTGACTGTAGTTGCACTTAAGTTTAGCATAAGACGTCCTGATGTGGCAAGAGGCACCGAAAAATGAACGGAGAAATAGACGAAAATGAATAAGATACATATTCATTATTATTATTATTTTGAATAGAATCTAAGTAATTGTAAATTACTTTTTATAGATCAATTTAATAAAAAGAACTTTCTGATTAGCGTGTTCGTGTATATGTGTATATACATGTGACTATGCACGTGTGCACGTGGCCATTTATATTTTCTGAATAGAACTTATGTTATTTCGTTTGTTTAAAAGATAAGGGATAATTGTCAGATAGAAAACTTTAAATACCACGCGGAGTGGCTAAGAAAACTTACAATAATTACTTTTATTCTACTTTGCAAGTGCAGGAATACTTTTATAATACATCGTCCATTTCTTAGACTGTATTAAAAATAAAGAGTGTCAATTTTATTTAACATATATTATTAATATTAAATGTTTTTTTGGTTATTCTGTCAAATATCTATGAAACTTCCGGATTAAACAGATGATTTTGTTTTCAGTTATCTGAGGTTTTTGATAATGCAGAACAAAATACATAAACTATAGCAGAGTCTGCCATAAAATTCCGTAAAATAATTTTGTTTGGGCTTTCTTTCTATAGAGAAAAGGCTCTTCTTGTTTCTTTATAATATCTCTTGAAATTCCTATGTGAAATAAAGCTTTTCTATATACTTCATGAATGTTCTCCAAATATATTTGATCTTAAAATAGTTTGTGGTAAATTTTAGATTAGATTTAACAAACTTCCTATTTTCTGTGAAATCGATTTACTGTTTTATGATCGCTAAACGTAGAAAGAGTAGAACTTTCAATTTTTAATGCAACATGGATAGTTTTACGTTGTTTTCTAGGAGAGACATTTTTCAAAGAAACTTGTATTGTAACAGTTTCTAAGGAAAATATTATTTCCTTTTCGCTTTCCAGTTGCCAAAATCTCCAATTGAAGCAACAATTCAACAGAATCAACAATTGAAGACCTGAGTGGAAGTATAGGTTACGTAAAAGAAAAAAAATCGAAAAAAATAAAGTGAAAAGTTTTTGTTGTAAATTTCTTGACTTATTTTCTTCTTAATGTATTATATGTTTAAATATTAACAGACAATACTTAAATCTCTCAAACAAGTACTAACACTTAATTGTCAAATATTTATTAAGACATAGAAAACTAGTCGTTGGGGAACACCGTAATACTTACCCACCCTGGATATGCATAATATAAAATATGAAAATAAAACATTTGTAAACTATTTATAAAATGCATTGCAATTCGAATAAAATCCTGGATTGATGACGTCATAAACTTTAAATGCTATATTACTGAATTCGTAAAAGAAATATCCTTATAACTTCAAAAATGATAATCATATTATCTAAGAATTTACTGCGTCGGATTAAGCATCTCATTACCAATTAAAATATATCTTTGAATTGAAATTTGGATGAAATACAGGGTCATGAAAAATCGAAAAGTATGGAAAATAGGATTACAAATATCTCGGCAACTCATTGTCTGATCGACTTTATTCTTTATGCAAAATTTATGTTTTTCTATTGCCTTTTATATTCACTCCGTAAAATAAACAATTTCGAAAATTTTTATCTACCTTTTATCTGGGCGAATATTTCGTGAGTCCGAAAAAAATATTTTCGGATAATCGAGGTTACTGAAATTCAAGAAGCTTCTTCTCATTATTACATACTAAGTACATACCAAATTTCAAGTCTCTATCTCAATTTGTTCGGGAGATAGAGCGTTTACAGACGCACACACAAACAGACAGACGGCAATATTTTTTTCTAAAAATATGTTTTTGGAATCTCCAGTGTCTGAAACGTGAAAATACGTCAAATTTTTTTTTTCGATTTTTAAAACGATTACAAGACTTACCCTATTACGTATGATGGGTAAGTAAAAGGGAAATGATAATTGCAAAAAACACACTTTTTTACACTCTTTTATGTAACTCAACTTAATTTTTAACACTTTCCAACATATTTGAAAAGTGTTTATGAATTCGGTTTGTCTGTCTGACATCTGCCGTCTGTCCATGCTCTAACTCGCGTAAATATACTCGGGTTGCCATGCAATTGCTATATGATATTGGTGTTATATGATATTGGCTTGTGTGGTATTGAAAATGAAGTGTGCACCATTTATAGTGCATTTACAGGAAATGTCGGAAGAGTTCAGTTACATTACGGTCTATGGAGAAATATCGGTTGCGGTGCATTTTAATGATGATAGACTATTTCAAACATATTGAAATTGATATATATGACTGAGGTGCACTGCAAGATACTTATTATAGAAAAAAGCGTGCATAGTATTCATCATTCGTTTACAGGGACAAACAAAAAAATTCGGTTACAGCACTGTCTATCAATAACAATTGCATGAAGTGCGTTTTAATTTGTGGTAAACGTTTTTTAATTTAAATGAATTTTTGTATATTACTGGGTATATATAAATTCTAAAGATGCTATACAAGGCTGCACAAAAGATCTCGGGTACGTTTCCGTTCATTGGCAGAATTTGCTGTAGGGGATTTTTCAACTGTGCGATTGCACATTAAGTCCCATTCCTCTGCAATTTTCTTTCCAAATTTTCAATGCTTCTTCAACATAAATTTAAAAAAGTGTTGGAGAGTCACAACATCCCTGTCTGAGTCCTTTATGTGTTATAAAACCTTTTGACAATTTTTGGCCTATTTTAATCTTTGTTTTTGATAGTCTGTAAAGTTCTTGAACTGCTCGAATAATAATTTGATTTATATTCATTTCCTTTATTTCATTGTATTAGAAAATGAAATTCCTTAATAATGATCTGTTAGTGTCGGAAAGTGTTTCATAATCTATACTTGATGCATGATTTTTTGTTCTTCCTATTTCCTACAATTGAAAAAGATTCAATAAAGTTCGGAAATAAACCCTTTTCGATACATCACAAAAATAATAATAATCACACTTGAAATTACCTGCCGTCTTTTCATTTTAGACGTCATAAAAATATAAATTATTAGCCTTTGTTATGTAAAAATTGATTTTTCATTACTTGGAGAAAGGTAATTTCCGTCAAAATCAGTCACATTTTACTATTAAAATTAATTTAATTCCAGTCAATATTTCGTTTGAAATAAAACACATTTATTGAAGCCGATATTAAATAATATCCAATTTCATTCTCTGTAAATTGCGACTGAGCAAACTGCATAGAATAAATGTGTTTACATAAATTGAAATAAACATCGAATTATTCCTTAACAGATTAATTTCATCTTCAGCAGAATTTTATTTTTTCTCAATTCGTGGAATTGAAATTCCAAAAATATATTTCATTTGAAGAAAGAAAGATATTGAAAACTGAAAAGAAAATATCTTCAGTAACGATTTTAAAAGATTGATATTATTTTTTTAAATTAAAGATTACATAAGGCTTGAAAATTCTTTGAACAAATATATATATATAGGAACTTTTATGAATCAATTAAAAACAAATGAAATCTTTCTATAAATTCCTGCAATAACTTCATTTTTTTTTCCAATGAAAATTAAAGTTTAGTGCATTGAAAAAGGAAACAAAGAAATATATTTCTTAATCTGCGAAAATATAATATAAGCACGAACGAAAATACACATTTTCCTAGTTACCCGCGATTTTGAAAGGCGTTCGTTTATCTTTACAAATTTCGGATACCGATGAATTTTTGAGATTTAAAGAAGCATTTATAAAAACAAAGTTTCCTTTGCTGCCTTACTTTTTGGATACGTTTTCGAATAGTTATTCAATTTTCTGAACGTAGAATATAAGTTTTCCGGATGATATCAATTTATAAGTAAATAGTTTTATGTTCATATATGCTAATGGCGCCCGGTGCATGTAAAATCCGTCGTGGTTGCAAAGTCCTCTAAGTTCCCTGTGAATTATACCTCTGGAGGTGCCTAGTCAGGTGAAGGTCTCGTCACCTGATCAAGGTTCTAAATTACGAGATCAACTCGCATAACGATGGCATGACGTATGGGTGTCATGCCAAGCCCAGGTCCATACAAAAAAAATAACATCAATTAGCAACAAAACAAAAATGGGAACAAAACAAAGTTCATATATGCTGTTGCACCACACAGCCGTCACTATAGACGCCACATAGCACCACACAGCCGTCACTATAGCCGCCACATAGCACCACACAGCCATCACTATAGCCGCCACATAGCACCACATAGCCGTCCTGCCAGCAATGGCCAGCCGTTACGCGGCATCTCTTCAGTGACGATACGCGTCCCGGTGTCAGCACTAAACCCGTTTAAGCTAGGGAAACCTAGAAGGTAGAGGCATGGTCGCCGATCTAAAAAAAAAAAAAGTAAATAGTTTCATGGACAACAAACATGTTAAACAGACAAACATGCTAAATTAACAGCAGTAACATTAAAATGGATATTGTTTTATAACTCTTGCCTGTTTACCTTGAGTTACGAGCTATAAATGTTAAGTGTTGATAGCATACGTGAAAACGATATTCCGGTTTGCGAAAACATATTACTGCACTGTAAAAGCTACTCGAAAATGTTTTCAAAGAATACGAGCAGCAAAAAAATAAATAAATAAATAAATAAAAAATAAACTTGATATGCTTCTTTAAATCTTGAAAATTGATTGGTTTCTTAATTTCTTTAGATAAAGAAATACTTTTCGGAACCGTAAGTAGCTTGGATGAGGTTATACAGGGTATCCACTCTCAACAGTGTCCAATGGCTAATTCCTAAACCGTTATTCATAGACATATAGTTCCAGTTGCAAAAATGTTTTAAATGAGGTAAATAAGTATAAAGTAAAAGTTATTTGGGTCAATAAAAATATTTATTAAAAAGTTACGAAATTAAAATTTTTATACGCCCCCCCCCCCCCGGTCCTATAAGTGATAGTTAGTAAAATGTTGCTATTACACTAACAAGTGAGACCAAAAAAAAGTCCCATTCATCTAACACTAAAATTGACCGAGTTATGAAAATTTGAGTTGCATGACTTATACCAATTTTCTGCATCTGAATACAGATGAGTTGGGCCATGCCTCGAGGGATCGTACACAAAGTGCTTAAAGTATTAGTAGAATTTATTTCGCGTGTATCTGCACTTTAAGAGAAAGTAGTCACATCGTACAAATATTAAGACGGTGTTAATTTTTATTAATTAAGTTTCAGATTGGTTAAAATAATTGTATTTTAACGTATGTTATATTTTGTAAAGAATTGATATTGTTGCTTTTCTTCATTTCATTTGACAAACATTCTGTTATTTTTTCACTTATATTTTTAGTACACGTTGTATAGTTTGCTTTAATATGTCAGAATGAAAATAGGTTTCAAATTTATATTGTAATGTTAATTTTACTCTCAACTGTTATTATTTTTTTTTTAATATCTGACGATTATTTATATTTTTAGTAAATTTGAGAATTATATTTTTAGTAAATATTTCGCAACAAACAAGATGCTTCAACTTTAAAAAGCTATTACTCTGTCAGTTTTAACTCGGTTTACTCGGTTATTCGTAAGAGAATGGAACTTTTTTTTGTCTTACATGTCAGTGTAATAGGAAAGTTTTACTAAATATCACTTATAGGACCAGGGGACCGTATAAAAATTAAATTTCGTAACCTTTAAAGAAATGTTTTTATTGACCCAAATCGCATTTAATATACTTTATTACCTTATTTAAAACTTTATTGTAATTGAAACTATATATATATATGACTAACAGTTTAGGAATTAGCCATTGGACACCGTTGAGAGTGGACACCCTGTATTTTGTTTTCATTCGTATTTATATTATATTCCCGTTGATAAAGTAGCACGTGTCTGTTTCTCCAGTGTGTTTGTTAAAATTTTAGCACGACTTATATTTTGTAAATCCTATAAATTTAATGCGAACTAAACAAGTTGCGTAACCACAACTTTAAAATTGCTTTTTAAAGATCGGCTACATAAATTGAAAAAAAAAAAAAAAAAAAAAAAGATATTTTTATTGAATCGTTTCCCTCTAGAAATGAAACTTTTGCGAAAATTATTTGAGACTTTGTAGTAAACCCGATTCTGGAAGCATTTTCCTTATCTGTAGAAAATTAAGAGACGAACCATTAAGAAGCCTTGGGAAAAAGTAGGTTCCCAAAATTAAAAGTCCCTTTTCTCCTAAATTAAAAAGGTAGCTAAAATGCCCCTTTTAACATTTTCCAACATAGTTGAAAAGCGTTTATGAGTTCGGTTTGTCTGTCTTCCGCATTCCTGTCTGTCTGTCTGCCGTCCGTCCGTGCTCTAACTCACGTAAATATACTCCAGTTGCCATGTGATTGATATATGTTATTGATGTTTAGTATGGTCTGTTCGGTATTGAAAATGGAGTGTGTAGCTTATATACTTGAATTACAGGAACACTTAAAATAATTCTGTTACATTACGGTCGCTGGAGAAAATCATTTGCGGTGAACTTTAATAATATTACACTATTTCAAGCATATTGAAATTGATATATATCATTGAGGTGCACTGCAAGAGACTTTTTATAGAATAAGGTATACATAGCATTCATCACTCATTTACAGAGACACTCAAAAGAATTCCGTCACATTACGGTCTATAGGGAAAAAGGTGTATTTTAATAATGTTACACTATTTCAAACATATTTAAATTGATATATATCACAGAGGTGCACAACAGTGGGTTTACTATAGAATAAACTGTACATAGCATTCATCGTTCATTTACAGGGAGACACAAAACAAAGACGGTTACAATAACGTCTGCTATAATAATTCAATATTAAATGCTGGAAGTGCGTTTTTAGTTGCGGTACGCATTTTTAAATTTCTCATCTTTTGCATATTACTTGGTGTATATAAATTCTATAGATCCTACACAGGGCTGCATAAAATATCACGAGTACATTTCTGTTCATTGACGGAATTTTCAACTGTGCTATGCTTTTCCTAACTGAAGTAAATTTTAGAATACTATGTAGTATATATACAAATCTATAGCTATATAGTACTGCACGAAAGAATTCGGTTACTTTTCCGACTATTGGCGGTAATTGCTGGTGTGGTGCTTTCAAATGTGTTATGCGTTTTCCAAATTGTTTACATAGACACCATATCTTCCACCATATTTTACTGTGAAGTTTTGTACTGTGAAAAATGTATTGTGGAAATCTACTGTGAAGTCTTGTTGCAGTATTCTAAATGTGGTTGAAAGTGTTTTATAATCTATGCGCACCCCAAGATTTTTCTTTCTTGTTTTATAAAGAATTGTGTCTGCAAACCTCCGAATTTTTTTTTTAATCTGAGATTTCCGATTGGCTTTCTTTAAATGAATTCCAGGAATTCAAGAAAAAGTAATATTTATTCAAGAAATATAAATATTTATGATAGTTTTTTACTATTCATTGTCAAAAATCTGCAGCAAACTGTGCAATCCTTTGACAGTTTTTGAAGATAACGGTTACTTGACCATCTTACGAAGCATACCTGACCCTATTATAGACCATCTTACGGTCAGCGTAGAAGTAAGTTGCGGTTATTTGACCGTTTTCTATTAAAACGTTCAAATGACTGGACAGTTTGCTGCAAAATGTTAAACAGTGTAGAGTTATTGTTTTGAAACATTTATGAAAAGCTCTCTAATGCCAATATCAAAGATGTATGAAAAAACATTCTAAAAATAGCATTTTATTTATTTCTCTGAAACTATTAAATACATTTGTCTGAGTTTTTTAATCATATTATACTTTGTCAGTGAACCCGTGAGAAGATTTCGCACTGCAGTATAATATTTTTTAGCAACATCTACTATTTTTTAGATACAGGTTTAAACTTCTAAAAAAAAATAAGAACTAAAAATATCTGCTAACAAAATTAGTCAAGACAGAATATCATCTCATTTATTCCACCAAAGTTACAGTAAAAACTGACCGAAGATAGCAAACGCAATATATATGTCGTATTTCCAAGTTCAAATCCGGGAAGAAAAGGCAGTCGTGCTCGTGATAAACAGGGTTAGCTATGTGATAGGTTTCCCTTTTAGCTCGCATCAGGCGGCCGTGTGGTATCATCAACAACAACAAGAAATGTCAGTCCATATTTTTAGTCGAAGAACATTTTATTTCCAGTTAAAAACATCTCTTCAGGGAAAATGCTCATTAGCCAACGCTAAACGAAAAAAAAATCTCCACGTTCCATTATTTTCTAGAATCCGTCCCGATTCTTTTAGCAAACACCAGCGTCCAAAAATCCTCTCCGAATCAGGAGCATCGCGTTTTTAAACTAGCTTGCGTAATAATACAGAATACGTCACGTGACCCACTTCTATCGAATCAAAAGGTATCTTTTGGAACTTTATCAATATTTCCGGTGGATTTATTTTGTCGTAAAATGACTTCCTTACCGCCAAAAACTTTCTACGCCCTTCCAGAATATTCCATAATCTCGTACCAGATGCCTGCCATATCAACAAACAAGTTTATCTGTTTTGAGGCTGTAGCTAAACTTCGAATTTAATACGTAATAAAAATAATAAGAAGAAAAGAAAATTAATCTTTATAAAAGGGAAAAAAAAAAGAAAGAATTAAAGTTTTTCGGAAATATTTTAATAGACATTTGATATTTAATAATAGGATAACTTTATGAAATAAGGTTTTTTGAGCGGAATATTTTAAGAGATACGATATTTTAGCATTTAAATAAAGAAGTTATAGCAATTTGACCACACGGGAATAATACTAATGAATTTTAATAATGGATTAAAATAAAGATGTTCTATTTAAAGAATAAATTAAAAAAGCTATCGCCATTTTTAGACTAGCTACTTTCGAATAAATATTATTAAGTCGATTAGGACAAATTGACTTTACATATGGATAGTAAAAGGCTATTTTAAGAATGAGAATTATTTTAATAAGCTGGGTTATATACCGAATATTATTGAATGGACAAATTTTATAGAATAATTGCGGAAAAAAAAATTAAATTTTGTAATATTATCCCCCCTCCCTAAAGATTTTGGATGAAGTTAATAGTTAAGTAACTGTAAATTCAGACAATATAAATTTAATACTTTAGAAATTTGAATTTTGACTAGTATAAATTTAGAGACTGCCAGCAAGGAGATGGGAAATTTCTGAAACAAAAACAAAATAATAGTAATCAATTAAAATTAATAGGTAAATAAAAATAAAGCTACGAGCATTTCCCCTGTAAAGTAATACAAGAAATGGTTACAATCTCACTTACCATTTGTAAGTGCACAAGAAAAATACAATAACAATAAATAATAAATATTAATAAACAAGAAAAACAGGATAATAATAGTAACAGAATTTTGCTTTTACCAAGTTCACAAGCTTTAGAATAAGTAGTCACTAACAAATTGTTAAAACAAAGTTAAAAAAAATTCGACTTCATTCAAATTTGAGTTCATTAGATCCAACTGTTTTATTTCAGTCTCTTTCTTGGATCGTGATAAGTCCTCATTTTGTTTTTAAAAAAAAATGGTTACTGCAGTCCCTTTCTTAAAAATACAGTTTTTATGTAAAGGCTGAAAATAAAAACATTACTCCATCAAAATTTTAAAACTGTAGTCATTCTTACCAATACTTTATAATGACTTTATAATGCTAGCACTTGTCACAACATCTTTCTCTTTCTCTTAAGTATCACAGTAAATTTCTCACATAATAAACAAGTCAAATTATCTCTTGGTCGTTTATTGTACTTGGAATATGTTATCTTTGTTATATTCCTGTGGGATTTGTTATATTTCTGTTGGGATCCCAACATCTTTAACTAATATTTGTCAAACATTTTTTCACTAATAAATAATATAACTCTTCAATAATATAAATAAATGCTATAATAAAATTCAATTCATAAACATAACAATAATAACTTTCAATATAACTAATACTTCTCAACATATGTAGTAATTCATAATATAATTCAATAGTAGAAATAATAATATTATAATAACAT
This sequence comes from Maratus michaelseni, assembly GCA_963931845.1. Lineage (NCBI taxonomy): Eukaryota > Metazoa > Arthropoda > Arachnida > Araneae > Salticidae > Maratus > Maratus michaelseni. The sequence continues at coordinate 104,400,466 of OZ007588.1, read as the reverse complement.
TTGTATAATTTAAGAAAATATCACAGTTTGTTTATTTATTGTTAGGGAAAATATTGGTTGAGGATAAAATAATTACATAGCAAATAAATAAATTTCTTATTTTTTAATCATATAAGAAAGTATTTTTCCCAGTCGAAAGTATACAAAAAAAAATATAATAATAATTTCTAAATCCAAATAAATTTAAATCTAAATATTTAGAAATTAAACTCTCAACCAGTAGTTCCTTACAATAATTTTTTCCTCTGATACCCTTTTACAAAATTATACTGTTAAGTTATAAGTATTCATATCCTAAATGCAGAGAGTTGTTTTTTTGGCAAACTTAGAATAAATAAAGACAATACATAACAATAAAAGATGTTAATTTTGGCTGAGAACTGGAATACAAAGGCAATTTTGTTTAAATACTTAATTTTCTATTGTCACACAAAACAATCACTGTAAAATCACATCATCACTATCCAATCATTTATATAATTATAGAAATACTTATAAACGGTTACTATTTGATTATCTATTGAAGTAAATAACATAATATTAAATTTTTGAAACAATTGGTTTAAGAAAAAGTAAATAAAGTAAAAATAGTTTATTTTGATATAGAATTAAAACATTTAATTTCATTTTTCAACATCAATTTGACAATTCCTAAAATCAAAATACACATCTTATGCCTGCATAAGGTGTCTACTCAACCTCAAAAACTCTCAAAAACAAGTAAATATTTTAGTTGATCAGGCTAAAATATAACTACAATGTTGAAATAAAAGCTGTGACATTTATTTTAAAATTTTAAAATATTAAACTTTCAAAAATGGGTAATATCTCTGTTGTACACCAAAGACATACCTGATAATGTTGAAACTAGAGTAATAAGAGATATTTAAAGAATTAGAATTTATTCTATTGTTTTTACTTTAGTTTGATTTTGTGATGGTGATTGTGATGTCTGTGGTGATTTTGATTGTTGTTTGGGTTGCTCATGAAATAGTCTGAAATTATCTGGTGCAAAATAGGGTCGTAATTTAGACACATGTACAATAACTGAATTTAATTTAGTCTCATAATTAAATTTGTCTATTTCATAGGTCACATCAGAAAGTTTATTTATTATTTTGTATGGTCCAGAGAAAGTAGGTTCTAATTTTCTAGTGTTAGGATATTTAAATTCTTCACAAATTACATAATCTTGTATTTCTAGTGGAGATTCGACAAATTTTTTATCATAGAGTCTTTTACTTTTAAGGTGGAATTCACAAGTTCGCGGTTTTGCAATTTTGAGTGCTTTATTAACAGGAGGGTAATAATTTTGATTTAAAGGAGATTCATAAGGTAATTGACCATAAAATAAATAGGCAGGTGGGAATTTGGTTATGGAATGTGGTGTGTTATTGTATTCTTGGATGACTTAGTCTAATAATCTAGTCCAAGGTATTTTAGAAGAAATGGAATTAACTTTACATTTAAGTCTAGTAACTATAGTTTGGTTCACTCGCTCTACCTTCCCATTGGTTTGGGGGTGATGTGATGATGTAAAACGTTGTTGAACATGATATTTTCTGAGGAATTTTTTGAATCTTGGAGACCTAAAAGATTTATGTCTATCGCTAAGTATTGTTTTAGGTGCTTGAATATTGAAAATTTGTTTTAAACAGATAGTATATGTTTCGGTAGTAACACTTTTGGATGGAAAAGCCCAAACAAACCTAGTGTCTGTCTGCCTGCCTGCCCGCGGATTTCTCCGTAATTATAACACCTAGGACTCAGAAAATTTTGTCATGTGTAGATGTTGTCACCGGATAGTATACCTCGCGGCCGGATTTTTAAATTTTAATTTAGATTTAAAAAAAAATTAAAACGTGTATATGGAATTTTGGGTTCGAGGCTATTTCAAGCTCCTCCCATGAAATAGCCTCGGCAACGAAGCAGCCAGCCAATGAGAGCAGTGTAACGACCGAAGAAATCTATGGCCTAACCTGACTCGTGAGTTGCTGGCCTAGAGTTGTCCAGTTTTTGTCCATGGTTTTGTCCATGGTTGCTCTGGAGGTTGACTGCCGTGTAATCGAATCGAAAGGACAGTTTTCGATATGCAAAGAGACTGCAAGAGATGTTAGTTGGCAGGTCAAAAAGAAGTGAACCGAGCTAAGCTAAGAGAGATGCAGAGAGAGTTGAACAGACGATGGTGAGCAGAAAATGATGTGTGCGCGTGAACAGTATATGATGGTTGTGTACGCTGGGGTTTTGATGGCAGAGTGTAATGTTTTTTAATTGTTCATCTTATTTTAACTTGTGTATCAACGATGCCTAATAAAAAGTGCTGGATGTTAATCATCACCTTGGATCACTGGAGTTCGTTAAGTCATTACAGTATGGCTCTTTCCACCCGACATCAATAGAGCTTACTGATTTTAGTTCGGATTTTCACCACAGGGGGCGCTTTCGTATCTTTGGTTCTATGGGCTGGATCATGACGGGGTATGCCTCATTCGACTCGACATCGGTAACCTTAATGAATTCAGTTATGTTCGTATAGAACATCTTGTGCCCCCTGGCGGTTGAAGGTGTAACTAAAGGATTTTGCAGCTAACTCGGGTTCTATGGGTCACATCACGACACGGTTTGGCTCATTCGACACAACATCAATAGAGCTTAACTATTTTAGTTCTGAATTTTACCACCAAGGGGTGCTGTCGTATCTCTGTTTCTATGGGCTGGATCACAATGGGGTATGGCGCTTTCCACTTGACATCGATAGAGCTGACTGATTTTAGTTCGGATTTTCACCACAAGGGGTGCTTTCCTATATCTGGTTCTATAGGCTGGATCACGACGGGGTATGGCTCATTCGACTCTACATAGATAGAGCTTTTCGATTTTCACCACCAGGGGTGCTTTTCTATCTCTGGTTCTATGGGCTGGATTATGAAGGGGTATGGCTCTTTCGACTCGACTTACGGTAATATATGGGAGTGTGTATGGCACGCCCAGTGTTTGCTGTCTAAGGTAGTAGGGCCCCCAACATCAGATTTGTTTAAAAATAAAAAAAAATGTTCAACACTGATTTCAGGTACATTTAAGGTTGTTGGCACGGGCAACGCCGGGTGGGTAAGCTAGTATATATATATATATATATATATATATATATATATCAATGGTATTTTAACTACTTTAGAGGGTGACATAATCTGTTTTCGAAAAAATACATTGGATAAAGAAAAATAAATTGAGCATTTGAAATTAAATTTTGCTTTTTAATCATAAATATAAAATAAACCCGTGCAGCAGCTATGTCCCACTTTATCTTTATTGAACTTTTTTTTCAATAATCATTGTTGCGGTATTTTATTTTTGTGGAAACACTAATTTGAGGAAAACATTTCATTTCATTTTTGAAAACAATGTCTATTTCATTTTTAATGAATTGCAATTTTTAATCAAAATAGATGTGTTAGCGAAATATGAGTGTACTATGTCAGAAGCCGCTTCGAAATCCTTTCATATGTTATCTCATTTATAGTTTTGCGTTGTTTATTTGCTTAGAAAAGGGATGTTGGCAACAGAAATAACGTATAGGATTTAAGGCAAATAAACACTCATATGTAGTTTTATGAAATATTTAGAAACTTTTCTGAATTGTAATAATTACTTTTCTTATGTGATAATAAGTAATAGAATTATTTCTGTTTACAGTTTTTTTATTACTGTCTACAAACTTTAATATAACTTGAAATATTTCACTTTTCCCCAGATAAATATAAATTAAATCACGTAGAGAAGTAAAATTTATTCAGAGGAAAAATAAATAAATATTTTCATATTTTTTATGAAATGCCTTAAAGACATCAGATGAACACGAAAACCTTTCAGAATATTAAATGCCGTTTCATGGAAATTTTCGACGTAAACTGATAAGATTTGACATTTTTCTTATTTAAAAAAAAAACATCAAAGAAAAGTTTTTGACTATGTAATATCTTTTAAAATAATCATGTTCCAATTCTAATAAAAACCTTTAAATTTTTTTTTCAAAACTTGTCATTTATAACTCATTTCTTTTACTGTATATATTTTTTAAATATTCCGGTTATCCCATAATTTGAATATCTAAAAATAGTTTAATTATACTAAATGTTGAATATATCCTTTCAATTAGAGGTTGGTTTTTTTAATAACAGTGGTTAAAAATGTAAAATTTTCATGCAACGTAAATTTAGTTAGTTATATCAGATAGAAAATTGGCTATCATTCAGTTCTTTAAAAATCGGACTTGTTGAATTATTATTTATTTTTTCAATAATTTTTTGAAATAATTACTAGTGTAATATTGTCAGAACGTGTTGCCTTTTTAGAAATAAAGATTAATTTTTTCGAAATATATATTTCGGTGTGAAGCATCTACGTTTTGACGGTGAAAAACGAAATTTGAAAGAACGCATTATGTAATAAATGATAGTATTTAAAATTTTCTTATAAATTAAAATGTGATACCCGATGTGTAAGGTTCTGCTCGCTATAACACCCTCTTAACACTTAACAGACGTGTTGTTTTTACTCTGTCTCTCTGTTTCCGGGCATTTTTAACACATTGTTGACAGGTAGTTTCCATCTTTTAAACAGGAAGGTCCATCTATGGGCGTTATACTTGCATGTTACATTATTTAGCAAAAGGATTTTATCTGTTCGTGTTTGTAGTATAAATGAATGTATATAATAATGGTATTATTTTATGTTTGTTAATTTTAATATTATTATTCATTCATTATTGTTCATTTCGTACTTACTTCTATCCAATATTATTATCTACTTCAGCATCATACAGTATTATTACATGATAGTATTATTGCTGTATCACATAGTAGTATTTAGTATTATTTGGTACTGCTCAGTATAATTGGTAAATTGTATTTTCGGAATTTTGCGATTTCAGAATTCGTTTTTCAGTATATTCTTTGCCGCATAGTAAACAAACCTGCAGGGTGAGGCTAGTTGAGTTTAAGCCGAAATGTAGGCCGCCCCGCCCTGGTTGACTTTGAATTTTGTTTATAATTGAACAATTTATATGCTTAGTACTCTAATTGTAAAAATACGAATTTTGAGTATCTTTTTTTGAGAAATAATGGAACACGCGAAATACTAAAGGACCGCCCGTAGGCGGAATTACATATATCCAAAAGACATGTTTCACGTAATTCTACGTGGTAAATCAGAATGGTAAAACGTAAAATTGCGTGACTCGTCCGATAAGTGTCAATCATTGTTCCCCATAAAGAAAGGACAGAAACGCAGAGCACGCTGGACGTTCTTTGCAATGTATACAACAACCTGGCTACCTAAATAGCTGTAAGGAAGGCATTCTTTCGTAAAATAAGAAATTTTTGCATGTACGGGGATGTGTTATCTGAGTAAAAAAAAATTATGAGCATAAACAGAACCTCTTTCGTACAAAGGTTCTCTAACGTCCCAAGTATCGATTGAGCCTGACGAAAAGTTAGCTACAAAGAAGAATGCAATTATGCAAACGTAGATTATGCATGTTAGTGTTAAGACAGATTAAGTAATAAGTTCATCGGTGCTTTGAGCAGTGAATGTTTCACATCCTGAATTAAGATATCTACAGCCTTTCTACGGTACTTGGCGAGAAACGTTTAATAGAGTTCTGATATAAAGGTTGGTTTTAATCTCAGAGTTCCATAGTTAATGACATTAACCCACCAAAGCCAATTATCACCTACAGGTGACACGCCTTTGAAAGGACTTCTAGGATTAGATTTTAAATAAATGTATACCGTGGCACCTTTATTGGTATCTAGAAGATTTTACCTAATCATAGAAAAAGTCTCATATTTCTCGGAATTTCTGATATCATACTATAATTTTCCAAAGTTTTGTACTTCCTCTAAACAAAAAATAACTTGAGTTGATCATCTTTTTGAGGGATAAAAATGTCAAAAAAGCAGTAAATCTCTTCTTTTTTTGCCTGATTGTTTAAGTTAATTAAATGTTGCATTGATATCTGTAGGATTTCGAATGCTTGACTAATTTTTGTAGCTGTGATGCGATCTGGAATTTTTGTGTCACCCGAAAGATGACAGTCCAAATTTTTAGCCCTACATATACTTTTTGATAAAATTTATTTTGTATTAGTCAAGTGAAAACAATAAAATACAACCTATGAATTTTTAAAATATATTTAAGTATACTAACAGGGCTCCCAAAAGGTACGCTTTTTGTATGCCTTTATTTTATAATAAAAAAATCCGTGTTAGCTTTCTATAACATTTGCAATAGAAATGAACTTCGGAGTACGTTTCTACACTGTTAAAAATATCGTGCAAAATTACCTCTGTTTTTAAAGGCTCTCTATTTTCTGACCAATGAGAACGCTCCAAGGACGTTTATGTAGAATTTTCATTGGTCAGAAAATAGAAGGCCTTTAAAAACAGAGATAATTTTTCACGATATTTTTAAACACTGTACAAAATTTACAAGGCAAATCTAAACAGACGATTTTTCTTTGAAAATACTGGTATTCAAAAAGCGGACCATTTGGGAGCCCTGTACTAATGGGCGTTGAAAGGTTAAACATTGTAATTTTTGTTATAGTTCTTTCAATTCGAAAATTGAATTATGAATTTAATAAATGTTGATTTAAGAATATAATTTAACGCATTATATAGGTGTCAGAAGTATTTGCTTCTCCATTCTCAGACCTTAATTAAGTATTAATAAACGAGTTTTTAAGTTTAAAACCTAGTTTTATGAAACATTGAAGCTATAAATATTCAACACAAAGATGAGGTTGTGATATGGCGTTCTTTGCATTACAATGAAGCCGCACTCTTCTTAAACGAGAAGTACTGTCCTCAATACTAAAAATTATAAACCTATTTTACTTACCCATCATATGTAGTGTAGGGTAAGTCTTGTAATCGTTTTGAAAATCGAAAAAAATTTTTTGACGGATTTGCACATTTCAGACACTGGAGATTCCGAAAAACATATTTTTAGAAAAAAAAGATTTGCTGTCCGTCTGTGTGTCTGTGTGTCTGTAAACGCTCTATCTCCCGAAAAAAATTGAGATAGAGACTTGCCAATTTGGTATGTACTTAGTATGTAATAATGGGAAGAAGCCTATTTCATTTCAATAACCTCGATTAACCGGAACTATTTTTTTCGAACTCTCGAAATATTCGTTCTGATAAAAGGTATAAAAATTTTTTCGAAATTGTTTATTTTAAGAAATTAATATAAAAGACAATAAAAAAACATAAATTTTTCATAAGGCATGAAGTCGATCGGATAATGAGTTGACGAGATATTTGGAATCCTATTTCCACACTCTTCGATTTTTCATGACCCTGTATTTCATCTAAATTTCACTTCAAAGATATATTTTAATTGGAAATTTGAGGCTTAATCAGATGCAATAAATCGCTAGTTAATAGGATTATTATTTTTGGAGTTATAAGGAGGTTTCTTTCAAGCAATTCAGTTATCGAGCCTTTAAAGTTTATGACGTCATCAAGCCACGATTTTATTTGAATTGCAATGCATTTTATAAGTAGTTTACACATTTTTATTTTAATATTTTACATTATGCATATCCATGATGGGTATGTGTTACGGTGGCCCCCAACGACTAGTTTAAATTACCTTTATTTATGTATATCTTTGTATCTGGCCATTTCATAGGTATGAGAAAATACATGAAATCCACTTTATCTAGTTCTTTGATTCGATAATTAATTTGAATAATACGATTCGCGAAATATATATATAGCTGAAATGCATTTAGGGAGAGAAGTTTGTAAGCTACGCTTTTCTATATTTTAAATTAAAACTTTTTAATACATTTTTATCATCTGATTTAAAAATTATAATGTTATGTCGTCGAAAAATAGAAAAATTCTAAAGAGAAAGTTAAAATTATTTTCATGAAATGGATATAAACTGTACATCAAGATGGATCTTTTTTTAGTTTTCCGTACTGAAAAAGTAAAAACGGAATCATTTTAAGATCGCTTATTGTCTGTTTGTCTGTCCGTCTGTCACAGTCGTTTTTCTCGTAAACTATGGAACAAGGAAAGTTCAAATTTGGGAAAGCTATAAAGCTTACAGACCCACATATTTTCAGATTATTAGCCATTCACAAACCTGTTTAGGAAAAAATTAGGGGGGCTAATTAAGTTAAATTTTAAAAAATTCTTTTTGTACATCGTGCGGGGGTATGGTGTGAAAGATTTCGTAAGTCCGAACTAAAAAATATATTTGTTTTTAATTTTAGGTATTATATTTTCAGAGATATCGTCAAAAATGCACTGCAAAAATATCCCCCTCTTCCTATCTCCGAATCTACTGAAATTAAAATTATGAAAAAATTAGGAGTAGTAGAAGTTTATTTAAACCTTGCAGAAAATTATAGCCATTTTCCTAGCTAACATAGTTTTTGAGGAAAATGCATTTTTCCGTTACACACAAACTTTACTTTTCAGGTGGTCAGCAGGGGAGTTGAGTGACGCTCAAGGTACTTATCAAATCAGAATCGTCCAAGAATAGTTGATAACGATTTTAATAAAACGTTTTCGGTAATTACCCGAAATATTAATTAAGTTACTTGAAATAAAATATACATATATATATAAATCGTGTAGGGTAACGTTCGAAAGATATCGTAACACCAAACTCAAAAATATGTTTTTGTTTTTGTTTTATGTATAATATTTTCAGAGATATCGTCGAAAGTGCACTGCAAAAATATGCCCATCCCCTCTTAATTCCGAATCTACTGAAAATAAAATTATGAAAAAATTAGGGGTAGTAGGATTTTGTTAATTAATAAATAGAGCATGAGCTATACTTGCACTTGGCCGATTTTATTTTAGCTTTAAAATTAAGTTTTTCCGAATTTTGAATGAGAATGATATTTTTAATGTATCGTGGAGTAAATGCTCGATTAAAGTTTAACACCAACTTAAATAATTACGTACAAATTTGCCCAAGACCATAGCGTAAAAACATTAATACAAAGCTAATTTAAAGGAGTCTAGACTAAATTTACACATTCATAGATAATAACATTAGACTTTGGTTATTTTTTACAAAGAACTTTCCACTCTTAGTTTACTCTTAAAAACATAGTCTCTCTAAATCATCAATAAATGCAATAATAACGGATTTTAACGGATTACATAAACTTTAATTACTTATATAATGTCTACTTTTCACATACAGGCTGTTTTCTTTCTTATCGGTGTCACTTCAGGTACAGGAAAATGAAGTTTTTAGAAATAAATTATGTCATTCTCATAGCCTAGATAAAAATAATTCATGTTAGAGGATGTTCAGAATGTCTCAGAGGATGTCTCAAAGGATGTCTCAGGAATAACATAGTTTGTTCCTGAGAAAGTGACAGTTATTTTGATGTTATTCCGGTAACCGTTTTCTTATATAATATTTTTTAAATAACGGATAATTAAACGGAAAACTTAAAATACCTTCATACTTTTATTTCAAATTATAAAGTAGAAAATATCTTTCGCTTTTAAGATTTACTTCAACCTTTACGTGGTAGTTTCAAACTGTCTCGCAAACGATTGTTTTGTAATTTAACAAATAATACATACAATAAAATAAAATTACAAATCTTTGGATATTCAAATTTGCTGTGTATCTATTTTCTGAGAGGTTTTCCTCCATCTCTTAACTGCTGTTCTGAAGGAATTTTTGCTGAGAAATGTTTGGATGTTAAATTTTTTATGTTCTTCTTTTAGCTTATATAAAAATAAAGTACGTTTAAGGATATATCTTTGATTTTATGCCTAAGAAAGTGAAAGGTTAATGTAAAATTTTTCCATTACCTGATAATTACATAGAAAGCTTAAATTTCTTCAGGCTCATATTTAAAGTTATAATGTATTAAAAATCCATCTTCATGCTTTCAATGTTTATTTCAGCCTTTACGAACTGGTTAAACACGATAGGTTAAACATTTTTTGATCGATTAATCAAAAAATGTTTAACCTATGATTTCAGGAATAAAAGAAAACTAAAAAAATTGTAAATTTCTAAAGTTACTTTGTACTTATTAACTGAGAAGTACATTATGTCTCTTAGCTGATATTCTGAAAGAATTATTGATGAGAAATTTTTATATGTTTAATTTTTTATGATAAAAGATTCAATAACTTGAAAATATATTATCGCTCTGTTCCAAATTATGGTATATATTTCAAAATTTAAAAATTGCTTCTGGTCCAGTTTTTAGTATGCATTTACAAGTAATTACAATTTAATTTGAAGAAAGTAAATTTATTGCTTATTATTTGCCGATAATTCTATTTTGAAAGAACTGGTATTCTTATTTTTTTAAACAAAACAGCGAACTTGAGAGTCAGTTATGCATTTTCTGCGCTCCTGGGACATTAAGTAATTTTCCCATATGTATTCCATTATTTATTTGTGTAACAGTTAAATATAGGATTACCATTTCAACAAAACTTTATATTCTAAAAATCTGAGAAATATTTTTACATCATTTTAATCAAACATTGTATATTTTCCTACACTTATCATTACTGTCAATTTAAGTGTTTTTTTTTTTGCTTGTGATAATCTAGCAATTGCTTGAAAATCATAGCTTTAAAAGGTGAATTTTTAGAATAAAATTTAGTCCGGTTTCTGTTATGAATAAATTTCTTCTTTGTCACTCATAGTAAATAGTCTCTCAATACATGCATTACGATGATACTTCTAAATACAAAGAGCTTAGCGTTTAATTTATATAAATATATGCATTAACGTACAATTTAGAACTTTAGTTACCCATTTAGAAATTTAATGAATCACTTTCAGCAAATCATTGACTTACATTATAGTCAAAGATGTGATTAAACATCTTATAATAGTAAAACATTCAATTCCCTATCATTTTGAAAAATCAGAAATTCTTTTAATAAACTTTGTAGGCTTTTTCTCTCCAAGATGCTCGATAACTGCAAAGTCTCGTGCTTCTTTCTTAGAGGGTATAAAATTGATATAGCGAAATTGTCTCAACTAAGAGATTTTGAATAAAATTATAACTTTTAAAATATGTATTTTACTTGTCAAGTTCAACCATTTTTCTTTAATAAATACAGCTATTCTTATTTTATAGACATTATTATTTTTAACGAGGCGAATGTTAATATCTATGCACACACTCTAAAAAAATAAATTTCAAAACTGAGCAAAAAATACTCAAATCTGAATATCTCGCATAGTCAACATGGCTCCGAATCAAAATTACTCAAGTTTGAAACATGTATATACTCATTTCTGAAAACATGCACACACTCAAGAATAAAACATCATGTGCTCATTTTTGAGTATGTCCATGTTTCAAAAATGAGGTTGAACTGATTCTAATCTTTTTTGAGTATGTCCATGTTTCAAAAATGAGGTTGAATTGATTCTAATCTTTTTTGAGTATGTCCATGTTTCAAAAGTGAGTATCAACTGACCTCTATGTGCTCAGTTTTGAGTATATACATGTTTCAATATTCTGAGTGTTTCTGGTATTTTGGAATTGAAAGCATTGGATCGTCATATTTGAAACAAAAAGTTTCATAACAAAATGAAAACGTCGATTTACTCAGATTTGAAAGTGTCATTTTTCTCAATGCGATGATATATTTATTTAAAGAATAAGCATTTCACCAGATAACCAGCTAAGTAATGATAAATAAAGTACACTTGTATTTACATGTAAATTGTATTTTACATATTTACATGTAAATGCATATGTGCACATACATATGTTTGCTTAAGTACACATAAATTTACATTTACCTTTCAGAACTGCATTCAATTTTCAGTTATAAATTAGTTTGTTCTTTATCTAAAGTAATGATTAGTTATCAGATTTTGCGGAAACTTCAAATTCGAGACTTTTCAGGAAAAGCTTTATTTAGTTTTAACAAACTACATTAGACTTTTTCTCCAATAATTATGGACGCTAAATCCTACGGAGTGTTTATAATTGAGCTTATTGTAAGCTTGTTGTAACTAAGAAGTTTTGAAAAATTTATAGCATTTAAATATAGATTCTAACTATCAAATTTAGTCACCTTTTTTTATGAATGCGATTATTTTGTTAAATATAACATATCATAGCACCTTGTAATTATATATTCCTTTTTAATTCCTAAAATGTGTAAAATAAACAGATTATAAACAGTAAAATAGATTTTATTAGACTGTTGACTTATGTTTCTGCTGAATCTGAGCCATTATCAAAACTAACAAAAATATTCTATAAATGCGCGGTCTATGGACGCATTGATAATAGAATAATTGATAATAGAATAATGATATTTGACAGCTTAAATAATCGCGTTTCAAATAACTTCATAGACCGTGCATTTATAGAATATTTTGTTTGTTTTGATAATAGCTCGGATTGAGCTGAAACATGTGTGAACTGTCTAATAAAACCTATTTTACTGATTATAATCTTTTTATTTTACACCTATTAGCAATTAAGATGAAATATACGATTATTTTGTTTGAATTGAAATTATCATGTTTAATGAATCAAATTTTAATATATGTGTAGTTATATATTTATTAAAACAATAAAGCAGTTAATCTATTATTTAGTACATGTATGTGTAAATCCACATGTACATCTATATTTGTGTATTTAAATTCGCATATTGTGCATGTATTTCGAAACTGCATTCAATTTTCAGTTATAAATTAAATTGAGTTATATTTCATGTTATCGTTAGTTATTATCTTTTAAGACAACATCATATTAAAGACTTTTCAGGAAAATCTTCACTTATTTTAATAAACTTTGTTGGCCATTTTCCAGATTAATTTCTAAAGTTAAAGAGAAGTAGCTTACCTCTCAAGTAATCTAAAATTTATCTGATAAGCTTGTTTTAAGTCAGATGATTTAAATAAATTACAACTTTAAAATATGGATTATATTTATTAAATTCCATCAGTTTTCGTTAATAAGTAGTTTTTAAATGTGAATTCTGCTTATTAAAGTCAGACAATTTTCTTTTTAAATACAATTATTGTTTTTTTATACATCGAAATTATCATTTGTAATGAACCAAATATATTATTTATAAAGTTACATACATATTAAAAAAATAAAGCAATGTAGCCATTCATTAGTTTCATATGTGTAATACAAGTGTATTGAATACACATAAACACATACATATGCATATGAAAATACATGTAACCAATTTTCAGTTATAAATTTATTTGTGTTACACCTAAATTAGGATTATAATTATCCTTTTTTAAGAAAACTTCATATTCCATATATAGGAAAAAATCTTAATTTTAACAAACTTTGCTGCCCTTTTGCAAAATAATTTTTACGCTAAAGGTAAGGCTATTATTTCTCAGATGGTCTAAAATTGATATGGTGAGACTGTTTTTAAGTAAAAGGTTTTGAATAAAGGACAGCTTTTAACTATGGATTCTATCGATCAATTTCAATCAGTTTCCTGCAGTAAGTAGTTTTTAAATATGTATTCTAGTTATCATATTCAGTTAGTTTTCTTAATAATTAGTTTTACTCTTATCAAATTCAATTAGTTGTATATAATAAATATATTTTTTTAAGTGCGTTCGTAATTATATAAATACGTAGCACCTATATTCGTCGTCTGATCCGTTCGTCCGTCTGTCCGCATATAACAGCGCAAAAACTACCCAACCAAATGGTTTGAAATTTAAGATATATTATATTTGCAGAATTTTGTCGAGATATTTCATATTTTATGAAAATAGAATCAAAATTTTAGAAGATATTAATAAAAATATTTATTAAGAAATTTGATTTTTTTTTAAAATCAGTGCTTTCTTGTTATAGGAGCTTTCGAGGTTTAATCGTCAAGTGATCGATTTACTTATTGTATCACAGAAATTAATCTGCAGACGATATAATTCATTTCACAGATTTAAAAATAATCAAGATCTGAATATTTACATAACTAGCTATAGTACTAACGCAACTCATCTGTCACGTTTAACGTACAATTTCCAACTTGTTTAAATATGGCTTCTTCCTATCAAATTCTGTAATTTTACTATTATATAAAGAGAGAACGCCTGACTGACTGACTCATCAACGCCTAGTTGAAACGTCTACGGTTAGAATCACAAACTTTGGACAATAGGCTGCTGTTATCACATAGGCAAGCATTAAGAAAGGATTTTAGATTATCTGTCCCCCCCCCCTCCCCGAATAGGTTACAAGGGGTGGTCCAACGTTTTAGGTCGTTTCGCCATATCTCAAAAGTAGTTTTAGGTAGGAACATGAAAATCAGGAAAACAAATCTACTCGAAAAAGGGTTAAATACGTGCTTCAGAGACTTTAGAAAATCACCCCTAAGGGGGTTACATGGGGGGGGGGGTCGAACGTTTTAGGTCAACTTCGCCATACCTCAGAAGCAATTTCATGTAAGAGCATTAAATTCACGATAACAAATCTACTACGAAAAGCGTTAAACACGTATTTCAGCGATTATAGAAATTCAACCCTAAGGGGGTTAAATGGTGGGAGGGGTCGAACTTTTTAGGTCATTTCACCATATCTTAAAAGTAGTTTTAGGCAGTAACATGAAATTCAGGATAACAAATCTACTAGAAAAATGGTTAAACACATGTTTCAACGATTTTAGTAATTCATCCCTAAGGGGGTTAAATAACGGGTGTAGAACGTTTTAGGTCATTTCGCCATATCTCAGCAGCAATTTTATGTAAGAGCATGAAATGCAGGATAACAAATCTACTAAAAAAATGGTTAAACACATATTTCAGCGAATTTAGAAATTCGCCAACTGGTTAAATGGGGGGTAAAACGTTTTAGGTCATTTCGCCATATCGCAGCAGCAGTTTTAGGTAGGAGCATGAAATTCAGGATATAAATCTACTAAACAAATGGTTAAATACGTATTTCAGCGATTTTAGAAATTCACCCACTAAGGGGGTTAAACATCGAATATGAAAACGACTCAAATGCATTATTGTGATCAGCGTATTTTTAGGATATTACATTTTTACTTATGTTACTCTAAGGCCAAGATTAGTTTCAATATGTACACAAACAGAAAAAAACATTTATTGTATTTTTACAAACTTTTATTTAAAGTTTAATTGAAATTTTGTCTCACTTCTTCTTTTATCTGATTTAGAGCAATTTCTTTAGATTATCTACCCATTCCTACCCTCTACATTGTAGTCGGCACATTGTTCATCTGCGCGAAGGCGAGACGGGTCGCTAGTAATGAAAAAATAATACTTTTTTTTATAAAAATTATAATTTGTAATGAATACAATTTGAATAGTGAGATACTTACGTATTAAAAATAACAATTTGCCAGTTAATCAATTCATGTGAATGGAGCATACTTGCATTTTTACATTTGTAAAAATACACATATATGCGAAAGAATGTTTGTGAAAATACGTGTATATTTACACGTGTATTTAGATTTTTCTTTCAATCTTCAATTATGAATTAATTTGCTTTGTATCTAAAGTTAAGATTAATTATCAGACTTTAAGAAAACTTCATATTGTATAGTTTTGTGGAAAATATTTGCTTCATTTTAACAAACTTCGTTGGCCTTTTTCCAGAATAATTACTAACGCCAAAGCCAAAGGACTTTCTTTTCACACAGACTAAACTAGAAATTTTAAGCTTTTAATTCTATAGAGATTTTGGACGTAATCGATTATCTGTAGAAATTCTCTTCACAAAATTAAGCCAATTATTTTAAATGAATAAAATTCTTTATATATTATTGTTATTATAAGGTGCGTTCGTAATTATTTAAATACGTAGCACCTATTGTCGTCGTCTGGTCCGTCAGTCTGTCTGTCTGTCTGTCTGTCCGTCCGTCTGTCCGTTCGTCCGCATATAATAACGGAAAAACTACCAAACCGAATGGTTTGAAATTTAAGATATATTATCTTTGCAGACATTTGTAATTTTATGAAAATCGAATCAAAACTTTAGAAGATATTAATCAAAACATTTATTAAGAAATTTGAATTTTTTTAAAAAATCGGTGCTTTCTTGTTATAGGAGCTTTCGAAGTTTAACCGTTAAGCGACCGAGATGCTTATTTTATGACAGAAATTTATCTGCAGACGATATAATTCATTTCACAGAATTAAAAATCATCAAGATCTGAATATTTATATAACTAGCTATAGTACGAACGCACCTCATTTGTCACGTTTGACGTACATTTTCCAACTTGTTATTATTATTAGTAGTAGTAATGGTTATAGTAATTCTAAAAAAATAGAAGCTTTAATTTTCTATAGCTATGTATGCACATTTACACTTAAAAAAGAAAGTTGCTTGTCAATTGATTTATGTATAATACGTACACATAGTGTTAAAAAGGGGGATAGACAACTGCACTGTCTGGTCCAGATGATCTTCATTGAAAGTTTGGACTAATATTGGAATATGACTTTTCCAATGTACGGGCGATGGATTCCATTTTAAAATGTAATGGACATTTGATTTTTAAATTCCTACTTCTTGAGGAAGCTTGCAAAGTAGATTTTCGTGTATTTACGCACTACGTTTCTAAAAGAGCTTTCTGCATGGAATTATTGATTTCCATGATCTTTCCGAACTTTGCTTTTAACCATTTTGATCAGTTGCATCTACCTAAAATTTATCTGTAATTCAAGGGATTTTACATGGCGTTCACTGTAAAAAAGTACGTATGTTTCTCAATCTAGGAAAACCAATATAACCAAATAACGGAAATATACAATAACCTTTTCAGAGTTACTAAAGATTCCAAAAAATATTCTTATTCTTTAGAAACCTCGGAAATCAATATATTTTCGAGATTTAAAGAAGCATTTAAAAAATGGTTCTTTTGCTGCCACTGATTTTCGGAAGCGTTTCCGAGTAGTTTTTATAGTATATTAATCCGTTTTTTGAACCCATAATATAGGTTTTTTGTATGTTATAAATTCTCAAGTAAACATTTTCATTTGCGTAACGGAATTTACACATGCAAGAGTAACAAAATAATAATAATTTATAAAATGGTTATTAAAATGTTTAATATATATTTTTTAGGATAACATTCGAAAAATTTTAACTGGAGCATACATATATCCAGATAATAATCAATAACAGTTTGTCTGAATAGCTATATCTATATATGTGTATGTATATAAGTCCCTCTGCATGTATACAATTAAAAAAAAAGACAGATGTTTCTTTATGAAGGAAAATATAATATAACCACGAACAGAAATATACAATAATCTCTTCCGAGCTACTAAAAGCGAGATATTAATTCCTAAAAGTGTCCTTTATCTTTAGAAAACTCAGAAACCGTTATATTTTTTAGATTTAAAGAAACATTTATAAAAACAATGTTTCTTTTGCTGTCACTCATTTTCAGAAACGTTTCTGAGTAGTTTTTACAGTGTATTAATCAGTTTTCTCAACACAGGATATGCATTTTTATAGATGCTATTCATTATCAAGTAAACATTTTCATATACAACAAACATATTTTACCGACAAACATTATTTAACATTAATACTCAAATTGATATTATTTTGTTACTCTTGAATGTATAAATTCAATTATGCAGCTGGAAATGCTTAGTTTGAGAAAACTGATTAATGCATAATAAAAATTACTCCTAAACGTTTCTAAAAATCATTGACAGCAAAAGAAACTTTGTTTTTATAAATAAATCTTTAAATCTTAAAAATATATTTTTATCTGAAGTTTCCAATGATAAAGAATGACTTTCGGAATCCCGGATATCACAAAAGAAATTATTGTGTATTTTTGTTAGGGAATATGTTATATTTTTTAGATTATAAATTCGTTTTTTTTTTTTTTTTTTTTTTTTTTTTTTTTTTTTTTTTTTGAGAGAGTTTAGGGTATCTGTTTAAAACACTCGCCTAACTGTAACTGCACTTCTGCTACAATTTCTAGCTTCCGATAACAATTTTGGATAAATTTCTTTTGCTACAGGTTTAGTCTTGTTTCAGCCATTATTTCTAGCTAAATCTGAAAGGAGATGAAGAACAACTATTAAAGACAGTTATTAACAAATAAATTGTAGATGCATTTTTTTAACGTATTTTAGAACTTTAATCAATTTTCAATTATATTTTTTCAGTCTGCAAGAAATCAGTTACGTTTACTGAAAAGTTTTAAAAATTTTAATAAAATTATTTGAAAATAAAACGTTAAATTACATGTCAGAGTATTAGTTCAGCCAAAAGTTTAATCATGTAGAACTTACGAGGGTCACTCTGGAATTTTTTAGCGCAGACGATGAGCGCCAAAAACAAATTATTTTGGTCGGATTTGTAAATTTGAATAATTTTTTGTCGGAAGACAAAAATTTGGGACAACAATTGCAATTTAACTATCGTAGAATAAATATAGAAAGAAGAGAAAATAGAGTTGACGCGAGAGCATTATTGAGCTATGATTTTCTATGATTTTAAAGTGGGGCTAAATCAAGAAAAATGCCTTTAGCATCTACAATTAGGATATGGAAATGAAACTCCATCTCGTGCCACTGTATTCAGATGCTTTATACAATTTACGAGAGGTCGAAATTCTCTTTTGGATGAAGAACACAGGAAGGCCATCGTCAGCTGTAGTCCCAGAAAATATGTCGGCTGTGCGAAAAATGTTAATCGATGATAATCGTGTACCTACCAAATGATACAGAAGGAACTTAAGATTGGATCCGCAGCTATACATAAAATTATTCATGAAGAACTGCATATGAAAAAAATAGTTTGTCGTTCGGTCCCCCATTAATTAAAATAACATGAAAAAGCGGAGCATGTGAGAATTTGTAAAGAAATCCTAAAATTACTTAATGATGGTGGCCACCGCATTATTTCTAAAATCATAACTGGTGATGAGACGTGCATACCTTTTTTGATGTTCCAACACGTCAAGAAAGTAAAGTATGGGTCTTTGAAGATGATCCCACACCAACAATGATTAAAAGGCAACAAGCAATGAAAAAAGTGATGTATGTCATGTTCTTCAGAAGTACAGGTCTGGTCCAGGCCATGAAGCTAGAGGGACAGAAGACAATTACAGCTAACTGATACACCACTAAGTGGTTTCCAGAAATTCTTCAATAGGTGACTGTTAAGGGAATCATGCTTCACCATGGCAATGCATTTTCTCATTCAACAAGGATTACAGTTGAATTTCTTGAACAAAAAAAAATCAAAGTTATTGAACATCCACACTATCCTTCTGATCCTGCTATGTGTAACTTTTGGCCATTTTTTAATTAAAAAAAAATACGTGGTCGTCGTTTTTATTCCGAAGATGAGATTGATGAGGCTATAAAAGAATATTTTTTATCTATTCCAAAAAATTGATGGCTCGAGGCATTTAATCTTTGGAATATTCGCCTACAAAAGTGCATTCATATGGAGGGAACTACTTTGAACACTCCTAAGAGTTCGTAAGTTCAGATTGTACCATTTAGCCGTATCTGAGAAATTTCAGTGTGACATTCGTATTATATGGTGAGCCCAAAGTTTCTGGCTCAGCTTTAAGTTAAATAAGAAAGCTCCGAATCCCTTATTTTGGACATGTTAACTCTGTTTCAAAATCTTTAAACTTCTTTAATAGGCAAAGCAGTTTTCAACTTTTTGACAGAATAACAATTTTTAATTTCTTTTATCTTTACAGGAAGAATTTTATTCGATTCGTGGAAATTTCATCAGACTTCATATTCTGTTAGACATTGACATAAATAGACGCTAATTAAATTTTGGTGTAAATCGCTCAACAGATGGCGCTGCTATGCTACATTTTTCACGATTTACGCGATATCTATATCTCAAGAACTAATGCACGGATTTTCACCAAACTTAATATTCTGTTTGACCTTCACATAAATAGATCCTTATATGATTGGGTGTCTACCGCCCAACAATCGTCGCTGTTATGCTCTGTTTTACAATACTTCGGTGATAGGTATATCACAAGAATGGATATATTGTCATTTAATTTTTGCTGCAGACTATTTGATTTATATAAAAGTAAGTTCCGTGATGGCCAAAACATACTAGTTTTTTATTCCTATATGACTGAAATTTTCAAGCATTCTTATTCATGTTCTAAAGAATCAAACATTTTTTCTTTCATTACGAATGTGAAAGTTTTTCAGTTATACTCAACTATTAACTGGTGTGCACCTAGTATACGTGTAATGAAAAGCGGTCCACATCTTCAGCCTAAATTGTAGTTTTTAGCTCACAGGCTATCAAAGCCTGTGAGCTAATGTGGCCGCAAGTTCTCTATGTACATATGTACTGTACATATATGTATGTATGTACGTAACGCGATAACTCTTGATAGAAATATCCGATTTGCTTCAAATTTGTGTATAAGTTCTTTCTGATAAGCAGCTTCCCTGATTAGTTTTGGGGGTTCATTGGTTAAGTATAAAGGAGGGGACAGTGGCTAATCCCCTCCTTATTTTAGATAAATGGGTTTTTTCATGCAGGATTATCCGATTTGCTTCAAATTTCGTATATAGGTTCATTCTGATAAGGCGCTTCCGTGTTTCGTTTTGGTCGTTCATTGGTTAAGTATAAAGGGGGGGAGCGAGAGGTTATGCCCTTAATTTATTATCGATTTTTTTTTTCGAGGGGCATTATTCTTTGAAATAAGAGTATAATATACAATTAATGTGAATAGCCTGTGAGCTCAATGCCATGAATTTAACAGGGTACTTTTTTTTCACTATGTTTAGTTTTTAAAACATGTTTTAGAATTATAAAGAAAATAACAGAAAATCTGCTTCATGATTTATCTTTAGTATGCACATAAACATTATCAGCTAGGATGAAAACGATTTTGCTAGAAATTAAACAATTTGGATTTAAGAGGCTTTATACAAGAGAGAAATTAGGATAATAAAATTAAAATATGTATTGCAGAAAGTAATCTGTAAAATCTTGATTCTTAAATATATGCATTATAACAAGGTTTCCTTATAAATTTTTATATTGTTTCTTTATTAACTTCTTTATTAACTAAAATTTCAGTTACTTGCATTTCTCAATGATTAAGTTTACTCAATGATTGTTTATATGTATCTACAAACATTAAATTATTTGTTTCTTATCAATGAAATTTTGTAATTGTTTATTATTTGTATGCTGCAAAATTATATAAAAATACATAATAAAACAAAAAAATAAATTCATTTAAAGCTAGGCATAGAATTTAAAACTGAAAAGTTTTCTTTTATTTATGAAAAGTTTATCTGATTTAATATTCAAACTTATATTTTCATATATATTTTCTTAATATCACATACATTTCTTATATTACAAAAAATTAACTAATCTACCTTAATTTGTACGTAATGATATTAAAAACAATTTATAAGTGTATTTTCAAGGTTAAGCTCTTACGTGCTAACGACATATAGGGAAACTTAATAAAGAAATCGTTAAGTTTGAACTCCTACAATGATTTAGTGCCCATATATAAAGACATTTTTCTGCCATCATAAAAGGTGTCATAAAACATATTATGTCTGCTTTGTTAGCTATAAAAGTTCAATAGACGCCCCTAAAATGAAAAAATTATTATTTTGTAAAGGTTATTTATGCTTCAGATTGATTTTGGTTATTGACATATATTAACTTTAAAACATTTTCTTGCCTCATGAGTAAATTCATGCAAGTAAATTAAGTATCTATACAAAATAACATGTAGGGACTCTAGCGCATGCTAGCTGATGCTCTCTAATTCATTGAAACATGCTTTAAGTCCCACTGTAAAATATAATACGCATCACAGAAAACTTGGTTAAATTAGTTTCTACTTATCAAAGAATGTCTTTGTGCTCTACATTGTTATTTTTCAGATTTTTCCGATACACTTACAAGGTATGCATGCCAAATATCATTCAATAAATGGTAGAGAGTTCAGTGTCTTTACATTCTGAAATAAAGTCGTGTTTGTTTTTAAATATAAAACCCAAAATTGCATACGAACTAGGTTTTGTTTATTAATAAATTCCTAAAACATCCACATGAGTTGGGTATTTTAAAAATCAATCCAATTTTAGTGAAACTGACTCCATATCGACAGAATCATAGTAAAATGTGTTATTTTCATTGAACCAATTTTTGATAATGACGTCCTTTTCACCACAAGAATAATCCCATGCTTCCGAGATTCGTGCATCAGTCAGCGCAATCACTCTTAAATGTTTAAGTGTTTATTTTAATACTTATTAGGATTGCATGGAAATTACGTAATTTATAGAAACATTTTATTCTGTGGATGCCAAAGATTTTTAACTAAATGTTAGAAGTTTAGGTCTCTTTACAAACACAAATAATCATGAGTTAAAATGATTCTACATTGATACAATTATATAAAATATTTTATGTTAAATTGATGAAAATGATTTTCTCTGTTTTGTGAATGATGGCATTTTCACCACCGGAAACATTCTGCAATTTCAAGCTTAGATCATTACTGACCACACTCCTTTTAAAGGCTTGAACTTTTTTTGAATGAGAATGCAATTTTCTTTTAAAGATGACGTAATTTTTTCCCGGTGATAAAATACGTCTGATTGGTGGATTTTGATCAAGCAAATTGAATTTTATGTTATAGAGAGATATAGGTTATTATATTTAGTAATATTAAGTAATGTATTTCCTCTAGATTTTAAATAAAAATCTTAATAATCTGTATAAGGAAAGGGCATGTTTACAAACAAATACTCTCGTTAGTTAATCCCCCATTTTTTCTTCCAGTCAAATTCTTTAATATTCGTACACCAATCAGATCACTTTTTTCCGTTAGTAACTTCAGCTGATTAACACTTACTTATAGTTAACTATTATTTGAGTTTAAAATTTCTATCAATTATAGATACGCAAATTACGAACGAAACTGTCGTTCTACAGGACGCTGCGATTATTATTATTTTCGGAAAAGTCATACAAGAAAGCAACATTGTGTGAAAGAAACAGCTTGTAAAAATTAAGCATGCTTAAAAAAAATATCAAACCATTTAAACAAAAAGTGCTACGGAATATATCAGATATATTTGTACTGTGTTCGATGAGGTCGTACTGCATGCCTTACATGCCGTAATATTCGCTATACTTCTGGAGGCAGGGTCACGTTTTTGCAACCAATATTAGCGCCGCTCATTTTGAGTTTATATAATAGATTAGATGTTATAGATAGCAAAACTTCAAATCAACTGGCGAGCAAACAGCGGATATTGCCACCGAAATATCGCACAGACCGCTCCGGAATGAAAAAAATGGTATCTCGTTTACGAATGATGCTAGCGCAAATATGCTAACATCCGTAATCGCTAAAACATTGATTTTACTTTGAAGCAGGATGTACCACTTGCTATGACACTCTCCCCTCCCCCCCCCTCATTCGTGCGCCAACTGACTGGCAATCGCGTTTTCTGTTTCATACAATCTATCATATATAGAAAAATCATCAAAACTAAAATTGGTTTAAAAATGTGAAGCTTTTTCACCCGAGCTATAAAGTGTGCGGGGATGAGGTTTATAGCTCTTTTGTCACTGTTGATTTTGGAAGGCCAGACAAAAGCTATAAACATCAACCACGTTACTTACATTCAGTCTTTATTTGAAATTACGAACACGGCGTAATGATTCTTTATACAGAACTGTTGAGGAATTTGAGAAAATATTATTCATTTACAGAATAAAAGTTTAATAACGAATACACAGGTTCATTACAAATCTAGATCCGTGGTTTCCACATTAGCTCTCTAAAAATAGACAACAGATGAAAACCAATACCCGTACTTCTTTACTTTTGCGTTCCTGAATTGAACTATTTTGTGGAACCAGTTGTATAGGATGATGATAAATAGTTATTCTATCACACGTTGCAGAACTGTACGTAGCGGAACCTGCTCCAACCACCTTTAACACAGGAATGTATCCTTAAATGATTTTGTTAAGAATGGTGGGACATAAAGAAGATATGTACTAGGAGTTGTTCCGACATAAAGTTCCTATTACACGAGATAATTTAAAACAACAAAAAATGCCGCAACACAATTCTCATGATCTTTTTGTGCTCCGTGGTGCTAGAATTTTCATGAAAAATCAAAACACATTTCCACACACTTAATCATTTGCTAAATAAGCGAATGAAGGATTGAAATGTCAATCAAAATATAACGTCACTTTTCCAAGCATTTCATTGACTGTAACAAGCGATTTTTCTCTTTTACAGGCGACAGAATTGCTCCAAAAATAAAAAGTTACTTGTATCGAGCAACACATTTTGAAGCCAACGGTTAACACTCTGCACACTACGAAAGTAGCGACAACTTTGATGCCTCGTGTAGCAGGAAAATATCCAAATTATAAATGTTGACTGCTAATAATTCCGTAGATTAAATCAAAAGTGCAACTACTTCAGTTGCAAAGGCGTTATCTTTCATCATAATATTGCCAGAACTCATGCTGCTTTAATTACTCAGAAAACACTACTCGAGTGAATAAAGATTACTAACTGCTCGAATATTGATTGTTACGTTTTATATCTAATACACTCCCGAGAATTTTCAATTACGGGCTACTACCTTTTTCCAAGTATTACAAGTTCCTTGGCACTTCAAACTTTGGATGGTCTATAAGATTTGAAAATGGATTGCAGAAATTTCCCCTATAAACCAAAGAAGTTTTAAACTAAAATTCATAAAGATACAAATAAATGTAAATATATTGCTTGAAGGTGCGTAAAAACGTGTATAAAACATTTAAAAGCACATTAAAGTCCTTTTAAAAAATTCAAAACGTTTTCAACCGAACTACTCAAAGGATCTACTTTTATTCAAAGGAGTTTTACCGACGAATAACTAAGCTATGCAAGGCACATGGCAAAGAATCATGTTAAATGTTCTTGGTATGTTACATAGGTACTTTATCGCAGGCAACAAATGAGTACTGGGGTACTTCCACCAATCTCGGCTGTCACATGATTAAGATAGGTTTATTTTCACAAGTTCTTGATCTGATTTTCAGCCGAGACACTTTTTCACGCGACAGCTGAGAAGAGTGAAAGTATCGTCTTCTGTCTCTTTCTTCGTTCTCTGCATAGGTATTCTACAAAGGTATCCCACAAAGATACACGAAGTATGTATTTCACATATGTACTGTACCAATGCACTCCACGTACATAATCTACGTATATAGTCTACTTTTTAAATAGCCATAAAATGTTCATAGAACTTTTCCTGACACTAAATAGAAT
Organism: Maratus michaelseni; assembly: GCA_963931845.1. Classification (NCBI taxonomy): domain Eukaryota; kingdom Metazoa; phylum Arthropoda; class Arachnida; order Araneae; family Salticidae; genus Maratus; species Maratus michaelseni. The sequence goes on along the minus strand of OZ007588.1, from coordinate 104,375,123 downwards.
AAATTCGAACAACTAATTAATTGCTTTATTGGATGTTTATAATACTACCCTTTATTCTTAATTCCATACAGTTTTTAAAATCTAATAAAAAATATCTTATTTTAATTTAGTTTCGTACATATTATTCTTAAACACAATTTATAAAAATATTTTCTTATGCGTGCTATAAAAATATTTTCTTATGTGTGCTATAAAAATATTTTCTTACGTGTATAAACGTTTACGTGCGAACGTGAAATAAGGAAATTTAACCGACAAATTGTAAAGCTTTAAGTACTAAAAAGATTTAATGTAATAGTATAAAACATTTTTTTCTGAAAATTTAAAACGGGATTTAACATGAACAATCTGATTTACTAACTATAAAAATGTCATACAAGGCTTTAAAAAATCCGGAATTATTACTGTGAGAAATGTTTTGTTATCTTTCTTTCGTATATTTTTATTATTAATGAATTTTACCGTAGCAGATTTTTTTGCCTTTTAAATTTAACTAATCCGCACAAATAAATATTTTTGATATAGATATTAATGTTTTGTAATTTTAATGTATTTACTTTCTCTATCCTTTAATAAATATATGAATATGTAAATATGTCAACAACTATTTAAATTTCTGATTGAACTTCTGTTGCACTGTTCTTTCTTCTTGCACTGTTCTTTGTTGATAATGAATAGCAGATGCATTGCTTTTAATTCCACAATTCGTATTTTTACAAAGTTTGTTTTGCTGTTGTGGAATTTAGAAAAAATGATTAAAAAACAAACAGTTCACATCTAATGTGCAAATGTGAGCTAAATAAACTTCTCCGAAAAATCGTTGCGTATTAAACCTTACACAGACTTAGTACCTTAGTAACATGTCGTTTATTTTCTGCCACCATAAAGATATGTCATAAGGCATAATAGGGCATATTTAAAAGATGCAAATATGACATACACGATCAAAAAATAAAATAGAGAAATTATTATCTTGTATAAACTATATTATTTCTTCAGGTTATATACAGCATCCAGGAATATTAACTATAAAAATTTTATTACATCTTACTTATATTAAAATGTCTGTGTTTGCAGCAATGATGTCATATCGGCTGTGTCGTATCGATCGCAAGCTATTTCGCTTTATGGCACTTTTTTTTTTTTTTTTTTTACTACCAAACACAATACATTTTTCAATTTTATACCGTCGAATAAGGGAAATGCAATTTGTTTCAAAACTGTATCTCAGTTTACTGATTTTGTATGGTTTTTAAAATAATTTTCAAAAATGGGTTTTTTATTAAATCAATTTCATCACGTGCAACCCGATTACGGAAGATTAACTTGTTCACATTTTAAATAATATAAAAGGTGCAGCATTTGTTTCCGGTTAATATTTCATAACAAAAAAAAACCTCCATCAATAAATAAATAAATAAATAAATAAATAAAATACAAGTTTATCAGATGTGCAATCAAACTACGTGATTAAACGTAATCAAAAATTTCGCTGTAAGGAGTGAAATTTTTGACAATTCCTTTAGCTATTAACCACTGGCATGCTGATAATTCAAAAGGACCTTTTTTAATAAATTTCAAGACTTTATTCGAACACATAATTGATATTTTTTTCACATAAACGTGGTTTTTGGTGGTGTTAGAGGGCAATTTAAAAAATGTATATATAAAATGTAAAAACATTTTCAATTTAAAAAATGTTTTTACCTTTTCTGTACACCGGGCAGTATGTTATGTAACCCGTGAAATCCATTTTATATCCCGTGGAATTAACGAATGTGTGTAAAATAAATATATTTTATCATTGAATTAAATTAAAGATTGTAATAAAAATATTTCAAACAATTTTTAAAAAACTTTTTATTTTATATATAATTTTTATTTTCGATAATGCATTTTTTTTTTTAAATATAACGCGTTTGCCGTGTATATTTTTACTTTACAGCTTTTATCATCCATTTTCTATGAAAAATAAATGCAATTTTCCAATTTCAAACCTTTTAAATTGATGGAGATTTTCTTTCTAATGCATTTGAAATTATTCTTTGTTACTAAATAATGCCATATTTATTTCAATTTATGCAATTTATTCATTCTATGCCGTTTCTTTAGTAGAATTACTGAAAAAAATAAATTGTATATTACCTGATATCAGCTTCAATAAATGAATTTCATTTAAATCGAAATATCATCAGAAATTAAATTAATTTGAAATCGGAAAATGAAACTAATTTTTTTCTGATATTGCTGTTTTTGAAGAAATAGAAAATAATATGTTGTAAAAAAAGGTTCATAAACACATTTCTTAATTATTTTTATTATATGTAATGATAAAAATAGGCATATTAAAGTGTAATATAACATTTTGTAATGCATAAAAGATTGAAACACTTTTAGAAATACATTAAACAAAATGAAATTACAAAACATAAAAAAACTGATTTTATGCATTGATTTTTTATCGAAATTTAAGTAAAATTGTAATGTATTATTGATTTATTATTTCTATTTCAAGATAAATTTGTTTGATATTATTTGTGGTAAAAATCTTTAAACAAAACATGGTTCTCGGAATTGCTATTTTGCTAACTAAGCAAAGGAAGTAAAACATATTTTTATCACTTTTACTGTAGGACTATGTTTTCTTTTGCCTAGCGACTAAATGAATTATCTATCTTATTATAATGCCTACTTATAAAGTCTGTGCCAAGGCATATAATTCCATTCCGTACCTTTTAAAGTGTGTAATAAAATAGTTAACATATGGGAACAGTCTCCGCAATTTTGTCTCCATTTTTAAAGTGAATTTCTACAATTTCCAAATGATGTAGGATTGTACTTTTTCATGATTTAACCTCAACTGCAAATAAAATCTGTACTTTAGTTTAATCGTACATAATATGGCAATAAATATAAAATATCAATTCATTTTGTTACACCCTTTAAATAAAATGAGTCATAGATTTAAAAAAAATACATTTAATGGATGAACTAAAACTTAATATTATTTATAATGTTAATCTCTCTATATATTTTTCTATTAAAGTTTCTCTTCTTCTTATTAGCGTTACTGAATTGAACACAAAAAATTTGTTTGTCAAAAAATAGAAATTATGTTATTTTCTTAAATAAAATAAAATAATTTAAGCTTAAAAATACAATCGGATCAAATGCTTTAGAAACTGATACATCACTCTTATCTTCTTCTTATCTGGTTTAAATTATTTAGCTGTGAATTAGGTGAAAATTTTACAATCTCACGTTTAAAATAATGAAATATTCAGCTTTGTTTTAAAAGCTTTTAAAATTTACATTTAGCTTTTTTGGAATATTGTCAACCTGTCACATATGGTTGCCTTTTTTTTATTTCTTCTAAAATAATTATCTGCATACCGAAAGTTTTTAAATCTATTAAATTTTAAAGTTATTACGTGTCCATTAACACGAACGTTTGTTGTTTGATGATTAATTATTATTCATTCAAATATTTATGGGTGTTTTAATGAAATTAATGTTCTTCGAAAAAGAATATATATCCAGTTTACATATTTTTATAAATATTTTTTGGTATATATTTATCACTTGTCATTTTTGTTTTATTTTATTTGATTGGAATTAATATATAATTCAAAACATAATTTTATTTCATGTGGAAAGACTTAATTTGATGCATCTATTATTGGAATTCTTATCTTAGTTTATATTTATGTTATCATTATTCATATTTGTTTTTATATTTTTTTTAATTACAAATCTAGTAATGAAATGTTACTTGTTGTGTTTCGAGTTATTTGATAAATATTATGTAATCCATAATTTATTGTAAAACTATTTACACTGCTAAGTATACAGTCTTATATATTAATATCATGTGTGTGGTATCATAATTAAACAGTCCTGGTCGTCAAGAGTCGCTCTCAGATTTTAAGTAATATTGTCAGTAGATGATGCGTTTTTCCACTTTTGGATACAAATGGGAACATGTCTTGAATTTTATAAGAAAAATTCCTAATGGTTTTTGACAATCCCATCACGCTGCCACGAAACTATTGAGACGTACTAAGATTTAAAATATAAAACGCCCTTTACTGAAACTAAAATAGGGAAGGACTGCAGTGGACGTTCTAAATTTAGACTACGTTACTCTTAACTAAATTCACCGCAACTTTTAAATTAACTCTCAGGAATATGAAAATGGAATTATTAAATCTAACTTACGTACGGAAATCTGATTTTTTAAACTATATCCAAGATGGCTTTTGATGTCGAACAAATACAGTCTTTGAAAACAGTCTGTTAGCACACAAATTCAAAAGTTACGTACGCTGTCATTAAATACTAGCCGCTCATGGTCTCCATAAAAAATATTATAAAACTATAGCGAAATATTATTTTACCAAAAATGGGGTATTCTCTGTGCTAACTCTAGACCTCAAATATTTCAGTGCACGTGGCGTTGATACGAGCTTCAAAGCTCAAAAGGCGAGAACTCTATTCTTGCATTCCTCGACGCGGCAGGATTCGACCCAAAATCTGCCGATACCAAATTTCATTCCCACTTTTATACCCCGAAACAATTTTTGGGGTATATACCAGTATGCCCTAATTGGTATAAAACTGCAGCGAAGACTGCGAATCGCAGATTCCGGCAGTCGCAAACTCACCTAAGAAAATTAAAGAAAAATGAAGGACAGAGTTCGCTTTCACGCACTCTGGTTAACTCCAGATAAAACGCTCACACTCAAACACTAGACTCCTTTTATAGGAGAGTAGCTAGTCCTCTTCAGGCTATGTGTATTATGTTCGCAGCTCTGACCTAATTAAACAAATTGGTAATATTTGAATTTATAAAAGATCTAAAACTCTATTTCGTTTATTCATATAGTTTAAACATGATGTGGAATACTATTAGGGTGAATATTATTATTGTCAATAGCACTAAAACCTTTAATATATGTTTTAAATAATACCATATTTGGTATTTTTGTACCCTTTTGAACAACAGTAAAGTAATATTTTCCCCCTTGTACTTTATCTACATTTTTTTTTATAAAATGCAGAAATTACACATATGATATATCCAAATTATATTTCATTTAATTGTTTCACTTTCTAATACATTATCATTACCTCATGGAAATCTTATATTTCCAATTTCATTAAGGCCATTATAGACACTTGCTAGAAAATGAAAATAAACTGAGCGTATTGTTAACACTGTGTATTCACAGCTTGACACAAATGAATATCCAACTCGTTAAGGAAATTATCTAAACGTTCCCTTTTGTAAGAGGGATAATGAAGATAAAGTTATTTTGTGAACGTTCTTTTATGCTTAATGGTAAGGCATTGACGGCAGATTTATTTTGAAATTTATTAAGAACCATCCTTTTCATATTAAGGTTATGAATATAATTTTTAAACAAAAATTTTCCAAATTTGTTGAATGCTACGGCACACAATTGCTAACGGAGTAAATTTGTTAAATCCGTGTTTTCCCGATTTGATACAAAAGAATACTCAACTCGTTAAAGAAATTACGTGGAACGTTCCATTCAGAAAAGAGAGATAGTCGAGATAAAGTTATTTCCTGAGCATTCTTTAGTGATTTAGGCTAAGGGTGACATGTTTATTTTGAGATTTATTAGCAGCCAACCATCATTGTAAGTTAAATTCGAGAACTTTCCTTATGAATACACAGGAATTTAAAGCGAATTTATGTATATTTATGTGTTCGTACTTGTGATATTAGGCAAATATATTCCCTAAATATCTGCTGGTGATATTCTAAATAAAACGAATTTTTAGTCTATGTATAGATTTTACTTATTAAATTCAGTCAATTTTCTTTAATGAATATAATTCTTCGTTTTCATTTAGGAAAATTATAAAATATTTTTTAATAATTTAAGAATTTCTAATAATAATAATTTCTACTGATGCATTGAAATAATTTATGCATTAGTTTCAGCGAACAATATTTTAATATTTGTGTACATACGTAATTAATTTAAAAGCAAAACAGCTTATGCGATAGTCAGTTTTAATTATTGAATAACTTCTGTTAAATATTATATTAAAATATAACTTCTGTTATATTTCAATTAATTATATTTAAGCAAAGTTTTAAGCTCTAAAGTTTTGTTAAGAATTTAGACGATATTTAACAAACCCTGTTGCAATTTTATCAGAAATTATCTTGCATAAAGCTACGTCGTTCTGTTAAAAATAGAATGAATTTGACTTATCAAGATTTATTCACTAAAACATTTTGACGTATATATGAAGGATTAAAATGTAAGTTATATTTTTTAAATATAGAAATGCCATTGATGAGTATTTTTATATTTTATTTGTACCACTATTTCCAAACAATTCCCTGACAGATTTACACAACATATGCAACATAAATCTAACACACAGATCATTGTTTAGAAATAGTGATACGAATAAAAGAGAAAATAAATTCGTTTTCCATTTGTTATGTCCAATCAATCTGTTTGTTACGTACAGCAAATATATCACATTTAAAAAATTATTTTACATTAAGTATTTAAAAAAATAAGCAAGTTTTAAATCATTAATAAAAATTTAAAAAATGCTTTATTCTCATATTTTATATATGGTTAAGATTAATAAATATTTTTTAATTTTTAAATTACCCTATCCTTAATATTTGAACTCCGCAATTACATACATCAATTCTTTACATATATGCTTACAGATAACATACGTGTCGCATGCATTGCATATATTTTGCATAATTTCGTCAATTTTACATGCTTGTACACAGTTTTTACATACAATTTACATTTTTATACAGAGTGTCCAAAACAGATTGAATCGTGTTTTAATATTTTACTTGTTCAAGATACGCAGACAATGTAAATTGCAAAAGTGTTCAAAATAAGATAGGATATAAGTTTATGTTGATGAAATAATCCTGCCATTAATTTTCAAATATCTACATTTTTAAATTTTTATATGGTCCCTGTGTCCTATAAGTTATGTTTAAAAAACGTTTGTCCGTGCTCCGATAAATACAACGGTAAACATTCCATTCTTCTCAAAATTCACCGGGTTATGATACTATAAATCTGATGGAATTTCGGTGCTTTCCGGCACAAAAAACCGCTTGTCCGTTTTCAGTGTCGTATAGCTCCGAAATATAATGTCATATCCAGGGAAATACAAGGACCATCCATATATATATGTATATGTATATATATAGAATTTCTTAATGTAATTGTTTGAAAATTAATGAAATAACTATTCCATCAATATACACTATATTTCCAATGATGACCGGTCACTTGCGATTTTAGACGTTTTGTTAAATATATGGAAAGATACATGAGGAATTATCCTGAATCTTCAGGAGTGTAAACAACATGATAAACGTCATATATTTCCGTGAAGATTTTTTCCCGAAACCCCATAAAGGGCCGTCAACAAATTGAAGAAAAACGAATATCTTTTGTATAACCCTGTAAAAACTAATATTGCAAAAGCATTCAAACTGTAGATTATGATTAAGTGGCTTATTGTAATACTTTGGGTTCATTAAGATGAAGATAGCATGTATACTCGAAGAGAAATTCAGGTTTTTATAAAAACAGTCCCAAATTTTACGAAGTTTTTTGCTTATAATTTGCAGAGTTTTTAATATAAAAACAAGTTATTTTCAGAAAATATGAAAAACAAAATTATACACAATACCCAGCAATCAGAATTAAACAATAATAAAAATAAAAAAATAAATGTGCAACGTTAAATTAGCACAAATTAAAATCATTTCTAATGGCAAACAGCTGTTTCAGAGCCCTTAAGCTCCATCTTCAGTGCCAACTCAAAAGGTAAAAACGAATTAAAAACTCCTAGGCCATGACCGCTTGCCTGCCATCTCTCGCCCCGCGGCCAGATGAAATGGCGTTGAATTTTTCATGGAATTTTTTGAATTTTTCAGGAAAAAAAAAAATTCAACGCCATTTCATCTGGCCGCGGGGCGAGAGATGGCGGGCAAGCGGTCATGGCCTAGGAGTTTTTAATTCGTTTTTACCTTTTGAGTTGGCACTGAAGATGGAGCTTAAGGGCTCTGAAACAGCTGTTTGCCATTAGAAATGATTTTAATTTGTGCTAATTTAACGTTGCACATTTATTTTTAATATAACGGCACAAAGTTTTAATCCACCTTTTAGAAATAATAAAAATTGTATGAGAAATGAGCATGGTTTACTAAATATTGTTTCATTGCGCATGCGCGAATTCAATCAAAATATACTGTGCATAATATATTAGCTAAATGTATAGACCAACTTTTATGAAAGTCTCAAAAACATAGCTTGAAAATTCTGATAGTAATCGTCGATAGAATAAGCTCGAAATTCGCTGTTCCCAAAAGGAAGCAAAAAGATGAAGGGCTGTATCAAATGTAGAGTGAGAGACGCTTCATTTTTATTATATCAACTTTCATAAGCTAGTATATTTGGATACAACCCCTCATCTTTTTGCTTCTTTTTGGGAACAGCGAATTTCGAGCTTATTCTATCGACGATTACTATCAGAATTTTAGAGCTATGTTTTTGAGACTTTCATAAAAGTTGGTCTATACATTTAGCTAATATATTATGCACAGTATATTTTGATTGAATTCGAGCATGCGCAATGAAACAATATTTAGTAAACCTGCTCATTTCTCATACAATTTTTATTATTTTATTATTGTTTAATTCTGATTGCTGGGTATTGTGTATAATTTTGTTTTTCATATTTTCTGAAAACAACTTGTTTTTATATTAAAAACTCTGCAAATTATAAGCAAAAAACTTCGTAAAATTTGGGACTGTTTTTATAAAAACCTGAATTTCTCTTCGAGTATACATGCTATCTTCATCTTAATGAACCCAAAGTATTACAATAAGCCAGTTAATCATAATCTACAGTTTGAATGCTTTTGCAATGTTAGTTTTTACAGGGTTATCCAAAAGATATTCGTTTTTCTTCAATTTGTTGACGGCCCCTTATGGGGTTTCGGGAAAAATCTTCACGGAAATATATGACGTTTATCATGTTGTTTACACTCCTGAAGGTTCAGGATAATTCCTCATGTATCTTTCCAGATATTTAACAAAACGTCTAAAATCGCAAGTGACCGGTCATCATTGGAAATATAGTGTAATCTTAAACCTTACCTTATTTTGAATACTTTAGCAACTTACATAGAATACATATCTCTAAGAAGTAAAAAATAAAGCGTGTTTCAATCTTTTTGGGACACCCTGTAAACTTACATTCATGTAACAACGTTCAATACATACAATAGATGTAACAATAATTTTCGACAAGTAACTGCAACTAATACAGAATTTCATGTAATCCTAGTTAGTCAAAAATATAATAAACTTATCAACACTTCTTTTCTAGCATAAGATCAACTGAAACAATTTTCATTTTTCATTTGTTTTTGATTATTTAGTCTCTAAATAAGAGAAAGATGCTCAATTTTAATGGGTTATTCTATTTGGTTGTGATAGTACCGCATATTGAAGTACATTGTTAAATAAGACAAATGTTTCTTTATCTACAAAAATATAATTTAACCACGTACGATAATACGTAATAACCACTTCCAAGTTACCAACCATTCAAAAAAGCGTTTTTTTATTCTTAGAAACTTCAGACACCAATATATCTACGATATTTAAAGAAGGATTTATAAAAACAAAGTTTTTTTTTTTGCTGCCACCGATTTCTGTTACTATTACTTGAATTATCCGATTGAAAGCAATCATCAACTGTGTCTGTTAATAACATTAAATGAAGTATTTAAAAATAGAGGTAAACTTAAACAACAAAATATATATATACGAGGGTAGTTTGATAAGTCCGTGACTTTGTAATGAAAAAATCAATATACATACCAAATTGCATTTTATTTTTCAACATAATCTCCTTTCATAATGATACACTTTTTCCAACGATGCTCTAACTTTTTTAATCCTTCCAAAAAATAAGATTTCCCAAACTCCTCAAAATAGGCATTTGTGGCATTATTGATCTCAGAATTCGAAGAAAATCTCTTTCCACCAATCCATTTTTTTTTTAATTTGGAAAAAGTAAAATGTTACTGGGGGCCAAGTCAGAAGAGTAAGGTGGATGATGGTTCAATTGGTGCAGTGGCGCATTGTCGTGAATAAAAAGCACTTTTTTCTTGCACAAATGGGGTCGCTTTTCTTTCAATTTTGTTGTAAAACGGTCTAATAAATAAGCATAATACTGTCCGGTGATCGTTTTCCCTTTTTCCAGATAGTCAATGAGGATTACGCCCTTTGAGTCCCAGAAAACTGTTGCCATAATCTTTCCGGCCAATGGAACTGTTTTTGCCTTTTTCGGAGCACGTTCCACTGTTTAGACTCTTCTTTCATTTTTGGTGTGTAGTAATGTATCCATGTTTCATCAACTGTAACATAACGCAGCAAAAATTCGCTTGAATTGCGCTCGAACTCGCCCAAACATTGCTTTGAAATGGTTACACGAATCTGCTTTTGATCTACTGTCAGCAATCGCGGCACCCATCTTGCTGATAACTTTTTCATGCACAAATGTTCATGCAAGATATTGAATACACGTTCATTTGAAATGTTTACCTCCTTAGCTATTTCACGCACTTTCACACGGCGGCCTTTTCACACGATATCATGGATTTTGTTGACCATTTCTTCAGTCGTGATCTCAATTGGACGTCCAGAACGTTCCGCATCTGTTGTGCTCGTACGTCCACAACGAAATTCCGTAAACCACTTGTGAACCATACCATGTGATAGAGCAGAGTCCCCATAATATTTTTTAACTTTTTTTTCAGGTTCCGTAATTGTATTTTCCGCGCAAAAAATAGTGTTTTATCACAACACGAAATTCTTTTTTCTCCATAAACAAAACAAACACTCAAATCGTTTGCTTTTAATACAATAGAACACAACGTATTTAAAATATCATCTGCAAATTGCACGAATGTTACTGCAGATAATAATAAGTTGAAAACATCATAATAAGAGTGCGATTAGACCGCCACCTGTTTTAAAGTCACGGAGATATCAAACTGCCCTCGTATATATATTTAGTAGAAATCTGAATATCTTATTAATTGCTAAATAACATTTGTTTTACATCGCCATGTCTTCTTTTTAACACAATACGCAATTTTTAAAGAAGGGATTCGTTTCGACTTAATTCTGCTTTGATTCTACTTATTCTGATTCAATCATTTATACTTGGTTCCTGAAGCTACTACTACTTGAATTATCCGATTGAAAGCAATAATCAACTGTGTCTGTTAATAAAATTAAATGAAGTATTTAAAAATAGAGGTAAAATTTAAAAATATATAATCTTATATATTTAAAAGAAATCTGAATATCTTATTAATTGCTAAATTACATTTGTTTTACATCGCCATGTCTTCTTTTTAACAGAATACGCAATTTTTATAGTTCACAAATAGTCTTATTTCTAACTTAGTTTTGCACGTATGTCATTTTAAAAAATAATAATCATAGAAGCTACGTGATAACTTTAAGATAAAGAAATTTAAACACCCTTTTGTTACGTTTTAGGTACTACAACGATTTTAGTGCATTAATAAAAATAACTTATTTTTCTATCACTATAAATCGTGTCGCCCCGCATAATATGTTGGATATAGTAGCTATGAAAATGTTTTCACGTCCAAAAAAGGAAATGGCAAAATCATTATTTCGAAAGGTTATGTTATTTCTCCTTCGGATTATTTTTATCGTTCAGAACAGCTCTCTTCAGCTTTTAACAGTTTTTTATCGCTTAAATTAAATATGCTTTATATAGATTTTGATGTATCGTAATATGTATACATGTATGTAATATTTCATGTTATTACTCATAAGCAGGGCTTTACAAATTTGAAGATATCTGGTAGCCAGGTATAAATTCCGGTCGCCAGCAAAAAAATTTACCCCCCCCCCCAATAATTTTGAAAAAGCACACATTTTTTATAAATTAAGTGAAAAAATGTAATAACAAACATAGTTTATAATTATTAGTTACATAGATTAAAATAGTACATAATTTAAAAAAATCATAAAACTAAGTTTTCTAAGGAAACTTATCAAAATTATATATCTCTGAATAAAAAAAGGGAAATATTATGTAAAGTCTGAATTAACCGATATGTTCGGAAAATGGCGATTGCCGAATGCTTCAAATGTCCGAATAGTTGAGTGCTACAAAATCTATATCTGATGACAGGGCATCGATAAAATAGAGAAGTCGGAAAACGATTTTTTGCCTATTTAGCATATCGAATTCAGTCAAATAATTCAGATTTTATTATTTAAAACTTTGCATTTAATAAACTCTCTTAGTTTTGCGAAATTAAAAATAAAAGTTTAATTTTTTTTTTGTTTGAATATACTTTCAAATTTATTTCTTAATATTTTAACTTTGCAGCATATATAATAGGACATCTTATCTTACCAGAAATTTAATTAAACATTGTGATGTTCGCAAAATAAATCAAGAGTTATTACGTAATATGCATTGCTAAAAATAAAGGAAGAAAAAGACATTTTCCTGCGCTGGGATTACATAATCGGGAATAAACAGCCGGCTGAGATTTATTTTGATCCAACGATCTACGATAAGAATTTCAGAATAAATCAAAAAAAAAAAATCCCTATTCTTCTGAAATACAATCAATGATTTTTTTTTTTTCCATTTAGTGCCGATAATAATCCAAACAATGTAATTATAAAATATTCTTGAGTAACAACACATTGTCAAATACTTGTCGCCAAGACAGAGAGACTCCGAACTATATTGTCCCACTTGTGTGGTGCACATCGGTGCTAGGCGCCACGCATTTTCAGCGAAGAAGAAATATTTAAAAAATACATATTATTTTTATTAATGAATTATTCTTGAAATTTTAATTAAGTTTTATAGATTTACTGCGAATAAATTACTTATGATCACTTATATGTTATTAGTCTTTAAAATGAATGTAATAGATTAATCAGTTTTAATTTTGAACACAAAAATCTGATTTGAAACTTACAAAAAATCGATGCTTTTTTTTATCATTGCATCCAATTTTTAGATACCATATAGGTTGGATTGACAATATTTCTTATTGAAACTTCTCCCTCCCCCTACATTACTTTAAAAAATTACCCCACCCTGCACCCCAATAATTTCCAAAAAGCAGAAATGTTTTTTTTTATAAATTAAGTGAGAAAATATAATAACAAACATAGTTTAGAATTATTAGTTACATAGATTAGAATAGTACATAATTAAAAAAGATAATAAAGCTAAGTTTTCTAAGAAAACGTATCAAAATTATATATCTTGAAAAAAAAAGGAAATATTATAAAGTCTGAATTAACCGATATGTTCGGAAAATAGTGATTGCCGAATGCTTCAAATGTCCGAATAATTGTGTGCTACAAAATCTATTTCTGATGAGAGGGCATCGATAAAATAGTGAAGTCGGAAAACGATTTTTTGCTTATTTAGCCAAACATTATTTTAAAAAATTTACCCCCCCCCCCCCCTCCAATAATTTTCAAAAATCACATAACATGATAGCAGACTACAGCGGAGAAGAATGGCGTTTTATGTGCATGAAATGGAAAATGCCTTTTAAACAAGAGAAGAGGGAGATCACTGCACTTTCTCTCTGCACGAGGAGGGGTGTTGGAGAAACAAAATGTCGTTTGTGCTCATTTTTTAGTTCAATTTCTCTAAAAAAAAAAAAATAACAAAAAAAGTCAGATTAAAAAACTTAGTTGCCAGAAAAAAAAGTTGGTCGCCAGTGGCGACCTGGCGACTGCATTTGTCAAGCCCTGCTCACAAGTATTTCCTTAGTTAAAATTTTTAATAAATAAATTTAGGTATTGTCTGTTATCTATCTCTGTTATTGGTGACTATTTTAGTCACAAAAAAGTCACTGATCACCGGTAAAGTTCTGCAAAAGCAATGTTTAATTGACACATTTTTAAAAACCTAGGTGAGATTTCTGTTGTCCAAGGGGGGAGCACATTATAGAGTTTCACAGGGGCTGTACATTTGGACATTTAAGAATCCGTTCAGATCAGATTCTGCAATGAGAATGATAAGTTATTTCTCTGGGCTTTGTTTTCTTAAGGCTCTGTGGTGAGTTGTGACCTTTTTTATTGCTCTTCAAATGTTTGGCGGCAAAAGCACAAAATCATTAAAAAATATCTGCCAAGGGGAAGTGATAAACATTCACAGCCTAAAAAGGACTGCTCAGACGAAGAAGCAAGTCTGTAGAGCATAAATGTCCCTCCCAGTAACTTTATTAAAGTTTTTTTTTAAGTATACAGTTTCAGCTGGAGCTGAGCCCGCCGGAAAACGCCACAGGGAGCGGGGTGAATGTACAATGACATTGGGCCAAAATTACCCGAAATTCACAGAATTCTCTCGCTGACGGAGTACAAAGTGATAAACATGACAAGAACCGTCCTCCGTTAGGGATCCTCCTTTTTTGAAAACGACGACAGATATTGTCACATTAGCACGACAAAGATACCTCGCATGAAAAAAACCGAAAAAAGAACCGCCTTCAGTCGCGTATATGTGGGGCAAACTTAAAAAAATGGAAAATAAGAAAACTTTCGGTTGGGGGACCTTTTTTTGCTCAGATGTATTCTCAGACCCCACCTTGGACCACTCCCTGGAAACTATTTAGGTGTTACTCACGCAATGAGTATTTCAAAAAATATATTTTTTAATCAGAATGCTCACATATATTGTTTTCTTCATTCGAACCCTTCCATGAGATTTTTCTGATAAAATATTTTATTTAAGAAGTTATTTTTGAAGGAATTTTTTTTTAACATCAAGTTTTCTTTTAAATAATAGAGAAGAAGGTCCAAATACCAGCTACCACTTATATATGGATTAATCTAGATCTTACAATTTTGAAAATTAGTGCAGGAAAAATCATGGTAGGGTACTTTGATATGTTTTACATCCGTTTAGAAAAAAAAAAATAATTTAAAAAGCGTTTTCTGTTTATAAAAAAAAAAACGAATGTCTGAAAATTTTGAGTTTAGGAAATGGGGTCTAAATACCGGATACCCCATTTTTTTCAAAAAGAATCACACAAATAGAGCTAATTTCGTTAATTAAGAGAAAAGTAGATTGTTTTAATAAATTTGATTGATTTATCACATTTAATATGTACAGAAAGAACATGTAATTTTTATTAAACAAGTATTTTTGTCCAATTTATCTAACTCTAACGACTGTCTCTGACAGTCTTCTTTCCATCCATTCTGTTCCTAGTTTTGTTTTTATCGTGTTAAACAAACAAACAAACAAAAGGTTACTGCTTGGAATGTAGATTATTTTATCTTTAAAATTCCCAAACATAATAATCATCTGGGTGACCGGTATTTGGACTACTGCTATGTTTGAGTTAAAACCGATATTAC
Organism: Maratus michaelseni; assembly: GCA_963931845.1. NCBI lineage: Eukaryota > Metazoa > Arthropoda > Arachnida > Araneae > Salticidae > Maratus > Maratus michaelseni. Next base: position 104,359,632 of record OZ007588.1, on the reverse strand, counting down.
TCATTCATATAGTAAAATACCAATAACGTGCGTGCGACATTTGGGATTTAAATGTCTAGAAAACAATTTAATTATCAATTCAAGCCAACATATGATTAGTATTTTTTTTAATGAGAAACACATACGTGAAAAACTTTTCATATCCCAGATATCGTCGTGTCGACACTTTTACTCTTACTGTTTATAAATGACACAGACTTCAGGGATGAACTGCTCGTGTCTTTTTTCTATCAATTAAAGATACATACTCTGCCTATCGCCGCTAGACTGCGCTGCGCTCAGTTCACAGAACGCCTACTAGCCGGCAATTGGACCCTAACCGGTATTTTGCCCTTCTCCTTTATTTAATTTAGAAACTCATTTGAAAATGTCATGATTTCTAAGTCAGTGCTCACAAATCTTTCGTTCAAAGAAAAAAAATCATCAAACATATGTGACGGGTGATAACTAAAGGTTTCTATAATAATTGAATATCATTTTACAAAACACTAATAAAAATTGTGTTTTTTACAAAATATCTATCAGAAAACGGTTTACAACTTTTTTTTAAGTATTAATAAAAACTATTTAAACACTCTGAAATAGAAATTGCTGCACTTATGAGACATATGGGAAGATATTTAAGATAAAAAAAGTGTAACAGATAAATTGGACAATTTTACAATTTATTGCACTAGTAAAAAAAAATTATCATCATAAAATGTATCAAAATGCATATTAAGTCTTATGTCTGATGTAGCAAATATGAAAACAAGATTCACGTGGGAGAAATATAAATTCTGAAATCATTATTTAGTAAAATTTAGATAGATTTTTTCTTTTACAGGCTGTTTTTTAAGATCGAGGATCTCTAAAAATAACTTTATCCTTAAATTTTTGTAATACGCATGACATAACATGTTTTACATACATGTTGATATTTTATACTTTTACTGCATTGTTTTGAAAAAATGTACGCAATACATCTATAAAACACGATACATGTAACACGTATATATTTGAGTACAGTGAGTTTAAAAATTGTTCCATTTTAAGCAAAATGTGGGGATGGGGTAGCTAAATCTATTGGGTTGAGGAATAATTCATGAACTTTTTTTTTTTTCAAATTTAATAATTTATAAGTAAAAAAAAAGACAAGCTTTGTACTGAAAATGAAAAGAAATGAAGGACAATTGTTTGAAATAAATATATTTTAAAGAAATAAATTATACTGCGCATGATTTTTTTATCAATTTGTTTTTTTTAAGTAAAATTGATATATAATACTGTAAATCCAGATTCCTGGCAAGAAAAAAATCGAACAACCTCCTCCTTGGAATCTAACCCACATCCATTTATTCACTACGCGGTACTGAAAGATGGCACTTTTACCAACAATGTTACGATTTAATCGAAGAACATCAGCTTATTTCTGAAGCAATCAATGACATTTATATGTCATCACAGACGCGATAACATTTACGTACCTTTATTGGACAAAAGTTCATTCCCCTGAGGTGTGGCGGGGAAATTTTCAAATATGTTTTTACAGAAGAAGAGTTTTTACTGTCACCGTAAATACGTCACATTACTAAAAATTAGGTCAATTGTAGAGCAAGAAATGTGTTAAAATGGGATTGCAAGATTTGAGCCAAACAGACAGGAAATGCGAGTTCTATAAATACTTGTAAAAATGCACGCAAAAATAAAACGCATTACAAAATGTTTTATATTATTTGAAAGAGTATTTTAGCCCTACAATTGAGTATATTTTAATTTTTACTTTTATTGATTTTTGTGAGTATTTTTTTCTTTAGATCATTAAAATAGAATGTCAATTAGACAAAAACTGAGCATTTGCGACACCATTTGCTTTTTTGCATTCACCATACTCTCCAGACTTTGCGCTGTCTGATTTTCATCTGTTTCGTTCGCTTTCGATCACTTTGCGCGGTATTGTTCAATGCTATGTATGTATTGTTCAATAATAACATAGAATTGAGTGATTAATTGGACAAATTCTTTGACCTGGAATTTTCTATCACTGAGACATCAATAAACTTATTGAACGATCGGAGGAAATCCTGAATAACAACGGGAGGTATATTATTGAATAATCTGTTGCCTTTGTTTAAAAAAGAAAACAACGCTGATGAATTATTCCTCAACACAATATAAGAATGACTTAACTAAAATGTAAAGCTGCATATTAAAATCATTCTGTATGTTTATTTCTTTTTTATTTGATTTAGCTGCTTAAACACGAAAACACATGTTCACGTTTTGATGGTTTGTAGTTCGTTTAAGCATTCTTACAGTTTGAAACTGTGCACCATCAGCTATTGACTAATATTTGATTATAAATTTGACTATGAATTATTCGATACTAAGCTTTTGAACGTCATTATAAACATGTCAGTAATTTCTAATTTCTATTTGTTATTGTTAATTCATTATTGAATTTGAAAATTCGGTATCGTTTTTAGAATATTTTGTACATAAATATCCATTATGCATAATAATTTGCAAAACTTTCAAAATCATTCTATTTTTAATTTTTCCTTTATTTAGCTACTTATACACGAAAACACAAGTTCACGTTTTGATGGTTTGAAGTTAGTTGGAGCATTCTAACAGTGTGAAATAGTACAATGTTAACAGTTGACTAACATTTGAACTGGGTTTTTTTAATTATTTGATACTAAGTTTTTGAACTTCATTATAAACCTGTCACTAATTTCTTCTTCATCAGGGTTCGTACGCTTTTACCACAATTTTTTAATATAAAATTTTTATTTAGTATTTAAATATCATAAATCGTTGACGTATCGTTTAATTGCAGGATTTGTAATACGGTACTGCATTTAAGTAAGGCAAAAAATTATATTAAAAATATGTGGTAAAAGCGTACGAACCTTGTTCATGTTTGTCATTGTTAATGCACTACTGGATTTGAAAATTCGGTTATCGTATTTGGGATACACTGTACATAAATATCCATTATGCATAATGCAAAATGGATATTCATATAATGATTAGGTTTCGGAGTTCCATGTTAAATTCTGATGCAAATAAATGGAAAAAAAAAGATAATGATACTAAGTTCATTTTTTAATCATAATTACATGTTAGTACATGAATTGTTAATATGGGGAATCAATCATGTTACTAAAGGATATTCAATAACAATTGTAAGATAAAGCAGGGAACTAGAAAGATATTTAATTCACAATATTCTGTAAAAGAGTTTGACTGACGACAATTTGCAGTAACATTTATTTGAAACATTTCCAAAGTAAATTATGTAGCAAACCAAAAAGGTTCTTTCTTATTCGAAATTGCTCTGCTACTGTCATTTTAAAAGACTAAGCAATTGATTTATGTGTAATTGCCGTGAACTTCAAAGACTTTCTTTTTCTAGGTTAACCACAAAGGTTTCGACGTCAGATCACTTATCATTGCTTTTAACATACAAAAAATCAGAACCTTAGATACTTTTTGTCAAAACTTTCTTGCACATATTCTTTTTTTCTTTTTGAATGTGTGTTTTAAAAAAATGTTACAACTGATCACTGGTATTCCATTTTAAGAAATAATAATAATCAACAATTAAGGAGTGTTACGGTTTTTCTTTTACTGACGTGCTTACTCCTGAAATGTTTCTGCAGTACACCTTCATACACGTAATTTTTTTATTCATTTTTCTATTTTTATATACATAATTTATGTATTTTGTGATATCTAATTTTTTTAACATTTAAAAAAACCTATTTGTATTTGGGTATTCCCTGTATCCTACTGCAGTATGTTTTCAAATGTAAACGAATCCCTGTTGTATATTATTAATACTTTCATATCTGTGGCATATATCGGTAGCCTTCATTTTGCCAAAAATGACGAAAATACGATTTTTCCAATTTTTTCCTTAAAATGAGTTTAGATATGAGTAGTTTATTTTCACAAAGTGCCGTAAAGATCCGATAATTAAAAATAGGTAAAACGTTTAAAAAAACGGACTTTTCTACTTTTTTCAAAATTAATTCCAAAATTATGCTTTTTACGTGAAAGTCGACAGTATATGAATTAAAGAGAATACAATTTCCTACATTTTATGTACTGAAAGTTTTTTCTCTGATCTATAGTTTAGCCGTGAGAGTGCCTCAAAAACGGGTGTTAAAACCAAAAAACTGTAAAAAAACGGGAATTACGGTACTGTATGTCAATGTAACATAGAAACTAATCATTTTACACAAATGTTAACTATTAATGTTACTAAAGATTATATGTTTGACTATAATTTATGCATTTCAGGTAGAGGAAAAATGCGGATCCGACACCAGGGGAAGATGGAAACAGTGGGGCAGATCCTGCTACTCTCATGAATCGAGGGTGCTACTCCTCCGGAAAGCTCGTATTCTAAGAGGCGGTAATATTGGGAGTGGATAAAAGAGAAAAAACTGTAAAAAACGCGAATTATGGCCCTGTATCGATGTAATATGAAAATTAACCGTTTTAAGCAAACGTTGACTATTAATGATACTAAAATATGTAGGATTAACTAAATTTTACAATGAAGTTGCCTGATAATAAATACGACGACTCATTATCAATTATTATTTAATTATAAATAATTATGTACATTAGCAACAAATATTAGTAAGTGCCACAAAAACAGGTGTTAAAAACAAAAAGCGGGAATTACGGCACTGTACGTACGTCATATGATTAACTATATTTTATGCATCTGAGGTTCCTTGTTTTCTTCATAACTAAAAAAAAAATAAAAATGGTATGTCTGTGAACAAAATAGTATGTATGTGACCGTTGGCCAAGCACACACACCCCGTAATGCAGCCCATGTAGACGACGAGTTGGTTCATATTAATCCCACAACTTTGTTCCAACGAATTTCGGTTGCAAAGCATTCGGATGAAGAACTTGAGGAGTTTTTGACGTACGATCTAGGCCCTTATTCCTTATCCCTATTCGGCAATGGTTTATGAAAAGGAACCAAATCTTCTCTCTACAAGGCATTCAAACCCCTAACAAACAAGCGGTTTAGCGGCAGAATTCAATTCGTCATTGATGGGGGGGTTATTGCATAGGGTTCTTTGGCCTAAGAATTAGCCTTTTTCAACAATCTGCGATAAATATGTTCAGTACGTACAGTCACGGTACCAACCGCAGGCAGTATTTGTCTTTGATAACTACTCTGATGATTTACAAGGTGGTACAAAAATTGCTGAGCGTATGAAACGAGCAAGGAAACATTCTTCAACGGATATATTGTTTGACGGTACAATGATACCTACCATTTGCAAAGAAAAGTTTCTTGCTAACCCAAAAAACAAGGGTCGGTTAATATCTATGATGAGTTATAAGTTCTCATCAGCAAATATTAACATAGCATATATTACATGCAAGCAAACAAAAGAAGACGCAGACACCTTGATTATAAACACTGCTTTGTCCTTGGCTCCATCACATGAGATGGTGATTATAGTTGGGGAGGATGTAGACCTCTTGGTCATTTTGATAGCTCTCTGCAGGGCTGAAAACGTTTTCTTTTTAAAACCTGGAAAAGACACTGTTTCTCCAGTGATATTTTCTCCAATTAATGCTGTGAGTTCAACGGTTGCGGAAAACATCCTCTTCCTACATGCTATGACCGGATGTGATACAACGTCAGCACCATTTATGCAAGGAAAAAAGAAGTTCCTCAAAACTCTTGCGAAGAATTCAGATGTTGCTGACGCTGTTAAAGTATTTAAAGACTCCAACGCTACTCAAGAGATGATTGCAGCTGCTGGGGAACGTTTCCCGGTCTCTCTGTACGGTTATAGTGGGACGAATGTGCCTTCGCTGAACCACCTAAGGTATATTTCGTACAAGAAATCAGCATTTAAATACAATTCAAATATTCTGCTTTACCACCATCTGCAGTTACAGCACGACAGCACTCTTTAAGAGTATATCACCAGGTGCAGCAATGGCTAGGAGTTGAAAAAAATGCTGAAGAGTGGGGATGAAAGAAAACAAATATTGGCCTTGAGCCTGTATTTACTTTACTACCCTCAACTCCCACTGCATTGTTGAAGCTTGTATCATGTTAGTGCAAAAAGAACTGCCAACAAAATTGTGGGTGCAAGAAGGCAGGTCTTTGTTGTTCCAACATGTGCCTCAACTGCGAAGGGAACTGCAACAACATCTCAGTGGTGATTCAAGATGAGGAAGACGAGTTTTACCCTGAAACCGAGCTGGAGATGGATTGCCCACCCATTGAATCCGTGAACCCAATGGAAGAGGAACAAGCCATGCCACAAGGTATAAATATTTACCATTAAGAAAACATTTATTCTATAATATTGGTAGTAAATAAAAAATCCACTAATTCCATACGTCTATTTTCTATGTTGTAGATGTCGATGAACAACAGGGACCTTCAAATAAAAGATTGAGGAAATAAGAAGTTTGTTTTTTGACTTCATGTAAATATACTAATGTTTGTTACTAATGTACATAATAATTTATAATTAAATAATGAATCATAATGAGTCGCTGTATTTATTATCAGGCAACTTCATTGTGAAATGTGGTCAATCATATAGTTTTTAGTATCATTAACAGTCAACGTTTGTTTAAAATGGTTAATTTACATGTTACATTGACGTACAGGGTCGTAATTCCCGTTTTTTACAGTTTTTTGTCTTTTACACCTCCCAATTTTACCGCCTCTTACAGTATGAGCACCATCGACTCATGAGAGAAGGTGGAACTGCTCCACTGCTCCCACCTTCCCCTGGCGCAGGATTCGCACTTTTCCTCTACCTCAAATGTATAAAATATAATCAAACATATGATCTTCAGTATCATTAATGGTTACTGTTTGCGTTAAATGGTTACATCGACATACACTACCGTAATTCCCGCTTTTTTACAGTTTTTTTGTTTTTAACACTCTTTTTTGCGGCACTCTCACGGCTAAACCATTGATCAGAGAAAAAACTTTCAATACATAAAATATAGTAAATTTTATTCTCTTTAATTCATATACTGCCGACTTTCACGTAAAATGCACAATTTTGGAACTATTCTGAAGAAACGGAGAAAAGTACGTTTTTCACACGTTTTTTGTAAAAAAAAACTTATTTCTCGGAAAAAAATTTGTTGGAAAACCTCGGATTCGTGTTCAGCGACCCAAACAACATAAAGGGACCCCCCCCCCCTCCAAAAAAAAAAAAAAAAAAAAAAAAACTACACCAAAACTTTCCTTTATTTGCTCTTTTTTATCCCCTAATGCCTGGACTAATAAGGGAGTTATGCGAATTCCTTTAACAGACTATAGCTAGATAATGTGAAAATTAATATTTTACTTTAAATTCTTTCAGCTCTCATACTTTTGTTCTCTTTTGTTTTACTAAAGAAAGGGCAAGTGATATAATAACTGTAACTAAAATTGTGTAACCAGCATTCACAATTTTTTTATTTATATTCTGTTAAAATCAGATACTTCGAAAATGGCACTAGCTTGTTTTATATAAAAACTGTGTTTTAAAATTATAATACTCAGTTATTTAAAAACACAATACATCTTTGTAGATGGATTTAAACTATAAAATGTGACACTACCTTAATCACGCGTAATAGTCGAGATGTGCTGGTGGTGGACGTGGTGGGGGTGCCGTAAAAATCCTGACTATGATAAGCCAAAAAAGAAGGACGGTGTGTCTTTTTCTTTGACTGCGTTTTGTACATAGGTAATCTACATAGGTACTTCACATAGATACTCTACATTGATACTCTATTTTCTAGTTCGCCTTTTTTCAGCAAAAATGTAAGATAAGACTTTTCCAGACACATAATAGAATAAATTTCAACAAACAATTAATTGCTATATTTTATGTTTAAAATAGTGCTCTTTATTTTTAATTCAATATGCAGTTTTTAAATGCAATAAATAATTTAATTTTCAACTTAGTTTCGAGCATATTATTTTTAAAGACAATTTGTAAAAATATTTTCAGTGTTAACTCCTACTTGTGAAGGTGAAATTAAAAAAAATAACCGACAAATTGTTAAGCTTTAAACCACCACAAAGATTTAATACAATAGTAAAAAACGTTTTTTTCTGCCGCCATAAAGCTTTTCGTAACCCCTATTATGTCTGATTTAGTAACTATAAAAATGGCATACACGGTCTAAAGAAAAGGAAATGACAAAATTATTAGTTTGAAAAATGTTTCGTTATTTTTCCTTCGGTTTATTTTCATTATTAAGGAATTTTAACCTTAGCAGATTTATTTTCCTTTAAATTAACTGAATCGCATCAGACATTCAATATACTTCATATACAGGGTTAGAAAGAAATAAGTTTCCCAATTCAGAGGGCTTTAGAATGCGTTCTATTGGTCCAATCAGATAAAATTTGAAATACGGATAATTCAAATGATCCGCTTGACACTTCTTAAATTAAAAAAAAATACAAAAATACGCCGATAGGTGGCGCTGTAATACATAAAAACACTTAATATGTTTTATAAATGTTAAATAATGATTAAAAAAAGTGGCATTAAAACTGTTCAATATGCCCCCCTTCATTTTCAACAATGTGCTCTAATCGCAGAATCATATTTTTCACAGCTGACCGGAGTGAGTCTTCAAATATATCAAGAACATGGCGGCGAATGCTGGCCTTCTTTTGTCCAAAGAATAATGCTAATAGCCATGCGTTGTAACGCAAATGATGTTTCACATTTTCAATATATGCAAATAAATACCATTTGTGTTACAACGCCATCTATTGGTGAATTTTCATAATACTTTTTATTATTTACTAAATGTCCAGTGCATCATTTGAAGTATCTATATTTCAAATTTTATGTCATTTGGACCAATAGAATGCATTCTAGAGCCCTCTGAGTTGGGAAACTTATTTCTTGCTAACCCTGTATATTTTGTAATTTTAATGTATTTTCTCTGGGCTTAAATAAACTTGTGTGATAATGCAAATATCTGAAAAAAATAATTAATTCCTGAACTGATTTTTTTCATTGTTTTCGGTTCTTCAATATCACGTGCAGTGTTTAGAATTCTGCACTTCGTATTGATGCACATTTGTTTTCCATTTATGGTATTTATAAAAAGTATACAAAATATACACATCCGATGTTCAAACGGAAGCAAAGAAAATTTAACTCAAAAATTGTTATGTTTTAACTCTCACAAAGATTTAATACTTTAGTAATAAGCATTTTAGCTTTCGACTACCATAAAAATACTACTTACATTCATTCCTTCATAAGATATATTAGGACGGATTTCCAAGCTACAAAAATGGTATATAGAACTTTATATTTTGTAAAAGATAGCTTATTTCTTCTTCAAATTATTTCTAGCACTGAGGAATGTTAGCTATAAAATATTTTATTGCCTCTTATATTAACTATATATGTATGTATGGGCGTATGTGTGCTCGCAATTTTAAAGCTTTTATTTTCTTTAGATTTTATGTAAAAATTACGCCAAAAATTTTTTTTTAAGAATTTCGAACAATATAGTTTAAAGAAATCGCTTTCTGATATAATTATTAATTTCGTTAGTTTTCGTATGTGTATATTCTTTTACTATAATGTGTATATTTTTTTATATAATTTGCATTTACCCGGTGTCCCAAAAATGACCGACGATTTGAAAAATCAATTAAAGGAAAACGGATGCGATAGAAATGTACGGTTTGCTGCATTCTGCTTAGGTAACCAGGGAATTTATTCTTACCAATTTTCAAAATTAGTTAACATTTTAGTCAACAGATGGCGCTGCTGACTAGGAAAAACTATAAAACAATGTTTTCAAAATAACCACCGTTTGCAGCAAAAACGTGGCACAATCTGATTACAAAATTCGCAGATACCCGTGAAAACATTTTGATTGGAATGTTCTGACAAGCAGCAGAGATGTATTGATATAGTTCATTTACAGTTTGTGGATTGTGACGATAAACCTGGTCTTTCAAGCATCCCCAAAGAAAAAAATTGCATGGCGTCAAATCTGCGAATTTTGTCTTCAGACTGCTCCACGTTGCTGCTGCAAGCGGTGGTTATTTTGAGAACATTTGTTTTATAGATTTTCCTAGTCAGCTGCGCCATCTGTTGACGAACTTTGTAACTAATTTTGAAAATTGGTAAGAATAAATTTTCTGATTACCTAAGCAGAATGCAGCAAACCGTACATTTTTATCGGTTTTCGTTTTTCTTTAATTGATTTTTCAAATCGTCGGTCATTTTTGGGACGACCGGTAAGTTGGTTGTACAAAAAGTAATGGAAAACTTAGTTTAACTTTTTTATTTATACGTCACTTTAAATCAGCATGTTTGTAGAGGAACTCTTTCTCAATACAAAGGTACTACTCAATGAAGCCTCCATCACATGTGATGCATCTATGCCAAAGTTGAACAAAACTTTTGGTCAGTACTGTTGTACCTAGTACTTCTTGAAAGTTATTAATTACCTGCGAAGAAAAGTAATTTTTATTATAGCGGAAGTATCTTCAAGAGCAATGATTTGATGACACTGACGCGGTAAAAGTGGCTATGGAAAATATATATAACAGTGCAAACCTGAATTTTATCAAAGAAAATTAGTTAGGTTGGTTTAATGTAGGTGCAAATGCATCGCTTGTGATGGAGACTATATTGAGCATATAGTACATTTGTATTGAGAAAGAGTTTCTCTACAAACATTTACAATTACGACGTATGTTAATTAATAAAAAGATTATGCCAACTTTTGCATTACTTTTTGTACACCCCTCGTTTTTTTTTCCAAAATTAACATTCATTTACATCCCAAATACACATAGTTTTTCCAATTTCAGATTCCTCGAATCGGGAGAGGATTTCTTTCTACTGCAGTTAAAATTCATTTCTGTTCTTTTACAATTCAATGTTTATTTCAATTTATGCAACTTATTTATTCTACGCCGTTTTTTTATATTGGATAATAAATTGGATATTACCTGATATCATGTTCAATAGATGTAATTCATTTTTTGAGAAATGTTATCTGAAATTAAATTAATTTTAATAAGAAAATGTAATTACTTTTGTCGTAAATTTTTATTCTCGAAGTAATGAAAAATCAAGTTTTATAAAAAAAAGAATCACAACAGAAATGATTAATTTTCATTATATGTAATGAAAAAAAAACACGCATATTAAAGAGTAATTTCATATTTTTACTTATTTCTTAAAGAATGGAAACCTCTTTTAGAGATGCATGCAATACAAATTAAAATATGAAACATGGAAAGTTTTTTTAAAATATTAAACGTATTTTTATCGATATTCAAATAAATTTTATTGTATACTATTAAATTATTTTTTCTTCTTTAAATTATACTTCTCTGATATCATTTGTTGTAAAAATATCAAAGCTAAACATCAGCATCTAAATTATTATTTCCCAAATTAAGCAAATGACGTAAAACCTATTTTTTAATCAACTTTTACATTAGTACTATTCTTGATTTGCCTAGTGACTAAAATGAACATTCGGTATAGTGCCTAAACTATATCATGTGGAAAAATGTGCTAAAAATGTGCGAAAAATGGGCTAAAATCATGTGCTAAAAATTTGCATCCCATAAAAGTTGAACGATGCTGAATAATAAATGTCGATCCCAGCGATATCTAGTAGTTCAAACGTAAACATTGTATAAGGATTTAATTGAGAAGGCGTTTCGGCCAGTGAACGAGCAGATGAACAAGCAGATGTCGCTGCGATCGACATTTGTCCTTCAGCATCGTTCAACATTTATCTGATTAAATTTTTTAGAACTTTTTAAAGCATTACTGGACTAGCCGATTTGCACACTATATCTTCAAGGCGCTATAATTTCGGTGTCTGATTCTCAAAACGACCAATGAATGCCAGCGAAATACTTCTAAAACGCTTTGGTACATTTTCTGTGAACCTTTTGGGAAAGGGTATTTTATATCGATGTGGATTCGTTCCTTGTTAAAAGACGCAAAACTAACTTTAAATCTTGCAAGCAATTCTTTTCCTCACAGTTATAATAATGCCACCCTGAAGCATAGCTATCAATCACTGTGAAGAAAATTAGCACTTGGCAGATTTGAAGATCAATAACGTTTTTTAAGAAGTGGTGTCTTCTGCCCAATGTTTAAACCATCCGAAGTAAAGGTTAAGATAAGGCGATTTCAAAACTTGTATTTCCTGAACCACTTCTGGTATATTTTTATCCTTAATGGTTTCGAGGTAAAAATACATAAAAAGAAAGTCTTCTGTAAATTTTCATGAAATTTGAAATGATGGTTTTTACATATTGGTCAGAGTATTAAAAAAAGTTATGTATTCTGAAGAATGTCCTCCTTTGCGTAAAGTGGCGGTGATACAGCCTGTTGACTTTGTCCACAAAAACAACTCATGATGTCACTTTTTGCATTAAGAAGCTTGTATCACTTGTAATTTACAAATAATTATTTTTCAAATTTCTATGAGCAGAAAAACCACTTTTTGGACACTTTTATGGATATTTCCTTTAAAAGTATAATGCAAATACCAAGTGTATGCATACAAGTTTAGTCCAGATAATATGAAAAACATTTCCTAACTCTCAGAAGTTTACGAAAAAAAGTTCGCACAGAAAGCAATAAATGACTAAAAAAAGTTTTAAAAACGCTTTATAAAATAGTAGAAAGAACAAACATGCGCCAAGCATACATTATGTAACACTTACCAACACTTCCAGAATACTATAACGAAGCTTCACTGTATGGTCAAATAAGATATCTAGGTGAACAATTTAAAAACGCATAACATATTTGAAAACCAGATTTCAGCAATTATCGTATGTAGTCAGAAACGTACTCGAAATCTTTCTGTGCAGCTCTGCATAAGATTTTTAGATATTTATATATACTAAATAGTATGATGTTTTAGTTTAGATAGAAAACTCACAGCATAGTTGAAAATTCACACTAAGCAATTTTCCTCATTATACGGAAAATATATATATAAACGAAAATCCAGAAAAGGGAATTTAAAAATGGTAACTCTGAATCAGTTAAAGAAAAATGGATGCTGTAAGAAGCTTTTCTCACATATTTATAATTATAGGATCTTTACGACACTTTGCCCGAATGCACTAGGAATGTTTAAATACATTTTAAGTAAAAACTTGAAAAATTGATTTTTTTTTTCCTAAGTAAAGCGTAGCAAGTTTTCTTAAGATGCTTGAAAGTTTTTGGAAAATGTAAAAATAGGTACCATCGTATGAAATACTTTTATACTTGAGAATTAACTAACGATTTTCTCTCGCTATAAATGTATCAGTAATTTTTAACACTTTCCAACCTAGTTGAAAAATGTTTATGACTGCCGTATGGCCGTCTGGATCGTGTGTCCGTGCTCTAACACCCGTAAATATGCTCGGATTGCTCTGCAATTTTTATATGTTATTGTCATTACCTGTAGGATGTTCCCTATTTTAACGGAAGTGTGTAGCACTTATAGTTTTTTACAGAGACACTCAAAAGAATCCCGTTACATTGCGGTCTATGGGGAAAAATCATTTGCGGTTTATTTAAATAATGTTTCACTATTTTAAACGCATTGAAAGTTATATACATCACTAAGGTGCATTAGAAATAGCTTATTATGGAATAGGGTGTGCATAGTACTTATAGTTACTTTACAGGGACAGTCAAAAGAATTCCGTTACATTACGTCTATGGAGAAAAACCGTCTGCGGTTTAATTAAATAATGTTTCACTATTTTAAACGCATTGAAATTTATATATATCACTAAGGTGCATTACAAGAGGCTTACTACAGAATAGTGTGTGTATAGCAGTCATCGTTTATTTTACAGGGACACACAAAAGAAATCTCTACTGTCTGTTAACAATAATTTCAGGAAGTGCGTTTTAAGTTACTGAATGCAATTTTAATTTTAACTCGCTTTTTATCTATTACGTGGTGTGTATAAATTATGTAGATCCTATACAGGGAAGCACAAAAGTTCGCGAACACATTTCCGTTTATTGACAGAAACTCCAGCCGGAGAATTTTAAACTGTGCTACGCGTTTCCTAACTGAACTAAAATTTAGCATCCTATGTAGTATATATACAAATCTATAGATCCTATACAGGGCTGAATAAAAGTATTCGGATATTTTTCCGAATATTGTATATGTTGGAAATTCCTGAAATTATGTTTTTAAATATATTATGCGTTTTCCAAATTGTTTACTTAGATGTTATCTTTTAGCTTATTAACCGGTATGATTTGTAAAATTATTTTGGAAGCGTTGGAAAGTGTTACATAATCTATGCTTGACGCATGATGTTTCGTTCTTGTTGCATCATTGTGTATGCTTTGCATTACGCTTCAATATATTGTAACTTCAAACCCTGGTATTTAGATGTAAGAACACATAAAAATCCCTCTGGATTCAAATTTCTTTGAAATCTTGAATTATTTTATCTGGACTATCATTATAATTTGTTTAATTTCCGAACTGATTTAGTGCCCTAAAAATTTAACTGGATGCCATCAGTGCAATTTTTATGACAAAAAACTTCACACAAAAACACTTGTCGATTCTCTTTGAATTAGGCCCTTTCATCAACACCGTATTGTGAAACTTTTTAAAACCATTAACAGCTACACATGTAATTAATGAAAATGTTAAAATTGTGTAGACCTAAATTACATGAGGTGACCTTGCACTAATAAAAAAAATCAAATTATAATCCTAAATTTTATGAATATGTTTCTTCAAAATGTTTTGGCATAGACAGCTTGATGGAATTTTATAATTAAAAAAAATGAGATAATTCTGAGCATATATGCAAGGAACATACTTATGGGATTTATGAAAAAAATTCGTAATTCACAGTTTGATTAGAAAAAATAAAAAAAAAGCTCTTTATAAATGTATTTTTAATTGTATATTCATGTCTTTCTACCATCATAAATAACATAGAATTACAGGGTAGTCATAAAATCTTTCGCTGTCTACAATAATTTATTGCAGAAAAACTAATATAATTAGGCATATGCTTGTTTCAATATATTGTATGATTATAAAGAAACTAATCATTAAAGATCAAGAAATAATGCAATTCTGTTAATAAAATTTGAACAGTTTTAGTGTGATAATTACATTCTATATTTGCTAAGTGCGTTTTCACTTTGGTTTACGTTTTTAAGTTTAACTGAAATTTGAACGCCATTTGAAACATGATGAAATTGGCATACAATGATAAAGTGCACCAAAATATGTTTCTTGTAAAATATGGTGAGCAAAGCATTCATTATTCATTTACAGGATCACAATACATTTATGAAGGTTTTAATACAAGTACTTACGTCAGTAAATTTCGATGTGAGCACCCTTGGTAGTTCGAAGAATGTGTTGGCTGTATTCCAATTCTCGCAACGTATTGCCCAACATTTGGGCTGTCACACTAGACACATCATCTGTGATCCTGACCTTGAGTGTTTCGATATATTTGACTGGTTTTGCGAACACTCTGTCCTTTATGTACCCCCAAAAGAAAAAATCTAGAGGAGTTATATTCGGTGAGCGAGGAGGATTATATAGCATAAGTGGCGCCATCTGATGGACTAAAAATACTCAAGAACACGATTTTTTCATAATAAAAATTTTACAGTATTATAGTCAATGGCTATTTCGTAATAATTTTTTGTAATCAGGGAAAGACTTTATGACCACCCTATGCTTTCATTTTTGAAAAAAAAATGTGAAAATTGGTTTCTTTTAACAACATAGTTTAAATTTCAAATACAATACCGTTATTAAAAATAACATTCAAATATCGTTAAAAATGTTCTTTAAAGAATGGCAGTTTTAGTTAATTTGAATTATCTTACTCATTGTATAGAATATTAACCTCCTTTTATTTTCCTCTATATCTTTAATCAAAGTTCCTCTCACATAATTGTTATGTTTTCGAGGACTTCATAAATCCCTCATTGCAATATACTATATTATTTTTCTAATTTGGTTGAGGCTATTAAATGCAGATTGTTAGAAAATGAAAATAAACTGAGTGTATTAGTATAACTATATATTCAAAGCTTGATACAAATGAATACTCAGCTCGTTAAGGAAATTATGTAAACGTTTCATTTAGAAAAGCGGTATAATGAAGATAAAGTTATATCCACAGCGATCCTTTGTGCTTAATGCTAAGGCATCAACGACAGACTTACTTTGTAGATTTGTAACCTGTAAGTTAAATTCGAGAATTTCCTTTATGAATATACATATATTTAAAAGCGATGTATTATACTTAGAAATATCCATATGTTCGTACTTGTGAGATTAGGTTAATATCTGCACTAAACATCTGCTGGTGATATTCTAAATTAAACTAATTTTTTTTTTTTAATGTAGATGCTACTTATTGAATTCAGTCAGTATTGTTTTATGAATATAATTTAATTCCTTTCTTTAATTAAAATTATCATTTGTTAAGAACAATATTTTAATATTTATGCAGTTATTATCTACTTAACAAAGAAAAACTTATACGATAGTGATTTTATGTATTAATTGTATATAGTTTATAATTTTAGTCAGTTTATACGATAGCGATTTTATATATTAATTGTATATACAGTGTAACTTCTCTTTAACGGAGTCCCTATTTAACAAAGTTTTCTATTTAACGAAATTTTCTGCAGAACTTTGACTTTGAACACCATTAGCATATAAATTAATCTCTATATTGCGAAAAATATATTCTATATAACGAAGTCTATTCCACTTTTGTACTTGTACAGAATTCAAACTAAGGGTTGCTGTTGCGATGGATATGCGCAATTTATTTTAGCGCATTGTAAGAAAATGAACACATTTAAATAATTTCCATTCTGTTTTGGTGCTAAATAATACATTTTTTTCACACTAAGAAAAACCCTTGTTATCATTACTCTCCCACACCGAGACTCCAGCTGTGGCAGTTGGGGGAAGTCAAAATCCCCTTTTTACATTCAATGATATAGAAGATGCACTGATGCAATGGCGTCAGATGCATTGAGCCAAAAAATATCAATTAGAGTAAGACAGTTGCCATTCTGACCTTCCTTTGATGATAGACAATTGCTTTGTACATCCACAAGAATGTGCTTCAAAATGCAAATCGAAGAACATCAAAGTCATTTGTCTTCCTGACAATACAACTTCTAAACTTCAGCTATTAGTCTAAGAAATAATAAAAAAAAATTTGAAGTACATTATCTAAAAGCCAGAAAAAAGACAATGTAGTGAAAGTATTAGTTTGAGAACCTGTGTATCAGAGCTGATGAAAGCTTGAACCAAAGCTTGGGAATGTCCATGATTTCATCGACCGTTGACAGCTGTTTGTACAAGACTGAATCAAATGCTTCTGAATCTAACACCTGTTTGTCATATCAGCAAGAAAAATTTCATGAATTTAAGTTGATTTCTATTTAACGAATTTTCTTCATAACGAAGATTTTAAGTGTAACGATGAGCCTTCGTTAAATGGAAATTTCACTGTATCTTATAATTTTAGTCAGTTTCCAGCAATTTATTAAATTTTGTTATTAATAAAATTTTAACTAATTATCACTTTTTTAACAAAACTTTGCTTTCTGGATTTCTGGTAAAAATTTTATATTTATCTTAACTCGTTAACAACCAAGTTGTTTTAAAAATTTAATTTAAGTAATATTTTAAAGACGTGTTTCGAAATAAATAATCTTTTTGCATCAAACACAAAAGGACACCCTACCACTAAGAGAATAGAATGATGTATTCCTCCAGCTGTTGTAGTGGTAGGACGTACTACAGTTAGAACATACACATTAATTGTAGCACTTTGTAGGAAGACGTTAACTGTCTACTTCAGATATAGTAAAAATGGCGTTGTCCATGCTCCAACAATAGACGAGAAAACTAGACTGCACCGATTCCCAGCGGAATGGAAGAGTGAGTAGGATGCTGATATACATGAACGTGCACAAAATAACTAATAAAACTCGTTAATTGATTATACGGCGAAGAATGAATTTGTCCTATTTATAGTACGGTGGGCGTTAACGAGTTAAACAGCATATGTTGGTCTTCTTCCAGAAAGAATGTTGTTGATGTGCTTTTGTTAAAAAATGTGCTTCTGTTCGGGGTAGTATAAAATCAAATTATAAAGGTTTTTTTAAACCGACATTTGACCGTAAACCGTAATTGAATATCTTTAAAAATAAGTTCTACTCATTCGGATATTTATGATGGTTTTTAATATAAATTGTATTAATCAAATTAATTATATTTATCCATTTTTTTATTAATCTATTTGTTATGCTCCGTAAATATATCATATTTAATTAAATTTATCCGTTTTTTATTGATCTATTTGTTATGTTCGGTAACTATATCGTATTTAAAAAAAGTATATACAAGAAATATTTAAAAACACAAGCAGAACTATATAAAGACTTTTTCTGGATTTGACATTTGAGCCAGAATGGACAATGTTCATAAATGCTGTTTAATTCTTAAATTATCTTGATATCGAATACTAGTACAAACATAAAAAAATAATCAAATGCAAAGTAACGACATACACACTATACTAAAACCACACTATTTTTTTTTTTTTTTTTTTTTTTTTTTTTTTTTTTTTTACGGGAGTGGTAGCGTATTACTGCTTATTTTACTGTTTATTACTGTTAATTTTTAGGTATAATACTGGCAGATGAGATGACAGTACTATACAGTAAATTCAACATTTTATTTTATTTTTATTTATTATTTATTTATTTTATTTATTTTATTTATTTTATTTATTTTATTTATTTGTTTATTTATATATTTATTTATTATTTATTATTTATTTGTTTGTTTGTTTGTTTATTTGTTTATTTATTTATTTGCAGGGTATCTGTTTGAGTCGCCACAAAGCAATTCGGAATCGTTCTCTGCAGGGTTGTAGTAGGTAGCTGCACGGGTGGTTTTTTTTTAAAACCCAGGTTTTAGGACCATAAAGGTTGTAGTGGGTAGCTGCCCGGGTACCGGCCCAGCTATACGCCCGGGCTGTGTTTAAAAAAACGGGTTTTGTACAACCCTGGTTCTCTGGTTAATTTAAATAATCACGTCTCCTTCTCTCGTTCATTAATATAGATATCTCAATTCTAATGCTTATTGTTTAAGCTCTCATTTTTATATGCAGCATAAAATTTGACCAATTTTCTACTTTCAAATGTGCTCATTATATGCCGTAATATAAGGTAATTTTAAAAATGGTCGTGCGATGATTCGTTATATATTATTTCATACATGAGTAAAAAAGAATAATAGCGTATTATTTTTTTTTCTTTACGAATCGTAATAATCTTTGCGTGTACTATACTATTCTACTTTGAGTTAATAATTTTTCTATCGAGCTTTGCGAATTTGAAGCAGTTAAAACAAGAGAAATATTATGAGCACAATACAATGCATTTTCATCTTCACACGAAAACTACTTTATCCTCTTATCTACTAGTTTTGTTGCATTGCTTAAAATATATATTTAGTTTTGCTGAAGAGATTTCGGTTACTAAAGATTTCTTCTTTTCAGGTTTTGTATTTTTATTGCTGTATTTTAAAATTGAATTTATAATCGATAAAATTACATTTCTCACATTATTATAATACTATTAGGTAAATTATCCTCAAATATTATGGAAGAAAAAATTAATAAAATTAAATAAAATTTTAAAACAAGCCCTCATTATATTTTCTGATATATCAAGGACTAATACATATATTGAAATGTTATTTGTATAATCATCTTTAATAGTTTAGTACAAGAAAACAGAAACTGTATATGAAATTTTTATTCGTAACAATCCCTTGTGAATCGTAACTAAGAATGATTTCAGAACGGGTTTCACCTTTTTAAATTTCGAATATTTTAGAAAATGTTCTAAGTGAGAATTTGCATCTTATAGATGTAATTGTCATGTCACACTTTAAGTTTTTAACCCCAAAGCATAGCATAAAAATGAAATTTTGGAACGTTTTATTGTCACTGCAGCATTTTAAACTTCGATTTTTTAAAACTACTTTGTGTGAGAATTTACGTCTTAAAAGTAACAGCCATGTCAGAGGTTCTGTTTTTATCCCTAAATACTTCCAAATGAATCGTAATTTAGATAGTTTTTCAATTCATTTCAACATTTTAAATTTCGAATTTTTTAGACTTGGTGAGCTTTTACATCTTAAAATTAGCCACAATGCAAAATTTCAAGCTTCTAGCCCCAACAGTATTACAAAAATTCCATATAAATCGTAATTTATAATATGTTATAAATATGTTACATATTTTAAAACCTTCTCTGAAATGGTATCTAACTAACGTACTCCTACCCTATCAAAATTCATTCAGATTCCTACAAGATACAACTGCCCGGAGCGAAATTCCCATTTGCATTTTATATATACAGTAGATGTCACAACGTGTATCCAGTGATTGAAAACAATCAGCAAATCTGTCTCTTAATAATACTAAAACGATTATTTAAATGCAGAGGTAGAATTTAAATATAAAAATATCTTATATGCAGAAAGATTAAAAAATGTATTAAGGGGTGGATTTTTGCAACTGTAGAGGTGTAAACAATTTTTGTTCAGAAAAAATGCGTCGTAATCCATTTATTCAAACAAACATCCAGGGTGTTTCATTCTAATCCGAATCCGGAATTTTTGTTCACAACTTTAATTTCATTGAAGACATTGTAACGAACTTTTTAACGCACTTGTTCTTTGTATGAAATGTAAAGATATCACGAGAAGTGGTAAAAATGACCATCATCCAAAACCTGAACTACATGGTCCATATATCCGAATGTAATCAACATTACAGTTTCATTGACCGAAATACTCTACATTTCAAACACTTTTCGTGATTACATACTGCTAAAAATAACATCAAAAATCATAATTTTTGCTAAAGTTAAGAACAAAAATTCGAATTTAAATTTCAGTGTGACAACCCCAATTTTTAACTTAATAAATGGATTATGGCCCTGTTTTTCTGTATAAAAAGTACGTTTGGAGAGAACTCCATTAACTCTTAAAATTTGTCTAGTCCTTTTTGAAACCTCCTGTATTTAGAATAAATGTGAATTACTTATTAATTTCTAAATTCAATCTGCTTTGCATCGGCATGTCTCTTTTTGAAACAAATAGTAATTTTTAATTTTTGTACATCATCTTATTTTTAACTTCGTTTTAGAAATATGTCATTTAGAAACAATTAATAAAGCTATTTTCAAGGTTAAATTCTTACGTGCTAACATGAGATAAGAAAATTTAAACAGAAATTTGTTACGTTTTAACTATTACAAGGATTTACGGTATTAATTAAAAAAACGTATTTTTCTATCACCATAAAACGTGTCACACTGCATATTATGGTTGATATAATAGCTATAAAATGGTATACACGCGCAAAAAAGGAAATGGCGGAATCATTACTTCGAAAGGTTAGATTAATTCTTTTAGCAGAATATTTTATTGTTGAGGAATATAACTTTTAACATATTTCTGCCACTAAAACTAAATGTGCTTTATATAGATTTCGATATATTATAATATTTCTATACATGTACTTATATATATATGTGATAAAAACCATTAATAAACTTTTTAACGCCTCACTAATTATTACTTCCTTCTATATACAAAAACAGAGTATTTCGACTTCCAGTTTTCGACGGATTTATGTGTTTTAGAAGGTCCTGAACACGATTTGAGTATTTTTAGAAAATGTCTGTCCATGCAGTTATATGTAATAAAAACCATTAATATACTTTTTAACGCCTCACTAATTATTACTTCCTTCTATATACAAAAAGAAAGTATTTCGACTTCCGGTTTTCGACGAATTTATATGTTCCAGAAGGTCCTGAATGCGATTTGACTATTTTTACAAATGTCAGTCTCTGTTTCAGTCTATCTGTCTATTTTTATTTTACACAATTTTTGTAAGCGCTCTTGCTTCACGGAATTTAACCCCTTCGGGACCGGCGGCTTTTACACACATTTTATTCGGTTGGCACTACTTTTTAAAAAAAAAGCTATCTTTACTTAAACTATCAGAAAAATGCTCTAATTAGACAAAACAAATATTAATTTTATTTTTTACTGGTGCCTAAAACAAATTCTGTATGCTCTTTTTGAGGTTGCATATATGATACCATGGTCCCGAATGGGTTAATAACGCTTCAGATTCACTTAGACCTTGATATGAATTGGTGCTGATGAGGTTTTGGTGTACTAACAGGTGGCGCTGCATGATTTTCAAAATAGCTATATTTCATCAACTAATGCCCGGAATTTCATCAAATTTAATTTTATATTAGACCTTTATATAAATAGATACTGATAAGGTTTGGGTGTAAATTACTCAACGGGTGACGCTGCATTGCTGTGTTTTTCCCTATTTATGCGATGGCTATATTTCGAAAGCTAAAACACGGGATTTTATCAAGCTTCATATTCTGTTAGACCTTGACATAAGTAGATGTTGATTCAATTTTGACTTTGATCAATCAACAGGGGGCGCTTGTACTCTGTGCTTGGGAAAATATTCCTAATATTTTCCACAATCAATTGATGCAATTTAGCGAGCGTTATTTTTTTTCTATTATCATTCACTGATCACTCACTGTAAAACATTTGGTGTAACGTTACTCCATAAAACTGGAGGCAGCATTGCTCCCTCCAGTCTTACGGTGGTATTTAACTGATATAACTGGTGTAACATTACACATGTACTGGTGTAACATGTGTAATGTTACACCAGTTATGTCAGTTAAATACCACCGTAAGGATGGAGGCAGCAATGCTGCCTCCAGTTTTATGGAGTAACGTTACACAAATGTTTTACAGTGCTGTACTTCAATGCTAACTTCAAGGAAAGGCATTATACTTCATGTTTATAATTGTTGCTGTCTGAGTATGCGTATTACATTGATTATGTGTATTATAATGTTATAGAAGAAATTTTTATGATTGCCACAGTAAACCCCCAGTGTTTTCGAAAAATCTAAAAAAGAAAAGTATCATTTTATTTTATTTTTCGATTAACGAATCAAACACTTTCGCATCGACTATCTTTTAGAATATACATTTACCTTTCTGCTATTTACATAATTTCTTTTTACTTCGTTCGTAGCACCTTAAAATTTGTTTAGTCATTTAGGAACAATTAGTAACAAAAATATATTTTCAAGGTCGTGCTAACGTGAGATTTAAAAAAAATTAAACAGGAATTTGTTAAGTTATAACTACTATAAAGAATTAGTGCAATAATCTATACTAATATTATAAAGAAGTAACGATTGGTTTTTTGTTTGTTTGTTTGTAGGGGATAATCTCTGGAACTAGCGAAGCGATTTCAAACGTGATGGTGGCAAATTGATGGTGACAATCCCTGCTGAAACATAGGCTATGTTTTATGTCGGTGCCACTACTTCCAGGGGGTGCAGGAGCGAAAAATGTTCTAAAATTTAAATTTTTTTTATACTGAAGTAGCTAGAAACATGAAATTTGGCATGGTAGTTACTTATAAGATGCAAATGGTCTCTAAGAATAAGTTCTAAAAAAATTCGAAATTTAAAAGGGTGAGATGAGCGAAAAGCGTTCTAAAAACATTCTATATTACAATTTCTATGGAATCTTTGAAACTACAGAACCCTTTTCAAAAGTGATGGTGGCAAATTGATGGTGACAGTCCTTGATCTAATATACGTTATATTTATGTCAGTGCCACAACCCCCAGGAGGATGCAGAAACGAAAACCGTTCTAAAATTTCATTTTTTTTTATACTGAAGAAGCTAGAAACATTGAATTCGACATGGTAGTTACTTGTAAGATATAAATGTTCTGTAAGAACAAATTCTAAACAAATTCGAAATTTAAAAGGGTGAGATGAGCTAAAAGCGTTCTAAAAAACATTCTAAATTACAATTTCTATGAAATCTCTGGAACTACAGAACCATTTTCAAAAGTGATGGGGGCAAATTGATGGTAACAGTCCCTTCTGTAACATAGGCTATATTTTATATAGGTGCCACTACCACAAGGGGGTGCAAAAGCGAAAAATGTTCTAAAATTTCGATTTTTTTTATACTGAAGGAACTAGAAACTTGAAATTTGGCATGGTAGTTACTTATAAGATGTAAATGCTCTCTAAGAACAGTTTCTAAAAAGTTTGAAATTTAAAAGGGTGAAATAAGATAAATGTGTTCCAAAAACATTCTTAATTACAATTTCTACGGTATCTTAGAAACTACCGAATCTATTTTAAACGTAATGCTCGCACATTTATGGTGACAGTCTGTGCTCTAACACAGGTTATATTTTATGTCAGTGCCACTACCCTCAGGGGGTTTCAAAAGCGAAGAACGTTCTAAAATTGCAATTTTTATTATACTGAAAAGATTAGAAACTTTAAATTGAGCAAGATAGTAATTTATATGATATACATGCTCTCTAAGGGCAGTTTAAAAAAATGGAAATGTAAACGAGTGATATGAGGGAAAACTGTTCTAAAAACATTTTAAATTACGATTTCTATGGAATTGTTAAGGACAGAAACTTGAAATTTAACATGGCTGATGCTTTTTAAGACACAACTGCACACACAAAACAGTTTTTTTTTTTTAAATAAATCAAAATTTAAAAAAGTGAAAGAGGAAAAAAGTTCTAAATTACGATTTTTTTTACTAACAGGATTAGAAACTTCAAATTTGGCATGGCGATTACTTTTAAGATACAAATATTCGCTAACAATGGTTTGTAAAGAAATTCAAAATTTCAAAGGGTGAAATGAGCGGAAAGCATTTAAAAAGGGTTCTAAATTGCAATTAATATGGAATTGTTAGGGGTAGAGACTTAAAATTTTACATGGTTGTTGATTTGGTCGCACAGAACAATTTGAAAAACAATCGAAATTTAAAAGAGTGAAATGCGCGAGAAGCGTTCTAAAAACGTTCTAAATTACGATTTATTTGGAACTATTAAGGCTAGAAACTTAAAATTTCGCCTGGCTGTTACTCACGTAAATGATCACCCAAATCAGTTTACTAAAAATGCGAAAAGTAAAAGGACAGGAGCAAAAAAAATGTACTAAAATTGCAATTTATGTGATACAGCTGGTATAGAAGCTTCGTATTTGGTATGGTGGTAACTCTTGTAATGCAAATGCTCGCTAAGACCGGTTTCTTAAAAAATCGAAATTTAAGAGGCTGAAATGAGAGGAAAACGGTCTAAAAACGTTCTACATTATGATTTAATTGGATTTATTCGGGTTAGAAACTAGAAATTTAGTATAGTTGTAACTTGTAAGATGCAGACGCTCAGTATAAACAGTCTATTAAAAATTCGAAGTTTAAAGGTGTAAATTGAGCGGAAAACGTTATAAATTATGTTTTTTACTAAATTGTTAGCGATAGAAACTTAGAACTTAACATGCCTGTTATTTTTTATGCATAAATGGTTCCACAGAATACTTTTTACAAAATTCGACATATAAAAAAGATGCAGAAGCAAAACACATTCCAAAATTGCGATTTTAGTGATGCTGCTGGTATAAGAAGTTGAAATTTGGCATCATTTTTAAGATTTCAGTGCTCGCTAAAAATGGTTTCCATTTAAAAAAAAAAATCGAAATTTAAAAAAATGAAATAAGCTGAAAAATTCTAAAAACCTTCTAAACAATGATTTATCTGAAATTGTTAGAGATAGAAACTTGAAATTGTACATGACTGTTTTGTTAGAGACACAAATGCATCCATAGAACAGTTTTAAAATTTTTTGAAATTATGATGTGAGCAGGAACAGAAAAGTTTTAAAATTACAATTTCTGTGATATAGTCCTTTCAGAAATTTGCTTAATTAGTGTGGTTTAATTAGTAATTTCTGAATTATCTGTGGCAGTAAAATTTCCTCTAATGAAAATAGGCCAACGAATACCACTTGGCATTTTTCAAGAATTACGCGAGCAAAGCCGCAGGTTTTGCTAGTAATAATAATAATAACAAACAGTTTGAAAATTGTACGTCAAACATGACAAAAGATGGGCGTTCGTACTATAATTAGTTTTATAAATATTCAGATCTTGCATACAACAATAGCAGTTGCACTCGTATGTAACAATTAAAGTATACAAAATTTATTTTATGGGCAGATTTTCATATTATAGATATTAATTTCATTTTATGAAATTAAGTTTTAATACACTTTTACTAACAATTAATTACAATTATGTTACATTAAAATTATACTATGTGCAAATATCCAATACAAGACAATGCAAGAAAAAAATTATCGTTATTATTTCAATGAAATGAAAAATATAGTCTGTTATCATGATATGAATAATTTCCGTAATAAAATATGTACATTTTAAGTTGGCAACATCTTTTGTTGACATTTACTGAAAAATGAAAATTTTCAGAACTTTGAAATCCACATTTTGAGTATTTTTCCATTTAATATCTATTTTTCCGGAAACATCTATCCAAAAAACTGACGGTAGATTATAGGATTGCTATAATTAAACTATTTTAGTATACAAATTCGGTTTTTAAATTCAGTAATACGGAAATAGTAAGACTCCATCTTAAATAGGACGTAATCACCATAGCAACCTAGAATCCTTACCTATCATGGGATATCATTGAATTAATTACGTGTGATACGATTTAATAGAATGAAGAAAACTTTTATTAATATCTTTTTAAGTTTTTATTCGATTTTCATAAAACTTTAAATGACTCGACAAAATTCTGCAACGATTATTTATATTAAATTTCAAACCATTCCACAGTGGGGCAAAATCCCGAAAAGCTGGCCAAAAGTCAAGTTACTATTTCGGAAATTTTGATCATACAGTTGGCTAGAATAATGTTTGGAGGGTCAGAATCTATATTTAGAAAAACATTTTAGCGTTTCCCTGACTACATGCATACTTTCAAAAGTGACACTTGGGAGAGTATCATCTGAGGTGAACAAAAAAGATCAAAACAGCGGTTCATCTAAACGCGTGCTACATTTTCCCATATCATCCAATTTTAATTCTGTAAAATGGATTCACACGATGATGATGTGTAAATTATTAGCATGTGTTAGAAAAATTATATTAAGCGCATAAAAATTAATAATGTCCTGATTATTTTTGATAAAAATATTTTTAAAATATATTATTATTTTTTGTTTTCAAATATCAGAAAGTTTATAAGCTCCACAGTGTTCCGCGACGAAATTTAAGGAGATAATGTCTTTATCTATTATCTAATGAATAATTTAAAAAAAAACAGCTGCCAAAAACTGCCATTTTACATTTCGTGCAGGTTTTTGCAACAAGTAGAAATGTCACTTTTTTAGTCGCTTCAAAAATTCCGAAATTGTAAAAGATTAGTGCATGTGTTAGAAGATAAGTTTATTGTCTGCGTTGCTGTGGTCTGCCAAAGCTGAGTGCCAGTAGTTCTTTGTGCAAAGTTATTTTTCCGAAAATGGCAGTATTTTTGTTTTATTGACGTGTATTATATTCTAAAAAAAGAGTTTTGTAAAAAAGAGGGTTTAATTAAAGTTCTTTTTGTCGGGCTCGGGCTAAAAGTAAAAATTTTATTTATTCACAAATTGAAAAATTTAAAAAAAAAACTTGCTAGTTGAAAAACAAGGTTATAGTCTAAATTTCTTAAAATGTTTTACAACCGTTTGAAAATCAGTTTGAAACGGAAATGAGTTGTTATTGATAAGAATATAAAGAGAAATATTCTGCGCGATTCTTAAGCCTTTGCATGGTCAATAATATTAATATAAAGAAGCCGTGGGCTATCCCTTGTCTATCCTCGCTTTTTATTAGACGTCCTTTTACAGAATTACCGGGGGAAAGTACTTCTGTCTTTCTGCCACATTTCTACAATGATATTTTAAAAGAATAAGAATTGTGAGTTTTGTCAGATTTCTGCCAGTGGTTGGATATAATTTAAAAAGTTGCAAATTTGAACCGATTTTCAGGGACATGAAAATCACGAAGCGTTGTCATGAGGGAATGTTCACGATTAATACTATTTCTACATAAGAAGAGATTTTTTAATGAGAAAATTATTCTTGAAACAATTTTAAAATTTTATTAAATTTTTTTGCTGCATGCTTTAAATGTATCTATACTAATTCGTCATTTCTTTTAAACTTTTGAATCGTAATTAACATCCTTCAAAGCACTTCTATACAAAATTTCATACAAATTGAATACTTTCAAAACATTAAAATTTTTATTCCGCCATATTGGATCTCCCATTTTGTTTTTTGGAATTTTAACTACGGAATCGTAATCAGCATCCTGAAAAACACCTGTGTACGAAGTTTCGTGCAATTTGAATAGCATTTTCATATTTTGGCCAGCTTTTCGTGATTTTGCTCCACTGTGCATTTCTGCGCTGTTATATGCGGACAGACGGATGGATCAGACGACGACTGTAAGTGCTACGTATTTATATAATTACGAACGCACCTAAAAACGCATTTTTCTATCACCGTACAACGTGTCATCCGGCATATTGCGGCTGATATAATAGCTATAAAAATGATATACACGCCCGCACACTGCAAAACTCCTTAAGTGTTACCCGTGCAATGAATAATATATTTACAAAATGTATATGATTCGGACGGCTCATATAGTTTTTTTTTAATTACATAATTAGATTAAATTAAACTTCAATTGGAAACACATTTGTAACAGTCATCATTTGTAAGTCAGTCCTTAAAAATTCTTTATCGTAAAAAAAAAAAAAAAAAAAAAAAAAAAAATCAAGAATATGCGACGGGAGATAACCGAAAATAGCGAAAATTCTTTTTACAAATCACCAGTGATAACTCATTCCTTTTTTTCGTTTTATTACAAATATATCTCTGAAGAGAGTTTACAGTTCTTTTAATTAACAATAAAATTTATTTAAACACTCCGAAATAGAAATTGATGGACTTATGAAACAACAAATGAACAGACCTTTAAAATAAAGAAATGTAAAAGATAAATTGATAAATTTTAAAAGAATTTTACTGCTCTAGTAAAAAAACAATTTCATGATAAAATGTGACAAAATGTATATTATAACTGGTGTAACAAGTATTAATTAAAACACTTGATTTAAGAAAAGGTTTTTTTGAAAGATTTTTTTTTTCAATTAGTCATTAATTTGTAATTATTATGGTTTGTAAAACCAGTTTTTACAAATTCTTTATCGCAAGAAAAGAAATCAGGATGAACTGTGGCGAAATTTATGAAAATTCTTTTTATAATCCACCAGTAAAAACAGTTTACTCCTGTTATACAGAGTGGACATAAAGTCTTTCTCCGATTACAAAAAAATATTACGAAATAACCATTGAATGTAATACTGTTAAATTTTTATTATGTAAAAGTCATGTTCTTAAGTTTTTTATGGCATGACAAATTTCCTGGAAGATGGATGGGACGAGATAGACCAACGCCATGGCCTCCTCGCTCACTCGATATTACACCTCTAGATTTTTTCATTTGGGTGTACATAAAGGACAAGGTGTTTGCAACACCAGTAAAAGATATTGATACACTCAAGGTCAGGATCACATATGCAGGATCACAGATCTAGTGAGACAGCCCAAATGTTGGGCAATACGTGGAGAGACATGGAATACCTCTTTGACATTCTTCGAGCTACCAAGGGTGCTCACATCGAAATTTACTGACGTACGTTACTTGTATTAAAAACTTCATAAATGTCTTTCCAATATATTGAAACAAGCATATGACTAATTATATCAGGTTTTCTGAAATAAATTATTGTAATCAGGGAAATACTTTATGGCCACCCTATATATTAATTATCCGAAGTCACTAATAGCTTTTAATTAACAAAAATTATTGTAACACTCTGAAAATGAAATTGTTGGATTTATGAGACAAAATGAAGAAATTTGACAAATTAATTGGTAAATTTTACAAAGATTTACTGCACTAATACAAAAAAATAAAATAAAAAATATGTTCCCATAAATTGTATCAAAATGCATATTATAACTAACGTAAGAAGTATAAAAATAAGATGCACGTCTGATAAAAGGAAAATCTGAAATCATTATTTAGTACCGATCGCCGGTACTTGAAAACAGGCGGCGCCCTTTTTTCCAGACTGCCCGGAATGGTAGTACACCCGATTACGGAAGATGCCACGGGAAAAATTTTAAAGCTAAATTCAATAAGTCTAAGACACTGACAACCGTGTTTGGTAGGGGCGGGGCGTATAATACAAGTCAGTTGCAGTTTATTTAGCAATTTTGTTGCTTTCTTTTCCAGGTTGTTTTTTAAATTGCAGAGTATTTATCTAAAATATCTTGTTTCTTAAATTGTTTAATGTGCATACATTAATATGTTTCTCAAAAATGGTAATATTTCATATTTAATGCATTATTTCTAAACATTTGGTGTAACAAATCTAAAAGTTAGCTCATAAATCTTTTATAGAGTAATTTTTAAAATAATTCAATTTTCGGCAAAAGATGGCGCAATGTCTCAATCTAAAAACATGTCTCAATCTGCAAGCCTGTTTGAACAGACTTGTAAACCAAGACTAACTGCATTATATTACAGGGTGACTTTTTAATATTTAATAAACCTACAAATTTAAAGGGAAATAACTTCTCAGAGCCCCACTAGATGGCGGGACGAATGCGTGAAAATTCATAAAAGGAATTTATTTAGTGTCAGTTCCTCGCTATTTTGCACATGTCTCCCAAAGCATCATACTCAACTGAAGATCGTACTGTTAAAAATTGGTATTTATGTGTTGCAATTGCACCATTATTTCTACGGAAGTGGTCTTTGACATTAGCAGTGAGTTGGGAACCCGAATTATCGCCTATCAATACCCAAATCATTATCCTGGTGCATTGCATTGGCCACCTTATTCATCAGATAAGATTCCATGTGATTTCTATCTTTGGGGTCATATGAAAGGTTTGGTTTACAAGAAGAATCCGACAGACCTTATTAGCTTAAAAAGTACCATAACCGACTCATTTTCAAGTATAAAAAAAATAAATACTCGATTTTGTTACTGCCAATTTTGTGGCTAAGTTGCGCTATTGTATCAGCTCTGAAGATAATATTAATTGATAATATAATTTGAATTATTTTGAAGATTATTCTGAACAAGATTTATAATTTTCTTTGTAAACATGTCACTCATTTCAACTTTATATTTAAAATAATTAATGAGTTACAGAATTTTAAAGTTTGAGCGGCCATTTTGGGACACCCTATACATAAATATACACTATGAATAATGATATTGGTAATGACATTTCGAAGTTTCAAGTTTATATCTGATGTAAAAGAATGCTAAAATAATAATAAAACTATGTCCAATTCTTTATTATTATAATTTTTGCTTAGCACATTAACTGCTTGTATGAAGAATCAGTCATTTATAAAAAAAATAATATGTGATGACAGTTGTAATATAAAGTGGGACACTGAAAATGTACACCCTAAACATTTTTAAAATTCAGTAGCAAGTAAAAGAAAACAGCTATCGCAGGTATTCTTGCAGGAGAGTAATATACGAAGTCAATTATTGCTTTACTATATTTCCATCTTTTAATTCCAAATATCACCGATAGATGACGCATCACTGTATCAAATTTTAACACTGTTTGAGATCATATGGCAGTTTCAAAACACAAACCATATTTTGTAGGTTTTCACAGCTAAGCTGAAAGGAGATTTGAAATCTGAGTGAACTTTGATCAACCTTTATAGTACGTTAGTTTGTGTGTTTAAATAATTTAAGACAGCGCATCGCCACGTATTAGGGATATTTGAATTAAAACAAGGAAGCAAAGTAAAGCATGTCCCGACTCCACATGAATGTCTCCTGTGTGAATAAGTAGTCGTCAAAGTTTATCTGTTATTAAAAAAAGTAAAATAAAATAAACTCTTCCAAATTTAGGACACGTTTTGGTTCGCAATAATCAGTAAAATAGTTTGATGATGCGTTGAATTAACATTTATTTGATTCACTTCCGAACTAAATTGAAGAACACGATAAAAATGATCTTTTTTTAATGGTAACTGCAGTTCTACTGCCATTTTAAAGCGATTAAGCTATTGATTTATCTGTAATTACCGTAAACTTCAAAGAATTTTTTTGTTGTTGTTGCGTTAACCACAAAAGTTTTGACGGCAGATCATCTGTCATTGCTTTGAGTAATAAAAAAAAATCAGAACTTTAGACTCTTTTTTTATAAAAAGATTTTTTTTTTTTTAGATTTAGTTTTCAATATGTGTTTCTTTATAGTTACGAGTAAAATCTAGACATTTAAAGAATTTAATAATTGTCTTATAAAAAATTGGTTTACAATAATATACTGTGCATTTATGTTTTATTGACATGTTTGCAGAAATTTTGTAATAATATATAATTTTATTCAATGTATATCCAAATATAGTTTTTATTTTTTTTCTAAACAACGAACTTAATCGGTGGTCCCTAGAAATTCGTTGTAACAAGATTTGACTATAAATAAATGGAAGAAAAAACAGATAATAGAACTAAGTTTATATTTTTTATCATAATTACACGTTAGTACATAAATTGAAGAATAACATTTAACACATTAAACATTTAACATTAAACATTTAACATTAAAACATTTTACTAAAGAATATAAAATAAAAATTGTAAAATAAAGCAGGGAACTAAAAAGATATTTAATTCGCTATATTCTGTAAAAGGGTTTGACGACAAGTTGCAGTATCATTTATTTGATACATTTCCAAAATAAATTTTGGAACACGCCACATATGTTCTTTTTTATTCGGAATTGTCCAAGTACTGACATTTTAAAACGAATAAGGTATTGAGTTATGTGTAATTGCCGTGAATTTCAAAGACATTTCTTTTGTTTGATTAACCACAAACGTTTATACGACAGATCATTTATCATTGCTTTAAACGCACAAAAAAATAACCTTTTTTTAATAACATTTTTGTACATTTTGTTTTTCAAAGTGTGTTTTAAAAAATGTTACAACTGATTTCCTGTTCTGCATTTTAAGAAAGATAATAATTCACAACTAAAGAACATTGTGGATTTTCCTTTACTTACGTGCTTAACCATGAAATACTCCTGTACACTGACATCATTTTTCTATTTTTATATACAAAGGGCGTTCCATAAAAACTTAGAGTAAAATCATTAAATGTCACGAAATATATTTGCAACAAAACATACATAATTATTTTTCAAAATACCTTCCCTCAGATAATATGCAACGGTCCCATCGTCCAAAACACTTTTCGAAACAAGTAGAGAAGCCTTTTTCTGGAAGATGCTTCAAAGAACCCTGCACTGCTGAAATACCTTCAGAATCTGTATTAAATTATCTGCCACGGAGCTACTCCTTCAACGTCGGAAACAGCCAGAAATCGTAAAGTGCAAGATCTGGACTTTAAGGTGGATGTAGCATGTTTGTAATATTGCATTTACTAAGATATTGCTGAACAGAAGTAACGACATGCTGGCGAGCATTATTGTGATGTCATGTCCAATTCCCTACCAGTTCATGATGCTTTCTTGATATGTGTTGTCGTAAAATTTTCAAAATTGAAACATAATATTCACCATTCACAATAGTTTTTGGAGGCACAGCATGCTAATAGATTAAACCTTTATGATAAAAGAAAATAAAAATCATGACCTTCCCAGCAGATTTGGTTTGTCGGATTTATTCGGATGCGGAGAATCATTGTGCTTCCATACACTTGTTGCGGACTTGGTAAGGGGATCAATATGATGCACCCAAGTTTCATCACCTGTTATTACAGTCTTTAGAAAATTCGGATCATTTTGAAGAATCTGTTTCCACTCACAATATTGGTGACTTCTTGTTTGCATTTGTTCTTTAGTAAGGTGATGAGGGACCCATCTGGAATGCGAAATATTGATGCGAAATATTTATTGCGAAATATTGACGTTTTCCAAATGCTAGTTGATCCTGATATCTCCTCATATGTCATTCGCCGATTTTCTTACACGATTGCCCAAACAGTGTTAACATTTTGATCATTCACAACACTTTCTGGTCGGCCAGGCTTAGAAGCAAGTTCTGCAACGTCCCTTTTTTAAATCACCATTCCATCTAAAAATCATACACTCACCAAAACATTTGTCTTTGTCAGCTTCTTTCATTAACTTAACTGTTTCTGGAGCTGTTTTGATCAAAAGATAGCAACATTTTATGGCACAACGCATTTCGTTTTTAAACTCTGAACCATTCATCTCTATTTCTGAAGGGAAAATAATAACAGTTCTTTAAACAAGCACTAAACTAGGAAAATAAAATCATCTCCTTCGTTTAGAATATTTATATACGTATAGTTAACAGTTTGTAAAAATCGCCTGCAGTCTTATCTTTTAGTTTCGCGTTGTTGCCACTAAGTAAAAAAATAACTCTCAGTTTTTATGGAATGCCCTTAGTATGAAATGAGTACGGATATGGATACGGGCCTTATTTGCACCGCCCCCCCCAATAATTTTACATTTTCAGTTTTTCTGAGATGTTTTCACTTTTTTAACATAATTTAAGATGTATATTTACTGCTTCTCTGAATGAATTTTTTTTTAAGATTGTTTAAGTGTGTTATACAAAATAAGAAACAGGTTTTTTTAGTTGATTTTAATGTATTTCAACTCTATGTTTTTCGATATGAAGCGTTCATAACACCATTTTATTTGTTTCATGTGTTTTACTTTTTGATATACATACTGACATATAAAAAATAACAATGGTGTTATGAACACTTTATATTGAAAAAATAAAATCCACATATAATTGAAATACATTTGCTAAATAAACGCATGTTTCTGATCTAGTGTAACACATTTTATCAATCTTCAAACAAAAATCAATATCAGTTGCAGAAAGTGGTATTTTCCCGTTATAGAAACACCATGCAAAAATGTATGCTAATGCGTCATTTATTTAAACCCTGACCGTGCAAATGAGTTTTATTGCAAACCCTGCCAAACATTTAGATTTGCTATTTATTGAACGGAATCATATTTTTATTATTATTTAATCGTAAACATACAAAACATTGTAATTTTCAATTTTTATTAAGTTATAACTTACATTTTTCGCTGACGCCAAGACGGATGTTAAACGTTTGGCAGTTACCTGATCATGGGGAAGCTGGAATAAAATTCTTTGGAGACTATGTGGAATTATATATAAAGAGAGGGGCTTTTTTGCAAGATTCCGACAACGAACATTTCACATTAAATCGCAAATATAATTTCGTTGACCCTAACACTGGATGTCATATCGAATCTGTGGAGAGATTATAGGGTATCGCAAAATGGCGTAAAAAACAAGTTGGAAATTGTACGTCAAACGTGACAAATGAGGTGCGTTCATACTATAGCTAGTTATATAAATATTCAGATATTGGTGATTTTTAATTCTCTTAAATGAATTATATCGTCTGCAGATTAACTTCTGTAATAAAATAAGTATCTCGGTCGCTTGACGATTAAACCTCGGAAGCTCCTGTAACAAGAAAGCACCGATTTAAAAAAAAAATCAAATTTCTTAATAAATGTTTTTATTAATATTTTCTAAAGTTTTGATTCGATTGTCATAAAATTTGAAATGTCTCGACAAAATTCTGCAAAGATAATATATCTTAAATTTCAAACCATAGTTTCGGTAGTTTTTGCGTTGTTATATGTGGACGGATGGACAGACAGACGGACGGACCAAACGACGACAGTAGGCGCTACGTATTTATATAATTACGAACGCACCTAAAAAGCGCGGTTTATAATCCTATTCTATCCTATTTAAAATTCTATCTCGTAGAGTTTTCATGTGGCAGCTTCCTTATTATCTTAAAAATGTTTACTGCAGTGCAAAGAGACATTTATAATTTCATGCCTGCTGTTTAAATTGAGTTTTATTTTAATATTTCATTATATAATATTTATTTGTTCTTTTATTTTAAGTATATATTTGTATTGATTTCATAAATTAATTCGTCAAATCCTTTAATTTTGAAATCTAAGAAGTATAATGATTTAAACTATCACTTTCGCAGCTACAATGTTAATTTTTTTTCTAATGTTTCATTTGGCGCCAACTATTACGCTTGGCGACAATTGTGTTGGTATAACGGAAAAGTACCTACAACATATAGATCTTACATTATATTAAAACACTGAAAACATCTCTAAAAAATAATATCAACTACCTGGAGCAAAAAAGATGCCTTATTTTTCCAACTCCTTTACTTCTGTAGTGTTATCCCGATTTTTTTTAACAATTAATAATCCTATTTGTATTTCGGTACCCCTGTATCCTGCACTGTAAAAAAAAATGTTTCTTAATCTACGAAAATATAACATAACAGCGTACTAAAATATAATATAACCTTTCCAGAGTTACCCACGATTCCGAGACGCGTTCTTTAATTTTAGAAACCACAGAAACCAATATATTTTCGGGATTTATAGAAAAAATTATAAAAGTAAAATCTCTATTGCTGCCACTGATTTATCGGAATAGATTTTTAGTGTATTAAGCAGTTTTTTCAAACCGGAATATTGGTTTTTAGAATGCTATGAATTCTCAATTAAACATTTTCAGTTGTGTCGCTGAATTTAAACATGCAAGATTAACGAAATGATATTAATTTTATTGGTAATGTTAATGCTGTTAATTTATAACGATTGTCTGTAAAACACGATTGTAGAACATGAAAATGTTTACTTGAGAATAGATAGCATCCGAAAAATCTACAATGCAGTTTCAGAAAACTATTGATACCCTATAAAAATTTCTCGGAAATGTTTCTGAAAATCGGTGGTAGCACAAGAAACTTTGTGTTTACAAAGTCTTTAAATATCGAAAATTTAATGATTTATGATAAAGAACGCTTTTCGAAATCGTGGGTAATACGGAAGAGGTTATTCTATATTTTCGTAAGTGCTTCTTTATAGTTTCCTATATTAACAAACATTTAACTGTTTTATAGTGTATACTGTAGAATATTCTCTAGTGTAAACGAATAACCTGCAGTATAATCTTATTCTTTTCCATATATTTTTAAATAAAGTTACCCTTAATAGTATCACCTATTGGTGAAATGTTTAACTATTTTTTTGTCTTCTGAAAAATAAAAGAAAAAAAAATGCCTAGTCTATATTAGTTTACAAACCGCAACCCGATAAGTCTATTTATTGAGTTTTTTATTATCTTTAAAATGCGTCTAAATGTATGAACACTTTGTATGTATATATGTGTGGGATTTATCCTTCCTGACCACTAATCGATGTGCTAAAAAACGACAGATGTCAGTAGTATGCAGACTCACACTAGTAAAACACCGGTTGTGGAAATATGCAATTCGGAACATACGTGTGAGGTATGCA
Source organism: Maratus michaelseni (assembly GCA_963931845.1). Classification (NCBI taxonomy): domain Eukaryota; kingdom Metazoa; phylum Arthropoda; class Arachnida; order Araneae; family Salticidae; genus Maratus; species Maratus michaelseni. The sequence goes on along the minus strand of OZ007588.1, from coordinate 104,322,107 downwards.
TTCTCCAGATGACATTGCGAGCGTCAAGGCAATAGAACTGCCACTAGATTCAGCCAAAGAGTAAACAGAAATAACAGAGTGGCAGAGAACCGTAAAAACGGCTTGTAATATGAAGCCGATTATCGCTCAAATCATTAGGCCAAAACAAGCCACCTCATTGGACGGAGAGAGGCTACACGTGGAACAAGGACTGGATTCATTGGACGGGGAGAGGTTTTCAAAGCAAGCTGCCAGTTGTTTGGGCCGACTTTAGGGTTGCATTTTTGGCGTCACGCCAAATGTAAACATATCATCTCTAGTTCCTCTTTACTCCGTGGTTTACAGCAGAGATCGGGATTGCGGGGGAGTCTACAAAGTGAGTTGAGTGCGGCGGACGAAGGAAGACTGTGTTACGATGGTGGTATTAAAATGTAGAAACATTTTAAACTATTGTGGCGTATTTACGGTATGTTGTTAATTATTAAAGATGTCAATCAATCTTCAACTGTTAATATTCTGTAAATATTGTCCATTACCTTCAATATATTTCTTTTTAAAAGTTTAAAGCTGTTACCGTCAACTCATTTATGTGTGTCAGAATAAATTTCTACATATGTATATTTACATAACTGGAATTCTGAATTAATTTCTGAACACGTTAAGAATATTTTTAAACCTAAGGCTTTTAGTAAACATTATGTAAAGAACGAAAACAAATCATTACTTCTTAACTGCTTTTATTCGGCTCTTTCATTATTGTTATCACGATACTTTTAAACTTTTTGCTTATGTGAAATAGAAAAGAATAAGTTTCTTACAAAAAAGATTTTTCCTGGAATTCATTGTACTTTTTATTTTTAATGAGACTTCTAAATTATGTGTTTTATGTTGAATGAAAGAAAAAAAAAGAACGTTAGATCTCATTTGCAGCAGTTCTCTCCTTCGATTTGTTGGGCTTTTCATTATAAATGTCTTTTTGTATTGTCAGTTAAATGCTTAATATTTTCTTGAAAAGCGATAATGAACCAAACTATTTCTAAGCAAAAATAGAACGTTACGTTTGTAAAATATTTTATACCGATAATAAAATACCTTTTCTACTAAACCAAAAAAGAAAAAAAAACTGAAATAGTAAACTATAAGTTGTCTGTATCTTCTGCTGTAGCGCCCAATTATATGATGATGTCATGTACAATACAGATAGAAACTGCTGAATTTCTTTTTTTAAAGTTATTTCCGATATAAATGAAAAGAAACTATTTCTATATCAGACGTATTGTTTGCTTAGTTTTCTATACTTTTATGCTTATTACCTTTGTTTTTATTAGTATTTTTGTTAATTTCTAGCAATTATTTAATAAGTTCTCTTGTCTGTTATTGCTAGAAAAGTAATATCTACACTGTAAAAAAAGTTTCTTAATCTACAAAAATTTAATATAACCACGAACGAAAATGTACAATAACATCTTCCGAGTTTACCACGATTTTGAAAACGTTCCTTATCATAATAATTACCTGCACTACCTATTAGAACAGACATTAATTTATTTTAAAACGCATCAAAAACCAGTGCATACGTCCAAGTACTTTAAGAACACCTTCAGTGTTCACCGAGGCATCTTGAGTTAGTGATGCTGTTTTTCTTCTCTCGCTAGTCAATTTGTTGAAAACTTTCTCATTTTTTTTATTCCTAACAACATGAAAAAATGGGGAAGTTTTCATCAAATTGACTAGTGAGAGAAGAAAAACAACATCACTAACTGAAGATGCCTCGGTGAACAAGAGGTGAAAATATTTTTAGAACTTTTAACATAATGACTAGTTTTAGTGTAATTCTGTAGGTGTTTTTTAAAGCTTTTGGACATGTGCGCTGCTTTTTTATATGTTTTAAAGTAAATTAATGTATATTTTAATTGGTAGTGCAAGCAATTATTATGTTAATAAATTACATTATAGACGAACATAGATAAAAAACGTTCTTTATCTTTATAAACCTCAAAAACCCCTGTATTTTCAAGATTTAAAGAGGGATGTATAAAAACAAAGTTTATTTTGCTGACAGTGGTTTTTGGAAACGTTTCCTAGCAGTTTTTATAATGCATTAATAAGTTTTCTGAAACCCCGCTATTGTTTTCCAGGATGCTATCAATTCTGAATTAAACATTTTCAGCCGCGGAACTAAATTCATACTGCAAAAATAACAAAATAATATTATCTTTAATGTTAATATTAATCCTTTTAATTGATCATGTTTGTCTGCAAGACATATTTGTTAAACATTAAAATGTTTCCTTGAGAATTGATAGCATCCGAAAAACTTATATTCTGGGATGAGAAAACTGATTATACACTATAAATACTACTCAGAAAATGTTTCCGAAAGTCAATGGCAGTAACTAAAATTTTGTTTTTATAAATGCTTCTTTAAATCTTGGAAATATATTGGTTTCTGAGGTTCCTAAAGATAAAGAACGTTTTTAAGGAATCGTGTGTAAAATGGAAGATGCTGTTGTATATTTTAGTTCGGAGTTATATTTTATATTTATACATACATTAAGAAACGCTTGTCTTATTTACAGTGTAGTTACATTTTGTGTATTGTATTTGATTTTTATTTTTTGATCGTTTGTATTTCATTGTAGAACTCTTGTATTTACTAAAGCTTGGAAAGAGTTAGCTTAGTAGCTATCTGATATTTTAATTTTTTAAAGTAATAAACTATTGTCCTTCAATGAGATGTTTGCCTATGAGTAAAGCAATTTAGAAGAATTTTTTATTAAGGCTATTCTCAAATCCAAAGGAGCTACTTTCTGACATATTTCTGAGTTCAGGTATATTCGGATCCGCATGAAATTGGCAGGTTACATATATTGCATAGTTCTTATTCATCAACTTTGTAATCGAATGGCGTTTTTTTTTGGTAAAAACAAAGGATGTTTCATAAAAAATTGTCAAATTGATCGTTTTGAACAGAGTTTCTGATGCGGCAGAGCGAGAAAGGAGTAAAACCTGTCCTCACGAGACAAGAATCCCTTATACCTCAAAAAAGAAATTTATTTATCACAAAAGGGAAAACGCTATTCTATTCCAAAATGGCATGAAATAGTCAGACCTACCAATTTCATGCCTTTACGTTGTTGAGCAGGGAATTTGAGAACCACCTTAAGGAACAATAACACTTTGAAACTAGCATAATCAATTTGTTTTTATGAAATAATGCATTTCATTTCGCCGTTTGTGTAAGCTGTTTATTTTTTTCCGTTGATTCATGAAATACTTCAAAGTCATCCCAACTTATCGTTGCCGGAGTATACCTGCTACACAAATTTCGTTGTCATATCATTTGAAAAAAACAAAATGACAGAACTTCAAAATTCAACAAAATTGGAATTATAAATTAAATTACATAGTAACAATACCCATAACTACATGCTTATTAACACAGAGGCGTGGACAAAAATGTTTGCAATACCAATTTAATACTCTAAAACACAAAACAATTGTTTGCGACATTTAGACCATATTGACATTTCAACGTGGCCAACTACCTTAAAGTGGTTCTCAAATGACACCTGATCGAGAACGCGAAACTTTCTGACTCGTTTTATACTACTCTTTTTCTTGTGTTGCCAAGTCGGGAATTTGGTTCAAAACGCCAACTTTGACTGTATTTTCTGAAATAACTTCTGTTTTTACCGAAAAATGGAAAAAGTGTTTCGATTACACGGTTTGTGAATAAGAATGCCTGCCAATTTCATGCGTTTCCGAATAAAAATGAATTCTGAAATGTGTTAGAAAGTAGCTCTTTTGGATTTGAGATATGCCCTAATGACATACACTAACACCATATAGCAATATAGAAGTTAAATGTTGCCGAAAAGACCTTTGTGAGAGAGTATTCATAAAAATAATTGAGATTAGTAATACACATAAACTAAATATTAATTAAAATGATACTTACAATTACTTCACTTTTGAAATCATAATAAAACGTAAATATTGAGTACGTATGTTTGCTTTCCCATACCGTAACATAATACGTAAAATAAACATTTGACAGTAATTTATATATTACAAAATTTGACAAAGTATTCAAAATCCCAATGCATTAAATTAAACGAAAAATTATTTCAAAATTAAAATGTTTTTTAATTCTATCCAAAACAGCAAAAAAGATTAAAAAAAATAACAGAAATTTTGATGCATTTAAAGATTTTTTTTTTTTGACAAATAAAAAATACGAGTTAATGAAACTCACAAAAACTTTCTTTTCTTGTGTTAATTTGATAAATATGGAGAGACAGGATAAACAATCAATAGCTACTATAATTGTAGTACCTCCTGTATTGCGCAATATCATCCTCATTTATCACACATATATTAAATGACACATTCTATTTTTTTTTCTTTTTTTGTAAGGATTGAGATAAATTACACATAGTATTAACTTTTTTTTATAATCTCCTGGGTGCAATTATTTATTGATTTTGTTAAAAAAAAGTCCTTTAATTAAAAAAAAAAACCTAAAAAGAGTGAAATAATAATAAATGACGAAGTACTTTTTTGTTTATATTCCTAAAAAAAAAATAATGATAAATGACTCTCTAACAAAACTTTTACGATTACACAAATAATAAAACGCAAAAGTTTAGAACAATTACAGAGAAATCAATTACCATAATAGTCTAAAAATGGTAAAAGCTAATTTATCTGATGCATAGAATAAATACGTTGACATTTAACGTTTCGTTGTGGCAATATATATATATATATATATATATATATATTGTTGTGAGCTCGGGGTTCGAAAGGATTGATGCCAATAGATAAAAACAATCAGCAAGCTTTATTTATTCTAAACAGCTCGATGAGAATATAAAATAACTTCTCAAAACACAAATATTCAGTAATCTTCAAATCTAGTAACAGCACAGCAAAATTTCACACAGAACAATATAGCGTATTGCTCAATACGGCGAATTAAATACAAAATCACTCAGAGAAACACAGTTCTCAATGCAAAGCCTCTCGTGCGTATTCAATCGCATTTGACAGAGAACTAACTGAACTGGATTGGTGGAGGTCCCTTATATAGGCTTTAAAGATAACTGTAGAATTTTCCAGAGCCTTCAGATGCCAGAAATTACCAGAAAGTGCTTTAACTTTCGATAGAGTACCCCAAACGAGAAAGGATCCCAATGTAAAGGTATAAGGGGGGGTTGCACAAAAAGTAGCCAAATCCGTCGCCAACTTGAAATTTGGCGACAAAAATAAGTCGCCAAAACCATCGCCAACTTGGCGATAAACCCATTCCTTGGCGATTTTTCCATAGACTTCCATTATAAAGATGAGGGTGTAAGGTTGTTTTCCTTGCAAACCATCTGAGGCCTTTAGCATTGAGTTACATGATGCTCAATAGGAAATACATTAATAATACTGCAATTTTCACAATAATAAAATAAAATAAATTTAAACAAATGGAATATTTACAGATATATACAAAATTCATAACAATATATATATATATATATATTATGCAATTTAAACTTTTTTTTTTTTACATTTACTCATATAAACATTTTAAAAGTATTTTCTAAAAGAATTAGTTTCTATATGAGATATTTACTGTTACTCTTAAAACAAACATAAAAATTATAATTATGTTATCATATCTGCAAAGTAAAGCATACATTTTACGCGTATATTTTTGTATGCAAGGAATTAATAAAAATTTCAAAACTATTTTGTATTTTTCAATTTACAAGGTCCATGGCGAATACAAATGAATGAGATATTATAAATTTAATGTAAGTTTTTAATAGTTAGTTGTCTCTTCCCTCAATAAGGCAATTTTTTTATGAGTTCTGTAATCTACGAAAAATTAATAAAGTTTGGAAATCTGACATAAAAAACTTACAGTCAGAAGATATAAAAACCGATTTAGTTTGCAGGAAAAGTCTGTAAGATAAACAGTTTTTATGTTTAAGTTGTTTTATAAATTGTAAAAACAATATTTCACTATTTGAAAGCAGAAAGTTAGTATGAAAAACAGTTTGTCGAAAAATATTTTTTTTATTTTTTACTATCACTTCAGCTTACAGTTTGTTTTTTTCTGTCAGTTTTGCAGTACTTTTAAATGCTCTAATACATATTTACAGTGTAAGAAAGAAGCGGAGATAATTACAGTAAAATCTGCTGGCAATTTGAGTGCCAACATTTTTTGCGGTAATAAACGTATACTATATAGAAAGAGACAATTTAAAAGGTACATTAAGCTGTTAATGTACAGCAAAAAATGGTGCACGCAAATTTCCAGCAGATTTTACTGTTATTTCCTCTGTATTTTACTTTAACATGTTAACTTCTTAATGACTTGTTGGTGGTTAAATATACTTTCCACTGATACACCTATATTTATCCCACAGTAATAACTTATTCGCCGAATTCTCCGCGGAACTTATAAACAGAACAATGTTACATGACAACCGACAGTCAGTATTCCAGGAAGGAAATATTTAAAAGCTCTTCCGGTGGTACAAGTACGTTATAAAGTACAAAAACAATGAGAAAAAATGTGCATTCCATCGCCAGCCCTCAACAGGCAGCCAAATATAATGCACTTTCAGACTTTCAGCTCCTAACATAATAAAAAACAAGAACGAAAAATCATGCGTCAAGCATAGATTATGTAACACTTTCCAACGCTTCCAAAATAATTTTACAAATCATACCGTTTAATAAGCTAAAAGATAACATCTAAGTAAACAATTTGGAAAACGCATAACATATTTAAAAACATAATTTCAGGAATTTCCAACATATACAATATTCGGAAAAATATCCGAATACTTTTATTCAGCCCTGTATAGGATCTATAGATTTGTATATATACATAGGATACTAAATTTTAGTTTAGTTAGGAAACGCGTAGCACAGTTTAAATTCTCCTTCTGGAGTTTCTGTCAATAAACGGAAAGGTGTTCGCGAACTTTTGTGCTTCCCTGTATAGGATCTACAGAATTGATACACACCACGTAATAGAAAAAAGCAAGTTAATATTAAAATCGTGTTCAGTAACTTAAAACGCTCTTCCAGGAAGCATTGTTAACAGACAGTAGAGAATCCTTTTGTGTGTCCCTGTAAATGAACGGTGACTGCTATACACACAATATTCTGTTGTAAGCCTCTTGTAATGCACCTTAGTGATATATAAAAATTTCAATGCGTTTAAAATAGTGAAACATTATTTAAATAAACCGCAGACGATTTTTCTCCATAGACGTAATATTACGGAATTATTTTGACTGTCCCTGTAAAGTAACTATAAGTGCTATGCACACCCTATTCCATATTAAGCTTCTTCTAATGCACCTTGGTGATATATATAAATTTCAATGCGTTTAAAATAGTGAAACAATATTTAAATAAACCGTAAATGATTTTTCCCCATAGACCGCAATGTAACGGAATATTTTGAGTGTCCCTGTAAAAATTCTATAAGTGCTACGCACTTCCGTTGAAATAGGGTTCATGCTACAGATAACAACAATAACATATAAAAATTGCAGAGCAATCCGAGCATATTTACGGGAGTTAGAGCACGGACAGACGGCAGACGGCCATACGGCCAGACAAACCGAAGTCATAAACACTTTTCAACTAGGTTGGAAAGTGTTAAAAATAGAGATATACATACTCATTTTCAAAAAGAAAGTATGGTCTATTTATCGTTTTCAGCAAACAGTTTCTTTATAAAATGTGAAAATAAACTTTATATAAATCATCCTATCTTGATGAGCATACATAAAAAAGTTAGAAGCTAAATAAAAATCAGACAAATCGAATTATTAAATACGTTTAACAATTTAGAGAAGCTATAAAATCTACTGTGTATCGTGAAAACATTCAAGAATTTTAGCTTGAATTGGGATAGATAGTTTAATGCTTGTCAATTCACAACGTATTCTCAGTCTATGAATATAATGCTCTATTTCAACTGTAAGCTGTTTGATACATTTCAAGATATAAACTGGTATTGCTTTAGTATTCTGTTTGCATCATGAATGAAACACTCTATTCTGCAGTTAACAGTCAGTCCCCGAGAGTTGTGAAACTGTCATTACAAATCTTCTTAAACATGTTACATAGGTTATATTTGAACTGATGGTGATAAGACATGTCAACACAAAAAGTATTTTTAAATTAACCTAAGGTGTCAATTTACTTATTTAATGAAAGATATGGTGTATTTCATTCCAAACCAAATTCGGATTCATCTCGTTCATTACTGTCACAATAATGAAGATATTTTAGCAAATTTTGTAACACCTTGTTTTCAGTGAAATGTGATGAAGTGACGAGAAATGCTTAAAATGGCCATCATCTACGTCCAAACATCACTGATCTAGACGTTTCAAAATTCGGAAAGTAGCCGATACTGAATAATTGCACTGTCACCTGTCTTTTCTTTTCGTGTGAGGTTTGTGCTAAATGTGAGTGATATGTGCATGTTTCATAAGTAAAAATTGAGAATGATGCACTAGATTTACGTTAACTCATTAACACTGATGATGTTGCTAAAATAATGCAACGGTTTTTACTTAAATAATTTGTTTCTTATGAAATAAATGTTTGAATTATCAAAAATACTTTTGCTGAAAACTATAGTATATATAGTATATATTTAATTTTTTTTTTTAAATCGGTTACAAGTTATTGCATTAAAAAATGCGAAATTATGGTTTTTGACACTTTGTAAAAAATGCAAAGTTCCTATTCATGCTGAGTGAGTTGAAACATTTTATAAATAATTCAAATTTGAATTTCCATAAATTTTTAATCATCGTAGAAAAAATTGATGTAAGTCATAATTTTATTTTACTGTTTATTAATATGTTTTTACATCAAGTTTTTTTTTATATAATTCCTGCTGATGGTGTGTTTTTACACCGTTTCATAATTAATAAACTAATAAAACTATTTTTTTTAATTGCAATTTTTTCAGTAGTATGGCTTATTTATCATATAATGTTAGTATGAAGTAAAAAAAAAGTTATTGTGGCAAAAAGTAGGTTAAGGCTGACAACATTAAAATTTTTACAGACAAAATATTTCCGGTCGAAACCCATTTCGAACAAATAAACTCAATAGAGAACAAAATAGAGAATAAAAACAAGATAGCCAAGAAATTATGAATGTAAGTATAAATTTCAGTAAAATTAATTGAAAATAATCTTAACTTTCAATTTTTTTTTTACCAAGATATTTGCGCAAATATTAAAGCTATTAAAAAAAAATCAGTAATGCTTATTTCATTAACAAGTAATTGTAAAAAGAAAATACAGCCATTTCGATAAGGAAACGATGGGCCTTAATTTTTTTTAATATTCTTTTTGTTATTTTAACGAGAAATTCTTCGAGGAAGTGTTTTATACGCTGAATTCGATAAAATGTTTTATAAGTTCAATTTACAGTAAATTAAAAAGGGTATAGCTGGGTTTCATAGTAAAATATGCCCTTGCGTCAACCAGGTCGAGTCCTACATGAATCGATAGCCCTTCCATAGAGATACGCTTCTGCCAAGTTTGAAGTATATACCTCAAGCCCAAGGACTGTATCCTTTTTGGAAAAGAATGCATTGTAATGAAACTATTGGTCGAATTTCCCCCCAAAAAAATCAGGGATGTGTAATATTAAAATTGGATTTTTTTTTCAGATTTGTTTCACCACAAGAACAAGTTTTATTACAATTTTCTTGTTTTTAATTGAACTTTTTAATAAAGAACATATTGAATTATTTCAATGACCACCTTCATTTCTTACCGCAAATACTATGAGGTATGAGTTTGGTGTGAGCTTCAACTCTCTACGCAAGGCGCATCATACAAAAAAAAATTGATTCCAGAGGGGGGGGGGGGGGCGTCTTCCGCCGATCTTACTATTTATAAATCAAATGCATTTGGGATTAGTTTCAAATTAACGCAGGGTGCATAGAACATTACAGAAAATAATAATCATGTAATTCATAACTGATTGTTATTGTTAACTACAGAATATATTTTAATACAAAAAACCAATTATTTTAATTGTTTTGATTTATTTTAGGGAATAATTAATCGTTGTCGCTGTCTTCGTTGGAAATAAGTTTTATGTTTTCAACATAAAAAATCCTGCTTAAAATCTGGGTAGGACGTTCAATTTTTGACAGATACCGGGCATGTGAAAGCTAGAAGTGAAAACAACAACTGACCGTCGTTTTGCCATTTGCCCATTCGCAACCATGCCCGAGTATCCATCGAGTCTTGTGTGTAGTCAACGTAGCATCGATACGATTTGCTGCATATGTGTCGCGATCTTAATTCAAACTATATAATAGTATATTATTTTCTTTTATGTACTGCAGATTAATTGTGTTGTCTTTATCATTTCAGCTAAACAGTAGGTAGCTTGAGACAACTGGTAAGAGCTAGTAAAAAGATTTTTTAAGTAATTTTCTGTCATTTCTGAAAAATTAAGAATGTCTGTCGATTTAAAGTTTTCAAATGGCAGCCTATGTCTCTTCCAACCCGATTCTTGGACTTGAGATGCCAGTGTGTTCATAGCACTTTGCTGCCGTTCCATTTGCACAATGTCTTCTTCCGTCAAGTCATCATCCGAATTCAGGCATTTTATAAATCATTTGACTAAAAAGCAGGCTATTCGCATAAAACTTTTAGGAGAAGTTTATTATCCATCTGGCGGTGCAGCCAGCGGAATTTTTGACCTGTTACGCCATGAATGGTCTCTACTACCCAACGAATTTTTGTAACACGACGCGAGTCATTCGCTAAAATTGCAGTCAGCTGTTTACGGTTACCTTTCAGTGCAGTCATTAAACCAGTCAAGTCTTTTTCTTCTAAAACTAGTTTCGCGTCCCTGAATCTACGATCCACGAAACAAAATTCACCATTTTTCATTAGCTTTGTTGGCCCATTACTGTCTTGAAACACGATTTTTTTATCTGCGCATCATTGAGATTTGCATTGTATTGACCAATCATACCTATTACATAGTCAATAATAGTACAAATAATGAAAGGCTTACATAATAGTACCTTTATTTGCAATAAGTTCCTCTCTATTACGATCAAAAATCCAAAGTGTAAAGACACTATATACTTCTCAAAGGAATTCGTCACGGAATTACATATGTCAAATATTAGCTGTTCCCGTTCAAATCCAAAAACGAAAACAATAACAGCATTAGAATTTCCAGTGCGTGCCTTAAACAAAAAGATCACAATAGCTACGATGACATTTCTAGTACTTGAGTTCTTTATTGTCGTCATCAGTTCCCGTAGTACTTCAATAATATCCCAAGTTAACCCTTCATGGCTTTCAGAAGTTCTGGTAAAAGAGTAAAACCACATTTTTCCAGTCGTAGTGATGATTCTCACATGTTGGACATCTTTTCCAGATATTGTTTCAATTCCGTAGGTTGAATATTACTACTGTTAGACTGTGCGCACAAGCCTATTAAATCGCCTTCGTACAAAATATCCCCCCCCCCCCAGGGAAATATTTTGTAATTCCCAAAAAATGGGATTTCCCCTCGAATTTGTCAATTAGCTCACTGTATTGCTGGTATCTTTCTGAGTTTTCACGATATTTGACTGTCTTTTAATATGCGTTACTTTATTGACTTACTTACCAAATCATGAAAAAAATCTTTGTTGTAATTCGCGCATGCGCAGTTATTATTTCATACAAATGCCCATAGCTCATCAAATATTCAATATATTAATTTTTTAATTGCGGTATAATGTTTCTACTGTTTTTGAAGTCAAACATGTGCTTTGCATCTCGAATTTCAAGAACAATTTTTCAAGAATTTCAGTAGATATTCGACAAACCGTGTAAAAATCGAAAGCGTCCGATCACTGTTCCTTAATTTTTGAACAGCTGTGTAGTTCAATTAATTAAATATATCTCAGTGCACTGAATTAATTAAAAAAATTTCACTTACGAACCTTAAAACCGTTCACCAACAACATTATTAAGTCAAACTGCACCGTAAACAATGCAAAAAAATCAGTCAGCTGTCAACTAACAAAACACAATGATTTCCTTCAAATGATTACCGACAAAGCATAACTACATGCGTAACTAGAGCATAATACTGTGCATGGGACTGCAATAACATACGCAACTCGCAACACGCAACACGCCCCTGGAATAAGTTTTTAATTTTTTTGTATGATGCACCCTGCGTAGATTGTATAAACTCATACCTAATGTACATCATACCTCGTAGGATTTGCGGTAAGGAAATGAAGGTAGTTATTGAAATATTTCAATATGTTCTTAATTAAAAAGTTCAATTAAAACAAGAAAAATGCAACAAAACTTGTTCTTTTGCTGAAACAAACCTAAAGAAAATATCTAGTATTTGTATGGTAATATTACACATTCCCGATTTTTTTCGGCGACATTTTGGCGGCTAGTTTCATCACAATGCACTTTTTCTCAAATGGACATAAGGGTCATAACCGCCCATTGACTTGAGGTATATTCTTCAAACTTGACAGAAACGCATCTCTATTGAAGGGCTATCGATTAATGTAGGACTCAACCTGGTTAACTCAAGGGCATATTTTACTATGAAACCCGGTCTCTTTGTAAATTGTTATTAATTGTTTTTTAATGCCCCATGCATTCGAATTTTCAAAATATTTTCTCCCTTTTTTTTTTAATTTTATCACTTAAAATGACTTTATTACATAAAATAAGTATCCATTTTTTAATCCAACTCATATGTATTAAAAGAAAAAGATAAAAATCTGGCATTAAAATGAACTTTCATTAGAAGATTACATGTTTCTAGACATAGAGTAAATTGGATAGGTAACTGAATTTAAAATGTCCCTTGGGAAAAGTCACAAATGACTTTATTAGATTCTTTACTAAAAATTGTATCTGCCTTACTGAAAATTCTATCTGTTTTGTAACATTTCTTTTTAAGTTTAACAATTAAAGTTTTCATTACACTTTCTGATAGCGTACGGATTGGAAGAATACTTTTTATTTTCGCATGCATTTCTGAAGGAAGGTTTATTGCATTATATATAACCAGGGGTTCCATCCTGGATTATGCTGGTTACAGAAAGTGAGAAAACTTGTTTTAATTAAATTGTTTTTTTACATATTTAAAATTTAATAAATTTTGAAATTTTGAAATATATGAAAAATTGCATGTTTAAAAAGCCGCCTGTGTCCTAATCGTATTCATAATATATCTAATACGAAGTTACAAAGTACTCATTTCAACCATTCATCCATTTTATGAAAGAATTTTTTTGAGGAGCAGAAGAGGGGTACATGAGGAATGTCGAAGAATTTCTAGTTAAGTAACGCTGCCACTTTCTCCTTAGTTTTGCGTATTTATTTACATTACTGCAAATGCTGTTTTACTTTTTCGTAACAAAAAACTTAAAAACCCTACAACGTAGTAAATTAAGTTACAATTTTAATTTTTTTTTCTATAAAATGGTGTAAAAATTGAAATTATGGAATATTTAGAACAGAACATATATTCGTAAAAAGCAAAAACTACAGCCCTGATCATTGCTACCATCTCTATGTCATCAACGTTGGCTACACATATTTTTGCTTTATAATATAGTACATGTATTGCATTTTGTACATTAAGTTTTGCATCCCACGCGTTTAACAATAGAACGGGGTACATAACGGAAAAATTCCTTTTTATGTAGCATATTCAAACGAATAATAATATATTGAATATTGAACAAAAGTTCTTTATTTCACTGTAAAGTGTGTATTTCCAAAGGATCTGTGCTAGATGTATCTGCCCTATAGGCAACTGTATGTTGTATGTAATTGACTGTTTTTTATCGCAAATTATTCTTCATTTTGCGGATTTTTCGTGTACATGCATTTAAAAAAAATCTCATTCAGAGGGTTACTTTTATTTTTATTCCTGATACACGTTTCATCATTAACACAAGGAAATTAATGTTTCGAACTGTAAGTATAATAAAGATTTCTTTATATACAGGGTGCGCAATTTGTCATTATACAGGGTGCGAAGGGTGACAAATTGGTCAAAAGTGAGTAAAGGGAACATTTTAGTTTATTTTAATTGCATGCGATTTGTATCTGAAATCTTCAGCGACAATTATGTGATACATTTTATCCGACATAACTCAGTGCACTTGCTACGAAGTGCATTGAGTTTTCGGAATCTTCATTGTTGATATACTTTATTCTGTGCACGATATCTAGACGTTGATTTTTGTGTATCTTATATTTTTTCCATGCTGGTGTGGCAATATCAGGGTCAGCATCATACACCATCTTTGCATTGTAAACTGTACATAAAGCAATGTTATTTTTTAAATCTTCTCCAAATGTTTCAAAAATATCCTTTATATTAAAATTAGTAAATACTTTTCTTGATAATAAAAGAGTAAATTAGATAAGTAAATGAATTCAAAATACCTCTTGGAATAAATCACAAACGCCTTCATTCGGTTTCTTTCTGAAGATTGCATCAGCCTTGCAACATATGTTTATAAGTTAACAATTAAAGTGTTGATTGTAGTTTGCGATAGCTTTTTTCTTGTATGGCTTAAAGGAATACGGTATATTTTTTCATACTTTGTACGATTTAAAAGTTCTCTGAATGCATTTAGGATATTCTGTGGATCGAATAAATCCACTGAGAACTAAAATTATATTTAATTAAGTATAACTTATAGTTTTCTGGTACGTGTTTTATTTTTAATAATTCAATTTTTTGTTCCAAAACATGTTTATTTTATTCGCAAATTACGCTGTAGAAAACATGTCCTGAAAAAACTAAATATGTACTGGGAGCAAAGTTGCCGTCTATTTTCGTTTTTTTTTCATTTTGGTATTTCCCTGGTTTCTTGTTGGAAATATTCGGCTATTCAAAACGGCAATTTACCATTTTTCGAGCAATAGATAAATACTAAAAAAATTTAAATAATAATTATAAATACAGAGGTATATTTATGCGGAACAGATATTTGTGATGAATTTTATTACACCCTTTTTTATCGCTTTGCAATTTTCCGGATTTGAACCACGGATGAATGCTCTGTCCCTTACACCAACTGGCCATATATAACAACTTTGTTATAGACCAAAACATCAATTAAGAAAACTTAACTGAATTTTTTCTGTTTTCTCTCAATTGAAAAGGATAATTTCCGTTTGTCTATCTTGGAAGGAACATTTCCCTTTCTCTATCTTGGAAGGGACGTTTACTTTTTAACGCTTTCCAATCTAGTTGAAAAGTGTTTATGACTTCGGTTTGTCTGGCCGTATGGCCGTCTGCCGTCTGGCCGTCTGTCCGTCTGTTCGTGCTCTAACTCCCGTAAATATGCTCGGATTGCATTGCAATTTTTATATGTTATTGTCGTTATCTATAGCACGTTCCCTATTTCAACAGAAGTGTGTAGCACTAATAGTTTTTTTACAGGGACACTCAAAAGAATTCCGTTACATTACGGTCTATGGGAAAAAATCCTTTGTGGTTTATTTTAATGATGTTACACAGTTGCAAACACATTGTAATTGATATATATCATTAAGGTGTATTACAAGAAGCTTAATATGGAATAGGGTGTGCATAGCACTTATAGTTAATTTACAGGTACAGTCAAAAGAATTCCGTTACATTACGTCTATGGAGAAAAATCGTCTGCGGTTTATTTAAATAATGTTTCACTATTTTAAACGCATTGAAATTTTTATATATCACTAAGGAGCATTACAAGAGGCTTACTACAGAATATTGTGTGTATAGCAGTCATCGTTCATTTACAGGGACACACAAAAGAATTCTCTACTGTCTGTTAACAATAATTCCTGGAAGTGCGTTTTAAGTTACTGAACGCGATTTTAAGTTTAACTCACTTTTTGTTTATTACGTGGTGTGTATAAATTCTGTAGATCATATACACGGAAGCACAAAAGTTCGCGAACACATTTCCGTTTATTGACAGAGACTCCAGAAGGAGAATTTTAAACTGTGCTACGCGTTTCTTAACTGAACTAAAATTTAGCATCCTATGTAGTATATATAAAAATCTATAGATCATATACAGGGCTGAATAAAAGTATTCGGATATTTTTCCGAATATTGTATACGTTGGAAATTCCTGAAATTATGTTTTTAAATATGTTATGCGTTTTTCAAATTGTTTACTTAGATGCATTAAACGGTATGATTTGTAAAATTATTTTGGAAGCGTTGGAAAGTGTTACATAATCTATGCTTGACGCATGATTTTTCGTTCTTGTTTAACATTCAACAAGTAGGATAAAAGGAAGTTCTCCGTTTATTCCAGGAGAATTTACGTTTTACACTCAAAATAGAAAGTTTCCGTTAAAATAGAGAAATTTAATATAAAATCACTTGTATAAATACAGATTCGTTTTTACAGTGCATAGTTATTTCATTACGAAAATTTTTGGATCTTACCACGTATAATTCTGAATAAATTATTCATTGCATTATGTAAAATATTCATTATGCACAATAAGCTTTACAACACACATTTTTAATGAGAGAGCGTTACACATCGAAAAGAAATCATTTTTGATGTAGCATATTGAAACGACAAATCTATTGCATATTAAGTGGAAGTTTTTTTAACTTCATTGGAAGCTATTCCACTGCCTTTGAACTTTTGTCAGTCGAATCCCGATAGGCTAAAACCCACAGGAACGCCAAGATGTATTCTATATAATGAAATTATATTATAATAAAATTATATTTCGTTTATAGTACAGGGTGTTTTTTTTTAAACTGACGCTATTCAGAGCCGCCTATAGCTCGTTCTAATAACTGGATTGACACAAAATTTTGTGAATGGACTAAGAAAACCACGGGAAAAAAGATTAAAAAAAAAATAGTTCCAATCACCACCGATAGGGGGAAATGTGGCGCTGTTGTAATTTATGCAACTGAGAATTAGTATAAAATACGGGCAATAAATGAAAATGCAAATTTTTACTTACGCAAGCGACAGTAGCGCCAATAGTTTAAGTTATAAATGCATGCGAGAAACACCGAGAAACAATTTCAGCTCAGGTTGAAAATGAATCTCACGTTACCGCAGCGCGCGTTATTTGTGAAGTTCTATTATTGTAACCAGTGCAATGCACCAGCCACTCTTCGTTTACTTAGAACACGCCATAAACTGCGCAAAAGACCTTTATCCGTTAATGTATTGAAAGCAATGCTTCTGAAATTCGAAGAAACAGGCTCGCTAGCAGTTCGGTCAGGCAGAGGACGTAAACCGGTGACAGAAAAAGTGATAATGGATGTTTCAACTGCGATCAACGAAAGGGAAAGTGTAAATGATGAATAAAACATGGCATTTCATCCAAATTATTAATTTTGTCTGTTTCTGATGGGTTTTTTTCAATGTACAGCGCCACATTTCCCCCTATCGGCGGTGATTGTAACTAATTTTTTTTTTGTTGGAATCTTTTTTCCCATGGTTTTCTTAGTCCATTCACAAAATTTTGTGTCAATCCAGTAATTAGAACGAGCTACAGGCGGCTCTGAATAGCGTCAGTTTAAAAAAAAACACCCTGTATTTTTGATAGGGAGTGAAAAAAAATACATTTTAGACTAATTTTCTTAGGTTGGACTTTACTCTCATGGACATAGATTTTTTTAGTCGTTGAGAATGTCAACTGTTCTTAACTGGCAAAAAGCAGCGATTTTTGGGATCATTCGTAAATATCGGGATCAGGAAATGAAAAAGTTAAATTAAAAAAAAAGCTTTTTAAGGCAAAAGGCAAACGGTGAAGATAATAAATGTTTTAAGAATAAAAGAGACATAAACAAATGCGTTATAATCAACAAACAATAAGTTATGATAATATACATTATCACATAGTGTCATATTACATAAAAATATACAAAACGAACTTTTTATGCTTTTTTTCAGCATATATATAAGCAAACGTGTGACTGACTTTTACACAGTTATTTGCTTATCGATAAAACTACAATAAAAATATTTTTAATGAATTTATTGCATCATAAAACATTAAAATAATTTAATTTTACGATAATATTTTTTTAAAAGATCCAATTCAACCTGAATGTTAAACACTGCTACGTTTTATGCTGTGACATTTCTTTATTAAATAGAAGATGTATCAGATTTTTATTTTGAAAGTTCTCTTATTGATTTAGTGATTTCTCTTACTGGCTCTGTGACTGATTTAGTTAATTCTCCTTCACTTCCTGCTAATGCCCACTTGACAGATTAGAATTTTCATATTACTAACAAAACAAGGCCACAATGCAATTCGTACCTCGGACTCAACAGATTACAATTATATGTTACAATTCGTGTAATGAACAACATTGAATTAATTTATATTTTGACAGTAAATTGTCATTATTTTCTAATATTATTATTTTTTATATTACTGAAATAATGGCAAAATATCTTGTTCATGTATTCCTTAAAATTTCCAATTTTATCGAAAGCAAATGCATTATGCAACATATTAAAATATTTTCAGAATACAAAAAAAATGCATTATTTTAATGCAATTAATGCAACAAAACAAAATTTAAACAAAATTTTATTTTGTAAGTTAAATCAACATTATCCTTTATATGTTAGATTATCCTCATGTGAAATATTAAACAATCGCTATTAGAGAAATGCATATTGCTGTAAAGTACTCTGTAACCGAAAAGAAATCGCTGACAAAAGTGATAGAAAAACATGTAATTCGATTCCCATCTACTAGTACCTTTCTTGCTGATTCAATTAGCATACGAAATATAATAAGTAATGTATTAATGTTTAAAATAGGTGGATTTAACTTTGTGCCGTTATATAAAAAATTAAATGAACAACGTAAAATAGCACAAATGAAAAAATATAAAATGGCATCAATCTTGGGCGCGTGCGGGAGACTCAAGCATATTTACACAGCTTAAGCTTTTGAATCGGTTTTTCAATCTTTTAAATTTGGCACTGATGCTGAAGCTTTAGGGGCTTCGAAACAGCTATTTGCCATTTTATATTTTTTATTTGTGTTATTTAACGTTGTTTATTTATTTTTTAATATATTAATGATATGAAAAACAATATTTTTCTTTAAAATAACACTAGTCAGCAGCCATATCGTATCTGATTTATGAAACACATTTTTATATGCATTTTTGCATGCAAAATCCAAATCTTTTATCAGAAATGTTCTATCACGTAAAGGATTTACAAAATTTTAGAATGTAAATTTTACATACATGGTAAAATACGTGGTGAAATGTAAATTATAATTAACATTTTGTGGTCATATACTAAGGAAATGAATGACTATGTAGGTTAAAATCTTTATTTGGATGCATTCTGACATCAAGAAAGACATAATCCTACTTTGAAAACATTAACATTAATATTATGGGTTATTGTGCAACAGTTTCGTGCTCTTATTAGTTCATAGTTTTATGTTATGTAATCAAAAAAATATTTTTACTGATGAATATTATCTTTGCTTGTATTTCAAACAGTCAATTATTGTCAAACAGTTCACGTAACTGTGCCCCTTTACAAGCCAGATACTGAAAAAAAAGTTAAAATTTGTTGCTAGTGTAATTTTCTTCACTTGACACGTGTAATTTTGAATATTATGTGTGGTTTTACAGGACATATTACTATTTTAAAAAATCATTTATTCTAATAAGCATAAGCTAATGCAGTTTCTCAATTAGTCGTTATTTATCTTCATACGAAGTATTAAACAATCGTTAGTGCAGAAAGAAATATTCCTATAAAATACCGTACAACATAAGCGAAATATTTTACAAAAATGATAAAAGCATAAATAGATTTCCTTCTTCAAATATCTTTTTTGCCGATTCAATCAGTGCATGAAATGTATTAAGTAATGTATTGTTGTTATAGAAGAAATTACATACCTCAAAAATAATTTATCTTTTAATACGTTTTATTCACATGCCACATTTGATTTTGAATGTTATGTGTGATTAGTATTATGTGTCTTAATATTTAAAAACGCCTTTTTTTGTTATAAACATAATTTTATTTTTATTTTAATTCTGTCTCTCTTTTAATCTTTATAAGAAATATTAAACAATCGTTACTGCAGAAATGAATGTTGTTATAAATTACTCTAAAACTTAAGCTAAACTCCTCACAAAGTAATCGAAAAACTCTTAAAGGGTTTTGTAATTCAAGCTTTTTTGTTGATTCAAGCAACGAAGTGTAATAAGTAATATAGTGTTGTTATGGAAGGAGATTCCCTACTTTAAAAATAATCCCTGATCCCGCGTGTGTCTACTCTATTACGTTTTTTTTAAGGAAAAAATATCTGACGTGACACGAATTCGAATGCTGGGCCCAGAGTTGCCATGAAAGTACTAAAATTTTATTTTTAATACTAATATTTTCCTATATTATTATTCGACTGATTTAATCGTAAAATTTTTGTAAATAAACAAGCTAACTATTTCACTGCAAAAATAGTGGTATTCAAAACAAAATTTTACTATTTTCCTCACCACTGTGGCTGGGACTCCACTTTGAAACAGGATACGTTACCTCTGTGCTACTAATGCTTGATTACATCGCCAAAATATTTATCACTTATACTGCATCAATTTCCTTGGTGATTTTCTCTATATAATAGGTAGTGTATGGTTTGAAAAGGGTTTTAAAATGCATTAAATACGTAAACCATCGGCCGATTTGTACGAAATTATATACAGTTCTTGCGAGTTTGGTTTATACTATATTCACCAAATACGAGCTCACTCGGAACTAACGTTTGGTGTTACGAAATCCTTGTTCACATGTTCTGTGGGCGGGGTTATGCTCACGGCGCGCGTTACGTAGTGTGACGTAACATCGAACTTATTAGAAAACAGCTTTGTTTTTGTCAGTTGGAATAATTTGTATCGTGAAAAATGGAGCTTCTTGGCGGCTCTCCTGAAGTTTAATAGTTTTTCAGTCTAATAATTATTTTTAATTTACTTTTGTGTTTAATGTGCTGTCGAATAAAATATGAAAAGACATCAAGACTATTATGAATCTATCATCCTCACACCTCTCCCAGAATGTGTATTTATTGTGTTTCGTCTTTCGAAATTACGTTCTTTCTGACTGTATCTGCTGCTGATTATCATAGTTTTTTATGGTGCCGAAACCCGGGAATACAAGAATATGTTTATACGCTTTAGAAATTGTTTTGAATGGTTCATCAATGTGAATATATAGGAAAAAATATTAATTGGAAGTTTCTTTTTTTCTCTTCTTGTGGACTATGCTCGGATAAAAGGTACTGTAAAAAGCTTTTTTATTATTATTATTGTTATTCTAAAATGGAAAAAGTCGATAAGTTAAAATCAAAACGTAAGCTTGCTCGAACTTCATGCACTAAATTAATTACTTCTATCGATAGATTTATGGAAAGTATTGATACTCAAAGTGACAATGATAAATTTAAACTGTCTGAATATTTAATAAATTTGCAAGAAAAACAAGATGAGCTTAAAAATTTAAATGAAAAAATTGAAGAATTAATTGATGATTCAACGGAATTTGAAAACGAAATACAAAAGTCACTTGAGTATGAGGAAGCTATATCTGATTCGAAAACCCATATAAGAAGTAAATTAAAGCAATTCAAGGTCGAGCAAGCTGAATCCGTGAAAAGTAATAATAGTACTTCTAATTTAAATAATGCATCACAGAATCCTGTCAATTTGCCAAAACTAAACATAACCACCTTTAGTGGTGATCCAAGTAAATTCTTGGAATTTTATAATAGCTTTGAAAGCGCCATAGATTCAAATGAATCATTAAATACTGTTGATAAATTTTTATATTTGAAATCTTTCTTAACCGGTGAAGCTTACAAATCAGTAGCTGGTTTTGCGTTAAAAGAAGAAAATTATAAATCTTGTTTAACTTTATTAAAAGAAAGATACGGAAAACAAGACCAGTTAATTAGTTGTTTTGTTAATAAATTATTAGAAATCGAACCTGTTAAATCTTCATCAAATATTAAGGGTCTCAGACATATTTATGATGAAAGTGAAGTCAGTATTAGGAATTTGCAATCTATGGGTATTGCTTCAGATAAATTTGGATACATATTAATCCCTATTTTGTTAAAACAATTGCCACATAATTTAGTGGTAGAATTTCACAGAAAAAGGGATCCTAAGAAAATGGGTGATGTAGGGGAATTAATGAAATTCATCAAGTTTGAAATCGAATCTAGGGAGGCTGCAGATCTGGTGTCAGGAATTTCGTTGAAAGGTCAGGAAACGTTCCGTTCGAAAGCTGAATATTCTAAAGAGAAATTTAAAGTAAAAAATAATTCCCCGACATCAGTTGCATTAAATACTGTTACTAAAGGTGTTTGCATTTTTTGCAATTCTAATACACATACTGGATTAGGATGCAAAATCTTATCCAATGAACAAAAAAAATTTAAGTTAAAGAAAGACGGACGTTGTTATAAATGCTTTTTCAAACACTTACAGTCAGCTTGTAAAGTAAAAATTCAGCCATGTCAAACATGTCAAAGCACACAACATAATCACTTATTTTGCCCACAAACAAAATGTAAAAAATTGGTTGAAAATCAAGATTCAAAATTAAAACAAGTTAGCCAAAATCCTGAAAACGAAACAGTAATGCAATCTATTCATAAGTCAAAACATTTGAGGAATAATTATATCACTCTACTGCAAACAGCTTGTGTTCAGGTGGAAAGTGGATCTAAAAAATTATTTGCCAGAATACTATATGATTCTGCTTCCGCAAAAACCTTCATTCGGAGTGATTTGGCAAAGGCATTAAATGCCAAAATCCTAAGAAAAGAAAAACTTTTCATTTACACATTTTCTAACAGAAATCCTACAGATAAAGAATTTGAATGTGTATTAATAACCTTGAGAAGCAGATATCATCCGTATAATTCGGTTAATGTTGAGGCATTAATTACGGATGAAATCTGTGGTACCCAATTATGTCAAAATATTAATCCTCAGGTTCAAAACCTTATTTCAAAGGAATATCAATTAGCTGATTTATTCGAGGTAAATTTACCAGTTCAAATTTTGTTAGGAGCTAATTATATTTATGAAACATTATGTGGATCGCTTACCAAAATAAACAAGCAATTATACTTTCAAACGTCTATTTTCGGAAGAACATTAGTTGGACAAATGCCAGATAATTATTCGATGAATTCTATTTCTTCTTTAAATTTAATTTGCCATTCGAAAGAAAGACATTTGACATCTTTAAATGTTTCGGGTGAAAATTTAAATACTCAATTTAAATTATTTTGGGAACTTGAAGCAATTGGTATTATTGAAAGTAATGAAAAGAAAATTTCTAATTATGAAGTAATAAATAAGTTTCAAGAAAACTTAAAATTCGTGAATGGTCACTATGAAACACGTCTTTTATGGAAAATTTCTCGTGATTTGCTCAAAAATAATCTTGAAGTAGCAAAAAAGCGGTTTTCTAGTTTGGAAAATAAATTCCTGAAAGATGAGTCTTTATTCAAAGAATACAATTCTATTTTGCTTGACCAAGTTAATGAAGGTATAGTAGAATTGTGCCCTAAAAAGATTTCCGAGAATAACTGTTACTACATGCCCCATAGACCTGTCATCCGAGAGGATAAAATTACAACAAAAACTCGGATTGTTTTTGATGCTTCCTCTAAACAATCGGATTCCTTATCTTTAAACGAATGCCTGAATCCGGGTCCTAACTTGAACCCAAATGTTCTGGATATTATTTTAAAATTCCGATTACACAAAATTGCCCTTTCAGCTGACATTGAAAAAGCCTTTCTCCAGATATCTATAGCGGAAGAAGATCGCGATTATTTAAGATTTTTATACTATGAAGATTTTGACAAAAATAAAGAAATTGGCCCCTATAGAATGACTAGGGCTACCTTTGGTGTCACCTGTAGTCCGTTTATCCTTGCCTGTACTATCAAAAACCATATCAATAAATATAAAGACTCTCACAAGAAAACATTTGAAATCCTTAATTCGTCCCTTTACGTAGATGACTTGTTTACCGGAGAAAATGATGTTGTAGAGGCTTTTAATTTATCTAACGAAGCTGTTGATATTTTGAAAGAAGGGGGAATGAATTTAAGAAAATTTGAAACTAATTCCGAGGAGCTTAGAAAAAGGTGGATTGATAAGAGCATACCTATTTCCAATTCCGATCCACCAAATAACTCTCTAAAAGTATTAGGCTTAACTTGGAACAATAATGAAGATAATTTGGGACTAGAATTACGTCCATTGTTATCAAAATTAAATAATGATTCTTGTACAAAACGGAATGTCTTGAAAATTGCAGCTATGTTATTTGACCCGGCTCGGTTAATCACTCCTTTTATTATTCGAATTAAATATTTATTGCAACAATTATGGGTAATGGGCATATCATGGGATGAAAAATTTTCTGGTGTGTTAGAAAATGATTGGAAAACTTGGATTTCAGAAATACAGGATCTCTCACAACTGAAAATTCCCAGATATTATTTTAGCACCCTGATCATGGAAAAGGAGGGTCTTCAGTTACATATTTTTACAGATGCTGATCCCAAAGCCTATGGCGCAGTAGTATACTTACGATATCAAACATCTAAAGGAAAATTTAAAACTAGTTTTGTCATGTCTAAATCTAGAGTTGCCCTCTTGAAGAAGTTAACTCTCCCACGTCTTGAATTGATGGGAGCAGTTATTGGTGCAAGACTTGCAAATTATCTTAAAAATATTCTCCAGGTATTCCAGTTTGTTTTCTGGACAGATTCTGAAATTGTCCTTTATTGGATAAAAGGATCAAAAGAAAAATGGAAACCATTTGTCGCGAATAGAATTTCAGAAATTCATGACTTGTCTGATCCTAGTTTATGGAGACACTGCGAAGGCAAACTTAATCCTGCCGACCTAATCACTAGAGGTTGTTCAGGAAAACATTTGGTCAATTCTCAAAAATGGTGGTACGGTCCCGAATTTCTTTCCTTGCCTGAAGATCAGTGGCCCAGAGTTAAAATGCCCGCAACTCAAGTGTCTAATGTTTCTGAAGAGCGGTCTCGAAAAGCAGAAATTATTTCTTGTGTAGTTAATACAAATAATGCTGATAAAATTCAAGTTTTAAATTTGTCAAGGTATAGTTCACTAAAGAAGTTGTATCGAGTAACTTCATGGGTATTTAGATTTATTTTTAATATAAAACTAAAAGCAGAAAAACGAAATCTTGCAGAGTTATCAGCTGATGAAATAAAAAATGCCGAAAATTTTTGGGTAAAACTTGTTCAAGAAGAAAGTTTTCCTGAGGTTATAAAATGCTTGAAGCTTAACAAAAATATCCCTAAAGAATCCAACCTTTTGCAGCTAAATCCTGTGTTGTCAGAAGAAGGATTACTCTTGGTACGAGGGCGGTTACAAAAGGCTAACTTGCCATTTTATGATAAACATCCTATCGTGCTTCCTCCCAAACATAAATTTACTGAATTGATTATTAAAGATTCCCATGAAAGGGTTTTGCATGCAGGAGTATCAGACACACTGGTACAAACTCGTGAAAAGTTTTGGATTTTGAGAGGTAGACAGTGCATAAAATCAGTCCTCAACAACTGCACAATCTGCAAGAAATTTAACATACGTCCTGGTCAACAAGTAATAGCACCTCTTCCAGGTGACCGCATTAACGAAGCACCCCCATTTTCCGTTACAGGCCTAGATTTTGCGGGGCCCCTATATGTGAAGGGGAGTGAGAATAAAAATTACATCTTATTGTTTACTTGCGCCATCACAAGAGCAATTCATTTGGAGCTTGTGAAAGACATGTCAACTGCAGAATTTTTATTAGGATTTCGTAGATTTATTTCAAGAAGAGGGCTGTGTGCTATAATCTACTCGGACAATGCTAAGACTTTCAAAAGAGCTGAACTTGAATTAAAAGAAATGTGGAAAGCTATCCGCCATCCGGACGTAAAAAAGTTTTATGCCGATCGGGGAATTTCTTGGAAATTCATTGTCGAACGTGCCGCCTGGTGGGGTGGCTTTTATGAGAGAATGGTGCGCTCAGTGAAGTTTACTTTACGTAAAGTCATCGGCAAATCTTCGTTGACTCTAGGTGAACTGGAAACTCTTCTAGTTGAAGTAGAAGCTATCATAAACTCTCGTCCATTGACTTACGTTTATTCTGAACTAGATGAACCATTTCCCCTAACACCTGCTCATTTTATTATAGGAAAACGAGTTTTGTGTTTACCAACTATAAAAATAAACGATTTGACCTTACCAGCAATCAAAGAAACTTTAGTGAAACGTTTTCGTTTACGTGAAACTACTTTAAATCATTTTTGGAAGCGCTGGAAGAATGAATATCTCCTCTACTTAAAATCTGCTCACTGCACGGATCAAAATAAAACTTCTGATTTCAAGATAGATGATGTTGTGCTTGTGCATGATGAACATTTACCTAGAGCTTTCTGGAAGTTGGGAAAAATTACAAAAACATTTATTGGAAGAGATGGAAGAATTAGGTCTTGTGAAGTGAAAACAAACAATTCCATTATTAAAAGACCAATAAATCTCTTGTATAATCTTGAAATCAGAAACTTGAAAAACTGAAAAACCTTTTTTTTACTCTCAAAAGACTCTAAATTTTTTCTTGATGATATTTGAATTGGACTTTAATTTCTTTTACTTATCCTTTTTGAATTTTTCTAAAATAATTCTTTGCCTGATAATAGAATGTACATGAATAATATTTTTAACTGTTTCTTTTTATATTTTTAGTAGAAGATATTGTAATTTGTTTTTGTGCTTATTGAAGAAGGTATGTAAGTATCAATATATATTTGCATTGTTTCTTGAATTTAATATTTGAAGTTTTCTTGTGTTCATGATTTAATCTAGATAGCATATCAAACTTTGATTTCCAGGACTATGGTTGTATCTTGGACAGTTTTATCTTGACCTGAATTATTTTAAATTTAAATAATTTATTTTATATTTGACTGTCTTCTTGAAAACTCTTGGGCAAAACTTTAAAAATGTTTTGTTTTACTTACTTGGTTTCATTCTTGAATCTTATCTTGGATATATTATTATTATTTTACTTTTTATAATTTAATTTAAAACTTGTACTTGGAACAGATATTGATCTTGAATAATATTATGTTAATTTTTTTACTTGAATACCTTAATATTATTTTTTATTTGAAAATTGTGTACAATTTAGTTAATTGAGGTATTTGTTAATTGAAAACTAGGTTACTTGTATTGATGTTATATATATATATATGATGTTATATATGTATGATGTAATATTTTTGAAAATTTTTGATGAACCCCCATGTGTTCATGGTGGGGCAGGATGTTACGAAATCCTTGTTCACATGTTCTGTGGGCGGGGTTATGCTCACGGCGCGCGTTACGTAGTGTGACGTAACATCGAACTTATTAGAAAACAGCTTTGTTTTTGTCAGTTGGAATAATTTGTATCGTGAAAAATGGAGCTTCTTGGCGGCTCTCCTGAAGTTTAATAGTTTTTCAGTCTAATAATTATTTTTAATTTACTTTTGTGTTTAATGTGCTGTCGAATAAAATATGAAAAGACATCAAGACTATTATGAATCTATCATCCTCACACCTCTCCCAGAATGTGTATTTATTGTGTTTCGTCTTTCGAAATTACGTTCTTTCTGACTGTATCTGCTGCTGATTATCATAGTTTTTTATTTGGGAAGTATTGTGTTCACTCACATACAAATCATGATTACAATACTTTTTTACACTATATTCGGAAAGTAAAAATGCATTAAGCTAATAAAATGTTTTGAAGAATATTATATACAGGGTGTCCCTAAACTCATGGTACATACGCTAGGGGGTGATAGAACACATCAAGACAAACAATATTAAATAGGAAATTAAGGGTCCGAAACGTCTTCCGAAGGCGATAGGCGCCATTAAAGTTTAGGGTCCAAAATTTCAAGTGATTTTAAAAAACGGAAAAATTGGTCGATTCGTTTGCGGTTTTCGCTAAAACTATTCTTTATGTCAGTATTTTCTTAAAAATAAATTTTAAAGATAAAATTCCAAAAATGCCGATAGAGGGCGCTTTAGTCTTTGGAGTAACGAAAAACTATTTTTACCGTTATTTTTCGCATCTCATTAAATGCTTTCAAGAGCTTAGACTTAAACTTAAATTTTGAGCTCAAAATCTGAATCGTTGGGAGTGATTAAGTAGCGCAAACTGAACTGCGTTCAGGAGTTGAAATTTGAAACACCTCCCTCCCCCCCATTCCTGAACACAGTTCAGTTATTCCCGATCTTGGTGTAGCAGACCAGGCGGAAACAATATGAGTTGTAATTTTCCAAGTGGACGAAAAATGCCCGGGCTAGGATTTGAACCTGGGATCTCTTGAAGCTGCAATGCTCTACCAACTGAGCTATCCCGGTTGAATCTGGAGGGCATAATTCATCCAGTTCATGCCGGGATAGCTCAGTTGGTAGAACATGGCAGCTTCAGCCAAGAGATCGCAGGTTCGAATTCTGGCCCGGACATTTTTCGTGCAGTTGGAAAATTACAACTCATATGATTTCTTTACCAATTTGAATAATTGTGTTAAAATTAATCCAGGCAGAAACTACTACCCCCTATACATAAAATAAACGATAGAGTAATGACGAAACTAAACAGAAAATTTATTCATAACAGACATGAGCAATTTCTTCGCGCAAAATAAAAAGAAACAATTTGATGTATGCATATAGTGCGCAATATGAATGAAGGTTGACACGTAGAAAATGGTACACGCATGATGTCACAAAAACTGCTCGAAAGAGTGCCCACCAGCAACGATGCAGGCCTCACGCTGCCGGCGGAGGGAGTTGCGAACATTAGTGAATACCCCGGGCATCTCCCCGATATCGCCTGCTACGACGGCAATCCTCGCAACCAGGTACTCGTCGGAGTCGACGGTAAAAATTAGTTGTTCATCACTCCAAAGTCTAAAGCGCGCTCTATCGGCATTTTTGAACTTTATCTTTAAAATTTATTTTATTCAATTTTGTCATCCCTTTATCGTTTATTTTACGTGTAGGGGGTAGTAGTTTCTGCTTGATCTACGACACCAAGATCGGGAATAAATGAACTCTGTTGTGGGGGGTTCAAATTTCAACTCCTGAACACAGTTCAGTTTGCGCTACTTAACCACTCCCAACAATTCAGATATTGAGCTCAAAATTTAAGTTTAAGTCTAAGCTTTTGAAAGCATTTAATCAGATACAAAAAATAACGATAAAAAATAGTTGTTCGTTACTCCAAAGTCTAAAGCGCCCTCTGTGCACATTTTTTTAACTTTTTCTTTAAAATTTATTTTTAAGAAAATACTGACATAAAGAATAGATTTAGCGAAAACCGCAAATGAATCGACCAATTTTTCCGTTTTTATAATTATTTGAAATTTTGGACCTTAAACTTTAATGGCGCCTATCTCCTTCGGAAGACGTTTGGGACCCTTGGTTTCCTATTTACTATTACTCGTCTTGATGTGTTCTATCACCCCCCCTAGCGTATGTACCATGCGTTTAGGGACACCCTGTATATATATATATGTGGCATTTTGACGAGGTTGAAATATTACGATGAATACTATTCGATGAAAAGATGGCAGTCCTTCAACGATATAGCAAGTTGCAGTCGAATTTAGCGAGTATGGCGAAGTAGTAAGGCAATGAAATGAGATCACAGAATTTCTCCAGTAAATCCAGCCAATCTCCAGACAAATAATTTTATTAGAAGACGAACAACACAGAAACGATTCCCAAAGGTCTAAAACTTATAGCCCTCGGGCTAACGTTGCTTCACTTCATTGAATTAAGATGTTACTGGGCCAGTTGAATATTCTACGGTCATACAAATACCAGACACATATTGTTTAGCTTCCGAAAACGTCAAAAATCTCTCGTTCCGAGTGGTGCAGGCGAGTTTTGATCTCTCCGCGGAAACATACACAGAATTACGTCACGAGCGCTCAACCCAATGAGTGAGAAGCTAGCTCCAGCCCAACGAATGAGGCTAGAGGGCGAGGCTAAAACATTAAAGAATCCCCTTACTTGGGTGCGGACCAATTTAGAAGTTAAAATCCCAAGCGCGCGAAAAATTCAGAGCAATAATAATAATAATAATAAAAAGAAAATGGCTTTAAAAAACATTCGAAATGAGAACGCGTCTCAGAATTTTATAGATTTGGGAACTGATAAAAGTTACGAATGATCTTAAATTTTAGATTAAGATTTAGAATAAGATAATTATTAATATACGGATATTTACTTTTAAAAGGACTTTAAATAGGAATAAATATTATTAAGAATTAAGGAAATACTGACTATGACAGAAGTTAGATTAATTTTAAAAGATTAATGCGAATAAAATTGAAGGCTACGAAGGAAATAAATTTTTATATAACATTATCCCCCCCCCCTAAAAATCCGAATGACGGGTAGATCCGTTGATCTACAAGTTCATTAAGGCAAGCAAGAATTTGGATTACAAAATATTTATCTGGTATTCTAGTTAATGCCAAAAATTCTTTGATTTTATTAAAGTTAATTCATTAGTTATTTTTGTAAACGCGAACCTCTGGGAATTGTTTAAATACAGAAATACATACAATTACAATATAAATAAGTTAGTAACAAATAATTTTTTTTTTCACTCTTCAAACATAAATAGTGAAAAGGATGAAAATGAAGTAAACAAAGCATTTTTGTCTAAGCAGTGAAAAGTATAAATGTCTAATAGTTCTCTTAATCAGTAACAGTCTGAGTTATAGACCTCTCATTTCCAAATAAAGTTTCTTTGTATGGATATGAAGGCACAGATATGTCAAGTATTAGCCAGTAGTACAGTTTACGGAAATACAGTGTATTGATTCTGTAGTAGGATAATTCCAGTTAATCATAAAGTTCAAAAACATAAGAAAGTTTCATCACCACTAAGGTCAATAAACAATTAAAGTACTGGGTTGTGATGCTTGATAAGTTTTGTGCCTTGATAAGTAGGTATAGCTTGATAAGTTTTATGCCTTGATAAGTAGGCATAGCTTGATAAGTTTTGTGCCTTGATAAGTAGTATAGCTTGATAAGTGCACTTATTAAGTGAAGTCCAGTCAGTTAATAATGTTCCATCAATTAGATATGAGTATTAGATGTTTTGCTGGTAAGATGTGACTGTTTATCATCAACTAATACACTATCAGTGGCTCTCTTTTATCACAATTCTCAAGAATATTCTCTTTTATAATCTTATCACATAATAAATAACAACAACAAATTTATGATAACAACATAATAATATCAACAATAACAAACAACTTCAAAATAATACTAAATCAGTAATTCATCTGTATATAATTTTAATTCCTCATTCTTTTTCAATATCAGTGAAGAATGAAAATATACTTAATAAAATGAAACAAAAATAATAAATAGTAAACTAAGAAATATCTGTGAAAAATTATCAACAATTCAGTAAGATAATGTGCTCTCTGTTTTCAGTCAAACAAGAGAAACATAAGCTGCTCAATGAAAATAAGACCTTGAAGTGTATGGTGGATAATAAGTTTAATTATTACTATTAGTAGAGAGTTTTATTCTATTATTATAATTTAATTTAATCCAGTGAATTTTTATTCAATTATTTTATTTAATGTAGTATTCTAATTTAATTTGCTATTCCAATTTACTTTATTGTTCTAATTCAATTCAATCCAATATAAAAAATTCTTAACTCAAATCAACTAATTTACGCCTGCATAAAAAGTTAACTCGAGCAAAAATATTGGCAGTAATATTCTTGGGAATTCCTATATTCAAGAACATGCTGTTATACAGAACAGAATTGATTAGTCAATTATAATTTGATTTCTTTAAATTTAGTTAATTTTTGTTTGCTAAGTTTAATATTAAGCTATTGATTTAACATTAGTTTGTTGTTGCTCATGGGATAACTTTAATTTGTCAGTAGGGTAATAAGGGCGTACTTTTGATACATGAACGATTTCAGTAAATTTATTTTGAGTCTGTCTATTAATTTCAACATTTACATCAGATAATTTTTTAAGGATTTGATAGGGACCACTAAAAACTTGTGAGAGCTTTCTGGTATTGGGATAATGGAATTCTTCATAGATAACAAGATCTCCTTGTAATACTCGACATGTAGCACAATCAATAATTAAATTAAACTTACAGCATTCTTGTAAACCTAATATAGCATAATCTAAATTTGTATTACATATCAAAAATCTAATATTTTGTTGCACATTACCTAATTTAAACAATAATTTACAAGCTTTATCTATTACAACTGTTCCTTTGGCTTGGCCAATAATAACAGGTGGAATATTTATAACTTTAGCATTTAACAATTTAACAAATTTAAAAGGTAAAATACTTATGGTTGAGCCAGAGTCAATCACACAAGGAAGTTCCCTGTTATTTACATATCCTGATACAATTAACTGTCATATATTATCAGTAGATGGTTGTGGTTGTCTAAGAGGGGGTGCAGAAGATTGCAAAGTGCTCACATTGAATACACAATCCCTCTCCCAGTGGTAAGCATTTTGGATACCTCTATTTAAACACATTCGACATGGTCTACTTGGATAATTTCTCTGAAAATGGGTAGTAGGCAACCTAGGATTGATAAATCTAGAATTTGGAGCATTAAAATTGCTCTGTGAATGAAAATTGGAATTTGGCATATGAAAATTTCGACTTGGGCGAACCCAATGTCTAGGTGCCTGATCATATTGTGGCAATGATCTATAATTCTGAAAATTGTTCCTAGAATTACTATTGTTGACATGGGAAGTAGGAATTACTACTAACTGTTTAGCCATTAGGTACCAGTCTATTGTACTTTTTGGAGGATTACTAATCATATAATTCTGGTACTCAGGTTTGAGACCGTCTGTTAATCCCTGTACTATTATAGTTTCACATAAACAAAGTTGTCTACCTATTTCAACCTTTTTTCGAAAGTACTTATCCAAATCATTGAGATCATTTAATTTCATAGAAGCAAATTCTGAAAATCGAGGAACATGAACAGTTATGAATTTTTCAGTAAGAATATCAGTTATTTTGTCAAAAGCTTTACATTCTAAACATTCATTGATAAATACCTTCAGAGCCTCTCCTTTCAAATATTTTGAAATATTTTTAATCTTGCAATTTTCATCTTTCTTTTCAGAAAGGCATGTTTTGTCAAAATGGTTTAACCAAGATTGAATGTTCACTCCAGATTCGAAATCAAAAGGAATGATGTTTATTTCGTTTTCACTCATTTTGTTATCACCAAGGACTTTTACAAGTCCAGATCGCAATAACACTTTAAATAAAAATTAAAGAGAATTAACACAACAGATGTAAAATAAAATTTAAATTAAATAACAAATGTAAATACCTCCATCTCTAATAAATAATGATAGTAATAATAATAATACAACAAATAAGAAACTCTGAGCGAAACTTAAATAACATAAAAATAAATAAAATAATAAATAATACATACAATAATAACTTTTTTCAACTTACGTAATTCCGTTCACAAGTTGTCTGCCTGTTTACTTTTTGAAATTTCAATACGACCAATAATTTTATTAATTAATTTATAGAATGATAATTTTTTATCATTTTTTTCTGTAAAAGAAAATATTATTTTAGATTATTCCGTCACAATTGAGATTTTTGTAGAACATTCACACAGGCTGGTATCTGGTGTTCCCAGATATACGATTCCATCACTTTTTGAAATACTCGATGCACATCCCGTGAGAATAAATCACATCACACACGCCGCAGTGAATATGCACAGTAGCACCCGGCAATACATTCGCAGATCCTCCTTCCATCAGAACATTGGCATAGTTCAGCGCAAGTTCACAGCATCCTGACCGGCTTTTTTGTAGCATTTTGACGAGGTTGAGATATTACGATGAATATTATTCGATGAAAAGATGGCAGTCCTTCAACGATATAGCAAGTTGCAGTCGAATTTAGCGAGTATGGCGAAGTAGTAAGGCAATGAAATGAGATCACAGAATTTCTCCAGTAAATCCAGCCAATCTCCAGACAAATAATTTTATTAGAAGACGAACAACACAGAAACGATTCCCAAAGGTCTAAAACTTATAGCCCTCGGGCTAACGTTGCTTCACTTCATTGAATTAAGATGTTACTGGGCCAGTTGAATATTCTACGGTCATACAAATACCAGACACATACTTGTTTAGCTTCCGAAAACGTCAAAAATCTCTCGTTCCGACCGGTGCAGGCGAGTTTTGATCTCTCCGCGGAAACATACACAGAATTACGTCACGAGCGCTCAACCCAATGAGTGAGAAGCTAGCTCCAGCCCAACGAATGAGGCTAGAGGGCGAGGCTAAAACATTAAAGAATCCCCTTACTTGGGTGCGGACCAATTTAGAAGTTAAAATCCCAAGCGCGCGAAAAATTCAGAGCAATAATAATAATAAGAAGAAGAAGAAAATGGCTTTAAAAACATTCGAAATGAGAACGCGTCTCAGAATTTTATAGATTGGGGAACTGATAAAAGTTACGAATGATCTTAAATTTTATATTAAGATTTAGAATAAGATAATTATTAATATACGGATATTTACTTTTAAAAGGACTTTAAATAGGAATAAATGTTATTAAGAATTAAGGAAATACTGACTATGACAGAAGTTAGATTAATTTTAAAAGATTAATGCGAATAAAATTGAAGGCTACGAAGGAAATAATTTTTTATATAACATATATATATATATATATTATGCGTTAATTCTTTATCTCTTTTACGCATTTTTTTTATCTTCATTGTAAATATTTAACAATCGTTATTACAGAAAAAATATTGCTATAAAATACTGTATAACAGAAACGAAATCGCTGTCAAAAGAGATATAAAACCCTGTAATTCGATTTCCTTCTTCTGATGCCTTTCTTGATGATTCAATCACTACGCGAAATGTATTAAGGAATAGCATGTCTCTGTTGTTTGATTCCACATTCTTTTAGATAATAAAGTATAAATATTTATTTTTCTCTTTCTTGGGCAGATAAATTTGTTATCGTAGAACAGGGATTGCGAACCTACGGTACACGTGCCCGAGATGACACAGGAACTTCTTGTATAGGAAATAGTAGGTTTATAAAGATAAATTAAGTTACATGTAAATTTTCAATCTCGTAAATAAAAGTGTTGTGTAAATTACACAAACTATTAAAAAGAAATTCAATTATTTTTACTCAAAATATTGCATTAAAAATTTTAATGTAAGCATTTTCTAAAGCATCATTTAATTGTAAACGATTCGACACAGATTCTTGCTTGTTTATAAAATTTAAGGGCTTCATTTTTTCAATTGAGTATTCACTAACAGTTCAAATACTAAAATGCCTATAAGGGATACACTTCTATATTCAAGAAACTAATAATGGCACAAGATTCGTCTCAAACGTACAGAACTGAGGACAATCTTATTTATAAATTATTAATACAGATTTTAATGCGGCTGTCTGTATGGTTTAGTTCATACATTATAATAAATTACTTTGGAGTCGAATTTGGAATACGTAAAAACCGTTGTAATATATTTTTTTTTATAAAATTTCATTTTTTTTGTTCATGTACATTTTAAATTGGAACATTCACTGTAAAAAAATAAAAAAAAAACAGAAAATGTAGTGTTTTGTATGAAAAAATTGCTGATTTTACTGTATAATACTGGCATCTGGACTCCTAATTTATAACCGTACAATTAACAGTAATAAACCACACTTTTGCGCAATCGCGGGACTATACTGAAAACTGTTTTTCTCTGCTTTTCTCTGTTTTTCTCTGTATTTATACTGTGCATTTAATGGAACAGTGTCAAACTATAAACAAAACTGTATGTTACTGTAAAATCAAGTATTGTTTTTTGTAGTGTGGCAGTAAAGTTCCTGTTGCACTTCTGGTAATCCCCCGTTTTCAAAAGGGAAATTTTCCGCTATTTAAGACAGGAATTTTCTGTTTTCATTAATAAATGTGAGCAATGCAGCATTTTTTTTAAAAGGATAATTATAAATACAAAAACATATTTACACGAAACAGGTATGTGTATTGAATATTATCACACCCGTTTTTCAGCGCCTTGCCTTCCTCCAAATTTCAGCCTCGGTACGCGCTATTCGAGGATGAATCATACACGACAATGGACATGGCGTGTAACATGGCATGTGGCACAACCACAAACGACATGGTTATATGACAAACCATCAATTACGAAAATTTAACTGTAATTTTCCGTATTCTCTCAATTGAAAAGCAACATTTCCGTTTTCAACATTCTACGAGTAAGGTTAAAAAGAACCTATAAAAATTACCATTTTCACTCAAAATAGAAATTTTCCGTTAACAGAAAGAAATTTAATATAAAATAAAATATACGGAATTTGTTTTACAATGCTTCTGGCACGATAGAATATCGGTATATAATGTTTCTGAGATTTCTGGCACGTGCATGCAAAAATGTTCTCCAGCCCTGTCACAGGAAAAAAAAATCGTATCTTAAAACCAATTTATTTCTTACTAAATTTTTTTCACGTGACACATACAAATTCTAATCTTATGTGTGTGATTCTATTGTGCGTTTCACTCTGTTTAAATGGACGTTAGACCTTAAAAAACATGTTTTTATTATTTATGTAATCCCACCAATTAAATGTTTGAAGATGTGTTCTCTATCATGAATGCAATAATTATTTCAGAACATATACCAAAATTTTTTTTAACTTTTAAAGTATTTAAGTTTGTTTAAATATATTTAAAAACTCTATGCGTTTCAACTCTCAAAATGTTTTCTCTTTTTTATTTTATTTTACTACTTAACAAGAATGAAAAGTCATGCGTCAGATTTTAAAACACTTTACAACACATTCCGAATACTGTAAAAAATACTTCAGCACTTTCACTTCTGACAATTCCGTCAATGAAGAGAAATGAACTTGAGATCTTTTGTAAAGTTTTGTATATGACCTATATAATTTATACACACCATGTAATATGTATATTTATACACACCATGTAATATGTATTTATACACACCATGTAATCATTACTTTTATAAATGATTCTTTAAATTTCGAAGTTTGTAATGATAGTGCTTGTCAGAAACGTAGGTAACCCGGTATAGTTTTGTACGGGGTTAAATTCTATTTTCGTAGATTAAGGAACACTTGACTTTTTTTTCGATGAATATATATAGGATTTGAAATGCAGTATGATAATGCATTGTCATTACTTTCCTTTAAGAAGTATTAAAGCACACTTTCTTTTAAGTATATTGAAATATATTGATATATTTAAAATATTACAAAGCTTTAAGTCAAAAATTCTTATTTGTGGACGATTTTTGCTCATTTCAAATTTCACCGCGCCTTTAAAAGAATTCTTTTACTATAAGACATGTTATATTGCAGTGTTAAACGTATTTGAACAGTATGAAATTATGTCAAATACTTTTCATTTTTATTTCAGTAATTTTGGAACTTATATGTGATTTTATTAACCATCTCAGTTTCAATTTAAAAGAAGTTGTTTTCAGTTGGATATTGGGTATAAGGCATTAGCTTTTAATTTGCATTTGAATTGTATTAAAAAAACAATTGGATCTTGCAGTGATAAATTTTGATTCAAAAACCATTCTATTAATATGTTATCGATTGTTTATCATCGGTGTACAATTGTGTATACTATGTATACAGGGTGGTCCTAAAATATATGTCAAAAATGTAAAAGTAGGTAGAGGGGACCTAAATACGCATATTTCGGATAGGAATGTGTGTGCGGTAATGACACATTAAAGCACTAGCTTGTAAAGCAGTATGAATCAAAGTAAACTGAAAAGACAAGTAAACACAAAAGAAAACAAAAATTTATTAACAGTTTACAAGAAATACTCGAAAGAGTGGCCACCAACAGCAATACAAGATTCACAGCGACGGCGCATAGATCGGCGTACATTAGAAAAGACGTCAGGCATGTCGAGCACATGTAAAGCAGCAACAGACAAGTGGGAAAAAAGATCTTCTTCAGATGTGACGGGACTCTCGTACACCAGGCTTTTAATATGACCCCAAAAGAAAAAATCCAAACAGGTTAAATCAGGAGAACGCGGTGGCCAGGGAACTGGACCGCCCCGTCCTATCCAATGCTGGCCGTAGACAGCGTCCAGGTATTTCCTGACGTCTCGACTGAAGTGAGCTCTGGCTCCATCGTGCTGGAACCACATTCGTCTACGAACAGCTAGAGGAATATCTACCAAAAGTTCAGGTAAAACCTCCTGTAGGAAGATGTTGTATGTATGGCCAGTTAAACGACTAGGTAGAATGTACGGTGCTACTAAGTTATTGTGTACAATGCCTGCCCAAACATTAATGGAATACCTTTCTTGGTACGCGTGTGCTATTGTGTCATGTGGGTTGCCATGAGCTCACAGGTGAGAATTACGGATGTTAAACATACCCGACCGCGTAAAGGTAGCCTCATCAGTAAATAAAACATCTGCTGGGAAGGTTGGATTGGCTGCCGTCTGCTGTAGGTACCAACGAGCAAAGTTGAGACGTGGAAGATAATCGTCAGGGGTTATTGCTTGCGCTCTCTGTAAATGATACGGATGAATTCCGTCTTCATGTAAAGTCCTCAAAACACTTTGATGGCTCACACCCAACGCACGTCCTACAGCTCTCGAGCTTGTCGAAGAATTATATTCTACTGTGTTTAGTATTCTGGTTTCCACTGCAGGAGTTCTGCGATATCTTCCAATGCCAGCTCCACGCCTGGAAGCATAAAACGATCCACTTGTGCGTAACTCCCGATGAAGACGCTCGAGTTTTCGACGATCCGGCTGATTCCTATCCGGGAATCTCTCCCTGTACATCCCCTGAGCAGCTAATCCGTTTCCTTGTGCAGCCCCATACATGAAATGCATGTCGGCAAGCTCGACATTGGTGAAACGATGCATGCTGTTTGAGATCCGTGCGGGAAATGATGAATCCAGCTAGCGAAGAGCTTTAATACGCCGCAGTCAACAGCGCTCCCTACCGGCTCAAGGGGGCATTACCGCACACTTAATCCTATACGAAATATGCTTATTTAGGTCCCCTCTATTTCGCTTTACATTTTTGACATATATTTTAGGACCACCCTGTATATTATATATATAATGCACGATGAACATTGTATTTTTTGCCTTTTTCAAATTCAAATCAGTGTTAATGATTTGGTTAACAGTTGACACTGAGCATTTTAACGATTTAGTAGCAATCCTTTGTTTTGGAGGATTTTCTTTTCCCATACAAAATCTTACCTTTGCAATATTCGAAGAATTCCTTTTTGTTCTTGGGCATATATTTGATACAATTTCCCACTTGAAGCCAGGCCTTCACGTTTTTCCCCTTGTCCAATTGACAATATTACCTACTGTGGCTTTAGATATAGAAACACCATGCCTTTCACAGCCTTTTTTAATAATCGAAAACAAATAATTATCTTCGGAGAGTGCATACATATAGCCTTCCACCAAAATAAACACGTCTAAAAAATGTGTAAGAAACCTCTGTACATTATTTGTCATATTAGTAAAAGAAGTCTTTAGTGAAAACATTTTAGAAACACAAAGAACAAAATATCATGTATTTTAACTTGAATGCTAATAGAATATTTCAATTAAGACAGTACAATTTATATTGTGCTGTATTTATAGCTAAAATGTTAGATGACGTCATTGAACAGTATCCGTAGTAGATTTGATTGATATCCACCTTTCCGTAAATCATGTATGATATTAAATCTGGTTCATTATTATGTATGATTTGTGAAATATGGACTGTGTTTTCGTTTTCTTAACAATTCTGGTAAGTCCTATTTTCGCTCAACATTTTCTGAGGAGGAATTATATTTTATCTCTGGAAACATAATTTAAGTTTGTTACATTATTTTTAAATTGAAAGTTTTTTTTTGTTATTTTAAAGCTAAATTTATTTTTATTATTAAAAAGTTCATATATTTCATTTGCTATTTTTATTAATTGTGATAAGCACATTACAAATATGTATGTTGCAGTAGTAGGTGCTAATTTATTGATTCTTTTATTTCTTTTCAGGTAAGGATTTAATTATATTCTTAATTATATATAATTATCTTGGTAAGATAATTTTCAGGTATGTAAAATTTAATTTCATATATTATACTTTTCTTAATCATTTATTTATTTTGCTTATTTTATAAAAGAAATTCTAGGTAATCTTTTTCCGTAAAAATATAGTATATTTCAAAAACACTATTCACTAATCCCTAATCAGTTTTCACCAAATTTTTAATTAAGAAAACACTCACTTTGTCTATTAAATATGTAAATTATGCTTTATAGCTGATTGCATGTAAGTTCAAAGTTTTCTGTTAGCTCTAGAAAATATGCATTTTATATACACATTTTGTACTTGAATAATTTATTTTTAGAATGTTGAATATATCAAGATTGAGATATATGTTGCTCTGAATAATGCGTTTTTCTATAAGGTTTTTTTTCAGAATTGCATAACATCACAAATCAATGCAATATGATAATATCGTGATCCATCAAAATACCAAAAGTTTTGAAATCCATAATATTATAACATGCATATAATTACATTTCCATAAAGCAAATTTTCTCTCTATCTATTCTTTTTTAAATGTAAATCTGTAAGATTGCATATTAGTCATGTCATGCTTTTGTATCGTGCCAAGCTGTACACGTTGATCGAAAACATGGAATCAATAAGGCGGCTTCCGTGATTAAATGTAATGCTATTAATTTTATATGAAGTTTTATCTAGCTTTCGAATATATTTAAATCTGGGCATCAAAAGACTATTTTTAAATTTGAGTTAACTTTTTTATGACTAATTATAGTATGGAGTGCTCAGAATCAAAGTAGATCGAATACATTTTTGTTCAACCAAGTTTTAGATGATTTTTTGCTCTATTGGCAATAATTTATACGTTGCCCTAACAAAACCGGTACTAGGATGAAATGTAAGCAACAAATGGCTTTAGTATCCTATAATTGTTATGAGATCCTATGAGAGCCTTTTTGGTGACATTAAATCCAAATATCTCGGAATATTGTTTTGTGACTTAATTTACATTGATTTTGTACGCCTCATATGTTAATGATCTAATTATTTTAATTATATTAATATTTTAATTATAATATTATGATAATTATAATTCAATATTATTTTATTCGAAGATAAACTGTCAGTTTGTGCTTGATTCAATTCAGAAAAGATATATAATATTTATGTTATAATACAAATTCACTTCATTTGTAATTACTTTAAATATAACTCAACAGTTTATCTTTAATGAGCTTCAGTTAACTTGTTAAACATGTCTCAATTCATTAACTTATTATTCTACTTATCTTTAGTGGGTTCCAACTTTCAAGTCTAAAAACTGTTTTGCTTTTAAATTTTATAATCGTAAGAATACCATCAATAAAATAACTTTAAAACTTCATAAAATATGATTGAAAGGATAGATTCACCTTTGTTTACTTAAAATATGAAAACAGTCATGAAAATGATTCATTAAAATAGACCTGCCACTTCCCTATCTAGACTGTACCAAATCGGTGGCATTGAAATATTTTTTTAATAGAGCGAAAATCATTATGCGGGCTTCTGATTTTAATAGTTGTAGAATTCCGGAATCTTTAGAAATATTATTATAGGCAAACTACTTTTGTAACGATGTTTTGTCATCCCAAATACCAAGTATTTGGTTCGAACTATTTCAGGTTACAGGAAGGTATGGCCTCCCGGAGGAATCATGGAGTTGAGCTTTCTCCCCCTCACTAACAGTGGTTTGGTCTATCTACGCATGTCTGTAGAGGATTTCCTGTCGGCAAGCATCTAGTCTCGATAAACATTAAACTTTATTCTCCGCTTATTTTTTTCATCCTTGATAATGACTCGGATTACAGCCGAAAGCGCTCTGAGAGAGTTTCATACTGTTACCATCTAGGGTTTTAAAGTTTTTTAAAATCTTGTGTATATTTTTTCATCAAACACCTATTTTAGTAAAACAAATTTAATGAATCATTTTCATAAATGTTTTCATATTTTACGTAAGAATATCCCCGAAAAATTAATTTAAAGTATTTCAATTATTATCTTTTCTAACATTCTTTAAACATCCTTAAGAATATAGATCTTCAAGTACAGGGTAAGTCAAAATGAATACAGCGATTACAAACGGCTATAACTATTTAATGGAAAAGAATTTGTCGATAAGATTAACACAGAATGTAGACGGAACTTCAAAATTTTGTATACATACGTCATAGATGTTCTGTGTGACTTCCCTTAGTCACACGGACAACATCTAGGCGGTAGTCCATTTCACGCCATACATTCTGAAGCATTTGTTCAGTCACCGACGCAAGCGCATTACAAATGCCTACTTTGAGTTCTTCAATTGTTTTGGGCATGGGAGGCACATACACGTTGTCTTCCACATTACCACATAGAAAAAAATTGCAGGGTGTCAAGTCCGTAGATCTCGGTCGCCAAGAGCAGAAGACATCGTCGGCATCTCCACTTCGACCGATCTATGGGGTTATGTGAAAGACAGGGTGTGTGTGCCTCCCATGCCCAAAACAATTGCAGAACTCAAAGTACGCATTTGTAACGCGCTTGCGTCGGTGACTGAACAAATGCTTCATAATGTATGGCGTGAAATGGACTACCGCCTAGATGTTGTCCGTGTGACTAAGGGAAGTCACATAGAACATCTATCACGTATGTATACAAAATTTTGAAGTTCCATCTACATTATGTGTTAATTTTATCTATAAATTCTTTTCCATTAAATAGTTATAGCCCTTTCTAATCGCTATATTCATTTTGACTTAACCTGTAGTTTCGCTATCTGCTATACAGAAAGATTATCAAAATTGGTGATAGGTCTAAAGTTAAAATATTGTTGAAATCAAATAACATAAAAATCTACACTCGTGTTCAAAGTTAAGAGAATTTGCATATTTTGTTTAATTTTATGAAAGGTACTGAACGAAAAGTAAAAACTAATGCTTCGAAACAAAGATGCAAATCTTTAATGTCGAATACATAAGTGTACCGTGTGCGTGGGCGAAGCGAGGAGAGGAACAGGCTTTATAACCGCGCGTGGCAATTCCCGCGTTTCGTTCGCTAGCACACCTCACCAAATATCTTGCTGGGATTTTTTTTTTTTTTTTTTTTTTTTGCAACAATCGTTGAAATTCAAAAGCAAACAGTAAAAATGTATGTACGTTAGAAATCCTTAATAATAAAATAAATGATATAGATATTTTAGAAATTAACGTTGATGATATTTAATGTCAAAATAGTTAAAGGGACAAAGATCCTATGAATAAACTTTTAACAAAATATTTAATAAATATGTACGCATCGAAATATTTTGGAATATTTAAATCGCTATTAAAGGATTATGCTCTTATGAGTAATTTATTAAATTGACGAAATGAGTTCATTTCTTTCATATGAGTCTAAAAATATCAACTGTACAAATCGATTGAAGAATGTCTTTGTAAATCTTCTAAGTGTAGAATTCGGAGAAGTAACATAAAATCCCATTGAAATCAGACATATAATTCCAGAAATATGTGTTTACAGATAATTCTAATGAAATCCTCCTATTATTTATACATTATAATTAAAATATATTGTTTTCCACAATAACATTTTGCTTTATTTTGAGTTTATTTTTTTTTCAATTTTTGTTTTCTAAATAAAAAGAAATAAATGAGTAATATATCCATATATGTATTGATTTTATGTGGAAATTATTTTCGTAAATATTCACAAAGAAAGGTAAATGTGTATTATAAACGAAGATATCTATATAAATTATTTATCAATCTTTTTTTGAATTAGTTCTACTAAAAAATTTTTAGTGCATTTGTTCTACCGTATGGTATCGTTTTTTTTAATGCAGATTACATAACAAAAAACATTTTCTTGTATTATGAAAAGATTATAGTAAATATTAAACTAACGTTCTTGTTCAGGGCTTGACAAATGCGGTTGCCAGGTCGCCACTGGCAACCAAAGTTTTTCATTTGGTGACCAAGTTATATGGTAATTTCTTTTGTACAAAAATGACCTAAGAAATGAGCATAAACGATGTTTTTCTCTCTCCTCGTAAATCTTATAAGATGTCTCATTGTAGATGTCGCAAAATTACAAAATATTAAAATATATAGAATTCATATTCAAGCAATTTTTTTTTACCTTTTTCTATTAATTTGACAAAAACAGGTTCATCAAATGCAAATTTTAAAATAAAAAATCATATATCAAATCATATTGAATTTTTATCTCCCACAATCTCTATGGTTTCTCTTAAAATGGATAGTGTAGAGAAGAAGTCTCTACATTCATCCAACAAGTGCCTAGAATCGCCGATTAAAAACATCAACAACGCTGCAGTGAAGTCAGTATAATTTAAT
The DNA here is from genome assembly GCA_963931845.1 of Maratus michaelseni. Classification (NCBI taxonomy): domain Eukaryota; kingdom Metazoa; phylum Arthropoda; class Arachnida; order Araneae; family Salticidae; genus Maratus; species Maratus michaelseni. The sequence goes on along the minus strand of OZ007588.1, from coordinate 104,277,423 downwards.
ACCAGGCTCTCTATTCAAGAAACACTCCGTTTGGACTGCATTTTCTCTGTTCCTTCTTCTGCACCTTTGAGTCAGAGAACGGCAAATTGAGAAACCAGTTTTTATCTTCTCGAAGATTGGCAACTGTCGCTTCCCAGTTAACTGCGTTTACTTGAGCGGGAAGCTAGTGAAAGGGGCCCTCCGCGGCCGAGTGGTTAAGACACCATTCCGGTAATCGCTTGAGAACGTTGGAGACAGGGCTGCGGGTTCGACTCCCGTCAACTCCATTGCACACTCTTTGTGGAGTTCCAGGATGTAATTCTTCAGTGTTATAATTTCCTTGTGTCTATTCAGTCTTCCTTTTGACGAAGATTTATAAGCGGTTATTTGTATCAAGCACACAAGCCTGGTGGTCAATAAACAAACACACAATCAAAGCTAATGACAGAAGTGTCGAGAAGAGAGGTTCATAAGACCTCTTCTGTTGCACTGGTTCAAGAGTTTATGCTATGATCTTCTAATATTAGCTGCTACGACATGATCTTTCTTCTAAATTTTAGCGAAAAAAATAGTGAAAAATATTCTTCTAAAATTTTGTGAAGTGAACAACATCTTCAAGAAGTCTTTTGCACCCGGTTGCAGTTCCTCTTGTTTGACATATGAGTAGAAGCAAGCCACAAGTTTTTTTCCTATTCCATGTGCCAAGGCTCAGATGTCCGGTGATTTGTGATATGATTTCTTCTAAGACCCAGATCACCTTGTGTCGGGCCATCAATTTTCACATCAAGAAATCAGTACAAGGAACCACGTGTGACGGTGCTTTTTCAATGTGTTTTCATAGTGATCTTCAAAATCTTGTCTATTATAGTGTCCTTCAATTGGTGAAATGCTAGTGTGTCTAGCAATCTTGTATCTAGAGTTAGTACTGATGTTACATAGAAATTAAATTTAAAAAGTAAAATTTTTGAAATTTTGCTAAAGATGAATGTTACAGTACTATTAAGTGCTGATTCAATTTTCAGATGTATTAAGATCAAATGGAAGATCTTATAAAAAGAGTTCAACTGACACGTGAATACATATCAGTCCTGGCATGGCAATCTCTTTAAAAAATATATTAAATTGTGGTATAAATAGCCTCAGCCATTTTGTGTGCTCAATACCTCATAATCCAGAACTATTTCCATTGCATTTATTGTTTAATTATTTCAATTTTATGTTATTTTATTATTTTACCTTTTTACATATTTATGTGTTTTATTCTTAATAAACTTATATAGTCCAGCAAAATCATAATTTGATTTCATTATCTCTTTAAATCTTTTTGTGCTTATTTAATATGTTAATTTGTTTCTAATTTCTTTTTCAACATTAGTGAAAAATTATTTTATTAAAGGGTTCTTGAACGTTTTAAGCGCGACAAAAATCGAGAAAAACAATCAAAGTTTGAATTAGTGTATTTTCTAAACCTTTATATGTATAAACTCAAAGTTTTGATTATTAATTAAATAAATTGCGCTTTTTAATATAATACTATTAGAAATTGACTAATTTGTTACTAAATTTGTGCATTGTTAAAATTAAAATAGCTCTTTTTCTTACTCCGTAAGTCATCGCGCGCATATGTTGAGAACGTATGCATGGATTGTTATGAAATTTTAGTTAGATAATAAGCACATAAGTGTGTTTAAAATGATGTACTTTTAAATATTTACGATGATAAGATTTTTAATTATGACTATTTTTATTCCTTAAAAAATGTAAAAGTTTGAAAAATATATTTTTTACATGGTTAATCAAATAATTTTGACCTAAGAGTAGGTCATTTTTAAAATACATATGTGCTTATTATCGAACTCAAATTTCATAACAATCCAGTCATAAGTTCTCAAGATATCATGCGCGCAATGACTTACGAGTGTAAAAAAAAAAGCAACATTATTTTCAACTATGATCAAATACTGTAAAAAAACTAGTCAGTTCTAATGGTGTTATATTAAAAAAGCACAATCTGCTTAATAAATAGGCAAATTTTCATACTTATACACAAAAAAGTTTTGAAGATATACTAATTTAAAGTTTGAAAGTTTTTGTTGATTTTCGGCGAATTTAAAAGGTATAAAACCCCTTAATTTAAAGTAATCTTTTCTCTTAACTCAGTATTCAAAATTATGTTACTGGCACTCTTCTATGTTATTAAAGTCTTTCTACTCATCCATCTGCTTTAATAAATGGTATATTTCATATACTCTTGAATAATTCTCAAGATTAATTGGGTCAATTTTAGTGCAAATGATATTCTTTAATTTGGGAGGGGGTTTAGCTATTAAGAAGATATTGAAACGTTTAAGGCTAAATTTTAATTTCTCAAAAAAGCTTAGAAAATATAGAAGAAATAACCCTGGCAAGATTATATCAAGAAGAAACCACCCAAATAAATTTCAATGAAAGTAAGATAATTTCCCCCTCCAATCTATACTATCCTTTCTTGAAACCATAGAAATTGTAACACGTAAAAATTCAATATGTAACGATGCAGCATCATTTAACCTATCAAAACTATGGCTTGAGTTATTTCATGGTTAAGAATAAGAAATAAACATACAAGTAAAAATAAAATATAACATGCATAATTGGAAAGAGTGCGTGAAAAATTGAATGATGGCGTTTCAAATCATTACATCATAGATAGTGCAATTGTAGAATATTCTTATTTGTTTTGCTAATGGCTCTGATGGAGCTGAAATATGGCAACAATCTAATAACATTTATTTTACTGATTATAAAGTTTTTCTTTTAAATCTCTTAGTAGTTAAAAGAAGTACATTATTACAAGGTGTTATAATTTGTTATATATTCCTATATGCTCCTTGAAGAAGCAATTGTACACATTCAACGCATGCGCTATACATTACATTCAATTAATTAGTATCTTTAACGAATTAATTACAATTAATGAGTGTCTTAAACACTCCAAAACTAACATGAAATAAAAAAAAATTTTTATTCTTTGTGAATGTTTCGTGAAATCTTCAACTAAATAAAACTCCTTTCATAATCCTTTAATATGTTTTACTTTAAACTTATTGGACAATGATATTTTTCTTGTAAAACTTCATAAACACTGATTAATATTAATTACATATTTTGTAAATTGTTTTATAAGACTTTTCAGGGACATGAAAAATTTTCTCCGTATGCGTTATTTTTCTAGTTTTATACAAATTTCTTTAACAGTGGAATTGTACGAGGGGCAGTCGGAAAATAAGTTTCCCCTGGCGACTGTGGACAGAGGTGTGTATGAAAGACAAAAAATGTAATGAGACATTAAAGATAAAACATAACTTTGTTTTTGCAACAGCGCCATCTGCTTGATCGCGGTCGACCTCTACCCAATGGTGTATCGGTGTCTTGCACGTTCGCGTTCACCTGCTGTGTCGTCTTTCGCCCATAGCCGTTCAATGCTTTTTCCGTATGCAAAGCCCTGATTTTTTCATTGAAGGCTTTTTGAATCTTATAAAGCGGTATGACAAATGTCTCAATGTACTTGATACTTATGTGGAAAAATAAAGTTATGTTTTATCTTTAAGTCTCATTACATTTTTTGTCTTTTATACACACGTCTGTCCACAGTCGCCAGGGGAAACTTATTTTCCGATTGCCCCTCGTACTTAACAGAGCCGAACCATATTTCAAAGTTTTCTGTGTAAAACTTTCCAATTTAATAGATCGTGAAATAAAAATATTACCACTAGATCCAATTACAAATTGCAACAGACGAAATGGTAAACTTTAAAAGTATTTATTTTCTTATTTATCAAAAAAGGTCTAATTCTCCTATGTGTTCTAATTTTTTATAAAACAGATACAGACTGGCATACAGAAAAAAAACTAACTTAATCTTCTCACATTAAAGTACTGAATTCAACTGTACATTCTAAACTTTGATTATTTTCTTAAAAATTCCAGTGTATAGAAGTAATAAATAACTATATTATATTTTTAATGAAAGATTTTATAATTTTCAGAGATAATTTGTAAAACAAAATGTATTAAAATATTATATTTTATATTTTTAAAAAAGGGAAAAAGAAAATGCGTATTTGCAAAAAAATAACAATATTTTGATTCACAATTTAATAATTATAGTCCCTTCTATTTCATATTTATGTACCTCAATTGCATCGCTATATTCCAGCTGTTGGCGCTGCGCAACATTTAGAATCCATTAATGTGAATTATATCGGTATTCTGTTGTCTCACTGAATAATGCAATATATTTCCACGCAAGAATTCCATAATTATACCTTTGATTATCGACAACTGCTATGCTGTCGCCACAAGCCTCCATAAACATAAATCTAACCGGAATAATCTTAATTACAAATTCAATAGTAAATACTGTAAACATATAATTATTATTTAATGAACTTTAAATAATTATATCTTGCATTCAGTATGATATCTTCTATTATAAACATAAAATGAAAATGGGAATTCCATTCCGAACGCTTATAACCCCCGTTCTGTGAAACTGATTTTTATGAGACTTGCATTGTCAGTTAGGTGATTTTATGGGTAAGGTTTTAGTGTACATCAGATCTTTTACTTTGTTTAGTTACAGAGCTATTTGATAAAGTTCTATATAAAATGCATATTGTGTATGTACACATACAGTGTGCATACTTATCCAATACATAAAGTGTTAAAATAGAATTTATGGCATCCATTTCGCATAATTAAATTAGTGGTGTCGAAAGGACAACGGCGGCTGATTTAGGATGTCAAAATTGTCGGCTGTTCTAGTGTTAAAGTGTTAAATCATCTAACCATGTAGTGTTAAAGAAAATATCTTGAAGGTGGCGGCCATCGTTCTGTATGTGTTGCCGCAATCGATTTCCAAAGTTCCCCTGTTTCACGTTATGTTCCAAAACCTCTGCTTTGAGGTAAATCTCCTATACTACAGGCTGAATCATCCCCGCCATTTAATTACTCGGGACTAAAAACCAAGCTAAAACCGGTTAGCATACCACAGTGGTAGACGGAGAGTGACAGTGACTGAGAACAGCTGCTTTAGCGATAAACTAATACTGAGCTGGGTTACAATATGGCGGTTATTTTGGACAACAAGATGGATATACGTCACCTCCCCTTAAAGGAGCCTTACTTTGAGGTATCTCCATAAAAAAAATCCCAGGATGAATGCACCGCAACGCAACGTCACCTCAAAATGAGATTAAGGGTTGTTGTAAACATAAACCTCCATATCAAACGAACTTCGCCCTCCTCGTTCCCCTTACGTTTTCTACCGAGGCATACAAGATAGAAACTTCCATGATTGCTGCAGTTGCCGAGAACTTTCATTTTTTTATACTATAAGTTGTATTATACTATACATTTAATGTTATATTTCATATTATATTTACTCTAATTTTATCATGATATAAGTTGAAGATTTTGTTGCTCTTTTTTGCTCCTTCCATGTTAAAATATTTTTACATAATGTAACACGCATGACATGTATTCTTTAGCTTTATTTTTCGTTGCTACCCAGATTATATGAATTTAAAAATCGTTTGTAACTAATGTTTATTTTAAGGAAGATGTTTTATATATTAAAACGATATTATGGATTAAAACAGATATTTTTTATTGTATTTTTCACTGGAAATGACATAAATGTAAAGAATCTTTAACTATATTTTTAGTTGGCTATTGTCTGTATTCGTAATGAAAATGATACTTTCTAAGTGGTGTTAAAAATATTTTGCAATAATATTAAAATGGTTAAAACTTATTTTCATTTAACTTGAAAATCGAAACATCCATTTAACACATGTCAAATATTTCAACATTTTGTAATAGCTCAAATAAAGATAAAATATCAAAACTGTCATAATTAGCCCTACTTATTGTTAACCATTAATTTGTAATTCTCATTTCTGTTTCCATTCTGATTCATGACCACAGTAAACTTATTTTAAGCAAATTACTTTTTCAATGGTTTTGTTAAATTGAAATTCCTATAATTACTTCCCAATAATGGGAGAATAAGTCGAATCTGAAACTGAAGTTTAAAAGTTTCTTTGCACAAATCAAAAATTACTTTATTCGATCTCTTTCCAAATATCTCATCAAACTAACGAAATTCTTTTTCGATGTTCAACATTTTTTTTTCTTTTATTAAAGTGCTTTCTAGATTTTGCTTTTTCTTTGAATTACTTGGAATTTTTACTTTCAATAAAATGAATTGTAATTATTTTAATTTCAATTATAAAATACAAACATGTAATTAATCTATGTGGAATAGAAATTTTTTTCTATTAGCTCAAACGAACATAAAATTAAATGTTAAAATTATCCAAAATAAGTTCTACTAATTGTTAACCATGAGTTGTGTAAATGTATATGCGTTTTGTATGCGTTAGATTTCGATATATGCATGAATACTGATTCATCATCAAAGTAAACTGACTTCAAAACAACTATTTTTCCTTTTTTATTTTTTGTTGTTGTCCTTTGCGGATATCTTTTATTTTCTATATAGGTGCTGTTTTAAATTTTTCGGTGAAACAAAACACGCGCAGGTGTAATTGGTTTAGTTTAGTTTTAATAATTCTATTTATTAAAGTACTTTCTCGAATATTAAACTGTTTCCCAGATTTCATAAAACCCATAGTACCTGCCATAACTTCTTTAATAGCTTTTTCCATACTCTCCTGTCTCCAAAACGGACGATTCGTCTTCCGTGTGTATGTTCTGGGTATTTTTAATTCTGTAAAATATACGAAGAGTTACATAAAATAATTGGAAATACATCCGTAAATAAATTAGCATAACATAATTAAAAAACAAAATCATTTAGGCAAGTTTCGTATCTACTTTTAATTTTCTTTTTTATAAAGAAAAATAATTATATCAAGAAAATTAAATTTTTGTATTTGTACCATACTACTAATAGAAACTACATTGAAAACATAAATGAATATATTTCTATTCGTTATGGCGTGTGATTTAGAAATATTTTGGTACACAGATCTTTATCTATTAAATTTACACGTTCAAAACAGAAAATGTTTTGTCTAAATTTTATTCTAGTAATCTGAAGAGTATAAACATTCATTCATTGCAAAAATCATGTTGGAATAAAAACGTGTATTGATAAATTTTAAGGGGTAACTATAAAAATATACTTAGAATATCCGGATTTTACATCACAAGAATGAGAATCGGAAACAACTATAAGCATGTCTAATGCTAGCAACAGTTTCAATGTGGGAAAGGAATCCTTATTAACCTTCTTACCGTGAACAGGTGTAATAGACTCTTTTCTATAAAATATTTCATTCGATTCTAACCAATAATTTCTTCGTAAAGCAAGTTAAAAGAGCCACAGACAATAAACAGTAAACAGTAGAGTATTTCATTGGTATCCCCTTGCAAATCAACTTCTCTCCCTGTAGATGAGTTAGTATATATCACATCATAGAGGAGTCATAAAAAAAAAGTATAGTTCTAGCACATTGTACTACAATGGAAAAGAAAAGGATTGGACTGATAAATTTCATGAGCCAATCAGGAGAGAGCAGCCACACAATCAAATTTAACTAGCATTTAATAAAGAGAATAAGATGAAATTATGAAAAAATTAAAAGAAATAGGTAATTATAATCATAATAACAATTTTTTAAGAAAAAATATTAAAAATATTTAGAAAAGTGTTATAAAATAAAATTTACGCTAAAGGATTGAACTGATAACTTGATCAACCAATCAGGAGAGAATAGCCAGCCAACCAAATTTAACTGACAGTAGAGGAGGCGGGACTTTGCTGACAATTTGTCAAGAAGAGAAGATTATAGAAAAATGTGTAAAAAGAGAAATAAAACCACAGAGAATTATGTTAAATAAATATGTCAAATAGTTTTAAATAAAAATTCTGGTGTAATATGTTTTTATCGACGTTCTTGAGTAAACGTTCAACAGGTTAGGAAGGTTAAATATGCTACATGAAATAACTTAAATAGGTTTGCTAACTTATGGGTTCAAATATAAGCATTTTAAAAACGAATTAACATTAAAACAATAAAAGGATTATATAAACTTATCAATATGTAAATGACAAAAATGCCAGTAGCCGGAAACAGTAATAGCTTTTTGTTTTTCTTGACTTCAGCAAAGAATTTCTGCTGTTACCCGCTGGAGAGATGCTCAGATCCAAATCAGAGATATCTGATTTTACCCTACTGTATGGTTTTACTCTATTTTCCCCATGCATTATTTTATATGTCAGCTAATATTTTTCCCCTTTGGCACAGAATTCGCATAGAAGTAAAATTCTATAAGTTTTTAATTTTCATTTTTCAGTTATGATTTCTAATTATGAGAAATGTTAAATAATTTTCTGTCAAAAACTGAACATTTTGATGAAAATAAATTCTTCATAAAAATAAGAAATTGCTCATGGAATAAGTAGAAAAATCTGTAACTCAATTTCCTGCTACAGAAATCTTTTTCGCCGATTCAGCTAATGCTTAAAATATCCTATATAATCGTATCTTAGTGTTGATCTACCAAAGATATTTTTAGAAAATAACTGAGATATTGCTTGTGTTACTTCACAAGTAAATAAACTTATAGTAGCTAAAAGGTTGTCTAACTTCCATGAATGTTATTTTACCTTTCAGGTAAAATGCGTTCCCGTGACACATAAACTTTTATCATATTAAAAAATAAAAAAAAAATCTCTCATTTACCAATACAATGTCACGTATTTTTACGTAAAATTATTTTCAAATGATAGTGATTTGGTGAATTTATCAGGCAATACACTGAAAAAAAAATTATTTTACGGATTAATACTGCCATACCAGCTGCCAGTATTATACAGTAAAATCATTTTTTTTAAGTGTATAGCATATTGTAGGGATATGAAAGTATTCTTACCAGTTAACACTGATTAAAGTCTGAATTTATTATTTTTACTAATGTTGTAGAATTGATTTTTGCTTTTACACTCATAAACAATTACCTAAAAATACGGAATTTGTATTGGTAAATACGAAAAATTTTAATGTGTAAAATAAAGGATGTTACAGCTTTATTGATACTGACAATTTAATTCATTGTTTAGCACTGTTATCTGTCAAGGAAATTCTGAAAACTATATTCTCTATTTTTTTATATAATTCGTAATGACAATTTAACTCTTTTAGCGCTGTAATCTGTCAAGGATGTTCTGAAAACCATATTCTCTATTTTCTGGTATAATTGATAATGACAATTTAACTTAGTTTTTAGCACTGTCATCTGTCAAGGATGTTCTGAAAACCATACTTTCCATTTTCTGATCTTTATTGATAATTTAATTCGACTTTTAGCACTGTTATCCGTCAAATAAGTTCTGAAAATCATGTTCCCTATATTCTGATCTTTATTGATAATAACAATTTAACTCGACTATTAGCACTATAATCTGTCAAGGACGTTCTGAAAATCCTATTTTCTATTTTTTGATCTTTTGAATCATACTATCAATGAGTTTGAGAAAGCTATATTTATTTCGATTTTTTAAAAACATATGAAACAATTTATATCGATATTAAGTACTTTTTATATATGTGTATATCAAACTCTACATAAAACATATACAGGGTGGTTCAGAAATCTATGGCAAAAATGTAAAGGAAGTTACAGCAGACCTAAATAAGCAGATTTCGTATAGGAATGTAAGTGCGGAAATACAGCGTTGAGGCAGTAGAGGGCGCTGTTGAATTCAATGGATGATAGCGCTTCGCAGGCTTGAATCGTCATTCCTCGCACGTATTTCGAGCAACATCCATCGTTACATCAATGCGGAGATTGCCGACATGCATTTCATATATGAGGCTGTTCAAGGGAATGGAGCGGCTGCCCAAAGGATGTACATGGAACTATTCCTAGATAGGAATCTGCGGTAACGCCGAACATTTGAACAATAATAATAATTTGATAAATGTATATTATAAGCCATATTAGCATTTCTTTCCTCCGTGTGTATAATTAGTCTTAAGTAGCGTATTCGTCGGCCTGCTTCTATGTATAATCTTTTATTTATGTCTTACCTTCTGTCAACATTTGTAGAAGATTTATTGGCCAGTTCAGTATAAAAAAATCTAGCCTAACTAATATGAAAATACGACTTGTCTATATTAAAATACTATGCTGTGAACCACAGTTGGTTTTCTATATCATTCCAATATATGGTTTTAATTAGCACCGCTATGAATCAACAATTATATTAGGAAGTATAATTATTTTCTTTGTATTTAACATGAAATCGCAGCGATCAGTAAATAAAAAAAAAAGCACAGCACATATTGCCACTTGTTCGGTATTCAAAGCCAAAATCGAATCAACGTATGTAATTTAAATGAATAACTTCATATGTAAAATTTCTGCTAAATAAATACTCAGATACAGCTAGGTTAGTCCGACCAGTAAATGAACAACTAAGCATATTTTTTTTAAATAGATTGATAATATTTTAATAAGCAGTACCTTTTGGTGTCTGACAATTTAAGTACATGTGTTGGTATAGAAATGATTAAAAAATAATAAAAGAGAGTTTATATCTCATAAGTTTGAGATGTTAGGGGTGTCTTCATAAAAAACTATACAAAAGCCAAGTAAATGAACAATTCTTACCAGTGAATGAATGAAAAATTTTCCAGTGAATGAACAGGCAACAATTTAAAAACACTTAAGTTTCAAACTATCGTATTTATTTTGTAACTTTTACAAATAACTTATAACATATTTTTACTGAATTACGGGTGTTTTAAACTCAGCATGATAATTAACTGGTGGAGAGTTTTTCAAACCTTATTTAATCAAAATATTTACAAATTGTTCATTCACTGGGGGGGCTGTTCACTTACTGGTCGGACTACCCTATAATGTTCACAATAAAAAGTATAATGTAGCAGCTCTAACTGTAAAGTAATAAAAGTAGAAATTTAATCAGCATAGGTTTTCATAATAAGCAACTTACATATTAAATTTCGGGTTACAAATGTGCATATATCGTTGAGATATGTATATTGATACATATATCCTTGAGTTACATGTATCGGGTGATATATGCATATCGCATATATCGCATCCTGGAAAAGACGGTATAGCAACTCAACGCCAGTCGTCGATGAAAATTATAACTTTATATCAGATTCTGTTAGTTAGATTAATTTTTACATTTGAGGTTACTAATTAAAAAATATACAGGGTGTCCCAAATTTATATTTACAACTTTTATCCTCTATAAAACTGCATGATAGCAAGTTCCAAAGTTTTATGTGATGCTAGAAGAACTCCAACTGAGCACCTTCGGTTGCATGCGTCTTTTTTATGAAGCACACTACCAGTCCCCATAAACGTCTTGTGCCACAAGCGTATTGAGGACCTGGATGGTGGTTGACGTCTTTTTTTCGGAAATTTCTTTGGACTTGTGTATCTGTCTTCGTCTCTATGTTCCAGGCCACAAACTGGACCTTTTCCTGTGGTGTAGTCATCACCAGTTATGGATCTTACTGGGTCGTAATTGAAAGGAAAAACAATCGTTTTAGTACAAATAAAACTTTATGAGTTTCTGTTATACGCACAAAAACCGAACTTCGCTATATTATTTCGTTTAGGTTTTATGGAGGATTAAAGTTGTAAAGATAAATTTGGGACACCTGTAAATATTGGTCAAGTTTTGGGTTTGAATACTTAACAGGGAGTGCTGTTATGCTGTGCATTTTTTAAATTTATTGATAACTGTAGATACTTTTTTATATTACTGTAACTCCATGATATAGAAGAACAAATTGTGATGGTCACAGCATACTAGCTTTACATCTCAACAACAGGGATCTCCGAACCTAAGAATCCATGATGTTAATTTCATCTTACCGTTTTATTCCATCCTCGCCCATGCGAATTTTCATTTAAATTCCTGTCACCTTAAAATTTCTAAAAAGTCCCGATATTTTGAAAAAATATTCTAATAGTCAGAAATTTTTTTATAGATTTGTGGTTGTTGTTTTTATTGCGATTTTTACTTATACTTTTTTCCCTTTTACATATATAGCAGCAATTCTTCTTATCTTAGACGTGCATACAAAATTCCAGCATAAGAAAATTATTTACCTCCTCACAGTTATAGTGTCTTATCATAGGAAATGTTTAAAAAAGATCTGTCGAAATTTGAATCTTTTGATGAAAATAAATTCTTCATAAGAAAGGAAATTGCAGGATGGAAAGCAGTAGAAAAATCTGTAATTCAATTTCCTCCTTTTCGCTGATTCAGCCAATGCGTGAAATATCTCATATAATCCAATCTTATTGTTGATTGATCTAATGTTCTTTCAGACAACAAGTGATATATTGCTTTTGTGATTTCTGAAATAGATGAAAGTATAATATCTAACAATTTACATAATTTTCGTAAAAGTTATTTTATCTTTAAGATAAAATGGGTACAGGTTACACCTGTATTTACGTAGAGTACAGGGTGGTCTGGTACTTCTTGTACAATCTCTCATGGGAGGTAGAAAATATTACAACAAATAACTTTTACATAAGAAACTACGTTGAAAAAAAAGACATATGTTTCTTAATCTAGGAAAATATAATATAACCACAAACAAAAATATATCGTATTCCATGATTCTGAAAAGTGTTCTTTATCTTTAGAAACCTCAGAAACAAATATATTTTCGATATTTAAAGAATAATGTATAAAAACAATGTTTCTTTTGCTGCCACTGAGTTTCATAAACTTTTTCGAGTAGTTCTATAGTGTGTTAATCACTTATCTCAATACGGAATATAATTTTTTTTCGGATGCTATCATGCATAGCTGCCAACTTTTACGCTTAATTCCTACCACTAAAATTTTATACTAAATTTTATCTTATTAAATTGACAAGATCGTGTGATTACATAAGGAAAAAAATTCTATTAAATTTTAGTGGTAAGAAAAAAGCGTAAAAGTTGGCAACTATGTATCATGTTTCAAGTAAAGATTTCCATGTTCAATAAATATGTTTTACAGACAAACACGGTACTTTAACAGCATTAACAAGAATATTAAAATTAATGGTATTCTATTGTCCTTGTATATATAAATTCCCTTACGCAGCTGAAAATGTTTAATTGGGAAAACATATCATCCTAAAAATCGATATTCCGGTTTGAGAAAATTTATTAATATACTATAAAAACTACTCAGAAGCGTTTCCAAACATCTTTGTCAGCAAAAGAAACTTTGTTTTTATAAATCATTCTTTAAATTTCGAAAATAAATTGGCTTTTGGGGTTTCTAAAAATAAAGACTATTTTGAAAATCATGGGTAACGCGAAAGAGTTTATTGTAAATTTTTGTTCGTGATTATATTATATTTCCGTTGATTAAGAAACATTTGTCTTTTTTTTACAGTGTAAGGTGTAATGTATTTATTCAGTCTCACATGTTTCTCACTTCATTCTGAATCCGGATTTTGCTCATATTTTACAAATATTGAAGATATTTTAATGACATTCGCAGTAGACTTGCTTTCTTATGAGCAAAATGTAACAATATCACGAGACGTGGTGGAAGATTACAACGTTCGTATTCATTCAGCTATGAACTAACTATACGCGTTATTTTTCGGAATGTAGCTCAGAGTACATACGGTGTCATTAACCGAGTTACAATGTTCTTTCAGCACGTTTCATAATTACATGATCACATCCTCTTTAATAAAAAGCTACGCGTTGCTGACGACTGGGATTTTCGCTAATCGTTGCCACAGATTAATCTCGGAAAATGAAACATTTGATGTTATTGAAAAAATTAATAGCTCGAAAAGTATTTGTCAGAAAATTGTTATACTAACTGCGTTAGAAATGTAAAAAATTTTATTTTTTTATAAATTTCAAATATGCCGTTTTTCACATATTGAATTTCAAAAATTACCAAATTTCACAATGGAGTACCATAGCGAAACCTTCACGTGTAAAAAGATAATGATAACGGTAATGTGTCCAGACTGGCTATAGCACGAGTCACAAATTATAGTAGCCTTATTATTCTGTTAAATAATAAAATTGAATTATGATATCACGAGTGCATGATATTTATTTAATTTCATATAAAACAAATTTTTGGTATTGTTAGTAGGCAATCAACCAATCAATATATATATATATATATATATATATATGTGTGTGTGTGTGTGTGTGTGTGTGTGTGTGTGTAAAAAATATGTTGGATTTTTCAATTAAAAGATTGTTTGTCATCTATATTTTGTAACCCGGGAAGCCGGGTTGGATCCCCTAGTATATTATAAAGCAATAAGCGCTAAAAGTGTATGTTTTGCCGTATGTTATACCGGCGTAAAACTATCCGATGGATTTTGTGTCGTTTTTACCATCGGATAGAGAAAATTCCCGCGGTCATTATGATGCATAATATACCGATGTAACCGTGATTTTTTATCATAAAATTTGGTATTTTATCCTGATTTTGAACGAAAAGGTTGCCATTGGTACATGTTTTTCATCTTGGGGGCGGTATATTGTGCTATCGTGTGGTTAACTGTCCTTGGGAAAAGACTATATCAGTTACAGATAAAAAATACAAACACCTAGAAAAAAAAACTATTTCTGATTTTATTTTCTACAAAAGACGTTTTAATGAGAAATAATATTATAAAACGAAGGTATTTAATTCTCATATGAAAGGGATGTTTATACAGCTTAAAATAAGTATTCAATATCAAAGGCGTTCATTTAAACAATATTTGGCAATTTATCAGTTTTGTTGCCTATATTTGGGACCAGGATAAAAAAGCATGTACTTTTAGGGTGAAAGTTGCGATAGTTGTAGCAGACGATTTAAAAAATAATAATTTTTATGTGTTATCGTAAATTTTATCTGTCATTTACAGACGATTTTTGCATTTCCAGTTGACTTTTTATGTATGACGTGGACAGTGTTTTTACTTGGTAGAATAAAAAATAAATAAAATGTAATCTGTAATTTTTTATTCGTGAAAATTAAAAATGATGTTTTGTTTGAACTTTACAGATAAATGTTGTAAAGAATTCCGAATTTCACGTTGTAATATTTAAATGGTAGCGACAACGCAAAACTCAATCGTTAAATCAGAAATGATATTTTATTTCTGTCGTAAAATACACTAAATTATTGTTACACTTATAAATAGTTGGTTCGTTTGTCCTTTTAATTGACTCGTAGGATCAGTTCGAGGCGACAAGAGTCTCAGCTTGGCGATTAGAAAAGAGTGCAGTTTTAAGAGTGGTGACAGGGTGTCACTTTAGTAGCTTTCTCTCAAACGTTAAGCGGAAAATATCTCACAATAGAAACTGGCTGTCTCTGATTTTTCCTCCCTTTTCTGGGGTTCAGCAAGTCTCACCCCCGGACTTGGTGTCCAGCACGATGATTTCAGTAACACTCCCGGGAGATGATTCTCCACTCTGCAGGTCTTAAGATCCGACCTTTTCAGTTCATCTCTAACATCCCACTCCCTGCTCCAGCCTGCTCTTCGCTGCTCCAGAGGGAAGGGGGGAAGGGGGTTTTTGGGCGTTTTCCGGTTTCTCAAGGCCCAATAAACTCCGTTCTTCCACTCTCATTGGGAAATAAGAATTTTCACTTGGCGCCTCGTTGCCAATTTGTGTCTTCTCACGAACTAGAGAAATACCCTCGTTTCATTGTCTCTGTAGAAAAATCATATCGATCACCTTCCAACTGAACCAAATTCTGCACGTCAATTTTCCTTTGAGCGGCCTAGACACCGCGTCGCGACTTGGTCGTAGGGAAAACCTTTCCCAGGCGTGAGAAAATAGTCTGGGATGGAAAGCTTCATTCAATATTCCCACATAATTTAATGAAGTCTTTACAATGTATTTAGAGGTATCTTTAAAACATCATGACACCCGTGCGAAGCCGGAGCGGGTTGCTAGTATTTCATAATATAAAGCAAGACTAGTCTATCGAAAATTTCGTTAAAATGTCTTTATTATTGTTAAAGTTACGGACAAAAAATTCAGGTTTGAATTGTATCGCCGTGAAAAAAGACAAATGTTAGTAAAATATAATATAACCACGAAGAGCACAATATATACAATAACCTCTTCCGAGTCACCCATAATTCCGAATAGAGTTCTTTATCTTAAGAATTCTCAGAAACCAATATATTTTTGAGATTTAAATAAGCATTATTTTAGAAACGCTTCCGAAAATCAGTTGCAACAAAGTTACTTTTGCTACATTTGTTTTTCGGATGCGTTTCCGAGTAGTTTTTATAATCTATTAATCAGTTTTCTTAAACCGGAATATGGGTTTTTAGGACGCTATTAATTCGCAATTAAACATTTTCAGTTGCGTAACTGAATATTCACATTCAAGAGTAACAATATAACATTAATTTTGATGTTAATGTTAATGCTGTTTATTTATTGTGTTTGTCTATAAGACATTTTTTTTTTGAAAATGAAAATGTTTATTTAAGAATTGATGGTATCCGAAAATCCTATATTCCAGGTCTTTAACATCGACAATTGTTTCTTGAAGTGTTTCTACCTCTTCTCAAAGTTTGTAAGTAGAGTTCCAGGAAACGTTGACCATTTTATTTTACTGGCATGTAATATAGATTTTATTAAATGCTGCTATACGTCCTGTAGAAAAATGCACATTTGCATTTCTGCTGAAAAAAATAAGTAATTCATCAATAGTAAATTATGATTTTTTAAAAGTACTTTCAATACCTTATCTAAATTATAAAATTACAACTATGTTAACGATAGCATATTTCTATGAAATTTCGGAATTTGCCTGACCCTATTAGAAATATCGGTACTTTCGTGTTATAGCCGTCCTCAAAGATGAATCGCCAAGCGACCAAGATTCATCTCCAAATTATAAAGCAAATATGACATTATAATAATATATGATGTATATAATACTTCGTAACGTATACGGTCAAGTTATAGTTATATATGACGGATATATGATGTATATATATTTCATGTGCAAAAGACATATGATGTATATTCGAAAAATAAGACGTAAGTAATATATATATAATGGCGTATATGGCACATATATGGGTGTTTTGAGCATATATATGCGTATATAAGCTTTGCGATGATGTAGGCGAAATCATAGCTGCAACCTTGGTATAATCATAACTGTGGTGGCCACAATTACACGAAAGTACCGAAATGGTATTACTGTAAAAATATTTTTACACATATTTATAAATCTCTTCAGCTACGGTCAGGACATCGACTTTGACGAAATTGGTAATTTAACGATCTCAGTCAATATAATTGACGCCGAAACATTATAACACCGGAAATCATTATACGATGTATGGCGGATAGGACGTGAAATATCGAGATTATTCCAGATATTCTATGTAGTCTTATATTTACTTGAAAGACAATTTGTGAAAAGCATAGAAGTCGGCTCATCAACCAAATCCAATGTCCGATTATTTCCTCCGTGTTTAGAAATTACACTTGGAATCTCGGCAATATTTTGTGTTGCACTACTTGAAGTAACTTTGCTGCTTACCTAAATTGATTCATGGTAAGACTAGTTAGTGGAATTTATGGAATATTTGCAGAAAAATTATTATATTTTAAGCAGACTTTTCGATCATTTGTATATTTCTTTCACCTTTTATGTAAAATGAAAACGTGCTGACTGCAAATTTCGAGGATCGCTTTATCAGCTCAATTTTAAGTTTTACGTTAGAAAACTCCGCTTATACTTTTGAAAACCACTGTAAGCTATAATTTCCTGGATCGCGTGACTCAATTCATTTTTCGTGTTTAAAACCGCTTTGCTTTCTTCTAAACTACCATTGATCAATCAAAACGGTAGCCTCGAAGTTGCGATTTTAGACGAATTGGAAGAAAAAGAGTTATTTTCAAAGATAATGGAACCACGATAATAGCGTATAAACATATGTAGAGTATGTCGCACTTTTCACGACATCTCCTAATTTTGTGCTAGCTACAAAGTTACATTTAGCCCGAGCACCCTTCATATTATAAAGAATAAATGTGTCATGCATTCCTTAGTCTTGTAGAAGTTATTGTAAAAGTGATATCTACAATTGTGAATCTAGCTATAATATTTCAGAGGTTTTACTGGAATTTAATAAATTTTGTATAATTTTCTGACTGTTACAGTATTTTTTTAAATTATTTATTTTGTGAAAAATAAAAAAATCTTATTGTTTCTATTCAATAAAATGTGTTAACATTCATGCATTATTTAGCTGATCATCTATGAATTTTTTGGTAAGTAACACAAAACTCGAAAGATCTTAGCAAATACAAATGTAGCACAGCGTATTGCTACGCAGCTAGTACTAATAGAGCTAAGAAAAATAAAACAGTCGCAATTAATAAAATTTATGTGCTGATTTTTTGTGCTGCATTTAAACTACAATAAATCTATTTTAAGTGAGAAGAAAAATGCATATTTATAAATAAATTACATTATTGTAAACATAGTGCTAAACCTTCTCGCCCTGACATCTGTACCGTAAAATACAAAGCATATAGTTATCTAACGCCTTAAACAAACTATAGATTTG
This sequence comes from Maratus michaelseni, assembly GCA_963931845.1. Classification (NCBI taxonomy): domain Eukaryota; kingdom Metazoa; phylum Arthropoda; class Arachnida; order Araneae; family Salticidae; genus Maratus; species Maratus michaelseni. The sequence continues at coordinate 104,258,806 of OZ007588.1, read as the reverse complement.
TACATTTTGCTTTTTATGGGTCTAAATACATATTTTTAATTGGACCATTATATATTTGATACATTTATGTGAATGTGGAGGGATGTATCAGTATTACTTGAATTAAAACAAAACACGTTTTCTATCTATACAGTCACTTGTGCACACACACGAATACAAAAATGCATAAAATAGGACGATATAACATTCCATAACAAACTAATCTAAATCCTATATACCCTATTTCAATTTTAATATATTAACAAAATTTCTCTGACAGTTATTATAATATTCGTTCACTCATCTATAAATTTTGTTCGAATTATCATCCGAAGCCATAGATATTTATAGCAAATTCATAACACACGAATATATCTTTGAATAGATCAATTACTGCATTATTTGATATTAATAAAGTGTGTGTCTTTAATTAACGAAATGGAATATAATAACTGGGAATAATTATTTTTTCAGTTCATTATGGAAGCTTAAAAAATATCCTAAGACTTCGAATAAATTATTATTAAAAATAAATGTGACACGCATTCTTAAGTCTTTAAGAGATTGTTATTAAATTATTTGAGTGGCAGTTCTGTTAATTATTATTGGCTTGAGTATTACTTGCTACGCAGCTGCTTATTTCACTGTTGTAATTTAATTATCTCCTAATTCATTTAATGATGTTTAGAGCTAATGCATGCGGAAAATATACAAAAAGAGAAAGGTTTCTTTTTTCTCTTTTGTCGAAAAGAATCGAGATTCATTTGTTTGAAAATGTTTATAAAGACCTCTTAACTAATGATATAATATTCTATATTTAATAAAAGACAAATAAAAATATATAGAAAAATCTATATAGTACGAACGTCAAATTCACCTAATAAAATTTTATAAAGCACTATGTAAACACATTGATAAGTTACGTTACTATCGAGGTGCAATAAATAAAAACACAGTTTTAAAACATTAAAACTATAAGATGTCAAAATCCATGAGCTTTCGGCTAAACATTAGCCTTCCTCAGATGAACAACAAGCAGTCGAGAAGACCACGTTCTGACATATCCAGTATCGATAAAATACAAATAAAAATATATAGAAAAATCTATATAATACGAACGTCAAATTCACCTAATAAAATTTTATAAAGCACAATGTAAACACATTGATAAGTTACGTTACTATCGAGGTGCAATAGGTCTTCTCGACTGCTTGTTGTTCATCTGAGGAAGGCTAATATTTAGCCGAAAGCTCATGGATTTTGACATCTTATAGTTTTAATGTTTTAAAACTGTGTTTTCATTTATTGCACCTCGATAGTAACGTAACTTATCAATGTGTTTACATTGTGCTTTAATAAAAGACTACAATAGCTGATTATATCAATGGGTCCTGTTGCTTAAAACAATGTTTCGTACAGTTGCTTATGTGCATTTTAGAGCAAATCAATGTATATTTATTTCGTACCGCGTCACTTTTTTTTAAATTTAAATAGTTTAACATTCAGAGAAAGTATCAATCTAATAATTTTAACAAATTAAAGATAATGCAAGTTTTTACGAAACAAGTTAGATTTCAAAACATTACATCTTCATATGATACATACTTCTTTGCATCCGGACATGTGTGTGGAACTGAGAGAATGTGTGTTTGTGAATACTATTTGTATTACATGAAGACACGTTTGTTATACAAACATAAACATGCATATATATACCGGGTGGTTATAATATAAGTTCTCTATTTGGAGTTGCCTGTAGCTTGAAGGGATAGCCCGAATGAAACCGAAATCGGTACACTTATTACTCGAGAAAGGGGGAAGAAGAATGGAACAATAAAAAATAGTTGCAATAACTGCCAACAGATGGCGCTACGAAGCATGTCAGTGCAAACACCGTTATAAATCATCAGATGTGCGAAACATCACTCCTGATGCATTACATTCCATAGTTGAGCACGTTGGGCACCACCTGGATTGTGTCCTCAAGCACAATGGCCATGTGGAACCTGAACTTGATCGGCATCGCCATGTGAAAGTGTAACCACATTCACTGTGACATTTTCCGACAAATTAGGTATGCCATCCGGTTTTATGCCTTAATGCTTTGTTCTTGTATTACTCATTGCATTTGACACTCAAAAGCACCATCTGCAGCAATTATTGCAATTATTTTTTTGTTCCATTCTTCTTCCCCCTTCTCAAATAGTAAGTGCAGCGATTTTGATTTCATTCAGGTTATTCCTTCAAGGTACAAACAGCTCCAAATAGAGATACTTATATTATAACCACCCGGTATATATAGGGAGATGCGTGTGTGCCCGTGTGTGTGAACAATATAACAAACAAAATAGGGAAATACTAATTACTAAAATACCCCACGGAATTCCAGTAAATGATCTAACAAAAGTATTTTTTATATTTTTAACATTTATAAAATTGGCTTCATTTGTATTTAAATTTTATAAGTTTTATAACTGCATCAGACTTCATTTCATAAACAGAAATTCCAAGTATATCCGAAGTAACTGATGTTTATACAAAGTATTACAAAATGCAATATTGTCCAAAGTGACACAAGTAGAACAAACGAAATATTATGTTTCATGAAGAAATACGTACGATTAGACTACGATAAGATGACGCTTGACCTTAGAAGAGTGCACTCCGATACGGGGAATCAAAGTAAATAATATAATACAGTGGGTGGAGCAAAACCTTTATAAAGTATTATTAATTTTTGTTACAGGCCAGTTTGCTACAGCTTCCTTAAAGACACAAGTGACATAAAAGCTTCGAATTATCAATTTTGAGATTAAAAGACTCTGCAGCTTTGAAAATAACTCATTTATATAGTTTTACATTCTATAAATCCAGAACAGAACCTTTAATTTCTCACCTCTTTCAAAATGCTGTTTTTATACATTTAAGTACATTTTTTAAAAAATCTATTAATACTAGATAATTAAATTTTTTCATGCTTGTATAGTTAATTCGTTTCTCTAGAACTATGTAAACTTATGAACATAACTGTAATATTTCCCAAGATATATAGGAAAATATAATATTTTTTCTTTGGTTTCCTGAATTTTTCAGTAGTTATTTCTTAAATAATCTTCTTATTGAGAAAAATTAAAATACTTTTCTTAAATATGCTTTTAACCTGCATGTAAAATTTAAAGAAGTTATCTACAATATTAATTTAGAGAAGTTCAGTTAAATGACATACAACCATAAACAGATAACTAAAAGTTAAACATTTATCTATTATAACATAAAAATTTTGAGTGTCTGTCTGTGACTTTCAGAAAACACTATTTCTAAATTCAGTTGACTATTAAATGACGTATGGTTAAAGAAACCATTTAAAAAGTTTTGCCTGTCTGTCTGCTGGTCTGTCTCTTCGGAATACGCTCAGAAACGGTCGAACAACAGACAATAAACTTATAAAGGGCAGATAGAGAATGTTTCTGGCTATAATTTGTAATTTTTTGTATTCCAAAATCTAAAACAGTTTTATAGAAAACAGGCAAAAACCGGAACAATCAATCAATCAACCAGTCTTTCAATACTCAAAAACTCGGAAATTAATTGACCAATTTTAAGAAATTTTACGGCGATTAAAAAATCTAATTAAAATTTATGAATTATAATTCTGACTACAATCTACAAATCAATATCTAAAAGAGTTTTTGAGAAAACAGGAAAAAGTCAGGAGAATCAATCAATCAATTAATCTTTCAAGGCTCCAAAACTCGAGAACTAATTGATCATTTTTAAGGAATCTTACAGCGATTGAAGGCTAATTAAGATTTATAAATGATTAATAATTACATTTTTAACTTATGACTTACGCATTTCAATTTAAAAACTGGATTCGTAAGTATTTTCCTCACAAAACTCGAAAGATTTTATCAAATACAAATGTAACACAATGGGTTGCTACGCAGCTAGTACTAATATAAAATTGAGCCTGTAGTAAGTATTTTTTGTTTTACGAATAAAATAAATAATTTTCTTTTAAATGAGAAAAAAAATTTTAAGTTGTTTATCCTTTAATAAACATGGTACATGGATTTATACATCATGTTATTTGCTTATCATGATATTGCTATCATAAACATCATGCTATTGCTCTGTCACAGTGTGCCGAAACGACGAATTTCCACTACATAGGTGAAAATTGTATGTATTTTCCCAGAGTTTGTCAGCTATCTACAGTTTTTCTACAAGTCTCACAGCATGCGAAACCACATGTATTTTTCCAGTTAGATACCGTGTGTAGCCCCGTTTTTAGAAGGAAATATATTCAAAAGTAGGAAAAACAGAGCAAAAAATGAGTAAATGGGCAGAAACTGTTTTTTATATAAGTCTATGTGTTTGTTTATTTATTATGTTCTTTATGTTTTTCGTTTTATGAGCAATATTTTGAAATAATTTTTATTAATTAATTGGGTCTTGATACCTGTGTATTTTGTTTAGATTTTGTTTTAATTTTCAACAAAATTGTTGAAGCAGTTGAGTTTGTTTGTCTTGCAAGACCCTGCTGCTATATCTTGAAAAATCGTTGGTACATTCCTGCTTAGTAGGCATTTGAGGTGTCAAAAACGTTGGGATCCAGGTCCAGCTGCATCCAGATGCAACTTTGGCAGTTAGCAGTGTTACATTGAATGAAAGTCCACGTTAATAAACCATGCTTCTCCACCAATGTCATTAAAAAATTGTACTTTTATGTTTAACAATTACTAAAATTTCAGATTTTTTATTTTAAAATGTATAAAACTAATATTTTCTATAAATACAATTGATTAGGAATTACGAACCAAATCGATAAACACTGAAAATCGGTTTGTCAAAGTCAATGCCTGTAATTAAAAACACTTCTTCCCAATGTGTATCGAGTTGTCATGTGTGCCCGTAAAAACGAAAAATTGGGATGTCCAAAGTTGTGTGATTCACACGTCAATTATATGGAGGTCGAAGAGTAGAAAGAAATTCCTGTTATTTCACAAAACATTATTTATCTCCTACGTAAGGATTTTTCTACATTTCATGCACTAATTAATATAAACTTACCTTTATAAAATATTTTTAATAAAATCAATTCAAAAAATTCCTTCGTATTCTATTAATTGATTATTCAATAATTTCATGAAATGCATGTAGACATAAATCAGTAATAAATATTCTATACTACAGTCTGGCTAAGCTTTCAATAGTAAAGTCACCGTAATAGAATTTCGGCAAATAAATATATATTTTATATGTCAAACGTTGTTATATCCATTCACTAGACTTTAGCTTTCTTTTATAATCATCTTTACAGATATTTATAGCATTTTTATAACACGCCTCATATCCTTGAAAGGGAATCAATTATCATATGTGTTCCTTTAATTAATAGAATGAAATATATAATTTTTTTTTCAATTCATTGTGAAACTGTAAAAAAAGAGATAAGGGATTTTTTTGTTTTAGAAATCTTTCTAATTATATTGATTCAGGACATTCGTGCACATTTATGAATATCCATGCAATAATTTTTTTTTAATTGAATGCATATTTTATACGCCCAAAGATGTTATAGCCATTCGTTCAATTTAGATTTCCTGCATAGTTAACGATATTAGTTATAGATATTTATAGCCTTTTTATGACACACCATTTTTTCTTTAAAACAATCAACCATCACATGCGTCCCTTTAATTAACAGAATTGAATATATTCTTTTCAATTCATTATGAAAAAGTAAAACAGGAAAATATTACGTCTTTGAAAATATAATGAAGGAAAAGGGATTCACATATTACTCCGTTTTAAGGGCGTTGTTCTGAGAATAGTTTGACTGGCATTTCGGTTAATTATGATTGTCTCGAATGTTACGCAGTGCGCATCTGGGAATTTCAATTCTGTAATTTAAAAATATCTTCTAATTCATTGCATAATCTTCTGTGTTAAGAGATGAAACAAAAATTACAAAAATACAAAAATTAAGAAAAAGAGGGTTTTTTCTTTCCTTTTTACTGTAATAGCATCTTATATATTAAAGCGAGAAGCAAAAGTCTTAATTTTTCAGCGCAAATTCGTCTTTACTGCGCATGCCTCAACATTTTTTAACGGTGAATAAAGAAGGAAATAGAATTAAGGAGAATCAAGAGCGCTGGGAAAAGAATAGCTCGCCTATTGGCCTGCACTGCTTGCAACCCTACAGCTAGGAAATACTCCTTCTAAATTCTTCTTAATTATATGCTTATTTTTCCTTTTGGGGGCGGGCATCCATTCTTCCACCCGCTTTGTTTAAGAGAGGGGTGAACAAAAGGGAATTGGGGATTGCAAAGGGAAGGGAAGGATTGAAAAGGGAAGGAGGCGCTTTCACTTTTTTTGAAGGCAGGAATGGAAAAGGAAATGGGAGGGGGGAGTTCTCTCCTTCTCTAGAATTTGAAAAAGGGTAATTTTCCCGGGAAGAAAAAATATTTATTTTAAAACCAGATAACAATATTTCTGACGTAATTTTTACACGGGCTGTAAAACCGTTATATTTATAAGAATTTAAAAATTCAAAACGTTTGGACAACAAAAGCTTTTTTATGTTTTCTTATGAGCACTTTTATCACTAATTATCAGTATTTTTTATTTGGGTTCATTTAAGTTTTTATCACGGGCCGGACAACGCCGGGCGGATCAAATAGTTCAGGTTTAATTCAATATGCTTTTTATCAATCTTCCAATTATGATAAGAAACTTTGTATTTGATAAAATAAATTAATTATTTAATGTAAATCTCGCAATTCATTAAAAAAGAATTATTATTATTATTATTATTATTATTATTATTATTATTATTATTATGGGATAGAATAATATATCTATTTTTTTTAAACCTATATACACTAGTAGTCAAAATAACAGAAACCTTTTGGAAAAAAATGTTTAGTTGAGGTTTAATGAATTATAACTCCACATTGCATTTAGTAATAATATAAAATGTATATATCAATAGAAATATAATTTAATCAAAGGTATAATGCAATACAATGTGATCAGTTATTAGCATAAGTTATAGCCAAATAGTCGTATAAATGTAGCAGAACTGGGTTAGATTGTTATAAAGTAACTTTTCATCATTTCTATGAAGCCACTGATGATGAGTGTTTAAAATCTCAGTGAAGCCTAGTATAGGATTTGCGCTATTAATGTCATGTATTATAGCTAAGAGGAGGACTTTTTAAGTGCATTATGGGACTGTTTTGTTAGTAGAATATTAGTTGATAAAGTTTTTATATCCTTTCAATTAGTGTAAAATGAAATAAAATTATAGAAACGTCGAAAGAGATGACCAGTCACACATGACGCTATATGACAGAGTATTTTAAAGTGAAGAATCATGCGGTCATGTAGAAATTAGACGAAAATTGGTGAAAAATTAACCAAAAGTGGCATTTCTAAATTTTTGAAGTAGTGTAAGAACATTCAGTTACTTAAAAACCGAAAAGCTGAAAGGTATGAAAAGGATCATGGAAGCAACTTATGATAGAAGAATAGTGACACTGTGTTTCACTAAGAGAAAACATTCATCTCAAAATGTGTAAAATGGAATAGAGCAATGAAATGTTAAGTTGAAAGTAAGGGCTGTTCAACACAGATTGTTATATAATTTCTACAAAAGAAAAAAAAATCTAATCGATATTTCAATGCATTATTTTCCTCTTAATTTTCAATTTACAAATACTACACAAAATATCTTCAGTTTTCAACATTATATGTCTGAGAAATAATTTTTTTTTTGCAATGGAAAATATCAAAAACAAACATAGATCCTTGAATAATTTTAAGGAGTATACCTATTCGAAATATTCAATCTTATAACAGACAGAAAAAAAGTCAAGTTAAATTATATAATTATATAGTAATGTGTAATAAAGTAGAAAATGAGAAATGCCTCTTCACTGTAAAAATAGCAAATGTTTCTTAATGTACGAAATAAGCACTTACGAATATGAATAATAATATCTTCCTATATTCGGAACCATGATTCCGAAAAGCGTTCGTTATATTTAGAGACCTCAGAAATCAATATATTTTCGAGATTTAAAGAAGCATTTAAAAAAACAAAATTTCTTTTACTGACACAGATGTTCGGAAAAGTTTCAGAGTAGTTTTTATAGTATATTAATCGGTTTTCTCAAAACGGAATACCGGTTTCAGGATGCTTTCAATTCTCAACTAAGCATTTTCAGCTGCGTAACTGATTACATGAAAGAGTAACAAAATAAAATTAATTTTAATGTTAATGCTGTTAACTTATCATGTTTGTAGTGCTGCTTCTAGGATATTTACCGAGGTACCTGTGGCCAGCACCACACATTCCCGGAACATAACATCATGTGGCTACTAAGTGGTTGGTAAGTTTGTAGTAAAACATGTTTGTCGAATATGAAAATGTATTCTTGATAATAAATAACGTGCGAAAAACCTATATTCCAGGTTGAGAAAACTTATTAATACACTATAAAAAGTACTGAGAAACGTTTCCGAAAATCAGTGGAGGTTTATGGGGTTTCTAAAGATAAACGATTGCTTTTTGGAATCATGAATAGTTCGGAAGTGTTTATTGTATAGTTTCGTTTCTAATTAAATTTTCTTAGATTAAGAAGGATTTGTCTTTTCTTACAGTGTTCAAGATTTTTATATATTATATTTTTATTAGAAACTAGCAAAACCCACGTCTTTGCTCGCGTAATTGTTGAAATATGCCAAGTAGTAATTGAGTGCCTATTTTCATTATAGGATATTTTACTGCCACAGATATTTCAAAAATTACTAATTAAGCCACATTGTGAGTAAACTTCATTCATATACTGCATTAGGCGAACATGAGACTGAAATGAGTGAGAAGAGCTAAAATTAATTCAAAATAAATGGTAATTTAAGATGTATTTTGAAAGTTTTCGGCTCATTTCGTTTTCGTTTGAAATGTAGTATTTTTTAGAAACCGTTCTTGGCAAGAATTTACATATTAAATATAATCACAATGCCAAATTTCAAGCTACTAGTTATCTATTCTTCTATAACAACTATATCACAGAAATCACAATTTTAAAACGTATTTTGTTCCTGCACACTTTAAAAAGTCTAAATTTTTAAAACTGTTCTATGGATGTATTTATGTATCTGAAGTAAGAGCCATGTAAAAATTAAAGTTTCTATCTCTAAGTATTTCAGATAAATCATTGTGTACAAGGTTTTTAGAATGCTTCCTGCTCATTTCACCGTTTTAAATTTCGAATTTTTTAGAAATCGTTTTTAGGCTGCTCTTACGCTTAAAAATAACCACTATGCTACATTTCAAATTTCTAGCTCTACAGCATCACAAATATCGTAATTTGAGAACGTTTTTAGCTTCTGCACACTTTTAAATTTCGAATTTTGTAAAAACTGCTCTGTGCGAGCATTTACGTGTTAAACATAACAGGCATGTCTCATTTTTTTTTCTATCCCCAACAATTGTAAATAAACCAGAATTCAGAACGTTTTCAGCTCATTTCACACCTTTAAATTTCGAATTTTCAATCAACTGTGTGTACTGTGCATCTGTATCTTAAAAGTAACTACTATACAAATTTCAAGTTACTAACCCTAATAAATACAATTAAAGCATAATTTAGAGCCATTTCACCAATAAAAATTTCGAATTTTTCAGAAACCGTTCTTAGCGAGTATTTTTAGAAAACAGTTCTAAGCCAGCATTTACATCTTAAAAGTAGCAGCCGTGCCAAAGAAGTTTCTATCCTTAACCATTCCAATTTATAACCTTTTTGCGCTTTTACTTTTTAAAATTTTGATTTTTTTAAAACCTTTCTTAACAAGTATTTCCATCTTAAAAGCAACCACTATGCCAAATCCCAAGCTTCTATACCAACTGTATGAGATAAATCGCAATATTCGCGTAGAAATATTTTTGCTCCTTCACCCTTTTAAATTTTGAATTTTTAGGAAAATGTTCTAAGCGAACATTTGCGTCTTTAAAGTAGAAGCTATGTCAAACTTCCAGTTTATCTCCTTAACAATTCCATTGAAAGAAATTATAATTTAGAACTTCTTTAGAACGCTTTCTGCTCATTTCACACTTTGGTTTCTAAAAAAATTCGAAATTTAATTCTTAGAGCGTATTTTTATCTTAAATGTAAGCCATGCTATATTTCAAATTCCTAGTCCTTTCAAGTATTCCAAAAATCGTAATTTAGATTGTTTTCTACTACTACACTCTTCTAAATTTCGATTTTTTTTAAAGAAAACAGTTTTGTGTGTGCATTTATGTCTTAAAAGTAGCAGTCATGCACAAATTTCAAGTTTGTATACTTATCAAATCCACAGAAATCATAATTTAGAACGTTTTTCGAACGCTTTCCGCTCATTTCACCCTTTTAAATTTGGAATTGTTTTAGAAAGTGTTCATCGAGAACATTTTTATTTTAAAATTAACGTCATGCGAAATTTCAAGTTTCTAGTCCTTTCAGAATCACAAAAACCGTAACTTAGAACATTTTTTATTCTGCACCCTTTTAAATTTCGATTAAAAAAGAAAAAAAAACAGTGTCGTGTGTGCATTTGCGTGTTAAAAGTAGCAACCATGTCAAGTTTCAAATTTCTATCCTTAACAATTCCATAGAAATCGTAATTTAGAACGTGCCTTTCCTTTATTTCACATGTTTCAATTTCGAATTTTTTTAGAATCTGTTCTTGAGAGCATTTACATCTTATAAGCAACTACCATGCCAAATTTCAAGTTTCTTCAGTACCACAAAACTCGCAATTTTAGAACGATTTTCGCTCTTGCACCCCCCTATGGGTAATGACACCTACATAAAATATAGCCTAAGTTGGGGCAGATATTGTCACCATCAATTTGTCACCATCACTTTTGAAAACGGTTCGGTAGTTTCCATAGAATAAACAATAAGTTCATTAATAAAGTCAATAATAACATTTAAGTTCCTAGTTCTATGGGTAGTTTCAGAGATTACGCCCTACAAACAAACAAACAAACAAAAAGAAAAACGTTACTTCTTTATAATATTAGTATAGATAACTTTTTTTTTTCTTTTGGATGCCTATTGTTATATTGTTTACACTGGAAATATTATTAAAATTAATAGAGTAATGCATTCCAGAGTCTTAAAGGAGTTGTTATGAAATTGAGTGGCATTTTTTACATTCTTTCTTTTAACTTACATTTATGTATGTATGTGGCAGTCAAATCTTGTGACTCAATTTTCACCAACTTCCTTTTGACATAGAGCTTTAAAATTTGGAATATATATGTGTTCCTGAGGGCAATATATGAATTAGACATTATTTTTTAAAAATTCGATCTCTAAATGGAGGGGGGGGGGGGCAACGTCGGCCCAATACTTGAATTTTCCCCATAGAAATAACGTTACGATTGTTTAATTGAAAAAATAGCTCCATTGTTGCAACATTCACCAATTTTTAACCACATTGTTGCTCGCAGCATTATGACGTCAGCATTGAGCGACGCACAAATTCGTGCTTTGTAATATAAGTTGACTATTTTGAGAATTTTAATGAAAGTATGTTTTTTGTTTAAAAAAAATTACATTTAATAACGTTAATTATGCTTGTCGGGAATTTTATTTGATATTCAGATGGGTATTTCATTTCTATAATTTAATTATCTTCGAATTCATTTCATATTGTTCGGCATCAAAACATGAAAAAACTTACAAAAATATAAAAATAAGAAAAAAAGTTTCTTTTTCATAGAAATAGCATTTACGTGAATTTTTATAAATATCTTTAATTAATGATAAAAAACAACTTTTTATAAAGATTATTACTAAATATTGTAGACATTCCATTGCGTTTAACCCCTTCAGGGGCAATGTACTCTTGTAGCTAAAATATTGAAATGATTGACTGACACCAGGATGCAGGAACGAATTTATTTTTAAAGTAAGTAAAAGCTTTTCCTCATGTACCTTATAAATACAAAATTTGATTATAAAATTCTGGTGTCATTGTGGCATTTTGGGATTAAAATTAAGTGGTATATATAATACACCGGTGCCCCTCAAGGGGTTAAAACAGACCTTTTTTAACTTGTGTTTCAGTTTTGTACACGGTATGAGTATTTTAAGCTACATTTAAATGTTCGCATGTCACTGACTGAAAATCTATTAATATGAATTTAACTAAAAAACTTAGAAATAAAAGCATTTTTTAGGAACAGATGCAGTTAATAAAATAATGCTTTATATCATACACATACACTAAGAAAAATAACACTTTTAAATCTGAGTAAATCGATGTTTTCATTTTGTTATGAAACTTTTTGTTTCAAATAGGACGAGCCAATGCTTTCAATTCTGAAATACCAGAAATACTCAAAAATATTGAAACATGGACATATTCAAAACTGAGCATATAGAGGTCAGTTCATACACATTTTTTAAACATGGACATACTCAAAAATGATTATAATGAATTCAAACTCATTTTTGAAACATTGAAATACTCAAAAATGAGCACACAGAAGTCAGTTCATACTCATTTTTGCATGTGTGCATGTTTTCAGAAATGAGTATATACATGTTTCAAACTTGAGTAATTTTGATTCGGAACCATTTTGACTATGCGATATACTCAGATTTGAGTATTTTTTGCTCAGTTTTGAAAATGTCGTTTTTAGAGTATAGGCATCTGTACGTGTATGCGTGTAATATTTATACCACATTTTCTTTTCATTCTCTTTAAATTAACAGAGAGTTATCTGTCATATGATGTAAACTTCGTTCGCTCTACTGTGGCATTCTCTTTTAACTATCGTCCAAATATACATACATTAAGAACATTTTAGAACGTTTTTATATTACAGTAAAATCTCACTCTAAAAACGACATTTTCAAAACTGAGCAAAAAATACTCAAATCTGAGTATATCGCATAGTCAAAATGGCTCCGAATCAAAGTTTCTCAAGTTTGAAACATGTGTATACTCATTTCTGAAAACATGCACACTCAAGAATAAAACATCATGTGCTCGCATTTGAGTATGTCCATGTTTCAAAAATGAGTATGAACTGACTTCTGTGTGCTCATTTTTGAGTATTTCCATGTTTCAAAAATGAGTTTGAACTGAATCAAAATCATTTTTGAGTATGTCCATGTTTCAAAACTGAGTATGAACTGACCTTTATGTGCTCAGTTTTAAGTATGTCCATGTTTCAATATTCTGAATATTTCTAGTATTTCAGAATTGAAAGCGTTGTGTCGTCCTATTTGAAACAAAATGTTTCATAACAAAATGAAAATATCGATTTACTCAGATTTGAAAGTGTCATTTTTCTCAGTGTTGTGAAAAAAAGCCTGTGTATAACAAAATATTTCCCTAAAAAAAACTTCTATAGTCTGGGAATAAGACTACAGTACAATAATAAAAGACTGTGTACTTGTTCGTATAAAAAACTGTTATGATGTTTCTATAGTGTTTGGCGTTTCCCTCTTAAAAGTTTGTATTGTAGATATGTATTCAGAACAATTTCATTATACACTCATATTTTCTTCAAAGATATAAATTATTTCATAATTATTAATTGCGTGTATGTAATTAATTAATATAGTAATTGATAATTATTAGTTTTTTAATAAATTGTAAAATAATTATCTTAAAGCATTGAAAATAGTATTCAGATTGACGTAATTATGAAAATACTTTGAGTGACATTTTTGTTAATTATGATTGTTTGGAATGTTACTTGATACTCAGCCAGGATTTCTAGTGTTATAATTTAATTATCTTCGAATTCATTAAATATTGTTCGCTTTTAAGACATAAAAGAAACTCCTTAAAGGAACAAGAAAGAAACATTATGTGTCAAGTATAGATTAGGAAGCACTTCGTACTCATCCAGAATACTTTAACAAAACTTCGTCTTTTACTACGGTAAAGACTATAACTAAGTAAACATTTAATAATACACATAAAACATTTAAAAACCAGATTTTAGCAATTAACTTAGCGGTAGATACTCAAATTCCTTTGTGCAGCCCTGTATATGATCCATAGGTTTGTAGATATTCTACATAGTATGCTAAAATTTAATTTAGTAAAAAATCGCATAACACAGTTCAAAATTCATCTTAATTCCTACCAATAGACGTAAATGTACTTGAATTCTTTATTAAGCCCTGTATATTACCCACAGATTTTTAGATACGCCATATTTTAAGCTAAAATTAAATTCAGGAAAAAAAACGCTTCAAACTACTGAAATCATTTAAAATGGAAAGATTGAACTTTGTGCTGTTATATTAAAATAAATGATCGACGTAATAAATAGCACATATAAAATACATACAAAGTAGCAAACAGCTGTTTCGGAGCTTCTAATGCTCCATCATCAGTGCCAAAGTTACAAATATTAAAAACTGTCTGGCTGCCTTTCCTTTAATTCATTCTCTTCACTTCCCCTTACCCTCTTCTTCTCCTCCGTACTTAAATTCGTCCAGACAGGCGGAGCGCTTCCAATTGGTTTCCTCCGTCACATGAGACTCCTGACTCCACTGTTGTTTTTAAACACTCATCGTCATTCCATCTTGGCCGCGTGCGGCGATGCAAGCATACTTACATGGCCTAAACCTTTAAATCAGTTTTTAATCTTTTTCAACTTTGGCACTGATGATGGAGCTTTAGAGGCTCCGAAACAGCTGTTTGCTACTTTATATGTATTTTATTTGTGTTATTTTTTACCGAAATCACTCTTACAAAAATTATCACCCATAGGCGGCCAATTATCCAGTTCTTTGCGTAGCCCTAGTATATGATTTTATTCACATTCTATTCTACAAACGTCTCTCACTTAAAATCACCTTTAAGCAATTCAGGCCCATACTTACGAATTATTTTATGTAGCCCTGTATATAATCTATAGATTTTATACACAAAATTATATCTTGTTCGTTTTCCAAATTATTTCCATAAACATCATTTTTGCCCTTCTTAAACAGTGAAGGTTTGTTGTAGCATTCTAAATGTGTTAGAAAGTATTTTATAAGCCATGCTTGAAGCATGATTTTTTTCTTCTTTAAATTGTTTTCTGTTGTTTAGCTTCTTATTAAAACAGATATATGTAATCTTAATGTCGCTTTTGTTGTTATGGTTTCGCAAATTGCACTATGCATTGGGCACTGAAGCAATAATAATTCATTATCAATTTTCATACATAAAATATCTAAAGTGCAGTAGTGCGTAGTGCATGTGTGTGTGCGTGAGTGTGTAATATTTATATCATATACATTTTTTTCATACATAAAAGGATAAAAGGGATAAACGTTTCTGTATGTATCCACAAACTGAAGAACTAACTATATGAAGGATCAGGGGTCAAAAGAATATTAGTGCAATTTTATTGAGAATTAAGATGGTAGTCCCATCAATTAGGTTGAGGCTTCATTTGATAACCATGGATCGAGAAAAAAGTGAAGGTGGTGCTTTGATAAACGCGGTTGAAGATACGTATAAACTGGGAAGAACTATGGAGGCCCATGAGAACAGTCGACACTTAGATGTTACACATGTTTACACTCGCGACACTTGGACGCTACCTATGTTTTGTATTTACCCTGACTTCAAAAATATAAGCACTCTCTTTTTTTACGATCTATCGTTAATAGAGTAGTTTTAGATATATAGTGAATGAAATTTGGCAATGAATTATTATTGGTCTAGTGTCCAAAGAACAGTGTAGTGTGCTGAACTATAAGAAAAAGAAATTATATATATCTGTTTTATTAATAGGCCAAATAACTAAAAAATATTTTTTTTAATTAAAACTGCTTTGGAAGATTGTATGTAGGAACTGTAGGATTAAAGAATAAAAAGTTGGTCTTATTCTCAAAACGCTATATTGGACACTCGCCTTTTTTTACCATTATAAATGAATAAGGAAAACTGTCCCAGATAACCCATTGTTCACACCCGGGCAATTCTGCAAAATGTAGCCGAACTAGCATTTGGGCAAGGGGTAAAAATTTATACGAGTATATCTGAAACCCATGGTTTTTGCGGATAGGAAAATATCTTGACTTTCAGCATTTCGCCCTTGTGAGATACTTTAAGAAGCAATGATAAGGATATTAGGAGTTTTCTACAGCTTGGTCAGTACATTTCGT
The DNA here is from genome assembly GCA_963931845.1 of Maratus michaelseni. NCBI lineage: Eukaryota > Metazoa > Arthropoda > Arachnida > Araneae > Salticidae > Maratus > Maratus michaelseni. Next base: position 104,242,640 of record OZ007588.1, on the reverse strand, counting down.
AAAGACTGTCACGTGCATTATCACGAGAAAAAAATTGTCTAACATTTAATATTGAGTTTATTTTGGCTTCTCCCCTTCAAGGGCAATCAGTTTGTTGATTCAGAGGTTCGGATAATTTCTTGCTCAATGCAAATAAGTTTTTAGAGGAAGTTTCTAAGAAATTCCTTCAGACCCCTTTATGATTTTCTCCAAAAATCAAGCACACTCACAGTTACAGCCACATTTCTTTTTTTATTTCAAAGAACCAAAATCTCCTTCTAGAATTAAAAAATGTTGATACCTTATGTCATGGATTCAAGATTTTATTGGCCACTAACCAGTTTGAAAAATTACCTTCCTGCGATAGTTTTTACGTTTTCTTTTACGTTCGTTACATTCCCTGTGACGGTGTTTATTTTTCAAATGTTTTGACTAACGTTACCTCCGCTTAGTGAACAGGTATTTATTTTAATTAGGGATCTCAACATGGTTCAATAAATTTCAATAATCAAATATATTAACTAAAAGTGTTTTATTTAAAAATGGGGTGTGACAATGTTTACAAAAGTAACTGACTATGGCGACTAAAGGACGTCCATCCTCTCCAGACCACATATCAGACAACATATGTCTTAATGGTGTTTCAAGAACCTAAGTAAAAAGTTAGTAACTTAAACAAATTATTTTGAATTGTTTATCTTAGATTAACAGGCGTGACGGTCTGCACAAACAGTATCGCAATATTTATGACTTACTTGAAAGAAAGGGAGATAATATAAATCTTCAGTCAGCAGGGCGATGTTACAAGGCTTAACTCGTTTGTATAACATTGCAGACAGAGATCGTGTCACTGAACTCTACATTCTCTAGGGTAGAGAGTGTGATTGGATGAAAGAACTAAAAAGTTCTCTGTGACGATCCACACCAAGACTGGTTACATGACTTTGATCAACTGTACACTGTTATAAAATCTTCAGCTTTTGCAGCAGACACACTCCACTGTTTTTAGAGAAAACAGTTATTTTAATATATTATGGAGCATTTTCATTGGTCAAAATAAAGATATTCTATAAAAGCGGTGGATTGACTATAACTTTTTAACAGTGTACAGTATGTAAACCACTGAATATGTTTAAAACTGTATATTCTTTGTAAATGGGGATTATCTACGTCATTTTTGGCAACCAGTTGCAACGAAATATTACGAAATTGCATCGATATCGCCATGGGAAACATAACACGCCGAGTACTCGTGACGGTCGTTATATTTTCATACTCTTTTAGCACATTTTCATCAAAAAGCTTGAAGGAAAGCTAAATATGTTTACTAAGCATAAAAGTAGCTACTAAATGGAATATTTTAGCGATAAAAAGCTTGGAGGTTTGATTATTTGCAACACCTGTAGAAGCCAATACGGGAAATTGACCACATTCAGTAGAATTGGCCCAAAACAACGGAAGCGTACCCAAACTCTAGGGAAATCTCTCTTCTCTCTCCCAGGTTGTTAATGTTTTTTATTTTGAAATTTTTGTTCTTACCAAAATAATTTATTCAGATCACACATAAACATTTTCATGTTTAAAGAATAGATGATGTAATGAAATATTTTGTAAAACTTTTCGTTTCTAAGCTATTGATTTATAATTAAATTAATAACTGTTTGAAAATACAGTAGAACCCGGATAATCTGACCTAATTGGGACCATTACCTTTTCGGCAAACTATTAGCAAACATTTGGATTATCCGGAATCCCAATATAAATAAAAAAGGAAATGTACAAGATAAAAGAGATTGGAAGCTGAGTAGACAGCTGACGATCCATTAATTCACAGACAGCACAAAGAAAGTATATCCGCCATTCGAAACTTGAAGACGACTATTCATAAAGCAGGAAGAAATTCATAAAGCAGGTACTGTTTGTATATCATATTCTTATGCTGCAAATACACTAAGAAACAGCATTTCGCTACATAGAGCAGCATTCAGACGCAATGTCAGTTGATGTCATATTTATGAGACATTTGGGTCATATTGCTTCTTTATCTGGATGCATTTTACTACATCAGGAAAATTGAAACTATTTCTGTTTTCGTGAGAATCACTAAACCATTGTATTAATCAGTTCATTAAAAGGTTTCAATGTATGTTAACAATGTTTTTCTGTGTTATTTGTTTCAAAGCAATACCATAACATGCGTGCTAAGAAATATTTCTAGTACTTAATATTAATTTTCTTCTTTATGAAGATACATTTCATTTTTTGTTTAAATACATTTTGGTTCAGATTACGCAAAATTTCGGATTAGAGAGATTCGGATTTGCGAGGCCCTACTGTATTTCAGATAAAGATGAAACCATCTTAAAAAGTCGTAATTTAAAAAGGCATTATATGCTTATCAGAGAAAATTCAGACAAGATAGAGGCACAAAAATCAACTATAAATTTCCTTTAAATTTAAACACATAAAACTGTTTTTCGGATACTCATTCAACACAAATGCCATGAAAATCAATGTGCCGATCCATATTACGCAAACTTTCAAAATAAAAATGAAATATCGCTGTGAAAAGAAATAGAAAATAAAAAGAAATAAAAGATTCCGTCTTTTGTTTCAGAAAAAAAACTCATTAATATTCAATTCACAATTCAGCAGTTCACTCAAAAGTTCGAAATTTTTATCATTTGTTTTAGTTTAGTTTAGAAAAAAAATCTGGATATTTTAAAACTTATTCCCAAATGTATTTTTTATTTTTCTGCATTTCGTTTATGGACTAGTGATTAAAGATTTTTGAATTGGTTTTAATGAAATCATAAATAATGCATTTCTTTATCATCTGTTTTATTATTTTTTTTTAAGAGAGAGACGAAGAAAGGATATTTCTTTCTTGTAATTCTCCGTTTTGGTTATATATATATATATATATATATGTGTGTGTGTGTGTGTGTGTGTGTGTGTGTGTATGTATATACGTGTGTGTGTATAATACAGGGTATCCCATGTTATTGGGATCTATCGACTATATCTATTGACTATAGTGTCAGAGTTGTAATTTCTATTGCAAAAATACGTTTTCAAAAATTTGTCTCTATGATATTAAAAGTTAATTTATGTCAATAAAGTTATTTATTTATAAAAATTATTAATTGTAAACTTTTATATTGCCCTTGTATCCTATAAATTATATTTTGAAAAACATTTTCCATGCTTGATGCTTTAAGAAGTAAAATATATATGCGTGTATATAATTTTGTCTGATAAAAAAGCGGAACTTCAACAGAAACCCCGCTTATAAATCACCTAAACTGTACCCCCATAATGTGTGTGGTCACCTTTATCTCCACCCCTTTGAGCTTGGCTCTGTATTACTCGCTCGGCCACATCCACCCGGCCTACACTCCACCAAACTTGAGGCATTTTTGGTCGCACAACTTATAAAGATGACTACATTCGATTCGAATTCGCTCCACCCATGATAGAGAGAAATAGTTTTTTTTAATCTGAAAAAATATTTGTTTATCCAAAGAATAAAAATCAATGCAATATGATGTAGAAATATATCGACATCATGTTACGTGTCGAATATAATGTGTTTAACATGTTTAATGAATATTTAGCATTGAAGGCATTCAAATTTCTAATATTTTAAACTCTTCTATTAAGATGCAGAAGAAATTTTTAAATATGAAATAGTTACAATAGAAGCACGATTTCGTAATTGTTTCAGGTGAACAAGAAATTCTCACTTGAAAGAGCTTCCGTATATGTTTTAATGAGAGAATAACAGAAAAATTTTTTAAAAGAAAAAAAATTACTTTGAAATTTTAAATGCATACGTCAGTTCGTTGTAAGAAATACGCAATTGTCTTAATAACAGAATCAATAAATTTGACGTCACAATCCTCAGAATTGATCATACCACAACAGTAACCAAAATGTTACTTATTCATTTCATCATCATGCGACAGTCAGATGGCCCTCATTTCTTGACTCCATTGTGAACTCACCATGACTTATTTTTGAACCATTTGCACCTCTTCATAAGGGACATATCGCCTTCACAGTCTTTCGTAACGTAGTTACGACTTATTTTTCACGTCATGTGACGAAATGTGGCATTTAAGAGTTGCATTTGTGTCATGGTGTCTTTAGAGTACTTTGTTAAGGTAGTTTATTTTTTATTGTATATCTGAAATAAATTTCAAATTTATTAAAAGTTGTTTATTTTATATCATAATTTGGTACTCAGCTATATATGACAACTTATATAAAATGGCCAATCGAATATTACGAAAATTCAAAAATATATTGACAATATAGGGAGCTGAAGTCCAGTTGCTTTCTTAAAGTAGCTGGATGGTAAGGTGTTTTCCACAAATTCGCAATCAGATCACAGTTTTGCCGTATATTTATAAATTTACACGATATTCACGGGACTTTTTTATTATTATTTGCCTTATAAAATAACCAACATGATACCAAATTATAAAAGAAAAAAAATTATATCGCTTGCGCATACGCAAATAAAAATTATTTCATACAAATTATAATATCGTTTTGAATGTTTGATATATTATTATTTTTTAATTTCAGTATAATGTTTCTACTACATTTTGTCAAGTTTTCAGAAATTGGCTTTGAATTTGGTTCAAAACTGTTCATTCTATATCTATCTATCTATCTCTCTCTCTATATATATGTATATATATATTACAGAAACATTTATATCTTAACGAATACGCGTGCCATTCTTAAACAAATGTATATAAACACCATAGAGAGCCACAAAGTCATTTACAACTGTGACAAACCATTTCGAGCATTTCCTGTTACAGTGTGTTCGTATAATAATATTTTTTTTATTACTGGTCTTCTACTATTTGCCTTCGTAAATAAAATTTCACTGAAAAAAATATTAGATCAAATATAATCTTTACATCTCTGAAGTTCAAGTACGATACGTCACGCAGTTGTGTTGATATTCTACAAAATGTCTAAAATAGATAGTGACTGGTCTTAATTTAGGAGCGGCCCCACCAGTGGCTGAGAGGTTCTGCTCTCGAAGCTGGTAGACGGGAGGTACTGGGTTCAAACCCCTGTCGCGCTCGTCGACCTAACCGTTCGGAGTTTTCCGTGGTTTTCTTCGAACCTTGCGTAAATACGGGTTAGGATCCCTTAAAAAGACCCCCACGGATGGCACTCCCCCCAGAGCCTATATCCCTCGTGTTGATAATTGGCCGTCATAAATCAACCCAACCCAACCCTTAATTTAGGAGCGTGATATTTTATTTAAAGAAAAATGTTCATAAAATATAAATAATTGACATCGTAAATTCAATTCGTAAAATTTTATTTTTGACCCATTAGTGCGTACCGTTGCATTATAAAGAAACACCATAGCTAAATATACTTTTGTTGTTTGCACACCAGTAATTCTGAAAATAAGTTTTCGCTTTCTTTAACGACCAAAAAACTCCTCGATAAAATAAAACAAAAATTTCTATTCGAAAAAAGCGGTGTGAAATGCAATATTTCCATTTTTTTAGAGAAAAATAACTATGGCGTTAATGGGTTAACTTAATTTCCTTCATTAAAAACAGAAGTGAATGTAGATTTATAAAACTATATTAAAAATAGTTTATAATTTTATACTAAATCATATTTGATAACTGTATTTTATTCAGTAACTTTGTATATTTGATGACATGCATTACATCATTTATCTTATCGTGAAATTAATACATGTCAAAAGTTTAAAAATTAGTAGCTTCAATAATCACCCATGAAATGTGATAGTCCTGGCAACTTTCTTTTTTTTATTAAAGAGAAATGTCTGAAACTATCTTTTGCTGAAAAAAAAACTTTTTATAAATTATTGCCAAACTTACTTTTTTTTGTTGTAATTTAACGAGGCTTTAATGGTCTATTTTACTTTCTAATGAATATAAAGTAGACAGGGATCGCATTTGTTTGCTTTTAGGGATTGCAATTAGTGTTTTTATTTTATTTTTTTTTGTCTCTGGTTCCCCTTTTTTTCGGAATACAAATTTTAGAACATTCTTTTAAATCTTTTGTTTTAATTAAATTCTACCAAATTTATTGTACAAGTTGTATGGATTCAAATTTGTGCTTTACAAAATTACAAATCCATGAAAATAAATAAATATATGTGCTTGGTTTATCAAAGATTACTTCGTTAAAATCCAAGTAAGTAGATTAATATTCCACAAAATTAAAATACACGGTTCTTTATACAAATACAAAGTAATAAAGTTATAATTAGTTTTTCATTAAAAAAATAACAATAGTGTGATGCTAATCGTTGCATATTATTTTGGTAATTTATTTTAATTATAATGGTAGTCCTTTTTTAACCTCCAGGTGCCAATGCACATTGCAGAATGAGCCTCTTTTTTTGCTTCGTAGTTCATGAAACAAATCTCCATAGGTCAGTTCAGGCCCATCTATTGGCTTTTTGAGGAAGTATTGAAGTTGTTTATATTGAATCAATACTTATAGTGAAGTAACTGCTTGGATATTATTTGGAATCCATACTCTAGAAAGTATTTGATAATTTTTATGAAGACGAGAAGAAATAGATACAAGTATATTTGTGGGAGCGATCGTTCACACATTTTTAATAATTAAATAAAGAACATGGACTTTGGACTTATTTTTTTATGGTTTAATGTTATATTATATTTATGTATGTTACATTGTTTTCCTTAATATGTATGTATTATTCCTATGTACAGAATGTGATCATCAACCCAAACGAGTGTTAAAGGTTTTAATTTACGAAGACGCTAGCTAGGGAAACAGGAAGTTCATATTTTATTTCTAGGAGTGCTCGCATGACAGGCGCACCCATTTTCCAAAGAACTGCCCCGCACGGGAAATCGTGCAGCTGCAAAGTGAACACATCCCAAAAAGACATTATTATTGGTTCAAAGAGTTGACCAACGGGAGTTTACTGAACTAAAATTTGCATAAGGTCAAAAAGGGCATCCAATAGAAATACATTTTTTTTTTATATCAACGCCCAGGACGAGATATAGTCCAAATAATAATAAGAAGAAGAAGAGACATTTTTTTTGGGGTACTACTTCACTTGAGAAGAATAACTCCATCGATGCAAGTAGCTTTTTGCTAAGTTCCTCCAGCCCGTACGCTCTATGAATTCCGGCCATCTCCACTGAAGGTATGCCGCAAGGAAAATGCTTTTAGGCCCGCTGAAACAGAAGTGCCCTCGCCGATTCGATAAAGCGCCTTCCAGCCCGTAAGCTCTGCGAGTTCCGGCCATTTCCACTGAAGGTATGCCTCAAGGAGAATGCTTTTGAGCCCGCTGAAATGGAAGTGCCCTCGCCGATCCGATCCAGCGCCGTACGATGATGTCTCCCGAAACCCCCCTTTGGCAGCAGACTGGGAAGAACAATTCGTCTATGAGTTCCACTGTTTAATAACGCGAAAGGATGAACAATGTCCTATATCATGTCTAAGGATGAACTTCAATAGAAGAACAGTTGGTGAGATATCTCTAAAATATTTTTCCCTGGCTAGCCTATGTGAATAACTTAAAAGAAAAAAACCAAAAAAAATCTTACGTATTGATTATTAAAATAAAAATTGGTGAATTAACTTAGATTCACATGTTTATTTATAAATTTAAATACTTGGCATATTTGCCTCTAATTTTACAACGATACAATGCTGTGCTGTAAAATAATGATTTTTTTATAATTAAGTGCTTTAAATTAAAAGGAGTTAGTGTTGAAAATTTGATCTTATAAATTGTTGATCTTGAGAAATTTGATCTTATAAATTGATAATCTTGAGAAATAAATGTGTTGAATATGATTTATTATGAATTGATAATTTTGGAGAAATCAATGTGTTACTATATATATAATTTTATTTATGCTCTCATTATATAAATAAATAAAAAAAAAATTGTAATAATTTTATCTCTCTATTTTCTTTATCAAAGTGTGTATTATATTCTTAATTTTAGATTTAAAAAAAAAAAAGCAATTATTTACTTTAAAGAAAGTTCAATCAGTAAAACTAGCCGAACCCCCTTTTACCTTTATTAACAGTGATTCACAACGCCGCTGAAAGGTAAAGGTCTCGTATCCACTATACATCCCCCCTCGTAAATGTTGGTTTCCCCCCCCCCCACTTTTCCTTCCAACATTTACTCTTTTTCTGGTGCCTATTTTAATCCAGGAGATCGAACTTTTATCTTTAATAATCTTTTACTCTCTACAGATCATCTTTTTTCTATGCATAAATTTTATTATCATACCAGTATATAAAATAATAATAATAATAATTACATCAATAAAATTCAGCAATCACAGCACAGCATATTTTCGTATTAATACACAAAGAGATAACAAAGGGCTCATGATAATTACTCGTGAAATATATATATTTATTTATTTATTTATATCTCAATATAGTGTATTTTTTTTCTCTCTTTTTCATAGTATGCTATTCATGATTGTTATATATATGTATCTTGTGCCAATTAACCCAAATAATAATAATAATAATAATAAATAGAAAAATCGGAATAAATGCCACGCAGAGGTCGTAGTGTAAAACACCAGCCAGACCCAATAATTATACAACCTCAGCAACAAGATCCAGATATGGAGGATAATAAAGTAACAATTAGCGTAGACACGCTACTAGCAAGTGTCCAAAACTTCGAAGGAAAACCAGAACAAGAAATAAATTATTTCATTTCTCAATTTGACGAAATAGCCAACGCAGCTAATATTCCCGAAAACTTAAAATTAATTTTTTTCAAATCGAAATTATCAGGCCTTGCTAAAGAGATCTTAATAAACACCCCTGGCCTGCGCGACGAAAAAAAATACGATGATTTCAAAAATAAAATCCGTGCATTATTTAAAGCAGAGAAATCATTCACGTTAGCGCAAGATAAATTCATCCAGTCCAAACAAATGCCTAATCAAACGGTGGCAGACTTCACAAAAAAATTCAACCTAGCAGCTCACATATATCTGGCGAGTTCAGGGCATGCATCAAAAGAAGGTGCAATCGAATTCTTAGACACAATTAAATTATCAAAATTTATTGAGGGACTAAGACCTGATATTTCATTTGAGCTCCAAAAATTCCCGCCAGATAATTTTGAAACCGCCGTAACAATGGCTAAAAAGATCGAGATTGCGTTAAATAACAAAAAATTCTCCGAATTAAACAATATAGAAACACAAAGTAACTCTACAACTTACGATGCGATAATAGAATTATCAGAACAGCATAATAAACAGATTCAAGAGATAAAAGAACAGGTAAACTCTCTTAGATCTAATGATTCTATACAACAAAATCAACAGGAAAACAATAAATTATATTGTTACATATGCGAAAAACCAAACCACAAAACGCAAGATTGTTTCTATAACTCAAAAAACCCAGCAAACAGAACATTCACACCACGTAACACTCGATTTAATAGTCCAAGATTTCAGACAAACTCACACACATACAATCCTAGATTCCAAAACAATACACCACGTCACTTTTATCAGAGACCAAATTATCAACAAAATTTCAGACCCAGGACTTACAATCATAATTATAATTATCCAATTCAAAATTTTGATCAGCCCTTTTATAATATTCCTCAACAAACACATGTAATGCAAACACAATCCCCAAATCAAGATTACAACTCAATTACACAATTTAACCCTTCTGCGTCAGCAGGTAACGCTCATCAGCTCATGCTACCGAACCAAAATTTTCAACAAATCGATACACAACAACAACAACAACAACAAACACCTATAGCTATGCAGACACAACCTACAATTACTTTTCCAAATGAAAGTAACCAAAACAATAATCAAAGACACCATAGGCAGAGGCAGCAAAAAAGACGTTTAAACTACTAAAGGGGCCTACCAACCTAACTTCAAAGTATACACGTAGGTCCCTCGCAGAAAGAAATGCCCTAAAATATAACATAAAAATAAAAACATCGAACAAGTTGCAAAATTTAATTATATATACCAGAAAAATTCGCAGGGACAATTTACAGAAGAAAAAGAAAACAAAAATTGAATACGTATCCAGCTGTAACTCTAATATTAAAGACGAACTTCCCATTTGGACTTTTAATATAAAAAATATTAATATTTCAAATTTGCTGGACACCGGGGCAAGTATTAGTCTTCTATCACCAAGTATATTTAACAAAATTAAAGAAACAAACATCAAAATAAAATATCTTTCGAACAACGTAAAGATAACGACAATCAACAACCGCGAAGTACCGTTCAAACACTGCGTACAATTCAAATTTAAAGTGAATAAATTATTCTTGAACGGAATATTTTATGTTACATCTCATAATTTTAACAGAGATTACGACGCGATTCTAGGTTTTGATTTTTTTAAAAACAACCAAATTATATTTGATTGTAACAACTATACTTTAAAAATTAAAGACACTCTCATACACTTAAACAATTCAGAAAACACACACGATTCACAAATTAACCACTTACATAATCCTACACTCAACAACACATACAGAATTGACGAAAACAACATAATGGATAATTCACAAAATCAAAACGAAAAGATAACGCATTTAAATGCAAAAATTAAAGAGACAGTACATTTCAAACCACATGAAACTAAACTAATTAAAATTAAATATCCCAAAATTACAGACACAAAAGAAATTTTTTTTGAACCAAACTTCAAAAGACATAGTATTGAAATGTGTAGATCCCTACATAAAACCAATAAGGATAATATTATTCACCTATTAGCTAAAAACACAACCAATAGAAATATAAACCTCAGAAAAAAAACCCACGTAGGAAAAGTTTACACACAATATGACATACAAGAGCAAAATGAAACAAATAATAACAATGATAAATTATATGAAATAAACAATCTTACATTAAATGAAATTAAAGAAATGCGAATACGAGATCTTTCTAGAAACGACTTTGACGTTAAACATTTAGAACCCGAGGTACAGGAAAAGGTTATAGAAATATTATTGTCTCACGCGACAGCTTTTTCAAAATCTTACAAAACTCTCGGTGAAACATCAGTCATAACTCCACAATTTAACTTACAACATAATTTCCCTATTAAAACCAAACCTTACAAAATCCCGTATAATGTTAAAGAATTCGCAAATAAAGAAATTAAAAACCTCCTAGAAGCGGGAATAATAGAACACACTAATTCAGATTATGCATTTCCTATCATTTTCGTTAAAAAAACATCCACATCCAAAACTAATGACCCTAAACACATAAAATATCGCATGGCAATAGATTATAGACTTCTCAACAACATCTTAGAAAGCGATCCGTACCCTGTCCCAGACATAAAACAAATTCTCACAGATGTTTCAGGAAAAAAAATTTACACTGTCATGGATTTACATTCGGCTTTTTTCCAAATCAAATTGAGAGAGCAAGATAAGCATAAACTAGCATTTGTGACAGAAGATTCTCAATTTACCATAAACCGCCTCCCTTTTGGAACAAAAATCTCAAGCGGACAATTTGCCAGACTAATTGATAAAGTACTAGGCCCCCTCAAAGAAAAACATAACATTAAATATTTTATTGACGATGTTATAGTTGCGTGCGAAAATATTCAGCAGATGCACGATGCATTACACGACATTCTTACACAACTAGAAAAATTTAATCTCACTATAGAACCCACTAAACTTAAACTATACCAATCAGAAATTGAGTTCCTAGGATATAAAATTAATCAAAAAGGATATGCGCCATCAGATAAAAACATCATTAAAATTTCAAAATTTGCAGTACCAAAATCACAAAAAGCGGTTAAAGCATTTATCGGACTCTGCACTTATTTTAAATCCACAATACATAAATTCGCGCATATTATGACTCCTTTAACAAACTTAACTAAAAAAAACACAAAATTTTACTGGAATACACAAACACAAAAAGCGTTTGAGACCATACAAGACATAATTTTAAAACAACCAACGATTCACCCACCAGATCATAATAAGGAATTCTATTTAATCACGGACTGTTCAAAGGTCGCAACAAGCGGAATTTTAGCACAGAAACATAACGATCAACTCATCCCCATCGAATTCACAGGGCGTAAACTTAAAGATACAGAATTACGATACCCAAGCATAAAATTAGAATTACTAGCACTGCACGAATCAGTAATGTATTTTAGAAATATCCTTTTGGGAAAAAAATTCCATATCTTGACTGATTCGAAAGCACTTACACAACACGTTAACCTCGATAAACAATCAGACATTGTTGCTAGATGGCTACTAGACTTACAACAATTTGATTTCGACACAACTCATCTACCAGGCATTATCAACCCAGCCGACTATGTTTCGCGCAACATTAACAATCTGAATACAACTCACTCATTAATCACAGATTTATTTCAAGTCGACCAAAATTTAACTGAAAATAACATAAAAATCGAACAGCTAAAAGATACCAAATTAGCTCAAATTATACACGACTTACAACACAATAAACAGAACAAAAAAGTTAAAAAATACGCCCTAAATCAAAACAATGTATTAATTTTAAATAACAATACAACCACAGATAAGGAAGAACTTTACATAGCACCCGACGCGCTCAAAATTCACATCATGAACAGTGCACACTCATCTCACTATGCATTCCAAAAAACTTATGAATTAATCAAAAGAAGATTTTATTGGTATCGTATGTACCAAAATATAAAAAAATTCTGCACGGCATGCATTCAATGCAACACATTCAAACAACACAACACTATTAAATTACCCATTAAAACAATTGAGAAAAACTATGTCCCAGGAACTAAGGCTATAATCGACGCTGTTGGCCCCTTGCCTCGGACTTTTCGTCAAAATAAATTCATTTTAACGATCATTGACTCATCGTCAAGATTCCTACAAGCTATACCGTTAAGAAATATAGAGACTAAAACAATTATAAATGCTCTAAACAAATACTTTAGTACTTTCGGATTGGTAAAAAAAATCGGAATGGATAACGCAAAATATTTCAGATCAACTGATCTCAGACACTACCTACAAAATTTAAACATAGAACCAGAGTACGGTTCCATTTATTTGCCTGCATCGCAATCACTTCTTGAAAGAACACATCGCGACATGAAAGCTTCTCTAGCTGCTATGTCACAAAATTCTTTCGATTGGGATCGAAGAATTGATTTTTTTGTCTTAGCACACAACACTATGGTTAACAGGGCAACGGGATTCTCACCTTCCTTACTCTTTTTCGCAAGAGAAATTCGCAATCCTTTCACTAACTTTAAAATCCAAAATATAGAAAACCTTAGTGATTTTGTAAAAGACAGGCTTTCTCATATACAAGAAGTGCAGAAAATTTCCCAAGAGAATCAGGCAAAAATTAATTTAGAATATAATAAAAATTCTGCGATTAAGCACAAGAATTTTCAAATCGGCACAGAAGTGTACCTTAAACAATTAATCCGCCCTAACGCGTTGGAACCTAAATTCTCGGGCCCCTACACTATAAAAAGAATTTTCAGAAACGATAATTATTTGATAAGTAATGAAAACCGCGCAGACCTCCGACCTATTAAAATTCATGTCTCAAAACTATACATACCCAAGGTATACGAGTAACGCAAATAATTTTTAACAACTATAAATAATAGTAATAATAATAACAACACTGATAATACTAATATAAATAATAATCAAATAAATAAATAAATAAAATACACAACAAAATCAACTCTCCCACATTTTTCGATTTACACAAATCATTCAATATGAAGCAAACATAGGAAAATTTACTTTATCAATTTCCCCCCCCCCCCCACCACTCCCGTTTAAACATATACAAAAAAAAAAGACAGGGAACAAACACTTTATTACATTCCCCCCCCCCCACTAGGTTAATAAATCAATAATTAAATTTCTAAACACTTTTACACTTTTACACAAACATGCAAAAATAATTATAATAATAATAATAATAAACAAACAAATAAATAAAAATAAATACATAAATAAATAAAAATTAAATTAAATAAATAAATAAATTCACGCTTCCCAGCACTAATAATAATAATTTTAAGAAGATAATTTACGGTACCTAATTACGTAAAATCAACACTTTCCCCCCTCCCCCCCTTTTTTAAAGTTAAGTTTAATGACACTGTGCAACACTTAATTTTAACCTTTCATCAAAAACAAAAATAAATAAATGAAATAATATTTCAGTCCTCACAATTAATTATAAGATAAAAAGAATTCATATGTAACCCCCCCCCTCTTCTATATTGCACAAATATTAATTAATTAAATTTAAGACCAACTTTGAAACTGAAATTAGATAATTAAAGTACGTCAATAATTCTCCTTCTTTTATTTTTTTATTTCAAAATAACAATAATACAATAATAATAAATAAAATCTCAATTTTCTTTTCCCTCATATATCGATAACCCCCGCATCAGCGATTCGTGTAATTTGAATTAAAATAATTTGCATTAACAAGATAAGCACATTCATAATTCCCCCCCCCCCCCCCACCACCACCATTTTAACATTTTCAACATTAGGATAATAAAATGCAACACACACACACGTCTTCCTTACAGCATATAATAATATGCTCTTTCATACAACAACCAAACACACCCCTCATTAACATACGCAAATTTATAAGAAATGCTACAAGCTCATGAGTATAGGCGTTACAATGCACTCCCCTTATTTCATACACCACTCAAAACCACTTTTAAACATCAACACACATACTACATACAAAGTAGCACAAGCATACACCCCCTTTCCCCCACAATGACATCATGCCGCAGTAGCAACTCACTCCCACGTAAAGAAGAATGGAAGAAAAGAAAAAAAAAAAATGTAGGATACCTTCTTCCAGGGCCTTGATCAACTGACATATGGGGAGATAAACTTTAGCTCACAGTTTCTGCTATCAGACATTAAACATATTCTTGAAAACAGCGACTGAGTACTGTTATGCTCTCACAAACGAGGGTACCTTTAAAGTGAAAAATAAATATTAATATCACAGAAAAACAAAGACATTTCGTATATTTAAACTCTACCAAACAACTTCTAGATCACATTTAATACACACAGAAAACGCGCGCTATTAAATCCACATTTTAAATAAATCTATAAAATTATTTTAAACTATTTCAAAAATATTGCAAAATTGAACCCCATCCGACATGCAAACCGCATTAATTAATACGTAGGCTATGTGTACAGGAATCAAAATTGCATAAGACTACAAATACTCTAATTACACACAGACGACAAACGATAAATAAATATAATTAAAAGCTAAATATTATTATAATATATGCTATATAGACGCTAAATATATTAAACACAACCATATCTTTTACGTAGAGCTCCTCAACGGATATTGGTACTTTAAATTTAAAACCCGATATCTAACATAATTTCCCCCACTAATCAACGTGCATGTAATGTTTTTAAAGTAAAGTTTTTAAAGTAACTTCTAGTAATATTTTTTTTTTCTTCTAAACAAAAGTTAATTTGTGTATAAATTATGACAATAATTACCCATAAAACTCTTAATCCATCTATAAAAAAGAAATAAAATAAATTTATAACAACAACTATAATGATATTTAAATTAAAACACACATTCAACTATTTTAAACATTTTAAAACTTATTAATTAATCACGCATATTACCTTTTAATTTTTCCTCCAGAGTTTTTAAGACAGCTCTCCTTTGACTGCAATCTTTTAGATTATCTGCGGGCAGAAATCTATACCGGGGCGCCACGGAATGAGAATACAGTCGGCGGAGGGCCACTAAGAAACAAGAATTAAACAGCGAACAAAACAAACATTTATTAATTAATACCCATTATCTTACCTTCTTCTCTTCTAAACAAAACAAATTTGCATAATTAGATAAATTAAAATACACATTAAAAATTAAATATTCACTAATTAAAACAACAACACTGGGTAAAAACAATAATTAATTAGTTAATCAATTAAACAAAGAAACATTAACAAAGAACATTAATAATAATAATAATAATAATAATAATAATAATAATAATAATACACAGAATTAGTACTTCGTAAAGCGCTTTAATCGTACACAGAATGAATTAACAAATAAATATATATATAAAGAATAAATAAATAAATACTTAAATAAATAAATATGATGTGCAACATGTCTACGAATCAGATAAAACTAAAGATATATATACATTCACTAATAATAATAAAGATAAATTTTCACACAAATTTCAACTACATATGTTTACCAGACACAGTAAGTAAAGATTCAACACAGTCACACTAGCGTGCGATATAAATAACACTCACACTCACCATTCTTCAAAATTCCTAAATTATTAAAGATAATAATAAGAAAAATATATTACAAATAAGGTAAACACACAATGGTATCGTAATTCACAACGATTATCATTACAAGGATACGAAGACATCCGTTAGGCTACTTTTAAATGTCGCGCCATTTTTTTCCCCTAAAAAAAAAAGACACATAAGGGCTTTTACATGCATGCTTCACACATGCATACTTCCACCGCTTTCTGTGTAGAAACAAATAATAATCATACAAAAATAAAAACAAGTTAATTGACACTAAAATTTAAATATATATAAATAAAATAAAATACCAAAGGATACTTCAAAAATGGACGCGTCAAACACACGTATCTCTAGGTGACCTAATTCCCTTGCATCTCACGTAAACAAGTTACGTCAGAATCATGGCGCAACCATTTCATTAGCAGGGTGAAACGCACAATGCGGCTCCTCAGTTACGCAACGCATTGGAGGACCACGCGTCTAGGCTGGTGGCTCAGCGAACCCTGTAGGGGTACTTCTTTACCCGTACACGACAAAAGGAGCTCCCTTTTGTTTTGAGCACAAAACCTACTTAACCGCGGGTGATTGTCAAATGCTCTCTGTAAATAAAATTCTCTGTAAATGCTCTCTGTCTCATTGTATGTTATATAAATTCATATTCAAGAAAGCATTATGCTAGAACATGTTTATTTTAACCTTTTAAATATGTATTGTGCAACAATAATGAGTATATATTTATGTTCCTATTTATTAATAACATAATTTAAAGAGCCCCCTTGCTATTTCTTTGTGGTTTTTCGGCATGTAAATGTTTCTTTTCGTGTTTTTTATTTTTTTTTTTTTTTATTTCGCGGATTTTTGGTATTCTTTATAAGACTATACTAGCCACGAAAAATGTTAAAACTCTGTGCACAGATTTCTGAAGGACAAAAATACATAAACCTGAAGCACCATGAAGGAAACAGTATCTATGAGGACTATATTCACAATTCTCTCACCAACCCGTGGGACTCTACTTTTCCCTTTTTTCACGGGTGATAAATGTGGGAGCGATCGTTCACACATTTTTAATAATTAAATAAAGAACATGGACTTTGGACTTATTTTTTTATGGTTTAATGTTATATTATATTTATGTATGTTACATTGTTTTCCTTAATATGTATGTATTATTCCTATGTACAGAATGTGATCATCAACCCAAACGAGTGTTAAAGGTTTTAATTTACGAAGACGCTAGCTAGGGAAACAGGAAGTTCATATTTTATTTCTAGGAGTGCTCGCATGACAGGCGCACCCATTTTCCAAAGAACTGCCCCGCACGGGAAATCGTGCAGCTGCAAAGTGAACACATCCCAAAAAGACATTATTATTGGTTCAAAGAGTTGACCAACGGGAGTTTACTGAACTAAAATTTGCATAAGGTCAAAAAGGGCATCCAATAGAAATACATTTTTTTTTTATATCAACGCCCAGGACGAGATATAGTCCAAATAATAATAATAAGAAGAAGAGACATTTTTTTTGGGGTACTACTTCACTTGAGAAGAATAACTCCATCGATGCAAGTAGCTTTTTGCTAAGTTCCTCCAGCCCGTACGCTCTATGAATTCCGGCCATCTCCACTGAAGGTATGCCGCAAGGAAAATGCTTTTAGGCCCGCTGAAACAGAAGTGCCCTCGCCGATTCGATAAAGCGCCTTCCAGCCCGTAAGCTCTGCGAGTTCCGGCCATTTCCACTGAAGGTATGCCTCAAGGAGAATGCTTTTGAGCCCGCTGAAATGGAAGTGCCCTCGCCGATCCGATCCAGCGCCGTACGATGATGTCTCCCGAAACCCCCCTTTGGCAGCAGACTGGGAAGAACAATTCGTCTATGAGTTCCACTGTTTAATAACGCGAAAGGATGAACAATGTCCTATATCATGTCTAAGGATGAACTTCAATAGAAGAACAATTGGTGAGATATCTCTAAAATATTTTTCCCTGGCTAGCCTATGTGAATAACTTAAAAGAAAAAAACCAAAAAAAATCTTACGTATTGATTATTAAAATAAAAATTGGTGAATTAACTTAGATTCACATGTTTATTTATAAATTTAAATACTTGGCATATTTGCCTCTAATTTTACAACGATACAATGCTGTGCTGTAAAATAATGATTTTTTTATAATTAAGTGCTTTAAATTAAAAGGAGTTAGTGTTGAAAATTTGATCTTATAAATTGTTGATCTTGAGAAATTTGATCTTATAAATTGATAATCTTGAGAAATAAATGTGTTGAATATGATTTATTATGAATTGATAATTTTGGAGAAATCAATGTGTTACTATATATATAATTTTATTTATGCTCTCATTATATAAATAAATAAAAAAAAAATTGTAATTATTTTATCTCTCTATTTTCTTTATCAAAGTGTGTATTATATTCTTAATTTTAGATTAAAAAAAAAAAAAGCAATTATTTACTTTAAAGAAAGTTCAATCAGTAAAACTAGCCGAACCCCCTTTTACCTTTATTAACAGTGATTCACAACGCCGCTGAAAGGTAAAGGTCTCGTATCCACTATACATCCCCCCTCGTAAATGTTGGTTTCCCCCCCCCCACTTTTCCTTCCAACAATATTAAAATCCAATTGATTTTATTTTCAAGGGGAGAAGAGAAAATCAATAGTATCAAGGAGACGATAGATAGTGTTACCAGAGAAGGATCCAAACAAGTTACTTGTACAACTGTTACGGAGCGAAAGTCCTGATTACCATCTCAAAAGTTATCTCAACCGTTGGTGTACTTCAAATGTGATGTAGAGTAGTCCGACTAGTAAATAAACACTTAAGCTCGTTAAAGATTGATAATATTTTAATAAACAGTAACTTTTGGAGTTTGACAGTGCAAATACATGTGTCGGTATACAAATGATTAAAAAATAATAAAAGGAAATTTATTACTTACCCATCATACGTAGTATAGGGTAAGTCTTGTAATCGTTTTGAAAATCGATTTTTTTTGACGGATTTACACGTTTCAGACACTGGAGATTCCGAAAAACATATTTTTAGAAAACAAAATTTGCCGTCCGTCTGTCTGTGTATGTGTCTGTAAACGCTTTATCTCCCGAACGAATTGAGATAGAGACTTGAAATTTGGTATGTACTTAGTAGACTCTCGAAATATTCACTCAGATAAAAGGTATATACAAATTTTCGAAATTGTTTATTTTAAGGAGTGAATATAAAAGACAGTAAAAAAACATAAATTTTGCAACTAAATTTGATCGGATAATGAGTTGCCGAGATATTTGTAATCATATTTTCCACACTCTTCGATTTTTCATGACCCTGTATTTCATTCAAATTTTAATTCAAAGATATATTTTAATTGGAAATGAGACGCTTAATCCGACGCAGTAAACCGTTAATTAATATGATTATGAATTTTGCAGTTATAAGGATGTTTTTTCACGCAGTTCAGTAATAGAACATTAAAAGTTTATGACGTCATCAAGCCACGATTTTATTCGAATTGCAATGCATTTTATAAATAGTTTACACATGTTTTATTGTCATATTTTATATTATGCATATTCATGATAGGTAAGTATTACGGTGGCCCCCAACGACTAGTATTTCATTTGTTTGGGATGTTAGGGGTTACGTAATAAAAAGCTATAGAAAAACCAAGAAAATGAACAGTTCTTACCAGTGGACGAACGTAAAATTTTCCAGTGAATGAACAGGCAGCAATTTAAAAACACTTAAGTTTCATACTATGTTATTTATTTTGCAACTTGTACAAATAACTTATAACACGTTTTTACTGAATTACGGGTTTTTTTAACCCAGCATGACAATTAAGTAGTGGGTTTTTTCTTCAAACCTTATTTTATTAAAATAGAGTAATTCCGGGTGAGATGCCGCATATTTCTTTGAATTTGTGTATAAAATCTCATGGTTCATATAAACTGAAAAAATAATGCTGTGCTATTAAATGTTAAATATACAACATATGTACTGCGACAAAAAATAATAATAATAATTAATATTTTTTAACAATTTTTTTTCTAAAACATTACACTGCGGCACGTCACCCGTACATTCAGGCTGAGACGCCGTACTTGTGCGGGAGTTATGCCGCGCTTGTCATAAGAACAGAATGAAATTATATATAAAAAATATTCAAACAAATATTTTTGTCTGGACTATAATTAACTATGTAAGAACAAAAAATATTCAAACAAATATTCATAGCTGGACGATAATTAACTATGTAAGAACAAAAAGAAACTAAATGAGTACAATGAAACTCACTAGTAGGTTCAAAACAATATTAGTCTGCCTACTTTGTTCACTACTAAAATTATCTACTTATTTTTTAAAGATTGGATTGTAATTGTTATTTCAGCAACAACGTAACATCAGTGTATTAGAGAGGGAAAAGGAAAAAATAACATAGTGTTTACTTTGTTTTATTTGTTAATAGAAATGTTTTTTCGACCGCAATCTACACAAAAAGTATCGAAAATAGTACAGTGTCCATGTAATCACATTTGACACATGATGCAACGAAGCCAATCACACTTCCTCTTAGTTTTGGAGTAGTTTTCTACACATTCCTTGCAAAGAACGTCTGCGTCACATGTGTGATCCAACTTTCCATTAGTATCATCTTGACTTGCATCTTTCTCCGCCTTCTTACTTTTTATTTTTCCCTTTATCTCTTTAGGTTTAGTAAACTTCATACTGTTTGAACATTCAACAATGTCTGATTAATCGCGGCATCCCTTACAAAAGAAACGGCGGCATTTTTACCGAATCTGAGTGCGGCATATATCCCATTTTCTACGGTGGATACGTCGCACATCACAGTTGCCTGCCCTCGCAAAGGCTAATGGTGTAACCATACACACAGTACTATATACAGACGCTACACTTAGTTTTGACTTCGAAATCATCCATGCATTTAGAAATTAGCGTATACAAAGTATTTAAGCATAACGTGTTTAAAAATTTGGATAGTGAATTATGCGCTTACCTCAAAATAAGGTTTGTACATCTACAAGTAAACATCGAAATGGGATTCACGCTACACAATGGTTAAAGTAATCTCATTGTGCACCTATACGGTGCGTCTGACTGTCAACTATAATTATTATCCGCAAAATAGGTGAAGAAATAAATATATTTTTTAAAAGTAAAAGAAGTTTCAATTAATTATAACTCTAAAAGGAAAATTTTAACTTTAATTTTTGGATAATTCATTATATGTGATGATTAGATAATTAGATCACCAGATTGCTTGCTGTTATAACCAGATGTTTTTTGTAACATACCAAACTTTTTATTGAACCCATTTGTTTCGGGACACTTCTACGTTGTCTAGGTTTTGTGTCTACCGTGACTTCTAACTAAAGAGTATTGATACTTTTTCACGACTTATCATTAGTATAATAGTTTTTAATATTTTGTGTATGCAAATTATCAAGTTTATTATTATTATTATTATTGCCCCAGTACCATGGTTTTTCACTGGATTTTCACTAACCTTAGGAATTTGGCTAATCATTAAAAAAACTGTAGCCAAATAAAAATAATGTTAGCAATAGATTCGTCGTGAAAAATTGATTCAAAAAAACTTTCTTTAATTTCCTTAACATACCCTCTTTTATCTTTTCAATGTATAATCCAATTTTTTTAAATTGTTTTTAGAGCAATTAGTGATCTAAATTGAACTTATTGGCCTTAGAATCTAAAAACACAAGTGTATCGTAAAAGCTTTGCCAAGTGAAGAAACAACATCTAGCCCGATTTATTTTTAAAGAGTTTTATGATAGTAATATTTAACAAAACGAAAGTTAACTGGGTATTCGAGATAATATGTTAGTTCGTTAAATATAAATAAATAAATAAATACCATTTTTAAAAAATACGAATGTGTTCTGACAAAAATCAATGAACAAATAATAAGTTATACAAAAAAGCTTTCACTCGCTGAAAGAAAAAAAAAAATTCAATTTTTGAAATTTGGCGATTTTAATCTTTTGTTTTCTCGCCAATCGAAACATTTTGTCGTTATTTAATGTTAAAGATTTAATAATCGTGTTATTATTAGTGGTTGATCTACAGGGTGGGCCAAAAATCCCGCATCATAAGAAACACATGTATTGTTACAATATGTTCTCAATATGACTGACTCCGTTGTCAAAACACAACTGCAGGCGATCATTCATGTTCCACAGAATGTTGGCCACTAAGATTGGCGGTATGGCATGGCGCTCAGTAGCGATTCGCTCACACAAATAGTTTTTATCCCTGATCCTATCACTGTAAACTTTTGATTTAAGGTAACCCCATACAGCAAACTCTACACGCTCTTCAATATTCAGCATTTTCACCTACAAATTAAAAAAAAATTAAAAACCAAATTAAAAAATTAAAACACAACTTTTGGCCCACCCTATTTATTAAATCTAATGAAAAATTAATGTAATGTCTATTTAGCCATCTGATGCGTGAATTGTTTTTAAATGGATTTTTAAAAAAAGATAATTTGCACATAAATTTAAAATGGTGTATCAAAAACACATAATGTAAAATTTTGTAAAACTTCCATACATTACAAAATTGTTTTTAAATGGATTTAAAAAAAAAAAAAGATAATTTGCACATACATTTAAAATGGTTTATTAAAAACACATAATGTAAAATATTTTTAAAACTTCCATACATTACAAAATTACAGCGTTTAAAACGTTATAAAAAAATTTCTTTTGGCAATAATGTAAATTTTGGACGCTTTAAAAAAAATGGCAATATTCTTGTAAATTTAAGAACGTATATTCTTTGAAGGAAATCTCCTGTCATGCAGACAAAAAAAAAAAAAAATAATAATAATAATAGAGGCGGGTTTTTTTCCAACTGAATATTTCAAATAGGAAAGGTTCTGTCATCTATTGTTGTATTTCACAAGCATTATTCAACTTCATAAGAGGTTTATATGTGAAAAGAGAGTAAAGTTCACTGGGGTTTGTTTTTCAATACAACTTTATATTCAGATTTCCATGCAAGAGGGTTAATCTTAATTTAAATATTAAAAGGTAAGCCTTAAAAATTTATCACAAACGGCCAAAATATTTTTTAAAAACATTAGTGGCGTGTTTTTTTCCCCATTTATTTTCTGTTTTAGGAAACTATTCTATAAAATTGCAGGACTGTATCCAGGATCAAATCGAACACTTTTTACACTATTTCATTTAACTTAACATGGTTAATGTGTGTAAAGATGGAATTTTGTAATCGATATTTTAACTCGCTTCTCTTCATATGTACAATCGATAGATGTTTTCCTTACTTCCCCACAATGCCCATCAGTTTAAAAAAACACCATTTTTAGAATAACGCATTTAAAGGCTGTAGATGAAGCACTTATGCTTTGATAGATAATGCAAAATACTCCATAGAGATTTTTGTTGTTGTTGTTCAAATAAATATGGAATATTTTAGGTTAAAAAAGATTCTCTGAAAGTTTTACGTCAGCATCTCTTAAACTAACATATGTGATTTATCAATCATACAATTAAAAAGATTTGGTAAGTATAAAATAACAAAGAGAGACATGTCGTTAAATAAGAGAAAAATAGTTACATAATTCAAAACTCATTTTGAATATAAGAAGACATAGTTCCTCATAATACATCCAGGTGAAAAATTATAAATTTAAAGGATTTTTAAGAAATTTAGAAAGAAGATAAGACAAGACTGTACAAAGAGAGATAGATTTTTTGTGCTATTAAGAATGGATAAATAATTTTTTAATGTAAAAAAATAATTGAAAAATCCGTTGAAAACAAACTTAACAAGTTGGAAATTGTACGTCAAACGTTACAAACGAGGTGCGTTCGTACGCACGTTTTAGAATTAAATTCATGATATCCCGTGCGTGGAACGGGTTAAACAGCTAGTTAAGTATATATTTTATGACACTGTTCATACAAATATCTTAACTAGTTATATAAATATTCAGATATATATGTATCAGCTAGTTATATAAATATTCAGATCTTGATGATTTTTAATTCTGTGAAATGAATTATATCGTCTGCAGATTAATTTCTGTCATAAAATAAGTATCTCGGTCGCTTGACGATTAAACATCCATCGGAAGCTCCTCTAACAAAAAAGCACCGATTTAAAAAAAAAATTCAAATTTCTTAATAAATATTTTTATTAATATCTCCTAAAGTTTTGATTCGATTTTAATAAAATTTGAAATGTCTCGACAAAATTCTGCAAAGATAATATATTTTAAATTGCAAACCATTTGGTTGGGTAGTTTTTGCGTTGTTATATGCGGACAGACAGACAGACGGACGGACAGACAGACAGACGGACGGACAGACGGACGGACCAAACGACGACTATAGGTGCTACGTATTTATATAATTACGAACGCACCTAAAAATGCATTTAGTTGGTGCTACCAATGGGCATATCTTAGAAACATAATTAGTTTAAAACCTATTCCATACTGTACAGCACGCCTTAAATTCATAAAAAAAAAATACGTGATACTACGATAGTTTATATATATATCATCAATCATTGTTTAAATTTCGTTCTACTGTTCTGGTTGATTATAGATTTTTACAAAATAAATTATTTTTTTACTTCATCAAGACAGCAACAGATGGCAGCAGGTACAATCTAGACAGTTGATATTTTTACTGTCTCCGATTTTCCTCTAAGTAAAATTCGGAAATAAATTCTAAATAATAGTTGAGAATTCATTTGAAATTAACGATATTACTCCTAATTAAAATGAGGAATCATCGTAGACGCTTTGGATTACGTACATGCTATTTTATTTTTAATAATTGCTAGTTTAAGTTTCTCTTGTTTCACTGCTCTCCCACTGACGGCCATACTGGAGGCGGAGCTGATCTAACACAATCTAGTCTGTTCGTTCATTGGTCTGAGCTCTGGAAACTACGGTTGTTGCCAAACGATAAGCTACAAATTCAGCCCTATTTCCGCCACGTAAGAGAAATATTAATATAGATTATATGTATAGTATATATTACATACAATATATATGCAAGGTGTCCCAAAACATTGACCTCGGTTTTTATTCCTTAAATATTGATAATAGACATATAAATTACAAATTTACGTAAAAAGATACACAATTTTATCAAATCGTTTAAAATTTTCACGGATTAAATTTGAAGAAATACAATAATTAAAGTTTTATACGGCCCCCGTACAAAAAAGTCCACAATGAGTAAAATGTGCCCCATACAATAATAAGGTCATGTACAAAATTTCGGCAATTTATCATAAAAAGTCGCAGACATATGTTTATATAAAGTTGGTGAAGGGTTAATCCTAAATTAAAATGTAAATGTTTACAGCTAGATTATGTAATCATTGATAGCTAGAGTATGCAATCATTGTTTTCTTTCATAATTTGTGTGCGGCCCCTGAAACACGGTTAACCGATATGATTTTCTCCTTTGCAAAACATCGAAAAGTGAATTAAGTTAGCATTTATGTATTTTCGTATCTCTGCAACTTTTTATGATATTTTTTTTAAATTTTGAACATGACCTTATTAGTGTATGGGGCACAAATTACTCATTGGGGATTTTTTTTTGTACGGGGGCTGTATAAAAATTTTAATTTTGTATTTCTTCAAATTTAATTCCCGGAAAATTTTAATTAATATCATAAAATCCTGTACCTTTTATTACGTAACTTTGTAATTTATGGTATATGTCTATGATCAATAATTAAGGAATAAAAGCCGAGGTTAATGTTTCGGGACACCCTGTATATTACATACATACACATATATATGTGTGTGTGTGCGTGCGTGTTTGCACGTGCGCGTGTGTATGTGTATCATGTCAAAAAATCCATATTTTCTTTATATTTCCAACATATATATTTAAAGATTGCAATTTTTATTAAACGTATAATACAATATTATTCTTAAAAATACAATTTTTTTTTATAATAAACTATAAATAAAAAAGTAAAACTGTCATTGACGACTTCTTTTTAATCTTAAAAATCAAACAAGGTTTTTGAACTTTTCATTTGATCTGCCAGTTGCATAAAACATTTTGAGTTTACGTAATAGTGTTTTTTTCAAACTCTTCTTATGAATTTTGAAGAGTTTTTCTTTCTCAATTTAAGGAAAAAATGTTTTGGTTTCAGAAGTTTTCAGCTGAGACTTCAATTTCAATAAAGAAAAAATATAAAGGAAAAATACATCAAGTTACTTTTTATGTAAAAAAAAAAAAAAAAAAAAAAAAAAAACATTATGCAACAAACATACAAATTTCGGATTTATATTTTTGAAAATAGTCTCTTTACTTATTGCATTTACATAATTAGCTTAAAAATACTAGGCATTTGTGCTTTAAACTTTTAAATTCGCCAAAATACAAACATTAATTATCTGTGCATTACTTGAACCTTTTTTAATTTAAGTTACAAGTGGAAACATAATAAGCTATAGGACCTGCTGTATATGTCAAGCAATTAATTAAAGAGTTTTCTCTGTACGAATTATTTTAAATAAAAAGATGACGAAAATTCAAAATTTTTCCGTACCCGTGTTTTGTGCTTCTACGTAACGTATTGAATTTCAATGTTATAATTTATTTATTAATTTTAAGAAGTTTTATTTTTGGAGTAACATGTAACGATTGCTAAAAACTCTAGAAAGAAGGACCTAAAAATTAAAAATCTGTACGTCTACGCTTAATATTAAGGCTTTGATTTTTTTTTTTTTTTTAATACAAACAAACTTCAACAAACATTTATTTTCTTTCTGAACAATATTAAATTTACAAATCTCAAAATTATGTGCATGAAAAGCTGTAAACTTTATCTTTCTATAATAAACTAATTATTATTTGTTAATCACAGTAATATTATTACCTGTATCCTTATAAATGTTCAATTAAAGTAATGTTACATTTTAATAGTTCTGAAAGCATTTTTTTTTAATCTTTAGAAACCTTTAAGAGAAGAACTGGTCAAAAACCTATGATACGAAAAGGTTTCTATTATTAAAAAAATCCCTGACGGCTCGGCCTACAAGCACAGGCAGATAAGACGCAGACCGTGGGGCGCCTGGTTGTTGGGAATTGCAGAAAAATTACCTTTTCGCCATGGTGCGGCATTTGGAGACGCACTCTTCGAAACCTAGATTTTATGCCTCTTGATTTTATGTATCAGTTTGGGAGAGATTTGTGCTGAATTATGGGAGTTATCGTGTCCATAAAAAAGTGACATAGATAGATAGATAGATAGATAAAGTTTTGAACTGGGGGTGGTTTTGGGTTCTGGGAGATCTGCAAAAATTTTTCAAAAATTCCAACTTAGGGGAGAATGTAAAAATGGGTGTTTTTCGAAATTTATCGACATCAAACGGTTGACTTTACAAACGTTTCCGTAATCCACTTACAAAATGTTTTTAAATTTTTCTATATACCTTAAAATTTCTCACTCCTTTTATTTCTCTTATCCCTTCCGTCCCGGCAACCCTCCCTTCTGTTGGTAAATTAAATCCCGGTGTATTTTGACATGAAGAAAAAAATTCATTTTCTCTTTAAAAATTAGTGATTTGTTTAATTTATATCTTAGCTAATAATCAGCGGATTTTTACGAAAATTACATTTTTGAATTCAGCAGTAAATTTTAAACAAGGATGCTTAAGTTTCAAATCGATAAATGCAATATTTTTAATAACTGTATAGAGCCTGATATATCCCAGTATCTGTGGTTTATTACTTTGAACTTAAAAATATTTGTCCCTTCCTGTCTCCTTATCAAATCATTTGTTACTATTGCGGTTTGATATTTTTTCAGCGCCATTTTCAGATAAAAAGATCGCGTTTTAGCGGTGTTTAATGAGTTTTTAATTAATAATTCGGCTAATTTTCAAAATATTAAAATTTGGATTCGCCGGTACACCAGGATAGGTTTTGGACTATCCTCACCTAAATTTTTAGACTTCTAGGTGAGCTAGATTTTCCTAGCCATCGCCGACAGACACTCAGACACACAGAGCAAAACTTTCTTTTATTAATATACATTTGATCAAATTTATTATTTATCCAAATCAGACAGAGTTATAGCAACTAAAAATGCTTGAATGATTTAATTTATATACATTTTTAGAGCCATTTCTAAAAAAAATAAGTTTTTCGTATGAGAATCTTGAAAACTATGACCTTTTGAAGTGCCTGCAGTTGTTCAAATAAATTAACAAGGTATAGTTTGTTAGTCAAAAGCAAACTGTCTGGAACTTGAATCATCACCCAGACAACTAAAAATATAAAATTAAATTAAAAAAAATTGTAATTACATAATCATTATTTCACAGTTACTTAGTTATTTGATGAACTAATATGTGATTAGTAATATACCTAGTATATGATTTTAAATATAACAATAAATAAGATGATCTGTAACTGTGAAATTTAAGAAAATAGAAAAATACAATGACAGATGATTTACAAATAAATGCGGATAATTAAGGTTGTTTACAGGTACCCGCAACATATAAAAGTAAAATTGTGATAAAACAATAAAAAACTCAAAACAAAGTGTCTGAAAGAATAGTTTTAAAATATACAGAATAAATTTCATATTGGTATATCATACATTTTTATTCCATAACTTGTAAGTCAATATTGAGCTCTATAAATCTGAGCATGACGGAAGTAATCGACCATGAAGGATAAGATTTAACTTTCTTATCGTATTCCACAAAACCATTTTCTTGCTCCGTCTCACGCATTTAGAGTGATTGACAACAACAATGCATCCCTCTAAATCTTTCACTTTATCTTAAGTGTTTGTAAATAATGCAGAAGGACTTTATTAGAAGATTTTTCTTCCTCAAATCTTTTTCTTTTTTGTGAAGATCTCAACTTAGCTCTTTTCTAAAGTGAAATTCCCAGTTCCCGGTTGACAGAGTATCCTGCAACTTTTTTGTTGTTGTTGAATTTTTTTTTCCTAAGGGGAACATGCAACTTTAGGAATAACTTTCGTCTATCGATCAAATTTTAATATACATGAATTATGAATGAAACGGAAATGATTTTTTTAAATCTTTTTGGGAAAGGACGAATTTGTTGGAAATTTTTAAATAACCTTCAAAGATACCTGTATAAATTTCTAATTCTGCAAAATTACAAAGCATTCATAGTTTTTCAGAAACCGTAACATGTATGAAATAAACTTGTGACGATTTTGCTAAAAATTAAACATTATTTATACGGCATAATTTAAATAGGATATTACCGGATACATCATAAACTAGTCGTTGGGAGCCACCGTAATACTTACCTATCATCGATATGCATAATATAAAATGTGACAATAAAACATGTGTAAACTATTTATAAAATGCATTGCAATTCGAATAAAATCGTGGCTTGATGCCGTCATAAACTTTAAATGCTCTATTACTGAACTGCGTAAGAGAAACTTCCTTATAACTCTACAAATGATAATCATATTAACTAACAGTTTACTGCGTCGGATTAAGCGTCTCATTTCCAATAAAAATATATCTTTGAATTGAAATTTGAATGAAATACAGGGTCATGAAAAATCTAAGGGTGTGGAAAATATAATTGCAAATATATCGGCAACTCATTATCCGATCGACTTCATTATTTATGCAAAAATTGTTTTTTTATTTTCTTTTATATTCACTCCTTAAAAAAACAATTTCAAAAATTTGAATATACCTTTTATCAGAACGAATATTTCGAGAGTCCGAAAAAAATAGTTCCAGATAATTGAGGTTACTGAAATTCAATAAACTTCTTCTCATTATTACATACTAAGTAAATGTCAAATTTCAAGTCTCTATCTCAATTTGTTCGGGAGATAGAGCGTTTACAGATATACTAGGGATGAGTTCGGACTCTCTTTTCGGAGCCCGGGCCCGCCCGAGCCCGACGATTTTAAATCCGAGCCCGATATCTAAAAAAGAAGGTATAATATTAAAAAACAATTAAAGCAATATCTCGTATTTAAGAAACGTCTTACATGAAAATAACTGTTAATCTACAGCACATAATTAAATTTTTATGGGAATTTACATTCAATCTATTCAAAAGAGAAGTTTGGTATGAAATAAAAATATACTTACTTAAAAGATTCTCATAATTTTCTCACCCAACAAGCAAACCTGATGGACACATTAATGAAGTGCGTTTTATGAATAAATTAATGCAATTTGCAGAAATTACTATTCCTATGCCGTTTTTCTATTTCCTATAATAGGTGTATTTCGTAAATTATAATTGATTCCTTAATTAAAACAATATTTCGTGTTCCTGAAAATCAGCTTAAATTTTAAATTTGGCACTGTTATCTGAAAGATCCTATGCTTTTATAGGCAAAGTGGAAACACTTTTCGATTGCTTTCTTATCGGAATAACAAATACATGACAATTATTATGACTTACGAATGGGAGTGACTTCGTAAATGTTCAGAGCAGAGCTTTAACATGAGCAGAGTTCATGATGAAACGATAAAGTTATTTTCATATGAAGATCCATTATGACTCGCACACAATAGAATACTACAAATTTCCAAATCTTAAGCTAGTGCTGACTAACTACAAACAAAAGAAAGTATTCACCTCGCTTTAGATATCTAAAAATAAATAAATAAATAAACGTTCCAATTGAAAAAATATCCTACTTTTACAAACGAAAATCGAAATTATTCGCGCCTTTTTCATTGGCGCACATAAATCTGCAAATATTGCAAATTTTCTTTTAAAGTACCATTTTAAAACTGGAAAAGAAAAATAAGATTTCTGCTTCCCCTGTTATTCATTCTGATTAAAATAGCATTAAAATGACTTAAAATGGAATACGTAATTTTTTAGGGAAAAAAAGTTATTGTTATTTTTTCTATATGAGAATAAATAAAATTGTCAGTTTCAGAAAGAATGAGCCCGAGCCCGCCCGGGCCCGAAGACTGATATAAAAATCGAGCCCGAGCCCGTGTCGGTCCCGGACTCGGGCTCGGGCTTTCGGGCTCGCGCTGACCCCGTCTCATCTCTAAACATACATACACACACACACACAGAGATAGACGGACGGCAAATTTGTTTTCTAAAAATTTATTTTCGGAATTTCCAGTGTCTGAAACGTGTAAATCCGTCACAACTTTTTTTCGATTTTTAAAAGGATTACAAGACTTACATTATACTACGTATGTTGCGTATGTAGTAAGAATATTTGCTTTTGCACAGTGATTTTCCAATTTTCATTTTTTTAACTCTAAATCAGATTATAAAGTAATTATTTACGTTTTGAGCTGTATGTAGAATGGTTGATTTATTGGTAAATAAGCGCAGTTCACTATGATAATATGGGATGATTAATTACTGTTAATTTATTTTTGTACCTAAACATGGAATTTACTGAAACTTATCACAATAATTCTACCCAATATTCAGCATATAAAATGCATTTTATTCACAAGAACTTATAAAAATTATTAACCGCATTAATTAACTATATTTTAAAAATTGTCCTTCTGGATGAATAGGAAAAGTAGATTGATTTCTTTACTTATTTTTATTTTTATATATTTTAGGGCCATACATCGGATTTAATAAAAAGTAAACATTCTGGTCTCACTCCGTTCCATTCGCTAGAGTGATGATAAAGTTAATTTGGAGGAAAACTTTAAATTTGGAATACCTGATGTAATTGAATGGATATGAGGAAATTATACAAAAAATGTTAAAATAATGTTGAAATCATAGTTTAAAAATCTCTCGTAGGTTATTTTTTAACCGACACCATACATTGAATGCCATCGAAAATTTGTAAGTCCCTGGAAACGAACTATAAGAGCAACATACTTGATTAATGAATTCATCCAAGATACATGCAAGATGAACACAGCATCCGAATTAGGTTTGAATTGTTCAGTATTTTGGACGTTATCATGATGACAAATTTTCCATGTTTTTTAAATATGTAGATATATATCTATATAAACGAAGTAAACGTAATACGTAGATTTCTAAGGAAATCAACTTAAAAGTGATAGCTAAAAAGTGGTAACTTAAAAGTAGAGATTATAGCTCTACTCATATCCTCAAAAAAATTTTATTTATTATTTAAAGCAAAATCCATAGTTTCATTTTTTCTGAATTCTGTTTTGTGCTATCCTTTCTTATATCTTAGACATGTCTCTCAGATCCTCCCTGTAATAATTCTTTTTTGTACTTGTCAAAAAGAAAGTAACGAAAAGCATAAACGAAACCAGACATAGAATAAAGTAAGAAAGATTTTTATTCGAGCAAAAATAAAAATAAAATAAAATAAAAATTAATAATTTTTTGAAGTAAACTATAAATGATTGCTTTAATGTATTTCATTACTATGTACGTTTAAACCACACCAATACTCATCGGAAAAATATTTATCGATATTTTATCGTGTTGTAATCGGAAATTGATAAGTTTCCGATATCACTGTGCCTTGCTCAGTGTGAGACATTTGCGACATTTCTCCAATATAAAATCATTGCATTACGAGAAATATCTCATCATTCTTCATTCATCATATCACTGGAAAATGAAAAATGGCCTTTTAAAATCCAATCAGCTTGTCCTATAGGGGTTAGACAAAAAATATTTGAATCATACAAATCTGGGATTCGCACACATTCTCAAGATGCGTATACTTATGGGATTTTTTTCATTTTACGTTGGTCTCGAATAGCTTAAAACTTTAATATATACTGGGTGTCCCAAAAACCCTTAACATATTTTCTAATTCAATAAAGTATCAAGCAATTGGCGTACGAGAGTGCGGTTTGGGCGAAAATGTTTCTTGAGATCTGAAATTTTGCTTAAGAAAATAAAAAAATAGTACCAAAAATTTCTCGTCGATGGCGCTGCTTCTGGAAAGTTATCGAATAAAATAAATGCCTTTATACATAACAAAGGCGAAAGACGCACAATACGTATGCACAGTTTTTGTCCAAACTATGACAACTCATATTCCAGAAATTAACAATACTTGTCTATGCATCCTCACTCGTCTAATCGAACTCAGGGGGCGAGTATTGTTAAGTAAATACATAAAAATACATAAAATTATTTTATTGAAGGACGTTTTACTCGCATGTGTCAACGCCTCTCAAGGGCGTAGTTTTATAGGTATCGACAATAAGCTCTAAAAGCTATTTCCTTTGTCTAATCAACGGTGAAATTGGTTGTAAAAAATTTTAATTTTAGCCCTTTTTAAAAGATTGGCAAACGCGGGTCATTTCGAGCCTCCCTATGACGATTTTTTTCTACTCTAAAAGTAACTGAATCTCTGTATTTCAACACAATCTTTTTAGAGCATCTAGGTACTCAAGATTTACGTTACCTGCAAGATTTTCGAAAAATTCGGATGGGCAGAAGAAAAATAAATTCTGAGAAATTTTCGAAAAAAAATAACGCGAAAAAGCGAGGTGTTTCAGCGTGATACACTTTCCTTCGACTCATGTTTTCAATACTAAATATGCATATTTTTATCACAAAATTTTAAAGAGAGCTTGGATAAAGTTATATTTATAACCGATTGAAATTTCAAAGAACTCGTAAAATGAGAACTATTTTTAACTGTTATGTTAAAAAAGCCGAGGCAAAAACAAATAAACAAAACAAAAAGAAGAAAACCTATTTCTTTTACAACTATATAATTTTTTTTCATGAAATTTTTACACGGGCTGTAAAACCGTTTTATTTATAACCGATAAATATTTCAAAGAGTTCGGACAACAAGAACTTTTATTTTTAAACTATCAAACGACCCGACGTGGAAAAAAATGTCTTCTTACGAGAGCTTTTATCAATAAATATCAATATTCTTTCTCGAATTTTTTATTTAAAATATATTTTCACACAAAATTGGGTTAAAGATATAAAATCACAAACATGATGTTTGTTTAAATTTATTATCACGAACCCGGGCAACGCCGGGCGGGTCAGCTAGTATATGTATATATATATATATATTCCTTTACAAATGTATATTCTTTAAAAAAATAATCTAAAAAAATAATTTTAGTCATTTTTAGCGATTAACACATCTTTTGAGAGAAAAACATTTTTGCAAACTTTTTTTTTTCATTTTTGAGTACTGAAAAGTTTTTTCTCGCCCACGGTTTGTTCAGTTCGTTCTTTATGTTCATTATAAGTCACATTACATACTTTGCTGCTTGTAAAGCGACAACTTCAATGTTAATCAAAGATTATTAAATTCAAGGAACAATATTATAAAACTTGGCCGTGTAAATAGTGAAACCGTAATAACCGTAGGTTTTGGTGTGTCCGGCCTTCTGTAGCTTAAGTTATTAAAATTTATGTATTAATAAATAGAGATAATTATATTGACCACATCTATTTATTAAATATCTATAAAGTGAGGCTGTACAGATACATTATTGAACACAGTAGTAATTAAAGTGCAACTCTGATATTTAATTAAAGCATAATGCATTGTAGGGTATGTCTATTGACAAATCTTAATGTATAACCATGCGTTCCCAATTTAAACATTAAATCATATTCGGAAACTTGTATAAAAAGGAATTCATTTACCTGGTATTCCGAATGTCAGCAGTGCAGACATCATCATCACTGGACAAAGTATCAAGGCAACAAAGCACCAGAGTCTGTAAGACGTGTTTTTGTCCCATGAAATAGACTAAAATTCGATTCTGTTTGTACTGACTTAATTATTTAACTTTTTAATATTAGAAGGTTTATCCTGTACGATTTCAACAATAGTTTTTGTATTTTCAGATTTATATGTCTTACACAAGCCCAAAGTTCGTAGTTTTGATGAAATATATGCAATTACTCCTTAATATTACTTTAATTATTTATATGAGCGCAATCGTGAAACAATTTCTTCTTTACATATATTATAAAACACATAAAAATATACAACATATGTAAAAATAAAATTGTTGCAAAGCTGCGCTCATAGTAAAATATTAAAAATAGAGTTAAGTAACTGCATTCCTTCACGTCACTAAGAGACTGTAGGTTGCAGCGGCGTGTTTAAATGTATTAAAATGAACGTAACTATTGCTAATAAGCATAAACATAGAATAGAGCAGGACTTCAAAGGAAATAGTGTTAATATCAAGTCGCAACTTTGTAATGCGTTGTAATCCGTGTTCAGCTGCAATCGAGACATACGTCTTCGAAGATATATAACGCATGGATTCAGTACAACAACGGTTATTCGCCGCCTATTAATTATTAGTATTGTCAGTGTAAAGTAGGAGCCTGTGTAGTGGGTTGTTGTGCACATATCGCAGCCGCTTTGTGGTATCTGGGATACCAAGGGCATGTGGCAGAAGACAATCCTCACACTGCTGACTACAAGTATTACGTTCTGGATGCTGCTACTTTTCATTGGTCAGAAAGTGAGCAGTCAGTCACAGAAGAGCCTGATCAATTAGTTTTGATAATATTTTACATGTTTTGTTCATCCCATAATGTTTAATTAATATTCCAATATCTTAAAATATTTAGTACCATGTCTACTTTATGTCATGTAATATCATGTTGTTATTAAATTTTTCAACTTGTGTACTCTATATTTATAATTTTTATGACCTACCGTAACACATACATAAATAAAAGCATCAAACTCTTTCGGGCCAAAAACGCCGCTTATGGACCCTGATCCTTTAGAATATTGCTTCAATTTTTGCACTTGACAAACTATCTTGGTTACCTAAAACATTTAGATATTTCTACTGCTTTCTGACACATTCCTGAATGCATTTTTGTTCATAAATGTACGAGATTGGCGGTGCTCGTATTCACAAACTATGAGATCGAATAGTTTTTTTCCCTCCATTTTTCAATAAAGGCAGCAGATTTTTTTAGAAAACGATGTCAAAGTTAGTGTTTTGAACAAAATTTAAGGACCTGACATTCCGATTAAGGTGGTGAGGAGACAAAAATCGCGTATAACTCAAAATATAATTTATTAAAATATGAACAAAAAAACTATTCGATTCCAAATCACTTCAAAAACAATGGTTTACAAATTACTATTGTCTACTTTATGTCATGTAATATCATGTTGTTATTAAATTTTTCAACTTGTGTACGCCATATTTATAATTTTTATGACCTACCGTAACACATACATAAATAAAAGCATCAAACTCTTTTGGGCCAAAAACGCCGCTTATGGACCCTGATCCTTTAGAATATTGCTTCAATTTTTGCACTTGACAAACTATCTTGGTTACCTAAAACATTTAGATATTTCTACTGCTTTCTGACACATTCCTGAATGCATTTTTGTTCATAGATGTATAAGATTGGCGGTGCTCATTTTAACAAACTATGAGATCGAATAGCTTTTTTCCTCCATTTTTCAATAAAGGCAGCATATTTTTTTAGGAAACGATGTCAAAGTTAGTGTTTTGAACAAAATTTAAGGGCTTGACATTCCGATTAAGGTGGTGAGGAGACAAAAATCGCGTATAACTCAAAATATAATTTATTAAAATATGAACAAAAAAACTATTCGATTCCAAATCACTTCAATAACACTGGTTTACAAATAACTATTGTCAAATTTATGTCATGTAATATCATGTTGTTATTAAATTTTTCAACTTGTGTACTCTATATTTATAATTTTTATGACCTACTGTAACACATACATAAATAAAAGCATCAAACTCTTTTGGGCCAAAAACGCCGCTTATGGACCCTGATCCTTTAGAATATTGCTTCAATTTTTGCACTTGACAAACTATCTTGGTTACCTAAAACATTTAGATATTTCTACTGCTTTCTGACACATTCCTGAATGCTTTTTTGTTCATAAATGTACGAGATTGGCGGTGCTCGTATTCACAAACTATGAGATCGAATAGTTTTTATTCCTCCATTTTTCAATAAAGGCAGCGGATTTTTTTAAAAAACGATGTCAAAGTTAGTGTTTTGAACAAAATTTAAGGACCTAACATTCCGATTAAGGTAGTGAGGAGACAAAAATCGCGTATAACTCAAAATATAATTTATTAAAATATGACCAAAAAACTATTCGATTCCAAATCACTTCAATAACACTGGTTTACAAATTACTATTGTCTACTTTATGTCATGTAATATCATGTTGTTATTAAATTTTTCAACTTGTGTACTCTATATTTATAATTTTTATGACCTACCGTAACACATACATAAATAAAAGCATCAAACTCTTTTGGGCCAAAAACGCCGCTTATGGACCCTGATCCTTTAGAATATTGCTTCAATTTTTGCACTTGACAAACTATCTTGGTTACCTAAAACATTTAGATATTTCTACTGCTTTCTGACACATTCCTGAATGCATTTTTGTTCATAAATGTACGAGATTGGCGGTGCTCGTATTCACAAACTATGAGATCGAATAGTTTTTTTTCCTCCATTTTTCAATAAAGGCAGCATATTTTTTTAGAAAACGATGTCAAAGTTAGTGTTTTGAACAAAATTTAAGGACCGATTAAGGTGGTGAGGAGACAAAAATCGCGTATAACTCAAAATATAATTTATTAAAATATGAACAAAAAAAACTATTCGATTCCAAATAACTTCAATAACACTGGTTTACAAATTTAAACATTTTTATATACTTTTGATGAAACACCTATTTTCTTATTATACTGCCTCTTACTAATGAAAGGCGGTATTTGAAAAAAATCTATCACGTCACATTTTTTAAATTTTTACGTTTTTCAATATTCACATTTTTAATTCTATAATATATCTATCACGTCACATTCAACGTACCCGCATTGTCAAATGGGATTCTATATTCTGTTTTCTTGTGTTTTTGTGAACTAAAGTGTTTTTTGTTTTGATAAAATGTCTAATAGAGAGTGTAAATAAAATTCTGATCGTTTTTGTTACGTTTGTGGACAATTTATATTCGAAAAAAAAGGAAGACCGATATCGGAATGTCTTAAAACAGCATATTTGCATTATCTTGGATTCTCAGTGTGTAATCAAGATAAAAAGTGGGTCCCACATGTTTTTTGTGATAGCTGTAGGCTTACTCTTATATGCTGGGCTTCGGGAGAAAATAAAGTATGTTCAATTTGGATCACCAATGCTGTGGAGAGAACCTTCAAATCACGATAATGACTGTTTTTTGTTTTGTTTTTTGACAAAAACTGCAGGCTTTAATTACAAAAATAAACATAAAATTCAATAACCTGACATTCCATCAGTCTCAAAACCGTTATCACATTTGGAAACTCTGCCACATCCCGTATGTCCAGGTATGTCAAGTGCGAGTTGCCAAGATAGTGACGTTATGGAGGATGAAAATGGTGACGAGTTCGTAATCGAAGACGATAAAACGCCACATAAATAAACCAAAATGAGTTGAATTACCTTGTGCGAGACTTGCAACTATCTAGATCTAAGGCAGAGATTCTTGCCTCTCGTCTACAGCAGTGAAACTTATTGACACCAAATACCAAAGTAATTTATTACCGAAATCGAAGTCAAATTTTTAGCAGTTATTTCACCAAAAAGGATGATTTTTGTTTTTGCCATGATATTCCCGGACTTTTTAATGAGGTGAATCAAAATTATGATCCAAATGAATGGCGTTTATTTATTGATTCATCTAAATATATCTTGAAAGCTGTATTTCTTCATAATGGTAATATAAAACCATCTTTACCAATTGGACATGCCGTAAACAGTAAAGAAACCTGTCAAACAATGTCTCTTTTAATGAAAATGATACAATATGGACAGCACAACTGGAAAATATGTGGCGATTTAAAAGTAGTTAGTATGTTACTGGGCTTACAGGGCAGGTATATCAAATATTCATGTTTTTGTGCCTGTGGGAAAGTCATTGATCCCACAGGCACAATGTGGGATTCTTTAGTTAAGAACAACATTACATCAAAATATATTGGCCTGTCTGAAATTAATTTAATCCAGGAAAATTGAATGTGAAATTTACAGCTTTAGTAGATCCCCAAAATATAATTTTGCCACCATTGCACATTAAATTGGGCCCAATAAAAAATTTCGTCAAAGCCATGGATAAAAACAATGCTGCTTTGAAATATTTACATAAAATTTTTCCAAGTATTTTAGACGCAAAATTAAAAGAGGGAATTTTTGTCGGTCCACAGATACGTAAACTGATGCAAGATAAGGACTTTGAAAAACTTTTATCTACCAATGAAAAAAATGCTTGGGATTCCTTTAAAACGGTCATCCATCGATTCTTAGGAAATCATAAAGAACACATACAAAAACATTGCTGTTTTATTAGAAAACTATCATGCAATGTGTGTGAACATGTCGCTAAAGATACATTTTTTGCATTCACACCTGGATTTTTTTTCCTGAAAACTTGGGAGTGACGAGCAGAGCAAGCGTTTTAACCAAGACCTTAAACTTTTTGAAGACGACACAAAGATTTTTGGAACGAAAGTATGTTAGGGGAGTACTGCTGGTCTATTTTAAGAGAAACAGATCAAGAAAATTATAAAAAGAAGAGTAAAATCAATCATTTCTAATTTTTTTCTTTTTATATTTCATGTTATTATTTTTTAAGTATTTAATAAATATTTTTTAAACTAGACGTGACAGATTTTTTACAATAATTTTCCCGTACTCAGTGCACAAGAATCTATGAAAAAATGCACATTTCGGCGAAAGTATATAAACCGTTTAAACCAGTGCAATAATTCTTGCCAGCGCTGTGCTTTTACGTTTAAAAATGAGTCCATAAATGTGTCAGAGAGTTTCGCGAAGGGATTTTGTTTTTCGAACAGCCTTTTAATTATTGTATAACTAAAAATATCTACGAAATGTCATAACATTAACTGATATATCTTAAAATTTATGAAATATGAAGTGTGACATATCTTAAAAATAAACAGGCTGAGATAAATGGAGTTAAAAGGTTAATTTTTCTTAGACAACCACAGGTGGTATATAACATAAAAATAATTATATCTTTTAAAAATATTATTGAATTTGCATGCGATTTGTGTCATTTTATTCTAAACATCCTTAGAAAATATTTTATACTAAAAAAAATAAAAAATGTGTTATTTTCCAGAATTTTATATCTCGGATCACCTTAACCAATTCGGGTACGATCTTTTTAGGGAGGGGTGAAGGGTGCGTAAAATTTTTCCTTTACGTTTAAAACATTACAAACAACTATTCCAAAAGACAAAAATTAAGGTTTTCTGAAATTTAACGAAATATCATTTATTGAAATATAACGACTATCGTTATTTTGTTAATATTACAGGAAATATATTACAACAGGATTAAATAACAGCTTTCCAGTATTTTTACTCTTTTATCATAAATTATTTGTTCGAACAAGTAGGATTTATTTTTGAATTTAAGGAATGTTTTAGGTTTGAAATAAAACTCTCAATCACGGTGTATGGAGATTTAAGCAAATTTGCTTTTGTTTTATTATTAAAAGCTGATACGTGAAGTGATAATAGTTAATATAAACACTCATACTATCGTTATTACACGCAGATAATAACAAAAGTAATTGTAATGGTTTTTCCTGTTAATAGGCTGCCAGACCCAAGAGGGTTAAAATATTATTCAGATCTGATAAATAATCCCAAAAGAAGAATTTATTCTTTTAAAAACATTTTTAAAATCCAAAAAACTTTTTTTCTTAGGTGAGATTTTTTGTTCTTTAGAGAGTCGTGGATTTTTTTTTTCTCTTACGCATGGATTATTTTTGTAGAAAGGAAAATAAATGATTCGGAATAAATTTCTTTTTATCAATGGTCTTTTTTAATAGATGAAATAGCTGCCGTAGCAACCCGATGCGTTGAATTTGTATCGCATGAGATCTTTTGACTTTGGGGAGAAAAGAAAATCTAATTTAATTCTACATTTGCGAAAGATTTATAATACATTAAAACTTCTATATCGGACACTCCCGAATAGCGGACACGTCTATTTAGCAGGCATTTTATTTCAAGCCCCAAAGCATATATATTTCTATGTTTTTATCTCTGACAAGCGGACACCTCGGAATATCGGACGATTTCCGCGCTTCCGTGGTGGACGCTATTCAGAGTTTATCTGTATTAATCTTATTGAATTTCTTATTGTAAACAAGAAATCCTGTTTATAATATAAATGATCTGAAAATTACATTTTGGAAGTTACGTGATTTTGTTGCAATTTTAGTAGATGCCTTTATGAGAAAATGACGACGTACAAAACGGGCAGTAAAATTCCACTGCTTGAAAGGATTTTAGATAAAAAATTGGAGAGCTAATCATTATTGCCAAGATAATGTTTATTTACTTGTCTAACTTGGGAAAATCCAATAGACTTGTTTGCGTGACAGCAATGCCTTTTTAGCAGCCTCCGTCGAGATGAGGACTGCACAGATACCGAGGGACTAGACAGCCCTTGAAGAATACAGCAGGGAACTCCACAAACAGTGTGCAACGCAAATAATAACCGGTAGTCACCGCAGAATCACCTTAGTAGAACCCGACGCTTTCTCCTACAACAAAAAGCGATTAGCGGACAGGTGAATGAACCACTCGGCCACGGAGGGTTTCTTTTCCAACATGTCTAAACGACTTCGTGCAGGACAGAGTACGGTCAACTACTGTATTGTGCATTGCTATAGTTTGGACAAAAACTTTTAATCTTACAAGGGGACCGCCAAACATGATGCGCACAGATTTTGATGATTTTAAAGTATGTTGTAGGGGTCATACCCCTAACTATTCAGGTCAAAGGTTTCCTTCAAATGGGCTTTAGTTTTCGAGAAATTTCGGGTTAAAGTTCAGTATGCATTTCAAATATCCATTAGTTCACAGTCTTGAACAAGAACTCCCTGGTGCAGAGCTATCGCTCGAGATGAGGGTTCTGTCCTCTCTAGTGACTTTTTTTAAATTTTTAATAAATTTTATATATTTGTCGCGTTATAAGTTTTATGCAGAATTATGAATTCTGCAGCTTTGAACTTATTGATATTTTCCTAATAAATTTTTCTTATATTTTCGAATTTTTCGTGAAAATTTATAGTTTTTGCGCAGTTTTTATTTTAATATTTCTGTTGACGAAAATCCAAACTAATTTATGTCTTTTTAAAACGATTATTGTTTACATATATATATATGTATTTACTTATATATTTATCGTATTTATAAAATAATGCATTTATTTTTATTTGCATTTTCTACTTAAAAAATTTTTAATGATTAAGAAAAAAATAACAAAATAATATATCCTTTTAATATTTGATTTGTTCTAAATATATTGAAATACGTTAACTGCTGAAATACTAAAATATTTATCATCACCGACATCGACATTTTTAGTTTATTAAATATGGAACTAATTGTGTGATACATATCGCAAAAATATTCTAAGCAAATTCCGTCTTAAAAATCGTCTTTAAATATATTCTTTACGTAAATTGTTTTAACAATATTGGAAGAATGTATAAATTAGCATATTATATATTCTTTAAATACTTAAATTGTGATAAATATATTTAAAAATGCATTAAAAGTTGAAAAAGAAATGATTTTAAACGTTATAATTGTCTGCAAAGGAAGCTAAACGTAATGAATAAAAAGAAAATTTTATTTATTCTGATATTACCGTAAAAGACATTGCAGACTATTTTTTTTTCAGATATTTTTTATATGTATTGTAATTTACAAACGATTTTTCATTTTTAGTTGAATTTTTCTGTATGGCATCGACTTGTTAGAATAATAAAAAAAATAACTGTAATATATTATTTTTTATTTGTGCAAATGAAAAATTATGTTGAGTTTGAACTTTACAGTTAAATGTATTTAAATAGCATAGAAAAAATATATATAACAGGCTAAAATTTGGATGTAAGCGTTACTCTTTAATATTTTATTACTTCTTTCAAGGTATGCTGTTGGAATTACGTAATCATACATACCTTTAGAAGATTTGAGATAAAAAATATTTTGCATAAATTATAAAAAATGATAAATTTTCATTTAAAATTTCATGAAGTTAAAAAAAAAGTATTATTTAGAACAGTTATTAAAATATAAAGGGTAAATAATAAAAAAATTAAACAAAATCTAGACATAAATTAGTTTGGAATTTCGTCAATAGAAATATTAATTTCAAAACTTCAAAAAAAAAACTATAAATTTTCACGAAAAATTCGAAAATGTAAATGGAATTTATTAGGAAAATATCAAAAAGTTCAAAGCTGCAGAATTCATAATTCTGCATAAAACTTATAACGCGACAAATATATAAAATTTATTA
Source organism: Maratus michaelseni (assembly GCA_963931845.1). Classification (NCBI taxonomy): domain Eukaryota; kingdom Metazoa; phylum Arthropoda; class Arachnida; order Araneae; family Salticidae; genus Maratus; species Maratus michaelseni. Next base: position 104,198,852 of record OZ007588.1, on the reverse strand, counting down.
AAAAAGTTAAAAAGTCACTAGAGAGCACAAAACCATCTTCTCCCGCTCTCGAATCTCGAGCGATAGCGATGCACCTCGGAGCTCTTGTTCAAGAGTGCAAACTAATGGGTATTTGAAATGCATATTGAACTTTAACCCGAAATTTCTCGAAAACTAAAGCCCATTTGAAGGAAACCTTTGACCTGAATAGTTAGGGGTATGACCCCTACAACATACTTTTAAATCATCAAAATCTGTGCGCATCATGTTTGGCGGTCCCGTTGTTAGTTTATTCCAAGGAAGACGTTTGTTCAGACTCCTTGCTCAACCCGTGTCCATTTACTTACATTTTAAACAAATTCGAAAAATAATATTTCATACGAATCAATAATATTTAAATCGTTTAGCTTTTTTATAATAATTTTAGTTAATATGGAAGTAAGTCATGTGAACATTCTTCACATTACATTCTTTTAAGGAATGTAAACTAAAAACCATTAAATATATTTATTCAAACAAAACAAAAATAAAGATACTTGTTCACCATAGCAGACAATATCCCGTTAGTTACCTCTTTCTTTCTTTTTTTCCCACAAAAGTGGAATAATTTAAGTGCCATGTTTATAAGAACTTCGTTAAAAGTTACAAAAAAATCATATCTAGGAAACTAATTCAAAATTTTAAATTCACAGAACTTATATGGCATGTATGTGGATAACTGGTGTTAATTTCATTTCTCTGCCTTCTATCTTTTACAAGGTATATTCATGAAATACAAACAGACACAATAGATTTTGAATCAAGCGAAAAATTCCACGCAAAAAGTTTAGAAGCGAATTATTTCTCGACTTCGATGATACGTATCGAATTCCGAAAATTTACGAGAAAACCTGCTGTCTTGGATAGCATATATTCATGAAATAAATGTCTTTTGACAATATACATAAAGTAAAAATGTAAAATATATGTTGTAACGAATATTTTTATAGTCAAACTAAACAGAACATTGTTTCAAGGAAAACATCTAAATTATAGTACGAACCATTGTTTTCGAATAATTACTTTACAGCCATTTATTTATTTTAAATCAAATTTTAAAATGAACCCAAAATGAATGTTTAATCATATTTTAATTAATATGTACTTTTCAGCAACACGACAATTGATACTATATTTCTATATATATACTCATGGATACTATATTTATCGACATCATGTTTTACTGTAATAAGGCCATCTTGATACTACTTGATATTTATGAGATCTCTGGTTGTAATCAGAAATTGGTAAGTTTCTGATATCCTTGTGCTATGCCCTGATCATTGAGCCATTTGCGACATTTTTCCGATGAGAAATCATTGCTTTTTGAGAAACATCTCATCATTCGTTATTCATCATATCACTGGAAAACGATGAATGGCCTATTAAAAGCCAATCACTTTTTCTTATTTTAATTTGAATTTTACAAATCTGGTATCGGTACAAATAATAAATAAATAAAAGGGGATACTTGAATACTTTCCTCTCAAAAATATTTTTTTATATTTGATAAATGATTACAAGAGAAGAATTTGTCTTTAAAAAAATATTTTTCGTAAATCCAAAATTCTCATATTTTTCTTGAATAGAAATTCATTTTTCTCAGAAAACCATGGATTTCTTTTTCTTACACATGAGTTGCTGTAGAAAGGAAAATAAATGATTCGGAATGGATTTTTATCTTTATCAATGTTTTTTGGAAAGGTTGATCTCTGTATCAAATGAAAGTCGCCACTGAAAAAAGGGCGTAATGAAAAAAATAACAGAAATTTATAAAAGGAAAACTATGCAAAATATTTATAAAAATAGAGTAAAACTTGCTAAGACGGTACTGCTAGGAAATGTAAAAAATCCGATTTAGACAGCTTTCCATCTTTATGTTTTTTTTTTCTTTTTTCGCCTTAATGTCTTTTTAACAAAAATAATTTTTTAATCATAAAAACATTTTTTTTCTAGTTGCTTATTCTTAAAGGAATCGCGGATATTATTACTTATACATGGCTTTTAACACTTTTCAACACAGTTGAAATGTGTTGGCTCGGTCGTCTCACTGTGGGGTATTTCTCAGATCTGTCTGGCCAAAAGTCGATTCCGTAAATTACAACATTATGAACGAAAAAATGGTTCATGATAAAGATGAAGCGACGATCAATTTCATACCATTTTTTCCTCCTATAAACAAACAATGATCTTTATACAATAATTAAGTGTACACTTAATTATTGTGAATTATTTTTTATTTATATTTTGAGTTCAATTTTTTTCTATAGCCATCAAATATCAAAATAATGATTTGGAGACAACAGCTATTTAAGATCATACAGCGGCAAAAAATACCAAACATACATACAAAAATTACACTTTCTTGAAAATTACTTTTTACTTACCCATCATATGTAGTATAGGGTAAGTCTTGTAATCGTTTTGAAAATCGAAAACAAAAATTTTGACTGATTTACACGTTTCAGACACTGGAGATTTTGAAAAACATATTTTTAGAAAAATGCCGCCCGTCTGTCTGTGTGTCTGTAAACGCTCTAATCCCAGAACAAATTGAGATAGAGACTTGAAATTTCGTATGTACTTAGAATGTAATAATGGAAAGAATCTTATTGAATTTCAGTAACCCTGATTATCCGGAACTATTTTTTTCGGACTCTCAAAATATTCGTTCTGATAAAAGATGTATAAAAATTTCCGAAATTGTTTATTTTAAGGAGTGAATATAAAAGAGAATAAAAAAACATAAATTTTGCATAAAGAATGAAGTCGATCGGATAATGAGTTGCCGAGATATTTGTAATCCTATTTTCCACACTCTTCGATTTTTCATGACCCTGTATTTCATTTAAATTTCAATTCAATGATATATTTTAATTGGAAATGAAGCGCTTAATCCGACGCAGTAAACCGTTAGTTAATATGATTATCAATTTTGGAGTTATAAGGATGTTTCTTTTACGCAATTCAGTCATAGAACATTTAAAGTTTATGACGTCATCAAGCCAGGATTTTATTCGAATTGCAATGCATTTTATAAATAGTTTACACATGTTTTATTTTCATATTTTATATTATGCATTTCCATGATTGGTAAGTATTACGGTGGCCCCCAACGACTAGTTTCATAATGAACGATGGTATTTTTATGAGGATGAAAATAAGTTTCAAACGCTATTTCCCTTATTTAAATTCCGAAGTGAGGAGTATAGGATTTTCTACCCAAAAAAGCAAACAAATCGGTAAATAAGAATAATGTTTGGAATTATGGAACTGTTAAGATTCCAAGAAATGGTAATCGACTGAAAAAGCTTCCATAGAATTAGGTGAAAGATCCAATAAAAACAAAAATGAAAGCCTAATAAATTCGATAAATGTTGAGGTTTTCAAGTGTGCTCATGTGCTTAAGTTAAAAAGAAAGGTGCTAAACCACGAGGGAAAGAAAAAAAATGTTCACCAAAGTCACCATAAAGGATAAAAAAAGGCATTTATCATAATTCAAGTAAAGACATCAAATATCACTCACGCAAACGTTATTATTACTTATCGATGCCAATCTGTCCAGAAACTGTTATAAAAATATACGAAAAGAATAAAAGAAACTTATACTTCCCTAAAAAACTTACAATGAACAAAAAGTAGACTTCTACCCAGACAAATAGTTATACAGAAACTTATCCGGAAAATAATATCCAAAATTTTCTTCATCTTACAGTGACACGGTTATTAACTCTTTGCAGTCCTCATATTTTAAAGTCATATGACGGATGTCCCTCCAGTGGCCTAACAGGAAGGCAAAGAATTAATTTATTTGCATGAATTTTTAGAAAATTGAAGTTAGAAAGAAAAGCGTGCTTTAATTCTTAATTGCAAATGAGTTTTTAATGAATCCCAACAAGTATTAACTTTATTTTTATATTGTTATTCATTTTTATTTAACAAATATAAGCATAAAATTGTAAAACACGATTCACCTTTAAAAAAATATATTTTTTTGATAAAGAAAAAAGATATTTATGGATTTATTATTTCAATTACATTAGCTTAACTCAAAAAATAAAATAATTTTCGCCGTCCAAATTCTACAAATGTCCCACTGTGTGTGTGTCTGCCCGCGTTGTAACGCACGTAAATATACTGGGATTGCCATGTAATTGAGATTTAACATAGCATGTTTAGAATTGAGGATGAAATGTGTAACATTAAAAATTCATTTACAGGGCACTCAAAAGTATTTCGTTAGATTAAGACCAATGGGGATAAATAGTTTGCAGTGTATTTTAAAGTTGTTACGCTATTTGATATAAATTGAAATTTATATACATTACTGAAATACATTAGAAGATGCTTACTATAGAATAGGGTGTTCATAGCATTTATCGTTCATCTACACGGACACACAAAAGAATTCAATTACAGTACTGTCTTTGAACAATAATTGCTGGAAGTGATGTTTTAAAATGTGGTATGATTTTTTTAATTTAACTATTTTTTTTAATTACTCGATGTGTATAAAGTTTATAGGTTATGTATAGGACTGCATAAAAAAATTCGAGTACATTTCTGTTTATTGAAGAAAATCGCTAAAAGGAATTTTTCAATTTTGTTATGTGTTCCCTAACTGAACTAAATTTTGCATACTATGTAGTATATATACATCATATACAGCGCTGCACAAAAAAAAAAAAAAAAAAAAAAAAAAAAAAATCAGACAATTTTCCGACAGCAGCTGGGAATTGCTGGAATTTTTCATATGTGTTATTCGTTTTCCAAGTTGTTCACTTTGACATCATATTTAACCTTATTAAACAGAGAGGTTTTGTTACATTATTATTCTCAATATGTTGGAAGGTGTTTCATAATCTATGCTTAAAGTATGAGTTTTCTTCCATGTTAACAGTTTCTGTGCGGTCTGCCTGTTCTATAACTGTCGTAAATGTATTCGTATTTCTAATTCCTAATTTCGGATATGGAAACTGATTTTTACTTTTTTATGAATCTATTTTTTTACATTATTAAATATTAAGTTTTCGTTATAGTATTATAGAAATGCTGGAAAGTGATTCATAATCTAAGTGTGACGCATAATTTTTTCTTTTTTAATCGTTTTATTAAAATTTTCAACATAAAAAACAAAAATGTAAATTTGTATTTTTGACATAATATGCGCTTTAATTGTTTGCTTAGAAATTTCTGTAGTGCTTAAAAATAGTTTTTTTCTTTAATTTTACCTCATCATGAAAATAAAATGAACGCAAGTCAAACATTACATAATAAATGTAAATATTACTCCTTATTTTTACTATGTAAAACAGCAGAAAATACCACAACATTTCTTAATAGATTTCTTTTTGCAGTGATATGAAGTATTATCTCAATATATAAATCCTACACAAACAAATTTCCATTCGTTAATAATGCACTCGTCCTTAACTGAAGAGAAATATGATACCTTTTAGAACTAATCAGTGAAAGTATGAAAATTAAATGGCCATTTAAATATTTATAACCTCTTCTAGCTTAATTTAAAATCAGCCCAAAATTTATGTATGTCAAAGATGAAAGTATATATTTTAGACTAAAAATAAACTTCCCAAGAAACGTTGAATAATTCATAGCATTTTGATGTACTCGAAGCCTATCAGTCTTTAATTACACTATTTATTTCCTTTTACAAATTAGGATGCTGTGTAACCTAGGCTATTTAACTATTCACTTAAGCATAAGCTTGTGAATAATGAATTCCATGTAAATTTGTTCTTCTTAACATAGTTTCTAATAACATTCTTTGAATATTAATTACCTCACTTTATTAGATACTTGAACATCCTTAGCGAAAAAATCTTTGATAACTGATTTAATATTCTTATTAAATTAAAATATGAATGGCTTTCTCTGTAAATTTTTGAATATTTAGAATATTTCATACCATCAATTTCTTCATATATTTTTTTTTTACAAATATATTCTTTCAAATACAAAATGGCTTTATTTTAGAAAATATTTCCAAAATAAAGCTGTATATTTTGTATGATCTAACAATGATGATAAAAAACGAATGAAAAGGAAGTGAATGCTAACTACTGAACTGTGGGTTATTAAATTTCTGCTAATTAAAATATATTTATATTAAACGGAATAATTCAAAAAGTATGTGACAAATATTTTAATATGTTGTTATAGCTAAATTAGGCAATATTTCGGAAAGCAGTTGATATTTGTGAAACACGCTTGGTTGGTTTGTGATGTTACTGTCATCTTTCGCACACAAGAGCTAAATGGATTTCCATTTAACCCATTTTCGGCCAAGCATAGAAATTTTGTAAAATGTGGTATTATTTGCATAGAAATTTGCTTAAATTACATTCATTAAGACATCAAAAAAGTTTCGTGCATGAAAAATAATATTTTATTTAATTTGACGTTACCATTATTAATTTATTATTATTAATTTATTATTAAATTTAAACAAAAAAGTTTTAAAATTTCTTATGGCATTTGTTTTATTTTTATTTTATTTACAGAACTTGCAACTTTACTCCATTATAAAAACATATGATTAATCTCAAGTGGAATAATTATACATTTTCAAAAAGTCGAATTGGTCAATAACCGTTTCAAGTAAAAAACCAGCGTATTTTGAAAATTTCTCAACAGAAAGTGATTACTTCAATTGAATTACTAATATTTTATAGATGTCTTTAGAACCCTTAAAAATAGCAGAAAAATAAAATTAGCAAAAAATATACGTCACAGTGTTAATTAAAAAATATTTATTGAAATGGTGCGTTTACGCACCTTTGGCCGAAAATGGGTTAAAGTGGAGTCTGACAAATTACTAGCATCTATAACTGAATCCAGATTCCAAACTATACCCCTTGAGAAGTAGCCTGCTCCCTAGATAAACCGGCGACTGATGGGAATTTGTAGTGTTTAAAAAACATTTTAATGATATTTGGTGGCAGTGGTTGGGTGTAGTGCGGTACAATTAGCGAAACCACAGTAGTCGTTACGTTTTCCAGAAGTTTGTAGTGCAACTCTCTACATTTTGAAAAATTTAATGTAGCGAGAAGCACGATACCAAAAATCAGTAGTTTGTACAAAAAATTAGTAGTCGAGTATAGATGGTACTTTTAACGCTACTTCAGGAGAGAAACAAATTTTCAATATTCAAATCATGTGATCGTAACTTGCTTTTTGAGTTCTGCGCAACAATTTGCAAATGTTAGGGACAAATTATTGTAGATATAGTAAATAAAATTTATTCAGTTTATGGTTAAGAATAAATATGTTATGTGCAATAATAGCCTTCATTATACCGCTGTTCATATATATATATATATAATTCTTTTCATGTGCCCCCCTCCTTAATCCTTTGAATACTGAAGTCTAAAACCGCAATAGCATTCAAAATACGGCAAACGCCTGAACGCTGGAATATTGCTGCGATATTTTTTTCTTAACCTTTTTTCTGCCTGCCTACTTGTCAGCAGCCCAATAAGAAGACAGCTATCCTTCCTAAGATCACCTTTGCAAAAGGCTAACCCTGCAAAAGGGTGCTGTACTAAAGTACCTCACCGGGTGATTGCAATAATCCCCTCACTTAATCTGCGACAATAGTTAGATATTTCCAAGGAGGAGAAAGTGGAACACCTGTTTCTCAGACTCTCGGTTGGTTTGGAAGTAGTTTACTTGACTGGGCGTCGGGCGGTTTAGTAGCGAAAGGGTTAAAAAAATATAGTTAAACCGAATTTTTATGTAACTATATATAAATGTTTATTGTCTTACATATCTCTCTGAATTTCGCTAAGGAAGTTGTAATGTGTGTACAAACTAACATTTTGGAGACTAACACAAGACATTTTCTTGCATGTAATCTTTCTTAATTTTTTAATACCCTCGGTTATATCGCATTTGATTCTACATTGGTAATCGCGGTATAACGAAGGACCACTCTACTAATTTTAATCTGAGCCCACAATTTCGAGTGTAGGTTGAATACTTGACAAAATTTGACAATACTTGACAAAATTGAAAAGTAGCAAAGTACTTACTACTTTTGAAAAGTAGTTTGTAGTCGCTACTTAAACAATAGTTATAGTTGACTACATTTTTAATGAAGTAGTTTTAGTTGTGGTTCGCTACAGACAAAAGTAGCTTTTTCCAACCACTGTTTGATGAAAACAGTATTAAAAGTTTCGCTATTAAGACGTGTCATGTTTGTGCATGTTGTTGTAATTAGTTTGTTTTAAGTACGTAAAGATTTCATATTGTATATCGCAATATCCAACTTGCTCTAAAGTTCTCAGTTCAAATGAAATATTGTTTACTATGATTTGCTTTTTTACAATATTCATTTCCTTATTAGAATCATTAATGAAAGTCTTTATTACCGTTTTTTACGGTCATCGCCTTAAGTGACATCGTGGCATATTTTGAATAACATATTCAATTTTGCACCGCTTGTAACAAAATATTTCTTCATACATTACCCATAGCTGATAATGAATGTCATAATGAACGGTTTATCTAACCTAGTGTAGCCAAGTGCACTGTCACAAAAGAGCGGGACAGGGAGGTAAAAAAGCAGGACAGCTACTTCTAAATCGGGACATGAAAATACAGTAAGTCCTATGAAAGCGAGACTTGTCTATAACGGAATCTTGCCTTAAACGGAAATTTCCATGCTGTTGGCTAAAAGAAATACATATCATTATACAGTACCGCTCAAACGAATTGAACACTGAATGAAAAACAGCAAATTTCTATTAATACAGAATTTACTATAAAGAGTGCAGACTTAGTTTATTTTAGCAGTTGATATGTCCTATATTGTTTTTTATTACATCCTTACAATGTTTAAGTATTGATTCAACAGGTTTTCTCATTTTCTTTTCAGTTCATCGTCATGGAACCATATCTTGATTATTGAAGAAACAATAGACGTTTTTGTTGTACAGTCTTCATTGGCAAGTTTTTTATTACAAACTGAACAGAGATCTTCAATCGGGTTTAAATCTGCTGAGTATATACCACTGAAGTATACATACTGAATTATATACCACTTTGAACGAAGACGTTTTTACATTTTTAGATGCATGGCCAGGTGCAGTATCTTGCTGGAAATCCCGTCGCCGCGCCGGCTAGAAACTAATTTTCATCCAAAACATCTTCCAAAGAAAATGTTCTGTGGCTGTATGACCTTGCATAGACCAGGACCATTAGTTCCAGTAGAAGGGATGATGAATTCTGATAAGTACATATGTTTACTCCAGAGAAAAGTGGTTCGACTCTTACAAAAAATGTAAAACCTTTATCGCTCAAAGTGGTATAAATGTTCTTTAAAGGCCTGGTAATTCACCCGATCGAAAATCACTAGTCAATTTGTAAGCAAAATGTTCAAAATCAGACTGTACAACAGAAACGTCTATGATTTCTTCAGTAATGAAGATATGGTTTCATGATGATGATCCGAAACATAACTAGTTGAATCAATGCCTAAACGTTGTCAGGAAGTAATAAAAAACAAGGGAAGACATATCAAGTATTAAAATAAACTAAGATTTTACTCGTTGTAACAAATTGTGTCTTAAGAGAAATCTGCTGTTTGTCATTGAGTGCTCCAATTCATTTGAGCGGTACTGTACCTGTTAGGACGCAATCTTTTTTCTGGTTACTTGAGAATCTTAATAGGGTTTTACAATACAGTAAAATCAAGTAAAAGAGGAATTTGAAAGACAATCCCTTTTACGAAAAGTTTCGGAACTGAACAATTATAGTTGTATGGTATTCCTTCTACAGGGACCATGAAATTTTTACGCTTAAGACACGATTCCATTAGAACCTGTAAAAACAGAATTTCTAGGGAATGTAAAAACATTTCGTTCTAGACTGGTTTCCTCCTGAAAAGGTAGATTTATACGATATTCCTTTCGGGGGAACCATAGAAAATTCTCCATTATACATAGGTTTTTTTTCACACGTTTTACTGTATTAAGTTCTACTAGATGCAGACTAACAGACTAACTGGCACTAAAAGAAATTTAAATGAATTTGTGGCATGAAAAATTGGGAATTTTGGCGTCTCTCACACTGGTGCCGACGAACGGGTCTTGATACACCTAAAAACCAGGACCTCCTGTCGGGACACCTAATTTAACTAAGTCATATATATAAGATTTAAGTGTTTCAAAACATAACTCTGGAACGGTCGCGTGATAAAAATTGCTCTATTACTATTAATGCGTCTATTATATTCAATCAGATTTTAACACACTTTTAAATATCAAGACACCATTTAAATGTCTCAATGTATGTCGTTGCAAAACTTTGATTATATCAAGCTTCAGAAAACACGGTGAAAACATGTGGCTGTGTCTGTAAGACCTACAGAGAGCGTTCCAGGATTAACCCTTTGTTCTTTCAACTATGCCCTGTCGTGAATGTTATGACAAACGTGATATTTATTACGCTCTCGTATCCCATTTGGTGCCGAAATTAAAATTAAATTTTTACTATTGATATGTCTGATTGTTCATCTAACTTATCTCATATTACTATTATTAAATGTTTTGCATTTGTGATTTCGAAATAATAATGCTGCGAATAAAATGTAAGATAACTGCCAACTAGTGCAAATAATATAGAGTGCGACCGCTGTAATGTTTAAAACATAATGCATAACCACCTTTGTGACTTATTAATATGATTTTAACAACTAATACTTAAAATAAAATAGTGAAAGTGAATTTAAAAATATATTATGAATAAAATGAAATATTATCAAACATTTCAGATGAAGTAATGAAAAGTTTTTCTATATTTCTCAGATCTACTTAAGTATAATATTCACTAACTATATCAAAGAATGGAAATGATGTGAATTTTTGAAGTAAACACTAATTCCAAATGATGTGCTTTGAACGTCACTTTATGTAGCTGCTTTTCTATAGTCTAAAATGGCAAATATTAATTTTAAAATCTTTAGTTTTTTATTTTAGCTACGTTTTCTTAGCAGAGAAAAAGATTGTTTACCTCTTCTTTATTCATGTACCCAAATGTATTCAATTTTTAATGCTTTTCTTAGTTAGAAACCTTACAGTGAAATCTGCATTATTTCTACACTTTTTGATTTATAGCTCAAAAAAAAGCACTTACTAAAATATAAATCACAATCTTTTTTTAAAAAGGAATTGCTGTCAAAAGCTAAAGTTTGAAAGCATTTTCTCTAATTCTCGTACTTTTGAGTATAATGCATGAAAGATATGCCACTTAAACTTTATCCTGTTCTTTTTCTTATTTTCTAACACTTATAATGTTTTTCACTATACAAAATTATAACATTGTAATAATAAGGACTTATTTATGTATTCATGAAAAATAGAGCATTATTTTATCACTTCAAACGATATTATAGTATGCTTTTTGTTTCAATTTCTTTTAAAAAACTATTTTTTTAATATGTAAGATTTGTTATATGAAACTAATGTAACAGTAAGTAGTTTGCAACAAATCGAATGTTACAACTGAAAGGGAATTAAAACTTTTTTTGTATTTTTTTTGTTATTTCTTAACGTCTTTCATTTCTTTTTATAAACATTTTACTTACCCATCATACGTAATATAGGGTAAGTCTGGTAATCGTTTAGAAAATCGAAAAAAAAATTTTTTTGACGGATTTGCACGTTTCAGATACTGGAGATTCCGAAAAACATATTTTTAGAAAAAAAAATTGCCGTCCGTCTGTGTGTGTGCGTCTGTAAACGCTCTATCTCCCGAACAAATTGAGATAGAGACTTGAAGTTTGGTATGTACTTAGTATGTAATAGTTGGAAGAAGCTTATTGAATTTCAATAACCTCGATTATCTGGAACTATTTTTTCAGACTCTCTAAATATTCGTTCTGATAAAAGGTGTATAAAAAATTTCAAAATTGTTTATTTTAAGGAGTGAATATAAAAGACAATACGAAAACATAAATTTTGCATAAAGAATGAAGTCGATCCGATAATGAGTTGCCGAGATATTTGTAATCCTATTTACCACACTCTTCGATTTTTTCTGACCCTGTATTTCATTCAAATTTCAATTCAAAGATATATTTTAATTGGAAATAAGACGCTTAATCCCACGCAGTAAACCATTAGTTAATATGTTTATCAATTTTGGAGTTATAAGGATGTTTCTTTTACGGAATTCAGTAATAGAGCATTTAAGGTTTATGACGTCATCAAGCCACGATTATATTCGAATTGCAATGCATTTTATAAATAGTTTACACATATTTTATTTTCATATTTTATAGTATGCATATCTATGATGGGTAAGTATTACGGTGGCCCCCAACGACTAATTTATTAAAAGAAAAATCTCTATGCCAGAATAAACGATACTCAAAATTGAAATCGCAAAACGAAGCGGAAAATGGTGTAAAGTTTATTAATTTTTAGCAAGCATTGTAGTTACGATGTGCGAATAATAAAATCTTCAAGCCATTCACTAGTCACTGAAATGTGGGAGTACCTTAAATTGACAAAGCCTAATACTAAACTATTTTTTAAGTTATATTGCATTTTCCGAAGTTAATTTAAGACTTGTGACTTGATTTTGTAACCTGTGATGCACATTGATATGAACATTAAACTCAGCTATAGTGAACGAAGAACACAAAGTTTATGAACTTTGCAGACATTGGAGTTAAGATGCGTAAATAACATTTTCAAGCCATTCACTAGTCAGTGAGATGTGTAAAGACCATAATTAGAAAAAGAGCCACAAGCAATTTTCACTTACATTGCATTTTCCGAAGTTAATTTAAGACATGTGACTTAATTTTGTAATCTCTGATGCACATTGCTATGAACATTATCATCAGCAGGGCTTTACAAATTTTATAAAATATGGTAGCCAACCAAACATTTTAGTCGCCAGTAAAAAAAAAAAACCCTTAACCCTTCCCCTGACACTGATTTTCAAAACGAACAACAGTTTTTTACGATTTAATTGAGAAAAAATGATAATAAGCATATTTTTAGGATTATTAGTTACATACTTTGGAATTATTACGTAATTTAGAAAGATAATATAAACCCAGTTTTCTAATGAAATTTATCAACACTACTTATCTGTGAAAAAAAAAGAGATATTCTGTAAAAGTTGGATTAACCGACATGTTCGGAAAATGCTGATTGCCGAAGACTTCCAATGTCCGGATAGGAGTGCTATCAAAATCTATATCTGATGAGGGGGGCATCGATAAAATAGTGAAACAGAAAAACAATTTTTATCTATTTTCCTGTCGAAGTCAGTCAAATAATTCTGTTTTTTATTATTTTAATTTTTTTATTATTTAAATATCTTTTGCATTTGCTGAACTTACTTTTACCAAATTAAAAATGCCTAAAAAGAGAAAAAAAAATGCCGTTTGTGTTCTAGGATCAACTACTTAGGTCAATTTTTCTGCAAAAAGTTTTGATAATAATAATTAAAAAAACACTAAATTAAATAACTTTGTGGCCAGATAGAAAAACGTGGTCGCCAGTAGTGACCTGGCGACCGCATTTGTCAATCCCTGATCATCAGCTATCGTGAACGAAGAACGCCAATAATCTCATTTCAGATATATTAAGTTAAACGTTCAATAAGTCACTACGCATTTCGGTTCAAACTTAAACGCTGCTTAACAGTGAGTATCTAAACGGTTGCTAGAAGAATGTGAATTCGGATGACAGCATTAGCTGAAAGGATATTAAATCTTATCACGGCTAATTGTATTGCAATTGTATTAGAAGAAAGGCATGTAATGATGTATTCTGCTTCGTATAAATTCCCAGGTTACTTACTACACTATAAAGGTGCCACAATGTCGTTAACAGAAAATTCTTCAACGATGCAAAACAGAAGTATATTGGTATATGCTCTTTTGTACCTGCGGCTAGAGTTGCAAAACCCCCCGGATTATATAACAAGGTGTGCGATACTCATTGCAACTGTAACTGCAACTCCATTTCGAAAGTGTTTCTTAATAATTCTATAGCGTCTAGAATAGTGCATCACTCCTCTATTTTAGACGTATATGATGCAGGGATTACATCATGACTGCCTTCGGAAATTGAAAGGCGAAGCTTGAGAAACACATTTAATCAAAATTTCTCAATATTTAAAAAACGAAATATTAAAATCAATCATCCGATATTTAAATTTTACCGATATTGTTATCATTTTTTTGTTTTGTTTTCTATAATTTATTTTGGACTCTCTTTACAAACTATTAATATATTATATACACTATCTGGTCAAAAGTCTGCGAGCATTTTCACTTGTTGACTTTTTGTCCAAAATCAAGAGACATATTTGACGAATATTATTCGTGAACTACGGAAATGTAAAGAACGTGCTTGACTTCATATTTTTAAGTAAAGTTTTAGTCACGTGAGCAGTTGAAAAACTAGCAACAAATTCATTAAAAAACATAATGTGTGCAACCACCCCGACAAATAAAATGCTCGAATAAAATTGCAGCTGCAGCATATCACTATCTGGATATTGTTTAACATTCGTGTTCATTTGTATAAGAAAAGCACACAAGCATTCGTATAAGAATAGCATTCAAGGAATTATAAAGGTTTATTTAATAAATTCAAGAAATTAACGCAAGTTTTTTGTTTGTTGCTAGCAGATTTTTAAAACGAATTTAAAGTCACTTTTAGGAAGCTTCAAAAAGTACAGTAGAAACAATATACTATAATTAGAATATGAATATACCAGTAGGCCTGGCCCGTACGAAGACTTCGCACTGCAGTCTAATAATTTTTAGCAACATCTAATATTTTTTATATTCAGGTTTAAACTTTCTAAAGTAAAATTATAGGATTAAAATATCTGAAAACAAACAACATTAGTCAAGCCAGAATATCGTCTCATTTATTCCATCAAAGTTACAGTAAAAACTAATAAAAGATAGCAAAAGGCACGCACGAGAAAAAAAAAAATAATAATAACAATTTTATTTTAACTGCAATAGGAGATGACGTCATCCGCTTCTTGAACACCGCCCCCTGAGCGCTGACAACAATGGCGGCTGTCGCAGGCCGGTTTTTTTTTCAGCGTTTGAACGGTCCCTCGAAATTCCACACCAATAATTTCTAAAAGTTTTCTTCGCCTTGTTTTACGGAGATCAAATAAGTCAAAGATAACTTTTAGATATTATTGGCGTTGAAGTTCGAGGGACTGTACAAACGATTCCGCCTGCGACAGCCGCCATTTTTTTTAGCGCGCAGGCCTAGTATTCAGGGGGCGGTGTCTTGAAAAACATGAAACAAAGAAAAATAAATTGAATACATTTAAAATACAATTTAATCTAATATAACAAAGCATAACTTTTAGGCTACACGTAAAATACCACAACTTCTATCGATCGATGGTGTCTTTCTCTTCTAAACATTTCAATTTCAATTTTGCTTTTTAACCATAAACATAAAATAAACGCGTGTGGAGAAATCGTACTTTATCTTCTTTGTACTATTACATTTTTTTATAAAGATTGTTGAACATCCTATAATGCGGTATTTTATTTTTGTGGCAACACTCATTTGAGGAAAACCTTTCATTTCATTTATGAAAACAATGCCGATTTAATTCTTAATTAACTGAAATTTTTAAACAAAAATCATGTTTTAACAAAATGTGAGTGTACTATGTCAGAAGCCGCTTCAAAAACCTTTCGAATGATATCTCATTCGTTGTTGTGCGCTATCGTAAATTGCATAGAAAAAGGCATGTTGACAACAGAAATAATATGTATGATTTTTGATGTAATATAATCAATTGTATGAAATAATTTTTAATTGCGCATGTACAACAGTAACTTTTTTTTTTTTTTACTTTTTTGCATAATTTAATTTTTCGCGATACAGGGTGATCACACATATTTTATTAAATTTGTTGTTGGCCCCCGGATTGACTATGTCACTAAATATTCACTGAAAAATATGAAGTGAAACATGTTCTTTTACTTTTCGAAGTTCAAAAACAATTGATCATGTATTAAAGTCTGGATTTTCCACAAAACGTCTAAAATCAAAAATATCCGGATACATTTGACCAGATAGTGTATATAATAAATAAACTAGTTTATTAAATTCTCTACTGTAACAGAGAGGAGATGTCATGCGCATACTTTTTACTTAAAATAGTTAATATAGTGTGGTATTATATTTTATTCCAGATGTATTTTAAAATTTTATATAAGTGAATAATTTAATATGAATTCTAAAAACCAATCTGCTATTAGGGAATACTTTTGGATGACAAAAAAAACATTATATAACTTTTGTAAATCGATAATTTTTCGTATTGGCTTGCATAATCCGTAATAACTTATCTCATTTTTTTTTATTTTAATCATATTTTGCACTGAAGAAGGAGCTCATTTATAAAGTATCAAAACAGCTTCTGCTATAATTATTCAGACCTTTGTGCTTTTCCTTTTCGGTGGTTGTTATACGTTAAAACGTTTCCCCAAAACTATAGACTTTATATAGTTAACGTTAGACTTTATATAGCTATTGGGTTTCAAAACTAATAAAAATAGTCTAAAGTAATCAAATTTATACATAGTTAATTGCTATAAGGTGTTAAATAGAAACTATATAAAAATAGTAAAATAGGTTTTAATAACTTTTTTGAATGCTACGGCTCCACCGAAGCCATTATCAAAACAAATAAGGTAATATGATAATTTGATATAATAATAAGATAAGATTTTGATAATGGCTTCGATGGAGCCGAGACAGGTAAACTGTTTATTAAAACCTTTTTTACTATTTTTATAGTTTTTATTTAACAGTTGTTAGCATATAATTAAGCATTTTATTTATGGGTGTTATCCTTTTTTATAAATGTAATAAAATATTTGGTTATACGCCAAATAGTGTCATCATTGCTCGTCACAGCTCGTCATTGGACCAGATTTAATCCAAATCGAAAAAAAAATGGCAGAATAGCGAAAAATGGCGGAATACTAATAAAAAAAACTAATTTAAGTATTGAAATTTTACATACACAATTTAATATATAGTAAAACCATTTAAGACGGCACCGCAAAAGAATAGAGAATAATTGCGGTTTAGACAGGTTTCCGTTTTTGCAGGTTCGCTTCCTACTGTAAATGTATTGTATTATTTTCGCAAGGAGCATAAAATATTACCATTTATGACAGGTTTTTGTTATAAATACGATCTGTTTTGACAGGTCTTACTTTATTTGCATTTTCATGTTGCAGTTGGAAACATGAAATTTCCGTTACATTGTGTGCGATTCTGAAATTCATCCTGAATACCATTAATTTCCTTAAATATTCCATCGCATTTTGAATAATAATCCATGCGTCACATTTTAATTCATAGTAAAACTGATTTAATGGATATTATCCGTGGAGCAAAAACCATTCAGTAATATATTATACTGTGTTTATGCCGTTACGTGTAACGAATATTAGACTGTGATTTCGTGACATTTTATCTTCTGAATTCCAAAAACTGTCACATCACTTATGTTATTACGGTTTCCTTTCAATTAGTATTATGAATTGATGCGATCTGCTTTTCACAAAATTCGCTACAAATTTCATGTATGAGAATCGCGTGACTTCTGTCTTTTCACAAATTTTAACAGAACGTTAAGCATACGTGCATGATCAAATACCGTAATATTTTCAGTTTTATAGTAGGTAATATATATAAATGAGCGGTATTGCCTTAGCATAAACGAAAAACTCTAATGAGACATTAAAAGCAATTTCCTTTTTAAGTGCCTCTTTTACGATTTGAATCACAATACATAGCGTGAATTTTAAACATAGTGAATGATATCTGTATCATAAATAGAATTTGTTACCAAGTATTAACAAACAATGCTTTTTCAATATTTGTAACTTATTTATTATGGCTTTGTTATAAATTTTGTATTTACGTGTTAACGATTTGTGTGTAGTGTTCAAGATTAAGTGTTATCCTTCATATTCTATTTGAAAAAACACGTTTTTCATTAAACATTTTACTCCAATCTTGCAATAATTTTAATTATTTATAGATATTAGCCATGGAACAAAAACTTAACCTAACAGTAACCTAAGAAAATACCTGTAATGTAATGAATACATATAATGGCATATTAAGTAGGAATCGACATAATTTTTTAAGTTCAAACTTAAATTCCAGATTACTGATCTTGTTTTCTTTTTTAAATGTGATATAATTTTAATTATATTTGATTGTTACCGATTTATTGCTATTCTCATAGTTTCGATTCTCGAAAATAAGTTCCTGAAAGTTTTATTTTAGCAATTTAAAATTATAAGTACCGCTATTGACGCGTAAGTACAAAAAAAAAAGCGCAATTTCGTTAGTTTAAATTTGATTATAAAAGAATTATTTGAAAGAACAAATGAAGTTTTCTACAATTATATTAGAAAGTTGAGAAGATTACTTATAAAACGTATGTTAAATTTTATAAATAAAGTTAATCATTTATTTACACTGTAGAACATTTCCCTAAAAATGCTTTGCAAAGTGATATCGTTTAGTTTAAATCAACATTACCCGTTACCTGTTGAAATTAAATATACATACAGCAGTTTAAACAATTTTGCAGAGTATTTCCATTTTCCTTTCAAGTTTTTTTGTTTTACTTTTTTCAAATTTAAATTAAACAAGAACGAAAAATCATGCGTCAAGCATAGATTATGTAACACTTTCCAACGCTTCCAAAATAATTTTACAAATCATTACCGTTTAATAAGCTGAAATATAGCATCTAAGTAAACAATTTGGAAAACGCATAACATATTTAAAAACGTAATTTCAGGATTTTCCAACATATACAATATTCGGAAAAATATCAGAAAACTTTTATTCAGACCTGTATAGGATCTACAGATTTGTATATATACTACATTGGCTGCTAAATTTTAGTTTAGTTAGGAAACGCGTAGCACAGTTTAAAGTTCTCCTTCTGGAGTTTCTGTCAATAAAAGGAAATGCGTTCGCAAACTTTTGTGCTGCCCTGTATAGAATCTACAGAATTTATACACACCAAGTAATAGACAAAAAGTGAGTTAAATTTAAAATCGCGTTCAGCAAATTAAAACGAACTTCCAGGAATTATTGTTAATAGACAGTAGAGAATTTTTTGGGTGTCCCTGTAAATGAACGATGACTGCTATACACACATTATTCTGTAGTAAGCCTCTTGTAATGCAGCTTAGTGATACATATAATTTTCAATGCGTTTAAAAGAGTGAAACATTATTTAATTAAACCGCAAACGATTTTTCTCCATAGACGTAATGTAACGGAATTCTTTTGACTGTCCCTGTAAAGTAACTATAAGTGCTATGCACACCCTATTCTATATTAAGCTTCTTGTAATGCACCTTAGTGATATATATCATCTACAATGTGTTTGTAATTGTGTAACATCATTAAAATAAACCGCAAATGATTTTTCCACTTAGACCGTAATTCTTTTGAGTGTCCCTGTCAGAAAACTATAAGTGCTATACACTTCGGTTGAAATAGGGAACATGCTATAGATAACGAGAATAACATATAAAAATTGCAGGGCAATCCGAGCATATTTAGAAGAGCACGGACAGACGGCAGACGGCAGAAAAACCGAAGTCATAAACACTTTTCAACTAGGTTGGAAAATGTTAAAAATTGGAATCTTTATGTTAGTTGTTTGCAGACGGTAAACCGCTTCAGAACTTGAAATCTATATTTAAACATTTTTTCCATTTAATATCTATTTCTCCGGGAACATCATCTAGAAAACTGTCGGTACGTTATATGATTGCTATAATTAAACAATTTTAGTATACAAATTCGGTTTTTAAATTCAGTAATACGGAAATAATATGACTCCATCTTAAATAGGACGTAATCACCATTGTAATCTAGAATTATTACCTATCATGGGATATCATTGAATTAATTACGTATGATAGGATATAGTAGAATGAAGAAAATTTTTATTAATGTCTGTTTAAGATTTGATTCGAATTTCATAAAATTTGAAATGACTCGACAAAATTCTGCACCGATAACACAGCATTGAAACTTTGCTTTTACCGAGTTAGTTTTAATATAGAAATAAATAAAATATTAATGATCTATGTCTTAATGACTTTCCACGACGTTGATTTCATAGAATTTTTTCGAAACTCTCGAAGAAATCCGATCAATATCCCATTCCTTGTCAACGTGTTCCCCATCCCTTGTCAATCATAAAGGGACTATATTTTTACCTTACTATGGTAATACAGGGTGATTATAAAAAAAACTATCCCGATATATGAGCCCCCCTAACTATCATACCGTTTACAGAAACTGAATGAAACTTTGGTTTAAAGTATTTTGAGGTATGCGCTCAAGAATCGTATGAAAGACAACAGTTAAATTCTAACAGTTACGGTTACAGTGACAAAATTTCGAAAATTTCAAATGGCAACACCTACTTTTTTTTATTGGAATGTGATCTTCATAGTGAAAAGCCATAAAAAGCGTTGGAACGGTACCTGTAGCACGAAAATCGCCGGCGCTAGACAGACTAAGAAGAATAGTGAAAACAACCAATAAGGACAGAGAAGCAACAGAAAACAAAACATTTTATTGTGTTTCATACATTTTCCATTTTACACACGACGACACTTTACATGCGGCAGATGATGGATAGCACTGAACAATAAAATGTTTTACTTTCTGTTGCTTCTCTGTCCTTTATTGGTTGTTTTCACTATTCTTCTTAGTCTGTCTAGCGCCGGCAATTTTTGTGTTACAGGTACCGTTCCAACGCTTTTTATGGTTTTTCACTACGAAGATCACATTCCAAAAAAAAAGTAGGTGTTGCCATTTGAAATTTTCGAAATTTTGTCACTGTAACCGTAACTGTTAGAATTTAACTGTTGTTTTTCACGTGATTCTTGAGCGCATACCTCAAAATACTTTAGGCCAGAATTTCATTCAGTTTCTGTGAACGGTATGACAGTTATGGGCTCATATATCGGGATAGCTTTTTTATAATCACCCTGCATTTCTGAAAAAAAATAGGCCATTTTCAAGAACATAAATATTAGGACTACTTTTGTGCTTTTCAATACGATGGGTAATTTTCTCAACAACTATAAATAGAAGTATCCGAAATTTGACCTTAGAGGTGTCGCGCACAAAATTCCTTACAAAAGCTGAAAATCGATCTACATTGGGGAAAATACGATCTCTAAATGAGAGACTTAAAGAGCATAGAAATTATTTTAATAAAGGTACTTTGAACTCAACATTGATTGCACATGCACTTGAATACGACCATTTCCCTGACTTTGATAATGTGCAAGTTGCTAAGTCTAACTCCTGCTTATACAGTTGTCGTGTTTTCTTAGATGGGTGACCAACTGTTCCTGCTGAATCTCCAGTTAATGAAGCTACCCGGCTGAGTATGATATCCTAATTAAACTGTAGTTTTAAAAGTTTGCGTTGTTTTGGTTCTCCGGTGTTTTGTAATTGCGTACGTATACTGATGAGGCGTACGAAAAGTATTCGAAACGTTTATATTATTAGTAACTTGTGTTTTAATGTTTTTAGTGTCTTTTATCATTAACACGTTGACGGACACTTGCGGCTATAGCCGTCAAAACGAAGTTCACAATGTGGCATGACGGCAATAGCCGTCCTAAACGAAACGGTCGTTTTTAGACACTACGGCTATAGCAGCACAAATGTGCATTTATCGGCGTACAAGTAGAAGCCCAGTGTCATGTTTTGGAAACAATTTTTTAGGTTGAAGTTCGTTTTCCACCTGTTTTACGAGTTGCACCTTCAATATGCACGTGCAGGGTGGCTAGTGGTTAGGGAAAAATACAGTAAAAAATGATAATTACCAGTATATTCTAATAGAAAAATTCAAATTGATTATTTGATCGAATAATCAACATAATTTTTTCTACAAGAATATAATGGTGTTTATCACTTTTTTGACTGTATTTTTCCTGACCACTAGCCACCCTGACGTGGTTGTGAAGGGAGTAGTGTAACCTAATAAAGGTGCTGAATTAATCAAAATTAAGTTTATTTAAGCAGAAAGAGTAAAACTATACTTCTAATATTCTAAAAATTACAAAAACATATAGTGTCAATTTTCGAACTTCACTATTTCCTACTGTCCGTCAACGTGTTAAATATCTGTAGTTATATATTCTATTTAATAATTAATTATTATCCAGACATAATGATGTATGTATTTTTGAAACTCTATTTAGTATGAAATTCCCTCTTCTTGCAGATTGAATGTGAATTTCATACATATTTGTGTCATAAATAATATATTTCCTGAAAATATTTCTCTAAACACTCTTGAATTCAAAATCACAGCTTTGAGGAGAATTTTCCATATAAAAATATATAACTTTGATACAAACTAACAATGTTTCTATGATAATTATTTTCCAATAATTATTATTAACTTTGAGAAGCTCAGATATTTTTGGTAAACATAGCTCTCGTGAGTAGACTATTTTTTGTATCTGTTTCAATGAACTGTCCATTAAAATTGAAAGGATAAATTAATGTTTCAGATTGTGCTACTCTAAAGGTTTTCTTAATAGGTACTTGTCACGCAAAGTCATATTTGATGTAATTTATTGCCTTATTTTAAACTAGTTATGTATGTGTATGACTTTTTTTAATGTTAGAACTTTAATTTGATATGAAAACAAAAACTAAAACAGCTCAATGATGATAAAAAATCAACATAATTCATAAATTCATTCATAATTCATTGCGTTTAGGCAATAATTAAATAGCATGAAGTTAATTTCAACATTTTGAATGCTATTTGCAAAGGGAAAGTGCCACAGAAAATTATAAAATACTTATATTTCTTAAGATTTTAACTATTTGTAGAATGTCTTAAATATTTAGAACCGTTGTTCTCAATGCGGTACGTACCCTGTGCTGCATACCCCGTCTTATATACGGATATGTATTTTTCTCGGATATGTATTTTTATATGTGTCTTTTAGTAACAGAATGCTCATTATTCATGCTTAAATATGGTATTATTTATTTAGAATATTATGAAGAAAGTTTTCGAAAACAGATAGATAGCTCAGAAGGCGACAAAAGCCATCAGCAACTTTATGCTACTGGAATCAAGCTGTTCAAGTGAAATATTTTTGTAAAAATATTCAAGAATGTGAATTTTTATTACTGTTAAAATAGATCGAGCTACATAGTCCGAAAGGCAGCATCTCATTATTGTAACCAATTGCAGCGTCGAAGATTTTGTATATATTATAGATTAGATGGTACAGATTACGAAACTGCCAGTCAGCTGTCGCACTAGCGGGAAAAGGGTATTCTGATAGCAACATCAAAAAGCCCATCGTAATATGAAATGAATGGCTACCCGATAATTAATGTTATAGCGACTCATCAAGTCATCAGTAATCGGTTTGCTATTCATTTCATATGGCAGAGAAAAGTGCTACGTTGCTGTGGTAACATACCTCGCTGGAACTCAATCTGACTGGTAGTTTCTTTATCTGTTCCGTCTAATCTACTATTTATATCAAAATCATTAACGCTAAAATTGGTTGCAAAATTGTGACACTGCCTCCTGGACTAACATACCATTTGTGAAAATCTCTTTAACAGCTATAATGTAACATAACACACTTGTGTAGGTACATACATATATATAAGAGCATTCGAAAATATTTATTAAAGAAATTTTTTTAACTAGTATTTCTTCATATAGTGATAAAGCGAAAGATATCTAAAATGTCTCAAAAAATCCACTTGTTTTCTCGTATAACGTTATAAAAAAGCTGGTACAAAGATAATAAATTTTAGCACATAAATTTTTAAAACTATTAAATTAATGAAAGATGCTTAATTAGAGCTTTTATGAATATTTGTTTGTATGTTCTCTTTGTTTTTTTGACTGCGTTCATTTCTTTTATGTATCTCTTTTAACAATATTTTTTATCCTCTTTCTTAATTCTAACAAACAAAAAAAGATATCAAAGAAGCTAATACAATCTTTTCCAAAAACATGTTTCTAGCTCCTTTCACATGGAAAAGTTCATTAAAAAAAGTAAATCCTCTGATGCTTTATGTATCATCTCTATCACACTAACAAAGAAAAAAAAATTTTTTCGCAAAAGTCACTTTAACTTTATGTAGATGTATGGACGTTTTGTTTTCAGGATTATGTAAGAAAAGCCTTTTTCACTTATGAAGAAATATTGCAGCATCTATCTCATAAATATATTTAAGTAATTTTGGGAAAACTGTATTATAATAAACAACGAATTGCTTTGTCTAAATAAAGAACTAATGCGTATTTTCTTTTAATGTTTATAGTTTAACTTACATAAAAAAAAATAATTTTAAGTCTAATGTATATCAATAGGGAGTTTTATAATTAGTATTTATGCTAATATTACAAAAAGATATTTCTCCTCACATCCTATAGTAAAAGAATTCCTGTAGCATTTACGCCAGTTTTGTTCAGTAATTACAAATAAATGTGGACCGTTCCCCTGCTACAACTAATTTAAAGTCCTCTTTCTTTGTTAACCCTTAACTGCTGTGACGCTGTCGCATAGCTACTGTGTGCGGTTTCGGTGACTTCTTCATCGAAAGATGAATAAAAGGCTCGATTAACTTATAAGTTACTATTTCTGTACTAATATTTCTGTACTGATGATGACTAATGAGTTCTATAAAGAAATATATCGCTGCTTATACCTATAACTCATTATTTTGCTCATTTTTTTCGATGTTAATACGAGTGAATCACAAAATACTTCCCAATTTTTAATCAAAACACGTTGAAATATCTTTAAAAAGTAGCCAAATTAGAGTGGTTTTTATCATTTTTGGTATTAGACAACCTTACAGTCTATAAATGTTCAAGTAATCGAGTGTAACATAGTTCACATGAAACTAGAATATACTTTTATAGAAAGTATGCAATTTCTTCCAAATCCATCATTTTAAATTAAAAAAATATATATTTATTTCAATGTTTGAGACCGTTTTATGACTTTTCTGTTTTTTTTTTTTTTTTTTTTTTTTTTTTTTTTTTATTATTATTATCTTGCGTTCTTTTGCTTTACTAGTAAGTCTGTAATATGATAAAAGCAAGACGCTTATATTTTATTGTTATTGTATTGTTCTTATTGAAGAGATCTTTCGTTCAACAAAGTAACTTATTGCGTTAATTTCTGTCGTTCTATTACTGTGATTTAAGAACCTACATCAGTCATGCGAAAAAACGCGCATGCTAATGTTAAGTCTATGGAAAGATTCTTGCGCGATTTCTTGGTCGCATTTTAATATTTTTAAATGATTTTTTTGGCATATGATAGCTGAGGTCGATCGCTAACGTTGTTAGTTTTTACTTTTTCGATTTTGGTTCCATTTTTTTTAGATGAGGGTACTTTCACTTTCAGAACCGGTTCCAACCGGTTCCAAAATTGAAAATGTCCACTTATAAAAAAACTGGAACCAAAATCAAAAAAATAAAAACTAACAATGATAGAGATCAACCTCAGCTATCCTATACAAAGAAACCATTTAAAAATATTAAAATGCAAGCGAGAAATCGCGCAAGAACCTTCCCATAGACTTAACATTAGCTTGAGCGTTTTTTCACGTGACTAGCGTAGGCTTTTAAGCAATTGTCGGACTTATCCGCTTCATAGACATCGGCAAATATTTCTTATCAAAATTTCCTTACCCGTTCCCAGCACGGGCAAATGCTAACTTAACTTGCTAAATTAAAAATCAACAACAAATATTCTATTAATAGGTTTTTTTTTTCATCATTAACATGCCGTGAGAAAGAAAAAATAAACAAGAATTTTAAAGAAAAAAAATTCCCTTATTGGCACATTTTATTCATGCGCCAGAGAGGTTTAAGATAAATAGACAATTTTTTAATTTTAAAATCTTTTTAATTTTAAATAGTCTTCAAAATCCTTACATTATGGGGACTTTCGTTCAAATATTTTCCATCATCTATATTTCATGATTTTAGAGCTAATAGATGAGTCAGGAATTTAGTATGTCTGTCACTGTTAAGTATTCATATTCCATTCATAGGATTTTTCTATGACCTGATTTACAAATATTGCAACAATTTTATAACCAAACATCATATAAAATTATTCAACATACCAGAACCTTCCTCGCAGATTTAACTAACAGTGCACGTGAAGTTTGAAACCCGTTCAGTAGAAATTATTTTATTAGTTGTGTTCTTTTTCTAAGATCGGGATTCAATACATACATCAGATAAAACAAACTTTTTTATAATAAATATAAAAGTAACAGAGATTAATTAGAAATCTTGTATGATTTTAAATCCACAACACAACAATATCTAACACAGTGGTTTCTTTCCATGATTGTAACGCTTTTATCATACATGACAATTTTCCACTGATTGAAAAAAATAAGCAACAATGCCTCTTAAAAGTGCTTGATATTTTCAAAGCAGAAATAAAAATAAAATCCAATAAACAAGTGGTTAAATCCAGTATTTAGCAATTTATTAGTCTGGCTTATCATTGTGTACCAAAACATAATTTACAGCAAAATGAAATTTCACATTTTGTATTCTTTTCTTAAACGTGATTATTTTACCTCCAACAAAATATTTAATAATCTATGACATAGAATTTAATCAATTCGAAAACAATTCCCTTATAAAACTCGAAATGTCAGATAAGGAGAAATAGAAAAACCTTTAATTTATTTTTATTTTCTTCAGAAACCTTTCTGCTTGATTCAGTCTATACGAAAAAAGACTTTTCTTGTCAATTGATCCTATTTCCTTTTAGAAATGATATTTTATTGCTATTTTAGAAGTTGTTAAACTTGTGACTGGATAGAAAGTTCTACAGTAGTGTATATTTTTTTATGCATTTTTAAGATTAGTTCGTTTTACATATGCAGTTCAGCATCATTCTTTTCTTTTGTATCATGCTTTTCATGATTTACATCAAAATGAAATTTCACATTTTGTATTATTTTCTTAAACGTGGTTATTTTATCTCCAACAAAATGTTTAATAATCTATGCCATATAATTTAATCAATTCGGAAACAATTCCTTATAAAACATGAAATGTCAGATAAAGGAAAATAGGA
This sequence comes from Maratus michaelseni, assembly GCA_963931845.1. NCBI lineage: Eukaryota > Metazoa > Arthropoda > Arachnida > Araneae > Salticidae > Maratus > Maratus michaelseni. Next base: position 104,171,620 of record OZ007588.1, on the reverse strand, counting down.
AACCCTTTAATTTATTTTTTTTTCCTTCAGAAACCTTTCTGCTTGATTCAGTCTATAAGAAAAAAGACTTTTCTTGTCAGTTGATCCTATTTCCTTTTAGAAATGATATTTTATTGCTATTTTAGAAGTTGTTAAACTTGTGACTGGATAGAAAGTTCTACAGTAGTGTATATATTTTTAATGCAGTTTTAAGATTAGTTCGTTTTACATATGCAGTTCTGTATCATGCTTTTCATTTGTGTCATGCTTTTCATGATTTACATAAAAATGAAATTTCCCATTTTGTGTTCTTTTCTTGTACGTGATTATTTTATCTCCAACAAAATATTTAATAATCTATGTCATAGATTTTTTTTTCAATTCGGAAACAATTTCCTTATAAAACACGAAATGTCAGATAAAGGAAAATAGGAAACACTTTAATTTAATTGTTTTCTCTTCAGAAACCTTTCTGCTTGATCAGTCTATAAGAAAAAAGACTTTTCTTGTCAGTTGATCCTATTTCTTTTTAGAAATGATATTTTATTGCTTTTTTAGAAGTTGTTAAACTTGTGAGTGGATAGAAAGTTCCACAGTAGTGTATATATTTTTAATGCAGTTTTAAGATTACTTCGTTTTACATATGCAGTTCTGTATCATGCTTTACATTTTACTTAGAGTCTCAATCCAATTCAAGAAGAAATAAGTTATCTTTTAATATAATGTTACAGTTCATTGTGGAAAGTACATCTCCTTGAATAATGCTTAATAAATGGCAAAAAGAAAGTACATTTTATTTGAATATATTATATGCTCAAACAAAATATTTAATAGGCCGTACTATACATATTAATAATTTTGGAAGCGATGGACGGACTTTACTCATATTACGTGCTAGTAGTTTTGGGTCTTCTTTTTTTATTATTGTATTTTATTTACTTACAATCTCTTAAATTAATTATCCTAATTGACTTTTGATGGTGCCTGCGACAAAGGTCTAGAATCATTAATATCTCATACTTAAAGTTAGAAAAAACACAACAATAAAAAAAAACTAAAATTTAAGAAAAACTAGGCAACAACTGTACAAAGTCAATCATGTTAATTAACCGACGAAACCTCTTCTATGAGATTCTGAGATTCTATTGAGAAATCAAGGAGTGTAGCTCAAACATTATTTAACATAAATTTAGCACTTAATATAAAAAAGAGGAGAGGGGGACAGTTTGCAATAGCTAAACTGTCAAAATCTCATAGAAGACTATGAAATTTCGATCGTATAGCAAATTGAAAATTTATTTTCATATAGAATAGGTGTGTTGTGTTTTAAATAAAACTGTTCTTTTAGCAGATTGATATTTTAGCTAGCAATTAAATTGATTAATAAATTTCAAAACTTACAAGGCTATAATAGTATTTAAAATATTACACTTAATTAATGGTATCATATTATTTTTAATACTAGCTGCAAAATGTTTCCTGTAATGTTGATACAAAACTAATAATTTTTAATAGATTATCTTTTATGAAAAGCCTCTATTAAATTAATTTTCAGATAAAAGGCAATAAAATTAATATCTATAATTCTAATATACAGAGAAGTCCCTCTGGCCCCTCTTTCACCTTGCAGATATGCCTCTATCTTTTCAAAACATGGATTAATGTTACAAATAATTTGAAACTTTTTATTAAATTAATTTAATCAATATATTTTATTTTTCAAACCTGTGAAAACTTCACTGTTCTCCTTTCAATTTATAATTCTAATATACAGAGAGTCACTCTTGCCCCTCTTTAAACTTGCGGCTATGCCTCTAACTTTTCAAATCATGGATTAAGGTTATACATAATTTGAAACCTTTCGAAATACTATCGATTAAATTTAATTTAACTTTCAATCCTGTCTAAACTTCACTGTTCTCCTTGCAATTTGAAGAAAACCAAATAGACTCTGAAGCCATGGAAATGAAAACTTTTAAAAGAAATAAATCCGTTTAGTGAAAGAAACAATTCATTAAAAAATATGTGTATCTCCCATTTCAGATAATAAGCACACATTAAAAGAACGGGATAATTATTCAAATTTTTACTCTATTGTATATATATAACTTCAGATATAAACTAATTTCTCAAAAGTAACATCATTATTCAACTTTACTTATATTCAATTTTATGTGATGACAGATATAGACAGTAGCATAATTATGTCTTTAGGCAATCCACAAAATTAAACTATTTTGACCTCAGGATCTCTTTTTATGTATACATATGTGCATATATTTTCTTTTTGAGTTCTTTTAGAAATATCCATTTAGACATTAATTTGTAAACAGAAAGAGAAGTGAAATTAGATTCACCAAAATCTCCAGGATGCAGGCGTGATATTATCCTATCACACACTCATCAGGGGTATACCAACCTCTCACTAATTACTGCACACAAATGCAGTCCACTGTTATATGTGATGAAATAACAAAGCAAATAAACAGGCGAGGCTTTGGATCGAATATATATATTGAGTTACGAAAGAACATTACACAATGACAAAAACATAGTAACCAAACTGAAAATTGAACATCACTTATATTTATAAATTCGTCTGGGATGCTGCAGTCATGTTTCCCGGACGTGCAAGAAAGCTTACACAAAAGTATCATCCAATAAAATTTAAGATGTAATGCTACGATTACAATTACGATACGATATACTAACAATATGAAGAATTAATACTTGAGCAGGATCTGGAGAGACGTGCTTTCTCTTCAATTATTTAGCTCGGTAGAATTCAAGACCACCTCCTAGTTTTCTATCGGGTGTAAGATAAAGAGAACTCCGATTTAGTACCGAAAGCATTTGTTATTCTGTTTACCAGCTGGTTTGTCGTTTATCAGATTGAGTAGATGAGGATTAATACACTCAGCGATTTACGGTGACCAGCCCTGTTCATGTAGCATAACGGCGCAAACCTCATGGTATACAAAGACATAGAACCAGAGTACGCCAACGTCCGGAATATAAGCACTCGCTGAAGACCGATAGGATGCTAGCCCTCGGTCAGTTTCTTATCATCATTCCTATTATCTTATCGTCGATCGATCACCGGTAGTGAGAATCAGTACTCTCAGTGCGCCTTCCAGATCAGACATCATCTTTTCCTACACGCTTGACCGTCAACTCCATAAAAAATCAGTATGTAGGAGAATCTCCAACTACATGAAACCTTGCACAAAAAAGTCACTTCTCTCTCTTCCGTCCAAACCTATTCCCCAGGTAAAATTTCGCCTGCCTCGCGAGGCGTAGATTAGTTCAAACTTCTCAGCTGTTTTTCACTTTGTACCATTCCCATAGCAACGCATAAATACCACCGTACAATTTCTCAGAAAAGTGCTTCGCTGAGACAAAACACGCCTGCCACTCTCAAACCAAGCAAATCGAATTTTAAACGTCAATAGTATTGTACAAAAATGAAATTAATTACTCCGGGAAAGAATAGAAGAACTCCGAGAAAGAACTCCCAGCATATCTCTGTATGTAAATAAATAGCGCTAACTAAACGCAGCCATTAAATCTTATCCAGATTTTTATTTGTGCGTGTGTGTGCCTACTTAACGGGTACTTAAAAATGTATAACGCCTAGTAAACAATTCGTATTATACTGTGTGCGGTCTCAAATAATTGGAAATTTCGTTCTACTTTCGTTCTACCTTCGAAAACTTAATTTTCGTTCTGCCTTTCATGACCTGGAAGAGAAAATATATTAGTCACACATCTGCAATTCTCAGAAACTGCAAAATCGCAGAACGTTTACACAAATTGTAGTACTTGCTGAAAAAAGAAAAACGTTACAAGAAAGGCTACATCCAATTAATTTTTGAAATATAAAAAAGAAAAGTAATTACAGGTTTAGTCATTGAATCAGACCCAGTTCTAAAATTATTTTGTAATTAATCCAATCTGTTTATAATCCATTACAGGACATACACTTAAAAATGTTCTAAATTTCAGTAAAACGTTAGACTATAACTATTTCAATATTTCAGTTATTTAAAAATATTTTTCTGTCATAAAAGTGAGTTTCACTAAAATGGCCATAACATTATATAGAAATAAACATCAGTAAGGGTGAAGGTTATTGCAAATCTACTTCCATGATGACCAATAAACAGTCTTTTTCTGAGGGTGTATACCCGCATAGGCGTGGCTTTTGTCACCCGTGGGTAACGTCCTTCCTTCTTCTGAAATCTTTGAACCTGATCTGAGGATTCAGCACATATGAGAAATTATTTATATGCTTTTGTTATCACTTGATCCTATTTCCTTTTTTAAACTATATTTTAATGCTGTTATCGAAGTAGTTAAACTTGTGACTGAATAGAAAGTTCTAGTGTAGGTTCTAAACGACTATTTTATCCTTACAATTGCGCCAATTGGCATGTGATCTTCCCTGTCATGTACTTCGTTTTACAGAATGTGCCCACTGATTAAAGAAGAAACAACTTATTTTTGAATATATTATAGTTCTTTCTGCAAAGCACGTTTACTTGAATAATGTTTAATAAATATCCAAAAGACAGCTTATTTTATTACGAGAAAATATATTATGTGTCAAAGGGAAATATTTAATAATCCATGTCAAATAATTTAAACATTTTGGAAACAATTTTCTTCAGAAAACGAGAAATGTTTGATAAAAGGAAATGGAACACCTCTAATTTGATTTTATTCTTTGGAAAACTTTCTACCGGATTCAGTCCATAAGAGAAATCATTCCAATAATACGCTTTTCTAGTCAATTGATGCTAAGTGAATTATTATTTGCATCTTTAACATGGCATTCGTGTGGCAGACTCTGCTCCCTACTATGTGCGTACTTGATTTTTGTGTCAAACTAATTGAATAAAATATAACTAGTTTTTGGATGTAAAGTTTTAGATTATTGTCAACAGTGCATATATATGAAACATACTTAATAAATGTTGAAAAACAGAATATTTTATTTAGAAAAAATAATTTTATTTTAAACCAAATATTTAGTAGTTTGCGTCGCAGAAATTTGTCATTTTTGAAACGATTTCCTTGGAAAACACGAAATATCTAATAGAAAGGGAATAGGAAAAACTGTAATTTGATTTCCTTCTCCGAAATTATTTCTGCCTAATTCAGCCGATACGCAAAAAGGCTTACATAATACGCTTTTTTGTCAGTTGTTCTTTATTGCTTTTTGGATGTATATTTAATTGTTGTTTTTGAAGTGGTTAAACTTGTAACCGAATAAGAATTCTATAATAGTACTTAAATTATTTTTATCTTTAAGATTGCTTCCTTTGAGACGTCTCAGTCATTTATTTGATTTACTACGTTTTCTTGTAAATTAATCCTATTTCCTTTTAGATAAGATATTTTAGAGCTGGAAGTGGTTAAACGTGAACTGGATTGAAAATTAGAGAAATCTTTTAACTATTAAGGTTTCTTCGTTTGGTAGATGCCTTTTCCAAAAATGGGTTTTATTTTATTGAGTATGTCAATTTATCTAAAAAAGAAAAAAAAATATTTTTGGATGCAATATATAGTTTATTGTTAAAAGTGCGTTTCTATCAAAGATGCTTTATAAGCATTGAAAAGACAGTATACTATATTTCGAGAATATATTTTTCTGTTTATACAAAATATTTCATCTTCTATGTGATAATAACCAGGCATTTTGAAAACATTTTCTTTATAAAACTCTAATGTCATATTTGTTTCATGGAAAAAATCTTTAATTTGATATTCGTTCTTCAAAATATATTTTCTTTTGATTCAGTCTATACAAGAGAATTTTTATAACACTTTTCTCCTTTACAAGAGAATTATATTATAATTAACTTTTTATATTTAATTATATTTCCTTTTAGAAATTATATTTTATTTATGTTCTTGAAGTGGTTAAACTAGTGACTGGATAGGAAGTTCCATTATAGTCTTTAAACTATTTCATCTTTAATAATGCTGCGTTTGACACGTGAAGTTCCTTATCATGTATTTAATTTTACTGAATGTGGCAATCTAATTGAAGGGGAAATAGTGTACTTTTGGATATAGCTTTATAGTTGATATGTGGAATAGGCCTTTACGTGGAACATTTTCAATAAACGTCGAAAACCAGAATATTAAATTGTGTGAAAATGCATTATATCTCCAACATATTTTTAATAATATGCGTCACAGAAAAAAATTGCTTATAAAACATGAAATATCTGATAAAAGAAAATGGTAGAACTTGATTTCCTTAATCGAAAATATGGAGGCTTGACAGACTTAAGAAATGGGTTTTTGTTTTTGTTAATTAATCCTAGTTCCTTATAGAAAGTGTATTATATTGCTGTTTATAAAGTGGTTAAACTTGTAACTGGATAAGAGTTCTATAGTAGTCTCTATTTTATCTTTGCTTTGTTTGACGCGTGCAATTCTTTATCATGTATTTCATTACATTAAATGTGTCAGTCTAATTAAAGAAACAATAACTTGTTTTTAGATATGATATTATTATCTATTGGGGAAAGAGACACTTAGAATGCTTTGAAAACCATGAAAGTACAAACCTTTTCAGCAAATTGTACTTACTCCGAAAACTCTACAGCACGAAATTAGACAAAGAAGGTAACATGGTAAACCACATTACTAAAATATTAGAAATAATAGACATACTTTCTGTCATCGGCGAAGAAATAAAAGCTAGTTATATCTCAGCAATATTATTATGCTGCTTGCCAGCTTCATATGATACCCGAATAACGGCCCTTGAAGCAAGGCCGGAAGAAGAACTCGCACCTACATTCATAAAGAGTAAATTAACAGATGAATTTAATCGAAGAAATGAACATTCGGAATTAACCAAAAGCACAGCTAAACTGTTTAAAACACATAAAAGATTGAACAACACGGGCTATAAAAAGGAAGAAAAATATTTCTCACATTGTCAAATGAGAAATCATTCCACCGAAAAATGCTGGTATGCTAGAAATAAAACAAACAATACAGCATATAATCAAAACTACAAACAAAACAACAAGAAAAACTTTCCTTCTTTCCTAGTTTTCCAAAAAGATTATAATTACTTCCGAAACGCGGACAAATGGAATTCGGCTCAAAACACCGCTTATCCTGAACATGGAAACATTACAAGGAATATAAAAGAAAAAATACTGTGCATTTATAATAAAAGAACCGGGAAATAAGGCCTGGATTATAGACAGTTGTAGCTCGTCTCATATTATGAATGACGAAACTCTATTCACAGAAATTAAATCAAAAGAGAAAACAAGTGTCCTACAGGTGAGGTAACACAGAAATAACAACAAAAACCTCAACGGTGAGACACATAAAACCACACTAAAGGACATTTTGTATATACCGGAAATAGAAACAAATTTATTCTCCGTTAGTAAAGCTACGAAAAATGGTTGCAAAATTCTATTTTAAAAGGATCTATGTAATTTAACATTTAACGGAATAACCTGCCTAGAAGAACGAAGAAAAAATAATTTATACAAAATTCAATTAACAAACGAAATCACTAACACAAATTACGCTAATATAGTATAATATATAATTGCAATAACAAAAATTGCATACAACTATGGCACAGAAGATTAGGACAGAAAATTTTCGCATCAATCAAAGAAATAATTGCAAAACAATTAGCAAAGAAAAAACAAATAAATAATTGCAATTAGAACACACATTGTAAAGTCTGCATTAAGGAAAGGAATACTGATTTACCCAGTCCAAAAACAGTCGAATATCGAGCAACTAAACGAATTCAACTTATACATTCCGACTTTACAAACTTCAACAATACGTGTCAAACAACATTTTCTGATATTTATTAGTTTCTATATTTAAGTTCACGATCATTTATTTATTGCCAAAGAAAATCGAAGTGTTCGAAAAACTTAAGGAATGTGTTGCATTAGTAAATAATAAATTCGGTGAAAAACCTAAAACATGCAGAACAGATAAAGGAAGGTAATTTAAAACAATGAAGTAAGATGACTTTGTTAGGGAAAATGGTATTAAACATCAACTAACAATACCATACTGTCCTAATCAGAACGGCGTTACCGAACGACAAAAAAATCAATAATATAAATGACTAGAACAATGTTCAGCGAGTCTAACTTACCTTTAAAATTCCGGGGAAAGGCAATATGTATGGCCAATCACAAACAAACCGATTACCAACAAAAGCTAATGAAAAGACACATCTATCCACTTTGGATAAACTGACAATCCAATTTACATTATCTCAGAGTATTTGACTATAAAGCTTATGCCCATATAAATGAAAGCAAAAGACAAAAACTAGATGATAAAGCTTACGAAGATGTTCGTCGAATACGACAATTATTCAAAAGGATACCGTATCCAAAAATTAGAACGACAAAATTAATATAGAAAATCCAGAAGAAAAACGAACTTGGATTAAGGCTACCCAAGAAGTGATAGAGTCCCTTAAATAAGACAATACTTGTACACTTGTAGACCCGCCCCGCAACGAAGAATAATAATAGGTTTAAGGTGGACTTTTAAAACCACACATGACGATAAACTAAAAATACAGAAATGTAAGGCCAGATTAGTCGCTAAATGCCATTCACAAAAATATGGCACTGACTATGAAGAAACATTCACGCCAGTAGTTTCATATACAATGATTAGAACCTTCCTAGTCGCTACTGCTTATCACAAACTGAATATTAATTCCGTAAAACAGCATTTTTGTACGGTAATTTAGAAGATGAAATATACATTACACAGCCAGAAATCTATATTACTCCAAATCAGGAAAACAAAGTTTGTAAATTCAACAAGGCCATTTACGGATTAAAACAAGTAGCCAAAGCATGGAACACTAAAATAGCAGAATACTTAAAAAAATTAAATTTCATACAATCTACTTCCAACACATTCTTATTTACTCGAAACACATGAGAAAGCAAATCGTATATAATAATCGTTTATGTAGATGATATCCTAATTGCAGGAAGAAGTAATGAAATAAATGAAGTATGATTCAAAATCTCCTAAGCGAGTATGAATTCAAAGATTTAGGAGAATTATAACTTTTATTTAGGAATAAAAATAGAAAAGACTGCTGAAGGATATAAACTAAATAAAAAAAACGTGAATTCAAGAACCAGTCTAGAAATTCCAGAGAGAAGACGCTAAACTGTACAACACTCCCGTGGAGACAGGCTATATACGTCTAAATGACTAAGAAAATCCACTACCAAATAGCACAAATTACAGACAGGCAGTCGGCGCCCTACTCTATATAGCAATGGTCACTAGACAAGATATTTCAGCAGCAGTTAACATCCTAAGCTGAAAAATGAAATACAAAGAGACTGGAAAGCAGTCAAACGAGTGATCAGCTTTTAAACTACAAAAAGAGCATGAACCTCATCATAGATGCAACACAAAACACCTACCTTAGAGCTATATACCTATTCAGACTGAGCTAGGGACATTCAAAGTCGATAATCAACAAACGGGAACTTATTTTTATTGGGTAAAAATCCCATAAAGTGGATGACCAAAAGACAATCGTGCATCGCACTATCAAGCGCAGAAGCCGAATACGTATCAGCTGATAACGCATTGTAAGAAATGATATTGGATCCTCAAACTTTTAGAAGAACTAAATTTACAGCAAAACTCCCAATGACAATGTACGAAACAACCAATCTTGCATAAAAATGCCCGAATCTGAAAAATACACCCGAAAAACCTAGCACGTCGATATAAAGTAACATTCAATAAAATACCTCAAGGAAACTGGAACAATTAACGTAAAATACTGTCCTACTAAATCTATGATAGCTGATATTTTAACAAAACCCGTGCATAAGCTGAATTCCGAAAACACAAAAGTAAACTGAATTTACGAAATGACATATCTTCAGAGATCAAAGAGGAATGTTAGGAAAAACGATCTAATCTTCGTCAAATAGATCATTCTGGCATGAATAATGAAAGAACAGAGAGATCTTGAACTCATGATTAATTCGAATGAGTGGAAATCACACATCATAAATATTAGTATTTTTCTCGAAAGATGCAATAACTGTGTATAATTAAGAACTTACCTATTACATAATGACTCTTGTGACCTGATAAAACTGTTTTAATGTAATTTTTCTTAATCTATAATATGTTCTCAAACAGTAAGGAGCAAATATGTGCGCTCCATATAATATTGTTAAATTTATATAAATAAGTGTAATCTAGATATATAAAAAAATCATAAAGTAAAACCGTGTTTATATTTTTCAAAATATGAAACAACTTATCAATAATCCTATATATTATTTCTGCTGTCAACATCCATTTTTCTAAGCAAATACAAAATGCAGAACGAAAAATTAGATACCATATGAAAGGATTTTGAACAGGCTTCTGACATAGCACACTTAACATTTCGTTAAAACATGTTTTTGATTAAAAATTGAAGTTTATTAAAAATTAAATCGAGATTGTTTTAAAAAATGAAATGAAACGTTTTCCCCAAATTAGTGTTGTCACAAAAATAAAATATCGCATTATGTGATGCTCAACAATGACTGTAAAAAAATAAATAGTACAACCGTGGAAAACGTAATAAGAGTACATTATTTTCATAATCAAGCCAGAATATCATCTCATTTTGTGTCACCAACGCTACATTAAAAACTCATCCAACATAGCAAAAGGCACGCGCGAGAAAAAAAAAATAACAGTCATATTTTAACTACATTAGACGATGACGTCACCAGCTTCATAAAAAACTGAGAACAATACATAATAAGTCCAACAAGTGTAAAGTTTTTTACTTACGCGCGGGTTAATTTTATATTATTAAAAATGAAAATTGAAATATTTAGAAGAAAAAAAACATCATCCATCGATCGAAGCAAAATTGAAGTTAATTAAAATTTAAATCAGTATTGTTTTTTAAATGAAATGAAAAGTTTTCTTAGTTTTTTATGAAGCTAGTGACGTCATCTTCTAACGTACTTAAAATATGATTGTTAATGTTTTATTCTCGCGCGTGCCTTTTGTTATGTTGGATCAGTTTTTATTGTAACCGTGCCTTTTGCTATCTTGGAACAGTTTTTACTGTAACGTTGATGGAATAAATGAAATGATATTCTGGCTTGATTAAAATGTTGTTTGTAGATATTTTTAATCCTTAATTTTTCTTGAAAAGTTTAAACCTGCATCTCAGAAATATTACATATTGCTAAAAAATATTAAACTGCAGTGCGAAATCCTCGCATGGGCACACTGGTTACAATCATTTATATCCCAAAGGATTTTAAAATGTATTAATTATGCCCTCAGTGCAACCCTGGTAAAATGGATAATTCCATCAAGTCCTGTACTGGCTGAAAAATGAAGGAAAGATAGATATACTTACTTACCTATTCTGTTTTTACGAAGCAATTGCCCATTAGGAAAAATCGTTTAAGTGTAAGATGCTTAATAAATATAAAAATAGAGTATATTATCTTCTTAGATTTTTCTCGAAAATTTTGTAGAAACTTTCGACATTTTTGCATACACTTTTTAATTAAGTGATGCTAATTCATTTTAGAAAATACGTTGAAAGGCTGTTTTTTAAGTGGTTAAACTTGTAACTTGATAGATTTTTCTATTGTAGTACTTGAACTGTTATTTTATCTCTAAGATTGAATTGTTTTATACATCCAGTTCCCTATCATGTATATATTTGATTATACTGAGTGTATTAATATAATATATCAAAAAGTAACCTATTTTTTCAATATAATATTTTAATTCATTTGGGAAGATACGTTTATGTGAAAGATATTTAATTAATGTGGAAAAAACGGAATATATATATATATATATATATATAGAGAGAGAGAGAGAGAGAGAGAGAGAGAAAATGTATTATATCTCCAACAAAATATTTAATTGTTTGTGTCGTAGTAAAAATAATCATTTTGAAAACAATTTTCTTTTAAAACACGAAATGTCTTCTAAAAGAAAATGGATAAACCTCTAATTTGGTTTCCTTTATCGAAAACCTTTATCCCTGATTCAGTCAGTACGAGAAAAGATTTCTATAATATGCTTCTCTTGAAAACTGATCCCATTTCATTTTAGAAAATGCTTTTTGTGGATAATTTTAATGGTTAAACGTCACTGAATATTAACTTCTATGGTAGTCGGTAATTTATTATTTTATCATTAATATGGCGTTCGTTTGACACATACATTTTCCTACAACGTATGAATTTGATTTTACTTAATATGTTAAAATATATATATATATATATATATATAAACAGACGTGTGTGTCCCTATATTTCACTTTGCAGTCACACCTACCCAGCGCAGACCAATCTTGTTTGTGTGTGGCAGTAACCCCGAGTCTCTCATCGTGCACTATGGTGGTTGCATGTCGGTAGCTGTGGGTGTGTGAGAGATATAGTGGTTGAAAGTGGTCGACCTAGGGCATTTTCATATAGTCGTGTGTGTCCCTATATTTCACTTTGCAGCCGCAACTACCCAGCGCAGACCAGTAGTGTTTGTGTGTGGTAGTAACCCCGATTCTCTCATCGTACACTATGGTGATGGCATGTCAGTAGCTGTGGAGGTGTGAGATATATGGTGGTTGAAAATGGTTGACCTAGGGCATTTTCATATTTCGACCAAAGTATTCTAAAAAAGGTTTGGAATCTTCTTCAACGTGTATTGGTTCATTCAACTTAACATGAACTAATTAAGATATAGATAACAAAGTGAGATGATTTCACGCCCTCTAACGATGGAAATTGAAACTAAACGATATTGCAGCGCGTGCGCAGCACGCCTGCTAGACAGTCCCGTAGGCATTGGGGACGAGAGTCGGAGTTTCCTCCGGAAAGAGGTTTGTTTACAACAGAATGAGCGCTGAAAATGATTATTTTTATCGAAACCGCAAAAGAAAGCTACTGATTTCCGGGCTCCGCCTGACGGATCGGATGGTAATTGCATAAAATATATTGTATTTACTCATGTATAATACACTATTAAAGATATGCAGCAAACTACCCAGTCATTCAACCGTTTTTGTAAATAACGGTTGGCCAAATTATGAAGCGTTCTCATTGGTCATAATAGAGATAAATTACGGTTGCGTAACCATTTTCTAGGAAAACGGTTAAATGACTGGGCAGATTGCTGCAGATTGTTTAAGTGGTACACACTTTTTCCCCAAAATTTTTGTGCTAAAAAGCTGGGCGCACATTATGCACGGTATATTTCCAAAAACTATATAAAACCATACATACTTTCTTTAATTTCCTGAATTAAAACTTCTCGAATGCAACTTTTTTCAGTTTTCCTTCTCCCCTTAACCTTTACCGTTAAATATCTGTAGCAAACTGTCCAATCATTCAAAAGTTTTTATAGATAACAGTTACATAAGCGTAATTTATCTCTATTCTGACCAATGAGAAAGCTTCATAATATGGGCAAATAACCGTTATCTATAAGAACAGTTGAATGACTCGACAGTTTGTTGTACCTTTTTCAAAACATGCATAATCGTTTACAAGACTCGGCAACATCGAATTTTCGAACTGTAGCTATGTTGCTCTTTTGCTTACCATAGTGTAAAACCTGCAGTTTGAAAGCGGTAGTGTATCTTGTCCTCTTTCCCACTATAATCGCACTCAGAATAAATACAAGTACGCAGTACAAAACCTAATTTTAATTGCTTTTCATAATTTTATTAATTACAACTAGTATTATATTTCCTGTGTAGATAAATGTTTTAACACAAAGTTTCTAGTATGATAAAAGTACATATTGCGATGTACATATGTCTAACTTTTTTGGTATGGTACATATACAAGAACATATATGGAAATTTAGGAGATGCAAGAATATATATGGAAGTTTTTTTTTCTGTGAAACAAGATTTTTACAGAAATTTCTTTCAATTTCTCGATTTTCTGCAGTTGTTAAAATACTACAGTCCACAGTATACACGAAAACATTTTTTCATTTTTCCCATGAAAAATCAAGTTGGAAATTTGACGTTAAATGTAACAAAGGAGGTTCTTACTATAACTAGTTGTACAATGTAAAAAAAAATCATCATTATTTCAGTGAAATAAGTTATATCGTTTGTCATGAGCGAAATGAGCATGCCTTTCTTTTCTCTTATTACGTATGCCATGTTTACAGATGCGATTTTATTTTCGACACCAGATACCGCTACAAAATTCCCCATGGAGATCTTGCTTTGCGAATGATTAGCTCCATGGTTTAACATTTCTATGATTCACGATGAACGAATCTCTTGTGTTCATTTACTTTAATGGATATTGGGATAAATATTGGGCTGTTAACGTAATTCCACCTGAAGTTATCTCAAGATTTAATTTTTTTTATGTAACTCGTCTCTCAAAGAAAAAATTAGTTTTTTTGAACGATCTTTTTTAAAATGTAACTTTTATACAATTTTATTCGAAAAAATAATTTTGAATAAAAATGGCCTCCTGGCATATGAAAAAAGAAGTGGTTAGCCCGTATTTGTTTTCCTCAGTCACATGACTTTCACTTTTATTATATAGATTATGTATGATAGGATATAATAGAATGAAGAAAACCTTTATTAATATCTTTTTAAGTTTTGATTCTATTTTCATAAAATTTGAAATGACTCGACAAAATTCTGCAGCGATTATATCTATTAAACTTCAAACCATTGTGTTGGGTAATTTTTGCGCTGTTATATGCAGACGGACGGTCCAAACGACGACTATAGGTGCTACGTATTTATATAATTACAAACGCACCTAAAAAGGTGAGTGCGTATTATATATGAGTAAATACGGTAACTTGCTTTGGATATTAAGTATTAGATAATTATAAAACGTGCATTTAATTGAATAATATTTAATAATTGTTAAAAAAAAAAGATATTACTTTATTTCGAAAAAAATTATTATATTTTAAATAAAATATTTAGTATTTTGCGTTAGATAAATTAATCATTTTGGAAACAATTTCCTTATAAAACACAAAATGTCTGATGGAAAAGAATGGGAAAATCTCTAATTTGATTTCCTTGTTCGAAGTTCTTCCGCCTGTTTCATCTCATATTACGAAAAAAAAGGCTTATATAATACACTTCTCTTGTCAAGTAATCCTATTACTTTTTAGAAAAGATATTTTAGCACTGTTTTTCAATTGGTTAAACTTTTGAAACTGAAAAGTAAGTTCTATTACAATTTTTAAACTATTTTATATTTGAGATTACTTTACTTGACACATCCAGCTCACATTCATATATTTTATTTTACGGGATATTTCAATCTAATTAAACAAGAACGAAAAATCATGCGTCAAGCATAGATTATGTAGCACTTTCCAACGCTTCTAAAATAATTTTACAAATCATTACCGTTTAATAAGCTGAAAGATGACATCTAAGTAAACAATTTGGAAAACGCATAACATATTTAAAAACGTAATTTCACGAATTTTCAATATATACAATATTCGGAAAAATATCCGAATACTTTTATGTAGCCCTGTATATGATCTATAGATTTGTATATATACATAGGATACTAAATTTTAGTTTAGTTAGGAAACGCGTAGCACAGTTTAAATTCTCCTTCTGGAGTTTCTGTCAATAAACGGAAAGGTGTTCGCGAACTTTTGTGCTGCCCTGTATAGGATCTACAGAATTTATACACACCACGTAATAGACAAAAAGCTAGTTATGATTAAAATCGCGTTCAGTAACTTAAAACGCACTTCCAGGAATTATTGTTAACAGACAGTAGAGAATTCTTTTGTGTGTCCCTGTCAATGAACGATGACTGCTATACACACACTATTCTGTAGTAAGCCTCTTTTAATGCACCTTAGTAATATATATAAACTTCAATGCGTTTAAAATAGTGCAACATTATTTAAATAAGCCGCAGACGATTTTTCTCCATAGACGTAATGTAACGGAATTATTTTGACTGTCCCTGTAAAGTAACTCTAAGTGCTATACACCTACTATTCCATATTAAGCTTCTTCTAATGCATCTTAGTGATCTATATAAATTTCAATGCGTTTACAATAGTGAAACATTTTTAAAATAAACCGCAAATGATTTTTCCCCATAGACCGCAATGTAACGGAATTCTTTTGAGTGTCCCTGTAAGAAAATTATAAGTGCTACACACTTCAGTTGAAATAGGGAACGTGCCATAGATAACGACAATAACATATAAAAATTGCAGAGCAATCCGAGCATATTTACGGGAGTTAGAGCACGGACAGACGGCCAGACGGCCATCCGGCCAGACAAACCGAAGTCATAAGCACTTTTCAACTAGGTTGGAAAGTGCTAAAAAGATATAACTTATTTTGGGTATATAAATTTTAGTTCATTGAGAAAATTGTGTTTATATGGAAGGAATATAAAAAGAGGAATATTTTATCTAATTCTGATGCCTTTGCACGGTCAGTATTAGTAACATTAAGAAGTCGCGGGGTTATCCCTCGTTTACCCTCGCTTTCCGTTTGAAGTCCTTTTCCAGAGTTATTAGAAAATAAAAAGTATGTCTTCCGCCATAGAATAATATTTTAAAAGCGTAAGAATTGTGACTTTTACAGATTTCTGCCAGTAGTTTGGTATAAATTTGCTATTTAACTAGATAACAATTAATAACAAATTTGCTATTTTTAACATTTTTTAAAGGTTCTGAAAATCACGAAACGTTGCCATGATGGAGTATTTAGGATTAATACTTAGTTCTATGAGAGAAATTATATTTAAGTGAGAAAGTTAATATTAAAACAATTGTAAAATATTCCTGAAGATTTCCTACTGCGCGGCTTCGGTATTGGATTCGATAGTGCTCAGACTCTAAAAAAGAGATCCCGAACGCATCTCTAATAGAAATTAATCATTTTAGAAATAAGTTCCTTATAAAACACCAAATATCTCTTGAAACGACATAGAAAAATCTGTAATTTAATTTCCTTCTACGAAAACCTTATTGACGGATTCAGTCTATGGGAGAAAATTTTGCATAATGCTGCTTTCTTATCAATTGATCTCATTTCCTTTTAAAAGAAGATATTTAATTGCAGTTTTTGAAGTGCTGTTTTTGAATGGCAATTTCTCTTATAAATCTATAAATTATTTTATCTTTAAATTTGCTTTGCTTGAGACATGCAGCTTCCAGTTATTTATCTATTTTTATAAAATGTGTGAATCTAATTGAAGGAAAAATAAAGGAAACAAACTTTTAAAGGAAAATATTTAATTGTTGTTTTTGAAGTGCTGTTTTTGAATGGCAATTTCGCTTATAAATCTATAAATTATTTTATCTTTAAATTTACTTTGCTTGAGATATGCAGCTTCCAGTTATTTATCTATTTTTATCAAATGTGTGAATCTAATTGAAGGAAAAAACATCCCATTGTTATATATAAGATATTCGTGAATAGTCCATTTATGTGGAAAAGGCTTAATACGTGTCGAAAAGATAGCATATTTTATTTCAAGAAAAATAAGTAATGTGATTAAGGGTACTATTATGTATTATATTTATTTAACCGTAAAGTGCTTATTCATGTCCTTCCGAGGTTTTTTTCTTGGTGGGGGGGGGGGCATTTATATCATACTATATGTAAATCTGTTATGTAAAACGGATGAAAAAAACCGGGTTTAATGATATTTTGTACTGAAAAAATATTAAGTTTAAATACATGTACGGAAACTAGTTGAAAAGTAATGGTTTTACATATACTTAATATGGTATTTGCTTACACGCATATTTTGTTTCTACTCTCATTTAAATTATGAATGAGATGAATTATTTGTGCATGAATAGGACCGTTGAGCCGAGCAGTATCTTAAGAGTAGGTTCCACGTCTTTGGGTCAATTTTTTCTTTCTAATTTTTTATTTTATTTTATTTTATTATATTTGCATTCTTTAAGTGTATAGATTGTTGCCAGAAAGCAGTTTTGTGATATTCCAATTCTTTGCAATATTTTTTGCTGGTTGAATGAAGCGCCTCTCATTGAACGTAACGCTATTGTAAAATTTTTAACTTGTGCTTCTCGAAACCATCTTTTTCAAACTGGGCGACCATTTTTCTCGAAAACTATTCGACCGATTTCATTCTTTTTTTATTTAACAGAAATATAATCGATTTTTCTGGAGCTCATACTACCGAAAATAATAATTTTTACAAATCAATAATTATTTTCGAGCTCGAAAAATGTAAAAAAAAAACAGGCTAATAAATGGTATTTTTTGTTCCAATGACCGTCATTTTGTCAAAACTCAACTTTTTAAACTTAATGTTGTCTTTTCATAATTTGGTGATCAAATTTGATTCGGTTGCTTGTAACCAGAGAAAAACGGTCGCCCGAATGGAAGTTCACGGCGAGCACCAGCTCATACTCCCCGTCGCTTAAGGTCGTATTACTAATTTTTTACACTCAAAATTTTAAATATATAAGTGAAATGACAATAAATATAAGGCAAAAAGCCCAAAAGTCTCTTGGATCTCTCTCTCTCTCTCTCTTTTTATTTTATTTTTTTAATTTTTTTTTTTTTTTGTAACTGAAAACAAATCGTAAAAATCACGTGAATTTTAGGCCAAAGAAATGTACCCCCCCCCCCCCCGTCCCCTCCCGTCCTTAATGGTGCACTACATTAGTTTAGTTTTCTCAGAATTTAAGATATTACAATTGCTTTGCTATCTAAAAAGAGACTATGTCTGAAAACTCATTCTAAGTATCAAATGGATATTAAATTAGTTTTGTTTATCTATCTATCAAAAGGGATTAGTACATTCATTTACAAGTTTATTTTTCTAATTACTGAACATAGCGACACATATTTCGAGACTTTTTATACTACGCATTAGTATTTTACTTGAAAACGAGTTACAATGACTTTATAATATTTCCCGTCTCTTAATACTTCTTTTAAAAGAAAGAGAATTACTTATTAGATTAACTGTAAATATTTGAAAAAGATTTAACATCCAAAAGCTTAGTGTTTCATATATTATTCATTTTTTAGGACATGATTATTAAAATACTTGAATGGCATGTTTGTTAATTAACAATGACTGAAACGTCACTTCAAGTTTATATCTGAAAATTAAATGACTTGCGTCTAATCCATTAGATAGTGTGTGATGTTAGGGATTGTGTTTATTATAGAAAAATAATTTTATAATTAAAACCTTCGAGATTATTTACTTATTAAGTTCTCGTCCATGTTTCCATTGTTTTGTATTTTATTTATTTATTTATCTGTAAGGCTTTTATAGTTGGTATACTAAATATAATTATTTTACATCGTTTTTCCTAGCATTGTGCTTGAAAGAAAATATAACTAGTTGGAAATTGTACGTCAAACGTGGCAAATGAGGTGCGTTCGTAAAGCACTTGAATTTAATTTCGCAATAATTTATTACGTTATTTTATAAATTATCAGAGTAAGTAATTTCTTAAACTATTTCATTTATTTTCAATAAAAGTATATTAAAGTAGGATTTTTTATTTCAAAATTTCAGTAAATGAATCTATTAGATTAGCGCATGGCTACTGATGATCTCACAATTCCATCATTATTCAACTGAACTAATGATTCTAGAATATTAAGAAATAATATTATTTTCGTCGTTTGTTTAACCTTTCAAGTAGTGCGTAAATGTTACATAAATTTTACGACAAATGTGATATTTCTGTTATATCCTCGCATATAACGCCAAAATTAAAATTTAATTTATGCTACTGTACTCATATTTATAATTGTTTGTCTGAATCTTCTGTTAGTAGGGTAGACCGGGGCACGTTTACGCAGTGCACTTTTTCCGAAACGAGTTATAACTGGCGCGCCACCAGTCATGACAGATTGATTCTGCTGCCTAACGGGTATTCTCACAAGTTTTTGAGCGTCAGTCAAGCTTCGGTCTAGCATGCAGAAAGGATAACCTGTTTTCTGTTAAGGTGAGTAAATTTTGTGTTGAAATTATTGAAACTTATTGTGAACTAATAATACTTACAACGGGACCGCCAAACATGATGCGCACAGATTTTGATGATTTTAAAGTATGTTGTAGGGTTCATACCCCTAACTATTCATGTCAAAGGTTTCCTTCAAATGGGCTTTAGTTTTCGAGAAATTTCGGGTTAAAGTTCAGTATGCATTTCAAATACCCATTAGTTCGCGATCTTGAACAAGGTCTCAGTGGTGCAGAGCTAGCGCTCTCTATTTGAGAGCTGGAGATGAGGGTTCTGTCCTCTCATGTGACTTTTACCTTTTTTTTAATAAATTTTACATATTTGTCGCGTTATAAGTTTAATGTAGAATTATGAATTCTGCATCTTTGAACTTTTTCATATTTTCTTAATGAAATCCATTTACATTTTCGAATTTTTCGTGAAAATTTATAGTTTTTGTGCAATTTTTATTCTAATATTTCTGTTGACGAAAATCCAAACTAATTTATGTCTTGATATCTCGTCTTTTTTAAAATGATTATATTGGAAGAATGTATAAATAGCATATTATATATTCTTTAAATACTTAAATTGTGATAAATATATTAAAAAATGCATCACTTTTGAAAAAGAAATTATTTCAAACGTGATAATTGTCTGCAAAGGAAGCTAAACGAAATGGATAAAAAGAAAATTTTATTTATTCTGATATTACAGTAAAAGTCATTGCAGACGATTTTTCTCTGATATCTTTTAATATGTATTGTAATTTACAAAAGATTTTTCATTTCTAGTTGAATTTTTCTGTTTGGCATCGACTTGTTAGAATGAAAAAAAATATTGTAATATATTATTTTTTATTTGTGCAAATCAAAAATGATGTTGAGTTTGAACTTTACAGAAATGTATTTAAAATAACATAATATATATATATATATATATATATAACTGGCTAAAACTTGGATATAAGCGTTATTGCTTTAATATTTTATTACTCTTTTCAAGATATGTTGTTGGAATTGTCTAATCATACATATCTTTAGAAGATTTGAGATAAAAAATATTTTTTACAAATTATAAGAAACTATAAATTTTCCAATTGAATCTATTTGGACACTACACTGTTAACTAGTATTTTAAAAAAACACAAATTGCACAAATTGTGCTTATTAGTTGCTAAAATCAGTGTAAAAATTGTTTTAAACTCATAAAAGAGCTAAAATCCTACATGTTTCGGCTTTAAACTTAAAGCCATCATCGGGGAAGAGGAACAACACAAACGACTACTGATCTTTTAATTTTCGACACGAGAAAATTGAAATCAACAGTATGGAAAAATTTAAATAAAATAAGCGGGCGCTCTCTGTTGCCAAAGAGCGAAAAACAAAACAATGAATTAACCAGGGGTTAAAAATGTATCCCATAAACCAGGTATGCTGAAAGAAAAGTTATCATTACAAATACAATCTTTTCTAATTTTAATTTCCAATGATTCCCTAATGGCGGCTTTAAATGGGTTATTGAATCTATGGATAATTCTTGCTTTATCGAAATTAATTACAATATCATTATTTTTAGCGTAAAACCGGGAGAGTGCAGTGGATAACTTTCCAAATTTTATGTCGTTTTTATGCTCTTTTAACCTTTCCAAAAATTTTCTTTTAGTCATACCAATGTAAAAAATTATACTATTATTATTTAAGCTAATGTGGATTTCATAAACACCTGCGAATTGATCAGGGGGGATAGGATCTAATTTATATGAAACTAAGTCAGCCAATTTTCTGGGATTGACAGCAATAAGATGGATATTGTATTTACGGAGGGCCCTTTTAATCCTTTCAAATATAATAGGTATATATTGGAATTTCCGATAGTTTGGTTTATTATTGCTAGGGACAGGATGCTGAATTAAATGGCCATTGAATTTTTCTATAATTTTCTGTACGTGATGAGCGGGGAAACTATGGTCAATGGCGATATCTCTGATAAAATTAAGTTCATCTTGGATGAATTCACTTAAACAAACCAGAAAAGCACGCTTGATGAATGAATTGAAGGCAGCAATCTTATAAGTGAAAGTTGTAGAGGCATTAAATGGGATTATTGTGTTACTTCTCATCGGTTTACGATAGACTTTACGTTTTAGGTTGCTGTCATCTTTAATTAATTGAATATCCAGGAACGGCAGTGATGAATTTTCTTCTATTTCCAACGTAAACTTAATATTTTCATCTATTTCGTTTATTTTTGAGAGGAAAGATAGGAGTTCCTGCTTTCCATGATTCCATGTGATAAAGATATCGTCCACGTATCTTAGCCAAACAAAGAAAGGTTCAAGAAAGAAAGGTTCAAGAAAGGTTTGATATCAAAGACTTGATTACGGAAGTGGAATCTACTATTAATTCTGTATCAACCACAAATAGAGAAGAAGCACGTAACTATATTTATAATCTAATTAAGAAATATCCAATCTGTTCAAATACAATCCATACCGGACCTATTAGAACTATTTCCAGGTTAAAGAAAGACAAGCAAACTATTTTCCTTAAGACGGATAAATCTAATAAAATGGCTATTCTAAATAAAACAGACTACATTAATAAAATGAATGATTGCATTGACACAATGGACTGCACAGAACTAAAGAAAGACCCGAATCCCTTGATTTTCCGGAAGACACAAGAACTTATTAGAAGAGGAGCCTGGCCAGAATACATGAAAAAACTTATTAAAATTAACAATACAGGAGTTACCCCTCGTTTGATTGGTAGACTCAAAGACCATTAACCAAATCTCCCTATGAGACCTATTGTTTCTAGGTGTTCTTGCCCAACATATTTTTTGAAAAAGCTTTCGTTATATTCCTAAAATTAATTTTACCAAGTTCAAGCAAAACTGTACAGTCAACAGAAGATTTTATCCATAAAATAGAAAATATGCAGATTTCTAAAGGAACTATTCTAGCTAGTTTAGATATTGTGTCTCTTTACCCATCTATTGATACAAATGAAGTTGTACAAAATATTAATTTGGAAATTGATAAACAAAATAATTTAAGTGATAGCGTAAAAACATCTCTAAAGTCAGGACTTAACCTTTTCATTAATAACAACGTTTTCATGTTTAATAAGAAATTTTACAGACAAAATAAAGGAGCACCTATGGGATCTCCTATTTCCGGTCTGTTGGCTGAATTTAAACTTAGACCGATGGAGGAATTTATTTTTAAAAGTTTGAATTTAACACCAGAAGTTTGGCTAAGATACGTGGACGATATCTTTATCACATGGAATCATGGAAAGCAGGAACTCCTATCTTTCCTCTCAAAAATAAACGAAATAGATGAAAATATTAAGTTTACGTTGGAAATAGAAGAAAATTCATCACTGCCGTTCCTGGATATTCAATTAATTAAAGATGACAGCAACCTAAAACGTAAAGTCTATCGTAAACCGATGAGAAGTAACACAATAATCCCATTTAATGCCTCTACAACTTTCACTTATAAGATTGCTGCCTTCAATTCATTCATCAAGCGTGCTTTTCTGGTTTGTTCAAGTGAATTCATCCAAGATGAACTTAATTTTATCAGAGATATCGCCATTGACCATGGTTTCCCCGCTCATCACGTACAGAAAATTATAGAAAAATTCAATGGCCATTTAATTCAGCATCCTGTCCCTAGCAATAATAAACCAAACTATCGGAAATTCCAATATATACCTATTATATTTGAAAGGATTAAAAGGGCCCTCCGTAAATACAATATCCATCTTATTGCTGTCCCTCCCAGAAAATTGGCTGACTTAGTTTCATATAAATTAGATCCTATCCCCCCTGATCAATTCGCAGGTGTTTATGAAATCCACATTAGCTTAAATAATAATAGTATAATTTTTTACATTGGTATGACTAAAAGAAAGTTTTTGTAAAGGTTAAAAGAGCATAAAAACGACATAAAATTTGGAAAGTTATCCACTGCACTCTCCCGGTTTTACGCTAAAAATAATGATATTGTAATTAATTTCGATAAAGCAAGAATTATCCATAGATTCAATAACCCACTTAAAGCCGCCATTAGGGAATCATTGGAAATTAAAATTAGAAAAGATTGTATTTGTAATGATAACTTTTCTTTCAGCATACCTGGTTTATGGGATACATTTTTAACCCCTGGTTAATTCATTGTTTTGTTTTTCGCTCTTTGGCAACAGAGAGCGCCCGCTTATTATATTTTAATTTTTCCATACTGTTGATTTCAATTTTCTCGTGTCGAAAATTAAAAGATCAGTAGTCGTTTGTGTTGCTCCTCTTCCCCGATGATGGCTTTAAGTTTAAAGCCGAAACATGTAGGATTTTAGCTCTTTTATGAGTTTAAAACAATTTTTACACTGATTTTAGCAACTAATAAGCACAATTTGTGCAATTTGTGTTTTTTTAAAATACTATAAATTTTCATTTAATATTTCATAAAGTTAAAAAAAGTATTATTTTAGAACGGTTATTAAAATATAAAGGGTAACTAATAAAAAGAAATAAACAAAATCTAGACATAAATTAGTTTGGAATTTCTTCAATAGAAATATTAATTTCAAAACTGCACAGAAAAAAAAAATTGTAAATTTTCTCGAAAAATTCGAAAATGTGAATGAAATTTATTAGGAAAATATCAAAAAGTTCAAAGAAGCAGAATTTATAATTCTGCATAAAACTTGTAACGCGACAAATATATAATTTTTATTAAGAAAGGTATAAAGTCGCGAGAGAGGACAGAGCCCTCACCTTTAGCACTCAAATCCGGAACGCTAGCTCTACACCACGGAAACCTTGTTCAAAATCGTGAACTAATGGGTATTTGAAACGTATGTTGAACTTTAACCCGAAATTTCTCGAAAACTAAAGCCCATTTGAAGGAAACCTTTTATCTGAATAGTTAGGGGTATGATCTCTACAACATGCTTTAAAATCATCAAAATATGTGCGCATCATGTTTGGCGGTCCCCTTGTTAGTTAAGGATAAACAAATATATGAACATTAGCAGAATTTTATCCTTTTTTGAGAACTGTATTTGTATGAATAGAAATGTTATTAATTTTCGTTGCACGTTAAAAATAAATCCAAACATGACGACGGGGCATGTTTACGCATTGACATTGGGGCACCTTTACGCACGTTCTTACTGCGTAAACGTGCCCCTGAAGCTTTTTTGCTCCGTACTGTCTCAAACCTTTTTAGTATTTTCAAGCTATTTAGTTTTGGAAATCATCATTTAATGTTTAATTGAGTAACAGATTCGTCTCTTATAGCTTACAATCATATAGTTCTGTCTTCATGCCTGTTGAGCTTTAATTTTATAAACTATTCAGCCTGTAATATTTTTTTTATTATTTCACAGATGGTAAGACATTATGTTAAAAAAACTAACAGAACCAAGTTAGATGTCAAAATAATGAAAAATGCCGTTCTGCAAGTGAGACTTG
This sequence comes from Maratus michaelseni, assembly GCA_963931845.1. Taxonomy (NCBI): domain Eukaryota; kingdom Metazoa; phylum Arthropoda; class Arachnida; order Araneae; family Salticidae; genus Maratus; species Maratus michaelseni. The sequence continues at coordinate 104,146,138 of OZ007588.1, read as the reverse complement.
GTCAAAACACTATTTGAGGGGCTGCCAAACTTTATGGATTGAATGACAAGACAGGGGGGAAACCCCCTCGGGAAACCCGGCTGTTTGCCTTAGAGTTTTAGTGCAATCCCGAGGGTCTGAGAATGACAAGACAGTGGGTAACTAGTGCAAAAAATGGGCTAATTTTCTGATGCTGATTTCATGACATCGTACGTGACTGACAGACCAGAACCAATATCGCCCTCTACTAATAGGCCTACTAACGCCTCTGGCACTGCAGCAGAAGTCTCTGAGACTTATATGCCTATCGATCGTCCAAGTATTTCTCACAGTAGGCCTTCCACTTCGTCACATGTGGACTACCCAACACCTGAACAACTGAAACCATTTGAAAAGGCAGTACCAAGGCTTGACGCCAAGAAAGGGAAGAAAAAGAGGAAGTCCGCAATCCTAACTGATTCTCCGGTTAAAGAAGCCCTCAGACAAGAGCAGTTAGAAGCGATAAGAAAAAAATGATGGCACAACAAAACAAAAAGAAGAAATTACGTAAAAATTTACTAGTTTCTATGGAAGTAGAAAAAGAAGACAGCAAAGGAAAAAGTATGAAACTAAAAACTGCAAAAGGGAAAAAGTTGGTACACTCTGGAAAAAAGAAAATAGTGAATGAATCTGATGACGAAGATGAAAACTGTGTGTGTATTTATTGTTCGAAATCATACAACCAATCCAAAAAAGGACAAGACTGGGTTCAATGTCTTAGATACAAAAGGTGGTCCCATGACAAATGTGCAAAAGGAAATACTTTATTTTTTGTTTGTAAAAACTGTAACAGTGATGATGAAGATAACTAAATAGTTTCTGTTTTTTTAATTAGCAATAAGCCCTGTGTCTTCAGTTTAGCCTACAAAATGTTCTTTAATTAATTTCCTTTAAATTTTTTTTAAACAGTGTTTTAAGTTATAAATAAACATTTCACTTTGATTAAATATTTATTTCACTTACTCCTTGGTATCACTTATAATATGCTTAAACGTGCTTCACTTGATACGTAAACTTGCTCCGTTCCCGGGGCAAATTTACGCAAAAGACTTGCACCAAAAAAAAAAAATTTACGGTTAAAAATACAAATAGGGCAACAACTGAATACACAAATTTTGACTTTATTAACTGCTTTATAAAACCCCGTTGTCTAAAATCTCCTAAGTTAAAACATAAAAATTAGAAAATTCATTGAAAAAAACCGTGTAAATGTGCCCCCGTCTACCCTACTATTTAGAAATATCTCGCATCTGCAAAAACACAACTACTATGCATATAAAATAAAATATGCTCTTGATCGTGCAACAAATTACCATAGAAAGGTTAATCCATTTGTATCTGTTGCGTTTTCCTTCCCAGTACTATGTTTAGTTATAATTTCTATACATATATAATTACTACGTTAAACTAATCTGAATATTCTAAAAAATAAAAATTACACTTAACGTGCTTTATTACCTAAAAGATGGCAAAATCGTAAAAAGATGTAAAACCACATTAACACTATCCATATCAATTACTTTCGAGTACTTTCAGCGATACACGTAGCCTTCATCAGGGATAAAATACAAACTGTTGTTACCAACGCCTTGCTTTCAAAATTTCTGTCTCTTTATTTGGGAACTAGGAAAATCAAGGTACTATCAATACTACATAAAAGAACAAAACATGTCACTACAAAGAACACATCCAACAGAAGATTACCAGATGGTAAAACAAAGGTACCACTCGAGCGCCCCCAGTTAGCGCCGTTTAACCAATGCCAATGCAAACCACAACATATGTAAAATGCATGTAAGGTAAGTAAGGTAAAACCGGGTTCTTTTGTTGCCAAAAGTCTAGAATGGTAGAAAAATCGGAACACCCAACAAAAGTGTTTGGGGACATCTGCGATATTGAAAAACCACACCTGTTGCCACAGGAAAACTCTTCTCTATTCGGTAAAAAGCGCTTCTAGGACCATCTGAAACATCTTCGGATTTTGTTGGTACGGTAAAATTGGGTACAAATCAGAAATTAAATTTTTACACTTCCAGTAACAAAAAGCTTTATTGTAATGAATTCTGAATCAAACTTTAAAACATATGTACATTTTTTAAGGTCAGTAACTTTTTTTCAGTTTTTCAATCAATTTGTAATGTTGTCATGTAATGGCTTTCTAAGCTTTTACTTCTCGTATCCACCGAACTCTTCATGTGCCCACTCTTTGCAGACTGAACATTGTATCCATCCTGCACCACCTGTTGAGTGCAGATGCAATTCATTGCAAAATTCGATGGAAAACCTCGTGTACCCGGTTTTGCCCCAACAGACTACCCAAAATGAACATGGTCGTACTCCTGGATAGCTGGACATACACATTTCCACTTCGCATCATAATATTATGTGAAAACTACACTATGACATATGTAGTTAAGACGGGCACTGTCGTGCTGTCCACAGAGCAATCATGTATGAGCGAGAAAACAGGGTAACCGGTTTTACCTTACTCTCTCCTACTGAATGTCCTAAACTGGAGGGACCCTTTTTAAAAGTAGATAATTTGAAAACGGTTAACGATAAAAATGCCCCGTTTGTTGCATCTTTATTAGAAAAGCAATACACTCTTTTACCATACGATTTCAAAATTAGTTTAAAATTTCACCAATAGAAGGCGTTGTAAGCTCAAAAATACTAAATGACAATATTCGGCGGGTTTGAATCCTTCTGATTTCTTTCTGTGGTGACACTTAAACGACAAAGTTTACCCACAAAACCCACACAGTATATCAGAACTGGAACATTACATAAGTAAAGCAGGTGAGGACATTCCTGATGAGACATATATACGGGTATCGGCTAGTTTTGTTATGAGACTATATCATGTTGTTGTTGCAAATGGCGAATATTTCCAAAATATTGTCATTTAGTTTTTTTCAATTTTCAGCGTTACCTATTGGCGAAATTTTAAACTAATTATGAAATCGTAGGGTTAAAATTTATTGTTTTTCTAATAAAGATGCAACAAACGGGGCATTTCAATTGTCAGCCGTTTTTTATTTTAAAAAGTCACCCTCTTTTTGGGACACTCGATATGTGTATCAGTAAGGAAAGGATTATGTAAGTATTATATTGTCAGAATGAAAGTAATTTAAAAATAAAAATGTACTTATAAAATATAAAAGTACTTCCTAACCATTCTAGAACGTAAATAAAATCTGTCAATAAAATACGTTTTTTTCATCTTTATTTTATGTAAAATCTATAGCTATTTTACGCAAACTTTTTCCTATGAAAAAAAAGTACAGAAAAGGAAATACATCTTTGAAAGCGTTAAAAATGCCTAACAAATATTTAAAAAGTTAAAAACATTTTCTCAAAAAAAAACTTCATATACAATTTATCGATTTCCGAGTTACAATAAAGAAGAAAAAACTCGACTTCGTATTGCTTTTATGCAGTTTTTTTCCCTTAATCTAAAAAAATCAAACTATCTTTTGCTGATAATTTTTAAGATAAGTGTGATGAAATCAATATTTTATTCAATATTTTCAAAAATTTTAAATGAAACGCAAAAGATTTATGCGAAATCAATAAAGAGGAGACTTGACTTTTTTCTAAAGAGAAAGAACTTATATTTATTTTGCAATTGGAATAATTCAATTTTAAAAAATTCAATATTTTTTGTCTGTTTTACTTTTGAGAAAATTCTCGTATTATTATGATTTTTAAGTGCATTTTTGTGTATATTACTTATATAAATGAACCAATTTCTGGGAAAGAAGATTAGTGAATTGGACAACGTGAATAGAATTATGTATCCGTCTAACTATATATATATATGTGTGTTTATATAGAGAGGTAGTATATATATATATATATATATATATATATATATATAATCATTAAATGAACGTAACAATCATCAACAAAAACTGTGAAATTATAAATAAAATTAAAATAACTAATTGACAACAAAACAGGTCCCCCCGACAAACTGAACAGAAATACCAAAACATTGTAATAAAAAAAAGATAAAAAGAAGAAATTGAATAACAGAAATTGAATAATGGAAATTTGTGGAATTTAGACAGAATCTTCAGGTCCAAAATGCCTAAATTTCCACAAATAAAATGTGTGGTTTCATCTTCATATTAGCCATAAAATAGCAAAAGAATATGAATTTGGGACAACCACACCCAGAATGTAGTGAAATACACAATGAAACAACAATTAAGTTCAAATAAAACATTGTTAAAAAGGATTGAGGAAAAAAATAAAAACATGAAATTACCCCATTTGAAAGCAAAATCCAAATTTGAGTCAGCATATATTACCAGAATTAGAGTTTTAGGCATATGTTGCCAAAAAAAGTTATTTAAAAATTTATGGACCATGGATCAAGGAACAGCATCTAATGCATAGCCAAGCACATACCCCAATCAATAAAACCAGCACCCTCTGTAGAAAAATTAAAATTGAACTCCACCATAAATTCAAAAAAATTAATCAATGAGGCGCTGCCATCTATTGGTAAATATATACCATTATATAATAATTTATTACATTATTGGATGATGTTTTAAAACAAATACTGTCTTAAGACAGATAATTGAACAAAATTATGTTAATAAATTTATTGTATTAGAATAATGAATAAAAGGTGTATTAAAAAATAATAAAAAATAAATGAAACTTATAATTATTGATTAATGTATCACATAAATATTTGTACCTAGCGATGACATATCACAATTTATATTACTATGACACATTGCATCATATCTTAAGTTAATTTATAATTAATAAAAAAAATGTATATAATAAAGATGCTAAGGATTTAATATTAATAATTAAATTTTAAAATTAATTAGTTACATTTAATGTGTCTACAAACTTTCCGAAAAATTAAATACACATGATATAAAGGGAGAGGGTAAAATAAAAAATTAAAATTAATACATGCAATGTATTCTTATTTAAGAAAATAAACTATGTATTAGAAGCTAATATGATATTGTCCGCAGTGGGCTAGAATTTAAATACAAGTAATTCGAAAATTATTAATGAATATGAATACATCTAATATGAATAAATAAATATATAAATATAACTAAACCAATATGCATATAAAAAATCGAAACAAAGTCCATTACAAAACCTGTAATTGCATCGTAGTTCTAAATCAAATGCCACATATATATATATATATATATATATATATATATTATTAATTTTTTTGGATCTCTTATTCTTTACACACTTTTTTTTGGAGGGGGGAGGTTATAAGGAGCTTAATATTGTCATTTTTAGGCTTAATGCTGACAATATTTGATCGAGAAACATACTTTTACTATGAATTATTCTTATGAAGCTCCTCTGACGATTCCACAAGATATTCATAGTATTTCATATTTGCATTTGCATTTTATTATGTTTAAAGTTTGTAGTATTTCTTTTTCCTTTGAATGTTATACTATCACTTCCTTTGATACATGTAATTTCATTTTAACTATATATATATATATATATATATATATATATATATATATATATATATATATATATATATATATATACTCATGTTGTAGTGCAGTCCAAAAGTTCCAGGACTGCATATAAAACTATTTGCAAACAAAATTTTGCTGAATAAATAGTATTTTATTCGATTATGGTACATATTTAGCTTTATTTAATGATTAAAATATCCGGTTTAAAATAGATTTATTTGATCCTTGGATTATGCTGATTATGCTGAATGCATTCCTAAAACTTTTGTATCGCCTACGTCCCTGTATATATTCACATTATCATTTATCATTTCCGTAATTCTCCTCATATTCGAAATGAAAATACGGTTCTCATATACAAATTGAAATTTTCTAAAGTTAAAATAAAAAAAGTCACCTTTAAGGCATTAATTTTTTCACGTCTAAATCCACATACACAATCTAACACGGCTATTCTTTGTATAATAGCTACAGTATTTGAAATGTAACACATTTATCATAATAGGAAAACAATATGCTTAAATGATTACTTATACTATTAGATAACTGTCCTTGTACAATTAAGAGACGCATAAAGCAAAATTTTAAAAGTCTAGCGAAACTTGATTACTGCGTATAGATCCAACGAATTTTTTTGACTATTTGGATGTATATACACATCTACCGGGTGATTATAATTAAAGTTACGCTTTCAAAAATCGATAATTTTAAAACTACTGGTCAGAATGACTTGACATTTTAGCGGAACAATCGTGAGACGATGGAATTTTGTTTGGCGAAGGAAAAAAAATTTCCAAAATGTGCCGATAGATAGCGCTGTCAGGGTAATGTCAGGGGAAATACCAAAAATGTATTCGTTAAACTCAGGAATGTTGGTTGCTAAATGGAAAAATAGAGTTCAGGGATTTTTGAAAAATTTATTTGCGAAAAGACAAGAATACGTGTTTACAGCGACAACAGCAATAATAACAAAAAATGACAAAAAAAAAGATCTTCATGGAACAAACACCTTACTGATGATTAAGGCGTAAATTGTTCGATATGCCCTCCGCCTTGTTCCGCTACTAATTGGAAGCGCAAAACGGCTTACTCCACAAGAGATCGGAGGGTATCTGTACTGATGCAATGGGTGTGGTGTGTGATGCTTGCCTTTAAGTCTGCTGGATTCTGCCCGCTGTAAACAACATTCTTCAGGTACCTCCAAAGCCAGAAATCACACGAGTTTCAGTCGGGGGAACGTGGCGAAAACGTTTTTGTAAAAAGGCGGCTTATGATCCTAATCTCCGAAATTAGCACTCAGTGGCTGCTTCACAGGAATAACAATGAACGGAAGAGCGCCATCTTGCATGAATATTGTGTGATCCACACACTGACGCTGCTTAAGTGCCGGAAGGACAGGGTTACGCAAAAGTGCTTCATATCGCTTGCCAGTAACGGTGCAGGTAACGGGACCCTCAGGTGTGATCTCCTCGAAGAAAAACGGACCGACGATAAACGCTGCCGTTATTCCGCACCACACGCGTGACCTTTTCAGACTGAAGAGGTAATGGCTGTAGCTGGGAAGGATTCTCGATCACCCATATCCTGCAATTTTGCGTATTTGCAGAACCTTGCAAATGAAAGTGGGCTTCGTCAGACCGCATAATTTTCCATGGCCATCCGTTGCCCACTTCCATCCGGGCAATAAATTGTAGTGCAAAAGATTGAAGTGCTTCCAGGCCATAACAGCGCAAGATGTTCCACAGGACTTTACGCACCGTGCTGTTCGGCATATCCAGCATTCGGCCAATTCCCTGTACACTGCTGATTCCAGCATCACTGTTAGTCTGTTCTTCTAATCCTGTAGCCACATCTTCCACTGCCGAAGCCGAAACTGGTTTCCTTCCTCTACCCCGTTTAACGTCAAATGAACCGGTCTTTTCGAATTTAGCAATCCTTTTCACAGACCATTTGTGGTTATTGGACCCCTTTTAATGGATTTTAATGTCCGAAACTTCCTAATAGCTGTAAGTGCACAGTCATCGTTCTTATAAAAAAGCTTCAAGAGCAGAGCGTGATCCTTCATTCAGAGTCATGATGAAACATCCAGGCAAAGAGCTGGTGCTCTGCATTTTTATGGCAGCTATTTCTGCGATGCGCATGTCACGTATTAGTAATTTGCATATCTCCAGACAATGTGAACCCTGGCAGCGCTATCTATCAGCACATTTTGGAACTATTTTTTTCCTTCGCCAAACAAGATTCTATTGCTTCACGATTGTTCTGCTAAAATATCAAGTCATTCTGACCAGCAGTTTTAAAATTATCGATTTTTGAAACCGTAACTTTAATTATAATCACCCGGTATATAGTATTAACTTAATTCCAATCTGGTGATCTGTTTTTGTTGATAAACTTCATTTTAGAAATTTATTATTTGTTTAGAATCTGTTAGGTATCAAATTGGTTCGTTTGGAACACTCTCTCGCTTGAGATGCGTTAGGATAGATTTTCATTAGGATAGATTGCTTCTATGGTTATGTAGAATATGAGTGAAATTTTAGATTTTTTCTGGTTTTCGTATGTTTTCAATTATTATATTTTCTCAATGCAGTGATAGACAATTCTTGGCAAATTTGCTAGTATATTATATGAAATAATGCATTTTTAGCGACGCGGTGTGTTCTGCCGACTGACGATTAGAATCACATGTTACTTTGATTATTTTTTAATTTATATCGTTATTTAATATCTATATTCCATTTGTTATTCCGATTTATACTTGGATTATATTGAATTGGATTATTATTTCAATTTTATCTCGCTTCATATGTTACTAAGTATGTTTTTGTTCCGTATTATATTGAAATTTCCTAATGGGTTTTATTCATTATGATGTTTTGTAATTTTTCTGTGACAAATGTAGGAACTGTTATTATATGACATCTCTAAATTGGAGTTTCGGTCATTTATTGTTCAAATATGTTATCTTTTGATTTCAAGTTATATGTTCTATATATTAATTACTTACATGTCATCTTAAAATTAAAGATTTGCTAAGATTTAGTAAAAGAAATTGTTCGTTGTCTTTTTTATTTCAAAAGTGTATATATATATATATATATATATATATATATATATATATATATACTGAAATTAAATTATAAATTTACACTAACCACACCACATTGAAAAAAACCAAATAACAATATATCAACTAAACACTAAAATATAACCTATTAAAACTATAATTCAAATTTGACCAAACTCAAAATTACTAACATTAAAACAATACCAGAAAAAATAAACCAGAAGGCAGGAGGGCATGGCTAACGACATGCACCACAGGGTTAAAAAATGTTTTTACGCAAGCAACATCCCCTTTCTCCTGCCAAGACCAAAATAATCTAAACTATCAACCGTAGCACTGAGCTACACGCAACAGAAACCAACCCTAACTGAACTCAACGAACAACTGATCTAGACCACCCTTAGCATTCAAAAATGAATTCAGTTCAATTCGATATTTACTTATACCTATAAAATTAATCATATTTCTCCGTACAAACTTCACAGGGTAACCCTGCATCAAAGCCAGGGTAATGCACTTTATGAATTGGCCAATCGCATCGCCAAACCTTGAACATAATCTCTCGATATGAACTAAACCATTCATAAATACATTTCTAAAAACTGAAATATGCACGTTCGAATCAAAATTTAAGATCTTAAAAGTTTTAAAATCGAAATCATTTCTATTGTCATAAACCCTTGTAATCAAATTGTCATTTTCCAATTTTAAATTTACATCCAGATAATTAATGTTTTTATTATCCCTGGAGGAGATTTCTAGCTTTAAAGTATTTGGATAATATTTAAAATCTAGGTTTATATTTTCATTATTTAATCCAACTATTAAAACATCATTAATATACCTATAACTCAATGTTTCGCTAAATTATTCGTTAAATTATTGTTATTCTCATATATATATATAAGTAGATGTCAGCTAAAATTGAACTGCAACTCTTCCCCATTGGGATTCCACGAATCTGATTAAATACTCTACTCCCCTCATACAAGTAATTCTCTTGCACTACCAACTGAAACAATTTCAGAAACCAATATTTATCGCTATCTATATTGCTTTTTTTGTTATAAAAATCTATAACCTTGTTCTTTAAATCCAGTAAGTTAACGCTACTGTATAGGTCTGCAAAATCATATGCAAACAAACTTTTTATATCTTGAAGTTTTTTTCAATTTATCTAATAAAATATAACTGTTCTTTATAATAAATGTGGAATCCGTACTCAACACTCTATCAAACACACTACTCAAAACTCCCAACAATTTTTTTAATTAACAGACTCTAGGTATGAACCATACCCACAAGTTACAATTATAAATTTCACTGTTTTTTTATGAAACTTTGGCACTAGAACAAGATACGGGAAACTTTGACTTTTCTGCTTCAATTTAACTTTTTTATATAGTGCCTTATTAACCCTGTTTTCCGTTACTGAAACTTAAGATTTCAATAGCTCATAGTTATCGCTGTTAGTATAACTTTCATTTAATATTTCACCATAATTTTTTTACAGATTAATGCATAACTTGTGTTAGCCTTATCGACGTATGTAATTATAAATTTACTCGGAAGTTCTTTAATAGATTTAGTTAACCTAGTATAATCCTCTTGAGACACACCGTCACAATTTCTAACATATTCGCTCTTTAAATCTCTGTAGAATTTCCACTCATCAAAAACATTACATGGTGAGTTGTATTTATAGGTTCATTTTTGTATAAAAATATTTATGTTAGCTTTAAACCGTTTAATGGCTGAGCTTTTCGTTACAATTCGTTTCACTCTGTATTTTGTGCCATACTCCATCCCCCCATTTACACACACATATATATATAAGAAAAAGGAAACACAGATAATAATACATATGCAGTTGACTTCAAGCAAAAGGTAATCAATGCTTGCCACAACACTATTGGCGAAGAACTCCAAAATATTTACAGAAGCACTATTATTAGAAGAGCTCAGTAATATAATTGACATGAGAGAAAACATTTCGAAAATGCTTTCTGATTTGATTTGCTTTAAATTACGTTCTAGAATTTAAAGCTACATTTGTCTCGTTACATTATTTCTGCGAGTGTAATACTTTATTTACATGTATTCATGATGAAATTCGTTCCCACTTGTTAACATATTTTAGATCTAAATTAAGCCATAATTACTTTTTGAATTGTCTTTATTTTTACCGATGAAATAGCCTTTTAAATGGTACGAAAATGTGGTAAATAAGATTTGTTTTCCTGTATCATAATTCAGTTATTTTTAAAGATACGTTTATACAGTTTTTGTAATGATCTTAATTGGGCAAAAAGAAAAGTTTTCACATATACACTGCTCAAAACAATTAAAGGATATTTGAAGTTTTATATAAAATAAAGATATAAACGTAATTTTTTTTGCCGAAAATAGAAGAAGAGAATCGCAAATGCAAATTTTTCTGGTTTTCAAACTGTGGAGTATGCAATTTTTGAGTTCGACGTCAAAAATGTCGCTTCAGCGGCAGCGAATGAAATTTGACTTTCAACTGGATAAAAGAGAATGAAGACAAGGATGATCGGCTTTCAGTGATTGCTTTGTTTCGATGAGTACGATGTCTCAGCGAAGTCATTTGACAGATTCAGAAGCTTGGAGAATTGTTGGTAGGTTAGAAGGGGGCCAAACTCAAGCCGAAGTAGCGCAAGCCATTGGAGTGTCACAAAGTGTCATTTCCAGGATCTGGAACCGTTTTTTGGAGAGTGGATATGCAGGCCGAAGACCAGGGCAAGGTCGTAGACGGGCAACAACGCCCAATGAAGATCGGTATTTAGCGTTAACAGCTCGGAGACACCGAAACATGAACGCTACTCTTCTCCAACAACACCTTCGCTCGGCTACAGGCACCACGATTTCAACTCAGACTGTCCGAAACCGGCTCCATGCTGTAGATCTGTATGCTCGCCGACCGATGGTATGTGTTAGATTAACATCAAGGCATCGTCGCGACCGCAGGGACTGGGCAACCGAGCATGTCAACTGGAGGAGAAATGAATGGAGCAATATTCAGTTTTCTGACGAATCCCGTTTTTCTGTGCATCCGGATAATAGACGTATTTTCATCTGGAGGGACCGTGGCAGTAGGAATAATCCTGTGTTCGTGCACGAAAGTGTCAGATTTGGCGGTGGAGGAGTGTTGGTGTATGGTGGCATCTCCATTGACGGGCGCACTGACCTCTACATCATTCGAGATGGAGCTCTGACTGGTCGCCGATATAGGGATGAGATCCTCAGACCTATTGTAGTCCCTTACGCTGCAGCAATCGGAGATAACTTCATTTTAATGGACGATAACTGCAGGCCACATCGTCCAAACCTGGTGGAGGATTTCCTTTTCGAGGAAGGAATCGTTCGAATGGAATGGCCAGCGTGTTCTCCAGACATGAATCCAATCGAGCACGTTTGGGACGCTCTAGAAAGACGAGTTTCTGGCCGCCAACAACCCCCACAAACTCTCCAAGAACTGGAAAGAGCTCTTCTGGAAGAGTGGGGCAGAATACCCCAACTCGTCATTAATAGCCTCATTGAGTCCATGCCTCAAAGGTGTTCAACGTTGCTGGCCGCCCGTGGAAACCATACCCCCTACTGAAAATGATTTTCTTTGAAGAAAACACCTTTTCTTATTCTTTTTTTCTCATATGCACAAATTGTGTTTTTTTCCTTTTGTACACAAATGCGCAATAAAATGCATTTTTTCTGCCAAACATGTGTAATTTATTCTCATATAACCTACTATGTCTGTCGACCATGTATCAATCAGCTAAAAAGTTTCCCAGATACAAAATCCACCTAAAACTGCAATATCCTTTAATTGTTTTGAGCAGTGTAATAAAGACCTTAATATTACACATTTAATAAAAATCAATGCCGCTGATTAACATTTACTGCTAAAAAGCTGTTACATCATTAATATGATTTTGCTGATGAGTGCATTATGCAAGTGTATGGTTGATGTAACAACTTTTTTAAGGAAAAACGTTGTCCAGCGGCATTGAGTCTTGTTAAATGTGTAATCTGGTACATAGTAAACAAATGTTGGAACATTTTCCGATATAGAAAAAACAAGGACAAAAGCTTAATGTGATCTCATATAAATTCAGAGTTACTCATTATTACAGAAACATTTCCCTTCTCATGATTTGATGAGTATCCTGATTTTTCAAACCATATTAAGAATATATAACAATAATTTACTGGAACTTCGTAAAATTTCAAATATAACTTTTCTGAGAATTATGGGCAGTTCGTTCATTTTTGTTTATGAAACGCTTTCCATAAATCTCTTGTACCTCTTGTTTTCAGAAATTTTTATTGGCCATTTCCTAAGGATTTCAGTTAAATGGGAAAGTTTTCTGGAATAATGAGTAAATATCAATTTATATGAGATTACATAAAATTTTTGTACTTTTCTACTTCTGTGTTTTCTATATCGGAAAAGGTCCCAATATTTTTTACTATGTACAAGATTACACATTTAATGAAGAATCAATGCCGCTGGTCCACGTTTTACTCTAAAAAAGTTATCGCATCGATCATGCTCTTAAATGGGTGAAGTATCCTGATTTTTCAAAGCGAATTAAGAACATATACGAAAACATACTGGAACTTCGTAAAATTTCGAATTTATCTTTTCCGAAAATTACGGACAGTTTTTTTTCTGGTGTTTTCCTATACACTTATATGATATTGCATTAAGTTTTTGTACTTGTTTCTTCTAAATCGGAAAAGCTTCCAACTTTTTTTACTATGTACAAGATTACACATTTAATAAAGAATCATTGCCGCTAGATAACATTTTCTACTAAAAAAGTTGTTACATGAACCACGCACTTGAATGACTGAAGTATTCCGATTTTCTCAATCATTTTACATTGATCGAAATATTCAATACATTAAAATTTTAAATGAAGTAAAATGTTGTTCCAAAATCTAATTTGACTTAAGGTAGCAGTACACCTTTGAAACGTCATTTTCGATGAAAATATCGATTTTTCATTTTTACAATAATATTAAAATCCGATCATTTATCTATCGAATTCTGCTTAAAATGTGTCTGTATCTGAATTAGAACCCGAGTTACAGCCGTTCACAGTTACATCCATTACAGCTTGCTGAAGAATTTTACAACCGGAAATATCGTTCTGCAAACCGGAAGTAAATTGAAATGTATGTTTACATTCTTCTTTTTTGAGATTTAGCATTTAAATTGGATTATATGCTCAAGAAAATATATGGAGTATATAATTAAACCTTTAAAGAGTAATAATTATATTTATTGCAAGAACCGCCTGTAAAAGTTATTTTTAGCTTTTTCTCAGCATGAAATTTATCGGATTCATACTGTACACTAAACACCCTATACCAAAAAATTATGCATGAAATGCCTTGATTTTTTCTTTTTTTTTTTACTTATTTTACAAATGTTTATTGGGGAAATAGACTACAATAGTGATGATGTAGTAATTAATTTTATATTTACACTGGTAAATGTTTAAAAGTTTTTAAAATGTTTCATTACATTAGTACTTGAATTTCCATAACTTCTGCGATAGAGATTCTATTATCATGCGTCTAGTCTATGCCCTAGAGAAAGTTATTTTTTTTATTATGAAATTTACAAATTTTGAATGTATTGATTTGATTTTGAGTTATCATGTTTTGCACAAATGTCAATTTTTCACATAATTTTAACTATTTTTCACTTTAAAAAAATTATTTCTGTGTAATTTCTAAAATGTTTATATATTTTTCAAAGTTTTAACTTAAATGTCATTAGAACAAATTGGTATAAAGAGAAAATTTCAAAATTTTTCTAAAATCACTTCCGAAGGTGTGCGGATACCTTAAAAATAAAATGATATTCTTTGAAAACGATTCTTAAAGAGCGCTTTGTATTCAGCAAAATCATGACGATATTAGTTTTTTAAGTGAAATAAAATATTCCTTCTTAATATATTTTGGCTTATTAATGTAATGGCGTTCTTTCAGGAAAAAAATTACTGTTACATTCAGCAAAAATTATGATGATATTATGTTTTTAAATGAACTAAAATCTCGCTCTTGAAAATTCTTTGATTTCTAAATAGATAAATATAGAAAATACAGCTCATAAATATTATAGAAAAGGGAATGACGAATTAATTACAAATGACAAATATTTTATGCATACGATTAAAAATTGTGAAACCAAATAATGAATTAAAATATGTTTTTAATTAATTAATAAGGACTTTACGTTGCACATATAAATACTCATCAAACATTTGCTTTCAACGTATAAATTGTTTAATAAATATGAGTTACTTTAAAACTACATATATAAATAAACCTCGACGTTTCGGTTAATCTTTATAACCATCTTCAGGAGAACTTTCATAAATATGAGCAAAAAAAAAAAAAAAAAAAAAAAAAAATTAAAAATGTGTTACATGATTGATTAGGTTTATTGATTTTAACAACATTAAAGTTATTTCCAGACAAAACAATCTGTTTAAAGCCTACATCCGTGAATCTATAGAAATTTTATTAAGAAAACATGAAATTTGTTACGATATCTCATCATTTTCTGTCCAGCTATATGGAAATGCATTTTGAAAGAACTTTAATTTCGTTGAACATCAGTTCCAGTTACATTGCTGATTCATAGAGGGCGCCACCTGGCTTATTTTGAATATATTGTTGTATATTCCGTTATTTTAGCGTCGTGTCAGTTAGAACATTGAAATCAATCATGTAATACATTTTTATTTTATTTTTTTTTGCTGTTCATATTTATGAAAGTTCTCCTGAAGATTGTTATAAAGATTAACCGAAACGTCGAGGTTTATTTACATATGTAGTTTTAAAGTAACTCATATTTATTAAACGATTTTTACGTTGGAAGCAAATGTTTGATGAGTATGTTTTTAATGTTATTGAAATTTAAGGATATTTGTAAAGAACTTTTCTTTAAATTTTTGAGATATGAAATATATATGCAGGGTGTCCCAAAAGTCCTTGACATATTTTAAAATTCAGTAAAAGATCAAGCAATTGCGGTTTGGACGAAAATGCTTCTTATGATCTGAAATTTTGTTTAATGAAAAAAAAAAGTTCCAAAAACTTCTCATAGATGACGCTGCCTCTGGAAAGTTATCGAATAGGTAGAATACCTTTATACATAACAATGGAGAAAGCCGCACAATGCGTATGCACAGTTTTTGTCCAAACTATGGGAACTCACATTCCAGAAGTACTCGTCTATCCATCCTCACTCGTTTAATCGAACTCAGGAGGGCAAGTATTGTTAAGTTCTGGAATGTGGGTTGCCATAGTTTGGACAAAAACTGTGCATACGCATTGCGCGTCTTTCACCATTGTTATGTATAAATTCATTCTACCTATTCGATAACTTTCCAGAAGAAACGCCATCTATGAGAAGCTGTTGGAACTATTTTTTTACGTGCTTAAACAAAATTTCAAATCATCAGAAGCATTTTCGTCCAAACCGCACTCTCGTGCGCCAATTGCTTGATCTTTTATTGAATTTTAAAATGTGTCAAGGACTTTTGGGACACCGTGTATATTCTTTTGCATACTTTGTCATATTTTTCCGCTAAATGGCATCGAAAATTGGGTCTATTTTAACAGAGACATTTGATCGGAAATTTGCTTAATACAAATAAATAACAGCGCTTGCGATCATCAAAGGTGTATATAAATATATTCAATCATTGCGTTGCCAATAAATATTTCTATTTTTGTTCATTGCAGCAACACCTACGAAATACATTGCATAAAAAAAATTGTATTAAATGCATTTTATGCATTCCGTTTTGTTTCTAATCAGTTAAAGAGACTCGGAGATGGATACTTCTTGTGATAACTTAACGTAATCGAATTTTATTCTTT
Source organism: Maratus michaelseni (assembly GCA_963931845.1). Lineage (NCBI taxonomy): Eukaryota > Metazoa > Arthropoda > Arachnida > Araneae > Salticidae > Maratus > Maratus michaelseni. The sequence continues at coordinate 104,129,638 of OZ007588.1, read as the reverse complement.
CCGAAATAAATGAGTAAAGAAAAGACATGAGTGTCGTTTTCATGGACGGAATTAGAATTTAGATAATTGTTTCGAGAAAGAAAAGTCTGTGTGGACTATATTACACATATCCTTCCGAAGCAACGTGTTTGAGATAATAATTGTGAGCAGTAATTAGAATTATTTATTCATTCTCTTATTTATTATTTTAAGAGAAACACATTCGCACTGTAAAACAATTTAGAAATTGTACGTCAAACGTGACAAATGAGGTGCGTTCGTGCTGTTATTATTTCAGTGAAATGAATTTTATCGTCTGTTATTATGATATGATTAATTTCCGTTATAAAATAAGTACATTTTAAGTTGGCAACATTTTATCTTTTGTTGATGTTTACTGAAAATTCCAATGGGAAACTTAAGCCTAGCTTTGAAAATTTCAGAACTTGAAATCCATATATAGACTCTTTTGTTTTTCTAGTTAATATCAATTTCTCCAGAAACATCTATCAGAAAAACTGTCGGTAGATTTTATGATTGCTATAATTAAACAATTTTAGAATACAAATTCGGTTTCTAATTCAGTAATACGGATATAATAGGACTCCATCTTAAATAGGACATAATCACCATGGCAACATAGAATCATTACCTATCATGGGATATCATTGAAATCATTACGTATTATAAGATTTAATAGAATGAAGAAAACTTTTGTTAATATATTTTTAAGTTTTGATTGGATTTTCATAAAATTTGAAATGACTCGACAAAATTCTGCAACGATTATATATATTAAATATAAAACCAATCGTTTGGGTAGTTTTTGCGCTGTAATATGCGGACAGACGGGCGGACCAAACGAGGACTATAGGTGCTAGGTATTTATATAATTACGAACGCACCTAAAAAGACAGATGTTTCTTAAAATAGGAAAATATAATATATCTGCGAACGAAAACGTAGAGGATATTCTTCCGATATACTAACGATCACGAAGAACGTTTTTTATCTTTCTAAACCTCAGACACCAATATATTTTCGACATTAAAAAAAATACTTAAAAAACAAAGTTTCCTTTGCTACCACTGATTTTCGGAAACGTTTCGGAGTAGTTATTGTAGTGTAGTATTAATCCTTTTTTAAAAGCTGGAATATAGGTTTTTCAGATGCTATCCATTCTCAAGTACACATTTTCATGTTCAAAAAGTATATTTTACAGACAAACATGATAAATTGATAGCATTAACATTCACGTTAAAATTAATATTATTTTGTAACACTTACATTTTTCAGTTCAAGCTGAAAAAGTTTAACTGAGAATTAATACTATCCTAAATGTTGATATTCCGGTTTGAGAAAACGGATTAATACACCATAAAAAAAACTCGGAAACGTTTCCGAAAATCAGTGGTAGCAAAATAAATTTAGTTTTCATAATTTTTTTTTCTAATTTCGAGAATACAAATGTTTCTGGACTTTCTAATGATAAAGAACGCTTTTCAGGATCGTGAGTAACTGGGAAGAGGTTTTTGCGTATTTTTGTTCGTAGTTATATCATATTTTCGTAGATTAAGAAACATTTGTTCTTTTTTAACATTTTCCAACGCAGTTGAAAAGTGTTTATGAATTCGGTTTGTCTGTCTACCGTCTGTCTGTCTGTCTATTTGTCTGTCCGTGCTCTAACTCGCGTGAATATATTCGGATTGTCATGCAATTGCTGTATGTTATTGCGGCTGACTATGACATGTTCCGTATTAAAAATGAAGTGTGTAGCACTTATAGTTTTTACACAGGGAAACTCAAAAGAATTCCGTTACATTACGGTCTATGGAGAAAAATCGTTTACGATGTATTTTAATGATATTAGACTATTTCAAAAATATTGAAATTGGTATATATCACGCATAATTTCCTTCTCCACCGCCGATCGACGATTGGTATTGTTACGCTTTCTGATTGGTTGTAAAAGCGAACGCTTCTTATGTCATTTCCAGTATTTGAGAGGATTATGAAGATATAAGAAGATATTATATAAGAAATTAATATATATTATTAGATTATATAGAAATTAATTAGGTTATATAATTTATTGTATTATTTTATATATTACGTTATATATTATTATATATTATATATTAATATTATATATATTAATTATATATATATATATTAAATATATATATATTATATATTATATATATATAATATTATATAATTATATATATCATTTTATATTATATTATATTACATTATTTATTATATTATATTTAGAAATTAATTAGATTATATAGAAATTAATAGATATTCTATAAGAAACCAATTTCAACCGGAAATGACCTAAAAAGCATTTGGTTCAACAACCAATCAGAAATCGTGATAATAGCAATCGTCTAACCGCGGTGGACAGGGAAATTATGCATATATCACTGAAGCGCACTACAAGACGCTTAGTATAGATAGAATATGATGTGCATAGTATTCATCATACATTTACAGGGACACTCAAATTAATTCCGTTACATTTACAGTCTATGGAGAAAAATCGTTTTCGGATAATTTTAGTAATGTTTTACTATTTCAAACATATTGAAATTGATATATATCACTGGGGTGCATTACAAGACGCTTATTATTGAATATTGTGTCTATAGCATTCATTGTTGATTTACAGGGACACACAAAAAATTCTATACTGTCTGTTAACAATAATTGCTGAAACTGCGTTTTTAGCTGCTGAACGCGTTTTTAAATTTAACTCATGTTTTGTCTATTACTTGGTGTATATAAGTCTTATAGATCATATACAGGGAAGTACAAAAGTTTTCGAGTACATTTCCGTTTATTGGTGGAAATTCCAGAAGGGGAATTTTAAACTGTGCTACGCTGAGTTTCCTAACGGAACTAAAATTTAACATTCTATATAGTATATATACATACCTATAGATAATTTACAGGGCTGCATAAAAGAATTGGGATATTATCCGGAATATTGTTCGTAATCCCTAAAATTGGGTTTTAAAATATGTTATGCGTTTTTCATCTTGCTTACTTAGATATCATCTTTCACCTTATTGAACGGTAAAAATTTGTGAAATTATTTTGGAAGTGTTGGAAAGTGTTTCATAATCCATGATTGACGCATGATTTTTCATTCTTGTTTATAGTACATTAGCCTTTTGCTGCTTTGATACATTATCAGTCGTTTTACATTTTAAAATAAACTATCCATTTCTGTTTAGCAGTTTGTAACCAATTACGAATTCGTATTAATAATTCAAATATTTTTGTAGCATATTAGTACAGTTTTTGTTTTAAATAAGACTTTTGGAAAAAAATCTTTCTGATTCTTCAGGAAACCTTTATGCACCCTTTGGTATTTGTATAATTGAAACCAAATTAAAACAAGAAAGAAAAATCGTGAGTCAAGCATAGATTATGAAACACTTTCCAACACTTCTAGAATACTTTAACAATACTTTGCTAATTAATAAGCTAAATAAGGTACTTTAATAATCGTTTTAGTAAACGCATAGCGTATTTTAAAAACAGGATTCAATAATTACCAGCAAATACATAGCCGTAAAATTACTTCAATGATTTTGTGCAGCCCTGTATTTGATCTATATATTGATCATATATGTACTATATAATCTATAATTGTTGATATATTTGATCGATGAGTTTTTATATTTATTCTACATAGTATGCTAAAATTTAGTTTAATATGCAAACGCACAATAAGGGAGAAAACTCACCGTCAGCAATTTCTTTTAATAAGCGGAACCATACTTGAATTCTTTTGTACAGGCCTGTATATTACTTACAGTTTTTATATATGCTACATATTAAGCTAAAATTTAATTCAGGCAAAGACAACACGCTGAAAACTTCTGAAATCACACTTTTGGAAATTTTCATCTATTGACGAGTATTTATCGATTTCTTTGTATGATCCTATATATGATTTTATTTATATTCTACAAACATTTCTTAGTATACTAAATGTAGTTCAGATTGAAAATGCATAATATATTTCAGCTTGAAAATGCGTAACTCATTTAAAAAACAGCTTTAAGCAATTCACGTTCATACTCAGTAATGCTTACGAATTCTTTTGTGTAGCCCTGCATATGATCTATAGCCTTTATACATACCACGTAATATGCAAAAATTTAGTTAAACTTGCAAATGATACCATAACTGAAAGCGCAATTCCAGCAATTTTCGCTAATAGACAGTACTTGGGATACAGAATTGTATCCGATATCTTTTGTGTATCTCTCATCATATTCTACGGCAAGTATCTTCTAGTAAACCTCAGTCATGTATATAAATTTCATTTATATTTGTAACATTATAACATAATTAAAATACGCTGCAAACAGTTCTACTCCGTATACCACTGTGCAACGGAATTTTTTTTGTGTGGCCCTGTAAATGAATAATAAATGCTTCGCACTCCATATTCAACAGCATGCATGTTTCAGTGCACTTCATAAATGTATATCAATTCCATTATGTTTTAAATGGTGTAACATCATTAAAATGCACTTGAAACTATTGTTAATTGATTTAAACTTTTTCCCATTGACCGTAATGTAACGGAATACCTTTGGCTGTCCCTGTACATGAACTATAAATGCTACCTGCTTCATTTTGAATAGCTACCGTGCTATAGTAAATGTCACTAATATATTAAAATTACAGAGCAATCCAAGTATATTTACGAGAGTTAGAGCACGGACGGACGGTCAGGGGTCATAAACACTTTTTCAACTATATTGGAAAATGTTCAGAATGCATAATTCCGCATGCTCCCCTTGGTTTACGTCAATACAGTTTCCATTACAGTCATAACAAAGGTGTTTTTATAATCGAAAAACGTCTTCTATCCGAATATGAATTATGAATGAAATATTTGAAATAGAGCTTGTCTAATTTCATCATCTAGGGTGAAACCCCTTGTAACTGACACGTTAAGGATTCTTTCTTGCTCAAATCACTATTACAAAAATTTAAATCTATTTTATACTTACCTTTGTTTTTGAAAGAATAGCAGAGATATATTTAAAAAATACGGTTTGCAAAATTTTGAAAATTTATACATTCTACTATTAAATTTAATTTAATTCATAAATATGGTCAAAAACTCTAGTAACTGACACCATCCCTATTTTGAAACACCAATAACTGACACCATCCCTATTTTGGAACACCAATAACTGACACAAAATGAACCAGTGACTTGACACTTTATTTTACAAGATTAAAATGCTTTGAAAAAAACTTTATTATTTATTATAAAAACAAAATACATTAATATTTATTATAAAAAGTGGGATTTAGTAAGCCGTACCGCATTATTAGTAATGCAGAGTATATAGTAAGAGTATATAGGAGTAATAATTAGTACTGCAGAAATCCAATAACTGGCATTTATGAACCAGTAACTGGCATCGGGTGTCAGACACCGGTAAAACAACTTAAAATTTAATGGTGTTTACTACAAGATAAATTTAATTTATTATTATGCATTTTTAAACAGCTCAAATAATACATTTCAACTTTCTCTAAGAGCCTGCATCAGTCACGCGAAGAAACGCTCAAGCTAATGTTAAGTTTATGGGAAGGTTCTTGCGCGATTTCTCGCTCGCATTTTAATATTTTTAAAATTATTTTTTTGCATAGGATAGCTGACGTCGATCTCTAACGTTGTTAAATTTTGCTCTTTCGATTTTGGTTCCAGTTTTTTTATATAAGGGTAATTTCACTTTCAGAACCGGTTCCAAAATTGAAAATGTCCGCTTAATCATTTAAAAATATTAAAATGCGAGCGAGAAATTGCGCAAGAACCTTCCCATAGACTTAACATTAGCTTGAGCGATCCTTCGCGTGACTAGCGTAGGCTCTTAATATAATCAATACCTAACACCTCTCTCAGGGACTGGTGAAATGAAATTCTAGGAACCAATAACTCGCACCCCCCCCCCCCCCCTTAAGCTAAATTAAATACCTAAAAACCTCAAATCATGTCCCTAATATAAACATTAATACCCATACCATAGTTAAAACCATAATTAAACAAATTTCTACAAGCATAAATTTAAGAAAAAAGTTTACGATGGTTGCATTACAAATAGATTTGAAAAGAACTCCCTTAATTTTAAAAATAAGATGGTTGCTTCAAAATGGCATTTTTTCTCTCAAAAGTTTATTCCTCATTGAATATGTTCTCTCTATTTACCCTGTAGTGGTGAATAAATTTACTCCAAAATAAAAATAAGTGTCTCATTTACAACTAGATGACATTATACTTTCCAGAATTTTATAACGAAATGCTTATTTGAGTTAGATTTTTGCTCAAGTGTCAGTTACTGGTTAGATGTCAATAACTGATGCTTTCACCCTATAGCTAAAGTTAGATTAATAGATATGTCTTTTCTCAGTCTTCATCTACTTCACCTTAATTTTACATTAAAAATGATTACGCACAAGTCGCATTTTTTTTTTTTATCAAGATTAAGTATAGATATTGAGTATGAACAATTAGTATTTAATATTTTAATCCTCGTAGTACCAGGTTAGAATTTTTGATGTGCATTCTTAATTTTGCATGATTTGAAACAGAAATTTAATTCTATTAAACGTAGCTTATTCCTTCTTATACGAGGTTTTAAATTCATTTTCTATAATACGTTTAAAATATTTTTTTTTTCGGTTTAAAACATAAAAAAAAATTTCAAAACAATAAAATGGGGTCAAATAAAGACCACAATGGATTAAATGTGACTCAAATACAGATTTACCAATCATGAACTACACATGGAAATATGTTTTATTTTGCATTATTTAATATCTGGTTATTTTGATTGCACTTATTTTTGCTTTTTTTAAATATTTAATCTCATTAATTTCTGTGTAATTTTATCCATTTGTAAAAACATATTTTCAATATTTATGCAGAATTGCATTACATAACATTTCTAATCTTAAAATAAATATCTTTAAATAAACTGTTAATGTTTTTAAGCATTTTTTTTATTAAACTTAAGTAACTTTAAAAAAAAACATTGTTAAAAATTCAATGTAATTAATTTTTTAAATGCTCATATTTTATTAATAAAAAGTGGAAATGTTTATGGAGCATATTTTATTATTTCCGTTATTTTTATTGTGATGGTGAAATAACAAAACAAAATAATTCATAAACTCCGATTTATCAATTATGCATGCGTTTTTATGCTGCTGAAAAACATATCTATTACAACAACCCGTTAAAAAATATAAATATATGTGCAAATTAAATACGTATTTAATTATTTATGCACTTTTTTCTAGCTTTTTTGTTTATTCGATTTAAATTTACTGTACCAAAGAGACTAGAGGAAATATTTAAATAAAAAAGTAGATTTTAAAGAAAGAGTTTAATTATTTATTATCATCTTTTAAATCTATCACTCGCTAATTTCAATCATTTATCTGCCGTTTGAATGCAGCATTACATGTTAATGTGAATATTTAACTATTTAATTAAATATATGAACTTATGAATAATGGATCATCATTTAATTTTTCTTTTCATATTCATTTTCTAATTTAAAAAATGCTTTTAGCATGCAAATTAATTCATTTTCGCTATGCATGCTACACTGAATAGATGAGATCTATTATAGAATGTGGTTTTATGATGCGTTATGCTAAGTATACAACCAAAAATTCAAATTGCCAGTAAAATATGGTGTGTCTTACGTAACAAGATTAAGATTGCTGAAGATAGAGATATACAGTTTAATAGGAAATTTATAATTCTATTTGAATCAAAGAACGTGGCTGAGAGGTTCTGCTCTCAAAGCTGGTAGACAGGAAATGCTGGGTTCAAACCCCTGTCGCACTCGACGACCTAACCGTTTGGAATTTTCCGTGGATTTCTTCGAACCTTGCCGTAAATATGGGTTAGGATCCCTTACAAAGACCCCCACGGAGGGCACTCCCCCCCTAGGGCCTATATCTCTCGTGAAGATAATCGACCATCATGAAATCAACCAACCATTGAATCAAAGAAATCATTCTAGAATTATATTAGCAGTCTAAGGCAGTTAAAAGTTCTTGAAAATTAAAATAAATAGAAAACTTTTTATTTGCTTAATAAATAAATTAATTTAAAAGAACTGAATTAGAAAATTAAGTTATGCAAATGATTGTGAAACTAATGCATAACACGTTTATTGTTACCCTTACATTGATTCCTTTCAAATCTGGTGGCCATGACATGGTTTTAATTATCGTCTTTTTACATTCGAAATCTATATACCAGAATTTTCTAAAAGTCATATTTGCTTTATTTAATCACGGAATGTCTCACAATTAATAAAGAAAATATTACTATTTGAAAATGCCTGGTAGATATTTTTAATAAGAAACGCGTTAAATTCGCAATGCTGATTACCACACACTAGCCGTCACATTCACTAAGAATTAAGTATTACGATCGGCGCGACATATGACAGATAACGAGTTAATATTAAACATTATTCGTTTTTCACAAATTGCCACAGAACTAATTGAGGAAAAAATGTACTACATGAAAAAATGTAGAAAGGCGTCAATTAAAGTTATGACTCACAGTTTCGGAAGAAATTAATTAGAGACTGCGTTCTCCAGAGATGAGTTATCCAGCAAAGTTAACACAGATTCTACATAACCTCAGTAAAAGTAAAACCGATTTAACAGAATCGGTTTTGTTTTTGACACGGTAACTATTTCTACATCGTAAAAAAATATTTGTTATATTTAAAGAAAAATACTATTGTCAAATAACCTCATGTTTGTGAAAATTACAACATCATGAAGGAATTGGCAGAAATTAATGAAATTTATTCCACATATTACTTATAGTGGTAAAAATAAACGATCAAAGTTACAAGACAAAAAACAAAAAGAACGTCGGAAATTAGTACTTTATATGTCGCCACTCTGAGCGATGAGAACCTGTACACTTCGTGGCATTCAATCACATAGGTTCTGAATGTAATCCTGGGGAATGGTATTCCAGATGGCTTCGACTTGAAGACAAAGTTCAGTCTTACTGCGTGCCTGTGTGACCGTGTGACTGTGTGCCCGTGTGTACTGTGAGCCCGTGCGACTATGTGCTGTACGAGCGGGTCTCCGACCAATGAAATCCCAGACATGCTCGATGGGAGACATATCCGGGAAATAAGCAGGCCATGGAAGAAGCGAAACCTGTTGTGCACTGAAGAAGGCTTGTGCAGTCTGAGAAACATGTGCATGAGCATTATCCTGCTGAAACACAGCACCTGTAATGCGTCGAAGAAGGAGGAGGACCTCTGGCTCCACAATTTCCCTTATGTAGCGATCACTGTTGGGGTTACCTTCAATGTGCACGATGGGATCGACAATTATACCCAATAGCTCCCCACACCATGATTTCAGGTGTTTGTGCATGGATAACACACTGTGGGAGTAGACGTTCCCCTCTGTAAATACTGACGCGTACTCTTCTATCATTGTACTCCAGATTGTTGCGAGATTCATCGGTAAAAACAACTTGTTGCCACTGGACACGCCACACGCTGTGTTGCTGAACCCATTGGGTCGGAAAAGTGTGTGATTCAGCGAAAGTGGAATCCTGCATTGAGGAATCCTTGCACGCAGTTCATGCTGTAGCAGAAAGCGGCGGAATGTGGATCTAGACAACAAAACACATGCAGCTGTGCTCCAACTTTGTACTAGCACACGACAAGATGCTTTACGGTCCGTCACAGCCATGCGGATGAGGTGTCTGTCGTCCCGTGCCGTTGTGCTATTGCGTGCCTTACTGCCAAGTTTTCGCCTTGCTTGATTTTCCTCTGTCCATTTCTTCCAAACACGCATCACTGTTGTGGCATTACACTGTGTGCGGACTGCGATTTCTCGATACGAAAATCCATCTTCTCGCATACCGACGATGCGGCCCTATACGAAATGTTGGTATAACTTCCTCCGTTTTTGACGAGGCATATTGATCACCAATGAAACTTTTACCGCAGACAGAGAAAGATAAACGGATTTCAAAGCATCTTTACAGTCCTACCTGGAACAAGCGATTGATAAGGAGCCGGTTCTCATTCCACGCATGCGGAATCGCTTGTAATTGTAATCATTTGCATGTCTTACCTCATTTTACATTTTCTGTCAGTTTGGTTCAATTTTAATAATTCCTTCATGGTGTTGCAATTTTAACAAACATGGGTGTAAAACTATTTTCCATAGGCTAATACTGTATTTGACTGTGAAAAAAAATATATGAAACAAGATTATTTTACGTGACAAATTCTATAATTTGAGACACGAATTGAATTTGAGAGAATTGACCTGCACGGGTCAGGTTGTACCCGACCGGACCTGAAAATTCTGATTAAAGTCAACCTGAATCCGACCTGAACCCGGAGTGATAGAAAAAAAATCCATATCTTGATACAATTATAAAAAAATAGTCTACACTTATAACTTTAATATCAATTTTATCTTTTTATATAAAAATGAACACATATACACTCATTAATATTCAAATATATTGTTTTTTGCAAGTGAAAAATACATAGGACGTTCTTTTGAAAAATCGGATCAACCCGAACTGAACCTGAAAGTGCCAAAGTCCAACACGAAACCAATCTAAAGCCGAAACATTGAAAGTCTAACCGACCCGCAACAAAAATAATTATCATTATCCCTGACCCGTCCCGAAATTTAGTATTAAAAACATAAAAAATATATTAAAAAACAAGAAACCAATAAGTCCTCAATTGAAAAACTTTTCTGGGAGATGAATCATATTTTTGACTTTAATTCGGCTAAAAAAATTTCTAAACCTACTTCTATACATGAATTCCACTTTCTTGAAGCATTTCATATATACAAAAATTTTAGTAATGTTGTTAAATGTGAATTCTCTATTTCTTCATTATTTGACTGTAGGAAATATTACATAAAAAAATCATTTTCTTAGTTTTTCTCAGCATTTTCCATTTACACAGTTCCATTCCCTACGCTGTTTTCCTATGGGTTGTTTAACTGGAATCTCCAGTTTTCCTATTGGTCAAAAAATCTTTCACTTGAATCAGCTCCCTTTTCTCTTTTCCTGTTGGCTCTTGCCCGGAGTTTCCTGTTTTGCTATTTGTAAATAAACCTTTCGCTTGAATCCGCACCTCTCCTGAGCAGATCCTGAAATTCTTTGCACTGAAGACGGTATGCTAAATGCTACCGAAACTAGTATACATTGAAATTGAAATGTATGGTGCTATTAATGCTGCTCTTTTTTAAATTTCTATTATATTGCACATCATACTATCCTAATGATTATGTTATATTTATTTTATATCTTTATTGATGGCATTTTCTCATTAAAAAGAAAATATATTTCAATTTGAATAAATGATATTTCAGACCATTATGTAGGTCAATGGCTCAAAAAGTTAACTGATATCATTTTAAAACGAAAGCATCCATTTAACAACATGACATTGCAGTGATGAATATGTCTGCAAATTTTCTTAAAATTGATTCACAATTAAATAAGTATCATTTTTAGAGTTTTTCATTCATCCAGCTCTGATATTAGAGGCCAAATTTTCAAGAAAACGAATTCAACTGTGAAATTTACATCTTTTTTAAAAAGCATTCAACTAAAGACGTACATTTTAATAAAGATCCTGTCATTGTGATGCAAGTTTTATAATTTTTCATTTCGTAACTACAACGTTATTGTTAATTTTAGTTTGATTACACACCATTTATTACTTTATTTTGAAATAAACTATACATTAAATGAATCAAGTTTTACTTTCCAAATATGTGAAAAATTAAAATTAATAGAAATAATCTTATTTTAAATGTAATTTAAATAACAATTGTTTATAGAGTTAGAATTGCCAGTATAAGACGGATTTTTTATTAAAATTATATTTGTAGGTTTATTATAAATTTCTCTAACAGTTTCTTATATTGTTTTTTTTTCTTTTTTGTCGAATTTCGATGGGAGACAAGTCGTTATTTTAAAAGCCGTATTTTATGTTCAAAATTCAATACATGAATTACAACATATTCTGGAAAAAAAATAGACTTTTGAAAGAAATAACAAAATAAGTAGGCTTTAAACATAACAAAATTATTTATGTCAACATAAATAATAAAATAATAGCACTTTATCAATATATTTGTGTATTATTAATCATGACTAAATCTGTCCTGGCAATATTTTTATTCATTTTTCCTGACAAAATAATAAAACAAAAAAGCAGCTCAGAAATATATTCCTTTCCTAAAATATCTTTCAAGCCCTTTGCCACGTGCAGAGGTCGCTCAATCACAAAAAAGAAAATATTTCCTATGCCACATACATAATCTCTGCTTCAACGAAAACATAAATATCTTTTAATACTGAGGCCAAGCTTAATTATGCTTTAGTTAGCCTTTCATATTATGTGTTTTGTGATCGGGATTACTGAATGAATATCGTTTTGTTTAAGGGTGAAGTAATTTATTAGCATTAATCATATTTAAACAGCTTTATTACAGGCTATATTATTAAATATGTTAAATACAAATTGATTATTTTTTATTATTATTCTAAAATACTTAAAAATTGTATGTACGAAAAATAGATAATATATATCAAAGTAAATTGTTGTAACTTCGTTCTACCGTCTCATATTTTTTCTCATGTTGAATTACCGACATAAATCTCTTCAATTAATTACAGAAAATTCTGAACAAAAAATATCATTTTGTAAGAAATAAATAATAAGTATACATTATACCTAATATAACTATTCATGTCAGCATAAGTAATTAAACATTAGCACCTTATCAATATGTTTGTATGGTATTAATTATAACGATATCTTTCCTCACAGAATTTTCATTCATTTTTCCTAACAAAAAATAAATAAAAAAATGAATGAAATAAAGAAAATGCAGCAGCTTCGAAATATGATCTCCTAAATTATCTTTACAGCCCTTTGACAAGTGCAGAGGTCACTCTGTTCAAAAATGTTTTTTTTCTGATACCAAATACATCATCTCTGCATAAATGACAAGTAAAATGTCTTTTAATACTAAGGTCAATTTTGTTTATTCTTTATTTATTCTCTCATGTTATATGTTTTGTTATCGAGATTACTGAAGAATAGAGTTAGTTTTATTGAGTAGGAAGTAATTCATTACCATCCATCATATTTAATCTGTTTGAGAAACTTTATAAAACGCTACGCTATTAAACATGGTAAAATTATTTTGTTTAAATAAATTTTAAATAATTTTATTTTTAAAGACTATAAACATTCTATGTCAGAAAAATATATAATATAATATTTATGTTGTTGGAATTGTTAGGATTTTGTATTATCATCTCATATTTTTCTCATTTTGCATTGCCAGCAAAAATATTTTATAATACTTACAATAAATTCTGAACAAAAAATAATATTTTGTAAGAAATAGGAAGCAAATAAGCTTAGTGCTTCACATAACTGTTAATTTCAGTCAACTAATTAAATATTATCACTTTATCAATAATTTTGAACGATAGTAATTATCCTAATAGTATTTTTATTACTTAGCCATCATACGTAGTATAGAGTAAGTCTTGTAATCGTTTTGAAAATCGAAAAAATAATTTTGACGGATTTACACGTTTCAGACACTGGAGATTTATAAAAACATATTTTAGAAAAAAAAATTGCCGTCCGTCTGTCTGTCTGTATGTGTGTCTGTGTGTGTATCTGTAAACGCTCTATCTCCCGAACAAATTGAGATAGAGACTTAAAATTTGGTATATATTTAGTATGTAATAATGGGAAGAAGCTTATTGAATTTCAGTAATCTCGATTATGCGTAACTATTTTTTTCGGACTCTCGAAATATTCGTTCAGATAACAGGTATATAAAAATTTTCGAAATTGTTTATTTTAAAGAGTGAATATAAAAAACAATAAAAAGACAAATTTTGCATCAAAAATGAAGTCGATCGGATAATGAGTTGCCGAGATATTTGAAATTATATTTTCCACACTCTTCGATTTTTCATGACCCAGTATTTCATTAAAATTTCAATTCAAAGATATATTTTAATTTAAACTGAGACGTTTAATCCGACGCAGTAAACCGTTAGTTATTATGATTATCAATTTTGGAGTTATAGAGCATTTAAAGTTTATGACGTCATCAAGCCACGATTTTATTCCAATTGCAATGCATTTTATAAATAGTTTACACATGTTTTATTTTCATATTTTATATTATGCATATCTATGATGGGTAAGTATTACAGTGGCCTCCTTAACGACTAGTTTTTTTTATAACAAAAAGAAGTAAAAGAAAGACAATGCAGCTCAGACATATAATCATTTCCTAAAATATCTTCCAAGCCCTTTACCACGTACAGAGGTCACAAAAAAGGACATTTTTCTTACACCACATACATAATCTCTGCTTCAACGGAAACAGTTATATATTTTAATGCTAAGGTCAAGTTATATTATGCTTTATGTAGACTTTCATATGATATGTTTTGTTATCTGGATTCCTGAAGAATAGAGTTTTGTTAAAGGATAAAATAATTCATTGGCATCATCATATTAATCGCTTTCAAACAGCTTTATGAAAGGCTATATTACTAAATATGCTAAATATATTTTGGTTAAATAAAATTTGAATATTGTTATTATTTTTATAAAATACTTAAAAATTCTGTGTAGGAAAAATAGGTAAAATATATTAATGTTAATTGATATAACTTCATTCTATCATATCATTTCTTCTCACGTTGGGTTACCAACATAAATCTTTTACAGTAATTACCGCAAATTACGAACAAAAAATATTATTATGTAAGCTAAAAAAATAATACATAATATAACTGTTCATGTCACCCTAACTAATTAACATTAGCACTTTATCAATATTTATGTATGTTATTGATTAAAACAATATCTTTCCTATCAGAATTTTCATTCATTTTTCTTAACTAAAAAAAAAAGAAAATAAAAAAATGCAGCTCAGAAATACGATCTCTTACACTATCTCTATAGCTCTTTGACAAAATGCAGAGGTCACTCTTTTAAAAACAAAATTGTTTTTCTGATGCGAAATACATCATCTTTGCAGCAATGACAAGAAAAATTTATTTTAATACTAAGATCAATTTTGATTATGCTTTATTTAGCCTCTCCTGTTATATGTTTTTTATCAGAATTACTGAAGAATAGAGTTTTATTTGAGGATACAGTAATTCATTATCATTCATCATATTAAAAATGTTTAAGAAGTTTGATTACACGCTGCACTATTAAATATGGTAAAACTATTTTGTTTAACTATATTTTAAATATTTTTATCATAAAAGAGTGAAAACATTCTGTGTCAGAAAAATATATAATATATTGTGTTGGAATTGTTACGATTTTGTATTATCATCTCATATTTTTCTCATGTTGAATTACCAACAAAAATCTTTTATAGTAATTATATTAAACTCTGAACAATATATAAAAACAAATTTATTATTACATATGTTGATAAATCACCAAACAATTATCCTTTCATCTGCAAATATTATTATTCGCAGTTAATAACTAAAGCTATAAATACAAATTTAAACTTTAAAATAACTAATCTAGATAAAATCATTAATAATCGACATATATTTCAATTTTATAAATTACTAAAAATTAAAAACTATAACTTTAATTATCCATACATAGTTGTTATACCTAAATTCCACAAAACTCCTTTAAAATTTAGAACTGTAACAATCGGTTGTAATACTTATAACAATAATGCAAGCAAATTTTTATTAAGTATTCTCACTAAATTGTTTGAACTTACAAAACAAAAAGATAATTTGTATAGCATAAAAAATAGTTTTCAACTTGTCAATAATATTAAAAATTTAAATAACATAAAATGCATGAAGACGTTTGATTTTAATGACTTATTTAATAACATTGATATTAACGATATGTTCAAGATAGTAAATTTATTATATAAGGAATACAAGGATTCTATTAAATTAAAAAATAAAATTTCGTTAAATTACTTTAAAACATTAACTAAATTTATTCTCCATTATAATTATATTGTTTTTAATGATACTATATATATACAAAGCTGTGGACTCCCTCAAGGTGGCATTGTTTCTTCAATTCTTGCAGAATTGTATTTATATTATTATGAACGTAACTCTAATATTGCTAATTGTAAAATGTACCGTTATATAGATGACATTATTGTCTTCTATTTTAATAGTAATTCAAATTATTTATTACCTATAAAATATCATAAAAATTTAACTTATAGTTTCAATGTTATGGCAAATAATGAAATTAATTTTCTTGATCTTAAGATAATTCTTAAAGATAATAAATTTTTGTTTGACATTTATGACAAGCGAAATGATTTTACTTTTAAGGTTAACTTATTTACTAACTATTTGTCATGTATACATAAATCAGTATTTGTAAATATTTTACTAAATTTCGCACATAGAATTAATAATCTTTGTTCAAATAACTTTAAAAATCAAAATTTAAAACATATCCTTCAAATTGCACAAGTTTATGGATATCCTTACTATTTAGTTAAATCAATTTTACACATATAAATATAGATTTAATTTGGGTTAAATGTCTGTATTTTTTTTTTTTTGTTAAAATCTCCTTGATAAAAATGATAATCAACTTTTGATTGTTGATATATTTGGCTAAACTATGAATCCTATTGTGTGCGTTGCTGCATAGGATTATCCTAGATTAATGTCATTCATATTTTAAAATTTAACGTTAATTTTCAACTTTTGACTGTTGATATATTTCGCTAAATTATAACTCATATTAAGAGCATGTGCTGCATAGGATCATCTTAGTTAAAAGTCATTCATAAATTAAAATTTACATGTGGGCAAATTCTATAATTGTTGTTATGATTATATGGAGTTAATATTATTGGGGTTGTAACAAAAGTTAAAATTATCAAGGATGTTACAATGGGTTAATCAATACAATATAATATTAATATGTTAAACATATTTAATTTTAGTAAATATTAAATATTTATTAAATATAGTACACTAATAAACATATCTCTTAGTTTTATATTATTTATTTTATTTTATTATTAGATCATTTAATTTAATTAATATTTATGTTTTTTATATATTTTTTTCATGGTAGATATTATTTAAATAGCTGGATTTAAATTATAATAAGTGCATTACCATATTGAATAATCTATGTTATTTCTAAGTATAATACTAATTTATAAAATGAAAGCATCATATGGATTCTACATTAATGTTTGGGTTAAATTAAGATATATTTTAAATGGGTTAGTTAAAATATAAATTATATTATACTAGTAACTCTTATTCTCTATATATATCATTAATATTAACTAGTAAAATTAATATATTTACACTACATTACAGTTGCATATAAGTAATTATACATACAATATTAAAGTTTTAGTAGAATATCTGTACACCAGATGTCAGCAGCAATGTATTTGATAGTATGCTAAAATAGTCTAATATTTTTACAATAGATAGCAGTAGTATAGCTTATTTAAAATATTAAAACTTGGAAATTTAGTATGGAGGTAATAATATCTATGAAATACTTTCAAATTATCAAGTAATATTATATATTTTAATTTATTAAATTAAAATTAAAATAAAATAATTAATGGTTTTTATTTATATGTATATCATAATTTTTTTTTCTACATTTTTTAAAATGTTGTAATCTATTTAGTTAAATAAAAATAACTGTAACTGTAGGTTACACTTTATGATCTGAAGGATTCTCTATTTAACTGTGAATTTAACCTCTTCTTTTGGATACAACTTTGTACATGTGCTCACAATATACTAAATATCTTGGGATATTATTAATATAAGTAATATATATTTTTTTTAATTTTTTTAATTCTTTTTCACACTCCTTTTCAAATTGTATGTATAATTTATAATATTCCATTGTAAAGGTCTTGTTATTCAATATTGTTTCAGCGATTGTTCGGGCAAGATATGGCACTATATTTAGCAAAAGCTGGTGTCATATACAGAAAACAATCGTTCTTTGCTTATAAATGTGATTTTCTTGCCCTTGAAAAAGTAAATTACTTTATAAGCTTTTATTTGTGTATATACTCGTGTGGTTTATATTTCATTCCTTATTTTCTATTTATTTAATTTTTTTTTTCTTCTTCTTAATTTGAATTAATAATGTTACTTTTATTAGGACTACAATTTTAATTTGTAAATTGACAGGTCTCTTTGGTATCGGGATTTCAGTGTATGTGGTCAGTTTCTTATGTTTCAATGGTTAAATTTTACTTAAAGTTTTATATATATATATATATATATATATATATTATTTTGTAAAAAATAAAAAAACAAATAGGCATGGTAATTAACAGAACTGTAAATGTCAATTAACTAATTAAATATTATCACGCTAACAATAATTTTATATGTTATTAGTTATCCTTATAGTATTTTTATTCTTTTTTTTCTTAGAAAAAGCAGTAAAAAAGGAAAATGTAGCTCATAAATCTTTTTCTAAATAATCTTTGAAGCTTCTTGCCACGTGCAGAGATCACTCGGATTCAAAAAGAATTTTTTTCCTTTATGTCACATACACCATCTCTGCATCAGAAAGAAGAAAAAGAATTTTAATAATAATGTCAATTTTGGTTATGCTTTATTTAGCCTCGCATGTTATGTGTTTTGTTATCGGGATTAGTGAAGAATAGAATCTACAAAAACAACTTTTCAAAAGTAAAAAAAAAAAAGCCAAGCATAAAAAAAAAAAAAGTTGTGGCTAAAAAATGGTGTGATATCAAATTTCCAAGCTATTATATTACTTTTTTAACTTTTTTCCATTAAATAAGTTATCATATATATAAGTCGAGTGCCTACGTATATGTTAATAGAAATCGTTTTCTCCTGTACTAAATACATCCTAACGAGTTTCTGAAAATTCAATTTTTTTCAAATTATGCATGATGGGCTTGGCGGCCATCTTTGCATATTATTCACAAAATTCTAAGCATCCAAATCAGTAGTTAAAATCCGAAGTTCAAAATTGTTATTTAAGCAAATATTTTAAGCGTTTCATTTATAGATTTGTATGATCTGAAATTGTGTCTTAAGATAATAATGACTTATCTTAAAGATTCATCTTATGATTTATTTTTTTACAGTAATTAATAATTTCAAACTAGTAAAAATCAATTTATCAAAATATCAGTCTTATCTAATTTATCTGTCCGTAGTTAAAATCTGAAGTTCGAAATTGTTATAAACATATTACACTTTTACTTTAGAAATTTGGGTGCTTAGAAATATGAAAAGATGGCCGCCAAGCCCATCATGCATAATTTGAAAAAAATTGAATTTTCAGAAACTCGTTAGGATGTATTTAGTACAGGAGAAAACGATTTCTATTAACATATACGTAGGCACTCGACTTATATATATGATAACTTATTTAATGGAAAAAAGTTAAAAAAGTAATATAATAGCTTGGAAATTTGATATCACACCATTTTTTAGCCACAACTTTTTTTTTTTTATGCTTGGCTTTTTTTTTTTACTTTTGAAAAGTTGTTTTTGTAGATATCATTTCTTTTTTTTAAAACAGAATAAACATAATTTAAATAATCTAAACATGAGAAATAATTTAAAATTACATTTTACTTTCAGTCATTGTTTAAAAGGTTAACTAGAAATACCAGTAGATTTTTAAATTAAACTAATAACAACATACTAAATGTGGCTTGTTATAATACTTGTTATCCCCCGTTAAAAAATATCACTGAGTTATCGATGAAATGAATAAAAATGCAATACGTACATAGCGTGTCAGCGCTGCATTTGAAATCAAACGTGATATCACGCTCTTTTATTATTAGCACTAGCTGGCTTCGCCCGCTAGCGGACTCCTAATTTATATCGGGGCCTCGAATCTTGTAAAACCTCGAATAAGATAAACCTCGAACCGAACGATCCTCCGACCTGGTTCTCCGCTGTCTTCGGCACCGGATAATCCCTTAATTTGCACATCGAATAGTATAAACCTCTAACCAAACTAACTTCCGACACGGGTCCCCGCTGCCTTCGGCACCGTATAGCAGTCGTGCTGCGCACGCTCAAGTTCCATCTTCCACCACCAGGTAGCGTAATCTATTCTGTATGAACCTCGGGCACTGAAATCGTTAAGGCTATAGATGTCGATTCGAATGAACTGTACCCCGTCGTGATCTAGCCCATAGAACCAGAGATAGAAAAGTGCCCCTGGTGGTGAAAAAACGAACTAAAATCGGAAAGCTCTATTGATGTCGAGTCGAATGAGCCATACCCCGTCGTGATCCGACTCGTAGGAACAGATATAGGAAAGCATCCCCTGGTGGTGAAAGCTAATCGCGCTTGGGGGGCAAAAGAGGGGATGAACACCGGAGACGCATAATAGGATTAAGCGGTCACAGACCTTTCCAACGATGTATCACATGAGGGGTATGTGCAAAATTTAGAAAATACCCCCCCCCCCCCTGCATATTATGATTAAGCGTTCACAGACTTTTCCAAGGATATATCACATGAGAGGTGTCGGCAAAATTTAGAAAAGTTTTCCCTTTGGGTGGGAGGGCTGAAAGTGGGAGGATGGACCCCGAAGATACATAATATGAATAGCGGAACAATTTTTAGAATTTCTGAAAGCTGATTTTTATTTATTTATTTATTTATTTATCTATTTTTTATTTTTTGTTTATTATTATTTTATTTTTTTTTTTTGCGTTGCCCTGTGCATGTTTGGAATTTCTTAGCAATTTCTTAGATTTACCTTATTTTATTCAATTAAACATTGTACTGTTACAATAAATTTAAATGGAAACTTCACTTCTAAAACAAAAATAATTTAACAACTGGATTTCATTAATTTATAGGAAAACTAGCAAGCTACGCCCGCTGCGCCCACTGCGCTGGTCGGCTTCTACAAATGAACCCTGAATCAAACGAAATATATCGTTTAATTTGACCTTGTATTTGAAAGCAATCTGTATATTTACGTGGAATATCCTTCCACATTACTGAAAAATGACGCGATTGCGCTATTATATTTTCTAATGTGCAGTCAAAATTTTAGCTGTTAAGGACAAACTCTTTTATTTGGTCATTTACAGTTAGGGTTTGCTAAACAATGATAAAACTATATGCAATATACTAAAACCATCACTAAAAATTATCGAAATAACAATGCAAACAAATTAACTAACAAAATCCATTCAGAAGAAGTTTTTATAAAGGCTAATCTTTGATAATCTGATTATTGAACTTTTCCACATAATTCTAAAACAACAAAACGATATAAAATATACTAAAACAATCCTTACAAATTATCTACTTAACAATGCAAGTCGCAAAAAATACGCCCAGTAAAAACTATCAAAAAGGCTAATATTTCGGAATCGGGTTCACTTGACTATATAACCTTCACACATAACAGTTGGACTAAGCAACAGTAGGACAATATATAGTACATTAACACCATTTCTGAAATAGCATCTAACTAACAATACAATTCTCATCAAAATCCGTTCAGTAGAACTTTTTTAGAAGGCTAATCTTTCATAATCGGAATCAAATATTGAAAAGGCTAATATTTGATAAAAAAAATGGTCACCCGATTTTCGAATTTCCCCCTATAATTCTAGAACTAAGCAACGTTATATAATAAAACGTTCCCTAGAAAATTATTTAACAGTATAGGTTCCATCGAAATACATTCGGCAAAATCTTTTAAAAAGGCTAATCTTTCATAATCGGATTGATCTGATTATAGAACTTCCCAGAATAATTATATAACTAAGCTACGTAGAACGATATGTTATACATTAAAACCTTCCCTTAAAAATTATCTTAGTTTAAGTTCTACGAAAATGCATTCAGCAGAACTCGAGTTATAAGCAGCCGGAACGAAATTTCATATATGTAGAAGTAAATAGAGGTATATTGCCATTAATATAGTTTGCATTTGAATAAAAAAAGGTACTTTTCGGTTAGCCGGGCACCAGTGATATATGAACACACACACACACACACACACATATATATATATATATATATATATATATATATATATGTATATACATGTATTTGTGTAGATATATGTGTATATATGTGTGTGTATATATATGTATATATCACTGGCGCCCGGCTAACCAAAAAGTACCAAAAAAAAAAAAAAATACTGCGAAAATGCAGTCGTACACTTGAAAAAAAAAAACCTTTTGGCCTAAAATCTCTCATCAAAACTGTTTTTCTTTTCTTTCTTTTTAAAAAAAATAAAATTAGTAACAGTTTTTTCTTTTATTTTTCCAGATGTATAGCCATTTCAAATCTTTCTGCAACAAAAAAAGACACTTTTTGGCTTAAAATAAAATTGTTTGGGGTCAAAAGTAAAATCAAAATCGCCAAAAACAAAAGATAAATCGCCAAATTTGTTTCAATAGAAATCTTGCCCCTTGAATAATGTTTTAAGCATTATGAACATTTCTAATCATGTTTAAATTAAATATTTTCGTTTTATAATATTCTCTCATCAAAACTCTTTTTTTTTCTTTCTTTCTTTCTTTCTTTCTTTTTTTTTTTTTTTTTTTTTTTTTTTTTTTTAAATAAAATTAGTAACAGTTTTTCTTTTATTTTTCGAGATGTATAGCCTTTTCATTTCTTTCTGCAACAGTAATGATCGCCAAAAAATTAGCAATGGTAACCTTTTCGGCCAAAATAACAGAACTTTCTATCATAATTCGATAGCTATTATACGTAGAACGTTGTGTTACATACTAAAACCTTCCCTGAAAAATTATCTCTCGAACAGTGCAAGTTCCATCAAATTCCATTCAGCAGATCTCGAATTATAAAGGAACGGAACGAAATTTCCGTTTGTGTTTTATATATATAGCGAGGCTAACGAAAAAGACAGGCTACCGCGGTGCGTTCCACTTATCTTTTTTTTACAGATCGATAGAGTGACGTGATGCTCTTTTCGTACACCTGCATTGGTGGATTCGAGCCTCACGTGAATCCCGCGGTCTGTAAAAAAAGATACGCGTAAAGCACCGCGGTAGCCTTTCTTTTTCGCTAGCCTCGTATATATAGTAGATGACGTGAAAGGTATTCCTGCGAACGAAATGCCTGTCCTTTACCGTGTTTTTTTATTTTTAGAAATAAATGAATCACATTTAATTCATTTCAAAATTTTTGTTTACGTTTGGAAAGAAATTTTAAATGGCGATAACTCTTAATGTATACATTTTAGAAGGTTGTGACCCTAGGACCCGTGTCGGAAGTTAGTTTGGTTAGAGGTTTATACTATTCGATGTGCAAATTAAGGGATTATCCGGTGCCGAAGACAGCGGAGAACCAGGTCGGAGGTTCGTTCGGTTCGAGGTTTATCTTATTCGAGGTTTTACAAGATAACAAGATAACTTCCCTCAAAAACTAATTTATTTTTAAAGAGCTTTCTAAAAACGTAAATTATATATTTAAAATATTTTTAAAGCATAAACACTACGTCTGATTACTTTATTTTACAATATTTAAAAGAACACGCATTTTATCAGACAATTAAATACACTAAACAAACATGAGTGAAAAATTGACCTGGGCCTGGACTCGAACCTGGGACATTATGCGTACCATGCCGACGCTCTGCGACTGAGCTACCCAGATCCAGAGCTATTATAGGAGCCTTACCCAGATCCATATTCGTAACCGGCAATTTCTCATACTTATTCATGTTAGAAAGAATCATCTGCCACAGTTTGCAGTCATATTTAATTATTTGATAAAATATGTGTTCTTATAATTGTGAAGTTTTATTAAAAAAAAAATATATCTTCAGAAGAAAATGGCTGACTTGCAGATGAAATTTGATGTGGTTATATTATAACCTGTAACTGATTTGTGCTATTTTATTACAGATGGTACATGGTCGTTGGCGGGTTTTATCTCTGTTTTGGCATAATTTTTTAATCGCCAAGTTAATTAACAGTTTTTTGCTAATTAAGGATAGAAAATAATATTTTTTTACACTGAATTTTATAAAAGCACGTAGATTACGTAATTACTTGTCCAAAAATGCAATCCTTTTTTTATTCTGCCGAATATTAAGGTCTGTAGGTTGTTTGAAAAAAAAAGTTTGACGAAGAAAAAAGCGATCATTTTAAGTAACTCGACGTTTTTTAAAAAAATCTATATCTCTGTTTATAAATCACTTATGAAGATGAGTTTTGTCTTAAATTGAAGAAATTCTTCATTAGATTCTTCTAGTTTTCGTTTTTTATTTCGGCGACGCTTGGTTTATTATATATCTGATATTTTAATCTGGCATGTTTTGTCGATTTAACATTGCGAAGTTGATTCCTGTAAATAAGCAGTAGCGGTCTAGTTCAGTTCTTGGCGTTGTTTGTGTGGCGTTTTTTTTTTTTAAGCTTGGCTTGGCAGAGCGACCGCCCTGCTTGATTCATTTTAATCCACTAAGCGCCATTATATATATCAATCTATATTTTTTAATGAACAATTATTTTTCTTCTTTACGAATAGAAAGTCTTTAAAGTACTTCTGAATTTTTAAAAAAAAGGAATATTTAGAAGAAACAGCATGTTTCCTAAATAGGATCAATAGCGCTGAATGGGGGTAACTTTAATACATATGTCTCTGTGCATTTCTGGTAGTTATTTTTCAATTTATTAGCTATAAAAGGGATAATAGCAATCTAAAACTGATAATTTATGAAGAATTCATATAAATTAGTCCAACCTCTACATTCATGATAAAAATAAAAAATGAAATTAGTAGTTCCATAAGCGTTTTTATTATCCATCTTTTTATCTTTCATCATTACATAATTTTTCCTGACTATTTCACATGAAAGATGATTGAACAATTTTATACAGCAATACATTCCATTCTTTTTGCTTTCTGAAATTCGTTTTTTAACATTTTTTCTTTCTGTTTGTACTTTGTTTAGTTTTTTCTAGATCACGATTTCAAGATTCGTCTTAACTTTCATCTATAAAATCAAGTCTACGTTTAATTCTTTTTATAATTGATATAACTTTTTTGATAATTCTTTTTTAAAAACTAAATCGCATATTTCTTGATTGTCCGTTGGTTCAGAATTTACGGAAAGTTCTGCTTCGCCAGATATATCATGGAATAAATCGTAGCATAAATTATTTTCTATTACAGTTTCTTCATCTGTTACAGTACTGAGATCAGATGGCAAACAAACGATTTCCGGAACATCCGAATCTAAAATAAAAAAATTTCAACCATCTTCTATGTAAAATAGTCAGAAAAAAATGATGTAATGATGAAAAATCAAGAGATGAATAATGAAAATGCTTATGGAAGTCGAAATTTCATTTTTTATTTTTTATTATAATTGTTGAGGTTGGACTAATTTATATGAATTCCTCGTAAAATATCAGTTTCTGAATAATATTATCTATTTTATAGCCAATAAACTGAAAAATAACTACCATAATTGCACGGAGGCATATGTAAATTTTTCTAAAAAATTACCCCACATTCGGCGCCATTGCTCCCATTTTGGGAACAACTTGTTTTTTAGGTAATTGGGATTGATCTTTTATATATATTAGGTCCCGATTGATGTTGTTTTATACAAAAAACAGTTATAACACTATTTTAACTAAAAAATATAATTTTTACTATAAAGTTATTTTTTTATTATTATTTCTTTCTAATACGGCCAAAAAGCTAAATTTCGCCTATTTTGACGCATTTAAAAAAATAGAAAATTCAAATGAAACTTTAAAAAAAATTACAAAAGTCATCTCATATATTCAAAATGCAAATAATATGAACCTCTTAGCAATATATAAAATACTCATTTTAGAAAAAAATCCTTATATTATTACGATCGTGAAATATGGCTGTTGTTGATTGTTAGAGATGAAAGGTTGGGGTTTTTGATTTCGTCCGTAACACTATCAACTTCTTCAACAATTCTAGTCCCATTTTGTTTGGCTAAGTCAAATTTAATAAGACGACACATTTTCGTTTAGGAAAGACGTGGATTCGCCTAGAATATATTACTGTGATTTGTTGATTTCCCAGACAATTGCATAAATGCTGCTAAAATCATTTCGAACTCTAGTCCTTAGTTCCGCAAGTCTCCGCAGCTGTTTGTTGTACAGCCTAATTTTTCAGACGCATGGGAAATATGCTGAGTTATGACTGCCATTGATTGTTAGAGATTAAAGGCAGAGGTTTTGATTTCGTTCGTAACACCATCAACTTCTTCAACAATTTTAGTAGCATTTTCTTTGATTAAGTCAAATTTAATAGGGCGACACATTTTCGTCGAGGAAAAAAAGGATTCACCTAGAATATATTACTGTGATTTGTTGATGTCCCAGACAATTGCATAAATGCTGCTAAAATCATTTCGAACTCTAGTCCTTAGTTCCGCAAGTCTCCGCAGTTGTTTGTTGTACAGACTAATTTTTCAGATGCATGGGAAATATGCTGAGATATGACTGCCGTTGATTGTCAGAGATTAAGGGCGAAGGTTTTGATTTCTTTCGTAACACCATCAACTTCTTCAACAATTTTAGTAGCATTTTCTTTTACTATGTCAAATGTAATAGGGCGACACACTTTCGTCGAGGAAAGACGTGGATTCACCTAGAAATTATTATTGTGATTTGTTGATGTCCCAGACAATTGCATAAATGCTGCTAAAATCAGTTCGAACTCTAGTCCTTAGTTCCGCAAGTCTCCGCAGTTGTTTGTTGTACAGACTAATTTTTCAGACGCATGGGAAATATGCTGAGATATGACTGCCGTTGATTGTCAGAGATTAAGGGCGAAGGTTTTGATTTCTTTCGTAACACCATCAACTTCTTCAACAATTTTAGTAGCATTTTCTTTTACTATGTCAAATTTAATAGGGCGACACACTTTCGTCGAGGAAAGACGTGGATTCACCTAGAAATTATTATTGTGATTTGTTGATGTCCCAGACAATTGCATAAATGCTGCTAAAATCAGTTCGAACTCTAGTCCTTAGTTCCGCAAGTCTCCGCAGTTGTTTGTTGTACAGACTAATTTTTCAGACGCATGGGAAATATGCTGAGATATGACTGCCGTTGATTGTCAGAGATTAAGGGCGAAGGTTTTGATTTCTTTCGTAACACCATCAACTTCTTCAACAATTTTAGTAGCATTTTCTTTTACTATGTCAAATGTAATAGGGCGACACACTTTCGTCGAGGAAAGACGTGGATTCACCTAGAAATTATTATTGTGATTTGTTGATGTCCCAGACAATTGCATAAATGCTGCTAAAATCAGTTCGAACTCTAGTCCTTAGTTCCGCAAGTCTCCGCAGTTGTTTGTTGTACAGACTAATTTTTCAGACGCATGGGAAATATGCTGAGATATGACTGCCGTTGATTGTCAGAGATTAAGGGCGAAGGTTTTGATTTCTTTCGTAACACCATCAACTTCTTCAACAATTTTAGTAGCATTTTCTTTTACTATGTCAAATTTAATAGGGCGACACACTTTCGTCGAGGAAAGACGTGGATTCACCTAGAAATTATTATTGTGATTTGTTGATGTCCCAGACAATTGCAGAAATGCTGCTGAAATGATTTCGAGCTCTAGCCCTTAGTTCCGCAAGTCTCCGCAGCTGTTTGGTATACACACTAATTTTTCAGAATCATGGGGAATATGTTACGAAATATTCAAAGAGACGCAAATATGCAGAAAAACTGCACGGTGATTTGAAATCCTGATACTGGTAAAATCCGTGATTTTTTTATACGCAATATTCAAAATTCGTTCTAAATTTTTGAAAAAATGTTTTCTTTCTTCTAATACGTCTTTTCGTCGAGGAAAGACGTGGATTCACCTAGAAATTATTATTGTGATTTGTTGATGTCCCAGACAATTGCAGAAATGCTGCTGAAATCATTTCGAGCTCTAGCCCTTAGTTCCGCAAGTCTCCGCAGCTGTTTGCTATACACACTAATTTTCCAGAATCATGGGGAATATGTTACGAAATATTCAAAGAGTAGCAAATATGCAGAAAAACTGCACGGTGATTTGATATCCTGATACTGGTAAAATCCGTGATTTTTTTATACGCAATATTCAAAATTCGTTCTAAATTTTTGAAAAAATGTTTTCTTTCTTCTAATACGTCTTTTCGTCAAGGAAAAACGTGGATTCACCTAGAAAATATTATTGTGATTTGTTGATGTCCCAGACAATTGCAGAAATGCTGCTGAAATCATTTCGAGCTCTAGCCCTTAGTTCCGCAAGTCTCCGCAGCTGTTTGGTATACACACTGATTTTCCAGAATCATGGGGATTATGTTACGAAATATTCAAAGAGACGCAAATATGCAGAAAAACTGCACGGTGATTTGAAATTCTGATACTGGTAAAATCCGTGATTTTTTTAGACTCAATATTCAAAATTCGTTCTAAATTTTTGAAAAAAATGTTTTCTCTCTTCTAATACAATTATTAGACCAAAAAAGAAAAAAAAAATTCTAACTCGTTATAAATAACATATATAAAAAATTTTGTCTTTTTAAGGCTGTTCTCAAATTCAAAGCAGCTACTTTCTGACGCATGTTTGAATACATTTTTGTTCAGAAACACATGAATTTAGCATGTGCTCTGATTCAGAAGCTATGTAATCGAATTGAGTTTTCCCTTTTTCGGTAAATGTAGGAGAATTTTCAGAAACTATTGTGAAAGATGGTGTTCTGAACCTAATTTCCGGATGTTATAGCGCGGGAAAGGAGAATAACCTGTCGTCACGTGATATCAATCGTTCATAACTCGATAACTATTTCATTTATAAAAAAATAGAAAACACCATTCGATTCCAAATCGCTTCAATATTCAGGCATGCAAGTATCATGCTTTTGCATTTAAAATTGAGTTCGTAAATGTTTTAAAATTTTTCGCGTTACTAAGCGGAGATTTTTTTTATAACATCGTTAAAGCATTTCTTTTTTTTTTTTTTTTTACATTTCTCCTAATTTTTTTTATTGAATGACTGCTCTTGTCAGTTTTTTGGTGAACGCAACGTTCTGAAACTAGAGTTCTAATGGCCTGAGATGTTGCTTAATTCATATGCACTATTGATTACTCCATTAAACAAATTTTAATTGATTTTTAAGCAATTTGTCGCGTTTTTGCCCTACTATGCGGCGGTTCAATATTGATAAAATATTAACAACGTTTTTTACAGTATAAAATGAAAATTTAACTGTTTTCATTTCGAATATACTGGATAACCCTTCTTATCGTTGATCAATTGCTAATTCATAGACCATTAGTTAATTAGAAGAATAATTCTAATTTCAAAAGTGTTTAAAATGTTGTTCCTATTCATATGAAAATCAATTTACGTTAAAAATAGTTATTTTTAAAAAAATTGCGAAATTTAAATTTTTATACCGTCCCTGAGTCCTATAAGTTATACCGAAATTGTACAAAGAAAACTGTAAAAATGCCATAAAATAACTGTATAGCCTTTCATGTTATATGTTTTGTTTTCGAGATTAAAGAATAGACTTTTGTTTGAGAATGAAGTAATTCATTATAATCATTCATATTAATCATCATATTTAAACAGCTTTATTAAAGGTTGAATTAAAAAATATGCTTCAAGTATTTTGAATAAATGATATTCTACACTGTAAAAAAAAAAAAATCCTGAGTGAACTAAAAATTTTTTAGTACATTTGTATTCCACAGATTTTTTTAGTAACCGGTATTATAAACCAGAAACGTTGCTAACTGTTTTTTAGTAATTCTTACAGATTTTCTTGTAACTGAGTAAGAGTACAAAAACATTTTTAGTAATTGCAAAGATCAATGAGAAAAACTAAATTTTTTTTAGTAGATCGAACCATTTTTTTTTACCGTGTATATATTATTATTAATATTGATAACAAATATGAAAAACTCTCTTTTGCGATAAATGAACGATGACAAAATAATTTTGAAGCAGTTTTTTTAATAGCAAATCAATACAGAAAAAGTATTAACGAAATCTTCGACAATATTGCATTAAAATTTTGTATAATACTTAAGAGTTTGGATTTTAAAGTATAAGATGTCCCGAAAAGGGCACTGGAACTTTCAAATCAAATAATGCGTTAACTATAAAAAATATAAAAATTAAATAAATGAGATGTTTAGTATAAGGTAACTTGTAAATTTTGTTTACCCTAATTTTGAAATTACAAACTGTACGTGGAGAGTGGAGTTTCGTTTTCATTTAGAAATCTTCCTGATCGAAATGAAAATATTTACGAAAAATGTCCTTCTAAATAATGAAATCTCTGACAAATACCAATGCAGAAGTTCTAATTAAATTTATCTTTTCTGAAACTTCTCTCGCAGCATCAGCCAATACAAAACATATCCTAGATAATCTCATCTTTCTGTTTGTTGATCCGATGTTATTTTAGAAAATAAAAGAAACTTTTTTATTTCTTTTTCTCGAGTGGATAAACTTATCATGGGACAAAAAGTTTTCATATTGATACACTTGTGTCTATCGATATATATTTCTACAGTATATAACCAGATATATAAATCTAATATAATAGTTTTTGTTGTTGTTGTTGTTACTTTTAAAACAAATCTTTCCCTTTTAAATGAAGAGATATACAATGTATAATATATATTTATAAAAAGAACTAAAATGAAAAGAAAATAAATAGCTTCTTTTAACAAAATGGAAACTCTGACAAATACCAATGCAGAAGTTGTAATTAAATTTCTCTTTTCTGACACTTCTCTCGCAGCGTCAGCCAATACAAAACATATCCTAGATAATCCCATCTTTCTGTTTGTTGATCCGATGTTATTTTAGAAAATAAAAGAAACTTTTTTATTTCTTTTTCTCGAGTGGATAAACTTACCATGGGACAAAAAGTTTTCATATTGATACACTTGTGTCTATTGATATATATTTCTACAGTATATAACCAGATATATAAATCTAATATAATAGTTTTTGTTGTTGTTGTTGTTACTTTTAAAACAAATCTTTCTCTTTTAAATGAAGAGATATACAATGTATAATATATATTTATAAAAAGAACTGAAATGAAAATAAATAGCTTCTTTTAACAAAATGGAAACTCTGACAAATATCAATGCGGAAGTTGTAATTAAATTTCTCTTTTCTGAAACTTTTCTCGCAGCATCAGCCATTACGGAAAATATACAAAATAACAATTTTTTGTTGATTTATTCTAAAATAAAATGAACGAATATTTTAACTTCCTTTTTCTTGAGTAAATAACCTTATCATTGAACAATAAGTTTCTCTATTGATAGAGTTGTTCTGTTGATATATATTTCTACTGTATATATACAAACCTGATATAGCAGTAATTTTTATTAGTTTTTAAATACAAATTTTTATTACAAATGAAAAGATTTACTTTTAAAAAAAGAAAAGGAAAGAAAAAACTTCTTTACAAAAAAAAAGAAACCTCTAACAAATACCAATTTGAAGTTGTAATTCAATTAATCTTTTCTGAAGCTTTTCTCGCTCTTTAAGCTTATATAAAGTAAAGAGTGTATATAAGGAATTCTTATTGAAAGCAAAAGCTGCTTTATTCTTATAAAATAAGCGTGCAAGAATTAAGCGATTTTCTTTTCTGAATTTGTCTATTATTATTTTATTATTCTGAACATGTAAAAATAAATAAGGCTAATATAATTGTGTTTATAAGTTCTAATTTTTATTCATAAGTCTCTTTTTTCTGAGTAATGAAGAACTTCATAACAAAAAAAGTTCCTTCCAAGAAATGAAATCTCTGTCAAATACTATCGAAAAAATCTGTAATTAAATCTTTCTTTCCTGAAAGTTTTCTTGCTGTTTCAGCCAATACCAGAATATCCTAAATAATCCCATCTTTCTGTTGATGGACAATATATATTATTGGACTATATATTATTTTTTTTAAATAGGCGAATATTTTCATTTCTCTTCCTTAAGTGGATAAACTTGTTATTAGACTTAAAATTACTGTTTTATATTTTTATGAAATGTGTCACATGGAGTTCCTATTAATGTATATTTGATTTTATTCAATGTCTCACTCTATATTAATGAATCTCAACCTTTTTATATAACCGCAAGGCACACTTGTACCCATCGTTAAACTTTCACAACACGCTAAAATTATAATGACAAAAAGACATATAAAACCAACAACCTAACACCAGCAACATGCTTCATTAGGACAAAAAAAAATAATAATTTAAGAAAATTTGTAAAAAAAAATTTAATTTTTATATACTTTTTTATATTTTTATATGAAAGATTCTCAACATGTTTATATAATGTCACGGCACACTTGTACCTATCGTTAAACTTTCATGGCACGCTAAAATTATAATGACAAAAAAACATATAAAACCAACAACCTAACACCAGCAACATGCTTCATTAGGACAAAAAATAATAATAATTTAAGAAAATTTGTAAAAAAAAAAATTAATTTTTATATATTTTTTATTTTTATATGAAAGATTCTCGACATTTTTATATAATCTCACGGCACACTTGTACCTATCGTTAAACTTTCACGGCACGCTAAAATTATAATGACAAAAAAACATATAAAACCAACAACCTAACACCAGCAACATGCTTCATTAGGACAAAAAAAATAATAATAATTTAAGAAAATTTGTAAAAAAAAAAAATTAATTTTTATATATTTTTTTATATTTTTATATGAAAGATTCTCAACATTTTTACATAATCTCACGGCACACTTGTACCTATCGTTAAAATTTTACGGCACACTAAAATTATAATGACAAAAAAACATATAAAACCAACAACCTAACACCAGCAACATGCTTCATTAGGACAAAAAAAAATAATAATTTAAGAAAAATTGTAAAAAAAAATTTAATTTTTATGTTTTTTTTTATATTTTTATATGAGTAATTCCCAACCTTTCTTACCTCACGGCATACTTAGGACTCATCGCTATCTTCCGTGGAGTGCTAAAATTATAATGCTGAAAGAAATATATCAAAGGAATGTGTATCATTTTAATTTTATTTACTAGCATCAACAAAATGCTTCATTAGACAAAAAGGGGGGGGGGAGGGCAAAATATTTTATGAAAATTTGTAATAAAAATTTTAAATGCTTACATATTTTTTTTATATTTCTCTTTAATATACATTAACAGTTAAAGAGATATCCAAGCTTGACTTTTTTATATTATAATATTTTTATGAGATAGAATTTTGGGATGGGCTTCTTTTAAAATCATTTTACCAACGATCATTTATACTCCATTTTATATTAGAACTCTTTTCCCTCATAAAACACAATTTGTCTCTGAAAGAATTAAACTTATCTCAAGATGTGAAACCATTTTCTTGATTTTCTCGTATACAAACAGATATATAAAAGGTATTTCCTTGTTATAGCGCCCCCACGATTGCGATTATGCCAAGATTACAGCCAAAGTTTCATTTTGACTCCTAAAACATGAATGTGTAATAGAGATATAATATTTTATGTTAATAAGAAATTATGGTACTTCCTTGCTATAGCGGCCTCCACAATTAAGTAGTTGCCAAAGTTTTAGTTACGATTTCGTCAAGTTCCTCAACATGTTTATATATGCATCATATGTACGCATATATAATACATAAAACGCTCATATATTTTTATCATATATATCAAATATGCGTCCTATACATGTGCATATCATATACATGTGCGTCATGTTGATGTCATATACGTCATATGTTCCTTCAAAGTTAGATTTAAAAAAAAATCTAGATCAATATCTGAAAATAATTCTTGAAGGTATTCCACCTGCCCCTTCACAATATTGTTTGCTACAGCTGAATGGCTAATAAATAAACTAAATCTTTTGAAATTTTGAATTATCTCTTTATTAACCCTTAACGGTCAAAAAGCTCCGCTACGCGGTCATCAAACTTTCATGACGAGCGTCAATTTACATTTCTTTAATATTTTTAGCACCACTTTTTCTGACAAACTTCTTTGCATCACTTAATTGTTGAAAGTTTAAAATTTCATAAGGCGAAAATTTTCGTGCAAAAATACTGGTGTGTACTATTTGTGTGTTGAATTTCACGAAATCCTTGTGTGAAAAATCCTTGAATTTTGACGCAAATATTTTTGAACAGACGTTTTCGCCTTATCTAATTTCGAAATTTCAGCAATTAAATATTGCAAAAATAGTTTGTCTGAAAAAGTAGTGCCAAAAGAATAAAAGAATTGTAATTGACGCTCGTACTGAAAATGTGATGTCCCCCTTAGCGGGGTGTGTCGACCGTTAAGGGTTAAAGCGGGCAGGCTGTACTTTAGGCCTAAAATCTCGAATATTTTCTATGTTCTAATAAATTTAAGTAGTCATATTCTCCCAGTAAATACATATTCAAATATTAATATTTCTAGAATCATTTAATATGCCTTGGCCATGCCATCTATTGTTCAAGAAGCTTATTCTGTTACGTAAAAAAGATTGATGGGGAAATTGGCAATGTATGACCATAATGGAGGCTTGACCTACTCTGTCTTTGTTTTACTGAAAAATTGTTTTTTGTTGATAAACACAAAATGGAATCATATCATTAGTCTACTATAGTTAATGTTGTTTTTCAGTCATTTGTAATGATAATAAAAAATATAATGTAAATTTGCAATTTTTGCAAAAGCAAGTTTTCCTTTTGTCATTCGTAACCTTCTGTGCTGATATTAAATTAAATTAATGAAGATATTTTTGGCACTAAAGTGTACTTTACTTAATGATCTAAAAGATAAAAAATATTATAACTTGGTATAGCTATTGCCTTGTGTTTCATACTTACTTTTTTTTTCTTATTTTATTTATTTATTTATTTTTAATTAGCAGCGGCCGGATGTCTCACCCACTGCATCTGTGGGATGTTTAACCTGGGTCAAATATTTCAGTTTTTATCTGGTGTAATTGCACATATTTTAACAACGGTATTTAATAAATAACTTATTTCAGTAATTAATAACATAATTTATATAAATATTTTTAATTTGAACTGCAATAAAATATTTCGATTCGAATTGATTGCAAATATACCTATTAACAAATATTCTAAAGTATAAACTCAAACAAATGTATTCGGAACAAATGTTTGCAAATTATGAACAAATAATTATCATTAATTATGAAATTAATGAACATGATAATTATAAATATTTATTTAATTAATAATTACTGAACACTAATTAATAATTACTGAACACTAATTAATGAACAAGTGTATTCGGAAAAAGTATTCAAATTATAGCTACAAGAGCTTTAAATAAGTATATTGCATGTATGTTATATATATTGCATGGATATTACGAAATCCAACCCGACCTTCCCGGATTACACAATATAAATTAAAACCAATTTTTTTCAATTGAAATCTGTAATAGATTTATTAAATGTAATATATTTTTAGTTTGCCCAACAAGAACACCAAATAGCCGTTTTTATATGAAAACTATCAATTATGTATTCAAATAATGTTTTGATTTTTTTTTAAAGCGACGCTTTCGTATTATCCCCATGCCAGCGAATAATAGCCAAAGAAATTGACAAAGATTTCGCTATTTACATCAGCCTTTTTTATTTTGATAATTTCCGTGCTTTAAGCACATAGTTCAATTTATATTATTTTATTATTTTATTTATATTATTTATTTATATTATTTTATTTGAGTTTTATTTGTATTATTTTATTGGCGAAGTTTTAATTTCATTATGAAATATTAGCCGAAAACAAACGCTGAGCAATTCATATTGTTTTAAGTGCAAACTAGTTATTCTTTCGTAATCGAGCTGCGCGAGATAGAGATAGATTTTTAAAAATCCATTCTTGAAAATTATTTTAAAAACAACAAAAAATAAGTAAAGTGAGATACTGTTTTGAAACAAATTGCATTTGAAGGATTTTTTTTTCCCTATTTGATGATGTAAACATTAAAATTGTGAGATGTTTGTAGAAAAAGAAAAATTCTTTGTCAGATGTTGCCACCGTCAAAATGACGTCAAGATTA
The DNA here is from genome assembly GCA_963931845.1 of Maratus michaelseni. NCBI lineage: Eukaryota > Metazoa > Arthropoda > Arachnida > Araneae > Salticidae > Maratus > Maratus michaelseni. The sequence goes on along the minus strand of OZ007588.1, from coordinate 104,093,439 downwards.
ACAACGGACATGTTTTTGCTTTATAGAGATATCAATCTTCTGCTACATGTATTACTTTATTTTCTTCTGGGGGACGGGATAGTCTTTTTAAATTACCACATGCAATCACCAGTAAGTAGTGGTTTGGAAAGAGTATCTTTTAAAATTTGATTTGGCTTTTCTGGTCATGACTTCATTGATTTGTAGAAATATGAATTCGAGATATACAGAGGATCTTTAGCTTTACCTGGTGGCCTAACTAGGTGAAGAAGACGTTCCGTACCATATAGTTTATTTAATAAAAAAAAATAAGTAAATACATAAAAATTTCTGGTGAAAATATATCTATGAATTAGTTGGTCAAACCTTCTTGAAATGAGAAGGTTTGACATAGTTTACAGAATTATGCGAAATATTTTTTGTGCCTTTTCAAAATTATGACTCTGTAAAAGAATAGAGTATATAATGTGCTATTTATCTGAGATGCTATTATGTATGTCAAAATTATTAAAAAATTGAAAAATTTGAATTTATTAAAAAATTGAATTTACTTATGTCAAACCCAAATCACGAGCATTTTGGTGAAATGTTTGTTAAACATGCCCATACTTACCTATTTGTCAATTACGAGCAATGCTGGAAATTATTTCAATTAAAGAAAAACCCGTTTGTACTCAAAATATTTAGTGTATATAAATCGGAAAATCGTGCACAATTCATAATCGTTTTAAAGAGGTTTTCAAATACCTATATTAATTTTAGTTTTTTTTCTTTACAGGTAGGATTTCCTTGATATTTCTACTGAGGTAAATTATTGCAGCTGCAGCATCAGTTTAAAATGATTAAGTGAAATGGTAACTATGTTAAACAAGAAATATTTTGACATAAAAGCTGTAACTGAGGGGTACATTTATATATACATTTTATATTATGACTTTTGTCTTTTAACTATGCTGTAGTTACTTGCATAAAATGAAGAACAGCTAAAATTAATAACTTAGCTACATGTATTAATAACATACAATGGTACACTATTAAAAAAATGAGTGATGGGTTGAACCAACTTTTGGTGCTGTTGTAGCTGCAACCATAACATTGTGAAGTCTCGCTGCAACATCTGGATTTATGGCTCAACCGGAACTCTAAATGTTGGAACGTAATTTCCCCTTCTTATGGTTACAGCTATTGCAGCACCAAAATTTGGTTCAACCCAGCACATTTTTTTTAGGTGTCCCATTGTATGCTAAGTTTACTTTCGATTTTTTAACATATTTATTTTATGTTTATACAATTTGAATCCCCATTGAAAATATTTTTATAATGTTTTTAATAATGTAAATGGAAAGAAAAAGATGTCTTAAGTACATCACTTTACAAAATGTCATAACTAAAAAAAGGGATTATTTTTCTTTTATCATAATAAACAGAAAAAAATGTGACAGTGTAAAGGCATCATCTTAATAAATTATGAAGAATTTGGTTTTTGTAATTTTTTTAAATATTACCCTTGAGCGAAACAGTTTCATTTTTCTTTAGATTGTAAAAGGGCGACATGTTGCTATTTGTCACTACATTCTATATTGTACGTTTCTATTTTGTATTTTAATCTAAATAATATTGCATATTGTTAATCAATATAAAAATTAGAATCAATAATATTGGTGCAGTTTACTACGTAATAATATCGCAAAACTAATCAAATTTGTGAGCAAAAAATAAAAGCAAGCAACCGCCGCAAATTTTGAAGATTGGAAATGTTTTGTTCCGAGGACTTTTCAGTGTATAAATGAAAAAAATTACATTTCGGAAGATATTTTGCTGCGATTGTACGTAATTTATTACTCCCTTCCCAGTAATCTACTGAGCTGCGATAGATTGATTGTTCAAATTTATCTATGGAAGCTCAATTATATTAATTTTAATAACTTAGTAATTTATAAATTTATGGGAAAATTAGGAATTTTACATATATTTCAATATTTTGTTGTTAAACACCATATATGCGAGTTTTTTCGTGTGTAAAACATTAACGCAGTACTATTATATAACATAATACAATAATTCTAATAGTTAATAATTTTAATATTTTTTTAATTCTAATTTTTTAATTGTTTAGTATTTTTTTAATTCTACACAAACCTTTAAATTGCGTATTCGAAATTTTAAAATTTTCGAATAATTAACATTGGAACCCTGTAATTCGAATCTCTTAATGAAGCGAATAATTGCCATGTAAGACATTTACTATTAAAAATATAATTATAATACAGTTATTTTTCAAAAAATTAACATCGAAATGATGTCAGCAATATTATGTAGTAAATTAGCTTGCAATTTATCAGTGAATATATTTTTTATATTATAATGAACTGTCAGAATTCATGAAAATTACACATATAATTTATTAAGAGTTTTTCGAAAAGTAAGTATTTCTATCGATGCAACAATAATATTCTGCAAATTCATTAGCATTTTTCATGCAGTTATCGTCTTTAATTATAGATACACGAAACATTTTAATATACACATGCATTTTATTTTTCGAAAACGGGATTAATTGGTTTGTAATTATAACTTTTGTGTCATTTAATTGTGAAATGACTTTTAATAACGAAAGGCTTTTTTTCTTAAATTCATCGTGAAGGATTAAAAAATAACAAAATTACCCTTTGAAAATTATTAACACTTTAAAATTAATTTTTCTTCTATAAATCAGTTTTAAGAAAATACAAATAATAGCATATTTATTAATTTACAGCGATCTCTAAATTATGTTTAATGTGCATCTAAATATAACAATTCTTTAATTTAATTAACATTTATTTCATTTCATAAATTATCAAGTTAAAGTTTGATTGTACTGCAATATAAACAGCAATTTAATTAATATTTGTTTCATTTAATTTAATTTAATAATAAAGTCTGACTGCAGCAAAATTTAAAAAATATGATGATTCAATAGTAGAATCTTTTATATTCTTTTAAACATTACAGTTTTAGATCGTTTTTTAATAATATGTATAAGTATTGCTTTGTTAAGTTTTGTGTTTAAAAAAAAGCGAAATTTATTATTTTGAATCGTCCAAAAATAAAGAATTTTTCACTTTATATATAGTAGTGCTAGAGCAAAAAGTATATTGGAGGTATATTTAAATAGAGATTAACGTTTGTGAATGCAATATGTTTGCACGTACAAAAGAATAAATACTGTTAGCTTAACTGATGACTTTTTGACTGATTTTAGAAAATATGCATAAATATGTAGACGTAATATGTTTGAGAAATCTGTACACCGCTTTGCAGATTTCTCGAAATCTGCTATCTATTATCATTCCACTCATCGCCGCATCCCAAAACCTACGAAAATGTTTGTGTACACGTTTTATCCTCTTGAATCGAATGGCCTGCAACATACTAGACAAGTGACATTGGTCTCAAACTTTTGATTTTACTTCAATAGTTTTCAAAGACTTTTACAACTAATAACTATTGTAATTAAAATATAACTAAGAACACATTGTCATTTTACTATGTAAGAAGACTTCAGATCATTTAAAATCAAACAACAGAACAATTTTTTTTTGCTTAACTGTATTTAAATAAATCCTTAATTATTGTGATTACTATCCTATTGTAACTTACTGCAACTTTTTGGCAGTATTTTTTAAGGGTATTCCATGGTGGGATTCATATAATTTAACAACCAGTTCGCTACCCCAGTGCTTCCAACACATTTTAGCCCCCCAAAAAGTGATATTTTTCCATAAAAGGGGATTTTAAGGGTATCATTTATATTTAAAAAGGGTACTAAAAAGAGATAATTTCTCTAAAATAAATTGCACCCAGTTTTCCTAAATATACAAGCAATTTTTAAACATTGCGCACGAAAATATGTTCATTGATACGATATTGAGCAAATGAGCATTTTAAGGAATGTAATTTTGTGATTTCAATATTGCAAGGACTAGTTTAACAACCAGTTCGCCGAACTCAAAAAAATATTAGGGATCGGTTCAACGGAACCGGTGCGAACCAGCTGAATTCCACCTCGGAGTATAATCTTAAAGGGGTAATTAAATGTAATTTAAAGAATTATTAAATACAAAAAAGGGGGATTAAATGCAAGTGATTAATGTAAATCTTTATTTAAATAATTACAACTTTACACATGTTCGTGGCAGACATTTACCACGCCGATTACTGTTTGGAAATACTGGTAAACAAAATATTGAAAAATAGCTGCCTGTGGTAACGCTGTAATAATTGAATCGATTAGGTCATTAATTAATTCAAGATTAAACATTCGATATGCACAGAAGGGTTAAATTATGTCCAACGGCTGTAGACTTAGAAAACATTAACAAATACATTCCAGCCTTAATATTAAGGAATAAAATACTTTAATTCTGGAGACTAGATCAGCATAAGGTGCTGACGACCTTTCTGCAGGTGTTTTGATCCTTCCTAATAGTTAAAAAAAAGTTTCATAATCTGCAAAAATATAATATAACAACGTACGAAAGTATATAATAACCTCCTGCGAGTTGCCCACGATTCAGAAAAGCGTTCTTTTATTTTAAAAATCTCAGAAAGCAACATATTTTTAAGATTTAAAAAAATTATTTATAAAAACAAAGTTTATTTTGATTTTTGATGCCAGAGATTTTCAGAAACGTTTCCGAGTAGTTTTCATGGTGTATTAATCAGTTTTAATGACCCGGAATATCTCTTTTTAGGATTCTGTCAATTCTCAACTAAACTGTTTCATTTGCGTAACTGAATTCATACATACAGGAGTTACAAATAAATATTAATTTTAATGTTAATGCTCTGAATTTATCATGTTTGTCTGAAAAACATGTTTGTTTAACATAAAAATGTTTAATTGACAATTCATAGCATCCAAAAAAGCTATATCCCATCTTGAGAAAACTGGTTAATACACTATAAAAAACTACTCGACAAGGTTTCCAAAAATCTGTAACAGCAAAAAAAAATTTTTAGTTTTAAACGGTATTAGAAGAGACAGGCTGCTTTTTAAACATGTAATTTTTAAATAACTTTCAAAAATTTATTATTTCAATATATAAAATGTATATATTACATATGAAAAGGCTATTTGATGTAGTTACGAACCTTTCGGGTTACGAACCTTTTCACATTCTTGTGCCGAATTTTTTACAAAAATGTCAGATAATACCATGTCCTGCCAATTAAAAAACATATTTAGTGGTTAGAAAAATAATCAATAAAATTACTTGACAGTTATTTATTAAGACTTAAAAAATAGGGGTAACATACATGTGGGTATTAGACTGTAATAATTGAAAAACCAAATACATTTTAGAAATTAATAAAAAAAAAAATAATGCGATTTCTGTTGTTTCATATACCATGAAAAATAATTAATATCAAGTTCACAATTAGTTAATTTTAAAGAATGCAAACTGAACTAGAATTACTTGATTAGTGCTTTCTATTTAAGTTTTTTTCTTTGTATTATTCATTAACAAAAATAATGACTAATACGCATAATAAATACACGAGAAATTTGTTAAAATTGCAAATTCTAACTTCTTTAAATAGCTCTGGAATTAAATTCCAAGTTGCCATAATTTATTCTCCGCATTTGTAATTATAATATCTAATGTTCTTTCTTTTTCAATAGTCTCTAAGTATTGTCGTTGTTTAATAAATTTTTGAGCGCATATATACTAATTTGTAATTTAACAAGCTTCAATTAATATTCTCCAATATCCAATCAATCGAATTTAGACAAGATCAGATAATCAAAAATCGTGTATTTTCCCTAATCGTACTGTATCTTAATTTAGAACTTATATCAACGCCGAACAAAAATTGTTACGCGTGTCAAAAGTGGCACGTTTGACACAGATTGGCCGTCACTGATGTAATTGATGGGAAATTCTAAAAAAAAAAAAAAAGGATAACTGTAAAGATTCTGTCAGAGATTTCAACTGAAAATATTTACCATGTTCTTGTAATCTCTACATAGAGCAGTGTGTTTTGTAACTCGGGTAGCTCGGGTTGGATCCTATAGTATTGTTAAAGAAAAAAAAAGAGATTTATTATGGTGCAATTAAAAGAAAATTACCATACATCTGAAATTAAATCACACATTTCATTCAAAATTTTAATTCCTTGCTCGTGGATTAAATTGTATTTTTAAAAAATCCGAGTAAACTAAAACAAACTGATATATTTTTATAAATGCTTCTTTAAATCTCGAAAACATATTTGTTTTTGAGGTTTCTTAAGAACACTTTTCGAAATTTGGGGTAACTGAGAAGAAGTTATTGTACATGGTATTGTACGTGGTTATATTATATTTTCGTAGATTAAGAAACATTTGTCTTTTTTTACAGTGTACGCTAATATATATATTTCACAGTCCTTCTTCCACATATACGTTCCATATAAAGTGCGTGTATTTTTTAGGTAAAATTCGTAAGAAATACTACCTATTACATTCTCCCCTATGTTGGAATTTCTTGAAAATTTTGCAGATCTACGCCGATCATGACTCCTAGAAACCAAAACCATCCTCAGTTCAAAACTTTATCTATCTATCTACCTATCTATCTTCATTTCTATGTTCATGTATCTATCTATATACCTATCCATCTATCTATATCACTTTTTTATGGACACGATAATTTCCATAATTCTGCACAAATCTCTTCAAAACTGATACATAAAATCAAGGGTCTTAAAATCTTGGTGAAGTTCGTTAATGGGCAAAATCGAACCAGGGGGGGGGGGGGCTTTTTCTAAAGACAGAAAAAAAAACCAAAACGTCTTAATTACGATACGTATCAAATCCGTTTAAAGTTATTATTACTTCTAGAAAAAAGGCCGAGAATTTATGTATGACAGATTTTTGATGTAATTAAAAATGGCCTCCAGGGGGGGGGGTGATAGGGGTTTAAGAAAAAAAATTACAACTTTGTCATTTCACAAGATATCAAATCCGCTTAAATTTATTATAAATCCTCTTAATATTATCTACAACTTTTATATTAACAAGTTTTTTTTATAACAGCAACCCATACAGTAAAAATAAATAAATAAAATAAAAACAAAAAAAACCTAGCCGGCTCCGTCTACAGATACAGGTAGTTTTCGAAATGGGCGGTCCCAACTGCCGCATCATGGCAAAAAAGTCATTTCTTCTGCAAATCCCAACAAAAAGGCGCCCCACGTTCTACGTCTTCGAAATTTTACTTGTGCCTGTAGGTCGAGCCGTCAGGGATTTTTATTTTTTAGTACCATTACATTTTAGTCGTAATCTTTACCTAGTGTAATAGCAAAATTGTTTAGATTAAATACTGCGAAAAATATTATACGAATTTTAAAAATTAAAAAGTCGTTAAATGATGCTCGTCCTGAAGGAATTAATCAAGAAACAAAGCTCTTTAAGTAATATCACTTATGACCAACACCATTCTAGATTTTAGTAGTTTTCAGCGTATTTCTACACCCAGTACAGTAAAATCTCGTTACAACGAATTTGTAGAGACCACCGTTGAAGTTCGTTATTCTGAAAAATTCGTTAATGTGAAATTCCAATATGGCGGATTTAAAAAATTAAATCTCGATATACTTTAAATAAAATTACATATTATTAGCAAAGTTGTATTAAATATCTGAAAATATGTCAATAAAGAATTTATATAGTATACTATTACAGTATATTATTGTGAGCATTTTTGTTATAAGATAAAAATTAAATTAATTAATTTTGAAGATTTTAGTCGTAACTTCGTAACTATAAAAAAGTTAATATTTATATCACATACCTGATTGCTGAAAAATTCACACGGATATATTCCATTAATGTAACTATTAATTAATTGTTTTTACAAAAAAGTCGGAAAATTTCCTCCTTTCTCAAATTGAACTTTTTTTTTCAAACAAAATCTTCAATATTGTTTAACGTTGTATAAAATGTAGCCGGTATAATGTTTTGCCGAAATAAATGCTTTTTAAAAGTTGCAATGTTCGACAGAGCTTTTTTTGATTATAGAACACAATGTTTAGTATTGGATGAACAATCGCTATCTTAATTTTCACTGTCGTTTACTTTCCCTTCTTTTACTAAAATTTTGGCAGTGTTATTTGTATGTTAGGGCTCCTTCATCCATTCAATGTAATCATTAGCAGATTATATAAGTTAAAAACATTCTGTAACTGTGGTCCAGATATCAGAAGGAAATTTGATGCAATAAGTACACTCTTCTGTGCTTCATTTGTCAAATGTACAAGGTTGGAGTTTCCCCAAGAGTTTTTAATTGTGGTAGAACACTTTGCCAGACAGCCTAAATCACGTCAATGGCCTATCTCACATTCACCGTTACATAAATTTAATTTTTATTTCACAAAAGGACCTTTCTAGTCGGCGCCTAAATTAACTTTGGCAATTTTATTTTATAATGCCTTGATGTGTGGGCTGCAAAATGGAAGTACGATTAGGAGGTCAAAATTTCACTTTTATGCTAGATTAATTTTCTGTAATTTAGTGTACAACACTATTATCTGATCAACACTTATTTTTATTCTGATTTTGCTCATTTGTTCAGTCAAATTCCTAAGCCGCTTGAAAAAGGGGAGGTTTCTTCACAATTTGTAAGCAGCGTGGCTTGCAGATGTCTCAAAAGAGCTTTAAATGGTTTTAAAGGATTTTAGTTTTTTTTGTGCTGGTGGCATTACAACAGAACAAAACCAAATTCCGCGCTTTAGATATTTTCTGCCTTTACATTTTTCCAACTTTCATTGATGTAGTGCGACTTGCATTTGGTAGAAGTTGATACAAAAGCAATTTCGTCGGCATTAAAAACTTCTCACGATATATATAGGTACTTTTTTTTATCCAATTTTTTTAATGCTATGCCATACCTATGACGAAAACAAAACAGCCCACCAGAACTTGCTTCAAATTTCTCGATTTTCATGTTCTGTGAAACTTTTTTGGCTTTACCATGTAATATAGGTCATGAAATGGGCAAAGTGTTTGTCTTATATCTTTAAACCAAGTGTATACATTTTCATAAATCGCTTGATAGTCCCCAAGTCACATTGATTTCTTGTTTGGGCACATATTTAGACCTTTGAGAAAGCTTCAAAGTTTTCATTTTCTTTTAGAATGATAGTCAATGCCGAAGTTTCTTTCGCGGCATCTACTTGACTTCTTCCAGCACTTGCTTCTTTTATAATTATGATTTTTTCTTCAATGAAAATTGCTAACTTTTTCATTTCTGTACCATTAAAAAATGAAAGAAATCTAATTCCAAATTGAATTGTTGCAGATTAGAAATTCACCGATAGGTACAGCTATTTATTGCCAAATTCGAATGTAAAGGACTACTTCGAAAATAAAACCTTTGGACTTCCTACATTTTTTTAAGCGAGTGTAAAGGCAAACCAAAGTAACTATAAACAAAAGTGATTAGATATAAATAGAAAGACGGAATTTCGGCATACGGCAACAATTCTCCCCGTCTCTCGAAACACAGCTGCGAGATACGCTGAAAATTTGAAAATTGTGGATATTGAAAATTTAAAAAAGTTTTCTTTTACTATTATAGTTTTTGACAAAGATTATTTTTTTCTTGTCAACTCAGCGTTCGTTAAACTGAAATGAGCATTCGTTTTAAGAATTCAAAAAATTCGTTAATTTGAAAAATTTGTTAATCTGAAATTCGTTAAAGTGAATATATTTGTAATGACAAACTATAGGGGATTTTTTTCTAATCTCAATAATATTCGTTAAACTGAAAAATTCGTTAAAGTGACTTTCGTTGTAACGAGATTCTACTGTTCAACGGACCGTGCATGTAATCTGATAAAGCAAGGTATCTTCAGTACTTTGACATTCTAGATGTTTCTTCAGATAGTAGGGTACCAGCCACACTCACCAACCCCGATTCAGAGACAGCAGCCTGTAAAAACACGTTAATTTGATCTGCTTTAAAACGATTAAGGAAGATTGAAATATAATTATACGACCAAAGGCGATCTCTTGTAATCGGATTTCCATTAATTTCCCTTTGACTGGGAAATTTTAAGGCCGAATCAACTGCTGTCAAGACAGACAGCTAACGGCTGTTTTCGTGATTGATTAAATAAGATCAATTAAAGATTTGAAAATCAGCTTGTATAAAATAGCTAAGTAAAAAATGTTGCTGCCTCACGGAATTTTATAACGGCTATCAGATTTTTTAAAAAAAATAAGACGCTTTAAATATATCGTTTCTAATACCACGTAATTTTCAACAAAGTTTTCTTCCTATTTTTAATATTAACATAAAAATACATAAAAATACGGTTTTTAATTGAAAAGAAATATGATTATTTGAGCTGTTTTAACATTTGCAACAACAGGCAAAAGATTTTTTTGAAATAAATGAGTTTTTCGTGCAAATATATTTTTAAATGGAAATTTGGGAATATTATTTGAGCATTTAAAAGCTGGCGTTATTTTTACCATTTACTGCTTTTAACGCGTAATAATTTAATTATTATTTTTAAGTTTCTTTTCTGTTTTTAATAGTCACGTGTAAATACATTTTTTAATTGAAAGGGAATATTATTATGTACGCTATTTTAGAAAGTGGCAATAATGTAACATGTGTCCTTTACGAAATATGAAATACATTTTTATCAAAATAATGAAAACTTAAATAAAATTAAAAAAAAACTCAAAAATAGTCAAATTGAAAAAATAATTGCACACTGTACACCGCAAGCTTGTCAACTATATCCTTTGCAAAATATGGTTAAATTAATACGCATAGGTTTTGTTCCTATAAAACTATTTTAACGAAACTATTTTGGCCAACTTCAACATTAAATAGATCTTAAAATAATTCTTCGATTTACAAACTGTCTGCTTCAGAGTGTTTATCAAACATTTCTCTATAAAACTATCAATTTTCATATTTGTATATGCAATAGTATTATTAATATTAGCCCAGAAAGACCTCCGAACAAAAATTAAATTCATTTAAAGCGTTGAAAACATTACTTACGGATTTTAGAATAGAGAGAAATTTAATGCATAAAACTATTTCATTCGTTAGATATTTAAAACATAATTTCAAGATATTTTAAAATGTTTTTACAGTGTAACAAAAAGATATTTTTTTATACAGAAATTTAAATAATTGAATATCAATACATCGATTTTCAGATAAAAAAAGGCATTTTAGCTCACTTTATCTCTTAATCTAAGAAAATCAAAATATTTTTTTGTGAAATCTTCTACAGTACAGATGCGATAAAACTATCTATACTTTATCCGATAGTTTCAAACTTCAAAATAATAATAATAAAAAATCTTAGTAAAAGACTGAAAACATAAATGAAAAAAGATATTTTACTTTTTATTCAAATTATGGATTCATTAAAATTCAGTGAGCATTCGAAAGATAAAGACAAAATTTTTTGAAATAAACGCATATATTTTTTTTAATTCTGAAATGTCATATTAAATATAGTGAATCTCTGTTAAGGAAAATAATGTAAAATGAATATTTATTTCGTCATTCAAAGTGCCTTATTTTTAAATTCTGAGTATAGATCAGAAAAAGCTGATTTTGATGTGGAAGGTGTTCATAATTCTGGTAAGTGGTCCAAACGTTTACACTTCTAAATATATCTATTTTAGTTAGACGGTATTCAAATAACTTCTGACTCTTATGCATACATCTTTTTTTTTCTTTTCTTGATTTTTTTAACCTCAAAAATGTATAGAATTTTGCTTTCAAGTGTTGTGTAAATGCATAAAATTCTTTAAACTAATTTTGGATAATCATATCATAAATTATTCTCTTCAGACCAAAGTTCTAAATATATATTTATTGGTTTTATACACATATAATTGACACCATTAAAATTTAAAGTGAATTAGGGTAACAATAAAGTATTGCCATAAAAGGACATTGTTTTGAGAAACCACTCACACTAAAGTACGATATCCGGCATGCAATAGATAAATATCATGGCAATAATGCGAGAAACAATTCCTAAAATCAGTTTTTTTAATTACTTGTTCGTTTTACTAAATAAAGACCTAAGACATTTTGTTCTTTTATTTATTTATTTATTTACGTTATAATGAATTTATAGAGAAGTACAGATACATTTATCATTTGTTAATTGATGATAATTAGCATATTCAATACTCTTTTAGAAATTAAATAGAAAGTAAAGTTTCGAATTTCCACGGTTGTTAAGTTGCAACTTTTTTTTTTCTATTTTGAGAAATATTTTTTGAAAAATCTCTAAATTTATACTTGTTTTCTCGAAAAAGAGAATTTTATAGTCGTCAAATAATTTGTTACATTTTTATTTTCAGAATGAATTCTTTCCGCAAAAACAAGAATTTGAAGAACACATTTCTCTTCTATTGTTAAACTCTTAAAACATTTGATTTCTGAATCGAACAAGATATTGATTGCATTCTGTCCTCGATACTTTCGAAAGAAGGCTAAAAGAAACATACGATCGCAAAAGGAATTTAAAACGACTTGTTTCAGATTTTGAGATAAGTGTCATTTTGTATTAAAAAAAACAGCGGAATAATTTCAAGCCTATATATATAAAATCCTACTGAAACGACTTTATGAAATGGCTGATTAAACAAATAAAACGAATGATTAAACGAATACATGTTAATTATGAGATTTGTAAAACGCTTACGGTAATGTAATTTTAGTAATTTGTTACAATCACCTACAGCATGTTTTTTCTCGAAGAAGGGGCACATAGCACTAATAGTTATTTTACAGGTCCGCACAAAACATACGAATATATGAAAGGAATATATGTTAAATGCGCGGTTTGTTGAATGCTGACGGTTGTGTATTTTTAGTATGTTCTATATGTTGTTACAATCAGACATACTGGCAGACAGGCAACAGACAGATAGCAAGAAGAACTGTCAGACAGAGAGACAACCGATAGCAGATAGCGCACAGGTAGCAGACAAACAAACATACAACATACAGACAGTCGACAGAGTGTAGACAGGTACCAGACAGACATACAGACAACAGACACACTGTAAAAAATGAAGTACTCAAAAATGAGTAAGTCCATGTACTCATATCGAAATGAGTATTTTCGGATCAAAAATGAACATGTGCATTCTCAAAAATGAGTAAGTTCATGTACTCATTTCGAAATGAGCATTTTTGGATCAAAAATGAACATATGATCAAACCCAACATACTTGTATATTTTTTAGAATGTGTAATGACGAAATTTCGGAGCCTAAAAAGCTATTATTTGAAGGAAAAACGAAAAATAAGAGAAATGAAAAGTGGATCTGGTTGTTCGGGATTTTCATCAAAGTGGATCCACTACAACACATTTACTCTTTTTTTTCTTCACATTTTACACATCTACTTTTTTTATTCTTGATAGTACTTCAAAATTATGATTTTTTTTTCCCACTAATTTTTGAAAAAATTATTTTAACTTTTTTAACGTGAGGCAATATTGTGTTATTTAAAAGTTTCATAACATAATATCTTTGCAAATTATAGCTATGCAAATTGGTATTACACTAAGCTGATTTGGCTTACAAATTTATGAATTAGGCTAAAATTTATTATTTTATAAATTATAATTTTACAAAGTTTATAATTTTTTCCTTAAATTTATAAAATTAGTTAATATATATATTTTTTTACTTTTATAAAAATAAAGTTTTTAACTTTATAACGTTTTTAATTTATTTCTTTAGCTTATATTTTTATAAATTAAACTAATTTAATTTAAATAAAATCAATAAGTCCAGATTTAAAGCTACCTATCCCAAGGTCATTAATTTCAAATTTGTCTCTAAAAATCATTTTTTAAAACTATTTAGTTTAATTGAACTGTACGCAAAAGCTCTCAGCATAGCCGAATTATAATAATTTAATTTATTATAAAAAATTTTATTTACATATTTTTTTTAAATAAGACGATTAAAAAAATATTTTAATAACATGAATAAACACGTCTGATTAAGATAATTGTTGTTTTTATTAGAATTGATAAATAGATAATTAGGCAAATAATTTTTAAAAAGTATATGTTCGAATAAAGAAATTGGTGGTTCTGTTGCAAAAAGAAGCAATCAGTATTCTTAATGCAATGTTTTACGCATATAATACATAATAAATTGAAATTTATCTGTTATAAGGCACCAAATCATACAGCAAAATATTGAAAATTATGAAAACAAAATATTAAAAACATTGACACTGAAAAAATCCATCTACAGATGAAAACTCAAGTTTTTGCAAGTTTTGCAAGATAACTAACAACATTTGAGAAGGAGGCGTGATCACTCATGGCGCGTTGGTCTGAGTCATCCGGTTAGTACACAGGACATCACGAGTTCGATTCCTCTCATGGGCAAGTATTGGTTAATTACTATAAAATCACGCAGGAATGAAAAAAATGAGCAGAAATGTATGTATCCCTTATAAGGTTGTCCTCGCGAAGTAACTTTTTTTTTATCCTCTAAATTTTATTTTAACGACATAAAAATTTTAAACTTTGAATACATCCATGGGATCAAAAATGAGTACATAGCAGTTCATATTTGAATACATCCATGGGATCAAAAATGAGTACATAGCAGTTCATATTTGAATACATCCATGGGATCAAAAATGAGTACATGTGTTTCTCAATTTTGAGTACATTTGGATCGGAGCTATTTTGAGTATGTGACGTATTCAAAATTGAGTACTTTTTACTCAATTTTGAGTACCCATTTTTTACAGTGCAGGCAGACAGGAAACAGACAGACAGCAGGGAGAGGTGGCAGACAGATAGTAGACAGACAGGCAGCTGACAGCACACTGCAAATAGTTAACATGCAGACAGTAGATAGACATGCAGAAGACAGACAAACAGCAGAGAGAGCAAACAGACAGCAAACGGAAAGAAGGCAGACATACAGCAGACAGACAAAAAGCAAACAGAATGAAGGCAGACACAAGCAGACAGACAGACAGCAAACAGACAGAGAGACAATCGACAGAGTTTAGACAGAGGAAAGATAGCAGATAGCGCACAGGCAGCAGATAGATAAATAGACAACATACAGACAGTCGACAGAGTGTAGACATATACCAGACAGACATACAGGCAACAGACAGGCAGACAGTAAACAGACAGACAGCAGGGAGAGCTGGCAGACAGATAGCAGACAGGCAGGCAGCTGACAGCAGACTGCAGATAGTTAACAGGCAGACAGTAGACTGACATGCAGAAGACAGACAGTAGACAGACAAACAGCAGAGAGAGCAGGCAGACAGCAAACGGTAAGAAGACAAACATACAGCAGACAGACAGAAGACAGACAAACAGCAAGCAGAAAGAAGGCAGACACGCAGCAGACAGACAGATAGCAAACAGAAAGACAGAGTGTAGACAGAAAACATATATCAGACATACATGCAGTAGACAGAAACAGACAGATAATAAGCAGACAGGAGCATACAGACATACAGTAGATAGCAAACACACAGACAGCAGAGAGAGTGTACACAGTCAGACAAACAGCAGACAGGTAACACGCAGACAGTAAACAGACAGACAGCAGGGAGAGCTGGCAGACAGATAGCAGACAGGCAGGCAGCTGACAGCAGACTGCAGATAGTTAACAGGCAGACAGTAGACTGACATGCAGAAGACAGACAGTAGACAGACAAACAGCAGAGAGAGCAGGCAGACAGCAAACGGTAAGAATACAAACATACAGCAGACAGACAGAAGACAGACAAACAGCAAGCAGAAAGAAGGCAGACACGCAGCAGACAGACAGACAGCAAACAGAAAGACAGAGTGTAGACAGAAAACATATATCAGACATACATGCAGTAGACAGAAAACAGACAAATAGTAAGCAGACAGAGAGCAGACAGGAGCATACAGACATACAGTAGATAGCAAACACACAGACAGCAGAGAGAGTGTACACAGTCAGACAGACAGCAGACAGGTAACACACAGACATAATGCAAACAGACGGCATACAAATAGTACACATATACGATAGAGACAGAGAGAGCCAAGCAGAGACATAAAGACTAAAAAAAGTCAGGGGACACAAGCACAAAGGGCGCATTTTCTATAGTAGTAAAATACTTAAAAAGAAAATGAGTACGGACGTTATTTTTGAGTACACTCTTTTAGTACAGCAATCTTCGCCTCATTTAATCGCATAACATATAATAATTTAAATAATTTTCAACTATTGATGAATGCAAATAGTAGTGTTCAGAAAAAGTGGTACTAAAAAGTAATGATCGTACGCAACTTGTGTTAGGTAATAATTGAAATTTGTAACATGTTATTATAAACTATCAAGTATATTCGGTGGCGCGTAAGTTCTCTTTTAGCTCAAAATATAGTTATTTTATTTTCAATAAATAGAGGTAAGGAAATCTCCACTTACCTTAATCTTATTTGCTCATTTTTAAGCATCCACGAGTATGCGATTTATCCGGATTGGTTTTATATTCCATTGGGGTTCAATGCACACTGTATCCAAGAGCACAAATTGATGTATACCACTTTTCTGCTTTCTTTATGTAGAAAATATGATTAGTATTAAATTAAAATAATTAATTCATACCTTTTCTCTACAAGCATTTAATTTGCATTTAATATTATACATCGTAGTTTAGGTAGTTTTAGCATTATAATTTCATAATTTACGTAATTTTAAACTGTGCTACATAATCTATGCTTGACGCATGATTTTTCGTTCTTGTTAAGCATAAAGTTGATGTCAGTTAAAAAATATCATATGAATTGTATAAATTGATCAACTGCATGAGCAAATAAAAAGTTTTTAAGGCGTTTGTGAGTCGTATTATTAATGTATCTAATCATCAAAGGCAGCTACCAAAATAAAGGAACGGGCTGTGCGGCAAACCATGAGATCTATAATTAAATTGATAATCCCACTGCTAACTATTACGATATTTAGAAATGACGTCATCTTTCCTTTGTTATATCTGGTGTAAATACCATACTTTGAAAGAAGTGATTGATATTTTTTATTATTTTGCAATATTTATTCTCTGCACTCCTGGTAATAAATGATGTAATTCTTATTTTCTATGTTGTTTCATTAATTTTATGTTAAAACTGTGGAATTCCATTGGGCGATCTTTACATAATGGCGCTTATTTGTGTAGAGTACCTTACATAAGCTACGAGATGGCCTGTGAACACACACACATAATTATAAATATTCTGTATTATCGTTATATATAATATATATTATATATATATATATATATATATATATATATATATTATGTATGTATGTGTGTGCGTGCGTGTGTGAGTGGAATGAGCCAGAGAGAGAGAAAACTTGGACGGAAATATCTAAAAGACAAACTTTATAAAAAAAAAATCGATATATTCAATTAATATCCGTACCTGCGTAAATATTCTAGAATTCTACAGTAAATATATTTTATTAAATAAAATATCTCTTATTTATTTTTCTTTAAATTGTCAAATATGCACTAAAATGTAAAACTTCTATAAATTAACAACATATTAGAAAGACATAAATATTCCAAGTTAATTCGTGTTTAATTATAAAGCTAAATACACACTATTGAATTAATTTCTTTTCTCGTGAAATATATGAATTACAAGAAAATAGCATTATATCCATGAATTTATTTGATTTAAGAAAATGTAAGTCATTTATTTAAAAAGAAAATCTAATTGAGAATATCTTTTAGAATATTTGACCTTTAGATAATTGATTATTTGAGATTAATTCAAGAAATTAATCAATTACTGTCCAATAATTAGGGAGCAACTCTCACTTGGGAATTTGGTGAATTGCGTGAAATGATTATCGACATATTTTCCAGTAGGTGATAAGTAATCATAAATTAAGATGAATAGCAGCATTATTTGACATTGTAAGAGCTCCAAGTTTTGATTTTTTCTAAATTTGGTGTCTGGCATTCAAATTTCACATTTTTAATGAAATAAAAGCCACAATAGAGGTTATGTAGAATGGTGTATATAAAAGAAATGTTATTTTCAAGTAAGAATTCTAAAACAGAACTTTTTTAAATGCCTGTTTAAAAAAGCGTATAGAAAGGCAGTATAACATTTCAATATACTGATATAATATGGGGTATTTAGCTGTATAACTGTATTGTATTGCTATATCATTGTAAAAGCAATTAAATTGTAATTAGGGTATAAAAAATTATGATTTTTTTAATAAATTAAATAAATAAATCGGATTCTTTTTTAAACTAAAATCAGATTTTGTTATTTAATTGGGAAAAAACCCTCTAATTAGATGATATAAAGAAACATATCCCACTTTTTTTTTTTTTTTTTTTTTGCTTTATTTGATAATTGTAATTCGAAATTATAGAACTAATAAAAACTACAAATAACTAATTTCGTGAGCAAATAACTCAAATACAAAATAAAAGAAATTGCACAGCAGGTCTTTTTGTACTGATATTTTGTAAAATAGCGGTAGTAATATAATCCAAATTTACAAATAAGTATTCTAATCAAAAAGAAAAAAACAAACGAAAGTTATTTATATCAGTTAATCCACACAGTGTATTTATATTAATACGAATAACCACTCGTATCTGCAAACCACATTAACTTCTCAAAATATTAAATGTTAGCATTATTGCTGGCTTTTGAATGTTTTATTAATTACAATACATTTGTAATGTAATGTCACATACACTTTTTATACTAGTATATAAACCCGTCAAAAATGACGGATTGTTGATCTACGTTTCATTTTCATAAGACTTCATACAAACAACAGCATGAAGATTTTGTTATTGAAAGGTTTGTATTGTCGAAAAGTACATTTTAAGAATGGCAAATGATTTTTACAAATACAAATGATGAGGATTTTTTTTTTTACTCAATATTCAATTTCTGAAATAGTTCAAGGATTGGACAAAACATTCAAAAATATTTAAAAAATAATCCTTGTGCGAAACTTTTTGAAAAAAAGGTGTTCTCAATGAGTTTCTAAACAGCTTGACTTACCACATAACTCATTGTTTGATTACATAAGCAAAATTAAATGCAAATTACGCTATACTATATATTCCTTATATTTTAATTACGTTTCATAAGAAAAAAACATTTTATTTACGATGGAAGAAAAATTTCAAAATCCGCCGGTAGATGGCGCCAATATACTGGATCAATCACTTCAAATGCTCCCGACGAAAGAAATCACCTCTATTTCTGAAAAAAGTGCTTACAGAAAAAAAAATGTTTACAGAAATGTTGATATACATGTTTATATGAAATAGTTTTTGAAGGTTTTAAACAAAATTAAAATATTTAAAAGCTTTAATATGCTTTTACAAATATTTTAACAGCAGAATTGGATGTAGCAGAAGTTTTTCATTAAGCCTAACATAGCGATTAACTATGGTCGATTCGCAGACCAGACTGGTCGCGCCCGGAATCGTTACAGACACTTTCTTGCCTTCGGATTTTATTATAAGCAGATGCTTTAAATTATTAAATATAAAACGCCGAAAATAAAACGTTACCAGAAATCAACCGATGTTTAAATTTAATACCACTAGCTAATTATGCTATTTCATTTTTTCCTAAAAAATTTGCAAAAATTGTAATTACGTGATAAAAGAAGCCATTTATTAATATTACTTATGGATAATGTTTAAAGTGAATACCTTTCTTGTTTATTTATGACCAAACTTCTTTATGCTATCGGCGAAAAAATTTGTATATCTGAGATGACCCTAAGATATTCGACCAAAAATAGACTTCAAACAAAAAGATGAATTATTCATAGCTTTGCAGAAAGCTTATAATCTATCGCTTGATGTTTCAAACCATTTATTTTCCTTAAGTTTTAGACATGTTTGTTAATGAAGATAATTAACTGTGTACTTAAATGCAGAAGCTTATGAATAATGGATTGCAACTAAATTTGCTTCTTAAATGCATAGCTTTAACATATGTTTCTCAATATTCATCTAGCATCTAACACTTACATCTGAAAGTATGATGAAATACTTATTCAACAATTCTTCCATTAAATTTAAATATTAATTATTGATAAATGTTCGTCTTTAGTAGGCAGGATTAATCTTTATAATTGTTGTTCATAAATAGACAGCAGATTATATGCATTTGCATATCTGCATCTGAAATGGCATATTTTCAGGATTTTTATGATAAAGGCGGTATTCAAAAAAATATTTTTCTACGCTTAACAACTCAAAATTTTGAGACACATTCTCAGACTCATTTTTAAAAGTAACAACAGGAAACTTGGCGGCGTGATTTATAAAGACATTTATAAGGGCCCCATGTTTTTATTTTTCGTTCAATTAATTAGAAATTGATTTACAGACAATTATTTTCAGAGTACGATCATTTTTTTGTTTCCAGCGCTATCGCTTCGGGAAATTCGGTTCAAAATGTCCACTTTGACAGCATTTTTTGAAATATATTCTGCCTTTATCAAAAAATCGAGACAATACGGACATTATAAAGTTTCTGAATAAGAGAACCTGCCAATTGGATGCATTTTCGAGCAAAAATGAATTTACAAATGTGTCTCAAAATAAGCAGTTTGGATTTGAATGTACCCTTAAAGCATATAGCTGTATAAAATGTCCTACAATTTCATTTAAAAGCACATTTTTAACTTTTTAGTTTCGGCATATTTAGTTTACCTTAAATCCCTTAATATTTCTTAACTAGACTATATCCAAATATTACTTTTGATAAGAGCGAACAATTTTTCGACTTCCTTCGCTAAAGGGATGCTAAAGGACCGATATATATCTTCAAACTATCTCTGTATGATAGAAAGATATACTACTTTTTTAATTCAAACCATAAGAAAACTAGATAGGAGAAGCTTCTGTTAAATGATGCTGTGATGCTGTTCAATAACCCTTAAAACAAAAATAAAGTTTAATACGTTTGAAATTGTACGTTAAACGTGACAAATGAGGTGCGTTCTTATTATAACTAGTTTTACAAAGTCAAAAAATCATCCTTACCTTATTATTTCAGTGAAATGAATTATATCGTCTGCTATGAGCGAAATGAGCCTGCCTTTTTTTTTTATTACAGACCAAAACCACGTTTACAGATGCGATTTTTTTTTTCGACACCAAACATCACTGCCAAATTCACCATGAAGATCTTGCTTTGCGAATGATTACCTCCATGGTTTAATATTTTCATGACTCATGATGTACGAATCTCTTGTGTTTATTTTCTTTAATGGATTGAGATATTCGGCTTTCAACCTAATTTCATCTGAAGTTAACTCAGAATCTATACATATTTGAATGTAACTCATCTCTCAAACATACAATTTTTTTTAAATGATCTTTCTAAAAATGTAACTTTTATGGAATTTTATTCGAAAAATAATTTTGAATAAAAATGGCCTCCTGGCATATGAAAAAAGAAATGGTATTTGCTTTCCTCAGTCAAATGATTTGCGTTTTTATTATTATATAGATTTATGTATGATAGGGTTGGGTTGGGTTGGGTTGGGTTGATTTGATTATTGACGGCCAATTATCTACACATGGGATATAGGCCCGGGGTGAGTGCCCTTCGTGGGGGTCTTTCTAAGGGAACCTAACCCGTATTTACGCATGGATAAATCCACGGCTCGAAGAAAACCACGAAAACTCCGAACGATTAGGCCGACGGACGCGATTGGGATCGAACCCAGCACCTCCCGTCTACCAGCTTCGAGAGCAGAACCTCTCAGCCACTGGTGGGGCTTACGTATGATAGGATATAATAGAATAAATAAAACTTTTATTAATATCTTTTTAAGTTTTGATTCAATATTCATAAAATTTGAAATGACTCGACAAAATTCTGCAAAGAATATGAATATTAAATTGCAAACCATTCGGTTGGGTAGTTTTTGCGCTGTTATTTGCGGACAGACGGACAAGACGGACCAAACGCCGACTATAGGTGCTACGTATTTATATAATTACGAAGGCACCTAAAAAACAACATTTCTATTATTCTTGAGTCTTCTGGGGGAGTAAAAAAAAAGAACAGATGTTAAATTTTATTTTATGTAAAAATTCAGGTTTTTTAACATCATCTTTTTAAAAGAGGATGTAGATATTGCAAATACCGCCCGGTTACATTAGTTGATGAAGAACATTTCTACATTTGAAATTGTTTTAGACGATAATGGACGAATTCTAAAATGCCATAAAATTGTATTTATAATGCATATTTTTAACTTTTTTAGCTTCAACAAATTCAGCTTGCTTTAAATCCTTTAATAATTCTGAACAACACTATATTCAAATAATACTTTTGATAAACTCAGACAATTCTCCAATTTTCTCCGCTAAAGAGATGATAAATGAAATATATCTTTAGAAAAATCTCTGCATGACAAACACATATATTATTTTTTTCCAATTCAAGCCATCACAAAACTGAATAGAAGTTTTTGTTTAATGATGTTGTTCGTAAAATAAAGTTTTTAAAAGTTCATTACCGCCATTCCCTAGTCTGCTGGAAGAGGGGAAAATCAAGCGGAAGATTTGTTTTATTTTATGTAAAAATTCAGGTTTTAAATATTTGTTTTTGAAAGATTACAAAGATTCAATTACTAATATTGAACAGAACATAAGTTGAACTTGAAAGAACATTTTCTTTA
Organism: Maratus michaelseni; assembly: GCA_963931845.1. NCBI lineage: Eukaryota > Metazoa > Arthropoda > Arachnida > Araneae > Salticidae > Maratus > Maratus michaelseni. The sequence goes on along the minus strand of OZ007588.1, from coordinate 104,070,713 downwards.
ATGAAAATTATTTTAGATGATAAAGGGTAGAAAATTCAACTGTTCAAAATTTGGTAAAATGCGTAAGGTATGTACTGCAATAAAAATCACTTGCAATGAGAGGAAATTTTGTGGTGATGTGCATATGTCTTTTAATAAAAGTATTATAAATAATACATTTGTTTTCAAGTAGTAACGATGGATTTGACTATTAATTAGCTCAGATATTAGCCAATTTAAAGAAAACTGGAACTACATTTACTGGTAAATCGTTTAATCACTTAAAGGATGTAAGTGCATATTTTGAACTTTAACAGCCTATTTGCAAACAGTGCATTTTTGCATACGTGTTTTTTTTTTTTTTTTTTTTTTTTTTAAAGGTAATATAATCCGCTGTCTGTTCATAAGCTGTTAAAAAGGTGTTTTGTAGAAGAAAACTATATATTTGAGTAGTTTTAAACCGAGATATCAATTAGAAATATTTGATTTTTTTTTCTATATTTATGTTCTCAACAACATGTAAAATACATCTATACAAAATCAACTTTTCAAACTTCAAGATATCTTGGCTTTAGAGCTTTATGTTGTTTTGCTAAATATTAATTTTCGCATAGTACTTGGCGTGGCACTTTTTGGAATTTACTTTTGAAATATTAATATGCATTTATACAAGATTCAGTTTTCCCAAGCGCATTCAGTTTCCACAATATAGATCATCATGTATAAAAGTATGTATACTTTGGAACTTTTTAACTCTCCTAATGATGCCCTTCCAGGCTGTTTTTTCAGCAATTTTTTTTTCACATGTACTGTACGTATCATACTATTTTGCCGTGCTAATGATTGGAACACATAGTGAAAATGTATTTCAGGACTGCCTAAAAATGAGCAGTTAAAAAGAATTAAAAAGTTAGTTCCAAGCAACTGCGAGGGATTATCTGAAAGGCATCTCAGGTCTAACCTACCTCAGCCGCTAGTAAAAAATAAAAACAATAAGACAATAAGGTATACTTGTCATTAAATGATAAGACGTTGTATTTTACAACAAATCATTTTTATTAGCGCCACATATTGATTAGCACGCCACAGCACCACGAATACAAAAGCAACACTCTAAATAAGAAAGAGTGACTATTCACTCCGGAGGAGTGGATATTCACTCTATCGCAGACTCAAAATTTGCCCAACCTCTTTAGAGTGACTATTCACTCTAGGAAAAAGTGAAATTCTTGACTCCCTGAAAGAGTGAATACTCACTCTTTCAGGAGTGAGTTTTTTCACCCCTGATAGGAGTAAATAGTCACTCTTTCAGGAGTGACTAAAATTCTCGAATAAAAAAGAGAAACTCATTTTTTACACACGTTTGTTCGTAGGCGGTGACCCTCCCAACTGGTAACCGAGCTCGCTGCTGCTTGACTTCTGCGCTCGGACGAGAACTGGTACCTACAGCTTACTACAGCCGCTTACAATTTAAAAAGCTCTTATTACATTATTTTAGCTTTGTTTCTTTTGTGATATTCGAACACACTTATTAAATTTGTGTAGAAATCATAAATATCTACGGTGTTTCTCAACTGTGTAAATAAGAAACTGAAACCTTCTTTTTGTATCATATAATACAGAGACTGTTCGCACATTTTTTAGACAAATTTGATAAATTATTTAAAAAGATGGAATTCTTTTAGAGGAAAAAATTCTGACAACAACTTATTATGTGTAATTTATATTATCGTCTGATACTTTCAAATTTATTCTTATTTCAAGATTGCGCATGCTAAAAAAGCTGTGAATGGGAAGATGCGTTTGCGTTTTTTTTTTCTTCTTCTTCCGAACAGAAGTATGCTAATTCCACAGTCTAAAATGATTGCAAAGCGCATAATATAAAAACTTTTTAGTGCGAAATAAACATAACAATTGATTGAAAAGTGCTATTCCAAAAATCAGTACATATACATAGTAAAAAGATAAGAGATGAAAAAAAAAAACAGGGAAAAAAAGAGCCCATTTCAAGGCGGAAAACGAAGTTTTAAGTAAGGATTTATGACTATCGCAAATTTATCTTACATCAAAAACATTCATCGATATCCATCGAAAGCATTATGCAGAATTAGAATCAAGAAACAAGATTATCATACAGATTATTTCAGAAAGCAATATTCATATTTTAAACGTTAAAAACAACAACGCCGAAATCGTCTGAAAAATGTGCGAACACCCGTCTGTACATTTCCGCTATGACAAAAATTCCGTTACAACAAAGCAGTTATTTATTTATTCATTCATTTTTTTCTTGCTAATAATGTTTGCATAATTAGAGCCCGATTAAGATTGTCCGAGGCCCAGGACCTGTTTACCAAATAGGCCCGTGAAGCCGAAGTTTACTCACTGAAATACAAAGGGGCCCCCAAATTTACTTTTCAAAACTAATTTTTAAGAGGGAAATTTCAGTCAGGGTAAAAAACGTTTTTTTTTTTTCTTAAATTATAGCTGTTAAATTTTTCCTAAGATTATTTCCGACACATTTATACTCTTTTTTTTTCTATAATAAATGTTATAAAATCAGTGATTAAATGCAACGTTTTTCATTTCTCTTTTTTGTTTAATTTCAAACGTGCTAAAAATAACAGAAAATTTAATCTGTATAGTTATATTTTGTTTATATTCATAAAGAGGTTAGAAATGATATAAAATATGTAGAATAGGTTATTTAAATAAAGAGGAAAATAATTAGCATTCAGAGATATTAAATTTCTGTTTATAAAATAGAAGCAAAATTGTGTTGCAGCTAAGCATAAATTTACTTCAAATATTTTTTTTTCCCACACTTTTCTTAGCATTGGCAAATCCTGCAATTTGTAAAGCATAAAATATATTTCCTGTGCATAATTCTATCGATTCATTTATTATTTCAATGCCTTTTTCAGTTTTTTTTTTTTAAATCGTGCTACTATATATAAAGGATTTCATTTTAGGTGTTTCGTTTCGATAACGGAGATTACTCGGATTTTCATCCGTGAGCTGGCGCCATCTTGTGATTTTATTGGAAAAAATTGTTTTTCCTCACTCTTCAACGGAGTGAAATATCTCACTCTTGTCAACGGAGTGAACAGTCACTCTCGACAACGGAGTGAGATATTTCACTCTTTTCTAGAGAGTGGAAAGTTCCACTCTTTAAAGAGTGCATATTTATAAAATTCACTCCTAAAAGAGTGAAAATGCCTCTCACTCTTCCAAAGAGTCAACTTCTCACTCCTTCCAATTTTAGAGTGAACATAAATTTTATTTAGAAGTTTTTTAAGGTATTTAGTCAGGATAGCTCGGGTCAGCTCGCACCCAGCTAACACATGACATCATCTTGCCGTAAGCATATTTCTTTTTTCCCAAAACAGACGCTACACGTCTGCTCTCTGGCAAACCAGAATCGTATCTTCTAAAAAAAGGCGTCTTTCGTTCACATATATCGAGCCAAGGAATTTCGAGTGCTTTCCAAAATCGAAACTCTGGTCTTAAGTGTTCAAAATTTATAGCGTAATATCTGTTCCTATACTGTCTTATCAAAGAAGCGACAGAGATCTATAGATCCTTGAATCTATTTTATGAGCGAGCATCTGGTAACTTGCTTCCATTATTACTTTGAAAGGAGTCATTATATACTTCTTATTATCTTCCAATTAGTACTAATTAATGAGGAATTACAAAGTGTCACAGTACATAATGAATGAACCATAAAAACATTGGCAGCAACACTTTCATTGTATTGACGTTGTTTGACGTTGTTGAATTGTGAAAGACGTATTGACGGAGTTTCCTACTTTTAAAAGTATACTACTTTACTAAAAGTTTCCTTCTTTTAAAAGTATACTACTTCCACTAAAAGTTTCCTTCTTTTAAAAGTATGCTCTGAAATTATAATAACAAAAACACACAACAAAACATTTTAAAAATTTTAATGTATTTCGAATTTAGTAAGTTGTTAAAATGTACTCCATATTCCAGGCAGTATATTTATTATTATAAGTATATACAAAATTAGTATAGCCGAGTATAAATAAACTGTAGCATGGATATTTTAAGATAACACTCAAACTATAATATCAAAAACACACAACAAAAAAAATTGAATTTTTTAATATATATATTTTTTTAATATATATATCATAAGAGACGGTAGTCTCTTGAGTGACGCAGCGAAAAACCGAAAACCGTAAGCCCAAAACCGAAGATTCCGTCACTCTCATATATACAGCTAGCAGGACATCAAAGAAAAATCGAAACGCCGACATTTAATATCTCAGTAAATATGAGGCATACCGTTTCGATTTTTTCACATTAGTCTTATATCTATGGCCTAACTCTATCCTGAAATTTATAGATTTCTACATGCAGTAGATTTTGAGATCTGGAAACCAATTTTTAAGCGAAAATGGAAAATGTAATGGTGTAATGGGCACAGAGTTGTTATCTCGAAAATGGATCGAACGATTTTTTTAAAATTAATATATTATATTAATCAGTTTTAGATGAAGCGTTTACGATATTGCGCTAACGTAGGAAAACTCTTGTTTTCAATATAATCCACTTTTAAAATCGGACTATTTTCTTATGCTTTTTCTGGTAGACTAACATTACAGATCTTCAGCCTTTTCACTGCTTTTTATTACTGCGCAATAAGGAAGCTCTTGCCTATTACGGTTACAGTTAAACGTTAAAGCATATCCATATCGCTGAAAAACTATTTAGATTCTTTTTTTTTTTTTAATACGAAAACAGTTTTTAATGCAATTTTTAATATGTAATATATATGTATTAAATTAAATTATTGTTTGTATATTTTTCTTTTTTGTTATAATAAAGAATTTCTTATTTCAAAATCTTCATTAAGTCGAAAAATATTTAGATTCCTTGATTAAAATATTGAAATATTTTATAATTATATATATACAATTTAATTATTATTTATATATTTAATTTGTCATTTTTTAAAGGAAAAAAAATATTCAGATTTTTTTTTATCAGTTAATTTGAAACAGACTCTAATCAACGAATCAATCATCTGTTTGTTTTGAGTCGCGAATGTTGTTTAGGAATAACACTCATATGAGGTATTTTACTATTTATTTATTGTTTGTTTACTTATTTTGGTTAGATTGTCCTTTTAGAAATTGTCTTTTGATGCAATTTGTGGCGTAAATGGTGAGATAATTGTCAATAGTATTACCTGTTTTATCGTTAAAAATAATATAAGGAAATTGCATTATGGCCAGTGAATCTTTTAAAGAAGTCTTTTAAAAATCAGATGACGATAGAAGATTGGTTTTTTACTTGTTAGCTATATTTTCCAACTCTCCAAATCAAACTTTCCCATCATTCACCTCACACAAATTTAATAACTAAAACTTTTTATTTCAGTGTGATTGAAATACGTTTAATTGTGATGAAACTTTGGTATATTATATAGGGAATTTATATAACGTAAGTTTTCACTTTTATGTATATAAAATTAGATACGATGTTTTCATTATGAAATACAATGTTTCTAATTTATGTTATGGCTTACTTTAACATTTTTTTTATTGACTAAACCTATCATTAATATAGGGGAGACCGGTACACAGTGAACCTATGGACACAGTGGACCACCCCCTAATATTTTATTTATTTAAATTTTTTTTAAGCTTCTCTTCTATCCTAATAGACAACAGCACTGCAATGATTATTTATAGCCTTCAGAAAGTATGTTTAGCTCAGATTGAACTATTTTATCCTGCTTTGTTGTTTTGAGGTTCTAAAAGTAAAATTTTTCATCGTCATATTTTTATTTTTTTAGTAATTAAAGGTTGTAGATAAATAAAATAAAACAGGTTTTTTGAAAAGCTAAGATACTTGTTTTTATTTTACTTTAAAGTTATTATGTTTAAAAGAAAGCTATAAACAATACTAATATGATTATTTATTGAACTTCAACATGGGGTACAGTGGACCACCCACTCCTGGGGCACAGTGGTCCACAATCCACTCTGCTCCTCTAATGCAGAATGTTCAAAATATGTAATAATTGTTTTCTATAAAGAAAGATTGTTTTAAAGTAGAATTAACTGTAAAATAAAGTAAACAAATAAAAATAACAATTTTTTTTTAACATAGTAAGAAATATTTTGTTTTGTATTTACTGCCTTTGATAAATATAACTGTAGTCTAATTGTTGATGATTCTATTCAAGTAAGATTCATGAGATGCAAATTGAATGGAAATCAGTTTATTTCTCCCGAAACTGTAGATGAATCTGCTGTTGATGTCAATGATTTCATAATGTTGCTCGCAGACCCAAAATTATTTCTTGAAAATTCCAGGCTCAATCTTACTGATAAGTATTTTGGAATTTCATTTGCAAATTTTATTGTGAGCTGATTTTTTTTGTACTTAAGTAATAACTTCAACTAAATTGCAATTGTTCCTGTATTAATCTGTTATTATTTTCAAAATATAATTAATTTTTTGTTTTTGTTTCAAAATTTATATTACTATGTTATTTTGCGAATGAAGAGGCAACAAAAAAGAATTCGATTAATGAAAAATAGATTTATATTATATTTTAGATAATACCTAATAGTGGTCCACTGTACCCTGGTGGGTGGACCAGTGTATATATATATATATTTTTAATGTATTGAAAACTATGTTGTGAGAAAATTATGATGGATGTAAGAAGGTTTAAGGAATATTCAAAAATATTTTCATACAGATTGGTCAGTCTGTTAAAGAGAAAAAAAAATTTAACTGAAAAAGTGGTCCACTGTGTACCGGTCTCCCCTACCCGATTACATGAGATTTTGTTATTTTTATTGATATGTTTGTGTTTACGTATTTTATCAAGATTATATTTCAGCTATTTTTAAGTAAGTTTTTTAAGATACTATATAGCAATGTTAAAATGTTGGCTATACTTTATTAGCTTATGTTAAAGATTGGTCAGAAAAAAAAGGTTGGCGAGATTAAAAAATTTTGTCGATCAGCTAGTGCTCGACTAACATAACAACAGGGCTGCTGGGATGGAATTTAATTTTTAAAAAGGACACATTTTGAACCGGTTTGTTTACAGTCCCATTTTATTAGTAGAATTTTGTGATAATTTCCCGAATGACTGGCGAATTTTGCATTTTTTGTAAAAAAAAAAAATATTTAGATGTAATTTTAAACAAAATCTCTTTTCATTTCTTTAATTTGTAAATATTTTAAGTTTTCTTATTTAAAATACTGTGATTAAATGTCCAATGTAAGATTTCCCTTAGTTGAAAATTGTTATGACAGAATTTACACAACTGCAAAAATAATTGATTACTACAACAATGCATTTTCAGGGTTTTTTCCCAATAAAATTAGCTATACAACAGAGGAAAGTTAACTTCATACTATATTTACATTGCAGTAATTTGGAGAGTTGCAAAATATAGCTAACAAGTAAAACACAAATCTTCTTAATCTGCAGGTTTTAAAATACTTCCTAAATATTCACTCGACACGATGCAATTTCCTTACCTTGTATCATTTTTATCGATAAAACAGGTAATTGACAATCATCTCACCATTTAAGTAACAATCTAAAGTCAATTTCTAAAAGAACAAGAAAATCAAAATAAGTAAACAAACAATAAATAAATAATAAAATACCTAATATGAGTCTTATTCTTGTAAACAAGAATTTGCATTGCAATCACCGCTCATGAATACATGACACAAGCGATAGGTTAATTTATTGTTAATTGATAGTAGAGGTGCCCAATCTTTTTAGGCGAAGGGCCACTTAAAAAATTGTTAGGTTGTCGAGGACCACCATCAGTAGCACAGAGAGAATTTTGTTTCGAGGAGATGTTGGGTAGGGGGGGGGTGGGGATAATTAGCATTATCCATACATACAGCACTGTTCGGTTGCAAATTTGGAAGAATGCACCCACTAGATGGATTTGTGATTTTTATGCGGCTACTTGACAAAATTGTGATTTTTATGTGCCCGTTCTAAAAAATTCATGATTTTTATGTATAGGTTCAACTTTTATGTATAGGTTTCAACTTTTTTACTCAGTGACCACTGGCCAGTACATGGATTTTTTTACTCCTCTTTTTCAGCAATGACCAATAACAAATTTACAAATACTTGATAAAAAATTTAAGAAATTTGTCAAACGATTGTGGAATAAACGGCGAAATTTGTCAAATAGTGTTGGGAAAGAAATCGCGACATTCGTCAAATGGTCTCGGGAAAGAAATCAGGCATTGCAGGAAAAAAATTAATTATGTCTAACTGTCGTGAAAAAATTAGAGAAATTCGTCAAATACGTTCGGGGGAAAAAATCACAAAATTCATCAAATGATCTCGGGAGAAAAATAGTGAAATTTGTCTAACAATCGCGGAACAGAATTGCAAAATTCGTCGAATAGCAGTGGAAAAAAAGTGCACAATTTGTTCGTTCATGGAAAAAGTCGTGAAATTCATTAATCGACAGTCGATAAATCACGAAATTCATCAATCGATAGCAGAAAAATCACAAAATTCATTGATAGTGGAAAAATCACAAAATTCATCAACTGGTTTCAGGGGAAAATTTTTTCGAATATCGTCAAATGGCTTCGAGAAGAAAAAAAGTCACAATCCGTCAAATAATTTCGGAGAAAAAATCGTGAAATTCGCCAAATGGTTTCGAAATTTGTCGAGCGACAGTGGGGAAAAAATCTTTTTCCATTCAATCATCGCAATTGGGACTATTAAGTTTGACCAGTGGTGGCAGTAAAGTCAGTCGCCAAATTTTCAGTATTACTCGCCGATTGGCGAATGGCAATTTTGTCCTATATTTTTACACGCCTGATCGATGAAATTCAAGATTTTTACGCACCCGATTGATGACTTTCTTGATTTTTATGGATCCGTTTGACGAAATTAATGATTTTTATATGCCCGATAAACAAAATTCATGATTTTTATGCATGCGTTCAACAAAATTTATGATTTTCCTTCTTCCGATCCACAAAATTCATGTTTTTACTGTGCCTGATTGACAAAATTCGTGATTTTCAACTGATATGCTTTCCGTCGGCCATTTAATGAAATTCACAATTTTTCTTCTCTAGACAATGGCAAAATTTTCATTTTTTTTTTTTTTTTTTTTTTTTACCGTTTGTTGAAATTTACAATTTTTTCACAAACATTCGATGGAATTCTTGATTTTTCCACGCCCAATATACGAAATTTTCGATTTTCCATGCCTATCGACAAAATTCATAATTTTGCAGAACCGATAGACAAAATTCATAATGTTTTCCCACAATCTATGGACAATTTGCAAATTTTTTCCGCAACTGTTCGTTGAAATTCGCGATCTTTCCATGCCATTCGATGAAATTCATTGCTCGATCCATGAAATTTGCGATTTTAAGTGCCTTATCGACAAAATTTGCAGGTTTTTTCAACTGATTTACAAAATTCAAGATTTTGAGTGATTGACGAAATTTACAACTCCAGAATTACCGATTTTGGCATCTCTGGTTTCTGTTGACCGATTATTGAAATTTGCGTTTCTTTTTCTAGCGACAAAATGGAGAAATTTGTGATTTTTCCATGCCCATTCGACAAAATTTGCATCCAGTCGGTGCAATTCATAATTTTATGCACCTGATCGATGAAATTCATATTTTCCTACGATCTATGGACAAAATTTGCGCATTTTTCTCACGAATTATTAAGGAAATTCGAAATTTTTGGATAGGTTGGCATGTATCGTCTCTGCGGGCCACCAGTTACCCATCACGGGCCACAGGTTGTGCATTCCTAATCGTGATGCAGTTTAGCTCATTGAACTCGACCTCAATAGAACTTACTGATTTTAGTTTCACCACCAGGGGCAGTTATGTTCATATAGAACAGAGTGCACCCCTGGCAGTGGAAGGGGAAATTAATGGATTTTGGAACTAACTCGAGTTCTATGGGTCCCATCACAACATGGTTTGATTCATTCAATTTGACATTGACAGGATATATCAATTTTAGTTTCAAGTTTGACCACCAGGGGGTGCATTCCTATCTCAGGTTCTATGGCCCCGATCATGACAAGGTATGGCTCACTCAACTCGAAATCGACAGCCTCAACAATTTCAGCTGTTTGTACAGAACAGAGTGCGCCCCCTGGTGGTGGAACATGGAACTAACAGATTTTGCAGCTAACTTGAGTTCTATGGGTCCCATCACAATGCAGTTTGATTCATTTGACTCGACATCGACAGGATATATCGATTTTAGTTTCAAGTTTCACCACTAGGGGACGCTATCCTATCTCGTGTTCTATGGGCCCGATTACGATGAGGTATGGCTCATTCGACTCGAAATCGACAGCCTGAAAGATTTCAGCTATGTTTGTATAGAACAGAGTGCGCCCCCTGGTGGTGGAAGATTGAACTAACGGATTTTGCAGCTAACTCGAGTTCTATGGGTCCCATCACAATGCAGTTTGATTTATTCAACTGGACATCGACAGGATATATAGATTTTAGTTACAAGTTTCACCACCAGGGGGCGCTTTCCTATCTTGTGTTCTATGGGCCTGATAAAGACGAGGTATGGCTCATTCGACTTGAAATCGACAGCCTGAAAGATTTCAGCTATGTTTGTATAGAACAGAGTGCGCCCCCTGGTGGTGGAAGATGGAACTAACGGATTTTGCTGCTAACTCGAGTTCTATGGGTCCCATCACAATGCAGTTTGATTCATTCGACTGGACATCAACAGGATATATAGATTTTAGTTACAAGTTTCACCACCAGGGGCGCTTTCTTATCTCGGGTCCTATGCGCCCCATCACGACGAGGTATGGCTCATTCGACTCGAAATCGACAGCCTCAAAGATTTCAACTATGTTTGCATGGAACAGAGTCCGCCCCCTGGTGGTGGAAGATGGAACTAACGGATTTTGCAGCTATCTCAAGTCCTATGTGTCCCATCGCAATGCAGTTTGATTCATTCGACTCGACATCGACAGGATATATTGATTTTAGTTCCAAGTTTCACCACCAGGGGCACTTCCCTATCGGGTTCTATGGGACCGATCACGACGATGTATGGCTCATTTGACTCGGAATCGACAGCCTGAAAATTTTCAGCTATGTTTGTATAGAAAAGATTGCGCCCTTTGGCGGAGGAAGATGGAACAAACGGGTTTTGCCATGCATTTTCATCCTTCTAATTGTGTTACTCTCTCGCTGTATAATTTAAAAGTTGAGTCTTGGATTCCTCTCCCTGGGCCACCACCCTCATATTTTATTGGGGTCCAAGGGGTCTTTTTTAGCATTTCTTTAAAATTTTATTCTAATGATTAATTTATACCCTATACTTAATTTCGACTAATTGACATTTTCATCAATAACCTTAAAAAAGTAATGATATCAGTACAAAAACCCTTAACGGGTTAAAAGTGTTGACGCAGCACTTTCTTTTGGCTCTATGAATTTTAAATATGGGTCTTAAAAGCAGTGATATCAAATTTAAGTGACGCTATATTAATATTTTTTTTTTAATCATAATTTTCTTTTTAGTTTTATTTATGTTCACAGGTGCAATCATTATCTTAATATGAAAAAATATATAAAATTTATTCGCTGATGCTTTTTCATTCACGTCTCTCATGAATTCAAAATATGGGTTTTAAAAGAAATGATATCAAAATTTGAGTTACACCTTGACGTTAATTTAATAGGACTCTTTTAAAATTCAATTTAAATTATTTTTGGTTTGTCTTCTAAAGTATATTTACACATACAAACAATACTTTTAATTTTTCAATACACTTTTAAATATATTACTTTCACTGAGCCTATATTATGTATTGAAATGTATTTATTTCAATAAATTGATTTATCTTCTGTGCCACGCTATCCAAAATCATAAGTAAAATTTATGTAAATGATTATTTTGCGTCATAGTATCCAAACAAAGGGAAATATATGCAAGTGGATAATATGACGCAAAATAATCATTTACATAAATTTTACTTATGATTTTGGATAGCGTGGCACAGAAGATAAATCAATTTATTGAAATAAATACATTTCAATACATAATATAGGCTCAGTGAAAGTAATGTATTTAAAAGTGTATTGAAAAATTAAAAGTATTGTTTGTATGTGTAAATATACTTTAGAAGACAAACCAAAAATAATTTAAATTGAATTTTAAAAGAGTCCTATTAAATTAACGTCAAGGTGTCACTCAAATTTTGATATCATTTCTTTTAAAACCCATATTTTGAAATCATGAGAGATGTGAATGAAAAAGCATCAGCGAATAAATTTTATATATTTTTTCATATTAAGATAATAATTGCACCTGTGAACATAAATAAAACTAAAAAGAAAATTATGATTTAAAAAAAAATTATTAACATAGCGTCACTTAAATTTGATATCATTGCTTTTAAGACCCATATTTAAAATTCATAGAGCCAAAAGAAAGTGCTGCGTCAACACTTTTAACCCGTTAAGGGTTTTTGTACTGATATATATATATATATAATATAAAATTTTATAAACAGTTGTAATTAATTCCCTTATTAATTTTCCCTTTTCTATAATTAATCATATATCATAATACACAACTTTAATTTTCTGTTACACAGTCTCATCGTTACCGCCCCCCCCCCCTCATTATCTCATTTTTGTAGCATTCATTTCCGTTAGTTTTTAAAATAAAGATAGTCTGTTTCTTTTTCCTTCTTCTTCTTCCAATTTTGCTTCTAATCATGACCATACGTCTCACTCATCTAATAATCTTTAAATTACTGTATTTTTAATATAGAACGCAGATTAATTTTTATTGACACTTTTAATCAGCTAAAGATAGCCTGTTTCTTTTTCCTTCTCCTTCTTTCAATATCGCTTCTAATCATGACCATACGTCTCACTCATCTAATAATATTTAAATTACTGTGTTTTTAATATAGAACGCAGATTAATTTTTATTGACACTTTTAATCAGCTAAAACATTCTCGTTCGTCTAAATTTCTACCGCAACATGTTGATCCCAAAATCTGTATGATTCTACAACGTGATGTCCTGTAAACACTGATCGAATTGATCACTGATTTATAAAAATAAATACATGCAGATATAAAAGTGAAAAGTAATTAAAATATTCTTTCAATCAGCCATTAAAAAAAAAAAAAAAAAAAAAAAAAAAAAAAAAAAAAAAAAAAACAGTAAAAAAGTACATTAACTTAGAAAGTTGTTAATATTTACTCCATGTTTCAGCAATATATAAATTGTTATAAATATATACAAAATTAGTATAGCCAAATATAAATAAACAGAAGCATGACAATTTTAAGATAACACTCAAATTATAATATCAAAAACTTTTAAAGTATTCTAAAGCACATAAGTGATTGGAGATATTTCTTCTTTTTATATTACCCAGGCATTGGCACCAATGTTTAAACGTAATTTTAAAAAATCTAACATTATAATAAAATTATATCTTAACAAACAAATTTCTTTACACTTAGCAAATTTCGGAATCAGAAATTTTCTTAAGCATTGAGATGATTAGATGGTTTTTATATTTTTTGTCTTAAATCGTTGTAAAATATACCATAAAGAAAAACAAACAGAAAACAAAATATATTTTTAAAAAAATGATTTTATCAAACTTTTTTAAAATGTGTTTGCGATATTTCAAATAAAAACATCTCATGATGCCAAGTCATATAAAACATTTATTGCACAAAAAAAGAAAACTTTGTTGTTTGTTTTTCGAACATTTATAAAGACCTCCCTCAGAAACCATCGATCAAGTGATTCAATTGTTCGTAAAGCATGTTTGATGTGTTTTCTCCCGTGAGAAATGATGAAAGTTATTCGACAAAAGATACATCTTAACTATTCAACCAATCTATTTTAATCTTGCCAAACCTTAATTACAAAATTAATGATTTTCTTACTTCTGTCTGCAATGCTGATAAAATTATGTTTTTTTTTTTTTTTTTTTTTTTTTTTTTTTTTTTTGTTATGAATGTGAATTATAAAATTCGCCATAACTAGGTAAAATAACCGAAAAAAGGCGTGCACACAGTAATAAAAAAATGTACTTATATTGTGTTTTAATAGTGGTTTAAATATTTCTTTACCGTTGCTTGACATGTCAATTTTTTTCTGACATTACAAAATTTTTTTCATTTTTACAATTTTCAAGAACGCTGATTTATATGCCAAAGAACTTGTTTGCCAATCTAATGCCAATTTCTTGGACTATGGCAACACGCAGATGACTCAACTGATGTATTGTTTTCTTTCTCTACTAGACCTAACGGGATTTATCAATTTCCACTCGTTCAAACAAGAATAATCGGATTATAATACGTGCATGGTGACATAAAAAGTAACGTAAAGCGAAGAACTTCACCGATCCAGATTCCAGTGAGTTCCTGCGACAAGGAATCAGTGACAACAAGGAATCGAGCACGATCCTCCGCCTCCAAGGCAACAAATGAATTCCGGAGGACACAAAGCTCAGCAACCCACCAGGAACTCATTGCTGGGATGGACCATAGATTAATCAACAAGATGGGACTCAGTAGTAAACGAAAATGTGATAAAAATCCATTACTGACAATAGCACCATTACTGATATTGGGGAAGAAACTTCACAAAAACAGGATATTCCTCCTGTTAAGCGTTTATCTTAAGAAAAATACCCACTGTTGGCTCAGAGCTCAACTTTGTTATGTAGTAACTGGAGACTCGCCTTCCAAAATTTGAAAGAAATTAACAGAAGAAATATGAAGAAGATAAGACAAATAGAAGATAAGCATACTCGTCCTGCTCCTATCTTTGGTGATGCGGGACAGACTAGCATACTTAGACTAGCTTAAGTTTGCAATAAAGCATCAAAGAATTGACAATGAACGCCGACCAGTGAGTGTTATCAACAAAAGAAATAACAGTCTCGGCAAAAGAAAGAGGCGGAAATAAATATGGCAACGACGTCCACCATTGACCTCTAACCTCTAGACTCCCCACAGAAGTCATAAAACATGAAAGGAAGTGCCTCACCGCAAGTAAGGTTCCACTTTTCAAATACCTAGTCTGTTTTAACCTAAGATTAAAACACACTAGGCATTTGCTAAGTGTTTGTGACCACAGAACTTTCAGAAAATGAAGGCCAGGAGTATGATTTAAGACTTTTAAGCAAGTGTTGTCTGTACGCAGCCTTAATATTGAGCTAACAGCGGGTGTTTTCCTTTAATATAATTTTTCTTCTTTTAACAGTTTATGTTTAGGTTTTCAACAGAAATTTTGTGGTTTGTTTTACTTTTATTTAAATTGAGTGGTCAATAATACAACAAAATATACGCTTTATTGCAAAAGATGATTTTAGTATCTATATAAAAAATGACTCATCTTTAATGTTATTAATCTAATGAATACGATATAATAGGAATTAAAATGTCCATAAAGAAATGTTATGTTATAAAAATATATCATTACTGCAATGTACATGTTAAAAAACTGTCTTACTCTTCATGTTACTGACAATTTTGATTTCCTTAAGACGTCTGGTTAAATTGTATGTATCCAGTATAAATTTGGGCAAAAAACAATGATGCTAAGAACTCTCGTATGCTATGTTTTGTAAAATAAAACATTAGAAAAACTATTCAACTTGTGAAATATAACTAAATATAGTTAGAAATATCTATATTTTCTTTGTACAAGTAGTTACATTACATTATTTATTTTCGAGATCTAAATAAATATTAATAAAAGTATTCTATACACATATATATTTTTTTCCTCTAAATATTTTTTTATCCAAACGATATCTGCTACCCTCGATAAATAATTACATCTTAGAATAGGAGGACCAGAACTAAATTATATCGCTACATGAAAAAATATTTTTTATACAAGCATAATCAAAGATTTTATTGCTCTACAGTAGTAAGTATTTCTCGGTTAGTTTTCACACTTTCTTCCGACTAGATCCCATAAAAAGACTTCTGCATTACCTGCATTGAATAAAATTCTTGTTTCTAATCACTTAAAATGATCCAGAAAGATACTTATACTGCTTCTGACAGCTCATCTTAATCGAATTTATTCGTTTCGGAACAGTTGAATGGATTGGAAACAGAAATGTCAATTTCATGCACGGAATCAGAATTTCGCTAATGACTTCAGAGAAAGGAAAATCGAGTATGTTGTATTATAAATATCCTTCCGAAACATTATAGTCGAGTATTGATCAGTGTGTTGTGTTTGTATACCTTTTAACTATAGAACTTTCTTGGCGGCATTTTATGAATAAATCATTTTCAACGTTATTCAACAAACTGATTCTTCATAATTAAATAATCAATTATTCATTAATGTAAAGTACATTTTTATGTCATAATGAAGAGAGGAAAGTATATTCAACTAGATAAATTATATCCAATGGTTGGAGTATCATAGTTGAGATTTTTTCCAACAGAGAGAAAATATACCGGGACCAGGACTCGAACCTGGGTACTTTAGTTTGCCGTACCAACGCTCTCCCTACTGAGCTATCCCGATGATATCCTGGTTGGCATATTTCACTCTTATCTTCATACACTCTTATCGCATTTAATTTGCGCCGCAGTTCGCAGCCTTGTCCAACAGATAAGAGTGAAATATGCCAACCAGGATATCGTCGGGATAGCTCATATTGACAGCGTTGGTACGGCAAACCAAAGTACCCAGGTTCAAGTCCTGGTCCCGGTATATTTTCTCTCTGTTGGAAAAAATCTCAACTATGATACTCCAAACATTGGATATATTTTTATGTTTTCATATTTTCATATGTTTGAAAAACGTAGTCTTGATTCTAAACCGGCTTTAATTTAAATCCTTTCAAATTAAAAATTATAGTTTAAAGTTTCAGCCAAATGATTAGATAATTTTTCAAATGTAATTATAAATTTCAGATTTCTTTAAACCTAAAACCTGATAAATAACAATACATTTTATTGAACTTCGAACTATAAATTTAATGCAATTACTTTTTGATTTAACTTTAATGGGAGTTCTTCTTTAATCTTCTGTAATCTCAAATTTAAAAAAAAATTTCAAAGATAATAAAAGGAGAAAAATTTACCTTAATACGTAAAAGAAAATTGTAGCATTTATTATATTCTTTATTCTTTATTATTCCAATCTCATATCAGTGGTATCTCAAACAGGGTGGCTGAGCACATATTTTTAGCTCTAGCTCATGTCTAGCTATTTCATAAAAGCCTTAAAGCTTCTATGCAAAAGTTATTTTAAGGACTAAAGATAGTATAATTTAGAAGGTTTCGCAAAAGTTATTTTAGCATACAAAATTCAATGTAGAAACTTTCGGATCGTTCATTTCAATTCTAGGTGCCAGCACTAGCTGCTTTTTACCCTTTTTCTTTTTTATTCTTTCTCTCTTCTCTCACTTGCAAGCTATTGCAAGGTTCGTGGCTTTAAATTTTGCATCATGTTGTATCTTTGTCAATTGTATTTCTTGGTGAGTGTTTTGTTATTTTTTGAAGCATTTAGTCTATTTTTGTTGAATTGTAATTCGTATTTTGCTATCTTGATATAATTCAATTATCCGGGGTTTTTTCGATATGTTATTAAGACAGTTTTTATTGTCACTTTTAGGACTTATGCCGTCACTATTCGACGTAATTTCGTTTATGAAGCTCGTCTGAAGAATCCATAACACATTCATAGTTTTTTATTTTTGTATTTTCACTCTCCTGTGTTAAATATAGGTATTTGTTTCATTTATTTTTCGGTTTATTTTCTGGTGTGATTTCATTCTAATTACGTATAAATAGACAGATATATAAAATATAAATAATCAACGATTAACATAATCAATAAAAAATAAATTACCATAAAACGAAAAGTAGAACTCTGTATATCGCAGTAGCAGCCTGTCAGGTGAAGTAGTTGAAGTGACTCTTTCTACTAATATTTTATTGAAAATATTCATATTCTGTTTCTTCCTTTCTATTTTCTAATTATTTAACTCGTATTTGGATCTTTAAAAAATAAAAATTAAAAAAATAGCAATCACAAAGCGATCGGCGCAAAAAAAAAGTCCTTACGGCCTGTACCGGGAGGAAAAGATAGCTTACCTATACCCTATATCTTCGTTTTAAAATTTTAGCTAATGCTACTCGAAAACAGCAAGCTAAAATGCAAAGAAACCGTTTACAAAAGATTCGTTAATACTGAATTTGAATAAGAAATTCGCCAAATTATTGAGCTATAGCCAAGTTGATTTAATTTTTAAAGACTTATTTTGGTCGCCAAATTTGGCGATATTTCGCCAAATGTCGCCATGTTTGGCAAGAATTTGGCGCTAACGGGTATGAATATATAGTTTTATGCGTATGATTGGAAAAATAATTACAACAATGAAAGAAAATAATTTGCGAGAAATCGCGTTCACTAAAACTCATAAATTAATCGTTGTTTTTAGGTAGCTTTCAATACAAAAAAGTCCTTCCGGCCTGTACCGGGAGGAAAAGGTAGCTTTCCTATATCTTCGTTTTAAAATTTTAGCTAATGTTACACGAAAACAGCAAGTTAAAATGCAAAGAAACGTTTACAAAAGATTCGTTAATACTGAATTTGAATAAGAATTTCGCCAAGTTATTGAGCAATAGCCAAATTGGCTTCATTTATAATGACTTATTTTGGTCGCCAAATGTCACAAATTTTGCTAATTTTGTTGCCAATTTCGGCGCCAATGTCACCAATTTTGGCGCTAACGGATATGAATATATAGTTTTATGCGTATGATTGGGGAAATTATTCAACAATGAAAGAAAATAATTTGCGAGTAATTGCGTTAATGTGCTGTTTTGTTTCAAAATGTCAGCCACCCTAGAAATTCAAACTGCTCTATCTCAGCCATTTTTTAAGATAGAGGTAAACAAAAAATGCTCTGGAATCCTTGTATCAAGGCCTAACACGTAATTAAAAAATAAATTTAAATTTTTAATTTTTTTGTATATTTATTTTAGTTTTAAATTTTTAAATGGCCGCCATCTTGAAACAAAATGGCGGACCAAGCTGACCAACGAACTCGGTCGAGACATTGGTGACCTTAATACACACAATTAGTTTCATCAAAATCGATTTATAAATACGAGCGTTATCGTATGACATAGGTCAGATATATATATATATATATATATATAAATCAACATTTGGACGGAGGGTGGTTTTGGTGTCTGCGGGGTCATGATCGATGAAAACATATAGAAATTTTCTGAAACTGCTTTCCTCCGAACGGCTGCAATAGGTAGCTTTATACTTTTTTGTATTGAAAGCTACCTAAAAGTATAAAGCTACCTATTGCAGAGCCGTTCGGAGGAAAGCAGTTCCGGAAAATTTCGATATATTTTCACCGATCATGACCCCCAGACCCCAAAACCACACTCCATTCAAATGTTGATTTATATATATAGATATATCCATATATATATTGTTATGAATTTTGTAAATATTTCATTCTTTTCAATTTATTTTATTTTATTATTGTGAAAATTGCAGTATTATTAATGTATTTCCTATTGAGCATCATGTAACTCAATGCTAAAGGCCTCAGGTGCTGTGCAAGAAAAACAACCTTACACCCTCATCTTTATAATGGAAGTCTATGGAAATATCGCCAAGGAATGGGTTTATCGCCAAGTTGGCGATGGTTTTGGCGACTTATTTTTGTCGCCGCCAAATGTCGCCAAGTTGGCGACGGATTTGGCGAGTTTTTGTGCTACACCCCTTATACATTTACATTGGGATCCTTTCACGTTTGGAGTACTCTATCGAGAGTTGAAGGACCTTCTGGTAATTTCTAGCATTAGAAAGCACCTGGAATAATCTGGAAAGATCTCTGAAGTCTATATAAGGGACCTCCACCAGTTCAGTTCAGTTAGTTGTCTGTCAACTGCGATTGAATTCATACGAGAGGCTTTGCATTGAGAACTGTGTTTCTCGGATTGATTTTGTCGTTGATACGTCGTATTGAACGCATTGTTTCTGTGTGAAATTTTGCTGTGCTTTTATTGGATTTGAAGACTACTGAATATCTTGTAATTTTCAGAAGATATTGGTGTTCGTATTGCACTGTTTATAGTGAAAAAAGCCTTTTGATTGTTCTTATATGTTGGCATCAGTCCTTTCGAACCCCGAGCTTACAACATTTAGTGTCAGAAGTGGGATTGAATGCCGATCACCAGAGCAATGGAGGAGCAACTGAAACAATTATTGGAGAAATTAGCTGCGAATCAGGCTGAGATGTCAACCAACCTTGGCGAGATGAAAGAAGAAATGAAGAAGGATATGTCAGCGATGGATGAGAAAATGACTGCGAACCAGGCTGAAATGAAGAAAGATATGTCAGCGATGGATGAGAAAATGACTGCGAATCAGGCTGAGATGTCAACTAACCTTGCTGAGTTGAAAGAAGAAATGAAGAAGGAAATGACTGAGAATCAGGCTGAAATGAAGGAGATGTCAGAAAAAATGAAAAAGGATATGTCAACCAACCTTGGTGAGTTGAAAGATTTAATAGATAATAAAATAACATCTTTAAATGAAAGAATTGACGGCGTGGAAAACAAAGTTGAAGAAAGATTTCAAGAAATAGAAGAAAAAGTTCAAAATACAGCCAAAACCGTAGAAGAAAAGGTAGAAGAAATTCAAAGGACAGCCAAAACCGTAGAAGAAAGAGTAGAAGAAAAAGTTCAAAAGATCGCCAAGACCGTTGAAGAAAGCATAGAGAATGTAAAAAAAAGATTTGGAAAAAGTCAAGAAACAGAAGATAACTGCCGGAAACTATTCCGAAGAAATCAAGTATCCAGATATGCTTCCTCGGGCCTTTATTAAGCTCTCGACCTATGACGGAAAATCCTCATGGCCAGTTTTTAAGACACAATTTGGGATCGTAGCGGACGCCAATGGATGGGATTCCCAGACAAAGGCTTGCCAGTTAGCTGCTTCTCTACGAGCTGATGCTGCCGACGTCCTACAGACTTTGCCTGCAAATGAACCGCTGGATTTTGAAACTCTCGTCAGTGCCTTAGAATTGCGCTTTGGCGAGAAATGCATGAAGGAATATAGCAGACTCCAGCTCAAATCACGTCAGCAGAAATCCACTGTATCCCTGCAAGAGCTTTCTACGGATGTCGAGAGACTTTCACATCTCGTTTATCCTGGCTGTCCGACTGAAATTAGAGAAAGTTTAGCTCTGCAACATTTTACCGATGGTTTGCGTGACCCTGAGATCCAGACAGCACTCCGGATTGCAGATCTCAATGATTTAAAAGGGGCTTTGGTTTACGCTCTGAAATTCGAGGCAGCCCAGCAAGCTACTAGGAAAGATCGACACTTTGTGCGAGCAGCCAACCTGCCTGAGACGTCGGATAGAGCTGTGGAGCGCTTACAGCAGCAGAAGAATGACATAATGAGAAAGATGAACTCTTTAATGGCCAACAAACCTTACAGGAAGATCAAGTGCTGGAAATGCGGTGGAGAAGGCCATATCCAAATCAACTGCCAAGACGACCCAGCACCGAGAGTAAAATCTCTCCCGCTAACGGAGGAGCAGGAAAACTGATTAATGGCCATCTTGCGGGGCGGAGGTTGCCAGATTTGGAGAAGCCCCATTTTCAAGTATGTGAAATTTCTGCAAGAAGTTGCGGCGAGAACGGAGTTTTTCTAGTCGGAAGTGTGAATGATTTGCCCTGTAATATGATCATCGATACAGGAGCCAATGTGACCATCATTCGGAAAGATCTAGCTCAGCGGCTGAAAGAAAAACTCCTCTGTACCCCGCCGCGTGTTATTCTTCAAACTGTGACCGGAGATAAGATCGATATAAAGAATGACACTGAAAATAAAGTTTGGGAACGCCGCTTACCACCATACAGCCTATGTTGCCGATATTTCAGACCCTTTTATACTCGGACTGGACTTTTTAAAAGAGCATGGATTTACACTGGATTTTAAGAAGAATGAGTTACGCTCTGCTCAAGAAGATGTCACTATTTTCAAACTTGGAAATGAGTCCGGGTCTATTCAACGGATCACAGCCAAGGCAGATGTTATCATCCCTCCTCGGACCGAAATGATGATACCTGGATTAACTGAGAACGAAAGTAGTTTTCAATGTGGCTTGGTTGGATATTCTGAGAAGAGCCCAAAAGAAGTGCTAATAGCATCAGCGCTGGTAGATCTGTCGAGAGATGTGATACCCGTGAGGATGGCGAATGTAAGTGAAAAGTCTAGAATTATCCAGAAGGGTGAAGTGCTTGCTACCTGTGCTCCAGTCACCTGTGTTTGCAAAGACCCGAGCTTGACGTTGTCGGAGCCGCCTACAAGTTTAACACCTGAAATTGGACGAAATGAGAATTTATCTCCTGAGCAGAGACATGCCGCAGAAAGACTGTTCCAGGAATTTAGGGATGTGTTTTCACAAAACGAGAATGATATAGGTCGCACTTCTCTGACACGTCATAGAATTGATACTGCCGACCATCCACCGATTAAACAGCATCCAAGACGCTTGCCGTTTGCAAAACAAGAAGAGGTTTCTAAGCTCTTACGAGAGATGCAGGATAGTGACATCATCGAACCGTCATCAAGTCCTTGGGCCTCTCCCATCGTGTTTGTCCGAAAGAAAGATGGCTCCACAAGATTTTGTGTGGATTATCGTAAACTTAACGATATCACGAAGAAGGACAGCTATCCTCTACCAAGAATAGACGACACGCTAGATACTCTTTCAGGGCATAAATGGTTTTCCACACTGGATTTCAAGAGTGGATATTGGCAAGTAGAGATCCATCCTGATGACAAAGAGAAGATCGCATTTACTACTGGACAAGGACTTTGGCAATTCAAAGTTATGCCGTTCGGGCTCTGCAATGCTCCAGCAACGTTCGAGCGCCTCATGGAGACAGTGTTAAAAGGCCTGACTTTTGAAGCTTGTCTCATCTACCTAGAAGACATCATCATTGGTGGCCGCACGTTTGAAGAACATCTAGAAAATATTCGAAAAGTGTTAATGAAGCTAAGAGCGGCGAATTTAAAGCTGAACCCTTTGAAATGCAAGTTCTTCCAACGGGAAGTAAATTATCTAGGACACATCATTTCAGCTGAAGGTGTTCGAACAGATCCTGAAAAAGTGTCCGCAGTAAAGAACTGGAAGCGTCCGGAAAATGTCCATCAGTTGCGAAGCTTTCTGGGACTATGCACTTATTACAGAAAGTTTGTCCAGGGGTTCTCCAACATCGCAAGACCATTGCATAGGCTCACTGAAAGCAAGCAGAAGTTTCTATGGACACAAGAATGCGAGAATTCCTTCCAGCGGCTGAAAGAAGCTCTCACATCCTCTCCAGTCCTTACCTATCCGCACCCCGAGAAACAGTTCATTGTGGACACGGATGCCAGTCATGAAAGTGTCGGCGCTGTACTTTCCCAAGAAATAGATGGCCAAGAACGAGTCGTAGCATACTGGAGCAAATGTTTATCGAAACCAGAGCGGAATTATTGCGTCACTCGTAAGGAGTTATTAGCTATAGTGAAAGCCATAGAACACTTCCATCACTATCGCTATGGCAGGAAATTTCTCCTTCGTACTGATCACGCATCCCTAACATGGCTGATGAATTTTAAGAACCCAGAGGGCCAAGTAGCCAGATGGATACAACGGCTCCAGGAATACGACTTTGACATCAGGCATCGCAAAGGCTCATCGCATGGAAACGCCGATGCCCTATCAAGAAGACCGTGTCCCGAGAGCTGTTGCTATTGTTCCAGAGCGGAGAGCAAGTATAATCCCGAATATGTCATACGCCAGACGAAGACTTCACTATTGACGCCACCAGATCCCTAGAGTGATGAGAAGATTCGAGAAGATCAAATGGCAGACTCTGATATCAAACCAATCTTGGAGTTATTAGAATCTTCTATCACGAAGCCCAGTTGGAAAGACATCTCGACTTACAGTCCTACGACGAAGCAATATTGGGCTCTTTGGAACTCCCTCCACGTCAAGAATGGTGTCCTGTTCCGAAAATTCGAATCGGAAGATGGGAAAACATCTCGGTGGCAGTTGGTACTTCCTCGATCTCGAATCCCAGAGGTCCTCGAAGAATTACATGGCAGTCCCACTGGTGGCCATTTTGGAGTCATGAAAACATTACACAGAGTCCGAGAGCGCTTCTTCAGGGGAAAAGCGAGAGCTGACGTCGAACAATGGTGCAAATCTTGCGATGCATGTGCAGCTCGGAAAGGACCAAAGAAACGTAGCCGAGGAAGACTACATCTCTACAATGTAGGAGCACCTTTTGAACGCATCGCCCTTGACATCCTAGGTCCTCTGCCAAGAAGTGCTGATGGCAACAAATACCTCCTTGTTGTCATGGACTATTTCACGAAATGGCCTGAAGTTTATGCCATCCCTGATCAAGAAGCTTCTACGGTTGCGGATGCCTTGGTACACCAGTGGATATCAAGGTATGGAGTTCCCCTTCAAATGCATTCTGACCAAGGGAGAAATTTCATATCTGCTGTGATTGAGGGTCTCTGTCAACTTCTCGGAATGGACAAAACTAGGACGACGCCTTTACATCCACAGTCGGATGGCATGGTTGAGAGATTTAATCGTACCATCCTCAACAATCTCTCACTGCTAGTCTCAAGAAACCAACAAGACTGGGACCAAAAACTTCCCTTGTTTCTTCTCGCCTATCGCAGCGCCGTCCATGAAACAACCGGCTATTCCCCGTCTCAGATGCTTTTCGGTCGTGATCTTCGTCTACCATGTGATCTGATTTTTGGTCGCCCTCCAGATGCGCCTTCATCGCCAGAGGGATACGTGCAGAATCTCCAGGCACGATTTGAAGACGTCCACAACTTGGCTCGAGAGCGGATCAATATACAGACGGAGAAGATGAAGACAAGGTACGACACGAAAGCCACGGGACATCAATTCAAAGAAGGTGACAAGGTTTGGTTTTATAATCCGACTCGACGTAAAGGACTTTCTCCCAAACTGCAATCGCACTGGGACGGTCCTTATACAGTCCTAAACAGACTGAACGATGTCGTAATTCGTATCCGAAAGTCACCAAGTTCGAAGCCTAGAGTCGTTCATTACGACAGGCTGGCTCCATACTATGGCCATAGTACTTAGTTCATTGATTGTAAATAGTGTAATGTAAATAATGTAAATTAGTATGACCATGGTCTTGTATATAAGTTAATGTAATAATTTATTTTGCTTAGCATTATCATTATTAATGTTATTATTATTTAAATACGTGTATGTAATGATGTCTATGCTTTAATTTAATTTAATAAGTGTATATTTTGTATAATTCAGCATTATGAATGTGATTAATTGTTATTTTCCATGTTTGCTTTAAGTGCTTTGAATAGTATAGCATTTGTTGGTAACGGGTTTGCTTTCCGATCAAAGGTTGAACTGCCCGGGACGTGCAGTCCTTGAGAGGGGGACAATGTTATGAATTTTGTAAATATTTCATTCTTTTCAATTTATTTTATTTTATTATTGTGAAAATTGCAGTATTATTAATGTATTTCCTATTGAGCATCATGTAACTCAATGCTAAAAGCCTCAGGTGCTGTGCAAGAAAAACAACCTTACACCCTCATCTTTATAATGGAAGTCTATGGAAATATCGCCAAGGAATGGGTTTATCGCCAAGTTGGCGATGGTTTTGGCGACTTATTTTTGTCGCCAAATTTGGCGATATATCGCCAAATGTCGCCAAGTTGGCGACGGATTTGGCGAGTTTTTGTGCTACACCCCTTATACATTTACATTGGGATCCTTTCACGTTTGGAGTACTCTATCGAGAGTTGAAGGACCTTCTGGTAATTTCTAGCATTAGAAAGCCCTGGAATAATCTGGAAAGATCTCTGAAGTCTATATAAGGGACCTCCACCAGTTCAGTTCAGTTAGTTGTCTGTCAACTGCGATTGAATTCATACGAGAGGCTTTGCATTGAGAACTGTGTTTCTCGGATTGATTTTGTCGTTGATACGTCGTATTGAACGCATTGTTTCTGTGTGAAATTTTGCTGTGCTTTTATTGGATTTGAAGATTACTGAATATCTTGTAATTTTCAGAAGATATTGGTGATCGTATTGCACTGTTTATAGTGAATAAAGCCTTTTGATTGTTCTTATATATTGGCATCAGTCCTTTCGAACCCCGAGCTCACAACAATATATATATATATATATATCTGACCTATGTCATACGATAACGCTCGTATTTATAAATCAATTTTGATGAAACTAATTGTGTGTATTAAGCTCACCAATGTCTCGACCGAGTTCGTTGGCCAGCTTGGTCGCCATTTTGTTTCAAGATGGCGGCCACTTAAAAATTTAAAACTAAAATAAATATACAAAATTTAAAAATTCAAATTTATTTTTTAATTAAGTGTTAAGCCTTGATACGAGGATTCCAGAGCATTTTTTGGTTTACCTCTATCTTAAAAAATGGCTGAGATAGAGCAGTTTGAAATTCTAGGGTGGCTGACATTTTGAAACAAAACAGCACATTAACGTGATTACTCGCAAATTATTTTCTTTCATTGTTGTAGTAATTTTCCCAATCATACACATAAAACTATATATTCATATCCGTTAGCACCAAATTCTCGCCAAAATTGGCGACATTTGACGAAATATCGCCAAATTTGGCGACCAAAATAAGTCTTCATAAATGAAGCCAATTTGGCTGTTGCTCAATAATTTGGCGAATTTCTTATTCAAATTCAGTATTAACGAATCTTTTGTAAACGTTTCTTTGCATTTTAACTTGCTGTTTTCGTGTAACATTAGCTAAAATTTTAAAACGAAGATATAGGAAAGCTACCTTTTCCTCCCGGTACAGGCCGGAAGGACTTTTTTGCAATGTGCTTGTCTTGTAATGTGTTAAAAATGTCAGCCACCCTAGAATTTCAAACTGCTCTATCTCAACAATTTTTTAAGATAGAGGTAAAACAAAAACTGCTCCGGAATCCTTGTACCAAGGCCTAACACGTAATTAAAAAATAAATTTGAATTTTTAACTTTTTTGTATATTTATTTTAGTTTTAAAATTTTAAGTGGCCGCCATCTTGAAACAAGATGGCTGGCCAAGCTGGCCAACGAACTCGGTCGAGACATTGGTGACCTTAATACACACAATTAGTTTCATCAAAATGGATTTATAAATACGAGCTTTATCGTATGACATAACTCAGATATATATATGTGGCATTTTGACGAAGAGGAGACATTACGAGAAATATTATTCCATGAGAAAAGGGTAGTCTGTTAAATAACTAACATATTGCAGTTGATATTCACGATCATGACGAAGAAGTAAGGCAATGAAATGAGATCACAGAGAGTTTCTCCAGTAAATACAAGCCGATTTGCAGACAATTAGTTTATTTTGAATAAGAGAGATGCAGCACAATTCCACAGGAATAAAACTTATAGCATAGCCCTCGGCTTTCACGATGGGTCACTCCATTGATTACAAGTTGTTAAATGGCCAGATGAATATTCTACGACATAAAAACACCAGATACATATTTGTTTACACTTCCAGCTACGTCAAAAATCTCCTTCTCCGACCGATGCGCGCGAGTTTTGCTCTCTCCGCGGAGACATACAGAAATTTACGTCAGGAGCGCACAACCCAATGAGTGAGAGGCGACCTACGGACCAGCGAATGAGGCTAGAGGGAGGAGCTAAGACAGTAAAGAATTCCTTACTCGGACGCGGATCAATTTTGAAGTTAAAATCCCAAGCGCGCGAAAAAATCAGAGCAATAATAATAATAATAATAAAAAGAAAATGGCTTTTAAAAAACATTCGAAATGAGAACGCGTCTCGGAATTTTATAGATTGGGGAGCTGATAAAAGCTACGAATGAACTTAAAATTTTAGATTAAGATTTAAAAAAAGATAATTGTTAATATACGGATATTTACTTCTAAAAGGACTTTAAATAGGAATAGATATTATTAAGAATTAAGGAAATGCTGATTATGTCAGAAGTTAGATTAATTTAAAAGATTAATGCGAATAAAATGGAAGGATACGAAGGAAATAATTTTTTTATATAACATATATATATATATGGATATGTATATATACAGTAGAACCTCCATAAGTTGACCACCCAAGGGACTATAACTAAGTGGTCAACATACGGAGGTGGTCAACTTACGGAATTTTTAGAAAATATTTAGTACCATATCAGAAAAAAATAGTAAACTTTTTTAGTATATTTTAAGGAAAAATTAGGAAATAATTAGCACTTATTCATTTTTAGGTGCGTTCATAATTATATAAATACGTAGCACCTATTGTCGTCATCTGGTCTGTCCGTCCACATATAACAATGCAAAAATTACCCAACCGAATGGTTTGAACTTTAAGATATATTATCTTTGCAGAATTTTGTCGAGACATTTCAAATTTTATGAAAATCGAATCAAAACTTTAGAAGATACGTATTAATAAAAGCATTTATTAAGAAATTTGAATTTTTTTTAAAAATCGGTGCTTTTTTGTTATAGGAACTTCTGAGGTTTAATCGTCAAGCGACCGATATGCTTATTTTATTACATAAATTAATCTGCTATAATTCATTTCACAGAATTAAAAATCATCAAGATCTGACTATTTATATAATTAGCTATAGTACGAACGCACCTCATTTGTCACATTTGACGTACAATTTCCAGCTTGTTATTTTTACTAAAGGTACAGCACATTTTTATAATGTTTGAAAGAATAATTCAATTTTTGTTTGAGTCCTCTTTTTATTCATTAGGTAACTGCAAAAAGCACTTTCACAGTCTACAAGTCCATTAAGCATGCTTCGACATTTTTCTGCAGCGAAATCTTTAAGTTGCTCCATCATGCGCGTAACATAGTCTTCCTTCAGAGTTGGGTACTTTTCAGTTTCGTTGTTACTTGGATCATCATCCTCTTCGCCGTCCATTTCTTGTACCCTAGAGTCCTCGCTGTGATTAGTTGCAGAGATTATCTCATTGGAGATTGCCTCTGGGTCTGCTTCAACACACGTTACTAACTCATCGTCCATGGTAACATTATATCTTCAAAATCAACTCCATCAAAAACTGGCAAGATAGAGGTAGCTCATCCTCTTCCACCACTGTTGCAGCTGTAACAAATCCAGCTTTCTTGAAGCAGTTCTTAAACGTAGTTTGTGTAACTTTATTTCAAGCAGAATTAATCCAATGAACAGCATTCAAAGCTTTTATTAACGCAGCTGTTGACGATGCCAATGCAGAAGGACGACAGGTTTGTGCTTTCATGATCACACATTCCAGAAGTTGAGCTCTGTAGTGCACTTTGAAGGACTGAATAATGCCTTGATCTAAAGGTTGGGTTTTCGAAGTTGTGTGTGGAGGCAAACATTTTAGCTTCATATTTGTGAGATTATTCACTTTAAGGTGGCTGGGGCAGTTGTCCACGGTAAGTAGAATAGACCGCTTCTTTTTCCTCATTTCTGCGTCAATTCCTCTAACCCATTCTTCGAACAAAGCACTGGTCATCCAAGCGGATCTATTCGCTCTCCAAAAAACGGATTTGCCGGATCTGCCGATCAACGTATGCTTCAATTTTCCCCAGTCATAGTAGCACATAAAAGAACACCAAAACGCTGTTTTGAAAGTTTTCCTTTTTTGCAAGTGTCACCCTTCATTACTAGACTATCAGGCATTGCTTTAAAAAAGATACCGCACTCATCAGCATTAAATATGTTCTCATCTTTAAAACCTTTAGAAAACTCTGGGAATTTTTCAATAAACTTCTCCACCACTTCAGTTGAAGCCTCATTCGATTCCCATTCTCATTCACAAAACTTTTTGAGAAATCTCGTATCATAGTTTGAATTTTTCAAGCCAACCTGCTGACGCTTGCAACTCCTCTATTTTGAATTCTTTTGCAATTTTTTTGCTACTTCCTGAAGCATAGGTCCCGATATTCTTGCATTGATTGATCTCATCTCTTTAAACCAACGAAACGTGGCTTCGTTCACAGAGTCGAGACAGGTTTTTTTGCATTTTCTTTGGAGTCCCCCGTTTTCGGAAGAATACCTTTCCAGATATTCTTCCTTACGTTTTAAATTGTTGCTCACAGTTCTCTTGCTCACACCAAAGTTTTCCACTGTCTTTCTTTGGCTGCTGCTTTCCAGAAAATTAAGAAGATCCACTTTCTCCTTTAATTTAAGTTCTTTTGGAGCTTTTCTTTGCGCCATTTTTAATGATAATTCACAAATACATTACTAGCCCCGTCACAACGCGACATCCAGAAAAAAAGAATGGAATGTGTTTCACATGTAGCGAACACGTTGTTTTCCAATTCTGCGTATAGCTACACTGCTACGCACATCTCCCACTCCCCTGACATTTTTCGACAGATTCCAGGAATTCTGGCATTTTCCTCCCATTGTATCATATTGGAAGTGAACAATGAATGGAGCACCACAAGGGGGACGAGTGTTGCTGAGATAAGCCAAATGACTGATAAAGCAATTCCTGGAAACCAGATGGAGGACAAACGGAGGAAAAAGCAAATTCAAGAAAACATCAGTGATCAAGTTAGAGAGTAAAATCTACTAAAAAGTGATCAACATACAACTTACGGAGGTGGTCAACATAGAGAGGTAAATCTCCATTGAAAATGCGTTGTGACCATTCAAACTAATAAATTTCGGTCAACATAGAGAGGTGGTCAACGTAGAGAGGTGGTCAACTTTGGAGGTTTTACTCTATATATATATATATAAATCAGCATTTGAACGGAGGGTGGTTTTGGGGTCTGGGGGTCATGATCGGTGAAAATATATCGAAATTTTCCGGAATTGCTTTCCTCCGAACGGCTGCAATAGGTAGCTTTATACTTTTTTTATTGAAAGCTACCTAAAAATAGAGCCACTAACCGTGATATCACCTCTCCATTTCCTTAATATCCTGGTAAAATCTATTACCTTGCTTCTCGTTAACTGCGCCTAAATTTTCAGATAAATTATTACATACTAACAGCTAAAAGTAACAAATTTAAACTATCAAAGTCTACCCGAATCTGACGTTTCAGATACCATAAATAAATTCCCCTCATTTTTCCATCCAGAGATCAGTGAGATGCTATCCAGCCACATTTAATACATATTTTTGAAGAATTAAACTTCTTACCTGGGTAGTTCATTTTCCGTATCCACTAAATTATTTCTTTTCATCTTCATAATCCAGTAAAATTCCTTTTCAGGAAAATAACTTCGTATTTATTATCCAAAGGCATGAAAACAAGAGAACATACTTCTTATAAAGCCAGAATGGTACTGAACCTTTTCATAAAGATTCACAGTTAACAAAAATTACATCATCAAACATAATTACCACATCCTGTTAATATAATACTTATAATTGCCCAATTATAAGATATTAAATCACCAAAAAATCGTTTTAAAAATAATAAAACTCCATTATGAGGAATATAATCAGTTCTATATTTTGTAAAGTAAACAAACTAGGGTTTTTTCATGCTTGATTATTTAGAAATTGAAAGTATAAACAATTAATGACTATCATTTAGAGAAAGATTGCAATATCCCAAAATATCATGAATGAAGATTACATTTTACTGAAAAAGAGGAAAGAATGATGCATTAGAAAAAAATATAAAATATGATTGCACTTCACAGATGTAAAGATGCCTTGATATAATAAATTGTCTCTTGATTAGATTAATGTTCTAACATAAATAGTCCAGGTGCGAATGGAGAAAAGGAACATTTAAGCTGATATTATATTCTAAAATCTTAAAGTTTTTTTTTAAATCATTTTTACATTTGATTTTCAGTTGGAGTCTTTCTTGTTTGCAAGAAAGCTAGTGAAAACTAACCTGAAAAATTTCCAGGCTTTCTTTTTAATTGTTTCTATTTTAGTTTAAAATTTCATTCGTCACAATTTCCCGATATCTAATTCTAAAAATACACTTTATTTCAGTCTTGCTTTTGATAAACCTGAGAAACAGTCACAAAGGTATTTGAAATATTTTTATTCTGTCGGTACTGCCTTGATAAATTATTTGATAAGTTCTTTAATTTTATATGAAGCGTTTGAAGTAATATTTTTAAAAAATGATTAACCCTGTCCAGTTTTAGTCGTGCTTTCTTCAGATTCTTGGCGATCATTTTCAATCTTCATTCAATCAATCTTCATTTCAATCAATTCTTCAATTTTGACTTGGTGCCAGTTTCAAATCATTTTTAAAGTTATTTTCATAGTGTCAACTATATATATTTTTTCTCATACTACATCACCACTTGCAGACATTAACAACAAATTTCAAATATTAGAAAAAAGCAAATGTAAATGTTACTTACAAATATATACGTTACTTTCCTCCAAACAGAAGAAGTCCCGTATCAATGATTAACCCGTTTTCCTTTCCATCACTTTTTGACTTCAGGATCTAATGTTTCCTGAATTTTTCATTCTTTCAATGTATTATTTTTCTGTCGTGTACTCACTCTGTTAAACAAACAACACAGAAATCACCTGCAGATTATCGCAAACTGCCCGTTAGAGGTCTGCACGGGCCGAAATTTCCAGGCCCGAGCCCGGCCCGACCCATACAAAAAAAAATTTGGCCCGGCCCGGCCCGATACAAAAATTAAAAGTTCGGCCCGAGCCCGGCCCGGCCCGATTTAAAAGTTAAAAGTTCGACCCGGCCCGAAAAAAAGTTAAAATCTCGGCCCGAACCCGGCCCGAGTAAATTTCTACAAAACATAATTTTTACGTCAATTTGGTTAAAAATTTGCCTCGTAGGAGGAGATCTAAATAAAAATTTCTATCTTAGCCTTTTTTTTTTTTCATGTTTATAATCTTCATTTTTATCGAGGTGCCGCAAGCTGGAATGTTTATTTTTTTAATAAATCTCTATTTGTTGTATGTATATGTTTAAGTTATCATCAATATTGTTAATACATATTCCATTTATTGAAGTGTTAAAAATCAGAAAAATGCTATGCAGTAAAATCTTCTGAAATGGAATTGCATAGGGAAGAAAAAAATGAGTTATAGACAATTTTCCTTCTTATCAGGTGTAAATGTATTATATATTCTTTTCTTACGTATTAGTATATTCATTTTTAATGGATCAACACATTTTTCAATTTAAGACAGGATTCCGCCATAAGCAGGTTCTTTTTCACACGTTTTACTATATTTTAATTTAGCCATATTTTAATAAGTGTATAAATCTACTATTCTTTAAAAAGAATAAATTTTAATGTTTAATTATAAAATAATGGCGATTTAAAACTGTATGCATGTTTTGCAATGATTTTTATGCCAGATCTTATTTTACTGACCTTCGAAAGGACCAGGCCCGCCGAGATAATGACTTTCATACGGATCAAAACCAGGACTAAAAATTTTGAGGCGTGAAGACTAGGAAAAATGAAACCAGTCCCGGCTCTGTACGGAAAAAATAATTTAAGGCACGGCCTTATACTTCAAGGAAAAAGTAAGGCCCGGCCCGGCCCGTAAAGAGTAATTACTCGGCCCGGCCCGGCCCGAGTATTCAGAAAAAAATATGGCCCGGGCCCGGCCCGGCCCGAGTGCCGTGAACAAAAATAGGCCCGAGCCCGGCCCGCGGGCCGGGCCGAGTACGGGCTTCGGGCCTTGGCCCGGCCCGTGCAGATCTCTACTGCCCGTATGCGATCTCAATACGTAAGATTGTTTAAAATCAAATCAAGATTTCTATTACATTCTAAATGAATTGAAGGCTCAGCAGGCTCATTTTCAATTATGAACATTACTGTTTTCAGACTTCTTTTTGATGAGTCAAGGAAAAATCTCCATTCTTCAGGTTTGTATTGGTTTTTTGAGAACCTGGAACATTCCTACAATATTCCAATTCGCCCTCAGACAATTTCACCAGTTCAGAGGAATATTCTGCATTAAAAAAAGTTTTTTCTTTAATTAAAGCTATTTTAATGTACTAATGTACTATTTTAAGTTCACAAGAATGTTTATCAAGCTTTTATAAATTAGAATTTATTGCTCCTATATACACTAAATTCGTAAAATTTATGTTGGGTTTAAAAAGCGAACGAAGAATTTTTATGTGCGCACTCATACCTGCGCACTGCAATCTGCTAGAAAACGCAATAGCGAACGGTACGCTATGTGATGCTATCTGTGAAAAATAAATAACTGTGTGGATCCATTATCCCGTCGACCACTTTCCCTTCGAAAAACTGTCGCCCAATAAACAAATGGAAGAATGTTGTCATTGGAATAAAAAAAAATAGAAATTAGGAAAAGCCGCATTCATTAAAGTATTATTTACCAGTAACTTTAAACAATAAAATTTACAATATGTTAATGAAAACAGAAACAAAAATAATCTTGTATATTTATTTATTTACATTCTTTTTCTTAATTATCCCTCTCGACTGTTGGATAAATGTTTCTGGCGTCAGTTGAAATTGATCTATTATAAGTAACTACGCATCGCAACATTTTTTACAATGCTTTTTCTCTTTTAATATCATGGTGTCGAAGACGTAATTTTTATTTTAATTAATGCAATAACTAATAAATCAGTAAAACATCATTAAAAATACATTACAAATCAAATAAATCACTAGATGAGGTAGCAAGCACATGTAACGTATTTGACGTCAAGTGAATTGTGCCACCACGATCATGCATTTTTGGCGTTAAATCCTGTAGTTTGGCGATATATTTTTTTTAATCGAAAGTGGTCGACGGGATAATGGAGAAGTACCTTAATATGTTTATATATCTTTAATGTTTATCGTCCTTTTCTAATAAAGTCTTTCGTCTGAAGATCCACGATTCTGTATGAATATATGGTAGCGGAACAACAATTTATATTATGCTTTGTGATAAACTGAACGTGATGAAATATTTTCCTTACTTTTCCAGTATTTAGCATCATGAAATTATAAGAAGTTGGAAATTGTACGTCAAACGTGACAAATGAGATGCGTTCGTACTGTAACTAGATTCAGTGAAATGAATTATATCGTCTGTTATTATGGTTAATTTCCGTAATAAAATAAGTACATTTTAAGTTGGCAACATTTTACCATTTGTTGACATTTACCAAAAATTCCAATGGGAAACTGACGCCTAGCATTGAAAATTTAAGAACTTGAAATCCATGTTTAGACTTTTTTCCATTTAATATCTATTTCTCCGGAAACATCTATCCAAAAACTGTCGGTAGATTATAGGATTGCTATAATGAAATACTTTTAGTATACAAATTCAGTTTTTTAATTCAGTCATACGGAAATAATATGACTCCATTTTAAATAGGACATAATCACCATGGCAACCTGATAGTATCCTTACCTATCATGTGTAGGATTTGATAGAATGATACATCTCGGTCGCTTGACGATTAATCATCGGAAGCTCCTATAACAAAGAAGTAACAATTTTTAAAATATTCAAATTACTTAATAAATATTTTTATTAATATCCTTTTAAGTTTTGATTCGATTTTTTTAAAATTTGAAATGACTGGAGAAAATTCTGCAAAGATTACATATATTAAATTTCAAATCATTTGGTTGGGTAGTTTTTGCGCTATTATATACGGACGGACGGACAGATGGACGGACCAGACGACGATTATAGGTGCTACGTTTTTATATAATTACGAACGCACCTAAAAAGAAAACACACAACCTAATTTACAGACAATTTTTTCATCACAGACTCGTAGAATTTTATATTCTTCAAATATATGTGAATAACTTGTGCGTTGATGTATATCTCTGTATTTAAATTAATAAATTCTCTATGTTAATACTAATATTTGGTATAAAATCTTTGAACTAAAAATAACCTTGACTTCCACACTTTAACTCTTTTGGATGAGAAGATTTCGAGTTTAAAGTACATTAAATTTAAGCAGTGAATGTTTAATTACTTTTCCACTTCATATATGTTTTCCGGATGAAAGAGAAAATATTATCTTTCAACCGAATTGTTTTAATTAATACACTACAAAACATCTCAAATATAATGTTGTTTTTTTAGAGCAAATCATTGATTATTTCTTGTGAAATTCGCATTATCAAATTAATATATTAAAATTCTTAATATCAACCTCTAAATATTTCTACGGGATTTGAGTCGTCATTATGTTTACGAAAAAACTGTTTCATTAAAAATGTTTACGTTACATTACACATGAAAAGTACTGAAAATATTAATGTAACAAATTACACTACCCAACAAAAAAAATATTTTTGTCAGTTTCCTGGTTCTAGATAGTCAATTCTTACTAATTTTGGGTTGAAAAAAACGAATATGTAAGTGAATTTTTTTTATTAGCTCTTGTTTTCAAGATACAATACAGCCCACTGGAGAAAGACACACAACATCCCACACATCGATTTAAAAGCAAATTGAAGAAGAAAAAAAATTCCTATGTAATAAATACAATACCAGAGGCATGTTTCATTAAACAATGTTCATTTTTCAGAAAGCAGTGGTTGTTTTTAACCTATTCTTGCAAACGTTTCCTTTTCAATTGCCTCTTGTATGTCAACGCTGGAGCATCTCTTGTAACAGTCCAGCAGTATTCGGCCAGCATTGACTCATCCCAACGACCCTGATATCTGCGTTCCATTACAGAGACATTTTTGTGAAACTTTTCACCGTGCTCATCGCTTACACTCCATAGTTTTTAGGGGGAAAAAATCAAGATGGGAGTGGAGGAAGTGAAGTTTCAGAGACATGTTGCATCCAAGGTCATGGTACTTTTGTAGGAATTCTTTCACCAACTGTTGGTAGTTCTCGGCTTTTCTGTTGCCTAGAAATCCTCGTACCACACCCTTTTAAAGGCTTCCCAGGCTGCTTTCTCTTTCCATTCCAAAACTTTATCAAAAGCAGGGTCCTTCATTATTGTGCGTATTTGAGGGCCCACAAAGATTCCCTCTTTAACCTTTGATTCATTCAGTCTTGGAAATTTCGCTCTAAGGTACTGGAAAGCCTCTCCATCCTTGTTCATGGCTTTCACGAAGTTCTTCATTAATCCCAGCTTAATGTGCAGGGGTCGAAGCAGAATGTTTTTTGTATCAACTAGAGGCTCATTTTGGACATTTCACTTGAATCGTGCACTGTTATCTTTTTTCGTTCTACTGACGCTCTCACCGGTTCAAAAGACGGTCGGTCCCAGGGAAGGTGCTTCTATCTGCTGGGGAATAAGAACGTCAAAAAGATTCTACACAGAGAATGCAGTTGAGAGGAATTACAGCTATTAGGAGTACCAACTTCCGAACATTAGATTTCCCATAAAACAGCCATAGTGAGATTTCTCAAGTTGGTTCCTATCTTGAAAACAAGAGCTAATCTCAACTTTTTATGCTGATTTTCGTGTTTAGCGAGACAAACTACTTCGGAAATAACTATTTTTGAGCCCGAAACATTTTTGATGTTGGGTAGTGTTATCTATTTGTAAATATATATTTGATAAATTGTATTTTTTAACCGGTTAGAAAAGTTTTTATGCAGAATATTTATGTACTGAAAGGGAAACATTTTGTCTCATTTTATTTTAATTAATAGACGTTTATATGAGAAAAGTTTATTCATGCGTTTATATTAAAAAAAAATATTGATTTATAATTATTCTACACATTGATTTATAATCATTGTACAATGTACATACTGTATGTTATGTATAATATTTGTTTAATTGCACATAATCAGGCCCGTTTACGAAAGAAACTGACTAGGCCACGACTTTGGACTCGACGCGGACGAAGGGCCCAAAATAAATAAAATATTTTTTTTTTTAAATCATAAAAATGCATTTTTTTGCAATTATTTGGTTTAAAATCAAAAAAGATTTTGGTTAACTGGCAACCGTATTGTAATATCTAATTAAAAAACCATAGATAATACACTTAAAAATTTGCAGCAAACTGTCCAGTCATTCAACCATTTTTATAGAAAATGGTCACATAACTGCAATTTAACTCTATTTTGACCATATTATTACCCATATAATGGTGAGAATAGAGTTAAATTACGGTTATGTAACCATTTTTCAAAAAACGGTCAAATGACTGGACAGTTTGTTGCAAATTTTTAACAGTGTATGGACAAATAGTCTCAAGATATCCACTGCGCATTCTTCGGGTTGGAATTGCACAGCCGTCCCAAAACTTTCTAGCTGTTATTTTGATTTGAAGAAGGTCCCAAAATGGTGTGCAAGACATCGGCTCTACACTAATATAGATATTCAAACTGAAACGAACAAAGTGTGTGCTTTTAAACGAGGTGAAAGCCTCTACTTTATTCCGAAATGAAAGTTAATTTTAGTTGTATAGTTTGTTCTGCTTTGAAAAATGAAACAGCTATCGCAGAATCACCGGGGTTGGCACGATTTTTGTTTAGTGTCATTTTGGCGAGAAAACCTCGTTTTCATGTTCTTGTTAGGCCTATCTTACTTAACAGCATGTTAGTTTTACTTTGTTATGAAACAGTTTATTTTATTATAAAAACACAATCCTAATCCTAATCCTAATAATATCATAAATCTGATTGCGTGCAAATGTTAGGCTTAAGCCAGGGTTGAAATGGAGCATTTAATGATCCCGTATCTTTGCATATAGGTTGATTATAACCCTCAAATGTTTAAAAAAATGTTCAAAATTTAATTTTGAACATAGGCTGATTTTTGTTCATTTTATTCAAATATTTTTCTTAATAATTCAAAATTTCGTTATTTTCATAGAGAATAAATGGACATTTTTTTGTAACAATATTTTAAAATCATTAAATTTACTTTACCGTTGCCAAAACTAATCAAAACCCGGAATGATAATTTTTACTCAACAATTTAGTTTCAATTGAAAAACTTTCACATGAAAAATGAAAATGAAATAAACAAAATTAAAGAATTAAAAAGAAGATTAAATAACATTATTAGAAATAAAACGTACTTTTTTTAGTTTTTGATAATAATACAAGGTTTCAATATGCGTAACCATAGGAAACCGACGAATATCACGTCATACATGGAAAATAAAGCGGATATGCTTTGATTGGTTAAATAAAATGATCTTGGGTTTTTTCTTCACTTTTTTTTTCTTTTGTATGGTAACAATACTTGGCGTTTTACCGTGTGCGCACGGCTAATTTAACTGTACCGTATTTTTTATTTAAATTTTAAAAACGTAAAAAGAAGTTTCAAAAGAAAATGGTTAGCAAATGTCAATAATTTGTTCGGCAAAATTATCCATGTCGAAAATAATGTCATGGATAGCGAGAAATAGTTATTTTCATTCTTAAAACTAAAAGAAATAACTCGATTACCTAAAAAAATGACGAATGTTAATAGTTCCATTTTTGTTGATAAAACCTAAATATTTAATATTATTTCGCTAAAGTAACATAATTTCCCCTATGCCAGTATTGAAATTAATTGCCTGGAAAAGAAAATTTACAAGAATTATGTCATTAAAAAGAGATTTCTCTGGGGAAAAAGAGACGTCATATTTGAAATAAAACGGGAATTTTCCAATATGTTTTAAAATGAGTGTGAATCAATTCCTTACATTAATAATAAGTATATGATCAGTAAGTATAGAAAGTAGATGAGTTTCACGCGATATTTATAAAGAAAAATTTAAATGTTTTTTTTTATCTATACTGATTATTAAGCATGAGTATCCGATATATACAGATGAGAGTTTTCTGCTAAAAATTACATCATAATTTTAAGAAAAAGAAAATGAACACGAATCTATTATTAAAATCTGACCGTGTATTTCTATTTCGCAACTACTCCTAGACTATCGAACGCAACGCGATTTACTTAATACCGGTTATCATTGATCCGAGAATGTCACACAAACTCTCAGAATTTAAAAAATGAAATTAGATACCAAGATTTTATTTTATTTTCCTTTTTTTTTTTTTTTTGTAAATTTTAACGAAGTTTCTCTAAACACGGAAAGTAAGTTACTCCATATTTGTGTATAAAAAGGGAGAAATAAAACAGATCAGTATATTTTTTATACCTTTTTCTCATTAAAACTGAAAAACAGAATTTATGTTCACTTTGAATAGATGGTGAAAACAAAATCTTGATTTCAGTAAATTATCCGAAAAATAAACACATATTTTCACATATTCAAACTTCATGAATCAATTTATTCTGGAGAACAAAAATGGCCTGTCAACATACTGTCATTTAGAAAACAAGATTTGTTTCAGCTATACATTAAACCAAGGAGGCAGAATTGAATTTAAAGAAAAAATCATAGACTATTTCCAATTAATGTTTTTTTAAAGGATGGCTGTTAAAACGTTTCACAAAGGCGTTAAAAGTAAAATTGTTTATTAGGTAAAATTGACATTTATTTTTACCCAATTCGTCTATTTCCACGATTTTATTTGGCCCTCCTTTTAGCATTGGTTGCAATTTCATTTTCGCGATTATTTGTTACAAAATTTCACTTTTTTAAGACTGATTTATGTCAAGGTCCCTATAACAAAAAATACCGTATTGTCTCCTATGAAATGTGATAAATAGTTAGTTAATTATTAACGTTTTTAATTATTGGGAGTGAAATATTTTGCTTAATTAATGTATTTATTCTTCTTTTAATGTTGCGTGAACGAAGTCACGGGTAACAGCTAGTTTTATTATAAAACACACAATTTTTAATATAAACACACACAAATTATTTTATTACAAAACACACACAATGATTAATTTATTGTAATACACACAATGTTTAATTTAACTGCTCTACTGGGTTGTCATACAAAATAAATTCTCGCCAATGTCCCCGTGTTGCTCAGGCATAAAAAGATACCCAGATGCGTCTGTAACAGCTGTATTAAATGTTTCACCTAATTAACATTCCCAGTAGAACACACGCATGTATACAGTAGACGCTCGATTTTACGAACCTCTTTTTTACGAATTCTTCGTCTTTACGAAATGGTGTACTGGTTCCAACCAGCATTCCATTGAATTAATGTTAAAATCCACTTCATTTTACGAACTAAAATCACACAAACTCTTTTTTTTTTTTACGAATTTAATCTTTTGGCACGTTTTTAATTTCTCTCCTGTATTTCGTTGAAAAGAAAGCGGGGGGGTGGGGAGGATAAGAACCACCAACTAAGAATTGTTTCACTTGTACCTACATGGGACGTACTGTCCATGTTTACCGCAGATCGAGGTTGAAAATATCTAAACAGAGTTCATCTTGATGCTGTTGATCTTCTATTTAGTCCTCGCAGCAAGCTGCGGAGTATGTTGCATGAAGCAGTCTGTTGATAAGCCTTGGTTAGTGTGGTAAGCAATAAATGTGAGGGGGCAGGGGGAGAAGCCCCTTTCGAGCCATACAATTTTCTATTTTAAAATTTAAATTCGAAGATTTTAAGAATTATATGCCAAAATAGAAAATAAAAAATGCATATAATTTAAATACAAAAATACAATTAATAAAACAATTAAAGAATAACACACGATGCCAAACAGTAATAAGAAAAATCTATATACAGGTACAATACAATAATAAAATCTATATACAGGTACTGGAGTGCGTGGGTGACATTTGGTATTCCACAACTTCAACTGCGTATAACTTTTGTGTTGGCAATATAGTGATAATGAAACACAACACATGATTCCTATACGAAATTTAATGAGTACTCGAATTGAGGTATTTATTTTCATACATGAGTCATCTGCATCATGTATTCATCATGTATCTCAATTCGAGTACTCATTAAATTTCGTATAGGAATCATGTTTTGTGTTTCATTATCACTATATTGCCAACACAAAAGTTATACGCAGTTGAAGTTGTGGAATACCAAATGTCACCCACGCACTCCAGACGGGAGTGCGTGGGTGCTGAACCGAAGTGTGGAGTCGATGGGTTAATCATAGTACAATGGTATCGGAAGATTTCAATATAATACTATATTTTATTTTTCATTGCGTAACAAAAACTGAATTTTAGTTTTGTTTTATATTTCTCAATACCAGAAGAGATATTTTTCTCTAAGTTCAATAAAATACTTTTCCCAATCACTTTAAGTGACTCGTTAGTATAATAATGCTTAATCTGGCAACGTCTCTTAATAAAATTTATTTGTTCCGTGACTGGGAAAAGGACAAGAAAGTTTCATGTACGGAATGGAAATTTTCGCTAATTGTTCTGGGGAGATGAAGTAGCAGATGAAGCGCAAACGAAGCTACAGAAATAATAGATACAGCTCTACAAAAAGAAATTCACTCACACCTTCATTTTTAAAGAAAAAGCTGAAACAAGAAATGCTAGTGAAATGGAAATATGAATGGAATACTGGTGATATGGGGATATATACTTGCAATTTATTGCTAAAAGCTTCTGAAGACCGCCTACTTCGCAATAGTAATCTATATTTGTTTGCAACTAATCATGGATCTTTTTCAAGTTACTTATTCAAATTTAATAGAACAACATCTCCAATTTGTGTATATGGGCATATGTCAACTTCTCTGCAATATTTAATAAATTGTCCTCAGGTCTCTCGATTCCATTTAAAGAAGCTATCAGATCAGAAATTAAAATATTGGTATCCATATATATTAAAAAGAAATTATTTAATAGATAAATTACCTGCATCAAAATAATAGAAAATAGCCAACATAATTTTCCTAGTGTGTCTTCATTTCCAGTTGACATTTTCAATGATTTTCTCAATGAATCCTTCCAGAGATTAAACTTTAACCTTACTGGACTAATGCCATGTATTATAATGTATTCTAATACGAGCAAATCTTGCGTGTGTGTGGTTGTATATATATATATATATGTGCAAATTTCATCTTAAAAACGGCTCTAACGATTTTGACGAAATTTTGTATTCTACCGTTTTGGAGCAACAGAAAACCATTGGGCTAGGTCACATGTTCGAGAAAATTCGATTAGTGGGTCATTTTGGGTCACCATGGGTCAGGGTCAATCTAATGGTATCTAAAAAATGGTTCAAACGATATTTTGACTAAATTTTGTATCTTACCATTTTCGGGCACGAGAAGACTATTGGGCTGGGTCACATGAACTTTCGATTAGTCGGTCATTTTTGGGTCAACGCAGGTCAAGTTAATTTTATCTAAAAACCGGCTCTAACGATTTTGATTAAATTTTGTATTTTACTAGTTTCGGGCACGAGAAAATCATTGGGCTAGGTCACATGCCCTAGAAAATCCAATTAGTGTGTCCTTATTGGGTGACTGTGGGTCAAGCTAATTTTATCTAAAAAATATCTCAGACTATTTAGACTAAATTTTGCATCCAATAGTTTTCGGGAACGAGAAGATTGTTGGGTTAGGTCACACGTTCGAGAAATTTCGATTAGTGGGTCATTTTGGTCATGGGTCATTATGGATCAAGCTATTTTTTATTTTAAAAACGGCTCAGACAATTTGAACTAAATTTTCTATCC
Organism: Maratus michaelseni; assembly: GCA_963931845.1. Classification (NCBI taxonomy): domain Eukaryota; kingdom Metazoa; phylum Arthropoda; class Arachnida; order Araneae; family Salticidae; genus Maratus; species Maratus michaelseni. The sequence continues at coordinate 104,027,111 of OZ007588.1, read as the reverse complement.
TACGGTTTTGGGGCACGAGAAAATCATTGGGCTAGGTCACATGCTCGAGAAAATCCGATTAGTTTGTCATTATTGGGTCACTGTGGGTCAAGCTAATTTTATCTAAAAAACATCTCAGACTATTTAGACTAAATTTTGCATCCAATGGTTTTCGGACTCGAGAAGATTGTTGGGCTAGGTCACATGTTCGAGAAATTTCGATTAGTGCGTCATTTTGGTCATGGGTCATTATGGGTCAAGCTATTTTTTATCTTAAAAACGGCTCAGACGATTTGAACTAAATTTTGTATCCTACGGTTTTGGAGCACGAGAAAATCATTGGGCTAGGTCCCATGCTCGAGAAAATCCGATTAGTTTGTCATTATTGGGTCACTGTGGGTCAAGCTAATTTTATCTAAAAAACGACTCAGACTATTTTGACTAAATTTTATATCCTGCCTTCGGACACGAGAAGACAATTGGGCTTGGTCGCACATTCGAGAAAATTTGATTAGTGGGTCATTTTGGTCATGGGTCATAATATTTGAACTCAAAGCTAGTTTTGACCGAACATAGCTCTGTCTTCCCTGCTGGTATATGTTTATATGTTGTTCTTATGTTTATATCTCAAATGTGATAATTTGCATACAAAGTTGTAATTTTTATTTTAAATAAATACTGCTGGAGCACTGAAGCTATAAACTACATAGGTTGGCAAATCCACTAGGTCTCACTCTGGCTCTGACTCGAAAGACGAAGAAAAAGCGAGTGCCATATTAGTGATATATTCCTCTAAATCATTATGTTTCGGAAACAATCAGAATTATGTAAAGATTAAGAGCTAAAATACAATAAAATATGTCTACGGATTACTCTGTGTAAAATTAAATCTGTCTAACGCGGAAAATTCTTAAAGTCGCACAGAATGTTTTTCAATACAGTAAACTCTGCCTCAGGCGGAATACTATCTACGACGGAGTATTTGCATGGTCTAGGTCAATTCCTCCTTAGTCAAAATTAACTGTATTTTTTTTGTATAATACAATAATGCAGCTGAGCTTAATTCTATTGTCTACAAATCACACGAAGAAAAAAAAATATGAACCAAAAGTTGCGAGTTCAACATGTTTAAATCTGGGTAAAGCTCAATCTGTAAGCTCCGAAATTAATCATATAACAACAAATGTATACAGATAACAGTGTTCTCCCAATTGTATCATAGTTGCAGACTTCGAATTTAGAAGAGGTTGTTTTTACACTTTTATCTACTATGGCAACTGTCTAGAATTGTCTTTATTTAGATAATCTTAGAACATATACATGTCTTGACACAATTTTTTTTTCTTTTTACATATATAGTCATATTCATTTTTTTCCGAAATCCGTGCGCATGGTGACAGCCTTGTTACACGTGATCCACAGAATGACAGAAACAAATAATGCTAAAGAAAAGGGTAAAAGATTAATAAGATTTATTACTCTGTTTTATCAAAAGACACAGATGAAATGAAATAAAAATGAGCTGCTAACCCTCATTTTTTCTCAACCAAGAACTCCACATTATATGCGTGCAATGGAGTCACTTGGAGTTAAACCCGACACTGCTATCGGGATAGGTGAATGCCCTTATGCTCCCAGCTACTGAGAGCAGTTTCCTGTTGCAGTTGTTGTTGTTGTTGTTGTTGTTGTTGTTGTTGTTGTTGTTGTTGTTGTTGTTGAAGTCAAATAAATATAATTTGTACCATAACAATTCTTAATGAAATATTTCTTGTTTTTATATTGTTATTAGTTAACTTCTTTGATATATAATAAAGTTCTGATTTTATTTAACTTGAGAATAAAACAGACGGTTAGCAGCTGTGTCCTTTGATAAAACAAAAAAATAAATCTTATTCCGTTTTAGTATTTTCTGAATATAACATGAAAAAATATTTTCTACGTTGAATGAGATATTTTTCTAGATTAGTTTAAGTGAGTTGTTGGGATATTGATGTTTATACGGGCTATTTATCTTAATCTAATTCATGTTTTTGCAGAACACTTGACTGCGAAAGGACAAGAAGGTCAGTTCAGTTTCATGCACAGAATGGAAATTTCGCGAATGGTTGAGTAGAAGAGAAGTGATCTGTGTCACTAATGTATAATTTCCAAATCGCCTTTCCTAGTACCATTGGGGGTTTTATTCCATTTTTTTTTTCGTTTTTCAAACCAGAAAAAAAACAAAAACTTTAAGTTATAAATTAAATTAAATAAACACCTCGTAGAAAAAATGCTACATATAATGTGAAAAACTAAGCAAAACTACAAGGTGTCCATAAATTATTGTCGAGATATTACCTCATAACTTTTAATTTAAGAACATGACGAAATATCTCATTGCATATTCAAAAAGTACAACTCAAAACGTTTTTTTAATAACATAAACAAAGCTAAATATGGGTAGAGGTGCAACTCAAAACATTATTAATCAAATAACAATTAGAATCAAATGATAATTAACGTTAAACTTTTATCAAAAAGTCAAAATCTCCTGAAGCGACATTGTGTAGCGGTGACGGATTTTGTTTCGAAGAACAACAGTAAGCATATTGCTTTTTCTTGTGCACTCGCCATTTATGAATTCTCACGTCCAGCCTTCCACAATGCAACGCCGCTAATGTTGTCACATAAATTGGTGGAGAGTACTTAACTTTGTATAGCGGTCACGGATTTATTTTTTTTTTTTGAAGAACAACAGTAAGCACATTGCTTTTTCTTGTGCTCTCGCCATTTATGAATTCTCGCATCTCAGCCTTCCATAATGCAACGCCGCTAGAGTTGTCGGATAAATTGACGGAGAATACTTAACTTTGTATACCGGTCACGGATTTTGTTTTGAAGAACAACAGTAAGCACATTGCTTTTTCTTGTGTTCTCGCCATTTATGAATTCTCACGTCTCAGCCTTCCATAATGCAACGCCGCTAGAGTTATCAGATAAATTGGCGGAGAATACTTAACTTTGTGTGGCGGTGACGGATTTTGTTTCAAAGAACAACAGTAAGCACATTGCTTTTTCTTGTGCACTCGTCATTTATGAATTCTCACGTCTCAGCCTTCCACAATGCAACGCCACCTGTGTTGTCGCATAAATTGGCGGAGAATACTTAACTTTGTGTAGCGGTGACGAATTTTGTTCCGAAGAAGAACAGTAAGCACATTGCTTTTTCTTGTACACTCGCCGTTTATGAATTCTCACATCTCGGCCTTCCACAATGCAACGCCGCTAGTGTTGTCGTATAAATTGGCGGAGAATACTTAACTCTGTTTTATTAAAAGAAAACTTTTTGAGTTGTACTTTGCGAATATGTAATAATATTTTTCGTCATATCCTTAAATCAAAACTCATAAGTTAAGGAAATTCCGACAATAATTTATGTACAACCTGTACTTCATCATACAAAACTCAAAACGCTCATCAAAAATTAAAACCTGATACAAAGAAAGTTGCGAAATAATTGTTATTACATAAAAATCCAAAGGAAACATTTTTATTTAAGTGTTATGCTCTAAGATTGATGTTCATAATGCCAGTGTCTACATATATGAATAATAAAGAAATTACAAATAGTAGGTTCCGAATACAAATGCTGAAATCTGACTAAGTTAAGTTTGACTTGTAACTTCATTCATTCTAAACTGAAAGTTAAGAGCAAGCTTAACACATTCACTGCGCGTATAGTACTTGTACTAGGCTAGACGCCCGATACGTAAGGTTCGCGTATAGTAAAAGTACTACTTCGGGTTTACTCCTTCTCGCCGCTTTTATTCGGCTCTTCCAGTTCTTTGCGCTCCTACTACGTAGCAACTCATCGATGGGCACGTTGGATTCAGTAATGAACAAGCTTTAGAACGTTACATTGCGTCTACCGTTAGCTATTTTTGTTCCTTTTAAATCAAGTTTGTTTGATTTTCTTCGGGTTTTTTTTTTTTTTAAGTATAAAAGATTAAACTATTTTGCGGTAAAATATAAGTTAACTGATAAAGAAAATACAAACAAGTTAAAAATTGTACTTGAAACATGACAAATGAGGTGCGTTCGTGCTGTTATTATTTCAGTGAAATGAATTATATCGTCTGTTATTATGATATGATTAATTTCCGTAATAAAATAAGTACATTTCAAGTTGGTAACATTTTATCTTTTGTTGACATTTACTAATAATTCCAATGGGAAACTTAAGCCTAGCTTTGAAAATTTCAGAACTTTAAATCTATATTTAGATTCTTTTTGCATTTAATATTCATTTCTCGGGAAACATCTATCCAAAAAACTGTCGGTCGATTATAAGATTGCTATAATTAAACAATTTTAGTATACAAATTCGGTTTTTAAATTCAGTAAGACGGAAATAATAGAACTCCATCTTAAATAGGACGTAATCACCATGGCAACCTAAGATTCATTACCTGTCATGGGATATCATTAAATTAATTACGTATGATAGGATTTAATAGACTGAAGAATGTGACTATAACTTGGTCATAGAGGTTATAAAAAGTCATATACGTACATACATACGTACGTACATACAGAACCTGCGGGCACATTAGCTCTCAAGCTTTGATAGCCTGGGAGCTAAAAAATATAGTAACTAGTACAAACATAAAGTAGATAAACAAATTGAAAGTGAGGACAAACGCTACTGCTAAGCTTATCTGCTTGTATCTCCACAAAGCATTTGCAATCATTCTTTCGTTCATTCAAATTATCACGTCTTTTTCTCTTGTTCATTAGTATATAAATCTGAATTCTCATGCTTAATTTTTAAACTTTCATTTTTATACCCAGCGTATAACGCGACGTATAATATTTTAACAATTTTACTTGTTTCAAAAGTGCGCGTTATACACCGGAATATACAGTAATTTAGTTTAAAAGTCTAGTTTTTATTTAATTAAAATTGCACGACACGCCATGTAATTTTATAAGCTGTTCTCAATATAAGCATATTTATTATTATATTTGAATATTTTTACAGAAAAATTTTGGACTCTTTAGACTGTTAAAGAAAAGGTTTTGTAAATTTTTAAATATACACTAAAACACTTTTTATTTTGCTTAAAAGACGTCAACATAAACATAAAATTTAAAATTTACATGTTTCGATTTGTTCATCAAATCGTAATCAGAATAGAATATACACAAACCACAAATACAATGTACATAAAAACACTTTTAATATTTTTTACTTTTTTTTTTTTTGGTTTTGTAAATGTTAAATGATTACATTTTTTATTTCTGAAATGGCTTTTTCACGTTGAATTTTACTGTCAAAATCAAAATTGTCTAATGACTTCTACCTAACTTTTTGCTAAACCTTTTTGCTTCGTTATATATAGTTCAGTTTATCGGTCTATATTTTTTATGTGTTTTGATTGCTTAATTAAAAATTCACATGTGTGTGTGTGTGTGTGTATTAGTTATATAACATACTAATATAGAGCTAATTTGGTGCACATAAAAAAGGGCCGGAAAATATAAATATAATTATCACATACCGTGTGCACCATAAATTCATTAAAACCTCAAAAATTCATTAAAAAACAAAACAAATGATGCTAGAAAACTACGGTTTGCATGAATGTGATTAAAGGGAGATCGGGTTTCTTTTAATAACAGAAAAAACTCTACTTCAAAAAGTGGCCGATAGATGGAGCTGGCACGCATAATATGAAGCAGATTTATTCAAATCAGTCTGTCAATAAAACACCTCTATGCACATAGATTCTTCATTCGATGCCAGAAATATGATGTCGTTACTAAATCAAGCGTTGATTGATAAGCTCGTTTACAGGAACGGGGAATCAGCAACCGGCACATTGCGAAAATTCTGTACGGCAAAAGGACTCAAGACGAGAAAAAGGTCCATTATTTCATGAAGCTTGTCAGACGCTTCGAAGAAACGGGTATTTTACTATAAGGCTAATTTGCATACATCTGCTTCGTAATATGCATGCCAGCGCCATCTATCGTTAATTTTTTTAACCAAAACTTTCTTTGTTATTAAAAAAACGCAATTTTTAGCATCATTTGTTTTAGTTTTTTTAATAAATTTTTGAAGTTTTAACGAATTTATGATGCACACGGTATTTGGATTAAATAGAAATTCTATGTTTTATAACAAGTTGGAAATTGTACGTTAAACGGGACAAATGAGGTGCGTTCGTTTCATGCTGTAACTAGTTTTACAATGCAAAAAAAAAAAATCATCGTTATTATTTCAGTGAAATTAATTATATCGTCTGTTTTGAGCGAAATGAGAATATTTTTTCTTTATTATTATTATTACGTATGCCATGTTTATACAGATACGAATTTTTTTTTTTCGACACCAAACAGCGTGTTAAAATTCACGATTGATTTCCTCCATGGTTTAATATTTCTATGACTCACGATGAATGAATATTTTCTTTATTTACTTTAACGGATTGACATATGCGGCTGTTAACCTAATTTTCACTGAAGTTATCTCAGAATCTATACATTTTTTAATGTAACTCCTCTCTCAAGCAAACAATTTTTTTAACGATCTTTCTAAAAATGTAACTTTTATGCAATTTTATTCGAAAAAATAATTCTGAATAAAAATGGCCGCTTGGCATATGGAAAAAGATGTGGTTAGCCCGTATTTGTTTTCCTCAGTCACATGACTTGCACTTTTATTATACAGATTACGTACGATAAGATTTAATAGAATAAAGAAAACTTTTATTAATATCTTTTTAAATTTTGGTTCGATTTTCATAAAATTTGAAATGACTCGACAAAATTCTGCAACGATTATATATATTAAATGTCAAACCATTCGGTTGGGTAGTTTTTGCGCTGTTATATGCGGACAGACGGACAGACCAGACGACGACTATAGGTGCTACGTATTTATATAATTACGAACGCACCTAAAAATTGGAGAGTTATGTATAAATTTATTGAAGATGTATTTTAAATGTTTTTCTTTTGCTTTGTATGTATTTAACAATAATTAAAAAATCCTACAGAATTAAAAATTTGAAAGTAATATTTTTCTTTAAAGTTTCAAAGCTAACTTATTCTAATTTAAGTAGCAAATGTAAAAGTTCATTAAACAAAACTTAAAAGCATTGATTATTTAAAATAAAACCTAAGACGTAATTGAATTTAGTTTTACCAAAAATAAATATAATAATATCATAAACTTTCAAACTTTACACTTACCTTGTGGATTTATTCTGAAAAATATTCAACTTAAAAGTAGCTTAAAATTCTTTATTTTTCAGTCTGCTTTGTATGCTTAGTTAAAAGTGCATAACACGTTTTGTATATTTTCTTTAATTATTCTCATCTGAAGTCTATTCTTTCTTAAATTTGAATATTACTTAAGGTAAAGTTTTGGACGAGTTAGACAGTAAAAGGAAATGCTTTCGGAATGTTGAATAGTTACGGTTTTGATTTTTAAAAGATTTTTTTTTTTTTTTGATTATCTTCGTATAAGCCAAAATATTTAAATAACTTTTTCTTAACATTTTTTCTAACTTTTGCTAAACTCAGTTACGTCTTTTATATATAGATGAGTTATATGTATGACATAATAATATTAAATTCGTTCAACATACATAAAAAAAAAGTCAAAATTATGTGGAAATATAAATATTATAAAGTGTGCTTTCATTAAATAGAAAGTCTATATTTCGCAATATTTATCAAATACACGAATCTAATGCTTATGCAATGTATTGAAAAATAGGTTTGTTTATGTGTATTCCATAACAACTAACAAATTACACAGAACTTAAAAATCGAGAGTTTTTTTTTACTTTGCACTTTCAGAAGTAAGATTTTGATAATTTAAATATTAAATCTGCATATTAAACTAAACTAAAGCATATTCAATATTTCAAATAAAACATAAAACGTAAGAGAATTTAGTGTTAACGAAAAAAATCTACATATTCTACTATATATATATATCTAAATAAAAAATAAAGTAGTCTAAATAAGTGCTTATCAACCTTTTATTGGTCATGCCCCACCTAAGTATTTCTAAAATCATGATGCCCCCCCCCCTTGACGGTGACAAAATTGAACTACGTGGAAGAATCATAAAAGGGTACTAACTTTCTAAATGAGTTTTCACAGAATAATAATAATAATAATAATATAAGAAAATTGAATTAAATGCAAAAGAATCACTAAGAAATTGCTATAAAAATTATAAAACGAAATGTTTGTTTGTTTGTTTTTAACAGTAAATAAAGTTTCAGAATATGAAATAGAAAACTGAAATACATAAAAATATCTAATTGAAATAAAGCTTTTTATTATTTTGATTATTTTATTACCTGTACAATAAATAAATAATAAATTAATTTTACACATCGGCTTTATGACTCATAGATACAAATGCTAATAAAATTTGTTAAATAAATGCACATTTATTATTGTTCTAATATACCACTTTACTATTTCCTGTATTCTCTATATGAAACCTTTTCTCTCTCCATTATCACGAGCTGACCGCTGTGTACATTCTGATTTTGATTTTTAAATATGTGGATCATAATATAAATTAATATACTATATATTTATATTCTTTCCCAGAATCTCAAGATCTGAGATCCCTATTAGAGGGTTTATCAATTTTGTATGCTTGTCAGTAGAGATCGACCGAAACAGAAACCGAAACCGAATTTCGGTGATCTTCCCAATTTCGGCCGAAACCGAAAGTTTCAAAAAAATTTAAAAACTAAGTAATACATACATAACTGCATATAATTATTTATTAAATAATTAATTAATAACAAATAATTAATAATTATTTAATAATAACTAATTACGATACTAATTAATTTATTAAGTACACGTGTATTGAACCACATTTCTAGCAAACAGACGTACATATGTATGTGTGTGTATAAGTTTCAAACAAAAATGAAACATAAATAACACAACTTTTATATTTTATTATTTTATAACAACCAATAATTATAGGCATTTATCAATAATTAATTAACATTGCAGTTAAATAATGTAAAACAAATTCAATAATGAATATTTAATTTTGAAATATATTCATATTTTCAGTTCGTTAATATTTTACATTTAAATTGATTGAAACAAAGTACTTAAAAGTTTGTTTTTCAGGAAATTAACATTGAATATGTTATAGGAATTTCAACTAATAAAAATATATTTTATGTATATATACCTCGATATATTTTTTGTAATAAATTTCGTAAATCTTCATGTGTTTTAACAACACCTTTCTCATAAAGCATTCGAAACAATCTGGAGTTTCAACGTAAAAATGTTCTATTACTGTTAAGTTTGCGACTTTTAAAGATCACGTGATAAGAGTTTTTTAAGTTTAGTCATATATGCATTGCTTGCTTTATAATTTACACTCGCATCATGAATCAGTCATGACGGATAACGATAAACAGTGGAATTCACAGCGACAAACAGTGTCTCATTTGAGCCGATACAACTCATATCAATGAGTAAAGTTGAAAATTTCCGAAAGAAGGAACAATATTTTGAAATACAGATAGTTTCGGTCGAGTTTACGTCAGGCCGAAATTTTGGGAGCAGTTTCGCGGAAAACGAATATTCGACGAAACTCCGATTTTGCGCAGAAACCGAAATTTCGGTCGATCTCTCTCTCTCTCTCTCTCTCTCTCTCTCTCTATATATATATATATATATATATATATATATATATAGTTGACAGTACTTAATTTATACACTTTACGTATTTTTGAAGTTAAATGTGTCTGACAGTCAGTTTCATATATAGTATCAATAGTTTCATGCGTATGCGACATACTCTCGTGTAATTAAAAATATATTAGTTCTTTCAATAAATAACCAGAAAAATTGTACAAAAATTCTAAGATATAATTCGAAATGGGAAAAACTTGTACAAAGCATTTATAGATAATAAAAAAAAATTAAAGTTTTATAAAAGAAATATTTTCCATAATTGTATTGGTATATATTGTATTTTAGACTTTTAAAAAGAGACTTTTAAAAAAAATAATTTAAAAAAAATAATTAATATTTTATTTTATTTTTGAAATTTCCGTGAAATATTTTTTTTTTCGAAGAAAAATGAGCAAAAGAATTAGCAGAAAATTAGTTATTAATTATTCTGGAATTCCCCCCACTAAAATTACGAATTACCCCCTTATGGGGTGTACAAGCCCCATAAGGAGCGTATGCCCCATTTGGGAAACCATTAGTCTAGAATTTTCACTTTGAATGCTTTGTTAAAAATGCAAGACACTCTATCTAATTATTTAATATTCTCCCAATTGAAGTATATTTATTATTATGCTTCAATATTATTCAAAGAAACGTTTTAAACAAGCAAGACTAACAGTTTCCATCAATTCATTCGCGAGCTGCAGAGCTACCTGTAAATTTTTATAGTATTCTTCACCTTATTTAATCGCAGAAAACAAATTCAAATGCTGCAATTAAATAAGGTGAAGCTTTATTTACAAAATTACTAGTAGCTCTGCGGCCTGCGTTTGACCTGTTAAACCCCTGAGTTAGAAATATATTTTTTGAAAAACTTTTGCGATGTTGAATATTTATTTACTTTTAATGATTCATTTATGCTGAAATTTTTAGTCTGTGATAAAATTATCAAATGTTTTTTCTCTTAACTTTTGTCAAACCCATCTATGGCATTATACATCTTATATATGAATAATATCGTATAATACAATAGAGTTATGTACTATTAGTAAGTATAATAATATAGAGTTAGTTTAATGCTTGTGAAAAAGCCGAAATTATGTGGTAAAAAAAATATTATAAAAAGTGCTTGAAATAAATACAAATTGTTCTTTTTTTTCGATGTATACTAAATCTAGATATATGAATTTATTGAATATGCATTTTAATTTTCCCTTATTTATATACATTAAATCTTTTCCCTTTTTATAAAATCCTATAGATTTTAATATTTTAGAGAATTGTTTCCTTTAAATTTCCTCTGCTAAAATTTTGCTAATTAAAATATTACATATAAATGTTTATTAAACTAAACTAAAAACATTAAATATTTAAAACAAAACCTAAAACTTAAGAGAATTTTACGAAAAAAAATTATACAACTTCATAAACTTTAAAACTCCAAATCTGCATTGTAGTTTTATTCTTAAAAATATTCAATTTAAAGTGTTTTAGTTTAAAAGTCTAGATATTTCTTTGTGTTTTAAATTTTTAGTGGAAAATGCACGACACGCCATGTAATTTTATAAATTACCCTCAACTAAAGAATATTTATTATTATATTTGAAAATTCTTAAGGGAAAAGTTTTGGACGAGTTAGATATAGTTAAGTAAAAGGTTTTGAGATATTGAATAATCATTTTTGTTTACTTTTAAAAGAACTTTTTCATGTGGAATTTTCCTGGTCTCTGTGACTTTCAAATGACTTACTCCTAACTTTTCTTGACGTGATGATTGTCTAACATTTTATTACTTTATTCAGAAAAAAGTTTATGTCACCGTAAAGATGTTAAACTTTTTTTTTCTTTCGATTGAAAACATGCTGTGATTTGTGAGACAATTCCATATTCATTATATGGCTAGACGACAGCTCCTAAATATGAAATGTCTTTGGGTATAATCGCAATAAGAAAATCGATGCACATACAAAAGACCTAAAATGTGTGTATATGTCGAATGAAATATACTAGGATCTAATAGATACCCTCTGTTTATACAACGCTTGGCGTAGGTCTCTCTTTACAGGCATAAAACCAGGGTATTCCTAAAAGTTTGAAACGCACTTTAATTTCTTACCTTTTGGATACAAGTAGACAATGTTAATTACAAGGTTTTTCAAAAAATTAAAAAGTAATTTTTTGTAAAGAACCAATCTTGTCAATATTTTTTTTTTTAAAGTACACCATTTAAATTTTTATACAACGTCTTAGATAATGTGTGTATATATCGAATGAAATATACTTAGGATCAAATAGATACCCTCTGTTTATACAACGCTAGGCGTAGGTCTCTCTTTACAGGCATAAAACCAGGGTGTCCCGAAAAGTTTGAAATGCACTTTAATTTCTTACCTTTTGGATACAAGTAGACAATGTTAATTACAAAAGTGTTCAAAAAAATTAAAAAGTAATTTTTTGTAAAGAAACAATCTTGTCAATAGTTTTTTTTTTTAAAGTACACCATTTAAATTTTTATACAACGTCTTAGATAATGTGTGTATATATCGAATGAAATATACTAGGTTCAAATAGATACCCTCTGTTTATACAATGCTAGGCGTAGGTCTCTCTTTACAGGCATAAAACCAGTGTATCCCAAAAAGTTTGAAACGCACTTTAATTTCTTACCTTTTGGATACAAGAAGACAATGTTAATTACAAAGGTGTTCAAAAAATTAAAAAGTAAATATTTTTAAAGAAACAGTCTTGTCAATAATTTTGAAAAAAAAAAGCACAGCATTTAAATTTTTATGTAGCGTTTTAGACAAAATTTATCAATAAGATTTTTTCCCTTTTGTGGCACACTCTCGAAAAATTCAAGAATCGAAGGTTTTCTTCTGTTACTTTTTTCTTTTAAGACACAACAATATCCACTTTGATTCTCCCATTTGCCCATAAAATATAGAAATTTCCCGTATCTAAAGTAAAAAATACCTGAAATCATCCAATCGGAAGCTTCATTTTCGTCACGTCATTCCAGCAACTGTGCTGTGTGTTACTATTTCGTATTAAAAACTGATTTTTTACGTAAGTACTTTTTCCCTCAAAACATGAAAAATTCGCGAACCGAGGCTCAAAGTTTGCTGAAGTAGTGAAAGGACAGAAATTTCTTCGAATAGCATTAAAAACTCATTCAGTTATGTTTTGGCGACTTGCTGCCAGTAATTTTTACGTTTTTTGCCAAATTTTGTTTTTGAGAGTGCAATATATATATAAATATATACATTTTCCTTTCTTCTTTTGTTTGTTTCCAATGGAAAGAGCCAAGTTCACTATTAGGAGAATCTTGGTGATCGCCTAGGGCTACCGCTCAAAAACACCGTACACATTTTTTTCTTCATCAAAGAGATAAAGAAAGAGAGAGAAAGAGTGATCCGAGAGGCAACATTCCATATTTCACTTCTAAAGATGAAACATGGATCTACTCTGAGAAAAAAAAAATATTTTTTTCAATTTCTCAAAACGAGACAGACATTTTGCGATCGATCGTATAGTAGGATATGGATCTGAAAAACTTAATTTAAATCCAGATTGTCCGACCAAAAACTGGACGTGGCAATTCTAGTCTGATAGCTTGTGTTTGTAATCTCTGCTCGGGAAGGCCACCAAAATTTTAATACTTAGGAATGCCAAAACCTTAGTGCTTAGGACCGCCAAAAGTTTAAAGCCAACCCGTTCGCTAGGCCGTGGATCGCCTTTTCCTACTCTACTTTTCTTTAAGACGTTTGAAGTCTTCTTAATGAACAATAAAGCATTCTTGCTTACAACGTTTCTAAAACGTTGCGTGAAAGCGCGTTGGAGAGCGAGAAATTACATTAGACATGAACGATTTTGGGCAAGAATGCCGTTGAAATGCCTTCAAAGAGAAATTTTGAATTGAAATTTTGTGGAATTCTCTTTTTGATGCAAAAAGCCTTAACAAATCTTAAACGCATTCATCTCCACCCAATCTGGCACAATGAGTTGTATGAGTTCCTTAAAACTGAATTGTTGTACTAGGTCATCATATGTGGAAAAATCATATTTATGAACTGTGATGATAAAGCAAAAGTAGGTTTTCAGATTTCTATTTTTAAAAAATGCGATATACATTTAATTCATGTGACAAAGAGACGGAGTCTAGTGAAATGCACTCTTTCACTTCATTTATATGGTCTTTTGATAACGGTGCAACTCACCCTATTCCATCATATACAGCCTTTATCTGTTTTACTCTTTCCCCTTTACTGCTACTAACTTCTGTTTTGTTTTGACTGTAGCAGAATAATTTAGTCCATTAAAGCAAGTAGTTAATCGTTTTATTTTATTATTAATATATTTTTAATAAAGTTTTTCCGAATCAAATATGTATTTACATAAGAAAAATACAGTAGAGTTTTAAATAAAAGTGGTAAAAACAGCAATGACTATACCTTGTTATCTCGAAACATAATTGGGCACTATAATTTTCAAAGAGATTTTACATTGTTGTGTAATGCTTAAGGGATTCGATATGCATAATATTTTATAATAAACATTGTTTGTGTTTTATACAAGGTGGTCGATTAAACAAGACCGGGGACGAAGGATTCCGCGTAAAAAAACAGCGCCACATATCCTCCTAGCGGTGACTTTTGGAACTACTTTTTATTCGCGAAATCCTTTGTCCCCTGTCTAAATTAGTTATCCTACAAAATTTGGCTCCCTTCGTGCAGTTATATCGCGCTGAGCACTGTTAGTTTAATTAGGGACACCTTGAAAAAATAAAGAAGAACATCTACATTGAATGAACATCTGCATCACTAGATTAAAATACGTTCAATGCACTTGGCTAACCAACCAGCTTGCGTCTTGCATAATCTTAAAAAGTAAAGGATTATTTAATATAAGCATGTTAGACACGTCTGACTAGTTAGCCTTTTGCTGTAAAATAAATTATCGCATATACCACATATACTCGAGTATAAGTCGGCCCTAAAATTCCAGAAGAATAGCATGTCCTTCCTTTTGAATACCAGTATTTTCGGATAGTTTTCATCACCTTATGTAATCACAGAATCCGTAGTATTTTTTGCGATTAAATAAGACAAAAATTACTATACGGAAATAGTGGTATGGAAATAGAATCACATGTTATTTCTCTCGAATTTTAGAATCGAATTATACGCGAGTATATATGATATACACAGTCTGAAAATGTTTATATATAATACAGCATAATACAAAAACCTCTTAAAAAAACAAGGATTATCCCCAGAGGAAAGCGTATAAGTTAAGCAGTTATTTAATTTATGATCCACTTTTGTAAATTGAAAATTTTTAAAAGTGGTGTCTACATATAGGAAAGGGAGTATGCTTGATACAGGGAGACTACTCACAACACTCTTACCGGTGAAATGCAGAATGTATCAATCCTATCTCGAAAACTACTGGAGATATGAGAAAACAGTCAATTAGAAAGTTGTTCATCATCTTTGATTTAATGAGAAATAATACCCCATCTGCTTTAAGAGCCTACACGAAAGCGAAAATTTAATTTAAATTTATCTATTTTCCGTCGATTCTTCAGTGTTGATTTCGTTACAATGATAATGGGCGAAAAGGTCTGGCAATCTCAATCAAACGATTAAGCCGAAAAAACGGAACTACCACGAGTATGATCGAATATGTCACCATCACCCCAATTCATGCGTTTACGCAAGAGCAATGACATAAATCGTATCAACTGGTATTCGCACTTTTCGCTTTTGGTTTAGACTACAGAGGCACATAGAGTGTCATTTCTAACTAAATCGACGATGTTGATCATTTCTTCTGGAAATTTTCTCCATATCTCCAGTGTTCTCGAGATACGATCGTTGGTCTACATTTCTCCGTTAGGGCGCACAGTGTGGTATTTTGCTGAAAAACCTGGCCAAAATTATT
The DNA here is from genome assembly GCA_963931845.1 of Maratus michaelseni. NCBI lineage: Eukaryota > Metazoa > Arthropoda > Arachnida > Araneae > Salticidae > Maratus > Maratus michaelseni. Next base: position 104,011,470 of record OZ007588.1, on the reverse strand, counting down.
TCAGAACTTTTATGCATTCTATTGTAGATAAAATGTTTTAAGAAAACGTAAAATACTTTATTACGTTGAAAACAAACCACTTTTCGTAGAATTTACGCAAATTTGTGTAACAAAGTAATGTCCTATTGACCAGCATTCTTTTGATCATAGTCTTCCACATCATCCTCTTCAGAATCACTTGAAACACTAGATTCTGGTAATTAAGGCTTCTGCAGAAAATTTTACCTTTTGTGGAGTGTTTTCGCATATTACAACTTAAATAAGGATCGGAACTCAAAAGTAGGCGATTGAGCACACATTAATTGCATTCTAGGCACAAGACTTTTCTTGGAGGTTTTTGTCTATATGAACGGAAATGTTTGTTGTGGGCTTCAGCTGCTACCTCTTATAACTGCCCGATTGCGAGCAATGCATGACCTGTAATGGTAGCTCCATTACTCAAAAATTTTTATAATGTGTGTGACATTGGGGGCCAAGCGTAATGATTTACATAATAGTTAGAGCTATCATTCGCAAATTCTTAAATTTTTTGTATCTATTTTATAATTACTAGATAACAATTCCAGAATAGTTTTTATGATTCGGATTATTTGTTCCTGTAATTTTAGCGGATGTTTCTGTATCTGAGAAAAACCTTCTTTTGAAGTGTTTCTGTCATTGGTGTTTACGAAATCGGCTTTCTAAATGCCTACAAGTAATTCCATCTCCATTTTAAACTTCTCGTGCACTGATTATTTTCTTTGACTGACAATCTATTTCTCCTTATCACTTCTTACTTGTCACTTTTTTTATTGGAAGCTTATAAGTAAGATGTAGAATTGACTCGAAAAATTTGATCCTACGATAGAGTATTGAGAGACTGAATTTCAAAGAATCAAGGTCAGTATTTTAAACTATTTCTAACTTAATAAAATCTTTGGATGATTGTTTGCGAATATAGTATCGCATCGTCGATATGGTGCTAGTAATAGCATTGCAAAGTTTAGCATCGACCGTAGTCACCATTAATCTGTACTGAACTTTTAGTATGCCATAAGCTGTGAGTATCTCTGTGTTTATTAAGTTTCGTGCTTGCTCTTCAATGTATTTTACTTCCTCTTGGAGTATGTCTTTATCTTCATAAATGAATCTTATTCGTATAGGACGACAAAAATGTGGAGATGAAGGTACAGGGTTCTGCCATCATACTTTTTGAAATTTATTTATGTTACTTATTAATCTCAAAGGAACTAAAGAGCCTTGGAAAATGTTTGAGTCACACTCAAAGGAGTTTTCAAACTTTTGTTTGAACATGTGTTGTTGGGAGCCGTCACAACCCCATTTGCAGAAGAGTTCTAAATTTTTCAATTCTACTTCACTCGCAGATGTGAAAACATGTTCTATGTACTATTTACACAGTCTTTGTGTAGTGTGAAGTTTTACATCCGCCGTGTTTTCAGTACTTGTAATATCTCTTGGGTAACATTGCTCTTAGCTATCTGAAGAAGTGAATAGCAACGATATAATTATTAGGAGTTCGGATGATATTATATTGATTGTATATGACATCTGAAACAAACATGGTCAAAACCTCAGTCGGTGATAACTTTAATGTACTTAGGTTTGTTGTCTCAGCCAATTTTAATATTTTTCGATATTTTGTTGCCCTAATTAGGATGGCTGTAAAGTCTTTAATAATTTTTGAGAAATCTGCATGTCCAGTAGTTCTTTCGCTCATTTGAGCTGCATATTTCAATTGTTCGTGGCTTATTTGAGATCTTAATTGTTCGATTTTATGCCTCTTACTTCTGCCACTACAATATTTAAATTATTTTGCTGGACGACCGGGTTTCTCTATTGTCCAGGTAGGTAAATAAAGCGTTCTTTTCAGCTATTCCTCATTGTTTTCTTGAAAACGTTGTTCAGTGAATCGCGAAGAAGCCCATTTCTGTATATAATGTTGTTTGAAAGATTTTTATTTGTGTATTTCAAGTGGTGGATTTGTGGACAAGTGTATTTCATTTTCTGGGCATTTCGTAATTTGGACAAGTTTATTTTCTAGAAACTCACATTTCTTGTTTATTTTTCTAATGTCACACTGCTTTATTACATCACACATATATTTTCTTGATATTTTTAATTATTGTTTCCATATTGAATAAAAAAAATAATATATCTAGTACATTTCTTCTTAATAATACAAAACTCTATTACCTCGTTAGTAAGTAAAAAAACACCATTCCTTATGTTTGATCTAAAATATATTTTTCAAAATGACAACGCCATTTTAGACAAAACACAACAAAATTTACTTAATACGAACACTTGGTGCAAAACGAAAATGTAACATTATTTACATTGAATCATTCAGTGAACGTTATCATTATATGATCAAAACACTTCTTACTTAAAAAGAACACATCGAACAACTTAAATAATAAACAAAAGTTTTTTTTCACTTAAATTTGCAGATTTGAGGTCTGCGCACTAAATAGTCTTCAGTAGGGAGTAAGAAACTACTGCATATATTAAATGTAAACAGTTTAATAAATTAAAAAGTTTAATGAACTAAAAAAATCTGATTTTCAATTTTTTTTTTTTTTTAGTTATAAAATAAAAGGGGGGCAAAAGGGGGTAGATTTTATTTCATATATTTTAATTAGCCAATATATACATTATGAAAACACAAGAGTTCTTATTGAACTCAGTTTAACCCCTATTAGAATTACCTTTTTATCTAAAATATTTATCCTAAAAAAACTATGGTTTCAAATGTGAATATCATAATGAAAATGCATTATATTTTCACAAACATTTATGTAAAAGGAAGTATACACCTTCGTCTTTGAAAACCGTAAATTTTTTCTGAAATTCGACTAAGAATAGTATTTTAGATTTTCGATAAAATGATACATGGACCAAAAGCATAAAAAGAGACTTGCACAAGACATGAATTCCAAGTGGAATACCAGACGATTGTAGAGGCTATAGAACGAAACGAACTCATTATCATATGCACAGGCTAGTGCACTTATACCAACCAGAAAATGGACAACTAAATATGAGATTTGAAATTTTGACTTTTGCCCAGCTTTTTCAGTGAAATACCACACTGTGGGGCGTTGCAAATAATCTCATTTGGTAGCGCATGCACACTTACATATGTGCCGATACCATTTTCATAATTGTAGCAACATTTCCTTCATAATTGACTACGTAACTTATACACTTTTCAACCTGTTTAAAAAAATTATTAAATTAGCTAAAGATATTGGACTAAATTTTTAAAATGAAAATATCAACAGGGCTGCCTCTGACAACGGTCTTTTTAGTATTTATCTTGCCACTATTTCTAAACAAAAATAACGTACCTCGATAATTATTTAAAAGCTTTCACGAAAATGTTTGTTTTGACATATGGTAGACAAAATAATAATAATTAAAAAAAAATAGTCGCTAGTGGCAATCTTGAACATGAATTTCTTAAACTGTTAGATTTCATGAGACTCAAAATATAATCCATTAATTTAATTATTTCTATGAAATAAAATAATTCAAAATATGCATTAAGTGCCACTAATGAAAATGCTTAAAATGTACTATTGCGTTCTAATTTAATACCACTTTTTATTCACAGACACATCAAACGCAATACCTGTGCAGCACTATACTTAATTGAAATTCAAAAATATGTTGGCGAAACATAAAGAAATCATGCATTCAAATTAATTCTCCGACTCGAATATTAAGTTCGCTTGAAATACGGAAAGTATGTGCGCTTGAATTCAATTCAACTATAAATATTCATAGAATTACGAATTTTATTACTAGCGGTATTATTCTATTATACATTAAATTAAAGATTCAAATAAAATACGTCTACAGAATTGATAAATTAATAAAAAAATTAATATAATCTTCGATTCATTGCGAAGAAATAATTGGTTAAATATGTAAAGTAATACATAAAGTTGCTATAAGTTAAAATAATGGAATTCATATAATACAAGGAAGGATAACAGTGCATCCCACATAGATTATGAAACACTTTCTAACAACATAAATGACAGTGGTGTATGTTGGGTTGAGGAATGTGATGGGTCATATAACAATGAAACGTACTCTATTAAACACTGAAATCCGTTTCGGTTGAAGTTCTACGTGTAAAAACTATAACATTCATAAATCATTTCCCAATCAAAGAATTCGTTGTATTCGGAACGTATTCGATAATCGCGACGCGACTTCTTGATAACAATTCGAATCCATAATACAGGAAACTGCTTAATAACAAAACACAAACTAATCGTAGTCTCCAAATTTGCAAGCATTTGGCTAGCAACAACAACTACATGAAAATCATCTGTTAATTTCACGCCATCTACTTGTATTTTGTGCTCGAAGAATACTATTGGCTTCGTCTCTTCTCCGCCAAATCTGGTCAATATACATACAGTTTCTTGACATAGCTCTGGTGAAGCTATTTCATTGTAGTATTTTTTAGTTATTAAGCTTTCATCATTTGCGGTATAAGTATTATTTTCGAGAGCTTCGCAATTATTGGAACAACATGCATCTTTGTTCTTGCCTTGACGTCGTTTTCCATTTCTGATAAATTCATAACATTCCTTCTATGTACGCCGTTCTCATTTGTTTTTCTAATCGGGTTACTATGACAGAACTGAATGCTCGTTTGATTCCTATTTGTACATTTGGCGGCGATATGATCAGGCAATTTGTAATAATAACAGATTACTCGTGAATCAATAGCCTTTTCGCCTCGTCTTATATTATTTCGCTGTGCACTTTGTCGCCATTTGTTATATTTTTCTCCCCTGCTTGCGATATCCACTGCGAGAAGGATCAGTGATTATCTTCGTAGATTTTCACGTCCCTCGAGTTTTGGTAAAGCAAGTGCGGGTAGAAAAAACCTGATTTAAGGCCTAAGATCTGGCTGCCTCCTGGGTGTCCGACTCTGAAGCTGTTAGTGGAATACAGCTCGTCCCCAAGTGTAAATATGGTGGTATCCCAAGAAGGTGGGAGCCACCTCAAATCGCAGCGACCTATGTCGTCATTCGCTTGGGAAAATGGGGGTGATCAGCAGGTGGCGGAGTCCCCACCGTTCGTATAGCATACAAGAACTCTCCTGGTCGTGCTCGTTAAAAGTTACCCAGAAATTGGGAATGGCGGTTGACGTGCCTGACGGGAGGCCTCAGAGCCTGGCGGCGTAGCTCAGTTTTCCCTGCTTACGATATTTTTTGGCTTATTTAACATGGCGGTTTTAAACCCTCTGAGTGCCTTATCAAAGTCATCTAGTTTCTCGACCAATACATTAACTTCCTTAATCTTTGGTAATTTCTCAACAAACCGTTCTCTAATTTCTGGAAGTATTTTTCGCTTAATTTGATCTGTGACCAATAATTCTGTTAATTCTTCAAATTTTGTCACATTAATTACATGCACCCATTCACTAAAGTATGTTCTCAAACAAAAACCCAAATCACGCCAATTATCCGTTGTCTCTTTTCTGTGTGTCATAAACTTTTGTCTAAATTCCTCCGATGAAATTTTGAATCTTTTCAACAATTTAATCTTTTCAATTTTATATATAGTCATAATCACTTCATTCCGATTATTTTTCCCTTGTGATTATGCTAGCTATTTCTAATGGTAATAAGCTTAATAGATATGATACCCATTCTTCCTTGGCTATTTAAATTTCAGATACTTGGCTCTCATATAATGTTAAAAACATACAGATATCACCATTTGCACTGTTAAATCGATTAAGTAACTTTAACAGATCAAAATTCTTACCTGTTTCCGTCCTCGAAGTTGGTATTTCCTCCTCCTTGTGAGTATCTATCTCGGATTGTATTGTCAACTTTTTTATTTTAAATTCCCTCATTTTCTGTCTATCTGCCCTCTCTAATACCAATTTCTCCTTCTCTAGTTGCATCTGTAATCTTCTTTCTTCCGCCTCTATCTGTAATCTTCTTTCTTCCGCTTCTAACTGTAAGTTTCTTCCTTCTGCTTCCTTCGCCGCTGACACTTATTATCTTTTCACCAAAATCAAACTTCTTTTAACTGTTATTGCGGCTCAAAATATATTTTTATTCAGATCCTGGTTTAAAACAATTACGGACGATATACTTCTCTCCAGCTATTCTCACAATCCAATTTTCAGTTCAAATAACTTAATTCAATTCATCCTTTATTTGCATTGGTTCAGAATATCTTCTTACTTGAATATTTTTATTCAAATCTTTTTATTTAGATTTTTTTATTTAGATTCCGGCCGAGCCCCCATAATTTGTAGAATTTTATTTTACAGAATTTTATCTTCACTTGGCTTATAACTGCAAATAAATATATCTCATCACTTTTTAATGTTATGCAACATTTAGTACTTACTTTAACAAATAGTATGATGGGTAGATTACGACAATTCATACACATCAATAATATAACATATTCGTAAATATAAATACTGGAATTCACCTACAATTCCGGCTCAAATCCTTTATTTGGCATATAATGATTTCCAACCTTCATCTTGAGATAAAAAATGTAGAACAAAGCATTTCTCTCGCTTTCTTTTTTAAATTCGTCTTTCACGAGAAGATCGCCTCATAAACATCTTGTGATTTCTCCACGCTTCTATTGTTATACTTTTTTCCTTCCATATGATATCGTGTAGCTATTAATTGAACCCTTGAGTCTATTTTCTTGTATTATTGAGGATATTAATTTACAGGTGGTTAATATTTATTATTCCAATCCCACACTATTTTACAAAGTTATTGAAACCTAATTGTAATAAATATCTTAAATCATATTTTACATGATTAAATGCCAATCTGAACCTTTATTTATATAATAATATCCAAAAACAAAATGGTCTTGTGACGTACACTTTCGGGAAAGTGCATTTGAGAAGTAGCCATGACACAAAATTTAACAACAACAACAATTTATTTAATGCAATATTAAGGATATTTGGCCAGCGAAATGTTCATAACATAAGCTCAAACTAAAAACTGAAAGAGGGAATGCTTACCAAAGGTACTCACTAAATTCAAACGCTTAGCTCGAATCAAAATGTCCTCTCTGATATTTTCCGCGGAAACCGAAGAAAAGCCTCGTAACTTGCTGTAAAATATCACTTGAATCACTGAAATATTATAAAATGTTACTGTAGGATAAAAAATTAAATAATACTCATCTATGCATCAATTTTCACAATAACACAAACTCAATGATTTAATTAATAGATACATGGTATCGCAAGATTATTACGAGACTCGCAAAAGATGAAAGGCGAGTGAGAAATACTGTTGTTCCATAGCTTTGTACCCAATTATGGTGGTCAATAATCCGAGATATATATATATATATATATAATAAAGGATTAGAAGTGTAATTCTAGGGGAATAGTATAAAAATATATTATATTGTTGAGTAGTGTCATCATTGAATTATTAGGTTAAATAAGTAATAAAAACTGTTTAAAACTTAGATGGAAGAGCTATAATCATTTCATAATTATAAGGCAATTAGATATTTAGGTAGCTGTGGGATTATAAATAAGAATTCCTAGATTACTATGATCACTTTAAAAATATTAAAATGAATTGACCGAATGGATTCCAACCGACTTTTATTTGAAACACTAAAGTTTAACTCCTTACCACGCTTGCAACTCAAAGTTGAAGATTCTATTCTAAAAACAACTAATGGAAACTTCACTGGCTACTCAGCAGGGTAAACTTGGGCGTTCAAAGCATGAAGCGGAGACAATCAAGACTAGATTACCACTATGGACGAGATGCGTTTATATCTATCAATCTAGCTTCTACCGCAGTATTTAAAAAAACTATCAAACCAAAGATGAATAAATATCATTCCGTTGCCAAAAATAAAAGTGAAAATTAGATTCCCGGTAATTCAAACATACTTTGCGAAACTTAAAGAAATGACAGAATAGATAGATTATTCACTCACAAATGTTCGAAATCAGGACACCACGATCTCACGCAAAACCTCAAGACTTACTCGACCACAGAGTACCTTCATAAAGCAGTAGCTAGACACTATGCTACAGTCGTTTAATTTTATACAGACTGTATACGTGACATATTACACAATGTTGAATTCAGAGGGTGGCCCGGGGGGGCAGTACCCCCCGGAGCATTAAAATGTACCCCCCCGGAAGATTTGAGATTTTATGCTTTTAATGGTTTAAAAGTGCAATCCCCCCCCCCCTCCGGAACTCTACAATATCCCCTCGGCAACCTCAGAAATCCCTCCCGGAGAAAAGTGTCTGGTTCATCACTGATATTACATTATTGTGCTATATTACTATGTTACAAAATATTCCAAATTTATAATATATGAACTTCTTTTAATAAATTCTCTTAAACAGACAAGCAAATTTAGTTAATTAACAAGTTAAAAAAAATAAATAAGGCGAGGTTATTTTTCTTTTCTTAAATTTAATTAGAGAAAATTACAAAAATAATAAAATTTTAAACTAAAAGAACATGTTCCTATTTATAAGTCTAATAAAATAATGACACTTTCAGTTAAAACATTGATGATTATAAATTGGTCATTTCGAAAACGATTCTTAGAATTTTTCAATATATTTTTAAAAATATTATTTAATTCATCCAAGATGTGGGATTTTAATTCGTTTTATTTTATATAATTACATGATTATAAGCAAATATGGAAATTCCTGTCGCATTTCCTAATAGAATTAAAAAGAAGGAAAGTCTATATAAAAATATTTAACATACTTTTTAATTATTATGTATTAAATACCCACGTACATAAAAAAAAAAATAAACAATAAGTGTGCATTTTGTATCAACAATTGTCGCTATCTAAACGCACTATAGTAGCAACTATAGTTTGGCAATCAAAGGAAATATATATCTTAAATTTATTGCATATCTGAGTTCACATTCTTTTAATAAATAAAATAAAACTTCCATTCGATGAAAAATAAAAATAAAAACATTGTTAGTACTAACTAAAAATTCTGCGATTCAAATCAAACTAATTTCCGAAAAGAAATATTTTCAAAAAGAGAAAGAAAATTTCTTGGTTCATGTTTATAAGACTTTTGAAATGCTGCAAGTATGTTCTCTAGACAAGGGTAATGAACTTTTCTCAAAGGGGAATTGAAGAGAATGTAAGAGAAAAGTTGGGTTATGAAGTTTAAAATGCTAAATAACTTGATAAAAGATTCCATGATTGCCTAGACAAAAGTATTTCAATCTACCTTATGCGATGTTCTTTGGAATTTTCATACTTAATTTCAAAATAGCTGAATCCATTACTGCGGTTATACGGAAATTGTTGTACAAAGATGAATGAAAAGTACTTTAAAGAATTTGTATTGTTGGAAACTACTGTAGGTTCTTGTGGGATGTTTCGGAAAGATAAAAGAATATATTTAAAAGAAATGTTATTGTTGAATGTTGAATGTTATTTTGTTGTTGATATTATTTTCTTCCGAGTTCTTAAAAAATAAATGATTATTCCGATGATGTAAAAACCAAGCTACACAATTAGGTGTACTTCATCGCCGCTTCTAGGTTCACGGAACCCTTGTGAGGGGGGAACGCAGATGAACCCTGATTACCCAGGGCACTCCACAGGAACACTCTGTGGCCAAGGAGAGCACCGCCACATGCGCATCACTCCCCTGCACCCTAGATGTTGACGAAGGTCGCTAAGACAACAGAGCCAATGAACTGAAGGAAACAGCCGCATAACACCTTGGGGCATGCCAGAGTCCCTCGGCAGCTTCGCAGCTGAAAACCCAAAAGGGTATCGGACCATAGGCCTCAGACCAAGTTTCCCCGGCTTGCACTTGATTTACCAACTAACGTGAGAATCTATACAGATAATTACTAGTTCTTCAGCTATGGATTATACCGATGCTGTAAAATCAATCATAATAATGATTCGATTTATCATAAATAATTTGTTAACGCATTGCATCGTTTATTGCGTCAGATTAAGCATCTCATTTCCAATTAAAATATATCTTTGAATAAAAATTTGAATAAAATACAGTGTCATGAAAAAGCGTGGAAAATATACTTACAAATATCTCGGCAACTAATTATCCGATCGATTTCATGCTTTATGCAAAATTTATTGCTTTTTATTGTCTTTTATATTCACTCCTTAAAATAAACAATTTCGAAAATTTGTATATACCTTTTATCAGAACGAATATTTCGAGAGTCCGAAAAAAGTAGTTCCGTATAATCGAGGTTACTGAAATTCAATAAGCTTCTTCTTATTATTACATACTAAGTACATACCAAATTTCAAGTTTCTATCTCAATTTGTTCGGGAGATAGACCGTTTACAGACACACAAACAGACGGGCGGCATTTTTTTTTTCTAAAAATATGTTTTTCGGAATCTTGTATGTCTGAAACGTGTAAATCCGTCAAAATAATTTTTTCGATTTTCAAAACGATTTCAAGACTTACCCTATACTACGTATGATCGGTAAGTAAAAACTATATATTACGGGTTGAAAAACTATACTACAATATACTGTAAAAACTACTCAGAAACGTTTCCGAAAATCGGAGGCAGCGAAATAAATTTTGTTGTTAAATGCTTTTTAAATCTCGAAAAGTTATTGTTTTACGAGGTTTCTAAACACAAAGAATGCTTTTCGCAATCGTGTATGAATCAAAAGAGGTTATTATATATTTTCGTTCGTGGTTATATTATGTTTTCCTAGATTAAGAAACATCTGTCTTTTTTTACAGTGTAACATGTATAAAAAAACATACATTTTCTACATAAAGAGGTTTTTTGTCACTTTCATTCGACTCAGATTTGAACTATTATACAGAAAGTATTTAAAGAAAGAGAAATGATGGACTGTGAATTTGTTATCCTAGTAAGCGATAACAGTTAACAGTCGTTAATCACTCATGCACAGCATATGATCTTGAACGCCTTTCTCATCTTTCACAGATATCTGGGGCCGATTTATATATAAAATCTATCAGAATATTCATGACTAGATATTCCAAAGTATAGTATAAACTTTGTGAAAATGGAATTGATAGGGTCTGAAAAATATTCCGTTTTTGACAAATGTTCATCTTGACAAGCATAATTGTATTGTATTCCTTTCGACGGGTCGATGCAATTTTTTTCCCCGTTTAAGACAAAATTCCTATATAGACAGCTTTCGTTTTGATAGGTATTTCTGTATTTTCAAATGAACCGTTTTTCCGATCTTTGAAGGATAATACGGGCTTGTACTTTTCTTGTAAATTTCATAGAAAACTAAGCTGATGATTTGTTACATTTGCCGCTCAAAACTTCATTCCTATAACCAATCCGGAATTCTACGTAACATTTATAAATGCAATTTACTTCCTTTCATGCTCCTATACCTTTGCTGCCTAATTTCCTCAATCTGTAACACCATTGCTATATAGCTTCTGAAATTAACACTGTATATAAAGGAAATCTCTTTGTCTGGTATTACATTCAAAATATAAGCTCCAATTTCAACCTCTGCACCACATCATTTGGTAACATTTATTGGTGAAAACAAATTTTGAAAAACAGTATATAGTCTTACAAATCCTTCTAGGAACGTTAGTAACAACACACTGTCAAACATTGTGTGTTGGGTTGAAAAAACATTTGGTACCACAATAGTTTCAATCATAAGATGTTGGAACGTGATTTCACCATCTTACGCTTGCAGCTATACTGCATCACCAAAAGTTGAAACAACCCGGCATAAAATGTTTAATAGTGTAGCACAGACGATATCGAAATTTATGGCATGTCCGCATCCCATAGATCCGGCATCGATATTTATTGATGGCTCGATAATATCTGCATTTTGTATTATACGCAGAATAACTGATTTATTTTCTATTCAAACGTTAACAACAAACAAACCAGCTTCTTTGAATGTTGTTAACAATCTTTTAAATGCACGCAAAGGGGTTACAATATTTGAAATAAATACGTAGAGTAGTTTTAAAAGAAAACGCGCCCTTGTTGTCTGATAATCAGCAGACGTGCAAGTTAACGTCTAAATTTTGCTTTTATTGTAATGATTATAAAAGGGATCTAAACGACAAATTCCATACAGCCCTCTGATAGCGATTTTTTATGTGTATTACGCGACATCTTTATCTGCCCTCTTTAAACTTTCTTGTATCTATAATAGAAGAAAGTATTGTAATCGATATTTTTTTCGACTTCCGGTTTTCGAAGTATTTACACGTTTTAAGGGGTCAGAGATGCTGAAAAACGTGTTTTTACAAAATGTCTGTCTGTCCGTGTGTGTGTGTGTCCTCTTTGTATCCTCGAAATGTTTATGAATTTATGCATAAAACTGAACCAAATTTCATATATATATGTTTTAGGCTATGGCCATCAGGTCTCAGTTGAATTTATTGATGTTACGCCAGAAGGGGGATTGAGGGGGGGGGGTGATAACGAATTTGTGTCATTTTCCTTCTTGTATCTTCTTGTATCATCGGAAAGTGTACGAAGTTATGCATAGAATTGAACCAAACTTCATATGTATGTTTTTGACTACGGCGTCGTATCCCAATTCAAAATGAAGATATTTCTCCTGAGGGGTGCGCTGTGATAGCGATTTTTGTGCCATTTTTCTTATTGTATCATCGGAAAGTGTACGACGTTATGCATAGAATTGAACCAAACTTCATATATATGTTTTTGACTATGGATGTAAAGTCCCAATTGAAAATTGGAATATTCCCCGGAAGGAGGCGCTATGGTAGCGAGTTTTGTGCGATTTTCGCGACTTTTGGCAGTTTAAGTAAAAAAGTTATGAATATTTTTCGACGAAATTTCCTATTTAGATGTAATATCATAGGCCGAGGTTTGCCTAAAATTTTGAAGAAATTCGGCCTGATGGGGGCGGTGTGATAATGAATTGAATTTTGTATTATTAACATCTATGAAATAGAAAGTTTAGGGTTTGGCACATTAGACTAGTTGAATAGTAGAAATACCAATTTTGGCTTCATTTCACTCAACCTTTCATGCTACAGTCATTTCATATAAAAATACTGATCGTATAACCACCGGATAGATTAGTATAGAAAGGAATATTTACCAATCACTCTGTATATATTAGATGTTATAAAAGTCCTGGGCAATAGTAAAATGTGATAATAAAATATCTAAGGGCCAGGGAAACTTGCGGTGTGCAGATTAATATTCACCGTGATACGGGATTTTATATGGTAGAAAAAAGAGTATTTTGTTCAAAATCTCGATATTAGAGAATGCTGCTGCTGCAAAGAAAAGAGTGAAAGGTTATAATTTTAAAATGATAGACTTTTTGTAGCACAAGTGTTCAATGTGTCTTCTACCACATTCTCGTACTGAGTATAATCACGATATTATGTCTAATACAGCATGAAACAACACATTACCGAAAATAGTCATATTTATACCGAAAATAGTGATAATTCTAGCCGTATGGTTTTCTTCAGTGCAGATAAAGAATGAGATTTGTTTTATAAACACATGATTTTGGGTAGCTCACAAACAGAAATCAATCAATGTATTTTTACGTAATCCTAATTTTGCGTTTTGCAAACTATACTGGCTACACCTCTATAGCATTACTTGCAGAAGCGCCCTCTACTGTCGATGTTTTGATAGTTTTTTCATTATAAAACCTCGTACGCGGAAAATATCAACGAGAGCCCTGCATCGAATCGGGTAACCCGTTTTACCCAAACCCGACCTGACTCGCGGTTTGGGTCGGGTTACTTAAAGCGGGTGATAAACTTTAAATGTTTCGGCTTCGGGTTGGGATTTTACCTTTTCCAGTCGGATTCGGGTTGACCTGATTTTTAAATGAAAATCCTACATATTTTTCAAATAAAAAAAATATATATATTTGAATATTAATGATTTTCAATAATTGTATTGAAAGACAGATTAATTTTCTATCACTTCGGGTTTGGGTTTGAATATTTCGTGTTCGAGTTGAAGTATGTCGGGTTCGGTTCGGATTTCGGATTGATTTTCAACAGAATATTTCGTTCTATGTCGGGTACAACCCGACCCCTACAGAACTCTTAATATCAGCCTGCAAACCAGAACTCTCTCCGACTTTTCGATATTTTGTATCGTCTTTTATTTTTGCTCTGGACTTTTGAAATACCCAGTATTTAGATAAAATGATAATCTATCGATAAAATGATTATGTATTCGTAAAAATACATGCATATATGTATATTTTTATCCTTTACATATGGAATAAAACATTCAGAAAATTCTTATTCACATTCTTTACATATACAAAAACATATATGCAACAAAATATAATACCTAAAGCAAAGTTAGCTTTTTTTTAGATACCAGGGAGATCATTGCCCTTTTCTTAATAAGACATAAGAAGATATATTGAGAAAGGAAATTGGAATGTCTAGTTAGAAAGGATTATTCAGGACTATTGTTAAGCAATCGGCGATAATAGGGAGTAAATCTCTGCCGAAACTGCTCATTACGTATATTCTCTCGAGATTGCATTTAATTAGTAAAATCAAACGCAAGTCAACATATGAAACTTTTAACACACACTCAAAGCACACTAATTTTTTAAACGAAAAAAAAAATGAAACTTATTTTTACAAAAATTTTGAAGTTAAAATACTAGTAAAATAACAAGTAATAAAAAAGAAACTAGTCATTGGGGGCCACCGTAATACTTACCCATCATGGATATGCATAATATAATATATGAAAATAACGCATGTGTAAACTATTTATAAAATGCATTGCAATTAGAATAAAATCGTGGCTTGATGACGTCATAAACTTTAAATGCTCTATTGCTGAATTGCGTAAAAGAAACATCCTTATAACTCTAAAACTGATAATCATATTGACTAACAGTTTACTGCGTTGGATTAAGCCTCTCATTTCCAATTAAAATATATCTTTGAATTGAAATTTGAATAAAATACAGTGTCATGAAAAGTCGAAGAGTGTGGGAAATAGGATTACAAATATCTCGGCAACTCATTATACTATCGACTTCATTCTTTATACCAAAATTTATGTTTTTTTATTGTCATTTATATTCACTCCTTAAAATAAACAATTTCGAAAAATTTTATATACTTTTTATCAGAACGAATATTTCGAGAGTCCGAAAAAAATAGTTCCGGATAATCGAGGTAACTGAAATTCAATAGGCTACTTCCCATTATTACATACTAAGTACATACCAAATTTCAATTCTCTATCTCAATTTGTTCGGGAGATAGAGCGTTTACAGACACACAGACAGACGGACGGCAACCTTTTTTTTTCTCTAAAAATATATTTTTCGGATCTACAGTGTCTGAAATGCGTAAACCGTCATTTTTTTTTTTTTTTTTTTTTTTTACGATTGCAAGATTTACCCTATAGTACGAATGGCGGGTAAGTAAAAGCATTAATAAGATCTCATGAGGATCTCAATATTCCAAAACGGATGCACAGATTTATTGTAATGTGTAAAAACATTGATTTTAAACGCATCGAAACTATCTGAAACAACATAAAAAGCGTGGAGTATTTTAAAGATGTACAGACTGACTTTTTTTTTTACATTTTAACGAGTTAAGGGAACACTGGAAATTAAAACCAAATCCTTCAATTTTCGATGGATTCATCTAAATACTGGCATACTTGTTAATGGCGAGCTCAAATAGCTATATTCAAAATTTGGCGTTAAAATAATAAAAAGTTTTAAAACTTTTCAATTTTTTTTAAATAACGAATAATTGACATATTTTAACATATCCCATGCACATTATTTCGCATAAAATATGACAATATTTATTTATGAGATAAATTTTATATATTACAATGGAAGTGAGCATGAATTTTAAAAGTTCGCTGAATATATAAAGCAGAAATAAAATTATTGTTATAACTATGCTTTGTTTTTTGTAAAAAAGAAACTATATATTTCTATATGCACATAAATTTCAACATTAAACTAACACTGAAATGCAACTTTTTATGCTAAAATGTATTTATTAGTGTATAAAGAATATTCAGTATAAATTTCAAAAGAAACTGATATTTAGGAATGCGCATAAAACGATTCAGAAGTTAGAAATGTGCTAAATTTTCAATTTTGAGAAAACAGCATTAAAAAAAAATCTGTTTAAATATATAGAGTTTGTACAAATATAAAAGCTTATATCTCTGCGAAGAAGCGTCAGACTTAAAATATTCTTTTTGCATCACATAAATTTAAGCATCTAATTACATAATTCCCCAAATTTTAAAAAAATCGATTTTTAGTCGAATTTTGTGATTTTGAAAGTCCATTGTTCCTTAATGACACAAAATCAAAAATTCTTATTTTTGATTGTGCTTCCCACATTTCAAAGAACCATGCAAAATTACTAGTTGTGTTACGACTTAGTATTCTTTTCATAAATTTTCTAATTATTTTCTTTTATACTTTTTCTTATATCACAGTTTTTTGTAATGTTTATCGCAGTCTGATATGACTCATAGTCCTGTTTTAAGTATTTGGTTTATGAGCTATCAGGGGTGCAAAAATGTTTCTACCATGTTTTTGTTGTTTGTTTGTTTGTATATATATATATAAACTATATTGCCAAAGGTGACCGGTCACTTGCTATTTTAAACGTTTTGTTAACTATCTAGAAAAATACATGAGGAATTAACCTGACACTGCAGGTGTGTAAACAGTATAGTGTAGGTTTATATATTTCCGCGAAGATTTTTTCACGAAACCCCATAGGGGACTGTCAACAAATTGAAAAAGAACTAATATCTTTTGGATTACCCTGTAAAACCTAATGTAGCAAAAGCGTTCAAACTCGAGATTATTAATAAGTGGCTTATTGTAATATACTGTGTTCATTTTTATGAGGATAGCATGTATACTCGAAGAGAAATTAAGGTTTTTATAAAACCAGTCCTAAATTTCACCAAGTTTTTTGCTTATAATTTTCAGAGTTCTTAATATAAAAAAAAGTTATTTTTAGAAAATATGTCAAACAACATTGTACATAGTACTCTGCTATCGGAATCAAAAAATAATAAAAATTGGATGAAAAATGAGCAGGTTTACTAAAAAATGTTTCACTGCGCATGCGTGAATACAATCAAAATATAATATGCATAATGTATTAGCTAAGTATATAGAGCAACTTTTGTGAAAGTCTCAAAATCATAGCTTGAAAATTCTGAAAACTATCGTCGATAGAATAAGCTCGAAATCCGTTGTTCCCAAAAAGAAGCAAAAAGATGAGGGGTTGTGTCAAATATCTGTTGATTTGTGCTAAGATAGCATACACAATATTGCACGTACTACTATATTTAGATATACAACCCCTCATTTTTTTGCTTCCTTTTGGGAACAACGGATTTCGAGCTTATTCTATCGACGATAATTTTCAGAATTTTCAAGCTATGATTTTGAGATATTCACAAAAGTTGCTCTATATACTTAGCTAATACATTATGCACATTATATTTTGATTGCATTCGCGCATGCGCAGTGAAACATTTTTTACTAAACCTGCTCATTTTTCATCCAATTTTTATTATTTTTTAATTTCGATTGCAGAGTATTATGTACAATGTTGTTTGACATATCTTATCAAAATAACTTTTTTTTATATTAAGAACTCTGCAAATTATAAGCAAAAAACTAGGCGTAATTTGGGACTGTTTTTATAAAAACCTTAATTTCTCTTCGAGTATACATGCTATCCTCATAACAAATAAACACAGTATATTACAATAAGCCATTTATTAATAATCTCGAGTTTGAACGCTTTTGCTACGTTAGTTTTTACAGGGTAATCCAAAAGATATTCGTCCTTTTTCAATTTGTTGACAGTCCCCTATGGGATTTCGTGAAAAACTCTTCGCTGAAATATATAACCTATACTATACTGTTTACACACCTGCAGTTTCAGGTTAATTCCTCATGTATTTTTCTAGATAGTTAACAAAACGTCTAAAATTGCAAGTGACCGGTCACCTTTGGCAATATAGTGTATATATATATATATATATTCATAACTCTCTCCGGGGTTTCGAAGCGCTGTTGTAAACAAACTAAGACGAATGCAGCAAAAAAGAACATTTGAAAGAATGTAGAAACAAATCAAGTTTTATTGCCATTAGTTGCCGGTAAATGGCAGTACACGAACCACTGAAGGCAGTTAGTAAATAAAAATGGCGTTTACAGGCGAACAGAAAGCATTTTGTGTCATAGAATTTGAAAAATCTGAATCAGTGGTGTTGGTTCAGTGGGCATTTCGTACGAAATATCGAACACAGGGACCGACTGACAAGACAATTCATGTGTGGTAAGTGCAAAGAAACAGAATGCTTGTGTGAAAAGAAACGAAGTGGTCAGCCGAGTCCATCTGCGCAAGCCGTAAGTGGTGTACGGGAAATGTTTTTGAGTAGCTCGACGAAATCAACCTTCGTGCAAGCCGCGAATTGGTAATTTCGCAACCAACGGTGTGGCGAATTCTAAGAAAGAATCTGTGTATGAAGCCGTACAGATTGCAATTGTTGCAAGCGTTGACTTCGTCAGATTGCATTTCTCGTATAAAGTTTTGCATCGAAATCCAAGAACGTGAAACACTAATGCCGAAATTGTTTTTTAGTGACGAATGCACTTTTCACTTATCCGGTAAAGTAAACCGCCGCAACTTATGCATTTGGGGCACTGAAAATCCTCATCATGTAGTGGAACACTATCGCGATTCCCCAAAAATTAACGTGTTCTGTGCTATCTCCTCCTCACGTGTCTACGGGCCATTTTTTACAGAGACGACCTTTACCGGTATAGTGTACCTGGATATGCTACAATTGTGGTTAATGCCGCAATTAGAGGAACATGGGGATGACATCTTCGTATTTCAACAAGATGGTGCTCCTCCCCATTTTCTGTGCGATGTGCGTGAGTACCTAAGCACACACTTACCTCATCGTGAGATTGGGCGATCTTCCGAATTTGACATACCTCTGTTGCGATGGCTCCCACGCTCACCGGATTTAACACCGTGTGACTTTTTTCTTGTGGGGGTGGTATGTAAAAGATCACGTTTTTGTTATATGTCCTTTGCCGCGTGATGTAACGTGAAAAGATAACACGTATTGTCAAGGATAGTACCATATTGAGTAGAGTTGATAAATTGAGTAACGTTGAGTGCCATGTTGAGTAACGTTGATAGTGCCATGTTGAGTAGAGTGTGACAGGAACTGGACTATCGCATTGATGTATGCCTCATAACCAAGGGTTCACACATTGAGCATCTGTAATTTGTGTAAGTAAAACTTCATTTCTTTCTGTATTCTTTTAAATATTCTTTTTTGCTGTAATCATCTTTGTTTTTTTTTACTACAGCGCTTCGAAACCCCTGAGGGAATTATATATATATTAAGAAATGCTGTGATTCTGAATTAGTATTGTAAAATCTAACTTTGTACTAATTTTATTTTAATCTCTTATGTAATATTCAACATCTGTATTCGAAAATATCAATTTTCAGTAAAAATTCCCTCCGTGGAGAAAAATTCCTATGTTTAACGGCTGGATCTCTACGAGAGGGTGATTTCATTTCGTTTGTTTTCTCAGACATCATTTGTCACTTTGTTAAACGGTGAAGTTTTGTTCCAATATTCTGGCTGTGTTGGAAAGTGTTTCATAATCTATTCTTGACGCATGATTTATTTTTTTCTGTTAATTTTTAAATGACGGAAATCAAACTGTCTAAAGACTATACCAGAAAAACAAACAAACAAAAAATTTTCTTTTTCAAGTTATAACAAAAAGTATGATTAATTAATATGGATTTTGATTTTTTTATTATAATATTTTAATTATGATAAATTATTCTTTTTATTATAATGCTAATTTTTTCTACAATATGTTGTTTCTTTCCAGGCATAATCAAAAGACAACGTAATAAGCAGTATAAAAAATAAATGATGACTCAAAATTGTGGAACTTGAACTAGTTTTGTAATATTAATTTTGTCGTACAATATTAAATGATTTGTTATACTTTTTTACGATTAAACAAATATTTACATTTTTAATTTCTATAAAACATATACCAAGTATGATTAATAATATGATTAATGATATATAATTGCATTATTTTATTACAAACACGTTTTTAAGATAAAATGGTATTGACAGTGATTAATGTTGACAATGATTAATGCTGGTGAAGTCATTAACAGCTCCTATTTGGACGATTTTTTTTGTGTATGTGTGTGTACAAAAACGCGATGAGATTGATTAGGATTATTGCTTTCAGTTATGTTTATTTTTCTTTCCCTTTACTTGGTGTTAACTTATCTATTAGTTTCAGTAAGCAATTTGCTGTGGCTTCAAAGTTTCTAGCTATATCATTAATGAAAATTGATACTTTTATTTTATTTATTTATACATTGTATTTTATTGTGTTTTATTTTATTTTATTTGATATATGTTTTTTTTTTCTTTCTTTTGTCAATCCCATAAATATATAGAATTTCAAATATTTATTTAACTAACTCTTTAAATAAATTATGTTAATGTTCTATAGTCTATCTTTTAAATGATTGAAATTTTATAAATTGAATTTTGAAAAAAAATAGTGTTAAGTTCCTGTGCAGAAAAATAATTTCGATTCAGTTCCGTATTTGAGAAAACAGTTTATGTTCAGTTTCGATTTTCGTTCCATCTAAAATAACGTTTTTTGTTGTTGTTTTTTTTTCTTTTCAGATTTTGGATTCGAAGTGCAGGGACATTTTAATCAACTATTTACTTAATTAACTCCTTATTTAATTAAATCTTTATTTAATTAACTCTTTACATCATTTACATAATGTGTGGATTTCACAGGCAGTGTTGAATTCAGACATTTTTCTCCGAGAGGAAATTTTGCAGCTCCGGGTTGTGGGGCAATATGTAATGTAGGGGAGGGATTATAATTTTTAACTATTATCAAATACGAAAACTCAAATTTTCCGAGGTGGGGGGACGTTTTGATGCTCCGGATAAATTCTTCATTGTCAACGGTATATTGACGCTTATACTATACAGGCTGTTCCAAAATTGACTGAGCTTTTTTCGAATTCAATAACAAGTTATAAAACAACATTCAAAAAATAAAATTTCAAATAAAATATTATTAAAAAAAAAAAAAATCTTATTTTGTAAGCATGTGGGGACAGCAATTGAAGTCTCTTGCAGGCGATTAATGTGTGAAGTTGAGATATTTCTCACTACTCTTTCTTGTTTTAGTTCCAAATATCATTGATGGATGGCGCTACGCTATGTGAAACTGTAGGAACGCTCAAGCTAACGTATAAAAATGGATAGAAATTTCTTCAGTTTTTAACCTTCATTCTGCCTGCCCGGCAGCGTAGTCGATAGCGGAGGCGACCGCCACGATGGAGGCTCGGGTTCGAATCCTGGTAAGGCATGGATGTCATTGTGTGTGTGTCTTCAGTGCTGTCTACTTCCTAGTGTCTATCCCGTCCTGGTCAAGAAGAAGATTTATGTAATTTGTCAACGTCTTCTATGTATTTCTGTAAAAAAAATAATATGGATCAGTCGAGACAAACAGCCTAGTAGCTTATAGGTCTCAAAGCAATTCTCTTTCAAATGTTGAAATGTTAACCTTCATTCTGTTTATCTGTTGAAACGCCAAAAAAATAGGCTTGTGTTTTGAAATTGCAAGGTTATTTGCAGTTTGGTATAATGCAACGCTATCTATCGATAATATTTGGAACAAAAACAAGAAAATGTATTAAAGAAATTTCTGACTTTGTACATTACTCTCCTGCAAGAATGAATTCAATAGATGTCACCGCTTTTTTGTGCTTTTTGAATTCTTAAAATGTTTAGTTCATTTTATCACACCTTGTAAGAATTCTAATTTTATGTCGTGTGATATTTCATATAACTGTAATCTAAAAATTTAAAAAATAATAATAATTTGAATATCCAATGCGCCTTTAATCAAATGATATACATTATTTAAAAAAAAAGAGTTTGTCAATCTGTCTCTCTGTATGTGTGTGTTTTTACGTTGTGATGGATAACGCAACACTACGACTTTGGCGACGGAGGTACTCCAAAGTGTACCCGAGTTCTTCAAAATTTGGATTTAGATTTATTTAAAATAAAATTTTATGGAATTTACATTACATTTTTACAATACGTATTTTCTTTCACAATTCGCATCTTTTTTTTCTAAATGTCGCAAAATTTCAGTCTTAACAGCAGAGAATAAAACAAAAAATGCGCTTTCAGATAAAATTTATCTCAAAATTGAAGAGTAATTTACAAAAATTTGATAATTTATTTACAAAAATAAATTTTAACGTAATATCATTTCTTTGAATTTCAGTGAATGTTAAACTGCAAACAACTATTTTATTTCTTTGCGCAACACTGATACGCTAATAATAGGTTGTTTGTTTGTTTTTCTAAATGTTGGAAAATTAAAAAAAATCTAAACCATAAATGCACTATTTTTGTTCTTATAACAAGAATTCGGACACTTCAGGGAAAATGCTTTATTTTCGTGCAGTAAAATTATAATTTCGTACAGAGTAAAATGCTTCAAATTCATGTATGAAAATGTAATTTTTTTTAATCGCGAATTAGTTTCAATGACGGATTTTCACCATCTAGCCCTTTAATGCTTTGACTAATAAAGTCCTAATGAATCCGTGAAAGTTTTAAAAAATGTCTTTCTGATATGATACTTAAATCTTAGTCTAAAAAACTGAAAATAAAAGCGAAAAGTACATCGCCTGTAAACACTCGATAATTTTATTATCAGGTTGAGTAAAAAGTTTTCCGCCAAAAAATGTTTTATTGTAAAATGATAAATACATACGAAATCATCAAAGCTAATGAGGATAGTAATCTCTGTTTAAATCTACAATCGTTTACCGACGTTGTTTCTTTGTTTTTCGCAAATGGTATCGCAAACTTTGATTAGCATGTTGGGGTATATTGCACTGTTGATAGTTTGTCCGCTTTTCAGGTACTCTTTGTACAGAATTCCACGACAATCCCACTAGATGCAGAGGAGCACCTTCTTGTTAGTTAAGGCGTCTTGCTACCGAGCCAGCTGATTCCCCAGGTTCTAACCACCTTCCTTTATGGCTTGTATTGTTGTAGTACACCCATTTTTCTTCACAGGTCACAATTCTATCCAGAATCTCTTTCCTTTGATCTCTGAGCAGAGCCAAATAACAGTTTTTTCTCCTGCGCTTGGTCTTCTGCAGTCAATTCGTGAGGCACCCAGCGGTTGAACTTAAGCGTTAGGTTTATGCGTTTTAGAGCGTGAACGATTGTTTTTTGGCAAATGTTAAGCTCTAACGCAATAGTTTCAGTTGAAACATTTCTGTCTTGATCAGTGATTTGCTTTAACTGCTCACAATCAACTTCAATAGGGTGGTTGGAACTTGGTTCATCTTCACTGCCGAAATTTCCAGCTTTAAACTACCAAAACCAAACTTTGACTGCATCATAAGAAACAGTATTGATTCCCAACCTTTCAACACATCTTTCTGTGGCATTCAGTCGCACTGAGTCTTTTACGGAACTCATAGTAAATAATCGTTCTGATCTGCTGACTTGATAGCTCCATTTTAAACACTTTTTTGAAGCACAAGATAATAAATTTTTAACAAACAAATTACATAGTCATATAGGCACTGTGCTCTGCTTTTGAATGCAAAAATTGGTTGGCTGAAAAGTTAACATCCGCACGAATGACAGCTGTTTGCGCGAAGGTATCTCCCCTTGGCGGAAAACTTTTTACTCAACGTAATATATGTCATTTTCATGGATGAAATTGCTGATATACATATGTCAGATGAGTGGTCTTAACTGTACAAGTCAGTTTTTGGTCAAATCAGTATATTTGCATATTTCACATTGAAAATATGATATCTATAGACTGTTAAAAGAGTATAAGTCAAGATAAAAGGTAGCCAACTGTTTTAGCCAGTGATAATAACAGTACAAGAAAGATAAGATCGCTATTATATATATTACAGTACTATTATCTATATTACAGTGCACAAAACCAAACAGTAACAAATATTACTTTACACTATCAAAACACATTTCAATAATATTGAATACATTGATATTAACCAAAACAGCCTGAACCCAGTTAAACCGAAAACAGGCGTACACAGTTTTTCACTTTCCTCTAAAATTGCAATTTCGGACTTGTGAACACAGTTTTTTCTCAGACCGCCTACCTAACAAGTAAGGTCTCCTTAAAGCGCATACTCAGAAAATTTTGAAAAAAATGCTAATGAAGCTACTCATGTATGTAATAAAGGAACAGTGAAATTTAGCTGCGGAATCCCAATAGAAAATCTGTAAAAAAATAAAATACTTTCGAGTATTTGGCGCAAAAGACGCGATTTGGCTAGCAAAATATTTTCCTCGCCAAACGCAAACGATTTTAATGCATTTTAAAATTGACTGTAAAATTATTATTCGAATGCGCAATACTCAATGAATTTAAACTTAAACGATGAAAGAGTTTATTATTTTTTTCTATAATATATACACGATGCTTGTTTTAGCAGTTATTTAATTTTACCATTGAAAAAATATGTTCTATGTTTTGGAAGCTGCAAATATCTATTTTATGTTGTAGCGAAGCTGACATTTAAGTTATGTGTATTATTAAATTATTAAATCCCCCCCCTTTTTTTTCAAATGTTTATTTTCACTTTTAGTTAACATTTAAAATTCTATTTTACACTAAAATAATGGCTTTGAGAATGAACACATTCAACGTTGTTTGGATGCTATACAAAGACTATATGGAAATGAATATGGTACTGACAAATATAACAGAAGAGCAAATTCAATTAAAAAATCGCATAGTCGAAATTTTAAAAATATATGAATCTGAAAGACATATTAAAGTAAACGAAGAGTTTGAAGAAATTCTTGTATGAGACCTGTCTATGAGATTTTTATAAAATTTGAAAGCGTAAAATTGTTATTAGCTTAAAAAATATATATATACGAATGGGTTAATTCTAGGGCTCATAATACCATACCTTCTTGTTTAGAATCGTTTGCATTTTGCGTTTAACATTTTTAATTTCCTGTACGTTTGCAATTATATTAATTTAAAATAGTCTTTAAATGCGATTAAATAAATCATTCATGTTTTTCTGTCTATTTAATAGCGATTGAATGAAATTTTGCTACTGTTTTATCCTCCATTCCACGATTTTTTCTAATTTAAACGACTTCACCGATTATATGACAAGTAATTTTTAAATGTATTTTAAAAGGAAAAGCCCGATGACAAACGGATTCGTTATACATTTCCATATCGAAGATGTCGTTATTTCCATAGCAACAATACTTTTTTCTTGAATTGACAATGTTCAGAATCAAACTTATTTTTGAGCTTGAAGCCATTTTTATCAATTTAAATTTTGTTTTAAATCGTAAAATACGATCTTTAAATTTCATTATATGTACAAATAAGTGTGTACACAAAACTGAAGTTTAAAAAATTTATTTATTATGTAAGTTAAACTTACATAAACAAGTTCAGCATGAAAAAGATTTTCCTTAAAGAGCATTTGTCTTAAAAAGCGTATTTTTTTAAATTTCATTCCGTCGCCCACCGGTGATAAATCGCCAAATAAACGAAATTTTCATATTTTTTTACGGACATTATATCGAGATTCCGCAGAAATTTTTTTTTAGACGTATATATCCTCATGAGAAGAACATTCTGTAATTTTTTCAAAATTTTCTGAGTTTACCCTTATTCTGAGGAGGCCTTCCTTGTAAGATATATCATATTCGTGATTCACCGATGGAAACGTTACCTTTTTCTATGTTAAGTATTTTTATTTTCATTCTCTCCTTACAAAGAACGAGTTTACTGCTAGTGCTTTATAAAAATATCTTCGTGTAACTCATTATTTGTGCTTATTTACCCCCAAAGAAATCGCTTTCTTATATTAAATCCTGTTTCCTAACAAAAAGTTTCAACAACTTTCTAAGGATATATAAGTAGTGTATTAAGAAAGGTAGCTAATTAGATATTTGAGACTACCTCTCATAACTGACATCAACTTTCCCGGCATCCCGAGGGGGCGAACTAATACTGAAGAAGAAAAGAGATAGTGTGATTAGACGTGACCGCGAAGTAGAGATTTATAAATTAGATTTATTATATTAAAATAGTTAGAGGCAAAAAGAAAGGGGTTTTTTTAATCAG
This sequence comes from Maratus michaelseni, assembly GCA_963931845.1. Taxonomy (NCBI): domain Eukaryota; kingdom Metazoa; phylum Arthropoda; class Arachnida; order Araneae; family Salticidae; genus Maratus; species Maratus michaelseni. The sequence goes on along the minus strand of OZ007588.1, from coordinate 103,985,153 downwards.
AAATAGGGAAAATGTATCAGGGATTCGGAACTGGAACCGAACCGAAAACATAGAAAAAAATATATTCTCTGAGCGAACGAAACTCGGAATTGAACCTACTTTGTTTTTGCAGTTTCGGAACAGAACCAAAATTATTTTTCTTTCCCGGAAATAAACCGTAGAATATATGTATTTTAAAAAAATATCAGTTCATTAAAATTTAATTATTCAAACAACAATATATTAGCCATTGGAATCATTTATTTCTGATATTTAGCTTTTTTTTCACTAGGCATATCTAAAGTTAAATAAGAAACTATCTGTACTGAAACTGATCAAGTTGCCAAAATATTTATTAACATAATTAATAGGATTGAACAATGCCATTTTAGTGCATGTGCCCAAAGTACCAACAAGTTTGAAACTGTACGTCAAACGTGACAAATGAGGTGCGTTCGTACTGTTATATTTCAGTGAAATGAATTATATCGTCTGTTATTATGACATGATTAATTTCCGTAATAAAATAAGTACAATTTAAGTTGGCACAATTTTATCTTTTGTTGATATTTACTGAAAATTCCAATGGGAAACTTAAGCCTAGCTTTGAAAACTTCAGTACTTGAAATCCATATTTAGACTCTTTTTTTTTTCCCATTTAATATCTATTTCTCCGGAAACATCTATCCAAAAACTCTTCGGTAGATTATAGGATTACTATAATTAAACAATTTTAGTTTAGAAATTCAATTTTTAAATTCAGTAATACGGAAATAATATGGGTCCATCTTAAATAGAACGTAATCACCATGGCAACCTAGATTCATTACTTATCATGGGATATCACTTAATTAATTACGTATGATAGGATTTAATAGAATGAAGAATGTGACTATAACTTGGTCATAGAGGTTATAAATTGTCATAGACGTCACATATGACTATAACGTCATACATGACACATAACGTGTCGATACATCTCGGTCGCTTCACGATTAATCCTCGGAAGCTGCTATAACAAGGAATTGTACAGATTTTTTAAATATTCAAATTACTTAATAGATATATTTTTTAATATCTTCTTAAGTTTTGATTCGATTTTCATAAAATTTGACATGACTCGACGAAATTCTGCAACGATTCTATATATTAAATTTCAAACCATTCGGTTGGGTAGTTTTTGCGTTGTTATATGCGTATGTGCTACGTATTTATCTAATTACTAACGCACCTAAAAACGGATCCGATACTGACAAAGACTTTTTCTCTCTAATTTCAAGACAAGAGATATTTTTATAGGACAAGGCGTAACACTGTCATTAATATTAAGAAGGAAGTTAGCACTGGGTGTCCCAACATAACGTTAACGCAGTCTTCTAACAAAATTAGCCGATATCCGTGAATATAGCTACGGATATAATGCTCCAGCTCCGCTAAACTTCGTGGGTTTTATAGGTAAATTTGTCTTTTAAGTATCCCGACAGAAAATAATCGAAGAATTCAAATACGGCAAATATCGTCACTTACTTTATTCAGCTGACAGCGCAACCTATTGGCGAATTTTTAAACTAATTTCGGAATCGTATGGTTGAAAATGTATTGTTTTTCTAATAAAGATGCAACAAACGGGTTATTTCTATCGTTAACCATTTTCAAATTATTTAATTTTAAATAAAAGGACCCTGTTGTTTTGGAAACATTGTAGAATAAGAATATTTAACTACATATTAAACACAGGAATTGTTTAATTTGTAGGAGGCCTAAAGCGAAAAGAAAATAAGAGCTTGATCATTTTACATGATTATATTTTGTATTAGCTTAAGTGTGTATTTTTTAAAATCAAAACTTTGAACAAGAAACGAACCTAAAATCCAAAGACAACATTTGTTTTTAAGCAACAAAAACCGAAACTCCGAAACTGATATAAAATCCGCTATTTTTAAGAGAACGAAAACCGGTAGAGAAACGAAATATTTTATTTTATCTGAACAGGAACAAAAAACATACGGTTTGAAGCTCTATTATATGCATATAAGAATTTAATTTTCACACCGTGCCATATTTAGTACAGGACTAAAATTTAGAAAAAAAATGAATTGCGTAAAAGAAACATCCTTATAACTCCAAAATTGATAATCATGTTAACTAACGGTTTACTGCGCTGGATTAAGCGTCTCATTTCCAATCAAAATATATATTTGAATTGAGATTTGAATGAAATACAGGGTCATGAAAAATCGATGAGTGTGGAAAATAGGATTACAAATACCTCGCAACTCATTATCCGATTGACTTCATTCTATATGCAAAATTTATGTTTTTTTATTGTCTTTTATATTCACTCTTTAAAATAAACATTTTCGAAAATTTTTATATACCTTTTGTCGGAACAAATATTTCGAGAGTCTGAAAAAATAGTTCCGGATAATCGAGGTTACTGAAATTCAATAAGATTCTTCCCATTATTACATACTAAGTAAATTTCCAAATTTCATACAAACCAAATTTCAATTCTCTGTCTCAATTTGTTCGGGAGTTAGAGCGTTTACAGACACACAGACAGACGGACAGCAAAATATTTTTTCTAAAAATATGTTTTTCGGAATCTCCTGTGTCTTAAACGTGTAAAACCATAAAAAAAATGATTTTCAAAACGATTACAAGACCTACCCTATACTACGTGAAAACATGAATTCGAATATCCATTTCGTCCTTAATCAAACTATGTTTTCATAACAATTTCTTATCGTAATTTTTTTATTTATGCTTATTTTACAGACCAGAAATCTTTTTCTATACGAACTCCTGCGTTCTAACAAGAAGTTTTAACTTACTAAGTATATATAAGTAGTGGAAGAAGGAAAAAAACTAATTAGATATTTGAGACTATACCTCTAATAACTGACATCAACTTTCCTGGCATCCCGAGGGGGCGAAATAATGCTGAAGAACAAAAGAAAGCGAGTGTGATTAGACGTGACTGCGAAGTACAGATTTATAAATTAGATTTAGTATGTTAAAGTAGTTAGAAGAAATGGCAAAAAAAAAAAAAAAAAAAAAAAAAAAAAAAAGGATCAGCAGAAACAGGGGAAAATGCCAAGGTTTGAAAACAGGAATCGAACCGTAAACAGGAAAAAAGCATTTACTGGAAGAACTGAACATAAACTGCTCTTTTAGTTTTTGAACTGAACCGTATAAATATGTGTATTTTTAAAAACTAATTATTATTTAAGGGATCTTGTACCTTTTTAAACTCACCGAAAATCAACAAAAACATTCAAAGTTTGAATTGGTGTAGCTTCAAAAACTTTTCATGTATAAACATAAAATTTTGACTGTTGATTAAACAGATTATGCTTTTCAATATACTACCATTAGAAACTGGCTAGTCTTTTACAGAATTTGTGTATTGTTGAAATTAAAATAGCTCTTTTTTTATCTGTACATCATTGCGCGCATGACATCTTGAGAACGTATGTGTGGATTTATAAAAATAGCAAATAAAATCTTTGTGCAAGAATATTAAAAGGAAGAATACCAACGTTAAAAATGCACGAATAATACACAAAAAAGCAGCAAACTGTTGTTTCGAATCCACAAGCGAGATTCTTCTTCAGTGCGACAAAGAGCAAAGCGTAGCGTGCTATAAAAAGCAAGATTGGGCTCATATGTATGGATTGTTATGGAATTTGATATCGATAATAAGCACATACGTATTTTTAAAATGGTCTACTCTTAGGTCAAAATTATTTCATTAACTATGTAAAAAGATATTTTTGTAAAAACAAAATCAAACTTTTACATTTTTTAATGTATAAAAATAGTCATAAATAAAAATCTTATCACTGTAAATACTTAAAAGTAGATCATTTTAAACATACTTATGGGCTTAATATCTACATCAAATTTCATAACAATCCATATATACACTCTCGAGATATCATGCGCACAATGACTTACGGAGTAAAAAAAGGAGTTATATTATTAATTTCAATAATTCACAACTTCTGAAAAAGGCTAGTCAGTTTCTAATGGTAGTATATTAAAAGGCCAAATATGCTTAATCAATAGTCAAAATTTCATGTTTATACATAAAACGTTTTTGAAGATACACTAATTCAAACTTTGAATGTATTTGTTGATTTTCGTCGTTTTTAAAATGTACAAGACCCCTTAAAAGACAAATGGTATCGTTTAATTCTGATAATTAGCTTTTTTTCATGAAGCATGTCAAAAGTTCTATAAGAAATTATCTGTACTGAAACTGATCAAGTTGCGAAAATATTTACTAACCTAAGCATAGGAATTAACATTGCCCTCTTAACGCATATGCCCCAAAGTACCAAAACTGATCCGATACCGACAAAGATTTTTCCTTCTAATTTCAAGACAAGATATTTTTTTTTATAGGACAAAACGTAACACTGTCATTTCAAATTAAGAAGAAAGTTAATAGAACATGAATGTTTTTTATTAAACACGAGAATTGTTAAAATTGTGGGAGGCCTAAGGCGAAATGAAAATAAGAATTTCACCATTTGACATGACGATCTTTTGTATTAGCTAAATGTGCATGTTATAACTTTTTTTTTTTTTTTGAAAAAAAATCGAAAAAAAATTTTTTTTTTTGCATATTTTCACTCCTTAAGCTGTCGAAAACATTGTGGTAAAGTAGTTCTTTTGAAATTCGTATTGGGTCAAAAGTTATCCCCCTTTTGGTGTTGCAGTGAATAGGCTCATTTTTAGCGGATTGTGTGCATGTAGAAACAAAAGAATTGAAGAAGAGGAAGTTCAGGAGGGTTTATTTACACGGTCCTGGTATAGATGATTTTATTTAAGTAAAAAATTGTCACTGTTATCTATGTTTAGCTAAATCGTTGTAAAACTTTAAATCTGTTTTTCTCGAAATTCCGTTTTGCAAATCTGTACCAGGTAGAACTCGAGATTGTATCGACGGATTTGGTGGAAATTATCATGCATTTCTAGTATATACTATTTTATAGTCCCTCACGGACGCATTTTTCAATATTCGAATCGTAAAAAAATTTTGCGTGATTTAAATCTGAAAATTTTTGACTAAAATCGACAACTTTAAATTTGGAACCATTTTCTTCCTGATTAAAAAATTGATAAACCCATCTGAGAAAGACTATAAAATATCGTAATCGAAACGAAACATTTTATTTTAACTGAACAGGAACAATTATAAATACATATTACGGTTCGGAGCTTTATTATATGCATATAAAAATTTTAATTCCATGTCGTGTCATGCTCGGTATAGCACTAAAAGCTAGAGAAAAAATATATGAATTCGAATATCCATTCCGCCTTTAATCAAATTATGTTTTTATAACAATTTCATATACTTATTCATTACTTGTGCTTATTTTACGGACTCGAAATCTTTTTCTATATTAACTCTTGTATCCTAACAAGAAGTTTCAACTTACTAAGGATATATAAATAGCACAAGAAGAAAAGGAACTAATTAGATATTTGAGACTATTTCTAATAACTGACAGCAACTTTCCCGGCTAAAGTGGTGTGGTGGGAGGGATTATGCTGAAGAACAAAAGAGACAGTGTGATTAGAATGACTGCGAAGTAGAGATTTATAAATTAGATTTATTATACAGTAGAAAAGGCCAAAAGAAAGAAATTTCGCACGAAACAAAGAAAAATGTCAAAGTTTCATGTCAGGTCCAGAACCAAAAAAAAAATATCATTATTTTTTATGGAACAAAAACCGTTATTATTTACAGGGTGGCTACTAAATAACTGTTACACTCCAAAGATTAAGAATTAATTTTAATAATTTGGTAAAACAATTTATTTCTCTATTTCAGCGTTTGGCAACTTTCTATTAGTGCAGACGATTTTTATATAAAGCAAATATTTAAAGATGGAATCCAAAAGAATGATGATTAAACAGCTCTTTAATCGCGGATTTTTCCACAGGTAAAATCTTTAAGCAATGAAAATGCCTTGGTTTTAATATAACATTTATATGTAGAACTATAAATCGATTTTTGGGTACTAATAGCTGTAAAGATCGACCTAGGTCTGTCTTCTACACTCAGTTCGCACAAAAGAGCGCATCAAAAGAATTCGTAAAAAGATACGAAGAAATCCACAACGTTCTGCAAATAAAATAGCTATGCAGAACAGAACGTGAGCCGCAGAACTATGCAAGTTTTTAAATGAAGACCTGAGTTTTCGCCCTTATATCAAAAGAAAAGTTCATGGTTTGACTGCTGCATAAAGAATAAAAAGATTACAAAGATGCCAGAAATTGCTGAAGCGGCATGGTAGGAAAAATGTTGACAGAATCATATTTTCTGATTAGAATTAGATTAGCTCTTTTGCACTGAACAGTGTTATAATGCTAAAATTGATGTCGTATATTCAGCAACCTTCGAGGATATACCTGAAAACCTTCGAACTGTTAAACGCTTTCAGAACAAGAATTCTGTTATGGTTTGGACTGCAGTGTGAAACAATGGAAAATTGCTTTTGAAATTCATCGATAAAGGGATAAAAATCAATGCGGAATATTACAAACAGGACATATTGGCTACAAATTTATTACCACATGATGACAGGTTGTGTCCCAAACAGACTTCAATATTTTAGCAAGTTTCTGCACCTTCGCACTGAGCTAATTCAACACAGGCTTGGCTCCATGACAATTGTCCAAACTTTATCATGCAAGAAGATTAGTCATCTTCTTCAGCGGATCTAAATCCTTTAGATTATTGCGTCTTGAGGATTTTAGACGCTAAAGTAAATAGCAAATAACACAGAATTTTGGACCTTCTCAAAGCTTCCATATTGCGTGAATGAGACCGATTACCTCTTACAATTATTCGTGCCGCAGTTGGACAATGGCATAAGAGATTATGTTTGGTAATCGATAAAGATGGTGGCCGATTGAGTAAAATTATTTCCAGGTAAACTTTCATCTCTGATGTTCATCATATTAGTGTATTTATCACTTTCTATTTTATGTTTGTGAAATAAAATGACTGAATATTTATAATAGTATTTGGTAGCCACCCTGTAAATAACGGAAAACGAAATCGAAATGAGATATTTTATTTTAACTGAATTGGAACAAAAAAAATATGGTTTGCAACTCTGAAAAATATTAAAAGAATCTATATATTATAAAATTCACACTTAAAACAATATAAATAGTTCAACATTTGTTTCCTGCTAATAGTCCATAACGAAATTAAAACTTCATTAATCAATAATATAAATAAAACACAAATATAACAGACATGTAATCGTACTACGCACTTAAATCACTGAAATTATCGATTTCTTCGGATGTTAACTCCTGGCATGTGGCTAATACCAAAGTATCGCTTTTAATATTTTTTTTCAAAACTTTATTTGAATAGAAACATTATTAATATATGTTTTGTAAATAAATGCTTTTTTGGTGTTGTAAGCAAGTAATCCAAAAAAAATATATTAAATATGAAAAAAACTATCAGAGTTTTCAATTAAAGAAAATGGTTTTCACCTATATTCTGTAACTTTGGAAGGCTGGGTTGGATCACCTAGTTATAGTAATAACCAACTACAGCTCCTATTTAAACATCCGGTTGCAATGCAGTATAAATTATACAATGAATTACTAAAATTAATAGAATGGACCACTTTATTATACCAGACTTAATGTATATGACTACCTGTTCACTAAAGTTTAGATGATCAAGGTCCAATATCTTTTTCCATAAGATTTTTATTTCATTTTATTTTGAGCGCTCGAATGTGTGTTTCCAATCATCACTAATATTATTGTTGTTACCAACATCCCTTTTCGTATGCACATACAAAACGCACAACGATGAGTGAGGTATCATTGGAAATGTTCATTTAATGATTGGAGTATCATAGTTCAGGTTTATTCCAACATTATTTTTGCCCGAGCTAGGACTCGAATCTAGATACCTTGGCATGCGTAGTCCTAGTGCGGAAAATTTTTCGCTCACTTGGAATAAACCTCAACTATGATACTTCAACCATTGAATGTGATTTACTTAGTTGAAAAAGCTTTCCCCTATTCATTATGACATTCGAAAGATTTTTAAACAGACTTTTTTGACATAGCACACTCATATTTCGTTCAAACATGTTGTTTGATTAAAAGTTGCAGTTAATTAAAAAAATTCTTATAAATAAAACTGTTAAGGTAAAAAAAGTTGCATAGGTTCAGGCGCAGCCAATAGCATCGATTTGCTCAAATGATGTCATAGATTCCGTGATCAACCAAATTCGTCAAAATGGCTGAGTTAATTACTTTTATACTTCCTACATAAGTATATTATAATTGGAGAAACGAAATAGGCTGTTTTTATGCAATTTAAGCATTTAGATTTGTATTAAATGCAAAATTTTGTTATTTAGATGCAGAATAACTAATATATTTCACATAAATGTTTTTCTTTAATATGCTGTTTCCCCATCTTAGAAAGAAAGCGAGGAAAAAAAATTCCTTAAATTTTGAGTTATCAATATGTGTATTTTAAATGCAAAACTGACGTCATATTTATTTATAAAACTTTTAAATATTAAAACGAAATGTCAATTTAAATTAATAAAACTTAATAATATCATTATGATGGCGTTAAATTAATGTAATTTTCACTCATTTTTAGGTGCATTCGTAATTATATAAGTACGTAGCACCTATAGTCGTCTTCTGGTCCGTCCGTCTGTCTGTCTGTCCGTCCGCATATAACAGCGCAAAAACTACCCAACCGAATGGTTTGAAATTTAATATATATAGTCGGTGCAGAATTTTGTCGAGTCACTTCAAATTTTGTGAAAATCGAATCAAAACTTAAAAAGATATTAATAAAAAAATTTATTAAGTAATTTGATTTTTTTTAAAAATAGGTACTTCATTATTATAGCAGGATTAATCGTCAAGCGATCGAGATGTATCGCCAAGTTATCTGACATGTATAACGTTGTAGTCATATATGACGTATATGACATTTTATAACCTCTATGACCAAGTTATAGTCACATTCTTTATTCTATTAAACCCTATCGTACGTAATTAATTCAATGATATCCAGTGATGAGTAATGATTCTAGGTTGCCATGGTGATTAATCGTCAAGCGATCGAGATGTATCGCCAAGTTATCTGACATGTATAACGTTGTAGTCATATATGACGTATATGACATTTTATAACCTCTATGACCAAGTTATAGTCACATTCTTTATTCTATTAAACCCTATCGTACGTAATTAATTCAATGATATCCAGTGATGAGTAATGATTCTAGGTTGCCATGGTGATTAATCGTCAAGCGATCGAGATGTATCGCCAAGTTATCTGACATGTATAACGTTGTAGTCATATATGACGTATATGACATTTTATAACCTCTATGACCAAGTTATAGTCACATTCTTTATTCTATTAAACCCTATCGTACGTAATTAATTCAATGATATCCAGTGATGAGTAATGATTCTAGGTTGCCATGGTGATTACGTCTTATTTAAGATGGAGTCATATTATTTCCGTATTACTGAATTTAAAAACCGAATTTGTATACTAAAATTGTTTAATTATAGCAATCCTATAATCTACCGACAGTTTTTTGGATAGATGTTTTCTGAGAAATAGATATTAAATGGAAAAAGAGTCTAAATAATGGATTTCAAGTTCTGAAATTTCAAAACTAGGCTTAAGTTTTTCATTGGAATTTTCAGCAAATGCCAACAAAAGATAACATGTTTCAAACTTAAAATGTACTTATTTTATTACGGAAATTAATCATATAATAACAGACGATATAATTCATTTCACTGAAACTAGTTATAGCAAGAACGTACCTCATTTGTCACGTTTGACGTACAATTTCTAACTTGTTCTTTTCACAAGAACCAAATTATTCCACTATATATGAAACATGTAGTAATCGTCTAAAAATACATTTTTATCCTATTATTGCAACCGTTGATATATTAAAATAACAGGAACTTTGGTATTAGAACGTACAAAATAAAAACTGGAGAAATACTAATTCATATAATGCAAGTATCATACATATTATTTTTAATGTCATCATTCCTTTTTCCATGCACATACAAAACGCGCAACGATGAATGTGGTTTCATTCAAAGGGTTTTAAAAAAGGTTTTTTGCATAGTACACTCACATTTCGTTAAAACACTGAAAGACTGAAGTACAAAAGCCTCACACGATTCTAGTGAGGGTTTTTTTCAGTAAGCCATATTGTATATGGGAGATTAATAAATAGTTTAATAACTTAGCTATAATATTTAAATTGATTACACTTGGCTTGAAGACGATAACAAACATTTAATAAGCTATAAAATACATGAAGAAATATACACCAGATACTTCAATAGTGGATTAACACAACTTAAAATATCCATATGCCGACTTTACAATTTTAATAATATAACAGAGAAGCACTGTTGTTTCCTCCCGTTAAGGCGGTATTAAAAAAAATATTTTTTCACGCTCAACAACTCAAAATTTTGAGACACATTCCCAGACTCATTTTTAAAAGTAACAACATGAAACTTGGCGGCGTGATTTATGAAGAGATTTATAAGGGCAACATGTTTTCATTTTTCGTTCAATTAATTAGAAATTGATTTACAGACAATTATTTTCAAAGTACGATCGTGTTTTTTTTTGTTTCCAGCGCTATCGCTACGGGAAATTTGGTTCAAAATGTCCACTTTGATAGCATTTTTAAAAATATATTCTGCCTTTATTAAAAAATCGAGACAATACGGACATTATAAAGTTTCTAAATATGAGAACCTGCCAATTGGATGCATTTTAGAGCAAAAATGAATTTACAAACGTGTTTCAAAATAAGCAGTTTGGATTTGAATACACCCTTAAATGAAAAGAAGTCAGCTAACTGAGCGTTGCATAAAAATTGAACTACTTCAGTGTATACCGTTCTAATAATGACATCACCCATCACCATATTGACTAGTGCTTATATATCAGGGATCGTGAATCTTTATACTGCATTGAGTTGAGGTGTTACATTTAGACGCTGCTCATTTTTCTCACATATATGCATACCTGCGAACTTTCAACTAAACTTCCGTACAATGTGAGTTAATTTAATCCAGGGTAAAGACAATTCTAACCAGAGAATGTATCTGAACAAATAATATGTGCTTAATTTCATGTTCTTCGTGGAAGCTATTTGATTTAATTTCTTTTAAAAAATTTCTGGTTTGAAACGTGTTTAACCTCCTTTAAATTAACCTACATTGTACGGAAGTTTAGTGCAATGTTGACAGGTATGTATATGTGTCGAAATATTGTGTATAGGTCTCGAAAAAATTACACGCTTTTTATTATTCTGTAAGGAAATTACAGTTTGAAATATCTGTTAAATAAAAGCATAAAAACTTCTTAAACGCCTTAAAATAAGGATTTTCGCCTTTCAAAAGAACTTTGTCTTTCTTCGTCAGGCGCAAAGAAAGCGTGCTACTACTTTGAAGGCAGAAGCAAGACTGAAAGGAAATTGGAGTGAAAAGGGGCCAAGTTAAAGGACAACCAATAGGAAACAAGTTAAGGAAATAGCCAATAGGGAAGCAGAAGACATCAGCCAATCACAGGAAAGATTTACCTAATCAAATGGATACAGAACAGAAGGAAACATTATGAAGAAAATTGGATAAAAATAGTCAGAAAAGTAAAAAAGAAATGACAATAAAATACAAGGTGGCCATAATTAAACTGACGGTACTCAGAGTGTTCTGTAGCGCGATCTAATTGCGAGAATGGCGCCAAATTTTGTAAGAAGATTAAACAAGACGGGGGACGAAGGATTTCGCGAAAAAAAAAAATTGGTTCCAAACGTCACCGCCAGGGGAATATGTGGCGCTGTGTATTCGAAAAAGAGAGTTTCAAAAAAGACGAATCAATACTGAAATAAAATCACCGTTTATGTAGCACATCCAACTCAGGTTCGATGTGGCCGCCGTTTTTGTGGACCACATATTGCATTCTGTGCACAGCATTCACAACAGCAGAGAATAACATGTCTGCAGGAATCTTCCGTACAGTTCGCGATATGTTATCCTTCAACGTAGCCAGGTCCTGGTCACCTCCGTGATAGACCTTGGACTTTAGGTAACCCCATAGCCAAAAGTCGCAGGGTGTAAGATGGGGGACCGAGGGGGACAGAGGTGGCCATGCAGTTGGAAAACAGCGGCTAATGACTCTTTCTGTTGTGAATTTCTGTCGTAGCAACTGCTATAACCGCAAAGCAATATGTGGAGGGGCTCCATCTTGTATGAAAATTATTTTCTCCAGGCACTGTCTTTGCTGAAGTGCCGGAATAACAAAGTTGTTTAGCATTTGGCGATATTTGTCTCCGGTAACTGAACAAGTTACAGTCCTGTCGGAGTAATGTTCTCATAGAAGAATGGACCTATTATCATATCTGCTGTGAAACCACACGAAACAGTTATCTTTGGTGAATGCAAAGGAATTTCCTTGAATGCTCTTGGTGACTTGTTATCCCAAATTCGGCAGTTCTGGGTATTTACAGTTCCATTCAGGTAAAAGTGGGCCTCGTCTCTCCATAAGATTTTCCAAGACCAAGCATCAGCCAGCTCCATTCTGGCAAGAAAAGTGAGAGCAAAATCAATCGCTTATCATGGTCGGTGTGACGTAACTTTTGTACACGGCTGATCTTGTACGGATAGAAGTGGATAATCTTTCGTAGGATTTTCCATACCGTACAATAAGGCATATCCAGATTCCGAGCTATCCCACGAACGCTGGAAATGGTAGCAATATTATCTGGTGCTCTGTCGACAATCGCAGTTGCCACTTCTTCGATTGTATCTTGTGATACGGGTTTTTGTCCTATGCCTGACTGAACATTTAGAGAACCTGTTTTCTCAAACTTCTCAACCATTGCTTTTAAACCATTAACTGACAAAGGACCGTTACCTTTACGCATTTTTTGTTTGTTTCTAAAAGCACGAAGAGCGGAAGGCACATTGCACTGGTTGAGGTAAAAGAATTTGACTAGTAGAGCTCCCTCGACTAAAGAAGGAGACATTAAGAAAGATAAATTTCAATGAAATTGCTTCTAACAGTATAACATTACCTTTTAAAGCCGAACAAGCTGGCACAAGGCCAAAAGATGTAACGTGAAATTTGAATAAAGGACTTCTTCTTCTGCTATTGCTTTCTTTGGGGCTCTGTAAGTGAAATTGCAGATAAACTTTAGCAGTGTTTATGTAAATTTTTAGCTTTTCATAAATTGTTACTATTTTGAGCTTGGATTAAATTGCTAAATTCGTTAAATAAACGGTAATTTTATTTCAGTATTGATTCTTCATTTTTTGAAATTCTGTTTTTCGAATACACAGCGCCACATATTCCCCTGACGGTGACTTTTGGAACTAATTATTTTTTCACGGAATGTTTAATCTTCCTACAAAATTTGGCGCCATTCTCGCAATTAGATCGCGCTACAGAACACTCTGAGTACCGTCAGTTTAATTATGGCCACCTTGTATATTATATATGATAGACAAACAACAACAACAAGAATAATAAAATAAAAATTAAGTAAAATGAAGTAAATAAATACTCTAATTAATTAATTAATTAATTAATTAAAGAATTAAAAAAATAGATAAATCATAATAAAAATCTTAAAAATACAAAATCAATGACAGTAAAACAGCTTTCCTATTGGCTATTTCCTTAACTTGCTTCCTGTTGGTTGCTTCTTAACTTGTCCTTTTTTACCTCCATTTCCTTTCAGTCTTGCTTTTCCCTTCAAAGTAGTAGCACGTATTCTTTGCGCCTGATGAAGAAATTCAAAGTTCTTTTGAAAGACCTAGCGAAATCCTTATTTTATGGTGTTTTTAAGAAATTTTTATGCTTTTATTGTCATCACACCAGTTTTTCAATACTTTAATGTATTAAAGTATTGAACATACTTTACATCTCACACACTGATGCTCGTGAAAGTACAACGCGTAAAAGTACAATATCGTATATTGCTTCAAGACCAGGCGGGCAGAAAAGTGATGAGATCATTTGTGCTAGCGAGCAGTTTCATTTTTTATCAACGTGGATGAAAACAGTAATAGGAACAGCACATGCTGTGCCGTTTCTGTTCGGAAGTGATGAATTCATTACGTAGCCTTACCATATACCAATCGGAAACAGACCGAACAGAAAAACCATATTTCGTTGAGTAGAGCTCAAAACGCCAAGGATTGCTCTGATAAAGGTTTAAAATTAGGGTATTTCCTGTGCTTGCTCAAAAACTCAGATAAGCTCGTGTTTCACTTAAAATAGACGACAGGTGTGATTCACATACATTAAACTGGAGAATGTAACAGTTCTATCCTGGTAAACACTGCATATTACTTTCTATAAGACTTGAAGATGAGAAAATTCAGTGAGTTCTCCGACTGTTACCTACCATTGTGCAAAAGCAAAAGAATCTTCAACCATTGTATACTTTCCTTAATCAACAGATTGTTGCCTTGAAATGACAAGTTTCTAACTGTCAAATTAAGCTAAAATAAGATGTCATAATCTACTGAGTATTCTTCGTCTTTCCTCAATTTGAAATTACATACAACGCATTCTAGCGCTTACTTCGAGAGTTAACGAATATTTGCAAATGTTGTAATTACAGTACTGCAAAAATAAAACTTTAATTTCGTTTTTTTTTTTTTTAAAGAGTGGTCAAAATTTTTTAAATCTTCTCATTCCAACGTAATTCCAATCCCATTCTTCCTTTTAACGTCTACACTTTATTGTACGCTAAGAAAAAAATCATGGGACATAAAAAGGTCGCAACCAAGGACGCACTCAATTCACTAGTAGTTGTCACAGGGATATCTCCCAAAAATCGGTTTCCTGTGCGTATACGGAAATTGCGAGAACGATATTAATGTAGAAAGAGTTCAATGCAAATATACAAGGAGTTCGATGAAAGCGTAAATTAGTGACGGAAGGAGTATACAACTTACACAATTGAGGGGGTTAGAATGACAATGGAGTAAGTCAAAATTTTGAAAAATCTAGACAACCACATTTTCACTAAGCGTATATTAATTTCTGGTCAGTACGACAGTCAAATAAGTCAAAGTTCACTCAATCGCTATTGGACAAAACAAGTTGGAACACTTACTGCAACGGCAATACGACAAGTTTCAGAAAGCAATTCATTTATCAAATTACTAAATGTTGACTTTCTCCAATGTCATTCTAACCCCCTCAATTCGTATATATTTTGTGTCAATAAATGCTTATTGAACGAAAATCTTTCGATGTCTATCATTTTTTAATGCCCGAAAAAAATTCATTATATAATGTAAATTTACTTGGTTTTACATATGAAGAAGTAGTGACAGAATTTTTTTAATGTCACAGTTACATAGAGGTTCTGAGCAAAAAAATACTTTATGAATAAACATCTAAAAAATATATTATTGATAGCAAATATTTACGTACTTAGAAGTGTTACAGTGGGAATAATAATATTTATTTATTGAATGTTATTCATTACATTTCATGTAATGTAATGTCATTATATTTCATATAAGGCAAAGTTAACCCCATGAGAGCTCTAAAATATCATTATTGTTAAAGTTGGGAACGAAAATACGAATTTAACCTATAACCTATACACACTACTGGCCATCCAAAATGCTACACCATGAAGGAATGCAAATAAGAGAATGATATTTATTGGACTTTTACATTATAATGGGAAAGACAGGTGATTACATTTTCAGAAAATTAGGAGATATAGATCCTGAGAAAACACTACCCAAAGCACCCCCCAGGGCCGCAATAACAGCATTTATCTGCCTAGCCATGGAGTCGAACAGAGATTGGATGTCATGTACTGGTACATCAGTCCATGCAGCTTCAACACTATGCCACAGTTCATCAACCGTAGTGACGGGCGAGTGGTGGCGGGCCAGTCGTTCATAAGCCATTGACACGACATTTTCAATTGGTGAGAAATCAGGAGAACGTGACGGCCAGGGCAACAGTCGAACATGTTCTGTACCAAGGAAGATGAGGATAATACGAGCAACATGCGGTCGTGCATTGTCGTACTAAAATGTAGAGTTGCGGAGGCATCGAAGATAAGACAGAACCATGGGCCGTAACACATCCGAAATGTAACGGCTGCTGTTGAAATTGCCGGCAATGCGAACAAGAGGTTACCGAGATGTGTATCCAATGACACTTCATACCATCACTCCAGGTGATATGACAGTTTGACGATTCGAATGCAAGCTGGCAATGTGCGTTTTCCACGATTCCGCCAAACATGAATGCTGGCATCATGATGCTGTATATGACGCAGGAATGTCGTATTTGATGAATCCAGGCTCTGTATACAGCATCGGGGAAAGGGGATAGTGTATATATGTGTATTACTTAACTTATAACCTATATATATATTATATATATGGTCAATCTGTATATTTGATTGAGAAAAGGTATTGCTATCCTGGATCCTATATGAAAATTGTTTGTCTTGATGCTAAATAGTTAATAAGTCATTTATAGAAATTTTAAAGAAAATATGTCGACGATAAAAAAAAAAAATTAATGCTTTACTAAATTAAAAACATGCAACATACATATGAAAATATAAGTTTTTGCGTACCGTCCTATTTTATAAAACAGCATCATGAAATATAATTTTTTATTGAATTTTTATTGAATCAAATGGACTTTTGTACAAAAATTTTAATTATTCTCATTTTACAATATTTCTTCACCGACCAGAAATCCTTTTTTATACTAATTTTTATTTCCTAGCATAAGAAATTTATCTTACTAAAAGCATATTAGTGAACTAGAAGAAAAGTACGTAATTAGATTATTTGAGACTAAATGTACTCGTAATACTTGACATAAAATTTTCCGCCATCAGAAACTCGAGGGAGGGAAATAATACTGTAAAACAAAAGAGAGATTGTAATTAAACGTGACTGGAATGAAGGACATATAAATTATATTTATTGTGTTAAAGTAGATGATAAAAGAAATGCTAAAATTGAAGATATGATGTGAGAAATAAAAAGCAAAAGTAAGAAACGTGCGGTGAAAACTTGATAGAAACTTTCAAGGAGACTTTAAGGTCAGTCATTTAATTAATGTGAATACATTGCAATTCGAGTAACTAGACACCCCAATAACTCGACATAAAACATAATTTCCGTTTCTATCAGTGCATTTGTAGCGTAAAAACATTCTCGATAACTCAAGAGGGCCGATGTGAGAAAGCGCTTAACTCGTCACACCTTTAAACAAATCGTTTTTTTTTTCCTGTATGTTTATTTAATATTTGCAGTTATGCAGCCAGACTAAAAATTTGGTAAAAGAATCAGTTTTCTTCTTCTAAATTATATAGCTGATAATGATGTTGTAACATTCAGATGTCTCGAGGATGATGAAATCTCAGGAACAGTGAAAGAAATTGCGCAGGTATCAGAAAGTTTGGATACTGACTATGATATATATATCGAACACTAAATCTGATTTTGCAACACTATCACACACTGATGCTTTGTCAGCAATAAAAAATATTACGCCGGTATTTGTGCGGCCAAGACGATGCTGGAAATGCAATATACACTACCTTAAATAATGAGGAAGCCTTAAATAATGTGGACCTACCTTATATATATATATATATATATATATATATATATATAAATGCCTAGGCAACTTAAAACGAAAGGATTTGCAATAAATAAATTTTAAGGCGGTGTGTTCTTTTTACTTGCTTTAACTCATTAAAAAATTGAAAATATCTTAATAACACATATTACAATTTATAAAATCAGTTTTTTGTATAATCTTATAAATAAATCGTTATACCGACATATCGGTTAACTTCACATGCATTTTACATCCTGTAAGGTATAGAATTACCAAGAAAATACTGTATATGTATATATATATATCATGGCAAAATCATGAATCACCAAATGTAAAGACTTAAAAGTAGGCGTATATTAATATACAATATAAATAAATCGATTCATGATTTTGCCATCATTTATTTTGTTGAATTAATTTGTGTTGCTTTTGCGCCTATCTTGCAATGATTTTCATAGTTTTACAATCAATATATATATATATATATATATATATATATATATATATAGACTTAGATTTATTTGATTACGCATATAAGGGACAAACAGGTATATATGCTGTTGCTTTATGATCTGTTTTATAGAAGTTATGAAAAAAAACATTTTAATACATTATAAAGTGGTGTAGAGATGGGATTTTCTCTTTAAAAAATCTCTTTATAATTTTTGCTCTGTTTCTTTTTTAAGCTATGGCAACAGGAAACAAAAGCATTATTTAAACTGTTTTTTAGGATTTCTATCTTGATTTCTCAATGTGTAATCATAATTTTATTAATATGAAACTATTAATTGATTAAAGCATATATTTTTAAAAATATATTACACTCTTTATGTTTTATTTATATTTTCAACTTTATAGTGTTTAAAATATATCGTTGTTGCAGCTTCACAGCCATTTTTTTTGCGAGCGTGGTTTGGCGCTTCATCAAATCCATTGCTGTTGTAACTCGTATACAATTGTAACCCTAAAGAATATTTGGCGACTTATCATCTGTGGCGAACTAACGGAAAAATGCCTTAAAAATAATTTATTAAATAATAAGTTCTAGAAATATTAAAATGTTGTATTGTCATCGGAAATACTTATAATAAACTTATAAAATATAAACCTTTGTTTATATTTTTTTATAATTCTAGCATATCAGGAAGTGAGTTAAAATCAATTTTATTAATATGAAACTATTAATTGATTAAAGCATATATTTTTAAAAATATATTACACTCTTTATGTTTTATTTATATTTTCAACTTTATAGTGTTTAAAATATATCGTTGTTGCAGCTTCACAGCCATTTTTTTTGCGAGCGTGGTTTGGCGCTTCATCAAATCCATTGCTGTTGTAACTCGTATACAATTGTAACCCTAAAGAATATTTGGCGACTTATCATCTGTGGCGAACTAACGGAAAAATGCCTTAAAAATAATTTATTAAATAATAAGTTCTAGAAATATTAAAATGTTGTATTGTCATCGGAAATACTTATAATAAACTTATAAAATATAAACCTTTGTTTATATTTTTTTATAATTCTAGCATATCAGGAAGTGAGTTAAAATCAATTACAGAATTCCATATTTACATACAAAAACCAATTTCAGTTAAATAAGAATAATGGCCTTAAAAACATGCTTTCTTAATTTTGTTTTTGTCTTATGGCACTGTATAGAAAATAGTAGGCCATGTCAATGGAAGAAGATTATGGAATATTAATGCGATTTAAATGGGAATTTTTAAATGGAAATTTCGCCAAATTAGCCAGCTATCGCCACGTTGGCTTTGGTAACATATTTTTGTCGCCAAATTTGGCGATATTTTGTCAAATTGGCCAAAATTTAGCGCTATTGTGGTAACCCTGTCATTAGTACTTTTCAACAAATACTCATTGTATTCATGTGTATTCATCAATACATACTCATTCATATATATTTCATATAAATGCTGATGTCGTAATGATGCCGGAAACAACGTGATTAAAATGAATGACTGTTTCAACAATGGAGCTATTTTTTTTCAATTAATATTAAACAATCGCAACGTTATTTCTATGGGGGAAAATACAAGTTTTGGGCCGACGTTGCCCCCGCCCCTTCCTTAGGGATCGAATTTTAAAAAATCAATGTCTGATTCATGTATTGCCCTCAGGAATACATATATATCCCAAATTTCAAAGCTCAATATCAACAGCAAGTGGGTGAAAAATGAGTAACAAGATATTACAATCCAGTATTATGGTTTGACTGCCGCATACATACATAATTGTAAGCTAAAATAAAGCATGTAATAACAGAGAGCATACGACATACAAATGAAAATATAAGTTTTACTTAATGTCCTATTTTATAAAATAGCATCATGATAGATAATTTTCTATTCAATTTTTATCAAAAGGATTGTTATAAAAATTTCTAATTATACTCATTTTACAATATTTCTTCACAAACGAGGTATCGTTTTATATACTAATTTTTTATTTCTACCATAAAAAAAATTAGCTTACTAAGAGCATAATGGTGGACCAGAAGAAAAGTACGTAATTAGACATTTGAGACTAAATGTACTCGTAATATTTGACAGATAATTTTCCGCCATCAGAATCTCGATGGAGGGAAATAATGGTAAAAATAAAAGATAGATTGTAATTAGACGTGACTAGAACGTAAGGACATATAAATTATATTTATTATGTTAAAGTAAATGATAGAAGAAATTCGAAAATTTAAGATATTCTGTGAGAAATGAAAAGCAAATGTAAGAAACGTATGGTGAAAGTTTGATAGAAAATTTCACAGAGAATTTAATGTCTGCTATTTAATCAATGTGAATACAGTGTAATCCCAGTAACTAAACATTCTGATAACTCGACGTAAAACATAATTTCCACTTCTAGCAGTGCATTTCTAACGTAAAAACATTCTCGATAATTTAAGAGGGTCAATGTGAGAAACCGAATAACTCATCATACTTTTTTCTTAAATCTTTTTTTTTATTTAATATTTCTAGTTATACAACAAAAACAATCTAAGTAGAGAGAAAATGGGGATCCGGCCCCAGGAGGAGGTGTGAGGTGCTGGTGCAAGGTGCAGCACCTGCACCTCACACCTCCTCCCAAAGTGCACGTCACACCTCCTCCCAAAGTGCACCTCCTCCTCCCCCCAAAGTGCCCACCTCCTCCCGAAGTGCCCTCCTCCTCACGAAGTACTCTCCTCCTCCCGAAGTGTCCTCCTCCACCACCTAAGATAAGGGGGTTAATTAAGGATTAGTGTTAATTAATTTTAATTGCGAGACTTAGAAATTTTTCGAAGCCATTTTTTTTTTTTCGCGGAGAATTTTCTACTAGAATACGAGGTGTGTTTCAAGGGATTTATTTCAGCGAATTAGAAATTTAATTAATTTTAATTGGGAAACTTAGAAATTTTTCGAAGCAAATTTTTTTTTTTTTCAACGAGAGTAGGGTATTCGATATACATGTTAGAGGAGAATTTTAAAAGTTAATAATGGTTTAATTAAAAATGGTGATTAATTTTAATTGGGGAACTTAGACATTTTCCGAAGCAAATATTTTTTCAACGAGATAGGCTATTTGTTATATATGTTAGAGTATATTACAGGTGAATTTTAAAAGTCAATAATGATTTAATTAAAAAGGGTCATTAATTAATTTTAATTGGAGAACTTAAGAAATTTTGGCGAGATTTTTTTTCCCTCAACGAGAGTACGCAGTTTGCATGTGCAGTAGAATGGTAGATGCTAGTAATTAAAAAGGGCCATTAATTAATTTTAATTGGCGGACTTCAACATTTTTGAGGCAAACAGGCGCGTTTTAATGAATTCGATATAGGTTGTAGTAAAAAATATAGGGTCCCGCATGAAATATACTGTACTCAATTGAATAGCTCCCCCTCCCCCTCCCTTTTTTACCCAGAGGGGGCCCTTCGATAGACTAACAATACACACTTCCAAAAGTATAGAGTACTATAAAAAGAATTTTAGCGTATATGTAAATAAACAAGTATGTAAAATCAGGCATAGCAGCATAATTCATGAATCACTTTCCAACATTATCGAAATGTTATGTGAACAAAATATAATTTTACCATCTAGTGCATTAGTTAATTAAAATAGTGATCAGTTACAGATCCCCTTTTTAATAAAAAGGCCTAAGGCCCTTCACAAAAAATCCAAAGGATTCAAGAAAAAGCTTTACACTACTGATAGCCAAAACATATAGGATTCTTAAATGGATTGAAGTATACAAATAGTTTATACAGGAATACATTTATTTAGGTTAGCATGCAAAAATAGTTAAAAGTTATAGGGAAGCCTTCGAATGGAGTGATTATACGTTTTGGGGACCCTTCAAAAGAAACTGGAAACAGTTATAGGATATTGAACCCTTCACAAAAAATTGGACAAATCCCCTTTTTAATAAAAAGGGGACCCTTCACAAAAATTCCAAAGAATTCAAATTATGCATAAGAACCCTTCCTAAAATCAGATAATTTACACTTTCGCCTTTTTTTTTTTTTTTTCAATTCAAGTTAGGCTAAAAGTACAGCTTGCGCGTCGATATGTTCAAAACACATAGTTATAGATATTAAGCTACCTTCACAAAATAAATTCAATAGATTCATGTTATATTATGGCGACAGAAATACAAGGGATACTGACCTTCCATGAAAATCCAAGATCACTGTTTATATGAAAAGGACCCTTCACAATATACCCTGTAAAAATATTATGATTCCACAGATATTTTAAGAAATAGAGTACTAATCTCAAATGAATACGAATTCATGCAATGTAAAAAATAGGTTTTACACGAATACATTTTTAGTATAACGTTCAAAATATAGATTTTAGAAAAAAAAAGTACATATTTCACCAAATTTATCATACAAGTCTGTAAAATAGGGTAGATCATTTCATGAAAAATAATTGAATTTTCGAATGATTATGCTTTAAAATACATATTTATAACTGCAACTAAGATTTGAGTGTTACTCCCTCAACATGCATATCGCTGAATCATAATGAGTCATATTATCAGATAAGCAAAGATCTTGCTTTGACACGGTGAATCACTCGCGATAAGAAATACCTGAGACTCGTAATTTCTGACACATTTTGGGTAGGTAAATGTATGAAATGAGCTATTTAAACCCGTCAATGTATGCGAATTATTTCGTGTTGTCCTATATAATTATTAATCTGTTAAGTTTTAAAATGCTTCAATGAAAAATAAGAACTAGTCTTAAGTCACCCTTAAGAATTTTGAGGCAAACACATGTTTAAATGAATTTGAACCTGTTTAAATGTACCTGTGTTTAAATGAATTTGACACATGTTATGGTAAAAAAAAAAAAAGGGTCACCTATAAGATATATGAATTTTAAATAATATAAAATTAAACTACATTAGTCTATGCTTTTTATATAGAAAAATTCTACTAAATTGGGTTTTTAGTATTTTAACTTAAAAATTTCTTTTGAGGAATGAATAAAATAACTAAGCTTTGTTTTTATAAAATATATATTGTACTATTTAGTTAGGGCATTATTTAAAAAAAAATTGTCTTTAATATTGAAAAAATATATATAAAGTTATCTTACCTAAATATTTAAACCATAAAGTACTGGACTTAACCCAAACTCGACTTCATGCATGTCTTAAAAGAACTAAACGGTATAACATGTTCGCTTATCTCTTAAAACCACGGGATATTGTGACGTCATGGATAAGGCATAGGGTAGAATACAGAATGAATAGGTATTATAAGACAGAAAAATAAAATAATCATAAATCATAAATTTTTGCATACTTTACACTTGTAGTATGTGAAATGATTGCCTATATGAGAAAATGAATCATCAACGAATCTTATATATGTGTTATATTTAACCAACAGGCTTGAAATGCGTGAATTTTGACTAGAATTAATCATTGAATGTAAAAATGATTTATTTTTAGATCTAATATTTATATCATTTAACATTTTAAAATATATACATAAATTAATCTTACCTTATTCACAAACTTGCAATCCCGTCTTCAATATATGACTACAGCATGAAAAAACATGCGTGCTACTTGTATAGCAACTAAACCAGAAATAATTTCAGTACAAGTCCATTATCTTATCGTTAATCTCTTAGTAACATCACGTGACTGATTGCGATAACATTCTATATAAGATTTACTGATAAGAATACATTTCAATTCATTTCTCCCAAAAGCAAGTGTATGAGTTGGTTGTAAGATCTAGGTAAGTATCCTTACTTTATATGTTTAAAGTTATAATATATGAATAGATATAATATTAATGTATTTTTTCAATATGTATGGTAGGCAAAAATGAATAGGTAAGCAAAAAAGAATAGGTATTATTGCATGTATCCTATAATTTATTTTAAAAATAATTATTTTAAAAATACATACTAACAATTTATGCGATGACTCACACAGCATGATGGGGCGATATATGAAATTCATTTTTATATTATACAAGCTCCTATATACAATTCATATGCGTGAGCAAGATTATTTTTAGACTAGAATTATTCACTGAATGTAAAAAAAAAAAATGATTTATATTTAGATCTAATATTTATATCGTTTAACATTTTAAAATCCTATTAAAAGTATATACATTAGTATGCTTGTGAAAGGCCTATTGTTAATACGAAACGTTGTGTGAAGTGTCCTGTTTTAGGGTTAAAAGTTTCGTGAAGGGGCCTGTTTGAAGGAGCCTGTTTCGAAATGACTTAAGAACGCACAATTTATTCCTAAACATTCAACTCGATTCGTTATATATGCTTTATTAAGTATTCAATAAAAAATAATAACTAAGAAATAAAATTAAAAATAGTAATTAAGAGATACCCTTAAGAATTATTGCGATATCTAATTCGATACAAGTCTTGTTAAAACAGAGATTATAGTTAAAATACACATTAATTATACAGTATTACACTGTATTACACAATGCGCTACCTCACCTATATTATCACAGAAATACCTTCGATAAAATTTAGACTAACAATACACACCTAAAAAAATATATACAGAGTACCCAGAACATGATAGGAATGAATGAAAAATTTTAACGTAAATTATAAAATAGGATCTACAATAAGTGACAATAAATAAATATGAAGGAAAAATCATGAGTCATGGTATACTTTATGAAACACTTTCCAATGCTATGTGATTATCGTTTTGAAATAAGTGAATTAGATTTAATAATTCATACTGGAAATGTATTTAAAAAAAATTAGTAGCTTCGCCTACTTTTAAATCATTCAAGATATATGATGAAGGTTTGGCTTCTGTAGAAAAGCTTAATACTTGTATCTTAATGAATCGACCTATTTATGTTGGATTCACAATTTTAGAATTATCTAAATTAGTTATGTATGATTTTCATTACAATTTTATAAAGAAAACATACAAAGATCGTGTAGTTATACTCTTTACGGATATAGATTCCTTAACTTATCATATTCAAACACATAATATTTATAAGGATATGGAGCACCATCATGATTTTTTCGACTTTTCTGAATACTCGAAATCCCATCGTCTAAACCGCACAAGTTTCGAACCCACAAACATATAATCAGACTTGTCATTTTATAACCAAGACGCTAACCACAGGGCTAAGTGACCCCCCCGTTTATTTTATAGTCACCACGCTGACTATTGGGCTTAGTAAGCCCCAGGCTAATTTATATCCACCACGCTAACTATTGGGCTTAGTGAGCCCCAGGCTAACTTATACCCACCACGCTAACTTTTGGGCCTAGTGAACCCCCGCTTATTTTATAGCCACCATACTAACCACAGGGCTAAGTGAGCCCCCGCTTATTTTATAGTCACCATGCTAAGTATTAGGCTGAGTGAGCCCCAGGCTATTTTATAGCTACTACGATAACCCCAGGGCTAAGTGAGCCTACCGCTTATTTTATAGTCACCACGTTTACTACTGGGCTGAGTGAGCCCCAGGATATTTTATACCCACTATGCTAACTAATGGGCTGAGTGAGCCCCAGGCTATTTTCAACCCACCACGTTTACTGGGCTTAGTGTGTCCCCCTCTTATTTTATAGCTACTACGATAACCCCAGGGCTAAGTGAGCCTCCCGCTTATTTTATAGTCACCACGTTTACTACTGGGCTGAGTGAGCCCCAGGCTATTTTATACCCACCACGCTTACAGGGCTAAGTGAGCCCCCGCTTATTATATAGTCAACACGCTAACTACTGGGCTGATTAAGCCCCAGATATTTTATACCCAACACGCTAACTACTGGGCTGATTAAGCCCAAGATATTTTATACCCACCACGCTAACTACTGGGCTGAGTGAGCCCCAGGCTATTTTATACCCACCACGCTTACAGGGCTAAGTGAGCCCCCGCTTATTATATAGTCAACACGCTAACTACTAGGCTGATTAAGCCCCAGGTATTTTATACCCATCACGCTAACTACTGGGCTGAGTGAGCCCCAGGTTATTTAGTTGCATGAATATGATTTCCAAGGTATATGTCCTAACTTGATTTAAACCATTGCATATGGTTAGATAAAGCTGCGAAGTAAATTGGTAAACTATATGTACATTTCCCATGAAAACTCACTTCTATTCTATTAAATATCTGCAGAAATCAGCATAATTTATTAAAATTATATACATTCTCATTAGTTTATGAATCTACTAACTTGTAATATCTATATGGTAACTTGGATTATTAGTATTCCCACTTAAAAATTTCTTTTGTAGATTTAATATGATAAACACTAACATGAGACTGACTAAACTTTTACCATTTTCATTTCAACTTAGTTTTAGGAAATTTATCTACATAGCTTTAAATTTTACTGTTCAATAAGTCTATTATTTCAAAGTATTATTTTTTTTTTTAGTTCTAATATTCAAAACATATTCATATCGCTTTACAAAGTGGGTATCAAATTAATTTAAAGTCATATTAAAAATATATACACAAATACTATTCTTACCTAACACGCCAGCTAGCTAAGCACCCAACCGTCTCACACCAAGACTCTGAGAAAAGTGAATGCTTGTTCAGGACCTTATCAGCTAATATAATCACTGATAAGATTTGATCATAGTAATACATAGCACATGTACTATGTTTTACGAAATAATAGAAAAATCATGTATTAATTTAGCTATATATATTATTTAAATCAATTAGAGGTAAATTGATAATTGTAATTAGTAATTGGTTCTTTTAGGACCTAGTCACGTGATCTCTGACGTCACTGGTGAGATATTGAATGATACCACATGGTCACGTGATATCACTTAATCAGTGACGTCACATGTCACGTGATCAAATCTTATCAGTGATTATATTAGATGATAAGGTCCTGAACAAGCATTCACTTTTCTCAGAGTCTTGGTGTGAGACGGTTGGGTGCTTAGCTAGCTGGCGTGTTAGGTAAGAATAGTATTTGTGTATATATTTTTAATATGACTTTAAATTAATTTGATACCCACTTTGTAAAGCGATATGAATATGTTTTGAATATTAGAACTAAAAAAAAAATAATACTTTGAAATAATAGACTTATTGAACAGTAAAATTTAAAGCTATGTAGATAAATTTCCTAAAACTAAGTTGAAATGAAAATGGTAAAAGTTTAG
The DNA here is from genome assembly GCA_963931845.1 of Maratus michaelseni. Classification (NCBI taxonomy): domain Eukaryota; kingdom Metazoa; phylum Arthropoda; class Arachnida; order Araneae; family Salticidae; genus Maratus; species Maratus michaelseni. The sequence goes on along the minus strand of OZ007588.1, from coordinate 103,957,801 downwards.
TCAGTCTCATGTTAGTCTTTATCATATTAAATCTACAAAAGAAATTTTTAAGTGGGAATACTAATAATCCAAGTTACCATATAGATATTACAAGTTAGTAGATTCATAAAATAATGAGAATGTATATAATTTTAATAAATTATGCTGATTTCTGCAGATATTTAATAGAATAGAAGTGAGTTTTCATGGGAAATGTACATATAGTTTACCAATTTACTTCGCAGCTTTATCTAACCATATGCAATGGTTTAAATCAAGTTAGGACATATACCTTGGAAATCATATTCATGCAACTAAATAACCTGGGGCTCACTCAGCCCAGTAGTTAGCGTGATGGGTATAAAATACCTGGGGCTTAATCAGCCTAGTAGTTAGCGTGTTGACTATATAATAAGCGGGGGCTCACTTAGCCCTGTAAGCGTGGTGGGTATAAAATAGCCTGGGGCTCACTCAGCCCAGTAGTTAGCGTGGTGGGTATAAAATATCTTGGGCTTAATCAGCCCAGTAGTTAGCGTGTTGGGTATAAAATATCTGGGGCTTAATCAGCCCAGTAGTTAGCGTGTTGACTATATAATAAGCGGGGGCTCACTTAGCCCTGTAAGCGTGGTGGGTATAAAATAGCCTGGGGCTCACTCAGCCCAGTAGTAAACGTGGTGACTATAAAATAAGCGGGAGGCTCACTTAGCCCTGGGGTTATCGTAGTAGCTATAAAATAAGCGGGGGACACACTAAGCCCAGTAAACGTGGTGGGTTGAAAATAGCCTGGGGCTCACTCAGCCCATTAGTTAGCATAGTGGGTATAAAATATCCTGGGGCTCACTCAGCCCAGTAGTAAACGTGGTGACTATAAAATAAGCGGTAGGCTCACTTAGCCCTGGGGTTATCGTAGTAGCTATAAAATAGCCTGGGGCTCACTCAGCCTAATACTTAGCATGGTGACTATAAAATAAGCGGGGGCTCACTTAGCCCTGTGGTTAGTATGGTGGCTATAAAATAAGCGGGCGTTCACTAGGCCCAAAAGTTAGCGTGGTGGGTATAAGTTAGCCTGGGGCTCACTAAGCCCAATAGTTAGCGTGGTGGATATAAATTAGCCTGGGGCTTACTAAGCCCAATAGTCAGCGTGGTGACTATAAAATAAACGGGGGGGTCACTTAGCCCTGTGGTTAGCGTCTTGGTTATAAAATGACAAGTCTGATTATATGTTTGTGGGTTCGAAACTTGTGCGGTTTAGACGATGGGATTTCGAGTATTCAGAAAAGTCGAAAAAATCATGATGGTGCTCCATATCCTTATAAATATTATGTGTTTGAATATGATAAGTTAAGGAATCTATATCCGTAAAGAGTATAACTACACGATCTTTGTATGTTTTCTTTATAAAATTGTAATGAAAATCATACATAACTAATTTAGATAATTCTAAAATTGTGAATCCAACATAAATAGGTCGATTCATTAAGATACAAGTATTAAGCTTTTCTACAGAAGCCAAACCTTCATCATATATCTTGAATGATTTAAAAGTAGGCGAAGCTACTAATTTTTTTTAAATACATTTCCAGTATGAATTATTAAATCTAATTCACTTATTTCAAAACGATAATCACATAGCATTGGAAAGTGTTTCATAAAGTATACCATGACTCATGATTTTTCCTTCATATTTATTTATTGTCACTTATTGTAGATCCTATTTTATAATTTACGTTAAAATTTTTCATTCATTCCTATCATGTTCTGGGTACTCTGTATATATTTTTTTAGGTGTGTATTGTTAGTCTAAATTTTATCGAAGGTATTTCTGTGATAATATAGGTGAGGTAGCGCATTGTGTAATACAGTGTAATACTGTATAATTAATGTGTATTTTAACTATAATCTCTGTTTTAACAAGACTTGTATCGAATTAGATATCGCAATAATTCTTAAGGGTATCTCTTAATTACTATTTTTAATTTTATTTCTTAGTTATTATTTTTTATTGAATACTTAATAAAGCATATATAACGAATCGAGTTGAATGTTTAGGAATAAATTGTGCGTTCTTAAGTCATTTCGAAACAGGCTCCTTCAAACAGGCCCCTTCACGAAACTTTTAACCCTAAAACAGGACACTTCACACAACGTTTCGTATTAACAATAGGCCTTTCACAAGCATACTAATGTATATACTTTTAATAGGATTTTAAAATGTTAAACGATATAAATATTAGATCTAAATATAAATCATTCTTTTTTACATTCAGTGAATAATTCTAGTCTAAAAATAATCTTGCTCACGCATATGAATTGTATATAGGAGCTTGTATAATATAAAAATGAATTTCATATATCGCCCCATCATGCTGTGTGAGTCATCGCATAAATTGTTAGTATGTATTTTTAAAATAATTATTTTTAAAATAAATTATAGGATACATGCAATAATACCTATTCTTTTTTGCTTACCTATTCATTTTTGCCTACCATACATATTGAAAAAATACATTAATATTATATCTATTCATATATTATAACTTTAAACATATAAAGTAAGGATACTTACCTAGATCTTACAACCAACTCATACACTTGCTTTTGGGAGAAATGAATTGAAATGTATTCTTATCAGTAAATCTTATATAGAATGTTATCGCAATCAGTCACGTGATGTTACTAAGAGATTAACGATAAGATAATGGACTTGTACTGAAATCATTTCTGGTCTAGTTGCTATACAAGTAGCACGCATGTTTTTTCATGCTGTAGTCATATATTGAAGACGGGATTGCAAGTTTGTGAATAAGGTAAGATTAATTTATGTATATATTTTAAAATGTTAAATGATATAAATATTAGATCTAAAAATAAATCATTTTTACATTCAATGATTAATTCTAGTCAAAATTCACGCATTTCAAGCCTGTTGGTTAAATATAACACATATATAAGATTCGTTGATGATTCATTTTCTCATATAGGCAATCATTTCACATATTACAAGTGTAAAGTATGCAAAAATTTATGATTTATGATTATTTTATTTTTCTGTCTTATAATACCTATTCATTCTGTATTCTACCCTATGCCTTATCCATGACGTCACAATATCCCGTGGTTTTAAGAGATAAGCGAACACGTTATACCGTTTAGTTCTTTTAAGACATGCATGAAGTCGAGTTTGGGTTAAGTCCAGTACTTTATGGTTTAAATATTTAGGTAAGATAACTTTATATATATTTTTTCAATATTAAAGACAATTTTTTTTTAAATAATGCCCTAACTAAATAGTACAATATATATTTTATAAAAACAAAGCTTAGTTATTTTATTCATTCCTCAAAAGAAATTTTTAAGTTAAAATACTAAAAACCCAATTTAGTAGAATTTTTCTATATAAAAAGCATAGACTAATGTAGTTTAATTTTATATTATTTAAAATTCATATATCTTATAGGTGACCCTTTTTTTTTTTTACCATAACATGTGTCAAATTCATTTAAACACAGGTACATTTAAACAGGTTCAAATTCATTTAAACATGTGTTTGCCTCAAAATTCTTAAGGGTGACTTAAGACTAGTTCTTATTTTTCATTGAAGCATTTTAAAACTTAACAGATTAATAATTATATAGGACAACACGAAATAATTCGCATACATTGACGGGTTTAAATAGCTCATTTCATACATTTACCTACCCAAAATGTGTCAGAAATTACGAGTCTCAGGTATTTCTTATCGCGAGTGATTCACCGTGTCAAAGCAAGATCTTTGCTTATCTGATAATATGACTCATTATGATTCAGCGATATGCATGTTGAGGGAGTAACACTCAAATCTTAGTTGCAGTTATAAATATGTATTTTAAAGCATAATCATTCGAAAATTCAATTATTTTTCATGAAACGATCTACCCTATTTTACAGACTTGTATGATAAATTTGGTGAAATATGTACTTTTTTTTTCTAAAATCTATATTTTGAACGTTATACTAAAAATGTATTCGTGTAAAACCTATTTTTTACATTGCATGAATTCGTATTCATTTGAGATTAGTACTCTATTTCTTAAAATATCTGTGGAATCATAATATTTTTACAGGGTATATTGTGAAGGGTCCTTTTCATATAAACAGTGATCTTGGATTTTCATGGAAGGTCAGTATCCCTTGTATTTCTGTCGCCATAATATAACATGAATCTATTGAATTTATTTTGTGAAGGTAGCTTAATATCTATAACTATGTGTTTTGAACATATCGACGCGCAAGCTGTACTTTTAGCCTAACTTGAATTGAAAAAAAAAAAAAAAAAAGGCGAAAGTGTAAATTATCTGATTTTAGGAAGGGTTCTTATGCATAATTTGAATTCTTTGGAATTTTTGTGAAGGGTCCCCTTTTTATTAAAAAGGGGATTTGTCCAATTTTTTGTGAAGGGTTCAATATCCTATAACTGTTTCCAGTTTCTTTTGAAGGGTCCCCAAAACGTATAATCACTCCATTCGAAGGCTTCCCTATAACTTTTAACTATTTTTGCATGCTAACCTAAATAAATGTATTCCTGTATAAACTATTTGTATACTTCAATCCATTTAAGAATCCTATATGTTTTGGCTATCAGTAGTGTAAAGCTTTTTCTTGAATCCTTTGGATTTTTTGTGAAGGGCCTTAGGCCTTTTTATTAAAAAGGGGATCTGTAACTGATCACTATTTTAATTAACTAATGCACTAGATGGTAAAATTATATTTTGTTCACATAACATTTCGATAATGTTGAAAAGTGATTCATGAATTATGCTGCTATGCCTGATTTTACATACTTGTTTATTTACATATACGCTAAAATTCTTTTTATAGTACTCTATACTTTTGGAAGTGTGTATTGTTAGTCTATCGAAGGGCCCCCTCTGGGTAAAAAAGGGAGGGGGAGGGGGAGCTATTCAATTGAGTACAGTATATTTCATGCGGGACCCTATATTTTTTACTACAACCTATATCGAATTCATTAAAACGCGCCTGTTTGCCTCAAAAATGTTGAAGTCCGCCAATTAAAATTAATTAATGGCCCTTTTTAATTACTAGCATCTACCATTCTACTGCACATGCAAACTGCGTACTCTCGTTGAGGGAAAAAAAATCTCGCCAAAATTTCTTAAGTTCTCCAATTAAAATTAATTAATGACCCTTTTTAATTAAATCATTATTGACTTTTAAAATTCACCTGTAATATACTCTAACATATATAACAAATAGCCTATCTCGTTGAAAAAATATTTGCTTCGGAAAATGTCTAAGTTCCCCAATTAAAATTAATCACCATTTTTAATTAAACCATTATTAACTTTTAAAATTCTCCTCTAACATGTATATCGAATACCCTACTCTCGTTGAAAAAAAAAAAAATCTCGCGAAAATTCTTAAGTTCTGCAATTAAAATTAATTAATTACTATTTTTAATTAATATTTTTAATTAATTAATCATTCACTTCTACTGCATACACTCATAATCAAACTGCATACTCTCGTTGAAAAAAAAAAAAAAAAAAATTGCTTCGAAAAATTTCTAAGTTTCCCAATTAAAATTAATTAAATTTCTAATTCGCTGAAATAAATCCCTTGAAACACACCTCGTATTCTAGTAGAAAATTCTCCGCGAAAAAAAAAATGGCTTCGAAAAATTTCTAAGTCTCGCAATTAAAATTAATTAACACTAATCCTTAATTAACCCCCTTATCTTAGGTGGTGGAGGAGGACACTTCGGGAGGAGGAGAGTACTTCGTGAGGAGGAGGGCACTTCGGGAGGAGGTGGGCACTTTGGGAGGAGGAGGAGGTGCACTTTGGGAGGAGGTGTGACGTGCACTTTGGGAGGAGGTGTGAGGTGCAGGTGCTGCACCTTGCACCAGCACCTCACACCTCCTCCTGGGGCCGGATCCCCATTTTCTCTCTACTAATCTATAATATTCTTCTTCTAAACAATAAAAATGATAACGCTGTTGTAAGATTCAAAGATGCCTCGAAGACGATGAAATCTCATAAACATTATGAGAAAATACGCATGTATCAAAAATTTTGGAGGCTGACAATGATATATGCGATACTAAATATGATATTCCCGCAATATTACACTCTGATGTTTTATCAGCAATAAAAATAATACGCAGATATTTGAGCTGCCAGTAAAACGCTGGAAATGCAATGTACTCTAGCTTAAATAATGTGGAAGGGCTACTGTTTATATATATAAACGTTACCACATATTACAAATTATAAAATCCATTTTTGTACAATTTTATAAATAAATCATTATATCGACATATCGGTTAATATGGCATGCATCTGACATCTCGTAAGGTATAGAATTAGCAAAAATTTACCGTTATATATATTTTTTAAGTGAAATGTATTTGATTATGCATATAGAAGGAAGATGCAGATATTTATGCTGTTCTTGAAAAGAAGCATCCTCAGTCTTGCTGCTGCTTTCATAGTAGAAGCACGTCTTTTTGCGCCTGACGAAGAAAGACTCAGATCTTTCGAAAGGCCTAGCGCATTTTTAAAATTTTGATGGTGTTTTAAGAAGATATTTTAGTTATTATTGTTTCACACCAGTTTCAACTTATTTTATTTACATATATAATGTTTGGAGAAAAATCAGCTAGCAATAATTAGTTGACTTTTTTTTTTTGGATTTTTGATTTTACAGAGTAACACAAAATAACACACGTTTTAGTTTATAATTCTTTTGATAACCACAGAGATAAAAATAAAATTGATAATAGGCAAACTATAGATTTGTGACTTATAGAAAAATCACAAGTTCCCAAAGTGACTGCCTTTTGTTTTTATATGGAAGTGAAATAGTTTATTTTTCCATTTTATCAACGGATCATAACTCATTCCCTAGATTATTGCCCATTTCTCCTGCAATGATTTTTTCAGGGACTTCAAAATTCTGTGAGCTTTAGAACAATCTCTTATCTGTAGGATGATCATACAGAATAAACAGTCTGGTTCATATTTCATTCTCCAAGTGCTTTTGGAACCAGGGAAGTAAAACACTTTCCAGTATGTTTGATGGTTGAGACCTTCAACAATAAAATTAAGCGGTGTTTTGCCATTTCACCCCACCCCAAATCATAACCGAGTGGGTGATTTGCTTTCCTTGGATAATGGCTGATAGCCTAAGGTTTCCTTACACCGAATTATATCGTTGTGTCGATTATGGCCTTGTTATATTGTGAGACTTTTGAAAAATCTTTTTTCGCTGATCATAAGGATACGCTTCATTGCTGCGATCTTTTGTAGTATTCTCTTTTTGTTGCCCGCCATAAATTTCTAAAATTGTTTCAGTTTGTAATCAAAGGAACTCTTTCACAAGTGTCTTGACTTATATCCATCTCGTTCGTGACTTTTCTTTACGGAACGTTGCGAGTGCATCCAATCCTCTTTATGGTTCCTTTCTGTTTTCTACAAATGTCGACGGTTAATTTACTTCGGTTTTGTCTCATTATGGCCAAGCCATTAGAAATCCGACAAAGTTAATAATTACATATTTTAACGCTAAAATGTACACTAGTTGAAATTGTTTGAGTTTTTGAGCACCAATATTTGTATCGATCAAATTAAATTTATCATCGGTGTAGTTATTATGATAGTGAAAGTATAATAAAGAAAACAATATAATGAATTTAAACTCGCTGCTACAAGAACAAAACGCGTTCTTTTTCAAGAAAACGTCATTTCCGAACGAAATCTGAAACTGATTAACGTCAGATAACAAAAATAACCACTCGAGTTTTATTTTTAAATGATCTTTGTTTTACGCGATTTTTTGGCGTATTTTGTTTATTTTAAAGTTAATTAACTGATCTTTAGTAATTAAAGATATAAATATAATTTTTTGAAACTGAAATTTTTAAAAAGATCGTGGCTTAAGTAATTATCTGTCTAAAAAATTCAGTCATTACTTATTTCTGTCCATTATTTAAACCTCTATACTCTTTTAAAAATTAAAATGACAAAGAAAGCAAAAAGTTAATACAAAATGCTGTTAATGTTGTCATAAAATAATCCTTCTAAAGAAAAACACTGCATTAAATAAGTTGTTAAGCTATTTGATAAGAAAAATATGTTATTGAGATTTAAACACATCATTTAGGGAATACCTCAACCATTCAAAACTGAATAATTTTCCCGCAATACCTAACAAACCGGTAAAAATAAAGAATGCATTATTTGTTGTAAAATAAATCGAAGAGAACTTTTAATGTGTTTTTAATGTTCTAAAATATTGCATCGACTGTAATATAATAGCTCAAACTATTTAAAATGCTTCCCAACTTCCCAATGGCATTTCCTTTTTCTTTTAACACAGCCCTAAAATCAATTGTTTAAGTGAACATTAATCAAATAATTTACTCACAAGAGAAGTGAACAACTATTAAAATAATACAATAAACGGAAATTTGCGCAATTAGCGTAATTGCTATAGAAATAACATAGGATTAAAAAAAATTCTGAGCTAAACAATTTGCATAGTAAAAACTATTGAATCCAAGTAATTACGTTGAATTTTATTTTTGCAACCTATTTATTGTATAAAACAAAGTTTTGGATTTCGTGTTTTTTCTCATTGTGTTTTTCGTGCTTTGTTTTCATTCACACCACTCTTATTTATGCCGTTCTTATTTACGGCATATTAAATAGTCGGATTTAAGAGCAAACAAATGTAAGAACTATACAAAAGAGTTTAAAGTTTATTTATATCAAATATTTTTAACATTAAATTTAAAAATTGAACTAGCATAAAAAGTAAATCACTTTTTTTTCAATAAAAAAAAAATTGAAGCGATCGTGTGTTTTATAGATTACAGAGTACATTTACCACTTTAAATATTTCTGACATTTACATTACGTTTTTAAGCAATATCTCTCATTTAACAATAAAATGCTAATACTATTTAAATAAAATAAAGTTTTTCGAACGAAACTAATTTTATTAAGCTGTATTTAAACAAAATATTTAAGATATATTTCAACCATTCAAAACTGAATAATTTTTTTATATTGCTTATTACAAAACAAACTACTATTTCTGTCACTATAATATAACTCGTATAAATACAAACTCCCTCCCTCCTTCTCTCTATATGCACTTGCACAGGGTGTTCCAAACTTCGACCGACAAATTAAGAGGGATGATAGAAGGCATCAAGAGGATGAAAACTTACAATAGAACATATGGTCGGAAATCACGTTTAGTGGGAGAAAATCGCAAAAATAGTTATGAAGCGAGGCTAACGAAAAAGACAGGCTACCGCGGTTCATTTCACTTATCTTTTTTTACAGACCGCCAGAGTGACGTGATGCTCTTTTCGTACACCTGCATTGGTGGATTCGAGCACCACGTGACTCCCGCGGTCTGTAAAAAAAGATACGCGTAAAGCACCGCGGTAGCCTGTCTTTTTCGTTAGCCTCGGTTATGAAGGGTGTGACGTCAAGTGGAACAAAAAAGGGTCAATAATAAGTAGAAAAAACATTTATATGACATCAAGCATGATTACAATGCATTGCAGTTCAACATCATAAAGGAGACGACGACACATTTTTATAGAAATTGTTTGAAGTTGCGGCCACGAAAGTAATGGCACAGCCGACACCGACGGACGAAGAATTGCCGGACACGTTAAAATATATTCTTATAAAAGTGTCTCGTCGTCTTCTTTCTGACGTTGAACTGTAATGCATTGTAATCATACTTTACGTCAAATAAGTGTTTTTGTATTTATTATTGGACCTTTTTGTTCCACTCGACGTCACACCTGTCATAAATATTTTTGCGATTTTCTCCCACTAAACGTGGTTTGCGATCCCAAAATCTATGATGAATTTTCATCCTCTTGATGGCTTCTATCATCCTTCTTAATTTGCTGGTGAGAATTTTGGAACGCTCTGTATATATAATATATATATAAATATGAAATATATTAAAATACTAAAACACTTGTTTTAAATTAATTTCCAATTAAATACTTTCGAACTCTTAATGTCTAATTCTAAATCTGACTCTATTCAGGGTTTTTTTTTTTTTTTTTGTGTGTGTGTGTGTGTGTGTGTTTGTAGTTTAACAAAAGTTGCTTTCAGATATTAAATTGTAACCAACTTTAAGATTCAAAATGCAAATATCAACGCTATCTGCAGTTGATTGTGGTTTGAGGCCTGCAAGAGCGTAAGCCCGAGAACCATACTGGTCTTGACCACACATCAATCAAAAGCTATTAAACCAATTAGGTAAAAGTTTCCTCCCACCTTTGCCTCGTGCTGGACACATTACAGGTGCTGGATCAAAAAGCCATAATACGCGCGAAGAAGTCAGATTTTACAGATTTAATAGATATCCAGGCTTTCCTGAAACCATGTAGGAATTTAAACAATTATGTGGCTCTCGGGGCCTCCGTTAATAATAACAGATTTTGGATATAATATTGTAGAAATGGATTAATAAACGATATCAATCCAACATGAGGTCCCGAGTCAATAATTTCCAGCAGACAAACCTTTCAAGTTATTTCTTATTATGCCTACCTACACCGATAGCTCTATATTATACAGAACACACTACTATTATATATATATATATATAATGGGGGGGCTTTTTGTGAAAACAGAAAAAAAACACAATTTCTTAATTATGATACGTATCGAATCCGTTTAAAGTTATTATTACTTCCAGGAAAAAGGCCGAAGGGGGGGAGGTGGGGTTAGAAGAAAAAAATTCATAACTTCGTCAATTCAAAAGATATCAAATCCGCTTGAATTTATCATTAATCCTCTTAATATTATCTAAAACTTTTATATTGACAAGTTTTTTATAGGACCAACCCTTATAGTAAAAAAAAAAATTAAAAACAAAAAAATCCCTGCCGGCTCCGCCTGCAAACAAGTTAGGTTTCGAAGTGTGCGTTTCCAAATGCTGCATCATGGCAAAAAGGTCATTTCTTCCGCAATTCCCAACAAACAGGCGCTCCACGGTCTGCGTCTTCGAAATCTGCCTGTGTTTGTAGACCGAGCCGTCAGGGATTTTTTTAATTTCGGATGTTGCATTAAGATTTTTATTCACATTGCTAATTTTATCTTAACAAAATATTTTCTGCAAAATATTTAAATTTTATTATTGCAGTGAACTTTCATTAGTGCAGACTTTCAAGAGAGACCATTTTTTCGTCCGTCGTAACCGAAGTCCACATTAATCGATGTAAACATTTGAGTGTTGTAAAAATAATCCCTTGCGTAGAATCGATTGAATTAATTATTTTTAAAGAAATTAAACAGGTTAGAACTTTTTTTCTAAAAGAAACAATGTTATTTTAATTTAGTATTTTTATTTAAAATGTAAATTAATTAAAATACTGTTAATACAAAAGAGCTAATTACTCAGGACAAACAAAATACACAAATAAATTTCCGTAATTACATCATATAAATTTATTTAAATTACTAAGTTACTTTTCTTTGCATTAGTGGAGTCAGTGATCTTTATATTGTTTTCTAATTTTGCGGCACACTCCAAAATTTGTTGTGTTGCATCAGATTTTGATTGTTATATATCGAAGAAAAACAGGCAGCATTGTTTGAATATCTGGTTTTATCGGTTTTGGAATGTTATCGTTCTTCTCATCAGTGCCATTAACAATTTTTTGTCTCAGTAAAAGATGTCACCAACATTGCTTTTGAAATGCATTAGTAGAGTCAGTGATCTTTTTACTGCATTTTTCTCCAATTTTGCGGCACACACCAAAATATGGTTTGTTACATTAGATTTTGATTAGTAATATCGAAGAAAAACCGACAGCATTGTTTAAATCTCTCGTGCTGTCGGTTGTGGAATGTTATCTTTCTTTTCATCAGTGCCACTAACAATTTTGTTTATGTCGCAATAAAAGATGTGGCACCAAAATTGCTTTTGAAATGCATTAGTGGAGTCGGTGATCTTTTTACTACATTGTTTTCTAATTTTGTGGCACACTCCAAAATATGATCTGCTACGTCAGATTTTGATTGGTAATATCGAAGAAAAACCGGCAACATTGTTTGAATCTCTCGTGTTGCCGGTTTTTGAATCTTATCTTTTTCATCAGTGCCACTAACATTTTTTTTATGTCTCAATAAAAGATATGGAACCAAAACTGCTTTTGAAAAGTTATGTACTAAACGAGTGTGTTTAGATTTTGCCCGGTAATTGTAAAAAAAAATGTATGTATTATCCTATAAGTAATACGCATTAAGTTATGTCCTTAACATTAATTTAAAATAGAAATTGATGGGAAAAACGAAATTGTCCTCATTTACCGTGTGAATGGCCATCTTTGTTGTCAGGCCGTGCGGTAGAGCAGGAGACAAAAGATAAGTCTATTTTAAGACTAAAACCAGTTTATTAAAACCAAACAGGTAGGGAAGTTGAGCGAGCTCCACTTGTTTTTTCCTAACTTTAATAAAAAGAAAGATTTTAGCTTGCGACTTGAAGCTGCGTAAAAAATCAAAACTATACAATAATCAAAATTACACTATCAGGGCTCAAATTCACGATGCAACAATTTGATATTTCAAACTTAATAAGCACTGATACAGGCTTAATTCAATTTAACAGGAGCGTAGAGCTTAACTATAAATGTCGAGGCCAAATATCAATCTCAAGACTCGAAGCGAAGTCTCGAGGCTAAATCTCAATGTCAATTCTCAATGGAAATCTCGTCTAAGTCTCTCCTAAGTCTCTCTGCCTCTCGGCTAAGGCTCAATCTCCATGCCTCTCAGCTAGGTCTCCTCTAAAATGAAAATTCACCACTTATATACTCCACAGTATCGATTGACCAGCTCCAAAAAATTTGCATAACTGAAAGAAAACAGAGACTCACAATTTCCGAGATTCATACATCCATCGAACGTTAGAGAAAGAGAGCATTGATAACGCTTTTACGCACATGGCCGGTTAGTGTACAAAAACTACGATCTCAGTCAAAACGTCGCCTACTCACGTGACGAGAGTAGTCGATCCCTTACAACCGGAGACACGTCTTAAATGGAGTTCACTGTACTTGATGAATATATTTTTATCGTGATTTATTCAATCACGTTAACTTTAAAAGCACTGTATTGCTGTCTTTTGCCAAGTTTTTTTGTAAATCCTTTCATTAAACCTCGATTATGAAAAATTACTCATAAAATTTAATAAACAAAATTTCGTTACCCATTAATACAACATATAAGATTAAAAAAATGTATTTTTACCACAATATTTTCATAATATTCATATGCTACTTTTATGAGTTTTTAGTAAATGCAATCTAAAATAAAAACAATTACAATTCCCACCCATTATACTAGACAAGTTCTCTTAAGTTAAATAATAGAATGCTATTATTGTTGCCATAAAATAACTCTTCCAAAAAAAAATATTCGATTCAATAGTTTTTGTTATTTTTTTTTTTTCCAAAACAAATCTTTAATTTCATTATACTTTAAATACGCCATTTAAAAAGTACTTCGGTCATTCAAAACTAAATAATTTTTCCGTGTTACTTAGCAGACCATTAAAAATAAAGAATGCGTTTATCTGTTGAAAAATAATGAACTAGAACTCTAAATGTGTTTTTAATTTTCTGAAATATTGCATCGGCTGTAATATAATACCCCTAAACTATTTAAAATACTTCCCCAGAATTGTAATTCTTTTTTTCGTTTAGAAGGCCCTAAAATCAATTGCTTAAATGAACATTAATAAAATAATTTAGAAGAGAATAGAAGAACTATGAAAATAAAACAGTTAACGGGAATTTTCACAATTAGCATAATTACAGAAATAATATAGGGTAAGATTATTTTTGAGTCAAACAAATTGCATAGCTGAAAATGCTGAATGCATCCGATTAAGTTTTATTCAATGATTAATAATTTATTTCAACAGTGGTAATGTATTTTAGTATCATTTAAATACAAGGAATTTTATTGTTGTGATTCTATAATCGTCTAAATCTAAGCTTTTTCTTTCATGTTTTTCTTTCAATGTGATTTGGTTAATAGATCACCGCTGTTATTTTTAACGTTCTTATTTAGGACAGATTAAATAGTCCGAGAAATTACAAAATATTTAATAGTTCTAATAGTTAAAAGAAAAGTAAAATATTTAAGAAAATGGCGAGTTTAAGAACTTTACAAAAATATATGTTCCAAATAAATTAATAAAAATTGTTTTAACTAAAATTTAAAATAGTTTTAACTAGCACAAGAAATAAATCACTTTTGTGCCAAATTTAACAAGTTGGAAATTGTACGTCAAACGTGACAAATGAGGTGCGTTCGTACTATAGCTAGTTATATAATAAATTTTTTTATTAATATCTTCTAAAGTTTTGATTCGATTTTCATGAAATTTGAAATATCTCAACAACATTCTGCAAAGATAATATATTTTAAATTTCAAACCATTCGTTTGGGTAGTTTTTGCGTCGTTATATGCAGACAGACGGACGGACAAGACGATAAGAATAGGTGCTATGTATTTATATAATTACGAACGCACCTAAAAAGAAAGATAAATCATGCATCCGGCATAGATTATGAAACACTTTCCAACACTAACAGAACATTATTGAGTAATTTAATTCATTTTCATACGATGAAGTGAGATATGTAAATAAGCAATGAAAAAATACATAACTCGTTAAAAATCCACTTTCAGCAATTGCTGCCCATATTCGAAGTATTTCGTGTAGCCCTGCGCATCTACAAATTTTGTAAACAACACCCAATACACTAAAAATTACATAAAATTGTATATCACAGCGGAAAAAGCACTTCTAGCAATTACCGATCATTGTCAGTCCTTTAACCGAAGTCTCTTGTGTGTCCCTGTACATGGACGATCAATCCTACGCATTCCATAATCTATAGAAAATAAGTTGTATTAAACCTTAGTGATCCTTTTAAATTTCATTATTTTTCAAGTATCATAACATGTTTAAAATGCACCGCAAAAGGGTTTTTCCCCATTGATCATAATGTAAAGGAATTATTTTGTTCGTTCCTGTAATTGAACTATAAATATTACTAATTGTGTACTAGATAAAAGCATGTTGTAGTCCACCTCAGTAATGCGTATTAATTTCATTATGTTTGAAATATCGTAACATCATTAAAATAGCGCCACAAACGATTTTTCCTCATAGACCGTAATGTAGTAGATTTCTTTTGTGTGTCCCTGTAAATGAATTAGTAATACCACACGCTTTATTTTCAATACCAAACATTTTATAGTAAAATTCAATAATATGTAAAAATGTCATGACAATCCGAGTATATTTGGGAGAGTTAGAGCATGGACAAACCGAATTCATAAACACTTTCAAACTATGTTGGAAAGTGTTAAAAATGAAGCGAGCGGATATTTTATTGGAGTGGGAATTGCAGAATGTATTTGTCAGTTAAAATCCTTTTGACATTGACATTGCTTTTTCAAAACAATATTCCTTTACATTTCTCCTTAAAATATTCTCATTAAATATTGCATCGACTGAAACTTAATACCCCAAACTATTTAAAATACTTCACAACGGCAGTATAGTATTTTTTTTTCTTTTAGAAAGCCCTAAAATCAATTATTTAAATTAACATTAATCAAATAATTTCGAAGAGAATAGAACTATGAAAATAAAACAGTAAACGGAAATTTTCACAATTATCCTAATTACGAAAATAATATAGGGTAAGATTATTTGTGAGCCAAACAAAATGCATAGTTTAAAATGTAGTTGTATATAGATATAATTGTTTAAAACTAAGTTTTTTATTCCGTGTTTTGCTTTCAATGTTATCTGATTGCTTTTATTTTTACAGGTCTTATTTAAGGCATATAAAATAATTCAAAAAATAATAAATATTTAATATTTCTAGAATAGTTAAAAGAAAAGTAAAATGTTTAAGAAATTACGAATTTAAAAACTGTAGGAAAATATGTTCTAAATAAATTTAGGTAAAACATTGTTGATTAAACTTTAAAATCGTTTTAACTAGTACAGGAACTAAATCAATTTTGTTCCAAATTAAAAAAATAATAATAATTGTAGCGATCGGATATTTTATTAAGGTGGTAATTACAGAGTGTATTTATCAGTTAAATTCCTTTTGGCATTTATATTAATTTTTAAAAACAATATCCCCTTATATTGCTCATTAAACAATAAAATGTTATTATTTTCTCTATGTTAAAAAATCATTTGAATACAAAAACTCAATAAAATGTCATTTTTTTAACAAAACATACATTTAATTTTATCTAGCTTTAAACACACCATCAAAGGAATACTTTAAGCATCTAAAACTGAATAATTTTTCCATGTTATTTAGTACGCCATCAAAGTCAGATATAAAGAATATGTTATTTGTTGAAAATAATCGACTTCAACTCTAGATGTGTTTTTATTGGTCTGAAATATTCCATCAACTGTAAAATAATACCCCCCAAACTACTATTGAAATCACTTCTCAACGAACGACAAAATGGTACTTCCCTTTTTCCTTCACGGAGCCCTAAAATCCATTGTTTAATTGATCATTAATCAAATTATTTGCTCGCAACAGATCGGAAGAACTATGGAAATATAACACAATAAAAAAAATTGCACAATTAGCCTAATTACGTAAATAACACATAGTAAGATTGTTTTTGAGTCAAACAAATTGCATAGTTAAAAATGTTAAATGCATTCGACTGAATTATTTGAATTATTGAATTAAATAAAGTTTTAATCTATAAAAAAATAAAAAATATATAATTTAGATATTTAAAAGTTTACAGTATATTAATGTATGTCTTTAGTTATGTTTTTCAAGTGCTTGTGGTTTTTTTTCTTTTGTTAGATTAAAGCATGAATCGAAAAACTAAAATGTCAAAGATGGAATGTCTTTCTCATGGCATACCCGTAAATATTGTCCTGAACTATCACAAGCTGTTTGCACTTGAGCGGTCATTTAAAGAAACAATTATAGGAATGGTCTCCCTAGAATGGCCCTGCCGAATTGCTTGCTGCTAAAGCCCGGTAGTTTAGTGGTCAGCACTTTGGGCTGATACGCTAACAAGTCTGGAGTTCGACTCTAGACTTGGGCAAAGTTCACTCAAAATTTCATCTCTTCGGGCTTGTTAAAATGAGTACCAAGTTTGCTTGGGAATTAAATACTCTTGGTAACGCGTTAAGTTGGCCATCTGACTGGGACATAAGCACCCCAGGGTAAATACGCAAGAAAACAGAGTTGAGAACTGTAGGTCAGGATCCTTAATGTATACTAGCACGCAGAGTTTAGTGAAATATCTTCTTCCTTTTGTGGAAAGTAATTTTAAATTTAATCAAAAATATTGTCAAGAACATATCATTGAACAAACTGTAAAGCCTTAGGTCCAAATGTACTGCAATGCTTTATATATATTTTTTTCCGCATCATTTACACCCCTTATTAATGACATTGGTAACTAACTTTAATAAATATCTCTCATATGAAATAATGCATATCTCTGTTTCGACGCATGTTTAAGTAATTGCTAAAAGATTGAAGTAATTATCACAAAAAGAATTTATGTCTAAATGTTTTTCTAACCGGATTTCTTCAGTATTGAAATAAAAATTATAAGAGAAAACTACTATATTACTGATTAATATATTACTTATTTTTAAACCCAATTTTATATTAAAATGTCATTAAAATTGTTCATGCATTAACGATCAAATTTATTGAAATGTTATAAGTGGCTAAAGATTTTTC
This sequence comes from Maratus michaelseni, assembly GCA_963931845.1. Lineage (NCBI taxonomy): Eukaryota > Metazoa > Arthropoda > Arachnida > Araneae > Salticidae > Maratus > Maratus michaelseni. Next base: position 103,940,014 of record OZ007588.1, on the reverse strand, counting down.
TTGCTTGATTTCAGAACAAATTTATTTCGGTTCAGTCGCTCGTTAAAATCAATGCGTTAAGAAAAGCGATTTTAGAATCATTAAGTCAAAAAATTCTTGCTAATGATGATGAGTATTATAAACTAATAAAGCTCCTTTTCTTTTCCTGTTTCTTTTCTTTTTTTTCTTTCTTTTTTTTAAAATAAATTAATTTCTTTTCATAATATAAAAAATGGTATCGATAATATCTAAATAAATTCATAATATGTGTGTAAATATAAGTGAAAAAATTATTCGCTTTTACTTTCGGGATGATTATGTTGTATTTTACGTTCATAAATAAACTTATTTCCAAGGAAAGTTTCTCTTTTGGGAATACATTTTTTTTTAATTCAAGGAGAAAGATGTTGCAATTTTAAGATTTAAAATTCCATACATCCTAATATCTCATTGTGTGCAAATGTTAGGCTGAAGCCAGCGTCAAAATGGAGCATTTAATGATCCTGTATCTTTGCATATAGGCTGATTATAACGCTCATATGAACATAGGCTGGTTTTTGTTTATTTTATTCAAATATTTTTCTTAATAATTCAAAATTCCGTTATTTTCATTGAGAATAAATGGACATTTTTTCGTATAGCATTTTAAAATGGTTAAATTTACTTTACCGTTGCTAATACTTTATCGTTGCCAAAACTAATTCAAAACCCGAAAAAATAATTTTTACTCAACAGTTTAGTTTCAATGGAAAAATTTTCACGGGAAAAATGAAAATGAAATAAAAAAAATTAAAGAATTAAGAAGATTAAATAATATTATTAGAAATAAAACGTACTTTTTTTAGTTTTTGATAATAATACAAGGTTTCAATATGCGTAACCATAGGAAACAGGCAAATATGACGTCATTTATCGAAAATAAAGCGGATATGCTTTGATTGGTGAAATAAAATGATCTTGGATTTTTTTTCTTCACTTTTTTTCTTTTTTTTTCTTTTGTATGGTAACAATAATTGCCGTTTTACCGTCTGCGCACGGCTAATATAACTATACCGTATTTTTTATTTAAATTTTAAAAAAGTAAAAAGAAGTTTCAAAAGAAAATGATTAGCAAATATCAATAATATGCTCCGCAAAATTATCCATCTCATAAATAATGTCATGGATAGCGAGAAATAGTGATTTTTCATTCTTAAAACTAAAAGAAATAACTCGATTACCTACAAAAAAAATGACGAATGTTAATAGTTCCTTTTTTCTTGATAAAACCTAAAGATTTAATATTATTTCGTTAAGGCGGTATTAAAAAAAAATATTTTTCCACGCTCAACAACTCAAAATTTTGAGACACATTCTCAGACTCATTTTTAAAAGTAACAACAGGAAACTTGGCGGCGTGATTTATAAAGACATTTATAAGGGCCCCATGTTTTTAGTTTTCGTCCAATTAATTAGAAATTGATTTACAAACAATTATTCTCACAGTACGATAATTTTTTTTTATTGTTTCCAGCGCTATCGCTTTGGGAAATTCGGTTCAAAATGTCCACTATGACAGCATTTTCTGAAATATATTCCGCCTTTATCAAAAAATCGAGACAGTACGGACATTATAAAGTTTCTGAATAAGAGAACCTGTCAATTGGATGCATTTTAGAGCGAAAATGAATTTACAAATGTGTCTCAAAATAAGCAGTTTGGATTTGAATACGAGTAAGTAACATAATTTTCCCTATGCCAGTATTGAAATTAATTGCCTGGAAAAGAAAATTAACAAAAATTATCATGACATTAAAAAGGGATTTCTCTGGGGGAAAAGGAGACGTCATATTTGAAATAAAACGGGAATTTTCCAATATGTTTTAAAATGAGTATGAATCAATTCCTTACATTAATAATACAAGGATCAATAAGTATAGAAAGTAGATGAGTTCCACGGAATATTTATAACGAAAAATTTAAATGTTTTGTTATCTATACTGATTATTAAGCATGAGTATCCGTTATTTCATTATTTCGTTCCGCATGAGTATCCGAGTTTTCTGCTAAAAATCACATCATAATTTTAAGAAAAGGAAAATGAACACGAATCTATTATATTAAAATCTGACCGTGTGTTTGTATTTCGCAACTACTCCTAGACTATCGAACGCAACGCGATTTACTACCGGTTAGTTTACTACCGGTTTAGCGAATACCGGTTATAATTGATCCGAGGATGTCACACAAACTCTCAGAATTAAAAAAATTAAATTAAATGCCTTTTTTTTAACGAAGTTTATCTAAAAACGGAAAGTAACTTACTCCATATTTGTGTATAAAAAAGGAGAAATAAAACAGATCAGTATATTTTTTACACTATTTTCTCATTAAAACTGAAAAACAGAATTTATTTTCACTTTGAATAGATGGTGAAAACAAAATCTTGATTTCAGTAAATTATCCGAAAAATACAAACATATTTTCACATATTTAAACTTCATGAATCATTTTATTCTGGAGAACAAAAATTGCATGCCAATATACTGTCATTTAGAAAACAAGATTTGTTTCAACTATATATTAAACCAAGGAGGCAGAATTGAATTTAAAGAAAAAAGCATAGACTATTACTAATTAATGTTTTTTTTATTGAAGGATGGCTTTTAAACGTTTCACAAAGGCGTTAAAAGTAAAATGGTTTATTAGGTAAAATTGACATTTGTTTTTACCCAATTCGTCTATTTCCACGATTTTATTTGGCCCTCCTTTTTGCATTGGTTGCAATTTCATTTTCGCGATTATTTGGCACAAAATTTCACTTTTTTAAGACTGAGTTATGTCAAGGTCCCTATAATAATAAATACCGTATTGTCTCCTATGAAATGTGATAAATAGTTAGTAAATTGTTAACGTTTTTAATTATTGGGAGTAAAATATTTTGCTTAATTAATGTATTTTTTCTTCTTTTAATGTTACGTGAACGAAGTCACGGGTAACAGCTAGTATGTTATAAAATTAAATTATGTTAAATTGTTTTTTAAAAAACAGAGTTTTCCTATTAAATTCGTGTGTTAAAACAAGAATGTGATGTGGAATCGCATATATTTCAAAGGTAATCCTTTTAAATTATATTCTTCTATTTATTATAATTTAATTTTAATTCATTATTTTATATCATTATTTATCTTTATAAAAGTATGAAAGAGATAATTAAGCGATTTATACTGCTATATTCTCTCTCAGAAATTTGCATTTTAATTATTTGTATTTCAATAATCTTTAGATATTATTATGTGAGTCCACTAAATGCATTAACCCCTTCGGCCCCTGATGTCCTACTAATAGGACATATCTTTTATTGAGTATTATTTTGTCTTAAACATTATTTTTATTAATTCCAGCACCTAATAGTGATAATATGAATCTCTACATTTCCTATTATGACATTTAGCATTTAGTAATAATAATAATAATAATAATTTTCATAATTATTAGCAAGCCGTTGGCACTTCTTTTAATTAAAACATACGTTTCACTCTTTAAATTAAAATTTGGGAATCCTTTTCCGAATTGGTAATTTGTGATAAAAGATAAAAAAATATTACTAAATTTTTATACTTGTTAAATTTAGTTGTAATATGACATTTTCCAAACGTCTACAAAAATTCTTCCTTAGACTATTGTTATATGAATAACTACATTTGTGAGGTTTTAGTAAAGAACGCATTCGTTAACTTTCATTAAACCCTAACTTCTGTGATTCCGATAGCTATTTTTAATTTTGTTAATCATAACAGTAATTTTTCCCCAAAATTGAAAAAAAAATGAGTGCCGAAGGGGTTAAAAAACGAAAGAATTATTCTGGCTACAGAATTATTCATCACTGCACTAGTACGATCGTTTTTCTTTATTGTGTTTTTGTTTGTATCAAAATCACGTAATGACTAAACCATAACTCTTTTACGTATGCAATTTTTTTTAGTTTATCCCATCCAACAATCCACTTCAAGAGTGATCAGAGACTATCTTTGTAAATTTTCACGTCAATCGAGCTTTCGTAAAGCAAGTGCGGGTCGGAGAAACCTGGCTTAAGGCCTCGGACCTCTTTTGTGTGTCCGGCACCGAAGCTGTTGGGGAACTCCGGCTTGCCTCCAAGTGTAAATGTGGGGGTCTACCGCAAATCGCAGCGACCTTTGTCATTCACTTGGGGAAATGTGGGTTGTCAGCCGGTGGCGGCGCCCCCACCGCTGTAGAGCATACAGGAACTCTCCTGGTCGTGCACGTTAAAAATTCATCAGAACATAAGTACGGCGGTTGACGTGCCTGGCGGCGGAGCTGAGTTTTATCCTATCCAACATACAATAGGCGTTTTAGTGTTGATTTAGGGTAACATCCTCTGATAACCTATCCCTGAAATTCAAAAGTCTGTAATTGTTAACGGTCTAACTGACTCCTGTGCTCTCCGTCAAATTTCAGATGTCAATATGTTGGGTAAAATTTAGGATGTTCCATTTTGGGATCATTCTTTCTCTGATCTTCACACAACTAACATGCAGTCCTACACTGTTAAAATTTTTGTGCTGGGTTGAACCATCTTTTGGTGCTGCAGTAACTGCAACCATAAGATGGCGGGATCTCGTACCGACATTTGGAGCTGTGGTTCAACGAGAACTCCAAATAATGGTACGAGATTTCACCCTCTTATGGTTGCAGCTACTGCAGCAGCAAACGTTGGTTCAACCCAGCTCAAAATTGTTAACGGTGTATGAGGGTTTGGTTGCACCACCCACCTTACTATTTTATCCTGTATACTCTGCTTCTTTTTAATTGAATGTATTTAAAAGACATATAACGAGTATGACTAATTATTTAATCGTTCAGAAGGAGTTTTATGTTTTTCTGTGAACCTAGATTGAGGTTTAAATCACTATAAGTAATATTTCACGGCAAGATATCAACTTCTTAGATGTTTTTATGGCGCATTCATCAGTTTTCTCAAACCAAAATATTTGTTTTTAGGATACTATCGTTTCAAAATTAAAAATTTTTACAACGCAATCGAATTTATACATGCAAGAGTAACAAACTAATATTAATCTTAATGTTAATATTAATTCTATTAATTTATCATGTTTGTCTGTAAAGCATGTTGGTTGAAAATGAAAATGTTTACATGAGAATTGATAGCACTGGATAGCACTGAATTGATAGCATCCGAAAATCCTATATTCCAGTTCGAGAAAACTCATTAATAGACTATAAAAACTACTCGTAAGCGTCTCCGAAAAGCAGTACCTGCAAAGAAGGGGTTTTTTCCATAAATGCTTGTTTAAATCTTAAAAACATATTGGATTCTGAGGTTTCTAAAGATACAGATAACGCTTTTTGGAATCGTGAGTAACTCGGAATTGATTATTGTACAATTTCATTTAAAGTTATATTATATTTTCCTATATTAAGAAACATTTGTCTACAGTGTATTCGCCCAGACTCACTTAGTGAAAGAAATTAATGTTTTGAGATTACAGTACGTTGTTAACAATGAAAGCGTCCACACTACGTATTTATTGTAAGCATTTAAAACATTTAGGTGAAGGCAGATTTGCATTAAAATGCACAAACAAACGGAAAACTTATTTCAATGTTCACACCACCACCTTTCAACAAATGTTTATTTTAAAAAAAGTTTCATTTAACAAATAAGAAGCACATTGTTTGATTTATCTGTAGTTTAAATTTCGTCACATTCGGATCAGTCGAACACTACAAAAACACCCTTGAAATTGGTACTTTATTTTTCATTAACCCTGTATATTAAGCTCCGGTACACAGAACTACTTGCCGCTATACGAAAAAACTCATTGAATACATATTTTTCCATAATATATATAAAAAGTAATGCTTATTTCTTAATCATGCATGTCTAGTTCAAAGATATTTTTTAAATGTTAAATTTAAACTATAATAAAAGCATTTTTTAATATCATTCCACAACTGAGATGTTCTAGATTAATCTCGGAAAAACTAAACAATCGTACAAGAAAAAAAAGAAACTTGAAGAAACACATTTTCTTTATTCGGTGAACATCATATACCAAGACATTTTTTGTAACAATGAGGATTTTTTTACCAATGTAATTCTCAATTATAATTTTACATCTGACTAACAGATATCAAAAGAATTATTCTTCCCCAACAACTTTTAATAAATGAAGTGAAACAAAGTGGAAAGAATGCTACATTTACAAGGGCTTTTTAAAATCTTTTATGTCGCATATTTTTTATCACTAAAAGATGACGATTGCATATTTATAAAAGTGTTTTCAAGCGTAAATAATCTTAATAATCGTTTCGGATTATTAATTTTAAAAACTTCCTTCTGCAGTAAATGATATATGTTTAATTCAGTTAGTTATACTAATTTATCTTCTTTGTATGATTATTTTTGTTGATGAGCTAAAAACTATAATAGTTGAAATACAAGGGAAAGTCATTAAGTAAGTCACAAAAGATAATTAAATAATAACTTACAATGATATTCACTTCAAAACTATTTTTATTTCTCAACATATTCTCCACCAATAATTATGCACTTATATCACCCTTTTAAATAATACCCAAACCCCAACTACATAAAATTCTTTTGGTTGCTGTCTCAGCCACATTAGGACTTCAAGTGGAACACAGCAGACAATTCACAAGTTTGGTTGGCAACTTCTTCAACATCCACCATACAGCTTCGACTTAGCCCCAAGCAATTTTCATCTGTTTAGTCTACTGCAAAACCATCTTGGAAGCAATATGATGTTCACGTATGATGAAAAGGTTCCACTTGAAGTCCTAATGTGTCTGAGACAGCAACCCAAAGAAGGTTATGCAGCTGGTGTCGAGGCCCTGATAAAACGGCGATATAAGTGCATAAATATTGGTGGGGAATATGTTGAGATATAAAAATAGTTTTGAAGTGAATATCATTGTAAGTTACTATTTAATTATCTTTTGTGACTTAATGACTTTCCCTCGTATTAATATTTTACTATATATATGCAGATAAGTCCCTTAATTCTTGCAACAAAATAGAGGAGTAATAGTTCATAGAAAATAGAAGAATGTTGGCCACACTGTATAAAAAGACAAATATTTCTTAATCTATGAAAATATAATATAATCCACGAAAAAAAATATACAATAACTTCCACCAAATTACCCATGGCTCCGAAAACCGTTCTTTATCTGTAGAAATTTCAGGAATCAATATATCTTCGAGATTTAGAGAACCATTTATGAAAATAAAATGTCTTTTACCGACACTGATTTTCGAGAACGTTTCACAGTAATTTTTTTATAGTGTATTAATCATATATATTTTTTAAATGCTAAAAGGTGTAAATTAACAACATAATATACAGTAAAATAGCTTTTATTAGGTTGTTGACATGTTTCGGCTCACTCCGAGCCATTTTCAAAAACAAATGAGATTATTCTATAATTGCGCGGCACGGTCTTTGAAGTTATTATTTCAAATGCTATCATTTAAAGTTCGTGTACTTTTTTTAAAAAAATTACGCACGTTATCTTTTATTTTTACTTGGTTGTTTATTTTCATATTTGTAACCATGGAGTAACTCGAGCCACAATTTCGGTAAGTTAAAAGATGCTGCGTTGTTACATATTTTATTTTTGCGTGTTACTATCTCAATGGTTTCTCTTATTATGCATTGATAGAACAGACTGGAGGGAAAATTATTTTACTTTCATTGAAATTTATTTGAATGGTTTCTTTTTGATATAATCTTGCCAGGGCTGTGGTTTTTCTATTATTAGAATATAATTTATAAATCGGGAAAAGTCACAATATATTTTCGTCCGTGGTTAAATTACATTTTCCTAGATTAAGAAACATTTTGCGTCTTTCTTTTACAGTGCAGAGAACTTAAATCACAATCCTTTTATTCAATCCAAAATATTGGGTGTCTCACTACTAGTTATGGAACATAACTGTTCATAATTAAACACCGATGAAGATTATGTAATGATATTTTAAGATGGCTTATTTTGTTTTGGAAACGTAAAAATGCTTTTTTAGTGCCCAAAATCCCTTTAAATTCATAAAATTCAAAATATTATAACTCGGTAAATTCTGGTCCATATAAAAATGAACTTTTTATTCTTTTACTTGCTAGAGGTTGGGAGAAAGTTTTTCTAAATATAACTCCAAGGAACCCACGGACCGTATAAAAGTTTAGGTTTCGTAACTTAAAAAAATAACTTTTTGACGTAAATGGCTTCTTATACAATGAAGAAAACACCGGCGAACATTTAACAATGAACATACAACGATAAAGACGATGAATTACTATGAAGATGCACATTTAAAACTTTATGTGCAATAAGAACTATACCTAAAGCTATCAGTTTAGAAACTAGCTATTGGGCAACGGTAAAAGGAGATACCCTGTCTAATACAAAGAGCGAACACGGGAAAAATACATTTTTTATGTATCGGCTGTTTTAAAATAGCGAAAATACTCAATGAGTGGTCACGCCAAAATTTAAGGTCAGGTATTCGCTTCCTTCAGGCAGAAAAAAAACTTTAACATATCACCGTTCATTGGAGGATTGTGACCGTATATACGGGTAGAATATCATGAGTGTACAACAAGTATATAAATAGTGTCGCGTTTTTTTAGGCACCGAGAACGAATGTTTGAGGTGGACCACTTCTACTCATTCATTTTCCCCGCTACAAAAGCACGACACCATTTTTGCACTTGTTCACGCACATGCATAGCATTCTCACCATATACCCGGCCACAATCATTTTATAAATGGCGACATATTCATTTCTGACAAAAAGAAACGGACAACTGTCCTCACCCTCTGATATGACCACTCATTGAGTTCGATCGCCATTGTAAAAATTACTCTTAAACAAAAAAATTCTACGCTGCAGAAAAATTCTCCAGAAAACTTCTCGTTGAGCTCTTACCTCTCGGAATCGTGAAGAAAACATCTGTGTGGGAAAGATGCTTTCTGCATCGGAAAACTACAAAGAATGACATCCACCCTCTTTTCTTTTGACAGTTGAGAGTCGTGGGTGGAAGCAGTGAGAAAAAATATTTTTTTTTAGACCGCTGACGAGGCTTCTACCTGCCGGGCTTTTGCCCAGCTTAACGCGTTGATGCCTGGCAGCGGGGCGAGGATTCGAATGATCTCCTCATGGCGAGGTCTGTTTGATAAATCTCTAGGCCGACGTGGCTTCAGTTAATCCTGTTGCCTAAGTTGCTTTTTCTTACTTGGCCGGTTGCTGATTGATTTTGGATGAGAGGGTTCAGCAGTGCACAGTGTAGCGAAGTCATGCTGGACGGATGTGAGATGCTGGAGTATTTACTATTTCACGCTGCATCGCACACCCATACGTCATGCCATCGCTACCCGAGTTGGTCTCGTAATTTAGAAAATTAATCAAGTGACGAGACCTTCATCTGACTAGGCACTTCCAGAGGTATAATTCACAGGGAACTTCGAGGAATTTGCACACACGACAGATTTTACATGCACCGGGCTCCATTAGCGTACATGATCGCCGCGCCTGAAAAGGAATGGGATTAGACATTTTATAACACTTTTAATACTAGAAGCTATGTGCTACTTTTAGACTTTAAGTACTTATACTTTACTTGGTTGTTTGTCTTAATTTACCTATAGTTCTACCTTATGATTATTCTAACTGAAACTAAAGATTCTACAGAGTTTCTTATTCTTACAGTAGGGACAGTACATGCATGATTTACTAAATTAAAAGAGGGGTTGGACAATCGGCTTTATATTATCTATATATAATTTAATATATATAATTTATATAACTTAGATAAATCTACAGATTGAAAGGGAGAGACAAATGACTATATACTAACTAGTTTAGTTAGTAACTGGAGCTGGAGGAGTGAGGTTGTAGCTTCAGCTCTGTGTGTTGGTTTGGAAAGAAAAAGAATATCGCGTACCAGCGATGAAAACGAATGTAAGGTGTTCATTTATCTAGGAAGATTTTCCCAGCCGGGAAGCCTACATTGAGTTTGAAACTGAAACCCTTGGTTCGTACGATCGGGTGTTGACAAGAAGAAATCCTTTCTTCTTCAATGTAGAGAATAGCTGTTATATAGACTTTAAATAATAACGCTTTGTCTTGAGCACCCTAGCTGACCACTAAAGGATCTAATCTATTTACACTATAAGAGACTTTACATTGTAAACTGTTATGTGGAAATGATCTATTTACGTCCCACTATGAAAAGCTTTATACGGGGAACTGTTATGTAGGAAAAATTGTAGATCATTAATTTAACTAGGACATCCTGGTGACGAACTTTACATACTATGTTATAATCTACGCGAACTCCATTTATATTTTTGTTGAAGAATGGAGATAATTAGATGTTGTAAAACTTCATTTTCTTCATTAAAATTTCGATTTATGTCTTGTTACCATAAGATCTAAAATCCTAAAGTCGGAACTTATTACACCATCTAAAAACAGCCGCTATATGACACCACTTTCCTGCAGTGTTCTCATTTGCACTATCCATTGGTGCAAAAAGTACTTACAGGATATTGCATAGTCCTTATGCTGTGCGTTTCCGCTGTCGTATATTACATTAGACAAACCCACTTTTTTTAACTTTACTTAATAAATTAGGCTTTTAATGCACAGCAAATTCATTATAATTTTGATAAGTAAATTTAAATGTATTATTAATACAAATCAAGTGTACACAGAAAAGTTTATATATACTCATCATTCCATAATGGAAATTGAAAATTAGACTTTAAAACACACTTTCCTTATTAAACTATTATTGAAATATGTAAAGCTAAGATTATAAAGATGCCTTAAAACTTTGTCTACTTCAGATCCTGGGGGATTTTAGATAGCTTCTGAACACTCGATCATGTCTTTAGTTCAGGGTAAGTTATATAATGAAAGTATTAATGATTAATAGTGATGACATGTTAGATGTATTGTAACAGACGAAAATACAACAACAGAAACACTATTTTTGACAAACAACTCGAACTGATATTTATCACAGTCGACAGCTTATATAACATTTCCAGATCTTAAATTTATGGACTATCGTTGCTGGAAACAATCCAGGTTCTCGCTTATGGGAATTCCTGAATTAATCATCAAACTTTACCATATTTCTGATCAAGAATAGCAAGAATTGGTGATCAATCATTAAAAATATATAAAATCATATTTAAGATACTTATTTCTTCAATTTTTTGGATCATTTTTTTTTATTTTTTAGTAGATGAGATACGATAGTTCAAAAATTTTAAATCTCGGTTTCTCAAGAAAAAGACAGATTGATTTTGTTTTCAGTTCTAATTGAAGAATTTTTTTTATCAATATATCGCTGAAATATATGGCTTGGTGCACGATACATATTTTTTTTTATTTAATTGTACAGCTGCTAAACGTATCGGTGAAACGATTAAGTCAATTAATTAATAATGTTATTTCAACTATTTATATTTTTTACTGATATATATTATTTCTTATTGTCAACATCCATTCTTTTAAGTGCATACAGAACGCACAACGATGAATGGGGTACCATACCAAAAGGTTTTTGAACAGGCTTATGACATAGTACGCCCACATTTCGTTAAAACACGTTGTTTAATAAACAAGAACGAAAAATCATGCATCAAGCATAGATTATGTAACACTTGCCAACACTTTCAAAATACTTTTAGAAATATTTACCGTTTAATAAGGCGAAAGATGATGTCTAAGTAAACTATTTGGAAAAAGCATAACACATTTAAAAATCCAATTTCACGAATTACCAACAAAATTTGGGAAAATATCCAAACTTCTTTGTGCAGCCCTGTATATGGTTTGTATATGCAGGTTGTGGTATATATTTGTATGTATACTACATAGAATTCGAATATTTAATTCAGTTAGACAACCCGTAACACAGTTAAAAATTCCTCTTCAGCAATTTCAGCCAATAAACGGCAATGTACTCTAGATGTTTTGTGCTGTCCTGTATATTACCTATAGGATTTAAACACTCCAAGTACTAGGGAAAAAATAGTTAAATTTAAAAACGCGTACCGCAACTGCAAACGCACTTTCAGCAATTATTATTAACAGTCAGTATTTTAACCGAATTCTTTTGTGTGTCCCTGTAAATAAACGATGAATGCTATACACACAGTATTCTATAGTAAGCCTCTTGTAATGCTCTCAGTTACCTATATCAATTTCAATATGTTTGAAATAGTGAAACATCATTAAAATGAACCGAAAATGATTTTCCCCTATAGACCGTAAAGTAACGGAATTCTTTTGAGTGACCCTGTAACGAAACTATAAGTGATACACACTTTATTTTTAATACTAAACATACCATAGTAAATTTCAATAATATATATCAATTACATGACAATCCCAGTATATTTAAGCGAGTTAGAGCACGGACAGATAGACAGACAAACCGAATTCATAATCTATGTTGGAAAGTGTTAAAAATTGCAGTTAATTAAAAATTAATGAAAAACGTATCAGCATTCATTAAAATGAAAGCTTTTTCTCGAATCAATGTTCCCACAAAAATAAAATACCGTATTATATCATGCTCAACAATGATTAAAATAATAAATAATACAAAAGAGATTACTGTTTGTCGACCACAAGAATAGCTCCCGCCAAGAAGTCTGGTTAGTGGCGGTCGCTATAGTAACAAGACCCATCCATTTCGAATGGGGAATACGCGTGTGAGGAATTGGCGGAATAAAAGGTTACCCCACGTCATTCTTCTACTCGGATCAGCAGTTGCATGCGTTATCTTATTTTTGATTTAATTTTGCTTTTGCTTTTTAAATTATTTGTTCCCATTTATTTAAATATTTTTTGCTAATTTGTTAAACTGGAAAGAGGCCCTTTCAGTTTAGAGAAGGCGAAGTCTTGAAATCGCAGGAACGTAAAATCGTATATAATGTTGCGGAATTTTGTTCCAGCGAAGCTTCATCTAATGCTGTATTAATTCCGCTCCCACAAGTTCTGAAACGGGCTTCCCGAGCAAGTGGAGTTTCTGAAGCTACAATAAAAGAAAAATAAGAAATGAAGTTTCTGCATTGGGCTCATCGAGTTTTAAAATCACCTTGTATAAACATCGTAAAAGACCTAGTAAACGAAACTGCGAAATAGATGACTTTGACCAGTGTGTTATACGTCAAACGATTCGAGACTTATATAAGAGAAAGAAAAGTACCATCTCTCAGAAAATTATTACCCGTGTTGAAAGGAAAAATTGGATTTACATGCTTGAATAAAATTCTAAAAGTTTAGAAGGTATTATTATTATATTTTATATTTTTAATGATAAAAAAACTTCTCTGTCCTTGCAAATTGTTTGAAAATACATGCTGAAATTTATGATAATCACTTAAGTTCGGTCATTGTATTAATAATTTAAAGTCATTGATAATTATTAATGGCTGAAAATATTAATTTTGAAACAATTATTTAAGTTAATTTAATTTAATTTTTACTGTAATAAATTTCATGATTAATTCATATAGATTCATATTTTATTTTCATTTGTAAAGTCTAAATATTATCATATAAATAATATATTAAACAGTTTTTCACTCGATGAAACGATTAAAATAATTACAAAAAAAAAGGAATAATAATAAAATCATCGCCAACACGCCCTCAAAGCGCTCAGTAAACCAATGTGAATGCCTATCTTTTGGCTTCACCTAACAAAAATGAGCGAGTCTTGTTTCCACGGCAATAGACAGGCACAGACTTCTTGGCGAGAGCTATTCTTGTGATCGACAAACATACGTGTGACGTCTCCTCACGGGAGGATTTTATATTTATGATTAAAAAGAAAAACTTAGGTGACGTAAAATAAGATTCAGTTGAAGTTAAAGCAATAGTTCCAAATCAGGATCTTCAGTGTTTCGAGGGGGGGGGGGGAGGTTGGGACTACAAACGTAGGATTCCCATATAAGAGTGGATTTACAATCCCCCTAAATCGAGAATTCCACAATACATATAGAGTAGTTGCACAATAGTATAACAAGCGTCCATTATATCAACTGTCTCAGTATAACGACCGATTGAAAAAGTCCGATATATGTATCTATTTGCGCTATATTAGTTTTATATTCAATAGAATAATGAATTAGATCAAGCATTTGAATACATTGGAAGACTTTCCCCATATTTTCTATCAATATTTGTTTGAGATTATTGAGCTTTAAAATGTTTTATGGTATTCCAAAAGCCGGGAATTTTCATTTCCTTTTTAAACTTTCTCCCATTCACTACTGGTCCCACCAGTGGCTGAGAGGTTGTGCTCTCGAAGCTGGTAGACGGGAGGTGCTGGGTTCGATCCCAATCGCGCCCGTCGGCCTAATCGTTCGGAGTTTTCGTGGTTTTCTTCGAGCCGTGGATTTTTCCATGCGTAAATACGGGTTAGGTTCCCTTAGAAAGACCCCCACGAAGGGCACTCCCCCCGGGCCTCTATCCCTAGTGTAGATAATTGGCCGTCAATAATCAACCCAACCCATTCACTACTGCATGTAAAATTACTTGTTTCTTTATTTCTAAAGGAATTCTATAAAACATAGTTTGAAACTTAAAGAAGCATTTATTCAATAGTTATTGATAACTAGTTGAAAACTGGATTCTTATACCCTTAAGAGTTAATATCTGTTCGTCGGATTCATTCATAGTTGCTTAATTTTCATTCATTATTTAACAGAAAAAGTTGTAGCAAAATATTTTAAATGTACTTTTGATTTCCTTTTTACAATAGTCCCTCGTTCTAACGCATATAATAAGGAGACAAGAAAAAGCGCGATATAAATGAGGGCATTAATTATTTGAAAAAAAAAATAACGATAACATTCAAGTAAATGTTGTATATTTGCCTCCCAAACATTAGTTAATACTTCATTTTTCTTAACAGAATTGATTAAATGCTTTTAATGACATAAATAACATAAAAAATCGAGTTTTAGATACAATTTATACTTTTTTTGTGGGGAGACACACAAAAATGGCGCTATATAACCGAGGAATGTAACCAAGCGCTGTATGAGGAGCTACTCTAGTACATATTTCTTATACATTTTGTCTGATAATATTGGTATTTTACAATTTTTGTGCAATACAGAATAGGAAAAAGACGAATGTATCAGCCTTGTATTTCAAATGTTTTTCTTCAACATATGAAAATTCATTTACGTTGAAATAGTTTTTTTTTTTAATTTCAAATATTCAAACTTTATATGGTTCCTAGGTCCTATAAGTTATATTTAGAAATTATTTCTTCATTCTCTACCAAGTAAAACAGTAAACATTCTATAGTTCTACGACCAAAACTTACTGAGTTATGATACTTCGAATTTTATGTATTTTTAGTGTTTTCTGGCTCAAAAAATGCAAAAACTTTGAAATTTATTTTTTATTTAAAAAAACTCTAAAAATTCATAATTTGCTATAAACTGTTCATAAAATGTATCATAACTCGATAGGTTTTGGTCCTACGAGAGTGTAATTTTTACAGTTTTTAAGTGCGTTCGTAAAATTATATAAATACGTAGCACCTATAGTCGTCGTCTAGTCCGTCCGTCTGTCCGCATATACCAGCGCAAAAACTACCCAACTGAATGGTTTGAAATTTAATATATATAATCATTGCAGAATTATGTCGAGCAATTTCAAATTTTATGAAACTTGAATCAAAAGTTAAAACGATATTAATATTTTTTTTCAATATGTTAAATCCTATCATCCGTAATTAATTCAATGATACCCCATGATAGGTAATGATTCTAGGTTGCCATGGTGATTGCGTCCTATTTAAGATGGAGTCCGAATTAGTGAATTTAAAAACCAAATTTGTATACTAAAATTGTATAATTATAGCAGTCATATAATCTACCGACAGTTTTTTGAATAGATTTTTCCGGAGAAATAGATATTAAATGAAAAAGAGTCTAAATATGAATTTCAAGTTCTGAAATTTTCAAAACTAGGCTTAAGTTTCCCATTGAAATTTTCAGTAAATGTCAACAAAAGATAAAATGTACTTATTTTATTACAGAAATTAATCATATCATAATAACAGACGATATAAATATTTATAAAACTAGTTATAGTACGAACGCACTTCATTTGTCAGTTTTGACGTTACAATTTCCAACTTTTGTTTTTGTTGTTGTTGTTTTTAGAGCTTGTAGAAAAATTTTCCAAATATAACTTATAAGACCAAGGGACCATATAAAAATTCATATTTTGTAACTTTATAAAAATAACTATTTTGACCTAAATATCTTTTAGTATGAACTTGAATTTGAGTAATTTTTGCAATTGGAACTATGCCTCTAAAACTAACGATTTTGTAAATTAGCTATTGGTCAATGATAATTTACAAATAAAAAAAATACATTCATCAGCTAACGGCGGTTCTTTACAATGCTGTATTTTTTAGTTATGCTGTCCAAATCCTCATGATTAATTATCATAAACTAAAACATTATCAGCAAAATCGTAACAAAAGTTTAGAAATAACGTCTGGCAATTACAACATTCTAGTCGAATGTTGTAATTGCCAGTATTGGAAGAAAATGTAAAATACGTATTCAAGAGAAACATTCAGCAGTCGTCAGATATTGACAGCATTTGCAATTCAGTACTTTTGAGCTATTGTGTTCAAATCTCGTGATTTATTAACGCAAAAGGAAACAATACCAAGTCCGATTGTACCGTCAGTTTAGAAGTAACAGATATGGCTCATAAATCAACAGTTTTAAATGAGAGTGTTTAGAGAAAACGTAAAATGCATATTCAAGCTTTGAACTAGGATTCAAAGAATAACTTCTGTCAGTTTACTCGAAACAAAAGCTTTTAAATGATTGCTTAGAAACATTTCCAGTAAATAAATATTCTTGGTATACTTAGAACAAAAGCACCTTTGTTATTTTATTTAATTTCTACAATCACATCATTATATAAAATTAATCGAAAAAAATTAATTATTATCGGTATCTTTTAATGCATCTCTTTAGTATTTAGTGGCAACAGGCAGAATATTTGAAAGTGCGAATTAATTCAAGCAAAACTTTCTACAACTAGTCATTCTTGTATCTATTTTTAATTAATTTTCTGCAAAATATAACGCTAACTGAATTCTTTTCGGATGTACCAGGTGAGGCGAAAGTCTCCGACACATTTTAAAATTCAAAATAAAATAAACTAGTTGGCACATGGGAGTGTCGCTTGAGCTCAAATTCGCCATCTCCTCAGAAAAGTTTTATTTAAGTAAGTAAACAACAAGTTTTAAGTTTTCCTGATAGATGACGAAGGGAAACAGAAAACAAAATATTCAAAATTCAAGCTAAACAGTTACAGAACATATATTTTATCATAAGCAATTACAGAACACATAATTTATGCAATCCCTGGTCAAATTTCAACGTGTGCGCATGTGATACTGTGTCTTCTGTAATCAGTATTACTAATGTATCGGTTAAAACAAGTATTATTTGGATGTCCACCCTATAATTGTTTACTTTTATGTACAGTCAACCAGAATAAAGAGAAAACTTCATACATTTTAATTTCTAAATAGTTGCAGATAAGACGAAAATATGCATTCGACTGTGAATTATGTCTTCTTTCAATTTGTATTTTTAAAAATAAGCTTACGGGTCATCTCATAGAGAACATGTATCAAACTTTAAAATTTTCAATGCGAACACTCAATTTTAACATTATACAGGGTGATTTTTTTTAAAGTTGTGAAAGTAAAACCCTATAACAAAAGAACCATTGATCCAAATGACCTGAAATTTCACCAGTATGCTCCCAAAGCAAAGGGAATTTTTTAGGCATAGTAAAAAAATATTTAAAATCGCATCCACAGATGGCGCTTTGGGTTAAGATCAACTGGTTTCCTTCCTCTACCGGGTTATAGGCAGTCTGTTCAAATTTCAAAACCATCTTCGGTAAGTCCTTCTAACGTCATTGGGCCTTTTCTTAAATTCTTAAGTGTCCTAAATCTCTTAAGAGCAGTTGCTGCACTGTCATTATTCTGATAATACAGTTTCACTATCAACGCACTGTCCGTCAATGAAACACTCATTGCGAGGCTATCCGTTTAATAATGAACACGAGGTGTGCATGCTTCACGTTTTTATCTCGACTGTACGTGTGTCATGCACAAGCTCGTCTCCCAACTTTTCTGTATATACAGCGCCATCTGCCGGTGGGATTTTAAGGTTTTTTTTTGTAACCACATCTAAAATATACCCATTGCTTTGGGAGCACACTAGCCAAATTTCATATCATTTGGATCAGTGGTTCTTTGGTTATAGGGTTTTACTTTCGCAACTTTAAAAAAAATCACCCTGTATTTGGATTTTTTGGAAACTTTTACCAAACAGGATATCATTCGATGAAGTCGTTTTGGAATTATGCCGATGTAAAATTTTGAACTCCTAATGTCAAATTCATTTTTAACACTTTCCAACCTAGTTGAAAAGTGTTTATGACTTCGCTTTGTCTAACCGTCTGCCGTCTGGCCGTCTGGCCGTCTGCCGTCTGTCCGTGCTCTAACTCCCGTAAATATGCTCGGATTGCCCTGCAATTTTTATATGTTATAATCGTTATCTATAGCATGTTCCCTATTTCAACGGAAGTGTGTAGCACTTATAGTTTTTTTACAGGGACACTCAAAAGAATTCCGTTACAATGCGGTCTATGGGGAAAAATCATTTGCGGTTTATTTAAATAATGTTTCACTATTTTAAACGCATTGAAATTTATATATATCACTAAGGTGCATTAGAAGAAGCTTAATATGGAATAGGGTGTGCATAGCACTTATACTTACTTTACAAGGACAGTCAAAAGAATTCCGTTACATTACGTCTATGGAGAAAAATCGTCTGCGGTTTATTTAAATAATGTTTCCCTATTTTAAACGCATTGAAATTTATATAAAGTTCATTACAAGAGACTTACTACAGAATATTGTGTGTATAGCAGTCATCGTTTATTTACAGGGACACACAAAAGAATTCTCTACTGTCTGTTAACAATAATTCCTGGAAGTGCGTTTTAAGTTACTGAATGCGATTTTAATTTTAAATCGCTTTTTGTCTATTACGTGGTGTGTATAAATTCTGTAGATCCTATACATGGAAGCACAAAAGTTCGGGAATACATTTCCGTATTATTTAACTTCAGACGGAGAATTTTAAACTGTGCTACGTGTTTCCTAACTGAACTAAAATTTAGCCTCCTATGTAGTATATATACAAATCTATAGATCCTATACAGGGCTGAATAAAAGTATTCGGATTACTTAGATGTTATCTTTTAGCTTATTAAAGAGTATGATTCGTAAAATTATTTTGGAAGCGTTGGAAAGTGTTACATAATCTATGCTTGACGCATGATTTTTCGTTCTTGTTTAAAGTTGCAACAGAAACTGCAACGCGTGTAGTTTTTTAAGCATAATGCAAAACCTATTCGGCGGGATGAGTTGTAATTTTAGATTCGTATATTTAAAGGCTTTAAAAATCAATTTTTGTTAAAATTTTTAAGGTTACTATACATTTTTTTTTCGTATATTAACTTCATAATTTATATGTTAAGAAATTAATATTCGATGCAAAAATAAGCGAGTAATATAAAAATGAGCTGTTTAATAACTATAAGAAGACCTTAAAATACATACTTAAAATGCTAATTTATTTAACTTATTTCTGCGTGGTATATATTTAATTTATTATATGATGAAATTTCTGGTTCAAATCGAAATATATTTATTTGGTACCGGTCAAAATGACCGATATGGTAGTTCTAGTGTTAAACCATATGCTGATTAGAATTAAAAAAAAAGAAAAGTGCCATTGGCTTGTGAAATTAAATTTCTAAAGTATTTTGAATTAACTTAATTTGGTAGGTTAATTTTATTTGAATGAATTTTAAGACTAGAAAGGCCATAGCAATCAATTTGACCAGTACCGAATACATATATTTCGATTCGAATCAGAAATTTCATAACAAAAAAAAAAAAGAATATATATCATTCAGAAATAAGCTAAATAATTAAGTAAAAAAAAAATGAAAATGAAAAAAAAACAGGTAAAATACTTATTAAAAATATACGTAAAAGGTGCTGAAATGAGAGACATATGTATAAGATATTATAACATACCTTAATCCCGAGATCTTTCGAACACACACGCGTTCATTTTCAAGAGGAAACGTACCATTTCAGGGGCCCCCTTCGGCGCACGAATTTCGTTAAAAAGGAACTGCCCCGCATTAGTCAGGTCCTGTTTTGAGGCATGTACAACAGTGTCCGGATAGTAGATTGGAGATACTCCAGATTTTATTTTTTTTAAATTCAGATATTGTCTTGCAGTATCAATTCTCCCTCATTTTCTTTAAAATGACTTTTGCATTACAAATGATTCTATATTTCAGCTTAAGAGCCTACGCTAGTCAGGCGAAGAAACGCTCAAGCTAATGTTAAATCTATGGGAAGGTTCTTGCGCGATTTATCGCTCGCATTTTAATATTTTTAAATGCTTTTTTTAAATGCTTTTTTTCTTGCATAGGATAGCTGAAGTCGATCTCTAATGTTGTTAGTTTTTACTTTTTTGGTTTTGGTTACAGTTTTTTTATAAGGGGACATTTTCAATTTTGGAACCGTTTGGAACTGGTTCTGAAAGTGAAAGTACCCTTATATAAAAAAACTAGAACCAAAATCGAAAAAGTAAAAACTAACAACGTTAGAGATCGACGTCAGCTATCCTATTCAAAAACATCATTTAAACATATTAAAATGCGAGCGAGAAATCGCGCAAGAACCTTCCCATACACTTAACATTAGCTTGCGCGTTTTTTCGCGTGACTGATGTAGGCTCTTAAAAAACATAATAAGAAATATAAATGTCGTATTAACACTAGAACGCCCGGAAATTTTACTCAAGTTTTATAAAAGTATTTTATACCAGAATTTTTATTTAAAACTAATTAACTAATTTATTTAACTTATTTCTGCGTGGTATATATTTAATTTATTATATGATGAAATTTCTGGTTCAAATTGAAATATATTTATTTGGTACCGGTCAAAATGACCTATATGATAGTTCTAGTGTTAAACCATATGCTGATTAGAATAAAAAAGAAGCAGAATGTTCAAAATCATTTTGTAAAACATCTTTTTAACTTTAATTTATTATATGATGAAATTTCTGGTTCAAATCGAAATATATTTTTTGGTACCGGTCAAAATGACCAATATGATAGTTCTAGTGTTAAACCATATGCTGATTAGAATAAAAAAGAAGAAGAATGTTCAAAATCATTTTGTAAAACATCTTTTGAACTTGACTTTATTTTAAACAAAACACACTTCAAAGGACGTAAAAGTCCTGAAATAAATAAACACCAGAGATCAAAGTGTGCATAATCAAAGATCAGGGGAGGAACTACATCACAAAAGTCATCTTCCTATCTTTTATTTTTAAAATAAATTAAAGCTTGAGGATATTAAAGTGCCATTGACTTATGAATGAAATTACTAAAGGCTTTTGAATTAACCTAATTTGGTAGGTTAAAATTTATTTGAAGGAATTTTAAGACTAGAAACGCCATAGCGATCAATTTGACCAGTACCAAATACATATATTTCGATTCGAATCAGAACTTTCATAACAAAAAGAAAAGAATATATAACATTCAGAAATAAGCTAAATAATTAAGTTAAATAGTATTAAATAAAATTTCTGGTTTAAAGTATGTTTATATGACTGAAATTAAATTTCCGGCTTTCTAGTTTTTGTTTAGATTTTTTAGGGGCGTTTCGGCCTTTTACACACGAGAGCTAAACTGACCGTTACCCCGTTTAAAGTGAAAACCGACCCTCTAAAATGATCCATGCCCTAAACTGGAATCGAACCCGGCACACTTTGCCCCTGACCACTAGACAAGCAAATGGGCGTTCTAGTGTTAATAGTTTTCCATTGTTATTTGAACAAAGGCGGGTTTATTTCAAAGATTATGGAAGCAATATAATAAACTTCAATAAAAATCTTATATTAATACTTATATTTTCAGAAACAAAAAACAATTATGATATAATTAATTATTTGATTCTAAAATTTGTAATTCGGATGCACCTATGAAAGTTTAATAGCCCGTGTACAAACTGGATCTATTTTAGAATATGGATTATCTTTACACATCTGCAAATTTAATCTTCTCAATTAATAATTTATAGTTTAAATGTGAAACATTACCTACAAATATATTAAGGATAATAAACCGCGGAGTTCATGATTTTACAAAATGAATACCATTTACGTGCACACACATGCAGTGATGGAACAGTTGGCCAATTCTCACCACTAAATTTTAATTGCATTCTTTTCATTAAAAATTCGCTGAAACTCTGTCCTTATGTAAGACAAAGAGTACAATTTAATTTTAACGGTGTCAATTGATTATCTCTTGCACCACTGCATGTTATTTCCTGCACCCGTAAGAATTTAACCCTCTAACCATTTGGCTACTGCGGACTAATCGGGTGGGATAACGCGATTTTACCTGAATCCGATTCAATTCACGGTCCGGGTTAGGTTGATTTGTTTCGTTGCTGGTTGGGTTCGGGCGAATTGACTTTAAATGCTTCAGGTTCGGATTGATTTCAGGTTACATTTTGATTTTTTCTGGTGTATCCGATTTTTCAAAAGAAATGCCTGGATATTTTTTAAATAAAAAAATATATATATTTGAATATTAATGAGTGTATATGTGTTCATTTTTATACAAACAAGATACTTTTGATATTAGATATATAATTGTAGACGATTTTTCAATAATCGTATTAAAATGTGGTTTAATTTTCTTTCTTATCAGGTTTTGTTGGGGTCAGGTTTGAATATTTCCTGTTCGGGTTCATGAAACTTTTTTCGGTTTCAGGTTGAATTTCGGGTTAACTTTAAGCATAAATTTCGGGAATCCGACCCTGTGCTGGACTATTGCGGACCTGGAGATGCTAACAACAAACAGGTTGTTTTAAGATGGCCAACATCTCTCCAGGCGTCTTCATACAAGAAAAAATACCAAGTAAGAATCAGTGTAGTTATTTACAAAACTTGTTTTTTCCATTTTATTAAATACCGAACTCCGAATTCAGTACAGGAAAGAAACTAAGATTTCAAATATTTTTAAGAGAACGCTGCCGTGAACTATGATAATTACTTAACAATAAAAAATTGTGTGAAAAAAGTTATGAAATATTAATAACGTATAAATGAAACAACAATATACGCCTATTAAAAAATAAAAAATTTACTTCAATAATTTCACGCAAACACTTCAGTTTTTCTACTGCAGTTTTATCGAAACTGTTATTTCTGACCTTTGCCATTTCCCGCGTATTAACCATTTTCAATTTATGAAAGCCATTATACGATCACGTCTTGCTGCGATATAGCTCCCAATGCATAAATAAAGGGAATATTTTAATCAAAAGAACCATCAGAAAACCCAAAATATGAAGGTGAAGAAATAACATTTATGGTAGAAAAATATGATTAGTCTAAGGAAGATAAATAAAGAGTTTGATGTTATTCAAAATGAAGAAAATTTAATCCATATTATTGCCTTATCTATAATATGGAAAGCAATTTATTTATAATAATTAATGTCAAAGTTAATATCGATATTTTTTCAGTTATATCGATATTTATTTCCAGTTTATGTACAAAAGTTAAGCTTCTATCAAAGAACTCTAATTTCAAGAATAATTTACTAGTATGCGAAAAATGGCATTTTAAGAGTATAAAAATGCAGGGAAGCCCAAGTTTTACTAAAATATTTTTAAATGAATACTTTTGTTAGTGAAATATTAGATTGTTATAATTAAAATAAAAATGGAATTCTATTTATAATAAAATTCCAGAAAATAATAGGGATGAAATTTAAAAGTAAACTGACTTATCTTAAAATAAAGAGCTTTCAAAAAAATTTTCAATTGAAAATCTAAAGCTAATCTATTGTAAAAAATTTATATATATAAAATAATCTGTTGTAAAAAATTTATATATAATTAAACAATAATTAATTATAATTAAACAAGTGTAAATTGGATCCAAAAAGTCTCGACACCTTTGACAGGGATATATATATATATATATATATCCCTTTATTTAATTATGCTTAGTTATTTTTTTCTTTTAATTTCCTTTATGATTTCGACAGGTAAATTTGGGGATCGTTTCATGAATAAAAACGTTTTATCCCTGCTTTTGTGTGTTGCAAGCCATGCAGCCTGTCTCCTGGGTTGTTTTGTTCATTAAATTAGTAAATTAGTATTTTATTTGGATACTTCTGTTGTTTTTCGGTTAAGTTTTTATGGTTATGTTGTAATTTATCTTCCATTTTATTTTGTTCTGGTATATACATTTATTTTTTTTTCATTTTATGGTTTAAATTTTGTAGTACATTTTAAATATAATAAGGAATTTTTCAACTATATATGTATATGTGTGTGTTATAAAATTAATGCAGCTTCGAAATTTCTGTATATCTAAATATACAACATTAATTACAACTAAAAAATTAATATATTTTCAGCCAGTTTTAAATTAATCGCAACAGTTTCTCTCTATTCTAATAAAGAGTTACTAACGCTATCGCTGCTACCGTCGTTGCATCTATCGTGACCTTTCAGTTTCTTCATTTTACCTCCAAAACCTATTGCATATGTTAGTAAATTTTTTGAAGGTAGCGAGTAGTTTTAATCGCGCTCTAAAGTAATATAAATAATCAATGTCTACTTTGATAAACATAGGTAAGATTTTGCTTACCTCCTTTTTCAGCAATCATCCTCACTCCTCATTTTACCGCGTGCCAGGTCTGCCAGTCTCCATGTCCATTATTTGAAGATGTACACTGCACTTGCACCAGTATATTAAAATTTATGAATTATTCCAACTACTTGATATATTCATTTTATGCTGTGCACACTGATGAATTATGTACTTTTGGAATAGAAAATTAGTATTAATAATAATACAGTATTCATAATTAGTTTAAAGTATTTAATTTATCATTCTTATATTTAATAGTTACATAATTTTAATTTTAAACATTAGTTAAATTTAATTTAATAAGTTTAAGGGAGAACGAAATATACATGTTCCTTCTCCATCGCGTGAAAAAAAGCTTCTATTAAAGTTCTATATAACAGAAAGAAAAAAGTCTTATAGTTCCTTTCAGGTGATGTCATCTTTTAGTTCTTTGATTGGTTGGACATGACGTAAAGTCAAATCACGTC
Organism: Maratus michaelseni; assembly: GCA_963931845.1. Classification (NCBI taxonomy): domain Eukaryota; kingdom Metazoa; phylum Arthropoda; class Arachnida; order Araneae; family Salticidae; genus Maratus; species Maratus michaelseni. The sequence goes on along the minus strand of OZ007588.1, from coordinate 103,914,650 downwards.
ATTCATACGAAATTCTGTTTCTTACTTCCTTGTTCAGTTCAAGAGTTTGTAAAAACCTCTTCATATTGCATCATCAATTTCATTTCCTCTTTGAAATTGAGTTAAGTACTTTTTATCTTGATGAGTTTAAACGAAGTAAATAAACTGTCATAGAAAATCACTTTGCGGAGATTATTTTCATGATATATTACCAGCAATCTCCTCCTTAATCTCTGGAATTTGATTTCTTAAATTTAAACTTCTTCTGTGTACTTCAAAGATGGGTTTGGGAGTGGGCTTGGTTAGGATGTCTGCTATCATATTCTTTGATTCACAATACTTTAGATTAATTGTACCATTGTCCTTTAAATGTTTAATTGAATGATAACGAATATCAATATGTTTGGTACGACGAGTATACTTTTCTGATTCGATCATTTTTATGCAGGACTGATTGTCCTCATGCACAGTTATTGGTAATGTCTGTTCTAAGTCGAATTCTTGTAGGAGTCTAATTAACCATAAAATTTCTTGCGACGCATTTGCTGTTGAAATATACTCAGCTTCAGCACTCGACATGGCTATACATTGTTGTTTTTTGCTAACCCATAATAATGGATTTTTTCCCAACAAAAATAAGTTTCCGCTGGTGGACTTTCTAGTTTGTATGTCTCCAGCCCAGTCCGAGTCACAATACACTTCTAGTTTAGGTTGGTGTGTTGTATTTATTTCTAATTTAAAGTTTTTAGTGTGATTTAAATAGGAAATCACTCTTTTAGTTTCCTTCCAATCCTTCTGTGAAGGGTTTTCGTTTTTTCTACTTAAGATGTTAATCGCGGCTGAAATATCTGGTCTTGTTACAGTAGCGATGTACAAAAGCGCCCCAATAGCCTTTCTGTAGTCGATGTTGTTTGGCAATGGTATTTCATCATTATCATAATTTAAATAGCCTGTCTCCATGGGCGTTTTGTAAGGCTTTGCTTCTTCTAATTTAAATTTTCGAACTAATTCTTCAATTTTAATTTTTTGATTCAGTTTATATCCTTCGTTTGTTTTTTCAATTTTGATCCCTAGGTAGTAGTTTAATTGACCTAAATCCTTTAGTTCATATTCAATCTTAAGTTTCTGTATAATTTCTTTAATTTCACTTTCTTTTGCAGATATTAATATGTCGTCTACATACACGATAATATAAGCTTTACTGTCCTTTGTATTACGTATAAATAAACACGTGTCTGAAGTTGATCGTTTGAAATTTAACTTTTCTAATGATTCTGAAATTTTTGTGTGCCAGGCTCTAGCTGCCTGTATTAAGCCGTATATAGCCTTATTTAATTTACACACTTTGTTTTCATGATTAGGTTTAACATAGCCTTCCGGCTGAGAGATGTATATATCCTCTTCTAAATTTCCATACAAAAATGCAGTTTTAATATCTACATGATTTATGTTTAGTTTATGATAGGCGGCGGCTGCTAAAAAGGTTCTTATGGTTGTATGTGAAACCACTGGAGCAAAGGTTTCATAATAATCAATACCAAAATTTTGCGAATAGCCTTTTGCAACTAATCTTGCTTTGTATTTTTGTATTTTTCCTTTATCCTCTAATTTTGTTTTGAAAAGCCATTTCGAAACTATTATTTTTGTATTTGGCGGGGGGTCAACTAATGTCCAAGTTTTATTTTGGTTGTGAGATTCTATCTCCTCCTGTGTCGCTTTGATCCAGTTTTCTTTTTCTACTGGGTTTTCCATGTTTATTATTTCCTGCCAATTTTTCGGTTCGTTTATATTTTCATCTTTAACCAAATAAATTAGTCTATCTGGGGGAACCCCTTTATTTACTCTATCTGATCTTCTCGGTTCGGTTTGATTTAGTTCAGATTCATTCTGAATATCCTTTTCATTTGAAATTTCGATTTTTATCAGATTTGGGTTTTCTGACTTTTCGTTTTCGGCACTAGTGTTTTCATCTATACTTAGTTCTAGCAATTTTTCTTTATTTGAATTTTTCGGATAGTTTTCTAAAAACTTCACAGTTCTTGCTATAGTGATATCTTTGCCGCTTGTGTATATACGATATCCTTTGGAATAATTATCGTATCCCACAAAGATCCCTTCTACTGCTTTATTATCTAATTTCTGCCTTTTTGGCTTGTTAATATATGCATAAGCTTTGCAGCCAAAAACTCTTAAATATTTTAGATTTGGTCTTCTGTTTGACCATAACTCATATGGAGTTTTTTCGTTGGCTTTAGTCGGCAGTCGATTTTGTAGGTGACATATTGAATCGTGATAAAAATCCGATTATGGAAATATTCGCATATTTTAACATTTTGAAGGTGTACAACATGTTTAATTTTAAAATTATTTTTTAAAATTTCGCATTTAGTCCGCATGACGGATATTATTAAATATAATAGCACATTAAATATAATAACAGTATTATTAAATATATTGAATATAAAAGCGAGCTTCTCCCGCTACCAGGCTGATTTAGATATTCGAAAAACGAAAAAATAGAGTGGTAAATTTTTACTTTATAAAAAACATGACTTTTTTTGCTAAATGAAATTTATTTGGATTTATTAAAGAAAGGATAAAGTGTTTTGAATGGAATATTAAAAGAAACCCTTTGAGCGATCTTCGATCACACTTACCCACTTGTTTGTTTATTCTTCTCCCGTCTGATACGGCCATTAAAGATGCTAAATGATAATTTTTCTTCCATACATTTGATGGGATGTACATTTCAGACGTTAAATTTGTAACACGATGGTGGAACAGCACACACAGTTTGCGATACCAAACTGTATTGCTTTCTGTTTTAGTCGAGGTATAATTATGAAAAATGTCGATTTCAGTTTTCCAACAATTTAATACCGTTTTGACTGTATTCTTTATTATCTTAACACTTATCTGATGTGGCTAGTTTTCGTCAACTAAGCAGGAAGCTTCGCCTATGGGCGTTACTTTTGCATGTTGCGTTATCAACAAATGTCTAGTAGAATAAGGAATCCCCTTTTCTTTCATTACGTAGCTCAAAGAGAGAAAAGTTCGAAGAGAAAAACTGAAACGCCCTCTTCGTTGGAGAGACATTCTTTTTGTACCCTAAAGCCACGGTACACTTTAGCCTCGTACGCTAACGCCATGTAACCAAAAATTAAAAACAGTGCCATTATTATGCATTCATTTGTAATATAATTATCTGTAGAAAACTAATCCATTCATTTCAATCACTTAATATTTTCCACTCAAAGTAAAATAAATAAATAAAGAAAATGATGAAGCACGCAGATAAAAACCCAACGATAATTTTTCTCTCATCTCTTAAAACAAGTGACCTAATTTATGACTCTTAAGTTTCAAGTTTATCAAGCAATAGAGATTTATTACCTCGTTATAATCGTTCTCTTCTAATAATGTGAAATATGTTTATAATTTGTTATTTGTGATTATGCCATTATAAACTTATTACAGAACTAAAACATTTAAAAGGACAATTATTCAACGTCAATTTGTTTCAAAGAAATGATGCAACTTTACTCGTAACTTTCCAAACTTTGTGAAAATGAGTCAGTGTATTACTATCCTTCATTCTGTAAAGTCACAGGAAAAAATGTTTCCTGATGTTAAAATTAATCTAAATGTAAACCTTTTAAAATTTTAAGTAATGTAAAATATAATGTTTAAAATCAATCCAAACGTGAACTTATTTATTCAATGTGAATTGTGCATTAATATAATTTTTTTTACAAGTCTTATTTCAGCAGTGGTACATCTACACGATTATTCAAGAAGTGTTTATAATAAGTTCTCAAATAGTTGAAATATATAAACCAGTGGATATTTCATAAATTGGATAGACCTTAGAAAAGGTAAGCAATTCCTTTTCTTTCTGCATGTTGAAGACCAGAGTTAATTTTAATTTGAAGAATTTAATATTCTGATGTTACGCGCTTACCTCGTTGGCCTCGCCCCTTCAACAGTGATCATGAGCCTGATGAATATATGAACTCAGAATTTATTCTTAAGGATTAATAATTGACTCTAATTAATAAAAATAATACTCAGCTCTTATGCTAGATTAAAAATTCAAGAAAACATAATTGAATTTAATAAACTATTTAAACTAATAAAACTTTAAAAACTGTATAAACAAGTTCTCCGAGATGGCGACAATAAAGGAAATGCAAATAGTAGATAAATTAAACAATAATAATTATTCTATATGGAAGTTTAAAATTAATATGTTGTTAATTAAGGAAGATTTGTACGAACTCGTAACTCAGGAACCCCCTACACCAATTAACGAAGATTGGAGAAAAAAGGATGCAAAAGCTCGCGCTTTAATAAACCTGAGTATAGACGATACGCAAATAGTTCATGTAAAACATTTAGAAACAGCAAAACAGACATGGGATAGTTTAAAAAATATTCATGAGAGAGCCAATTTGTCCAGTAAATTGTATTTGTTACGAAAATTGTATAGTGCAAAACTTCCCGAAAATGGGAACATGCACAAACACATTACTAATATACTGGAAATAAAAGATAAGCTCTCCGCAATAGGAGAGAACATAACCGACTCGCATTTATCTGCACTTCTATTGTGCTCGTTACCTGCGAGTTATAATACTCTAATAACAGCTCTCGAAGCCCGAAATGAAATTGAATTAACTCCCGAATTCATCAAGAGCAAACTTACTGATGAATTTAATAAACGGGTAGAAAATAGTGAGCAAGTTGAAAACTCACAAAAGGTGTTTAAAACACAAAAGAAATACACTCAAGATTATAAAGGGCAAAACAAATATTGTACCTACTGTAAACAATCAAATCACACTTACAAACAATGCTGGCATCTCAAGAACAGAAACACACAGACCACTACACCTAAAACACAATACAAATACAAAAAGTACACATCGTTGTGTTTTGAAAATACAAAAGGTGATAGTAAAAATAAAATGAATGAATCAAAAACAGATGAACAGGTACAAATAAATAAAAGTGAACATAAAGATGCAGCATTCATAATTGTCAATCCCGCTAATAAAACCTGGTTAATTGACTCAGGAGCGTCTTCGCATATAGCGAACGATAGGGATATATTTACAAAATTCAACGATACTGAAAAAACTACAGTAACAATTGCTAATGGGAATACATTAAATTCTTACGGAACCGGCGAAACACAAATAATGACAAAAACATCTGATGGATGTATAAATAGAATTACACTTAAAAATGTGTTATTTGTTCCACAATTGGAATCAAATTTAATTTCCGTAAGTAAAGCCACAGAACATGGCTATAAAGTATTTTTCGAAAATGAAAAATGCATACTATCGTGCAATGGAAATATATACTTAGAAGCATTAAAGAAACATAACTTATATCAAGTTGAAACACTAGAAGAAAGTTCTCAAAATAAAATAAACATTGCACATGATTTCAGAAATAAAGATTGCCTCGAAATTTGGCATAAACGCCTTGGCCACAGAAATAATGAAAGTATAAAAGAATTAGTCAAAAATGACTTGGCCAGTGGGATAAAAATAAATAACTGTAATCATAAAACAAACTGTGAAACCTGTATAAAAACAAAGTCAACAAATGCACCGTACTCTAAATCTATCGAAAATAAAACAACAAAAGTATTAGATTTAGTACATACTGATTTATGTGGGCCCTTTAAAACACCCACAATAGGAGGAAAAAATTACTTCCTTACATTCATAGATGACAGTTCTAGATTCACAGTTATTTACTTATTAAAAAGTAAAGATGAAGTTTATGAAAAAATAAAAGACTATGTACAAATGGTCAAAACCAGACAAGGAAAATATCCGACGGCGATTAGATCGGATAACGGTGGGGAATACATAGGAAATAAAACAGAAGCCTTTCTAAGGGAACATGGTATAAAACATGAATACACAGTTCCATTTTGTCCCAGCCAGAATGGCATTGCTGAGAGAAAAAACAGAAGTTTAATTGAAATGAAATTGTTCTGGGGTGAAGCGATAAATACTGCTAATCACCTCCAAAATAGGCTCCCCACTAAATTGACAAATAAAACGCCATATGAAATTTGGTTCAAAAGAAAACCAAATCTCTATTATTTACGTGTATTTGGCTGTAAAGTATACACTTACATAAACAAACACAAAAGATCTAAACTAGATGACACAGCAGAAGAGGGTATCTTCATGGGCTATGATAATAATACAAAGGGATACCGCGTTTTCACTAAAGATGGTGAAATAATAATTTCCAGATCTGTAAAATTTCTGGAAGAAAAACTGAACAATTTAAACGAGAAAATTAATGATCACGAACAATTAATTGAAGATAAAAAATACATTGAAATAGAAATAGGTGACACACCCTGTACACCTGACGCGCCCAAACAATCAGAAACACATCAACCTCGTAGATCTGAAAGACAAAACAGAGGAGTACCACCTCAAAGATATACTTCCGACAATTTTATTGCTCTAGCAAATGATTGCGATACAACAGAACCTGAAAACTGGAAACAGCTTATCAAAATAAACAATCCACTAGAAAAGAAAAACTGGCTTAAAGCCACTGAAAACGAAATACAATCGTTAATGAAAAATAATACATGGGATCTAGTCGATCCTCCTCTTAATAAAAGAATCATAGGAAGTAGATGGATTTTCAAACGAAAAATTGATAGTTCAGGAAATGCACAAAAATATAAAGCACGTTTTGTTGCCAAAGGTTTCAGTCAAAAATATGGGGAAGATTATCAAGAAACATTTTCACCAGTATAACAACCATAACTAGACCTGACATTTCAGCAGCAGTAAACATTTTAAGCAGAAGAAATGAGAATCCTCGCGAAAAAGACTGGCAAGCCGTAAAAAGAATAATAAGATATCTATATCATACTAAAGAACTAAAATTAATAATTAACACTAATGAAGAACCAATATTAAAGGTATTCGCTGATGCCGATTGGGCAGGTGATACCAAAACCCGTAGATCAACATCGGGAATATTATATATGTTGGGCAACAACCCAATTCAGTGGACGACGAAAAGGCAAAGTTGCATTGCCTTATCTTCAGCAGAGGCTGAATATGTGTCCGCAGCACATGCTAGCCAAGAAATAATTTGGTTATTGAAGTTACTTGACGATCTAGGCTTTCCACAGCAAAAACCAATCACTTTATATGAAGACAATCAAAGTACCATAAAAATGGTTGAATCAGAAAAATTCACGAAAAGATCAAAGCACATCGACGTCAAATTTAATGCCATTAAACAATATAGCGAAGAAGGCATAATTGAGTTAAGATATCTTCCAACAGAAAAAATGATAGCTGATGCACTTACCAAACCTTTACCCAAGCCTCGATTCATCGAACACAGAAATTCAATGAAAATATTAGTTAATGCCCATGAACGAATTAAGGGGGAAATTGTAGAAAACTAATCCATTCATTTCAATCACTTAATATTTTCCACTCAAAGTAAAATAAATAAATAAAGAAAATGATGAAGCACGCAGATAAAAACCCAACGATAATTTTTCTCTTATCTCTTAAAACAAGTGACCTAATTTATGACTCTTAAGTTTCAAGTTTATCAAGCAATAGAGATTTATTACCTCGTTATAATCGTTCTCTTCTAATAATGTGAAATATGTTTATAATTTGTTATTTGTGATTATGCCATTATAAACTTATTACAGAACTAAAACATTTAAAAGGACAATTATTCAACGTCAATTTGTTTCAAAGAAATGATGCAACTTTACTCGTAACTTTCCAAACTTTGTGAAAATGAGTCAGTGTATTACTATCCTTCATTCTGTAAAGTCACAGGAAAAAATGTTTCCTGATGTTAAAATTAATCTAAATGTAAACCTTTTAAAATTTTAAGTAATGTAAAATATAATGTTTAAAATCAATCCAAACGTGAACTTATTTATTCAATGTGAATTGTGCATTAATATAATTTTTTTTACAAGTCTTATTTCAGCAGTGGTACATCTACACGATTATTCAAGAAGTGTTTATAATAAGTTCTCAAATAGTTGAAATATATAAACCAGTGGATATTTCATAAATTGGATAGACCTTAGAAAAGGTAAGCAATTCCTTTTCTTTCTGCATGTTGAAGACCAGAGTTAATTTTAATTTGAAGAATTTAATATTCTGATGTTACGCGCTTACCTCGTTGGCCTCGCCCCTTCAACATTATCAACAGAGAATATATTTCTTAAATAAATCAACATGCAAGATTAACACCCATAGGCGGGGCTTTAAGGTTAAAATATCGAAATTGGTCGTCAACAATGTTTTTAAAATGATGCAATTCCAAATAGATAAAAGTTAAGATGGTTACGTGATGATAAAATAAGAAATTTATTTTTTAATCTAGAATTTTATATTTATAAAAACGTTCCAGCACATTAAAAATATACTATTCTTTTTCTACCAAAACTTACCTACTTATGATACTTTCAATTTATAGATTTTTTTGCGGCAGCGCGCCTTTCCATTTTAGTCAGAAAACACTGAAAATTCATAAAAATCTTAAGTACCATAACTTGGTAAGTTTTAATTTATAAAAGAATTGGATTCATTTTAAAATCCGTGTTAGACGAAAGGCAACATTTTTATAAAAATAAGTTATAAGAAAAAGCGGACATATGAAAAATTAAATTTCGTAATTTAATGTGTATACAGCCGCTTGTAACGCAAATGCCATATCTAAAAGTTGTACTTGATTTGCATAGTTTTTTGTAATTGGAACTATTTATTATCATTAAGTTTAAGAGATAATTGCTATTACATGTACAATTTTGAATCATCCTATAAATTTGAGCATAATTTGATTTATACTGCAATTAAAAGTGAAATTCTTTTAAAAGTCTCGTAAAATAATTTAATATTTGGCATCAGCATATTATCTTAAAACTAATTGCATTTTATTTCTATTTAAATTTTCGAAATTAATATGTATTAAATGTAAATATAAATTGATTTATCATCAACTAAATAGTTTTAAAATTAGGTAAGGTATATAAGGTTAATCGAATACATTAAATTTATTGACTTTACATTAAAGAGATTTATTTAAGGTAAAATTACGTACGATATCAAAATTTCTCTCTATCTAAATATACGGCTTTAACTGCATAATTTAAATGTTAAATTATAAACTAAATTTACTATATCTTCAATCAGTTTTAAATTTAATTGCAGATGTTTTTAATAACGAAATCTAAGGCAAAAATTATAAAATATATAGGCCTTATTGTCTAGAGATTACTTCAATGCAAAACTAATGCAACTTCACAATTTTTCTCCGTGGAAATAGACAAGATTCATTAATCAAATATGAATCTATTTCTTCATTTGTTTTTCGCCAACATCAAGGGATCGGTAATGGTTTGCTGAAAGATTTATTAGTACTCATGGAGGTCAATTACCCTATGTTTGTTGATAGCTGTAAATTGACAGAACGTGTCGCCAGGGAAAAGGGTAGAAAGAAAAAAACGTACCCTAAAGAAAAAAATATCTAAACACAAAAAGTAAAAATAAAAATCTCAAGTAATGATACTATTAATGATAGCGATATATATGGAAGGATATACTGGTGGTCTTTCCTAAAATAATTATTCTTAATTAGCTATTAAAAAACATGTGAAAGCCATGGTTTTTCGATATTTTAAAGCAACAATAGATGATTGTTTTCAATAGGAAAAGGAAAAAACGTTAAAGATTTGCTTCAAATAGAAAAATTGTTTCAAATACATATTCGAAGGAAAACCGAATTCATCGAATATTGCAAAGACGACATCTTCCCTGCTAAAAGAAAATCCCTCAAAACAAAGGACTGTTGCAACATCAATTAAAATTCTCAACTTGAACTGTGATGATCAGCACTGATTTGTATTTTTAAAAGGCGAAAAACACAATTTTCATCGTCTCACTCCACAACATAAGAACACGCTGCAGAATTCTTTATGAAAAGCATTTATTAAAATTAAACAGGGAAAAAAATTAAAACCTGGTTCAAAAGAAGTAAAAAAGTTTTTCTAAAAGATTTATGAATATTTCTGGTTTTGCATATAACGGCAAATTAAAAATAAAATGAATAGAGAAAACTGTAAAAATCAACTTCACATACTATTCGGAACATATTTTATCCCCAGTCTTCAAATATGAAAAATCATCGCTTTGCCCACATTCCTATCAGTTAGTATAACTACATTAAAACAAAGCAAGTAGCAACACATCCTATTCCACGTTTAATTTCCAGAAGGAAACAGAACGTGTATCATGTCCAAACCCTTCACTGACACCCTTGAAATCCCCCCCATGTAACACCTATGGAATTTTGTGCTTTTCAATTCCTAAAAAGTACATTAAGTAAACGCCGACCTACAATCCTTCATGAACTTTGGAAAGCTATTCACGCGGAATGAGACAAAATTCGTCTTTCAAAACCACAAAAGGCATTTTTGTCATACAAATTAGAGGGTAGGAAGTATATTTAAGATGAAAATTTAAAACACAAAACTTTTATGCTAAACAATTCTCTAAATAACATGAAAATCCTCTGAAAGATGCATGAACAGACTTTATATAACAAAAAATGCGACTAATTCCTGTCTGAAAAGTTCAAATATATTTGAAAGAAACAGTATACACTGAGGAATTCAAGATTCTATTTTCCGCTAAGTTATTTTTCTCATAGACTCTTCGGGGACTGCGTTATTTTAAAGGTTCCACGGTCTAACCATATTGTTGAAAGAAACATTACTCAGTAAATTACGCTTGCAGTAGGATATAAACAATTTTATATTCAGAGAAAGCAGTTTTATAAGTAATGTAAAGCCCATACGATTTAGATATCGCATTTAATGGTGCAAATAAAGTGCATGAATAATAGAAAGGATGGTGTACGAACTATTTTTAATCCTGGCGCTATAATAGACTGGGATTGGTAAAAATATCTTGACTCCTTTGGGTAATACTTTTGTTTCGATAGCAAAGCTTCAAAATGCTTTTTCACTTTCTTCTATACCACATAAGAATTGGAATCATGAAATTTTTCGACTCCGGTTTTTGATGAATTTATACCTTTTGGGGTGTCCTGAGCACGACTTGAGTATTCTTAGAAAGTGTCTATCTGTCTTTGGGTGAGATAATTTTTGTGGCCACTCTATCTCAGAACTAATACACGGAATTTCATCAAACTTCACAATTAATTAATCATTGATATAAACTGGTACTTATTATGTTTAGGTGTATATCGTCCAACAGGTAGTCATTTTTCGCGATTTCCGTAAACACTACATCTCAACTTAATGAAATTGATATAAACTATATCAAGTTTATTGAATCCTTAATTCACCTTATTTTGAAAAAACATATAAATAGTTTTATAAAACAAAACCCAAATAATATTACTTAAAGGTGTTTTATTATACACTGTGCAAAGCAGCAACATATAAAACCAAGCACTTTCGAACACTAACGTGTTCATCATCAGGGTTACAAATCGTTAAGCAACATAGGTTTCCCCCCTCTTTTCACGTTTGGAAGAGTCCATCAACTATAAAGCTGTAAACCTGACCTCTGGTTTGTAATATTTTTAACGATTTTTAACACTTTCCAACTTAGTTGAAAAGTGTTTATGACTTCGGTTTGTCTGCCGTCTGGCCTTCTGCCGTCTAGCCGTCTGGCCGTGCTCTAATTGCCGTAAATATGCTCGGATTGCCCTGCAATTTTTATATGTTATTATCGTCATCTATAGCATGTTCCCTATTTCAACTGAAGTGTGTAGGACGTATAGTTTTTTTACAGGGACACTCAAAAGAATTCCGTTACATTATGGTCTATGGGGAAAATCATTTGCGGTTTATTTTAATGATGTTGTACAATTTCAAACACATTTTAATTGATATATATCACTAAGGTGCATTACTAGAAGCTTAATATGGAATAGGGTGTTCATAGCACTTACAGTTACTTTACAGGGACAGTCAAAAGAATTCCGTTACATTACGTCTATGGAGAAAAATCGTCTGCGGTTTATTTAAATAATGTTTCACTATTTTAAACGCATTGCAATTTATATATATCACTTAGGTGCATTACAAGAGGCTTACTACAGAATATTATGTGTATAGCAGTCATCGTTCATTTACAGGGACACACAAAAGAATTCTCTACTGTCTGTTAACAATAATTCCTGGAAGTGCGTTTTAAGTTACTGAACGCGATTTTAAATTTAACTCATTTTTTGTCTATTACTTGGTGCGTATAAATTCTGTAGATTATATACAGGGCAGCACAAAAGTTCGCGAACACATTTCCGTTTATTGACAGAAACTCCAGAAGGAGAATTTTAAACTGTGCTACGCGTTTCCTAACTAAACTAAAATTTAGTATCCTATGTAGTATATATACAAATCTATAGATCCTATACAGGGCTGAATAAAAGTATTCGGATATTTTTCCGAATATTGTATATGTTGGAAATTCCTGAATTACGTTTTTAAATATGTTATGCGTTTTCCAAATTGTTTAGTTAGATGTTATCTTTCAGCTTATTAAACGGTAATGATTTGTAAAATTGTTTTGGAAGCGTTTGAAAGTGTTACATAATCTATGCTTGACGCATGATTTTTCGTTCTTGTTAATCCTGATGATGAACGCGTTAGTGTTCGAAAGTGCTTAGTTTTATATGTTGTTGTTTTGTACAGTGTATAATAAAACACCTTTAAGTTATTTAATTTGAATTTTGTTTTACAAAATTATTTATATGTTTTTATATGTCTACATCTCAAGCACGGAATTTCATCAAACTGCATATTCTGTTAGAGCTTAGCATAAATAGATACTGATTTAATTTTAACTTTGATCACTAAACAGGGGGGGGGGGGCTTTATTCCTATGCTTAACGGATGATTCCTAATCAGGTCCACAATCAACTGACGCAATTTAGCGATTGTCGTTTATAGGTTAATTATATTCTTGTAACTGCTGTCATGCCCTTTTAACCACATTTTTGCCAGAATCGTTCATTTTTAACGCCAACTTTGTTTGTGGACTCGATTACGGAATATTAGTCCTTTGTCTTTTGCAATGAACGTTATAGCTGTATCTTATTTTCTATTGTGTAGAAATGCACTTAATTTTATATTTCAGTTTAATGGTTGAAAATGTATATGTTTATCGAATTTTAAATTTTAATATCCAACAGGATGTGCTGTGGTTTTAAACTCCTTTCATTCCATCGATCGCTGTAACTCTGTGTTAAATTTAAAAAAAAATGCACTATGCTTTATATTCATAATCATGGATGCTATTATAAATTAACATATTAGAATGGTATAGATGAAAGTTTTTTGATGGGGTCTGCAACAAATCAACTAAATTTTTTCATAGAATCCAAAATGTAATGATAAGCGAATAGAGCAAAATAGAAAACGTGAAAGAGACGAGCATGGTGAATCCGCGGCACAGAACTAACATTCTGACTTTTTTGAGAGATTGATATTGGGATTCAATTGCGAATTTTCCAAAGTAACAGATAATTATGTACTCAATTACATAAAATTTGTTACAAAGTTGTATATACTGTCACTTACCGACTCAAAGTCTAACTCGTCAGAAAATTTGTTAGTGTACAAAATTTCCAGCATCAGGACAAACTGTATATGCGCTATCGATTAAATATTGTTGTTGCTCAAATTTTCTTGAAAATGTAGGAGTTTTTGTTTCAATTTTGCGCATATGTGGCTGAAAGGCGAATTTTGATTTTTGATTTTTACATGAAACAATGATGGTAGGGTGAAAAGACATAGTTATAGAATATTATCGTATTTAGTGATAGTAATTATTTGTGTATATGTACAAGTTTCTCCTACAGTAGCTTTCGGGGGAGGGGAGGGGGTTAACATAGAAAACAAAAAGGGAGAAAACTTTCGTTGAGTGCTAGAAGTGAAAAATTCTTACTAAGAAAAAAATCATGACACATGGAAAATCAGTTTAAGTTCAAGTACAAAATACGTAATTTCCTGTGGAGAAACGCGTTCTCTAAAATAAAACTGATAAGTTAAAAAGGACGTTTAGCAGTGGTAATAAGTTCATATTTTAGATAAAATACTAATTTCAATTATTTATGCATACATATTATCCTATTAGTAATTGTTCAGATTTGTGAAACTCTCATCGCCTTATTATTAGAATCGAAGTTTTATTTTTTATTTACATCTGTAATTAGAAGATTATTATTATTGTTATTATATATATATATATATATATATATATATATATATATATATATATATATGTATGTATGTATATATATATTATTATTATTATTATTTCATTATTTTTTAAACGTTAATATTTTATGTTCATTCAACATGAACTTTTTTGTAAAAAACGGTCGCAGAAGTATTTGGCCTAAAACTTGGCCGAATCTTCGGTAATCGACAACTCGGTCGAACCACTATATTTTATCAATGTACGTACAAAAATATGAAAAAAAACATTTGGAGGATTCTAATATATATATATACAGGGTGTTTCAAAAATGACCGGTATATTTGAAAAATCAATAAAAACTAAACAGGCAGCGATAGAAATACACCGTTTGTTGCAATATGCTTGGGACAACAGTAAATTTTCAGGCAGACAAGCTTTCGAAATTAGTTACAATTTTGAACAACAGATGGCGCTGCAGTCTGGAAAATCTAAACCACGATATTTTCCACATATCCACCATGCGCAGCAATAATATGGCATAGTCTCTGAACGAAATTACCAGAAACCTTTGTAAACCTGTGACTTCTTTCTGTGGGGACACTTGAAAGACCAGGTGTACCGCCACAATCGAGAAACAATTGAACAACTGAAGCAGTACATCTCTTCTGCATGTGAAGCCATCCCGCCTGACACGTTTACAAAGGTTTCTGGTAATTTCGTTCAGAGACTACGCCATATTATTGCTGCGCATCTAGACATATGTGGAAAATATCGTGGTTTAGATTTTTTCCAGACTGCAGCGCCATCTGTTGTTGAAAATTGTAACTAATTCCAAAGTTTGTCTGCCTGAAAATTTACTGTTGTCCCAAGCATATTGCAACAAACGGTGTATTTCTATCGCTGCCCGTTTAGTTTTTATTGATTTTTCAAATACACCGGGGCCATTTTTAAAACACCCTGTGTATATATATATATATATATATATGCAGTGGCGGTCAAAAGTTTCCGGCCAGCATAAAATTTTTGGTTAATTTGTAAGTATACCCGTATTAAGTGGAATCTCAAAATGTTACTTATACATTTTATTGACACAATAGTTCGGAACTTATTTATGGAATAACAATCAAATATCAATAAATTTAATTTACAATATTAATTGCAATGGAAAACGCATGTTCTCAAAAGTTTCAGGCCACGTTGGCAAGTTTGGAAAAAAATGGTGTTATAATAGAAAATAACAGTGATTAACAACATTTACAATTAGTATTTTGTCGTCATACCTTTAGCAATAAGTACTGTGGCAAAGCGACATGGCATCTATTCAATGAACGGTTGAAGATCGTCTATGGTAACAGTTTTCCACTCTTCTTGCAATTTTTGGGGAAATTATGCCAAATTTGAATATTTATGATTACGCACACATTTGTTAAGTTCGTTCCAAAAATTGTCTATTGGATTCAGATCGGGCTGGCCACTTCAAATCGGGAATTTTTTGTGCAAAAGCCACTGCTTGAGGAACTTGCATGTATGTGGTCGTTATCTTATGTCGTTATCATGCTGAAACAAATAGTTACGACCACAATTTTTCCTCCAATAAGGCAGTAAATTATCTTGCAAGATATCCTTATACATTGCACCATTCATCTTTCCGCGGATTTCAACTAACGGACTGACACCTTCTCCAGAAAATGCTCCCCACAGCATAACGTGTCCTCCGCCATGCTTCATTGTAGGAATAACCTATCTCGAATCATATATTTTCTTTTTAGGTCGTCGGATGTAGTGCTGCCATCACTACCAAAAAGGTTGAACTTCGGAAAATAGTACTTTTTTCCAGTTTTCACTTGACCCGTCTTTGTGTTCCATGACTAACGCCAATCGGCCCGCTGTTTTTTTTACTTATGAAAGGTTTTTTAACATCGACTCTTCCATAAAGTCCTTCGTCACGTAGGCGTCTTGACACGGTAGACCGACTTATTTCAGAAATATTTTCACTCCGTAAATCGCTTGATATTGCAGCGGCATCTTTATGCGGGTCATCAACTGCTTTTCTCCTGATAATTCTGTCCACACGAGTAGTCGTTTTCCGGGATCTCCCGGACCGTGGCAAGTCCTGAAGGCCATGGCCATCTTTTTGTATTTTTTTAAATATCGTTTACAGTAGATTTTCCGATCGATAACTTTGCTGCAATCTCACGAGAGGATTGGCCCTTTACGAAATACAAATCACTCGTTTACGAACAATAATTATTGAACTTTTCATTTTGAATTTCAACTACGTTATTCACGTTGATCAATTAACAAACACGGCCAAAATAACACTTTACCGATAGCAAAAACTAACGAATAACGAATGGCCGGAAACTTTTGCACACGCGAATTTCGAATTCCTCCCCTTTGCATCAAGTGTCTTCAATATCCAACTAAAATGATCACGTGGTCACAGGTCATTTGCATATTCCTAACTTTTGGAGCAATTGCGCTTCTTCTTCGCTTAAATGTTCTGGCAAACAAATCAAAGAATCTAACTGGCCGGAAACTTTTGACCGCCACTGTATATATATATATATATATATATATAAGAGTGTCTTAACAATCAACTCGTGCTGAAATTTGGAAAAAAATAGGGCAAATTGATTTCTCATGTAATATAAATGAAGAATGCAATTATGTCGCTTTAATAAATAGAAATTTAATGCTATTCAGAAATGTAATTACATTTTATAAGTGACGCGTATTTAAAGTTCGATATTTCTTAAACTATTAATAAAAAACAGATAAAAATTTTAATGAAATTTCAAATCTGTACGGTTAAAAAAAATGTTAAGATTCAATAAGTTCTCCATTATGATAAATGAATGAATTTCCGTTAAGAATATTGTATTAGTTTAAACTAATTAAGCATATAAATTTTAAAGTGCTTTGATTTTTTTTAATTCAAATGTCAAAATCAATAGTGATAAGTTCAATTAATTTTAATTAAATTAGTTTAAGATTTCTCCATTTGATGTGAAAACGAAAAAATTACTTTTACACAGAAAATAATTATTTAGATGACATACAAGAAAAGAAAGAAAATGCAAATCAGTTTATTCGATTGAAAAACGATTCTGAAAGGAATAAATATTGTATAATCTGGAAAATCCCTTGAAGTACAAAAAAAAAAAAACAGAAAAAAATATTTATAACTATCAAATGTGCTTTTTTAATACTGATAAATCAAAAGAAAATGCACTTGCCATTTGAAAAAAAATTAATAACATTTTGTTTAACCCTTTAACGTTCATTGGTTTCCCTCTGAAACCACAAAACTTTAATTACGAAATTCAACAATGACAGCAGAATTTTAATAGAAATGTTTTCCATTTATTCTATATGTGAAATATCGCTTTTTTTATATATAAAAATAAATTTGTTCATAATTTCCAGTGTCAATCATTTATTTCAACATTTTAGCAATTGAAATGCTTTATCCGTTAAAGGGTTAAAGCAGGAATTAAAGTAGGGACTTAGTATAATATTAATAGAAAGCTTTCTTCTATTTTTTACAAAGATAAAAATCGAAACTTGCACATGAAAGAAATGAAGGAAGCACATGAAAGAAAGGGCTGAAAGAAAGACTTTAGTCATAAACAGAAGTGAAAAATGTAAGCACTTTGTAATTAATTATGCATTTAAAAAATAGAGCGACATTTGTGAAAAAGATAGTTCAAAAACTAATATATGAAGTATGAATATAAATGTTAAGCGCGCCCAATCATGTGGATCTTAGCTAAAGGTTAAAATAAATTAAAATTAGATCTGGTATGATCCGAATTTCATATACTAGTTAGGCCTAAGTACCACCTATCTCAAGGACTATATCAAATATTTTAAATTATTACAGTAAATTAGACACAGAAATATTTATATACATTACCTTTAATACCTATTATATATTATATATTATTATATATTTCAAACTACAGTTAATAGGATATCTGAGAGCAAACCAGAGTGAAATATAGTGAAAATCAAAGTGAATATAGTGAATCAGTGCTCGGAAAATGCTTGATCTAGGTCAATGTTTCCAAACTTCTATCGCGGTATACTAATATGTTGTGATTGTGTCTCGGGTATTATAATGTTTTAAGATTATAATAATTTTTTTATTAAAATTTCTTAAAAATTGTTACAAAACAATATGATAAATCACACTGATTTTTTAAATATATTTTTTACTATGCAGTTATTAATTTAAAAAAAAAAATTCATGTTTACTTAAATGAAGATTATGTTTTATTATTATACCACATTATTGTTATTCTGATTATTCACATTAGAAATATCAAATACCAATTTCGCATCTGTTCTTTGTACGAAAGTTCACTTCTCTCATAGGTTAAATTTTATAAAAGACTCCATATACCTACAAATTAGATGGGTTACGAAATACTTTCAGACTTTCAGATGAATCTCATAAGAATAAAGTGGGGGAACTACTGGTCTAAATTACCCTGAAGACAACGTATCACGGTGGACTAAATGTATACATAACTTGCTGAGAATCTATATTTCTTCAAATTTGTGTATTAGTGCATTCTACATTGATATATTTTGCATTATTCACAGACCGATAGACGACGCTGTGAAATTTATGCTTCATCTTGAATGTGTAAAGGTGAAATATCGTCTAGACATCCTAAAGACCATGTGAACAAAACTGGGACAGATGTAGAATATTTTGCTAAAATCGCATTTCTCGAATTACGTAGTTTGAAAGCAATAATTATCCGCCACGGAAATGGTACTTTATGGGACATTATGTATTTTGTTTCATATGTGTTTTGTTATGTATTTTGAATAAAACTTTTCAACTGAAGCTTCTCGATTCAGTCCAACAAGGTCCAAATACAGAATAGGGTTTTAATGATCTTCTTTAGTTCTATACATGTATGCACGGCTAAGTCGTACCATTAAATAATAACTAATCTAATCAACTAAATCAATAGCTAAACAAAGTACCTCCTGTAACTCTGGGTGTTTTCTCAAAAAACTACAGAAATTTCCAACAATTGCAAAGAAATTCCCCAATAAGGTTTTAATGATCTTCTTTACTTTACACATGCATACACGACCACTTCCAAGTTGTATTATAAAACAATAACTAATCTAACTAACTAAACCAAGAACTAAACTAAACACCTCATTTAATTGCAGAGTTAATTATACCCCTAAAAAACTAGAGAAATTTCAAATAATGACAGATAAATTCCAAAAACGTATTTAATTTTTCTAAATTACAATAGATGTTGAAATTTCCCTCCTTAAACTTCTATATACATGTGTGAATACTTAATCATGTTCACGAAAACTCGTTTCAGCATATTAGGCAACATAGGCATACAGTATATTAGGTAACGAAATATTTACATTATTTGGTTACTAGCTGTGTCAGATAGCGCATAATCTTCACAGAACGTCTCACGAAACAATCTTCTCAATTTTTTGAACAATTTCTTGTTGTAAACATAAACTTTGATAATGTAAAAATACTCTTCCGAAGAAAACACAATGTTAGTGAACACATGCGCGTCGTATCTCGACATTATTCTAAATTCCGTTCGCTACGCCAATTTAACGTGTAACAAAACGAAGTACAATGTTCCATCTGGAGATTTTCAAAAGTCTCTTGCTCTTGTCTTAGTAGAGTATGGAATATTTAAATACCCACTAGTTTTTTTGGGGGGATAGCCTGTGCTAATCGATCATTAACAGATACAAAATGCCAAAAACACAAATTGTTTTAAATGAAATTAAATGTAGATGTACTAATTTCAATTACAATACTTTTTCTCTTTATCTTCTCTTTATATTTTTGTGTTTAGCTGTGTCAAACCTTTTTTAACCAAATGACAATAACTATTACATCAAGAAACGATGTACAGATATCGGTAGCCATAAAATATGCGCGTTAGACTGCCTTCAACAGCGTCAAGTTCTAGTCAAGACATCTCCAAAAAACTGTATCGCATCAAAAACGTCACAAGTAAAGAATGCAGCCAAGTCTCGTGACTCTTTTACCGTAAAAACTTCTGAGATCGTGTAAAGCCATTTTCTCTGTCTTATTAACTCCAAATTTTCATTTACAAATCACTCCTAGTCTCTATATATTTAGTTAATGATTATTTTGTAAATGGTCAATTACGCAGCACAAGAATGTAAAAGCTGTATATAATTAATCTTAATCAAAAAATACCATCCCATTCCACAAGATAGTAAGATGTAATAACGTAAATACTGATTTTTTTTTTTTTTAAGAAAAAGAAATAAATAGCTATTTGACAATGGACGGAATTAATAAAGAAAAACTTTATTTAACAGATTTTTTTTATATTTGTGCTGATGGGGAGGGGTTGAGGGGGGAAGCGACTTTTAATTAAATATAGCATTTATTGTACTTCACCGCGCACGAAAGGAATACCAGAGGAACGGTTTAGTGCAGTGATTCAGTATGAATTCTCAAAACTTATGATTGTGCGCTCTAAGTTTAATTAATTTATTAAAACTTACTAGCTGTACAAGAATGGCGGCTGTGAATTGGTGAGGATTTAAATGTTTCTTTAAAACTTGTCGCTTGTTTAATTTATGTTACCAGGCGTATCTACTATCCCAGGCATACTCTATATTAATTTTTTTGCCAGTTGCACTGTATTTTTGCATTGACTTTAGGATGGGCCTAAAATATCTACACTCGTACCAAAAATGTTATGCTGCAGGACACATTTAAACAAAATAGTATGTAAATAAAAAGCCAATTTTACAATGAATGCTTGTAAACAAACGCCTTATACAAGCTATCTTAATTTTATCATAAGATATTGTGCAGAGTAACTTAGTTCAGAAGTTACTATCTGAAAGTTAAGAGCTAAAATGGCAACTAACTTTTATTTAAATTAGACAATAAATTAATAAATAACACTATTCAGTTTGCTGCAAGGTTACAGTAAAATATGTTATAATTATAATATAATATACAACTCAGTGTATTATGGCAAAACGTACTTTATCTCATGGCTCGCTCACAGAAATTACATAGAGTAAAGAAGAAACAGAATGCCGAGTTGGGTTACTCTTGCAGTTACAGTTAAGAAGACAAAATTTGAAATCATTAAAAAAATTATAAATATCCATGCCTGCTTACAACTTCTTGAAAACCTTCCAAAATACTCTGTTTATTCCCGAGAATTAACCCGGTTGCTTCCTCCCTTTGTTACTCTAGATTCTACTCGTTACAAAATATAACTTAGCGAGTAACAGTGACTTCAATTTTATTCGATTCCCACGCTCTGAAACAACACACTTTAGCAATGGAGCTATAAAGGCTGAAATGAATAAAATCCAATTATACCCATGCAGGCCTCCAGCATATGCACGTAAAAGTTTATGATAACAATTGCTATTTTTCCATTTGTAATTTTGATATCAACGACGGGAGTACAATAATGATCTCTCACTACCGTAACGAATTAATTATTATTATATCGTTTTAATGTATCCTAGGGACATCCCGAACGAAGATCCCCAAGTACAATTAAGTTTGGGATAAACATTTTGCTTGGGCGAAACTACCACTGCAAATGCCTGCCAACAGGTAAGGACTAGAGGAAATTTACTGGGAGGAACCGTCCATTTTTAACAAATAAAATGTTGATAAGCATAAATCAAACACTTTGTGCGAATTTTAATACATAAACTAAAGCGTTTAACAATGTTTTAACGCACAAATACGTACAAAAATGGCACGAAAAATCACATACGACCGTTTCGTGGATTCTTGGATCCCCTTTCTCAGTGCGGGAAAAAATTAATAAAATAAAAGATTAAAATGGGTTCAAAGAACCCCTCGATTATATCCCCAAGTACTGACTTGATTGAAAAGGCCAAAGCAAGAGTTTATATATCTTAAAGAAATGACGTAATTGACTGTACTAACTGAAAAAAGGAGTCACTGCGCAGGATTCCTCCACTCTAGGGAGAGAAAAGGGGTGTTGGTCATATCATTCACTAAAGAAGAATAATTTATAAACATACTTCTTCCTTAGTGAATGATATGACCAGCACCCCTTTTCTCTTTTCAGTGACTCCTTTTTTCAGTTAGTACAGTCAATTACGTCATTTCTTTAAGATATATAAACTTTTGCTTTGGCCTTTTCAATCAAGCCAGTACTTGGGGCTATAACCGAGGGGTTCTTAAACACATTTTAATTTTTTTTTCCCTCCGCACTGGGGTAGGGGATCCAAGAATTCTCAAAACGGCCATATGTGATATTTTGTGCCATGCTTGTACGTATTTGTGCGTTAAAACGTTGTTAAAGGTTTTAGTTTATGTATTAAATAAAATTTTGGTTACATAAGGAATAATTATTGTTACATAAGGAACAACAATGATGATTACATAATGAACAATGATGGTAACATAATGCTTGTTACATTAATTAAAAAATTAATAAAAATAAATAAATAAAAATAATAAATCCAAAATGAAGAGTTGACAAGAACATATATAGTCTTCATCAGAGAGAAAGTCTACGCGATCAAACGGCATAATAGAGAATTTGGTGATTTAAAGTGTTTCCCTCATCTAGACCGTTTTTGATAGGATCACTTATATTTATAGCCACCTCGTAGTTCAATGCATTCTAATTTTTCTATCTTATTAACATCATAGAACAAATTGTAAATTCCTATTTTAAATAATCTGAAACCATAATTCAAACCTGAAAGCTTCCAAATAACATCTTTATAGAAAAAATTCTTAAACTTATTTGAGTTCCATCTTTTTTATGTATTATACAGAATACTTTCAGCTAAATTCGTCAGGTATTTGACATATGTTTGCTTCTGTAATATTTTGTTGGTTATTTACACCACCGATGTTTTTTTTCTATTTTTGAAAATATGGCTTAGCTTGACAAATTGATTTATATCGCTTCATTTTTTAAACTTCTCATTTTTCTGCTGAACACCACATATTACAACTCAAGCGGAAAAAAGAAGGAAACTGTCAGTTTCAAAAAATATATTTTTTTAAATTATAGTTGACAAAAATAAATGTTGAAACATGTGTGAATAGCTGGAAGATCATAAATTTAGGCCAGAAAAATGTGTTTCTGAAAAAGTGGTTTTTCGTAATCTTGATCTGTACTTGCCGTATTATAGAAAGGTATTTTATTAAAAATGCGAGTTTATGATAAAAGTCATGCTCTCGTTTATCTCTAAATAAAAATTAATATAATAAAACTTTTTGTAAATAATAACTATTACAACACAGGTAAATCGACAGCATACAAATGAACCATTAATTATAATACAATATAAACTAGTCGTTGGGGGCCACCGTAATACTTACCCATCATGGATATGCATAATATAAAATATGAAAATAAAACATGTGTAAACTATTTATAAAATGCATTGCAATTCGAATAAAATCGTGGCTTGATGACGTCATAAACTTTAAATGCTCTATTACTGAATTGCGTAAAAGAAACATCCTCATAATTCCAAAATTGATAGTCATATTAACTAACAGTTTAATTCGTCGGATTAAGCGTCTCATTTCCAATTAAAATATATCTTTGAATTGCAATTTGAATGTAATACAGGGTCACGAAAAATCGAAGAGTGTGGAAAAATAGGATTCCAAATATCTCGGCAACTCATTATCCGATCGACTTCATGCTTTATGCAAAAATTTATGTTTTTTTATTGTCTTTTATATTCACTCCATAAAATAAACAATTTCGAAAATTTTTATGTATCTTTCATCAGAACGAATATTTCAAGAGTCCGAAAAAAATAGTTCCGGATAATCGAGGTTACTGAAATTCAATAAACTTCTTTCTATTATTACATACTAAGTACAAAGCAAATTTCAAGTCTCTATCTCAATTTGTTCGGGAGATAGAGCGTTTACAGACACATACACAGACAGACAGACGGACGGCAATTTTTTTTTCTAAAAATATGTTTTTCGGAATCTCCAGTGTCTGAAACATGTACATCCTTAAAAAAAAAACTTTTTCGATTTTCAAAACGAGTACAAGACTTACCCTATACTACGTATGATGGGTAAGTAATAAGTAAAAGCTTTTCTCCACGTACTTAATAAAAGAAAAATTTTCATTCCAAAATTCTGTTGTCAATGTGTAATTTAGGGATTAAAATTAAGTGGTTCAAAAATGAGCTACTGCTTTTCAAGAGGTTAATAAAAATCGTCGATGGAAATGAAAAATCTTTTTTTTTCACTCTTAAAAACAAAATGGAGATTGTACGTCTAACGTTACAAATGAGATGCGTTCGTACTGTTATTATTTCAATGAAGTGAATTATATCGTCTGTTATTATGATATGATTAATTTCCGTAATAAAATAAGTACATTTTAATTGGGCAACATTTTATCTTTTTGTGGACATTTATTGAAAATTCCATTTGAAAATTTCAGAACTTGAAATCCATATTTAGAGTATTTTTCCATTTAATATATAATTCTCTGGAAACATCTATCCAAAAAACTGTCGGTAGATTATACGATTGCTATAATTCAACAATTTTAGGATGCAAATTCGATTTTTAAATTCAGTAATACGGAAATAATATGACTCCAACTCAAATATGACGTAATCACTTAATGACAGAAGCATTGGGCATAGACTTGTTACGCTAATAGAACAATCAGTCATTGATGTAACAAGCATCACAAACTTAACGTGACCAAAATGTGACTTTAGTTAGTGACAATCATTTGGACTCCAATATAAAATTGCCGTGACTATTTCATCGTGACGCATTACTAGATGACGTCACACAAAAGCAGAACTGGCAATAGGAATGGTGTGGCGGGTTCAGTGCGTCCAAGGCCCGCGTTTAACCCCTTGGGGACGAGCGACACGTATATGTGAGGCATAAGGTGCTCAGAATCCACGATTATTCCCACCAGTTACTTTTTATTGTAAGCTTTGCCTTATTTAATGAGAGCATTTCTGCGATTCAATTAGGCGAAAATTTCTGTTTTGAAAAACCGGTGTTAAAAGATTAAAAATTCTGTAAAGGATGCTCGTCGCGAAGTGGTTAATAAATATCGTCGATGGAACTTTTTACTCTTTACTCTTGAAAACGTTTTAAAATAGAACTATTTGGAGGTAAATGAATTTCAATTATCTTCATAATAGTTATATTTTAAAATGGTGCTAAATTTAAATTTTTATACGGCCCCTGGATATAGAAAACGTTTATCCATGTTCAAACAGATAAAACATTAAAAAAATTCCATTTTTGTATGTCCAAAACGTACAGAGTTATGATAGTTCGAATGTTATGAAGTTATAGCGTTTCGTAGCATTATAAATACATCTTTCCGTACAAGTAATTCTCGTACACATTCTACGTTGACTTTAGTTTTTTAACAAAAAACATTACCAGCGGCGGCTCGTGATTGGCTTTATTTGGGTCACTAAATGCATGGCTGTTAAATTTATTAATATTATTAAAAAGGAAGGAATACTTAATTTTATTTACTGTCAGAAAGTTCTATAATTAAAAAAGGAAAAGACTTCTTGTAAAAAATAATGGTATGAAAATAATATATGTTGCAGGCATGCATTTAGTGCCACCCCCCCCCCCCCAAAAAAAAATAAATAAATAAATAAATAAATAAAATAAAAAATATATAAATAATTACGAGCCGCCATTGAACGTTACAAATTTTAATTATTAGAATCATATAACTAAAAAGTATCTCCAATATCAATACACCTTCAAATAATTCATTGTTTTTTAATAAGATAAAATTTGAAGCCTGTTTCTAAATATGCCATTAACTTAAATTATCTTCAAATAATATTAAATACATCAACGATCGTTTCTCCTCCCTTATATTTTAATGCCATTAAATATATTGTCGTCAAATAAAAATAGTTTAAAATATAAATACTCACATAGTAAAGTTTCAAATAATAAAGATTCAACTTTTGAGGAATGTTCATAATTTTGTATGTTAAATATGCCTGCTAGTAAGATGAAATAATTACCGAAATGTTTTTAATAAAAATAATTATGAATGAGAAAGAAATAATTTATTAAATACTGATCTATAAATAGATAAGAGTGAAATAGTTTTTATCGACAAGAAAAAAAATAAACTTTCAGTTAAAAGAATTCCATTTTTTTCCCTTTATTTCATTTCAAAAGCAATATTGATATGTCATTTTGATGACAAAATAGCAAACATTAAAATGGATTTATTATAAAAAGAAATGAAAAAACTTGGCATGAAAACTGATAGCAAAAAAGAATAGATAGTGAAAATTTTCCGTAACATTTATTTTTTTTTTAAATTGGAGAAAAGTTTCATTGTTAGATTTTATTCTTTCGTTGCATTCTCGAAGTCAAAGCAAAATTGATGTTCAAAAAATAAGTTTGGAGGTGGTAACAGTAATTTATAACTATGTGCACTGATGATGATACATTGGTAACTATAAATGAATTTTTGAGAAGTCATCGTATAAATGAAATATTGTTGAGAGAAAAGTGTTGTAGCAGTGACAGAAAACATAATATAAAATCTTTACAAACAAATATTAAATCAATTTTATAAACAAGGAGAAATATGAAATATTGATTTGTATTTATGAGATTCGAATTGGCAAACTCTAGCTATTTCTATTTCAGTATTTTCGGCCGATGCTTTTTAGCACTTTCCAACCTAGTTGAAAAGTGTTTATGACTTCAGTTTGTCTGCCGTATGGCCGTCTGTCCGTGCTCTAACTGACGTAAATATGCTCGGATTGCCCTGCGATTTTTATATGTTATTGTCGTTATCTATAGCATGTTCCCTATTTCAACTGAAGTGTTAGCTTCATAGTAGCTTCATAGTCACTTATAGTTTTTTTACAGGGATAGTCAAAAGAATTCCGCTACATTACGGTCTATGGAGAAAAATCATTTGCGGTTTATTTTAATGATGTTACACAATTCAATTTCAAACACATTGTAATTGATATATATCACTAAGGTGCATTACAAGAAGCTTAATATGGAATAGGGTGTGCATAGCACTTATAGTTACTTTACAGGGACAGTCAAAAGAATTCCGTTACATTACGTCTATGGAGAAAAATTGTTTGCGGTTTAATTAAATAATATTTCACTATTTTAAACGCATTGAAATTTATAAATATCACTAAGGGGCATTACAAGAGGTTTACTACAGAATATTGTGTGTATAGCAGTCATCGTTCATTTACAGAGAAAGACAAAAGAATTCTCTACACTGTCTGTTAACAATAATTCCTGGAAGTGCGTTTTAAGTTGCTGAACGCGATTTTTAAAAAAACTCACTTTTTGTCTATTACTTGGTGTGTATAAATTCTGTAGATCATATACAGGGCAGTATAAAAGTTCGCGAACACATTTCCGTTTATTGACAGAAACTCCAGAAGGAGAATTTTAAACTGTGCTACGCGTTTCTTAACTAAACTAAAATTTAGCATCCTATGTAGTATATATACAAATCTAGATCATATACAGGGCTGAATAAAAGTATTAGGATATTTTTCCGAATATTGTATATGTTGAAAATTCCTGAAATTACGTTTTTAAATATGTTATGCGTTTTCCAAATAGTTTACTTAAATGTTATCTTTCAGCTTATTAGGGTAATGATTAGGTCAGCACGATAAGGTAATGATTTGTAAAATTATTTTCGATGCGTTGGAAAGTGTTACATAATCTATGCTTGACGCATGATTTTTCGTTCTTATTAAATAATTATTGCCGAAACGTCAGTTGAGGCTCACTGTGGAGACGCGAAAAGTTTTGGGGTTTCCGTCTATCTGTTTGTCTGTCTGTTCCGCGATAACTACCGTAAAAATCGTCCTATTAGGTTGATTTTTGGAGGGTATGTTGGTGTGGTACCCGGAATTAGCTGTATGGGTTTTTAGTTACATTTGGTTCATTCGTTCGAAAAATATAAAACATTTCTTTTTAGGTCATAATGCTTTCCTATGGGAATGCAGACGATTTTCAAATTTCATTTTTAACGGAAATGAAAATCGCATATTTGAATAATGGATTTAAACGTAAAATTACTAATGCTAAATTTTCGATAGGGAGGTTTTTAAATATATCCAATAGCTTTGAAAATTTGCTGATACATTCATTAGAATTTAGAAATGAATTGTTTAAATTATTGGAAAAATTTTTGCATCTATTCGGAAAATATAAAACATTTTATTTTCATATTTTTTACAAATTTTAAAATGCATCTCTTTTTACTTTGCTCTTTAATTTATTAGTTGCTTAGCAGCTATTTTAAAGAATATCAAAATAATAAAATTCAAGTAACTCGCACTATTTTGCTGCAATATTTTATTATCAAAATTAATTATTTTTGTGTTCTATTGACACAAATGAAGAATTTATTTTAATACAAGTTTATTTTATTTATCTAAAAAGTTACATGAATAAGAAGTTCATAAGAATTTCGTAATATCGTTACATAAACCATGTTTAATTTAACACTTCTAATTTCTGAAATCTCCGAAGTATTTTATATGCGTATAAATATGTATTTAATATAAAAAAAATTAAATAGCGGATTGTAAAGATGTTAAATAATACGAGAAGTGAGATTAAAAAACAATGACTTTTAGAGCTGACGTTGAGGCTCCTGATCTGCAGATTTACTAGTTTTAAAATAAAAAATTCACATTGATTCCCAGTTAGCATTATAAATTTGAAATCTTGTTAATGACATCAAACTGACAATTTAAGATTTATTTTAACCCTTCGAAGATTAAAAGGAGAAAAATGTACTGATTCGTAATCATAATTCTACGACTATAGGGGTTTTCACCAATTTTTTATTTCATAACTAGCTGACCCGGCCGGCATTGCCCGGACACGTGATAATAACCTTGAATATACCTAAAATCAATGTTGAATGATTTTATACAATAAAACGAAAACTTTTCAAACTATCCTAATGATGGGGTCTTATTGCCTTCGGCAGCGTGCACCATCGAATTCGTATGATTTTATATTTTTAAATAAAAATCTATCCAAACAAAACTGAGAGCCCACTGTCTTCGGCAGCGTACATCTGGAGTGCTACGCACGTTTCGGTCTGTTTTGTTTTTATTTTTGTAAGCGAAAGTCTGGCGTAGATCGGGTTCGTGATAATAGACTTAAATATACCTAAAATAAGTGTTGAATGGATTAATATAGTTAAACGAAAATATTTCCAAACACTTAAGGGCTTGTAAGAAGTGTTTCCTTCTCGCTTTTTTTTCCACATCGGACCATTCAATATTAAAAACAAAGTAGTTCTTATTGTCTAAAATCTTTAAATTTTTTATGAGTTAAAAATATAATATTTCTGTATCCTGAGTATATTGTTCGTGCTAAAATATTGATATTTAGTTGTAAAATACAGTGTTTTTTCCTCACTTTTTTTTCAGATTGAAATTCTATGAATTTTTTTTTCTTTCAAACTGATTATTTTACTTCTAAATCTCATTATTTCTAAACCAAAATTTTACTAAAACAACAGCTAAAAGGGTAGTTTAAAATATTAAAATTTTAGAGCAATAGCAAAAAAATAAGTTTACGTTTTAAGTATAAATAAGAGGCGCAATGGTAACCCAATGGGATTTTTTTATTCAAACCTAAATCTCATAATTTCTGGCTAAATTTTAAATTTATACTCAATCAATTAACCAAAAGATTCGTATATCGTACTAAAATTTCAGAACAACTGTATAAAATTAAGTGTATTTTTAAATCAAAATGTGCCTAATGTTAATCCTCTTAACAAATGCACGGGAAAGGCAAAATTCGCCAAAAGTGACTTTCGGAAAATATTTTTTTTTTCAAAGGGTTAATATTCGTATTCTTTTAAACCCAAGGCATTTATTTAAGCTGTGTTCACGCTCGTTAAGCGTGTGTGATTTGGTTTTTCATAATTCAATTAAAAATTCCAGAGACAGAACGTTAAACATTAGGGGGAGGGGACGGAATTTGCATAAGTGACTACGGAAAGGAGCATTTAAAAAAAAAGTTAATATTGGTATTTTTTTTTAACCGAAGGCGACTTTTTAAAGGAAAATGAACGTAGATATGGTTTGTTGTTTTTGGTCTGTTCGTAATTTGATTTTTAAAGCCGATGCTAATTTTTAAACATCGTACAAAATAAATAAATAAATAAATAAAAACGAAATTAACGGTTTCGTAATTAATTTTATTGAAAGGGCTAACGTTAATATTTTTTCAAACGGATCGCGGTGGTTTAAACGTGAAAGTACGAAATT
Organism: Maratus michaelseni; assembly: GCA_963931845.1. Classification (NCBI taxonomy): domain Eukaryota; kingdom Metazoa; phylum Arthropoda; class Arachnida; order Araneae; family Salticidae; genus Maratus; species Maratus michaelseni. The sequence goes on along the minus strand of OZ007588.1, from coordinate 103,884,054 downwards.
TAAGAATATGTCTTCAATTTTCCGTATTTCTGACGATTCGGCCGACGTGCGTTAAGGAAAATGGCCAAAAAAAGGCCGATCTAGCACTTTCCTTCTTCTGTGCTTGCGGGCTTCGGAAAGCTGGGAACTGAACATGCTCGCGCGCTTTCGTCGATTTTCAAAAAAAAAAAAAAAAAATAGAAAGAAAGAAAAGAAAAGAAGAAAGAAGGAAAGAATGCTTGTCGATGAGTTTTGATTAACATCTCGTCTAATTATCAAAAAGGGGGGAAAATGTTAACTTCAGGTGCATCAGGACCTGACTTGATTATACTCATACAAATTTTCTGATCTGTAATTGCGGTAGATTTTCCCAGCCATTGCCGGCACACACAGACAAAGCGAAACCTTATTTTGTTAGTATAGATAAGATAGCTTACATTTTTCGCTGGTGCTGAGAAGGATTTCATTATTTGGCAGTTACTAGATAATGAAGAAACGGAAATTTAAAAGAAAAAATGAGGGCAATGGGATTATTCTTAAAGTTGTTTATGTGAAAAGCTGTCTATAGTCATTTTACAGTAAATCACAAATATAACTGTCTATAATTATTTTAGAGTAAATCACAAATATAATTTTTTTTTACCCTAACACTGGATGTCAAACCCAATCCGTTGAGAAATTATAGGGCGCCTCAAAATGGCGTAATAAAATGCAGCGCGTTACTGTTCATTTTCATTTACAATCCCATCTTATAGAGCTCAAGTGACAACGTCTTTATTTAAAAAAATCCATGACGGCTCGGCCTACAGGCACAGGTAGATTTCGAAGACGCAGACCGTGGGGCTCCTGTTTGTTGAGAATTGCAGAAGAAATGACCTTTTTGCTATGATGCGACAGTTGGGACTTCCCACTTCTAAATCTACCTGTGTCTGTAGGCAGAGCCGGAAGAGATTTTTTTTCTTGCTATAAGGGTTGGTCCTATAAAAAACTTTTCAATATAAAAGTTGTAGATAATATTAAGAGGATTTATAATAAATTTAAGCGGGTTTGATATCTTGTGAATTGACAAGGCTATGAATTTTTTTCTTCTTAAAACCTTCTCCCCCCCCCCCACCTTGGGGCCATTTTTAATGATATCCAAAATCTGTCATACATAAATTTTTGGCCCTTTTCCTAGAAGTAATAATAACTTTAAACGGATTCGATACGTATCATAATTAAGAAGTTATGGTTTTTTTTCTGTTTTCACAAAAAGCCCCCCCCCCCCCATTATTGTTTCGATTTTGACCATTAACGAACTTGACCGAGATTTTATGCTCTTTGATTTTATAGTATCAGTTTGTAAGAGATTTGTGCAGAATTATTGAAGTTATCGTGTCCACAAAAAAGTGATATAGCTAGATCGATAGATAGATAAAGTTTTGAACAGGGGGTGGTTTTGGGTTCTGGGAGTCATGATCGGCGTACATCTGCAAAAAGTTTTCAGAAATTCCAACTTGGGGAAGAATGTAATAGGTAGCATTTCTTACGAAATCTACCTAAAATGAAATGTTTACTGCAATGCTAAGGGACACTTAAAAGTTCATGCCGACAGCTTAAATTGAGTTTTATCTTATAATTTTATTGTATAGTATTTATTTGTTCTTTTATTTTAAGTATATATTTGTATTGATATAATAAAATAGTTCGTGAAATTCTGTAATTATCAAATGTTATATTTCTTAGATTATCATTTTCGCACGAAAAATGTTAACGTTTTTCAAATGATTCATTTGGCACCAACTATTATGTTTAGCGGCAATGTTATTGGTATAACGGAAAAGTATCGAATTTGTTGGTAATATATCAAAAGATTAATATCCGGAATTAATTTCTATGACAGTTTATTTACATCATTTAAAAACTCATCCCGATAAAAAGTAATTATCTAGAATTTCAAACAGGAAATGAAAGTGCCTAATGCAAGATGAAGAGGTTTTTACAGCACGTGCTCTGAACAAGGAAGTGAAAGACTAAAATACGTATTAGTGACGTAAATTGACTTTACGTCATTACCATCCAATGAAAAAACTTAAAAATGATGTCACTATATAAGGACTAAGACTGTTGCATCTCTGCTATATAGAACTTTGAGAGATTCTTTTTAATTCGCGATGGAAACGGACATTATGTCGTTTTCCCTTAAACTTAAATTGAAATAATGTTTAAAACTAAATTTTATGTAACTATTAAATGTAAGCTATGTAAATTAAATAATTTAACAGTATTATGAATATGTTTTATTAATTAATAATATTTTAACATTACTTAATCAGTTACATGGATATCCTACATACCAAGGATTATATAGTGAGTGTGTGCTAAGCAAAATGGATTAATACAAATTCTGGTGATCATGGCCTAGCGGTATAGTGAGGACGATTGCTGGAAAATAGAGGTAAGCAAATATCTTACCTATCTTTTGTTCCGAAAGTTTAATTTATAATTTATATTGCTTTAGAAAGCGCAAAATTACTGACTACCGAGAAAATAACACTAACAAAGATTCTGAGACGTGAAAAATTCTTAAGTATATAAAAAAAAATAAAAAATTAAAAATAAAAATAAAAAGTGTCCTAGAATCCTCGAATACTTAAAAGAAATTAATTAATTTTAGATATATTCTAAATTAGAAAAATGGCAACCTTCAAAGAAGGAAGTATAATTGAAAAATTAAATTCCAGTAACTATGCAAACTGGAAATTCAAGGTGGAGATGCTCTTGATAAAAGAAGAGCTCTTTGAAGTTGTCACAGACGACCCACCTAATCCAATAACCCCGGAATGGTCGAAGAAAGATAGAAAGGCAAGAGCCTTGATTAATTTAAGTATTGCGGATAATCAAATCATCCATATTAAGCATTTACAGAATGCACGGGACACATGGAACACGCTTAAAAACATCCATGAGAGATCAAATCTCTCTAGCAAACTCTTTCTCCTCAGGAGACTTTACGGAACGAAATTATCAGAAGGAGGCAACATGATAACTCATATAACAAAGATATTAGAAATTATTGATAAGTTATCAGCCATAGGCGAAGAAATTAAAGCAAATCATATTTCAGCATTATTGCTCTGCTCTTTACCTCCTTCATACGACACCCTCATAACCGCATTAGAAGCCAGACAGGAAGACGAATTAACTCCAGAATTTATAAAGAGTAAATTAACAGACGAATTTAATAAAAGAAACGAGCATTCTAATAACAGTGATAATTCGAACAAAGCCTTTAGAGCTGAAAGAAAATTTAAAACCACAGGTTTTAAAAAAGAAGAAAAATACTGCACGATTTGTAGACTAAAAAATCACAACACAGTTAATTGCTGGCATAACAAACATAAAACAAATAATTTTAAACAAAACAACAAAAAACATTTCTCTTCTTCGCTAGTCTTTCAAAAAGACGAAAATAATTTAAGAAGCGTGGACTCAAATAAACCGAAAGAAAAAAGCACAGCTTATTTCGGAACCGAAGAAAAGAAAAATTGCGCATTTTTAACGAACAAATCGAAAAATAACGCATGGATTATCGATTCTGGCTCATCCTCCCATATTTCAAATAATGAAAATTTATTTTATGAATTTACAAATAAAGAACATACCAACGTCGTAATTGCCAACGGCAATAAATTAAAATCCTATGGTTCAGGTAATGTAAATATTACCACAATAACATCCGACGGTAGAACACATGAAATAACATTAAAAGATGTTCTACTAGTACCGGAAATTGAAACAAATTTATTTTCGGTAGCTAAAGCTACGAAAAACGGATGCAAAATTACATTTGAAAATAATCAATGTTTTCTAGAATATGAAGGATCAATACGCTTAGAAGGGATAAGAAAAAAAAATCTGTATGAAATTCAGCAAACAAACATAAACACAGATGAAAATTTTGTAAACATGATAACTAATTGCAAAAATAAAAATTGCATAGAACTGTGGCATAGAAGATTAGGACATAAAAATGTCGCGTCGATTAAAGAATTAATGACGAAGGAATTAGCATGCGGAATAAACATAAATAATTGTTCCCATAGCACCGAATGTGAGCCTTGCATTAAAGCAAAATTAACTGACGCACCTTACCCAAAGAAAACGGAATTGAGAGCAAATAAAATTCTGCAATTAGTACATTCAGACGTGTGTGGTCCTATTCAAACTCCAACAATAGGGGGAAAAAATTACTTTTTAACCTTCATAGACGATTACTCTAGATTTACTATAATTTATCTACTACAAAATAAAAGTGAGGTATTTGAAAAATTAAAGGAATATGTTGCACTGGTCAACAATAAGTTTGGCAAAAAGCCTACAGAACTCAGAACTGATAATGGCAAAGAATTTAAAAATTCTAATATTGATATTTTTCTAAAAGAAAATGGAATTAAGCGACAGCTAACAGTACCATATTCTCCCAGCCAGAATGGTATTGCTGAACGAAAGTATAGATCATTAATTGAAATGACAAGAACATTGTTAAATGACTCTAATTTACCATTACATTTCTGGGGAGAGGCGATATGCACCGCAAATCACCTACAAAATCGACTGCCGACTAAAGCCAACGAAAAAACTCCATATGAATTATGGACAAACAGAAGACCAAATCTAAAATATTTAAGAGTCTTTGGCTGCAAAGCTTATGCATATATTAACAAGCAAAAAAGACAGAAATTAGATAATAAAGCAGTAGAAGGGATCTTCGTGGGATACGATAATTATTCCAAAGGATATCGTATCTATACGAGCGGCAAAGATATCACTATAGCCAGAACGGTGAAGTTCTTAGAAAACTATCCGATAAATTCAAATAAAGAAAAACGGCTAGAACTAAATTTAGATGAAAACACTAATGCCGAAAACGAAAAATCGGAAAACCCAAATCTGATAAAAATCGAAATTTCAAATGAAAATGATAATCAGAATGAATCTGAACTAAACCAAACCGAACCAAGAAGATCAGATAGAGTAAATAAAGGGATTCCCCCAGATAGACTAATTTATATGGTTAAAGATGAAAATATTAATGAACCGAAAAATTGGCAGGAAATAATAAACATGGAAAACCCAGTAGAAAAAGAAAACTGGATCAAAGCGACACAGGAGGAGATAGAATCTCACAACCAAAATAAAACTTGGACATTAGTTGACCCCCCGCCAAATACAAAAATAATAGGTTCGAAATGGCTCTTCAAAACAAAATTAGACGATAAAGAAAAAATACAAAAATATAAAGCGCGTTTAGTGGCGAAAGGCTATTCGCAAAATTTTGGTATTGATTACTATGAAACTTTTGCTCCAGTGGTTTCACATACTACAATTAGAACTTTTTTAGCAGCCGCCGCCTATCATAAACTAGACGTAAATCATGTCGATGTAAAAACAGCATTTTTGTATGGAAATTTAGATGAGGATATATACATCACTCAGCCGGAAGGCTATGTCAAACCTAATCATGAAAACAAAGTGTGCAAATTAAATAAGGCTATATACGGCTTAAAACAGGCAGCTAGAGCCTGGCACATAAAAATTTCAGAATCATTAGAAAAGTTAAATTTCAAACCATCAACATCAGACACGTGTTTATTCATACGTAATACTAAAAACAGTAAAGCATATATTATCGTCTATGTAGACGATTTATTAATATCAGCAAAAGAAAATGAAATTAAAGAAATTATACAAAAACTTAAGATTGAATATGAACTAAAGGATTTAGGTCAATTAAACTACTACCTAGGGATTAAAATTGAAAAAACAAACGAAGGATATAAACTGAATCAAAAAGGTAAAATTGAAGAATTAGTTAGAAAATTTAAATTAGAAGATGCGAAACCATACAAAACGCCCATGGAAACAGGCTATTTAAATTTTGATAACGAAGAAATACCATTGCCAAACAACATCGATTATAGAAAGGCAATTGGCGCACTTTTGTATATCTCAACTGTCACAAGACCAGATATTTCAGCTGCGATTAACATCCTAAGTAGAAAAAACGAAAACCCTTCACAGAAGGATTGGAAAGTAACTAAAAGAGTGATTTCCTATTTAAATCACACTAAAAACTTTAAATTAGAAATAAATACAACAAAGCAACCAATACTTGAAGTGTACTGTGACTCAGACTGGGCTGGAGACGTACAAACTGATAATTTTTAGAACTACGGTAAATAAATTCTTCTTCTAATTTTATTCTTAAAATTCACTTTAAGACTTCATGATAATAAAAGAAAGGTAGAGAAAGTTTGTCCTACCTTTTGAATCCGCGAAGGTGTAGTAAGGGTATCCAATTTTACTATAAATCCAATGGCACTATTTAATAACTTCTTTCGATCACTGATGAAAATAAAAAAAAACATCTTCTCTAAATAAAGTATTGCTTCATTGTATAATTTCTAAGTTAATTATTTAATTACTGTTGAAGAAAAAGAAAGATTAATTTTACATTATAAAATTTACATCACACTATAAAAAGTTAAAACATTTAATTTAATAGAATTGTTCAGCAGGTCTGCATTAAATAAAAGTTACTCAGAGACTGAAGTATTAGTTCTTGGATGAGAGAAAAAAAACACAGTCAAGTCTACGTCATTTAGCCTTGAACTCTTGAGGTTACACGTGTAAGTTCTTTAATGAGAATCTCACAGAAAACAGAAAAGTACTTTGTCAGCGCACACGTGTTTCGTTTCACCAGCTTGAAGTCGGATGGATGAATATTCAGGCTCACAATAATAGATGAAATGTTTATCTCAGAAATCACTCTTCTAACACCCCTGCTTGATTTCTGAAGTATAAATGTTCTTGAGATTTAAATCTGTTCTGTGTTTTGTAAAGTCAGGTTTGGGAAGGGGTTTCGTTAGAATGTCAGCTGTCATAGTTTTGGTTGGGCAATATTGTAATTCAATTATTCCCTTTTCCTTAAGATCTTTTATACTGTTGTATTTTATATCGATATGTTTTGTTTTCGAATGATGTTTATAATTTTTAACCATGTTTATACAAGCTTGATTATCTTCGAATAAAGTTATGGGCAAATTTTGTTGTAGATCAAGGTCCTTTAGAAGATTGATAATCCAAACTGTCTCTTGTGCTGAAGTTGCTGCTGAGATGTATTCAGCCTCAGCGGATGATAAGGCAACTGAATTTTGTTTCTTAGTTGACCAGGAAATTGGTGTATTTCCTAATTTACATAAAATTCCCGTTGTTGATTTACGGTCATTTTTATCCCCTGCCCAATCGGAGTCAGCATATGTTGTTAGTATTGGCTCATTTTCTTTACTAATAATTAGTTTTAGTTCTTGTGTTGTTTTTAAATATCTAATAACCCGCTTTACTGCGTTCCAATCCTTTTCTCTGGGTTTTTCGTTTCTACGACTCAAAATGTTCACAGCGGCGGCTATGTCTGGTCTGGTTATTGTAGCTATATATAACAATGTTCCGATAGCTTGCCTATATTTACTGTTATTAGAAAGTAAATTTTCCTCATCAATTATGTTTAAGTACCCGGGTTCCATCGGAGTATCACAGGGTTTCGCTTCCTTTAAATCGAATTTTTCGATCAGTTCTTTTATTTTGTTTCTTTGATCATGTGCGAAATTTCCTTCTTTACTTCTTTTTATGTTTATCCCCAGATAATAATTTACAAGTCCTAAATTTTTGACTTCATATTCCTTTTTTAGTTGTTCTATTATTTCATTTATTTCTTTAGTTTCCCCTGAAATTAATAAATCATCAACATATATAATGATGTATGTTGTACTTTCCTTTAATTTTCGTGTGAAGAGACATGGATCGGAGGTGCTTTGCACAAAACCAAGTTTAGTTAAACTTTCTTCTAATTTAATGTTCCATGCTCGTGCGGATTGCTTCAATCCGTAAATTGATTTTTTTAGTTTGCAAATTTTATTTTCCTCTCCCGGTATTACATGCCCTTCTGGTTGTGACATATAAACTTCCTCTTCTAAATTTCCGTGGAGGAATGCAGTCTTAATATCTATATGATTAACATCTAAATTTTTATACGCTGCACATGCTAGAAACGCTCTTATAGTTGTATACGTTACTACTGGAGCGAAGGTTTCAAAATAATCGCTTCCGTATTTTTGAGAAAAACCTTTGGCTACAAGACGTGCCTTATATTTTTCTATTTCATTATTTTCATTATATTTTTTGGTGAATACCCATTTATTCCCAATTACTTTTATTCCAGGTGGTGGATCAATTAGTTCCCATGTTTTGTTTTTTCTTAATGAATTAATTTCTTCATTAGTTGCTTCGTACCATTTGTTTCTATCATATGGGTTTTCGATTTTCGCTATATCTTTCCACTCTGTTGGTTCAATATTTTCTTTTTGTATTTTAGTAATATAAGAGAATCTATCGGGTGGAACTCCCCTATTTGATCGTTGAGATCTTCTAGGTTCGTTTTCGTTTAAATTTTCCTCATTGTCTGTTTGTTTATCTTCCTGCATGTCTATAAAGAATTTTGAGGAATCTCCCCCTGCTTTTTCAGGTTGTTTCTGAACTTCTAATTCTTCTCTCATATCAATGGATTTTTTTTTCGTTTTCATTTGAATTAGAGTTTTCTATAAATTTAACAGTTCTTGCCCTTATTACTTTATTATTGCCAATGTAGATCCTATATCCTTTTGATCTATTATCATAACCGATAAATGTTCCTTTTATTGCTTTATCATCGAGTTTTCCTCTTTGGGATTTATCGAGATAAGCATAAGCTTTGCAGCCAAATATTTTTATGTTTGATAAATCCGGTTTTTTGTTTGTCCATAGCTGGTATGGAGTTGAATTGTGTGATTTTGTTGGTAATCTGTTTATAAGATACACAGCTGTATTTAAAGCTTCGGCCCAAAATTTATTTGGCAGCTGCGCTTCCGATAATAGGCACCTTGTCATTTCGACTAAAGTCCTATTCTTTCTTTCCGAAACACCGTTCTGAGGTGCACAATGCGGAATAGTGAACTGGTGATGAATACCTTCATATTTTAAGAATTTTTCTAATTCTTCGCTAGTGTATTCACCCCCATTGTCTGATCGGATTTCTTTAACTGTGCGACCGAATTTATTTTTCGTTATGGCTACATATTCTTTCACTTTGGTAACTACCTCACTTTTATTCGATAAAAGAAATATCATTGTGAATCTACTAAAATCATCTGTAAATGTGAGAAAATATTTCTTCCCTCCTATGCTTTCTGTTTGCATCGGACCACATACATCCGTATGCACCAGATCGATCGCCTTCTTAGCTCTGTTCTCACTCTGTTTTGGATACGGTGCATTTGTTAGTTTTCCCTTTATACAACTCTCACAAACTATGTCATGTTTGCAATTTTTAATTTCTAGACCTGTTGCTAAATTGTTGGATAAGAGTTGTTTAATTGAATTAACATTTCTATGACCTAATCTCTTATGCCAAAGCTCAATGCAGTTTTTATTCTTGCATTGTTCAGCAAAATTGACATAGATTTCTTGCTTAGGTTTATATAGGTCAATTTCATATAAATTTTCTCTCTTTTTTCCTTCTAAGAGAGTTTTTCCATTATAGGATAAGTTACAGGTGTTATTTTCAAACATGAATTCATAACCATACTTTGTGGCTTTCGTAACCGACATTAAATTTGATTGAATATCAGGGACATATAAAACGTCCTTTAAAGTTATGTCATCTGATTGTGTCCGTAATTTTATTGTACCTGTCCCGTGCGATTTTAGTGTTGTTCCGTTTGCTATCGTGACAGTATTTTTGTTGTTATTGTCAATGTCAACAAATACATTTATGTCATTACAAATATGTGAACTGCTTCCAGAATCAACAATCCAAGTAGATTTAGATTCATTATGTGCGATTAATGATAATTGCCTTTGAGACATTGTTTTTTCGTTTTGATTTTCTTCGCTTTTACTCTCTTGAATTTGTGTGTTTTTTTCTGCTTTAGTTTTCGGAGTAAAATTACTTGCTTCAAAGCATAAAGACGAATTTTGTCTGTATTTTTCATTTGTTTGGTTCTTAGAATTTTTATTCTTAAGAAACCAACAATTTTGTCGCACATGGTTTTTTCTTTTGCAATTCGTGCAAAAAAGGTTTTGTTCTCTTTTTGGATATGCCCTAGTGTTTTGTTTTTGTTTATTAAATGTTTTGTATACATTTTCATGCGATGAATTGGAGCTTTCTTGTCTCCTTTGAAATTCATCTGTTAGTTTTCCTTTTATAAATTCCGAATTTAATTCTGTCTCTGATCGGGCCTCTAATGCCGTGATCAGAGTATCATAGCTAGGTGGAAGGGAGCACAACAAAAGTGCAGATAGATGAGAGTCCTTAATCTCTTCTCCTATTGCTTTTAACCTATCAGCGGTTTCTAATATTTTAACAATATGGTCGTTCATATTACCATTTTCAACTAGTTTTATACTATATAGTTTTCTTAGCAAATATAATTTACTAGATAAATTCGCGCGCTCATGTATTGTTTTTAATGCTAACCATGTAGCTTTAGCTGATGTTTCGTTTTTTATGTAAATCAGCTGTGAGTCTTCTAAGCTTAAATTTATAATAGCCCTGGCTTTATTGTCTTTCTTCGTCCATTCGCCTGTTAAGGGGTTTGGCGGATCATCAGTTATCTGGTTGATTAAATCCTCTTTCATTAACAGCATCTCTACATTGAACTTCCAAATCGCATAATTATTGGAGTTCAGTTTTTCTATGCTACACATTTCTTTCATATTTGAAGCCATGATGTTGTATTTTTATTAATTTTACTAATACTTTTATAGTTTCTATTATTTAAAATATATTTTTTTATTTTATTTATTTTTCTTATTAGAGAGCGGTTTTACCGTGTTCATTCCTCAGCGCTCATAATCTGATAATTTTTAGAACTACGGTAAATAAATTCTTCTTCTAATTTTATTCTTAAAATTCACTTTAAGACTTCATGATAATAAAAGAAAGGTAGAGAAAGTTTGTCCTACCTTTTGAATCCGCGAAGGTGTAGTAAGGGTATCCAATTTTACTATAAATCCAATGGCACTATTTAATAACTTCTTTCGATCACTGATGAAAATAAAAAAAACATCTTCTCTAAATAAAGTATTGCTTCATTGTATAATTTCTAAGTTAATTATTTAATTACTGTTGAAGAAAAAGAAAGATTAATTTTACATTATAAAATTTACATCACACTATAAAAAGTTAAAACATTTAATTTAATAGAATTGTTCAGCAGGTCTGCATTAAATAAAAGTTACTCAGAGACTGAAGTATTAGTTCTTGGATGAGAGAAAAAAAACACAGTCAAGTCTACGTCATTTAGCCTTGAACTCTTGAGGTTACACGTGTAAGTTCTTTAATGAGAATCTCACAGAAAACAGAAAAGTACTTTGTCAGCGCACACGTGTTTCGTTTCACCAGCTTGAAGTCGGATGGATGAATATTCAGGCTCACAATAATAGATGAAATGTTTATCTCAGAAATCACTCTTCTAACACAAACTAGAAAGTCCACCAGCGGAAACCTATTTTTATTAGGGAAAAACCCAATTTTATGGATCAGCAAAAAGCAATCATGCATAGCCATGTCAAGTGCTGAAGCCGAGTATATTTCAGCAGCAAATGCATCACAAGAAATTTTATGGTTAATTAGACTCTTAGAAGAATTTAACTTAGAACAGACATTACACATAACTATGCATGAGGACAACCAGTCCTGCATAAAAATGATCGAATCGGAAAAATACACCCGTCGCACGAAACACATTGATATAAGGTATCATTCCATTAAACACCTAAAGGACAATGGTACAATTAATGTAAATTACTGTGAATCAAAGAACATGATAGCGGACATCCTAACCAAGCCCACTCCCAAACCTATCTTTGAAATTCACAGAAATAACTTAAACTTAAGAAATCAAATTCCAGAGATTAAGGAGGAGATTGTTGGTAATATATCAAAAGATTAATATCCGGAATTAATTTCTATGACAGTTTATTTACATCATTTAAAAACTCATCCCGATAAAAAGTAATTATCTAGAATTTCAAACAGGAAATGAAAGTGCCTAATGCAAGATGAAGAGGTTTTTACAGCACGTGCTCTGAACAAGGAAGTGAAAGACTAAAATACGTATTAGTGACGTAAATTGACTTTACGTCATTACCATCCAATGAAAAAACTTAAAAATGATGTCACTATATAAGGACTAAGACTGTTGCATCTCTGCTATATAGAACTTTGAGAGATTCTTTTTAATTCGCGATGGAAACGGACATTATGTCGTTTTCCCTTAAACTTAAATTGAAATAATGTTTAAAACTAAATTTTATGTAACTATTAAATGTAAGCTATGTAAATTAAATAATTTAACAGTATTATGAATATGTTTTATTAATTAATAATATTTTAACATTACTTAATCAGTTACATGGATATCCTACATACCAAGGATTATATAGTGAGTGTGTGCTAAGCAAAATGGATTAATACAAATTCTGGTGATCATGGCCTAGCGGTATAGTGAGGACGATTGCTGGAAAATAGAGGTAAGCAAATATCTTACCTATCTTTTGTTCCGAAAGTTTAATTTATAATTTATATTGCTTTAGAAAGCGCAAAATTACTGACTACCGAGAAAATAACACTAACAGAATTTCTGCTTTAATTCTGCTGTCACGTGACTGATGAAACAGTAACAGGCAGCAGCTTTAAGACCACTAGAATGCTACCTGTCAGTGACAAATGAAACTATTTTGTAGTTGTTGTTTTTTTCTATCAAAAAATCCTATATATTTCTGAGCATTTTTGTGAAAATTGCATCGTGCTACTGTCTATACTTTTCTAATTTTTGAAAAAATACCATAATATGTTTGTGCATTTCTGTGAAAACTGGATCGTACTACTGTCTACACTTTTCAAATTATTGGAAAAAAAATCAATATATTTTTGTGCATTTCTGTGAAAATGCATCGTGCTACACACGAATTATTGAAAAATATCCATATATTTCTGTTCAGTTCTGTGAAAAGGGCATTGTACTACTGCTTACACTTTTCAAATTATTAGAAAAAAATCCATATCTTACTGTGCATTTCTGTGAAAAGAGCATCGTACTACTGTCTACACTTTTCAAATTATTGGGAAAAAAATCCGTATCTTACTGTGCATTTCTGTGAAAATGTATCGTGCTACACTTTTCGAATTATTGAAAAAATTCGATATATTTCTGTGCATTTCTGTGAAAAGAGCATCGTACTACTGTCTACACTTTTCAAATTATTGAAAAAAATCCATATCTTTCTGTGCATTTCTGTGAAAATGCATCGTACTACACTTTTCGAATTATTGAAAAAATTCTATATATTTCTCTGCATTTCTGTGAAAAGTGCGTCGTACTATTGTCTACACTTTTCGGAATATTCATTTTCTATTTCTTTTGTGACTTTTGTATCACTCACTTAAAATGTATTCGAAACTCTTTAAATATTTAAAAATATTTGAACTCAATAAACCTTACGCATTTCAAAAACTATAAAATGTGAAAGAAGTAAAAATAGAATTTCAATGGATTTCAGTGAATGTAAGGAATTTGTAAAAATATGAAAACCATCAACTATTGCTTTTAGATCCGAATTTTAAAAAAAAATGATTCAAACGATTAGTTTATTAAACTTTATAGACTTAATGAATTTTCGAGAATGCGCGGAATTTCTGTAAATATATGAAAAAACTTTCAACATCCAAAATCGATTAACGACGAATGGACGATTTTGATGATTAAATACTTGAAATATTTCTTTAGCATTACTATGCAGGTCATTTTAATTTGAGTAATTATTCATATCACATTCTTTTTTGTCATTCAAAAGCATACGCAATTAAAGGTAATATCACATTAAAGCTGAAATTAACTAATCGGCACTCGTCAGTACGCGATAAAATTTTAAATATGATGATTGTTGGATTAGAAAATAAATTTATTTTTTCTTTCGTTCTTTCTTTCTTTCTTTCTTTTTTAATCGATTTTGTTTCAACTCTGCTCCTGCCTAAAAGGAGAGAAAGTTCACATTACGTATAGCAAGAACAAAAAAAAACATGGGTCAAGAATAAATTATGAAGCACTTTCCAACACATTCAGAATATTGTGAATAAAATCTTAATAGTTTAATAAGGTGAAAGATGATATCTGAATAAACAAGGTCAAGGTCAAACCGGGCGGGGAGGCTTATCTTTCGGCTAAAGCTCAACTAGCCCCGCCCAATCTAAATAAAAAAATATTCACAAGTACATTTCCGTTTACTGACGAAAATTGATAAAGGTGAATTTATAACTGTGCTATGGCGTTCCCTGACCGAACTAAATTTTAACGTTCTATGTGGTGAATATACAAATGTATAGATCAGATACTGCGCTGTACAGAAGAATTCGGATATTTTTTTAACTATTGATGGTAATTTCTGAAATTGGGTTTTCAAATGTTTTATCTAAATAAACAAATTGTAAAACACATAACACATTTGAAAACCCAGTTTCAGCAGTTACCATCAATAGTCGAAAAAATATCCGAATAACATACTATGTAATGTATATACCAATCTATATATCAGATACAGGGGTGTACAGAAGAATTAGGATATTTTTTCGACTATTGATGGTAATTGCTGAAATTGGGTTTTCAAATGTGTTATCTAAATAAACAAATTGTAAAACACATAACACATTTGAAAACCCAATTTCAGCAATTGCCATCAATAGTCGAAAAAAATATCCGAATAACATACTATGCAATGTATATACAAATCTATAGATCAGATACAGGGGTGTACAGAAGAATTCGGATATTTTTTCGACTATTGATGGTAATTGCTGAAATTGGGTTTTCAAATGTGTTTTCTAAGTAAATAAATTTTAAAACACGTAACACATTTCAAAACCCAATTTCAGCAATTACCATTAATAGTCAAAAAAATATCCTAATTCTTCTGTACAGTCCTGTATCTGATCTATAGATTTGTATATACACTACATAGTATGTTAAAATTTAGTTCAGTTAGGAACACCATAGCACAGTTATAAATTCCCCTTTATCAATTTCCGTCAGTAAACGGAAATGTACTTGTGAAATCCTGTATATATCTATAATATTTATGCACATGAAGTAATATGCAAAACATTAGCTATATTAAACGCATATGAAAATTGAAAACGCACGTCCAGCAATTATTGCTCATAAACACTACTGTAACCGACTTTTTTGTCTATCCCTGTAAATGAACGATGAATACTATGCGCACTATACTCTACAGTAAACATCTTGTGGTGCGCCTCAATTATATATATCAATTTCAATATGTTTGAGTTAGAGTTAAACCATTAAAATAAACCTTAAACGATTTATTCCAATAGCCCTTAAAGTAACGGCATTCTTTTGTATGTCCCTGTAAACGATGTATTAATGCTACACACTTAATTACCAATACCGAACATTCTATAGTAAACCCCAATAACATATTAAAAATACATGGTAATTTGAGTATATTTACGAGAGTTAGAGCACAGACAGACAACCCGAATTCATAAACACTTTTCAACTATGCTGGAAAGTGTTAAAAATCATTATCTACTAGTTCACGAAATAATGGTCCTCCAGTTTGAAGAGCATAGTTCCTAGAAAAATGGTTTCGAAACCGCTTCGGCATGTTTTTTGACATGGTTGTTGACTTGGTTTTAGACATAGTTTCGAGAAGCAATAAACTTCAAGTGTAGAGCTGCGCGTAGAAGCCGTTTTCTGGCTGCTGCGACGTTATCTTCAACGAGCAAAAATGATTGTAAGGAACTGGAATATCAAAAAACTGCTTTAGAACAAGAATCTACACAAATGATGGGACGCAAAAAATGCAAAAACAAAATCGAAAATTGTGACTTAAAGAAGCAGAAATAAATGTGAAAATAAATGCAATATAAATAAATCCTCTTAACAGTCTGTTTATTTATAAAAAAGATATTTTTATTTATAAAAAGTTATATATTTTTTTAAAAACTGAATCCATCAAAAATAAAACAGAAGAATTTATACAATTAAATCTTTACTTTTAATCGTATATATTATTTCTGTTGTCAACATACCTTTTTCTATGAATTTACGAAACACACAACAACGAATGAAGCAGCATTCGAAAGGTTTTTGAAGCGGCTTCTGACATAGTCCACTCACATTAAAACATGTTTTTAGATTAGAAATGACTTTTAATTAAATATTAAATCAGCATTGTTTTCATAATGAAATGAAAGGTTTTCTCAAATTAGTGTTGCCCCAAAAATAAAATACCGCATTATAGGATGCTCAGCATTGATTATAAATAAATAAATAGTATAAAAAGAAAGTATGATTTCTCTGCACGAGTTTATTTTATATTTATGGTTAAAAAGCAAAATTGAAATTGAAATGTTTAGAAGACATCATCGATCGATCGAAGCAATTATATTTCACGTGTATAATAAAAGGTATGCTTTGTTATTTTAGATTAAATTGTATTTTAAATGCATTTATTTTTTTTTCTTTGTTTCATGTTTTTTAAGAAGCGGGTGACTCATCTTCTAATGCAGTTAAATACGATTGTTATTTCTTTCTGGCGCGTCCTTTTGCTATCTTCAATCAGTTTTTACTGTAACGTTGATCGAATAAATGAAAAAATATTCAGGCTTGACCAATCAATGTTATTTGCAGATATTTTTAATCCTTAACTTTTCTTTAGAAGTTTAAACTTGCATCCAAAAAATATTAGATATTCCGCTAGAAATTATTAGACTGCAGTGCGAAATCTTCGCACGAGTTCACTGTTAATATTTACACTCTCAAAATAAATTTCGTAAAAAATGCAGACAAGAAGTTGCCGGAACACCCCTGTGATAGGAAGAGATTTTTCTGTTATTTGAAGAAATTTCTGTCTTGTGACTGGGGAATTTCAGGAAAATTTGACCTTCGTTTCTAAAATTTTCCGTGTTTTAAAGGAAAAACACATACGTAAAAATCCCGTTCCTAATACGGAAAAGTAACACGCAGCACAGTTGCCGGTACACCCCTGTGCTTTGAAGAAATTGCAGATTTAGATTGGAGTATTTTACGTATATTTTATGTTAGATTGGTGAGTTTTCCCTATTTTGGGGGGAAACGAAGCAAATCAAAGCGGAGATTTTCGTGTTTTAACGAAACAAGGCAACGGAAAAATTTGCTCGATTCACAGATTTTTTTGAAAGTGTACTTAAGGACAAATTTGACACATAAAAATCATTTTAATGGTTACTTTGTAAATTAATTAATACCGTATATCTCCATTTGTAAGTCGAGAATTTTTGGAACTTTACTCCAAAGTGGAGGGATCGGTTTATACACGAATCAAAGTATCTATATTATAAAGGACAAACGTGTCCGTGCGTAACGCTGACGTCATTTTGCGAATGTCAACACTTTATGATGAAATTTCGGTTTTGCGATTTTTGCTACTGCAGTTATTTCATTTCTAAACATCGCACGATTTTAAATTTTACACCGTTATATAGAGGGAAAAATATACTTTCAAATGCAACTTGTTTGAAAACTATATCTTAATTGACTGATTTATTATAGAATTTAAATTAAATTTCAAGTATGATTTTTTAAAAATCTATATAGCTTGCAAACGATTACAAAATATTAATCCATTTGCACTTAAAACGATATAAAAAGTTCAGCAGTTGTTTCCAGCTAATATTCAATAACGAAATTAATACCTCATTAAGCAATCAATAAAATAGCGTAAATAAAACACAAATTTAACAGACATGTAACTGAAATAAGTGCTTAAAACCGTTGAAATTATCAGAATTAAAAAAAACTGCTGTAAATAACGAAAGTTTTAACGATGTCTTTGGTTATTAATTTCTGGCGCGAGGCCAATACGAAATTATCGCATTTAATAAATTTCAAAATTTTGTTTGAATATATAATTGACATATTATGTATAAAAATGCTCTTTGATGATGTTGGGGGGGGGGGGTGATCTAAAAAAACTAAATGTAAAAAGTCTATTAGAATTTTTAATAAAAAATAAATAAATGGTTTTCACATATATTCTCTATCCCGGGAAGCCCCGGTTTGATGCCCTAGTATTTCTAAAATTGATATTTAAAAAAAAAAAAAAAAAAAAAAAAACATAAATTACCAAAAAATATTAAAATTTCCACAAAAATTTTAATACCCCTTTATTTTACAATGAAAAAGTCACTAATAATTATTCTCTATCCAAGTCATTATCAGAAGTTATGAAAAACTCACTTAAAATTAATTCCTGTCTTTGGAATATCAGAATGAATATCGTCAGCGTCTACTTCCTTATCATCACCGACGCCATCTCCTTCAAAAGGGGCATCATTCTCAGATCCATACTTCGCATTACTGATGAAACATTTTTTGAAAGATCGAACAATCATTGCTAGTCGTATTTTAAGCCAAACTTCTTCGCACTGACATTTTTAATCACCTTTTTTTACCGTCGGCTTATATACGGGTTTCTGATTTTAGACAATTTTTCACTGAAAAATCGTATACTCGGCTTATACATGGATCGACTTATACACGGAAATATATGGTAATTTTTTTATTATTAGATTTAAGGAAAAAAAACAATTTTAAGAAACATTTGTACATTGCTTTTTAAATTTTAAAAGTTACTTATGTACGCTTTACCTATTAATGGAAATATTCATGAAGACCAATACATGACTGCTATAAGTAAAAAAGTAACTACTGGTCAGAAACTGATTACTAAAAAAAATCTCATCTATTGGTCAATGGCTACTAGCTAAAATTTCTTATTTTCAGCTTTACGTCACCTTAGTTGAACGAAAACAGCATGTATAAAATCATTTTCTGCGGAGGAGAATCAGGTAATTTTTATTATACTAACACTAGATTAAAAAAAATAAATTCTACCATAAACAACACTTGTTCCTTAAGAATTCGAGCTTTTTTCATAATTCTCACGGGGGACTCTTGGAATATATATATATATATATATATATATATATATATATATATATATATATATTTCAGTTTGGGTAAAGTACAATGTTTTTGTAAACATCAAAGCAATACAGTTACCAGAATCTAAACAAACTGAAGAAAGAGCTGATACTTTGGTAGCTACTCAATTATCTTTATCTCATGTAGATAATGTGAGTACAGAAATTACATGTTTTTTGCTTTAACCATAGCGATGTGGAATGAATCAAGTTTAAAAATTGATGTATCTTTGTTGCCGTACAAATATTAAGAGTGATTCGAAAGTGGTTTTATAAGTATTATTGAGTCAATAAAGTATAAACAAGAATAAAAAATATTTCAGTAGTTTCATGGTTTCTTGTCGGGCTTTTTTCAGGATATCTTATTTTAGCAATTTGAGATGATCAGTCAAGTTTAGAAATTGTAGTTTTTAGCTATAGAAATAATACTGGAAATGCGAAACAAACTTTATAGTCATTTATTCAAATTAAAACATAAATAAAAATATATTTTACCTGCTTCATAGTGATTTTTTTTCTTTGACATATTATTTTTTATCATGTTCTTTTAGTTTAGAAAGCCATTTGGGATAAGGAGTAAAGTTTAGTATAATAGTGTTTCTATTATATATTATATTTTTAATAATTAAGCCAGTTTTGTATTCATGAAATGCATTTAATTTAATCACTTTTAAATTGTATTCTAAATTCATTCAGTTATTGCTTTCCATTTACATGTGTTTTTTTTTTTTTTCAATCTATGCAGTTCTCTATTATAATTTAAAAAGTTATTTATTTCTTTTAATTCAATCTAACGGTCACTTTAGATTAATAGGAGATCATAAATTATTGTCTTTCTGAATTATTAATCTTATTCTAAATTATTGCCAATTTTCTCATGATATATATATTATATATAAAAAGAAATAAATTATCTATCTACAAAACATTCTTATTTATTCTAGTTTTGAGCAATTTGAGATAAACATTATATAGTGCTATAAATATTCTGTAATGACTTGTTTTCCTGTCATTTTAAGTACTAACAGCTGAAATCTTTCCAGTTATAGATGCAATCTGCAATTTTCAATATTAAATCATATTACGTTCTTAAACAGATTTAAGTTTTATGAATGGCAATAATTCATTCAATGCATTTTGTTAAAGATATTTACCATAAACAAAATAATTATAGCTTCATTCTTTCAACAGTTATTTTGATTTGATGTATTGGGGTTTTCCAGGCAATCATTTTAATTTTAACGGAATGTTGAATGCTGCTTTATGGTTGACTCAAAATAAAATTCAAAATTACCCCATTCATCTTAATGTAATTTTTACACCCACACATTTTCCTGTCTCTCTCAGTATATAGCCACGCCTTCAAATTGAAAGATATTGGCGCAAAGATGGCAAGCAAAATGATGTAATGGCACAGACTGATTTTTCTATTCATTCTGGTTTTGGACTCGACCTGACATTGTAACTGTCCAACATTGTTGTAGGGGTCCCTTACGGCATTTATGTGCCGACCTGTATGAATGGTCAATAAACATCGTATAAGTCTCACTGGAGTTATTTTGTCAGTCTCTTCTCTTGCTTGGGTCATTGTTTTATAACGCATATGTACTCATCTAAATGACTAGGTTATCTTTAAGCAATTAACTTAATTTTTTTTAGTAACGGCCAATCCCAACAAGCAAAATATTTATCACATTTAGGTATTGTAGTAGTACTTAGAGGTACAAATGTTAAAAGAAATGCTACAGAAGGGGTTTTATAAATATCTATCCACACAAAATTAAATGAAAAGATATTTTAGCTGTTAAAAAGTTAGTTTCTTACTTTGACTTGTTATTTTGTAATACATTCTTTAGATTTATTCATTTGAAACATTAAATAAAATTTAGGAATTATAGTGCTTAGCTATCCAAATAGTAATGGAAATGCGAAAGAATTTTATAATTATTTATCCACACAAAATTAAATGAAAAGTTATTTTAACTTTTTGTTGCTTCATGGTGATTATTTTCTATTTTGTAATATGTTCATTTGATTTACCGATTTGGGATAATGAATAAAATTTAGAAACTGTAGTAAAACTGTACAAATATTAAAGTAAATGCGAAAGAAGCCGTTTCATAAATATTTATTCACACAAAATTAAATCGAAAATATGTTTTAGTTGTTTCATAGTGATTCTTTTCTTTGTCAGGTTATTCTGTAAAATATGTTAATTTGATTTAGTGATTTAGGATAATGAATAAAATTTAGGAAACGTAGTAAAACTGCACATATATTAATGTAAATGCGAAAAAAAGAGGTTTTATAAATATTTATTCACAAAAAAATATAAATAAATATGGGTTGAAAAAATCAAATAAAACGAAATATTTTATCAGCATCATAATAATCCCTTGTTATTAAAGTAAATTTGAGTTTTGAAATTATTTTCTTTCTTTCTTTTTTTTTTTTTTTTTTGTTTGAACCATTTTTTAGGGTTTCGTTTATCTCACGAAACCCTATTACTCCCGCTCCGTTGTCTGTCTGTCACAGAGCTATTCTCAGAAACTATGTAAATTACAGAGTTGAAACTTTGTGTATATAGCTGAATACCAGCTATAAAGAGCTCAAAATATTAAAATTTGAAAAATTCGTATTTTAATAAAAATTCGTATTTTAATAACCAATATTTAATAACGTATTTTAATAAAACCAAAATTCTAACAGTCTTTTCCTACTAAATTTAAACATTTTTCGTTATAGCAGATGCCAAAAATTAAAAATCCACGATGAAATTCTTTCTACAATAATTAATTTTCTATCAGACGATTTCCACGTGTAAAATGAAAATGAAATAAAAAGTTTCACCAATTGAAAAAAAAGATTAATATGAAATAAAAAGTTTCACCAATTGAAAAAAAGATTAATATGAAATAAAAATGATTGAAGTCATAGTGGTAATAAAACGGAAATTTTCAATAATACAAGGAGTATGAGTATGTGTATGTACACAAAGCAGATTAATATCACGTCATTTGAGAATTAAAAAGAAAATCTGACGTCATATTGGAAGTTTAACGAATTTTTCAGATGTTTGAGAATAATACAAAGCGAGTATCAATATGAGTAATAGAGAATAGTAAATATATGAGTCTGAGAAACATATTGAATCATGATAAAAATCCGACTATGGAAATATTCGCATATTTTAACATTTTAAAAGTGTACAACATGTTTAATTTTGATTTTTTTTTTTTTAATATCGCATTTAGTCCGCATGACAGATATTATTATGACAGAATATAATAGCCGGCTTCGCCCGCCATCGGGCTGATTTGAATACTCGAAAAAACGATAAAATAGACAGGTAAATTTTTACTTTACAAAAAACATGAGTTTTTTTTTTTTTTGGTTGTTAAATGAAATTTATTTGGATTTATTAAAGAAAGGATAAAGTGTTTTGAAAGGAATATTACACGAAACCCTTTGAGAGATCTTCGATCGCACTTACCCACTTGTTTTTACTTTCTTCTATCTTTACAAGAAGAAAGTATTGGATTCGTGAAAAAATTTGACTTCCGGTTTTCGACGGATTTATACGTCTTAGAAGGTCTTGAACACAATTTGACTGTTTTTAAAAAATGTCTGTCTGTGAGTCTGTGACTCTGTCTGTCTGTCTGTATGTGACAAAAATTTTCTGGGCGCTCTGTCACAAGAACTAATGCACGAATTTTAATAAAACTTTATATTCAGTTAGTCCCTGATATAAATTGGTGCTGATTAGTTTTTGGAGGCAAATCACCCAACAGGTGGCGCTGCTATGCTGCACTTTTCGAGATTTCCGCAATAGCTCTATCTCAAGAACTAATGCACTTATTTTCATCAAACTTCAGATTCCGTTTATTAGACGTTCACATAAGTTGTTGATGATTAAGTTTTGGTGTAAATCTCCCAAAAGGTAGCGCTGCTGTGCTGCATTTTTCAGGATTTACACAATCTTAGAGAGAGTCATATCTTAAGAACTAATGCACCTAATTCAATAAAACTTCAGATTCAGTTAGATCTTAATATAAATTAGTACTTGTATTAGTTTTTTGGAGTAAATCTCTCAACAGGTGGTGCTGCTATGCTGCATTTTTCACGATTTTCGAAATAGCTCTATCTCAAGAACTAATGCACGGATTTATATCAAACGTCAGATTCAGTTAGACGTTGACGTAAGTTGTTACTGATTAGGTTTTGGTGTAAATGGCCAAACAAGTGGCGCTGCTGTGCAACATATATTAATTATAATAAGTAATCCAGAATAATATATCATAGAATATTCCTGTTTGTATCACAATACGAATCAATAACAATTCCTTTTCAAACGGATTTTTAAATAATCGTAAACTGTTTAAGAATATATATATATATATATATATATATAGCTTTCAGGATTACAAAATTTTACCGACAGTCATATCTCAATAACTAATGCACGGAATTTCAGCCAACTTCATATTCTGTTAGACCTTGACATACGTTGATGCTTAATAGCTTTTTGTGTAAATCATATAACTGGTGGCGCTGCTTTGCTGCATTTTTTTTAATTCTAAAATGCATAATGAAACAATTTCGTTTTTTGAAACATTAACTTGCATGAGATAGAAGAAAGTTTTGGGATTGGCACGTTTGATTAGTTATTTTTTCTTTTTATTAAAACAATTTTTTGAGTTGTACTTTACGAATATGTAATAATATTTTTCATCATGTTCTTAAATAAAGAGTTATGAGGTGAGGAAACGCCGACAATAATTTATGGATTTATTACTCTCATTTATTATTTCAATTGGATTCGGTTGACTCTGGAACTTTTCCCATAGAGATACCTATGGAAATGTAAAATTTCCACATGGCCACTATTTAACCTTGTGCTCATAATTCATGATAAATTTGATAAAAAAATAATTATGATTTGATTATAATCGTAATTTGATTAATAACGTTTTGAGTAGCAATTTTACGTATATGTTAATTTGTTTGTGTTATTCAAACAACTTTTTGAGTTGTAATTTACAAATATGTAATGATATTTTCCATCATGTTCTTAAATAAAGAGTATGAGGTGAGGAAACGCCGACAATAATTTATGGACACCCCGTGTTACTCTCATTTATTATTTCAATTGGATTCGGTTGACTCTGGAACTTTCTTCATAGA